>BSBM01000268.1:1414375-2828750 GCA_027924585.1 Larix kaempferi
TATGATTTAGAGTTATTATCTGTAATTCATGCTTTAAAAATGTGGCTGGACCATGGTTTTGGGTAACCCGTGGTATTTTCCCATTGCATCTCCCTTATAAAAGAAAGACATTGTAATACGCCTAGGGTGGATGTATTAGGTTTTATGCATTGTAAAGATCTCTGAGATTGGAAGAGAGACTATGAGACAGTGAAGAGGAAGTGCAGTGGTTGTGCTGCAGATTATATCCCTTCACTTTGTTGGACGATATAATAATAAGGATTGGAAATTTCAGTGTGGAAGTAGCCCATCTTGGGGTGAGCCATGATAGATCTGTGTTTCTCTTGTAATGTGTGTGTGATTATATTTTCATTTTTGTTTATTGTTATTGATCTGCGATCCTGTTTTTCTAACAATTAGTATCAAAGCCAAAGGTCTATTCGGTAGATAAACCTGCAGGAAGGTAGGGTTTTTTGTTCAAGTGGGAGCAATGGCGGAAGAAGGAAAGTTTAAGGTCTAGAAGTTTAATGCACAAAACTTCCAGTTATGGAAGATGCAAATGGAGGACTATCTGTACCAGAAGGATCTATTCCTACCGTTGGGAGGTTCTTGACAGAAAGGCTCTGGGAACAATACAATTGAGCCTGGCTTCGTTGGTGGATTTCAATATCTCAAAAGAAATGACCACGGAGGGTTATATGAGTGCATTGGGTAAGTTGTATGAAAAACCCTCGGCCTCCAACAAGGTATTTCTAATGAAGCATTTATTTAATATGAAGATGTCTGAAGGTGGATCTATTACTGATCATTTAAATGAGTTTAATACGGTTACAAATCAACTAAGTTCTGTAAGTATGAACTTTGATGATGAGGTTAGGGCTCTTCTAATCTTGTGTTCATTGCCAGAAAGCTGGAATAGCTTGGTCATGGCTGTAAGTAACTCTGTCTCTAGTTCAAACACCTTGAAATTTGATGATGTTATTGGTGTTATTCTTAATGAGGAAATGCGAAGAAAAAGCACAGGTGAAACATTAGCTAATGTATTGACCATGGAGACTAGAGGAAGACAAAAGGAGAGAGGAAAGATCCAAGGTAATCGTGGGAAGTCTAAAATGGGAAGATCCAAGTCCAGGCTGGGAAAGATAGAGTGCTGGAACTGTGGAAAGAAAGGACGTCTGAAGAAAGGCTGCATATCTCTAAAGAAGAAAGGAGATGCACAAAAGGAAACTACCCAGGAAGCAAATGTAGCAGTTGATGTGTTACAAGATGCTTTTATTCTTGCATTAGATAATACTAGTGATTATTGGGTAGTAGATTCAGGGGCTTCATGTCATGCTACAACCCATAGAAAATACTTTCATGATTATGTTCCAGGAAATTTCGGACATGTTTTATTGGGTGATGATGAGCCATGTAAAATTGTTGGAATGGGTAAGGTATGGATAAAAGTTAAGAATGGAACTGACTGGCTGTTAAAAGATGTTAGGCATATTCCTGCTATGAAAAGAAATCTGATCTCAACTGGGTAGTTGGGAAATGGCGGATGTCTATCTACATTTGGAGAAAAGTGGTGGAAGATCACTAAAGGATCAATGGTGATAGCAAAAGGAGGCAGGGTAGGTACGTTGTATTTATGTCCTCATAATACTGACCATTCTATCTCTTTAGCTTCCACAGGAATAGATACAGCATTGTGGAATCATAGGCTTGGCCACATGAGTGAGAAAGGGATGCAGATTCTCCACACAAGGAAGTTGCTACCAGATTTGAAGCAGCTAAGTTTGGAATTCTGTGAGAACTGTGTTTATGGAAAACAGAAGAGAGTCAGATTTCTCAGGGTTGGGAAACATAAGAAGAATGAAAAGTTAGAGCTAATGCATACATATGTATGGGGATCGACTCAGGTACAATCTCTTGGTGGATCTCATATTATGTTACATTTATTGATAATGCAACTAGGAAAACTTGGGTTTATTGCATTAGAAAAAAATCTGATGTGTTTGCTACTTTTAAGAAATGGAAAGCTTTGGTTGAGAATGAGACAGGAAAAAGGTTGAAGTGTCTCAGATCTGATAATGGAGGTGAGTGTTGCGGCAAGGAGTTTGATAGTTACTAATCATACCATGGGATTCGTAGAGAGAAGACAGTCCCAGGAACACCACAAGAAAATGGTGTATCTAAAAGGATGAAAAAAATATCATGGAGCATGCAAGGTGTATGAGACTGCATGCAGGGTTTCCCTTACAGTTTTGGGCAGATGCTGTAAATACTGTTGTTTATTTAATAAACAGAGGACCTCCAAGTGCTTTGGATGGTGGTTTTCCAGAGGAGGCATGGACAGATAAAAGGTAAACTACTCATTTCTGAGAACGTTTGGTTGTAAAGCATTTGTCCATATTGATAAAGAAAATAGAACAAAGCTTGAAGCTAAATTCAAGAAATGTACCTTTATTGGATATGGTGTTGATGGTTTTGGTTATCGTTTATGGGATTATGAAAAATACAAAATCATTCGAAGTAGAGATGCCATATTCAATGAAAAGGTCATGTATAAAGATTAGTTGAAGGGAAAGAAATGGGAAAAGGAAAACACAGAGTACACAGTACTTGATGAAATTCAAGAAAATGAAGTTCCAAAGGTGCCAGAAAATCAAGAACAACAACAAGTACCTGAAACTCCTGCAACTGCAAGAAGATATACCAAGTTAAGTAGACTCCCTGAACGATACTCTCCTTCAATGTATTATTTATTGATGACTAATTCTGGTGAACCGGAATGTTATGAAGAAGCAATGCAGGTGGAAACTAGAAAGAAGTGGGAGCAAGGGATGAATGAGGAGATGGACTCATTGGTAGGAAACTAGACTTGGGATTTGGTTCAGTTGCCTGCTGGTAAAAGAGCATTGCAGAACAAATGGATTTACAGGTTGAAGGAAGAAGAAGGAGGTAAGAAGCGGTACAAGGCCAAACTTGTTGTAAAGGGGTTTGCACAGAAGAAAGGTATAGATTTTGATGAAATATTTTCTCCTATTGTTAAGATGACTTCAATTAGGACTATTTTAAGTCTAGTGACGGTAGAATATTTGCATCTTGAACAGTTAGATGTAAAAGAGCATTTCTCCATGGGGATTTGGAGGAAGAGATTATATGCAACAGCCACAAGGGTATGAGGTCAAAAGTAATGAGAACTTGGTATGCAGGTTGAAGAAGAGCTTGTATGGCTTGAAGCAAGCTCCAAGGCAGTGGTATTTAAAATTTGACAGGTTTATGACAGAACAAGGTTATAGTAGATGTCATTCTGACCACTGTGTTTATTTCAAGAAGCTAGACAATGAAAGATATATTATCTTGTTATTGTATGTGGATGACATGCTTCTTGCAGGGTCTAACATGCAGGTCATAAATGTACTCAAAAGGAAGCTAGCTAATTCATTTGTGATGAAGGATTTGGGTGCTGCAAAGAAAATCCTTGGTATGAGAATAACAAGAGATAGGAAAAATCGCAATTTGACATTGTCTCAAAGTGAGTACATACAAAAGGTGTTGGAGAGGTTCAGAATGCAAAATGCAAAACCAGTAAGTACACCTTTGGCCAGCCATTTTAGTCTAAGTAAGGCATCCCAAGACATAGGAAGAGACAGATTACGTGTCCAAGATTCCCTATCAATCAACAATTGGCAGCTTGATGCATGCCATGGTGTGCACAAGCAGTGGGAGTTGTGAGAAGATATATGAACAATCCAGGTAAAGAACATTGGAGGGCAGTACAGTGGATTCTCAGGTATTTGAGAGGTACCACCACTCAGGAATTATGTTTTGGAGGTTCAGACACTATTCTACAGGGATATATTGATGCAGATATGGCAGGTTATAAGGATAGCAGGAGGAGCACCACAGGGTATGTGTTTACTGTAGGTGGAATAGCAGTAAGTTGGATTTCGAAACTACAGAAGCTTGTTGCATTTTCAACAACGGAAGCAGAGTATGTTGCTATTACAGAGGATAGTAAAGAGATGATTTGGTTGCATAGGTTTATGGAGGAATTGGGTAAGAAGCAGAACGATAGTAGGTTGTATAGTGACAGCCAAAGTGCCATTCATCTTGCAAAGAAATCAGCATTCCATTCCAGGACTAAACATATACAGCTCAAGTACCATTTCATATGCTATGTTCTGGAAGATGAACTGTTGAAGCTGGAAAAGATAGATACTAGCCAAAATCCTGCAAACATGTTCACAAAGGTAGTGACCAGAGAGAAACTGAGTTCCTGCTCGGTTTCAGTTGGCCTTCTAGCATGAAGGTGAAGATGAGAAATTTGCCAAGTCCAAGGTCCAACAAGTGCAGCAGCGGTGGAGTTGTTGTGATCAGTCTCCAAGTGGGAGATTGTTGGTTGTGGAGCCTGATCTCCAAATTTGGAGATATTATTATTGAGTCGTGTTTGTACCCTAGCTTTATATGATATCAAGGTAATTTTTAAGGGCGAAATTTCGCCAATTGGGTATTTTTCGGGATTTTTTTCAAAAAATAAATTCGCTATTTGGTCATTTTTAGTCTCTAATATCACTTATATTTACATAAAATATGTTTTTTCATCATAATATTCGCCAAAATTTACACATTTTAGTAGTAAATTGTATGTTTCAAATTTAATATTCTCCTACCTATCTATATACATGTTTTTCTCAATCCAAAATAATCGCCTAGGATACTATACTTAAGTATAATATTATAATCCTTAAAAAATACCCTGTATGATATGTAAAAAGGACTGTACACTCACCCCAACGGGGGGGGGGGGGGTTTGGGGGGGCGAAGCCTCCCCCCACCGGGGTCTGGGGGGTCTGGGGGCAGCCCCCCGCGAGAAAGGGGGTTCGGGGGCGAATCCCCCGAAGGGAATTTTTGGGGTTTTTTTACGGGCCCATGGTTTTGGGTAACCTGTGGTATTTTCCCATTGTATCTCCCTTATAAAAGAAAGACATTGTAATACAGCTAGGGTGAATGTATTAGGTTTTATGCATTGTAAAGATCTCTGGTATCGGAAGAGAGACTGTGAGACAGTGAAGAGGAATTGTAGTGGTTGTGCTGCAGGTTGTATCCCTTCACTTTGCTGGATAGTATAATAATAAGGACTGGAAATTTCTGTGTGGACGTAGCCCATCTTGGGGTGAACCACGATATATATGTGTTTCTCTTGTATTGTGTGTGTGATTATATTTGCATTTATGTTTATTATTATTGCTCTACGATCCTGTTTTTCTAACAGTAATCAGTCCTGGGATGCTCTGTAGAGTTCTTGCAAGTTGCAAGACACTCTTTAAAGGTTTTTCCTAACCACATGTAATCAGCCCTAGAGATCCGATAGGTTGAGTAGTAAGCTCGTAATCAGTCCTGGGATGCTCTTTAGAGTTCTTGCAGGATGCAGGACACTCTTTTAAGGTTTTGTGGTGGGAGTCACATGTAATCAGCCCTGGAGATCCGATTGGTTGAGAAGTAAGCTCGTAATCAGTCCTGGGATGCTCTTTAGAGTTCTTGCAGGTTGCAAGACACTCTTTTAAGGTTTTGTGACAGTCAACATGTAAAACATCTTGGGAGATCCTATAGTCTGAGCTAGGATGCTCTCCCGAGGTTTTGTTGACGCACGTAATAAGTCCTGAGGATTCCACAGTATAGCCAGTGTTGATGAAGACCTACAAGAGGTGGGCCTACATCCAACATGAAAAAGGGTTGGCTCTGTAGAACTTCCTATGACGAGAAGAATTCAGAGATAGCCCAGTGATCGATATGTCAAGTACAACAACAGTGATGATGATGATGCTCCATGATCCAATGATGATGATCCAGCTCCATAATTGAAGACTTGTGCCTATATGTATTGATGACATGTGTCAAGAGAATACCATCCTAGTTAAGAGGGAGTGTTGATGTATTTGTAACTTCGAAAGAAATTCACTTGTATATTGTATTTGTACTTTATTGCATCCCCAACGGAGATGTATTATTCCTCCGATTGGAAGTGTCATCAGTTGTACTCGCAAGTGTCGCAAGTTATATTGTAAGTGTCGTAACTTATACTTGATGGTTTATTAGACCACCTTAATGGGGTCGGCCCTGTATGAGTTGTGTGGGTCAAAGGGTTATTAGACCACCCTAAAGGGGTCGGCCCACTCAGCATTATGTTAAGTGGTTAAGTTGGGGCCGACCTAGTTGGGTAAAGGTCAAGTGAAAGTTAGTGTATAAATAGAGAGTGTGTCTCTCTCATTTTACACATTCTCTCATTCACTCACTTCGCATTAGTGAGAGAGAGGAGGAGTGCACACAAGTGGAGGAGGAGCATGCTGCTGAAGATATCTATCTCTTGGGTTTGATCATGGTGATCATTATATTTATGCTTATTCTATCTCTGAGGAAGTTGTAGGGTTTTTCACCTTCTTGGTTTTCCCCAGTGAAATGTTTTGTGTCTCTTGTCTCTTGTCTCTTATGCTTGATATGTTGTACATGTTTTTCTTTCAGTTAATATCCTAGATCTATTGAATTAAATGATGAAAAACTAACACGCGGGAACATACAGTTTGGGGTTCCAAATAGACTCACCAATGTGCTAGAGTCAGGTGACATCCGAGGTATTTGACCAATAACTGACAAGACCAATACCCTGTATGAATCTCAATGGTGCAATTAGGGGTTTGGAGTCGAGCATGTGAGAAGCAATCAACTGACGAGGCACTAAGGGATCCTCGCAAATGATCTGTGGGAACTCATCGACGATGGTGGTGAGTCCAAGATACAGGGACCTCTAGGTCTATCCTCTGGAATATATGTGTTTGCATCGACAGAGGGAGACCTACAACTACCAAGGAAATGAGGCTTCCTTGATAGGAGTGCAAGGTATATGACCAAGACATGATAGCACTAAACTTGAGATTGAGACACTGTGGAGGGGAATGAGGGCCATGAAGTGATGGGGCTCAGTCTTCCTTTGTTCAGAGTATGACGGCAGGTCTGACCGGGAAGCATATGAAACCAATATCGGGGGGACAGGACCATAGATTAGGGGGTTAGGAACTTTTGAATGCAACGGGGGATACTCTGGTGGAGAAGGGAGGAACTGATTGATGATATCAGGAGACTCCATGGGTGATGTTAATTTTATACTAATTTGACTAGCAAGATCACTGAAAGAAACACAATCACAAGATAGGCAGAGATTTTACCCTGGGAAACCCTCATGGGGTAGAAACCCAACAAAGATTTCCTCAATAAGATGATCAACCAAATACAAGATGTAGTTCAAGACTAGAGCTCCTTCTCTACCTCCTATGTAGACCTCTCTCTCATTTGTGCACTACTTTCCAAGTGATGGAAGAGTGAGTTAAGTGAGGAACAACCTCCTCTACTTATACTTGTTTCCCGGCTGACTTTTTACCCTACGGGGCCGACCTCTCCTAAGAGAGTCTAATAACCCCTAATAAATTAACTCAGGGTCGACCCCCACATGGGAGATCTAATAACCCTAGTTACCATAATCCATTGGAGGAATAAATATCCCTAGATACATAATAAAGTCCCATCGGAGGAATGAAACATCTCCAGAATAATACAAATATAATATTCTTAGAAGTTACAATATTTCAACACTCCCCCTTAACAAGAAGGATATTATAACAACATCTACAGGAGCAAGGAGTCATCGACTACATGATACATGATACATCTATAAATCATTGGAAGCTTTCTTTATACATCATCATTAGTAACTCAAACAGTTACTGGAACATAATCAATACTGGAACATAATCAATACTGGAACATCTGTATCGTCGGTATTGGGTCTTCATCTTCTGCAGCACTCGATCAGCTACAACATCATCATATGGATCTCTCGATCAACAGCCTCATTGTCTGGATCTACCAATCAATATCATCATCTGGATCCTCACGATCAACAGCATCATCATCACAATCAGCAGCATTAGACCATCATAACCATATCATCGTCATCTAGATCATCATGATCACAACATCGTCACCAGATGATCTGCATCATCGTCATCACATGATCTGCATCATCGTCATCAACTGGATCCTCTCGATCAATAGCACAATAGAAGCATACCCTGCAACGCACGTGATCTATTTAAGACACCATATCATGTCTAGGGATGATGCAGTCCACTCATCAACTTAGACAAAGTCTAAGGACCACTTCTCAAAGACATATGTCTACACATCAATTCAGGGACCGAAGTCCGGGGACGATACAATCCCCTCACTTTCGGAGACATCTGTCTGCGGATCATTTTGGAACTGAAGTCCAAGGATGATACAATCCCCACTCTCGGTGACATATAGTCTGCGGCTCATTTTAGGACTGAAGTCCAAGGATGATACAATCCCCACTCTCGGTGACATATAGTCTGCGGCTCATTTTAGGACTGAAGTCCAAGGATGATACAATCCCCACTCTCGGTGACATATAGTCTGCGGCTCATTTTAGGACTAAAGTCCAAGGATGATACAATCCCCACTCTCGATGACATATAGTCTGCGGCTCATTTTAGGACTAACGTCCAAGGATGATACAATCCCCATACTGTCCACTTAGACAAAGTCTAAGGACCATTTTCATCGACCTCATCATCGGAACAGGCAACCTCATCATCAACCTCATCGTTGGAACAGGTAGCCAAATCATTGATACAATATCCTCATCAATACAAGTATACATATCCTCATCAATATATATCAATACAAGTATCCTCATCAATCTATATCATCAATACAAGTATCCTCATCAATACAAGTATTCATATCATCAATACAAGTATCCTCATCAATACATATCCTCATCAATATATATCATCAATACATATCCTCATCAATACAAGTATCCATATCAATACATATCCTCATCAATCAATATAGGCAATCTAATCATCGATACAGGTATCCCCATCGAAACTAGTATCCAAATATTATCATTGACCATATCACTCCCCCTTTCGAGGAGGGTCCTTCTAAACTATACCAAGCTTGTCTCAGAAATACTCAAACTTTACTCGAGACAGAGGTTTTGTCAATACATCGGCAACTTGTTCATCAGTTCCTACATACTCGAGCTTGATAGCTCATTTCTACACCATATCCCGTATATAAAAATATCGGATCTCTATGTGCTTTGACTTATCATGGAACACTGGATTCTCTGTCATCTTGATACAACTCTGGTTGTCACATAGAATCACAGTGGGGTCCATATCTAAGTCAAACAATCCTGATAATAACTTATGAAGCCATACCGCTTCGCAACTAGCAGAGCAAGAAGCTATATATTCTGCTTCAGCTATGCTGAGAGCCACACTTGACTGCTTTCTGCTAAACCACGAGATCATGGCAGATCCCAGACAATAACATCCACCTGATGTACTCTTCCTGTCTGATACACTTCCTGCCCAATCAGCATATGTGTAGCCATATAATCTGAAGTCATGATCTCCACGATAATAAAGACCAAAATCTATCGTACCTTTTAGGTACCTCATCACATGTTTTGCAGCAATTAGGTGAACTCGTCTAGGTTCCACTAGACACTGACTCAGAGTGTTTACCGCAAAACATATGTCTGGCCTAGTATTCATCAGGTACATTAATGACCCAATAATCTATCTATACAGAGTCACATCCACTAACTCTGAAGAGTCATCAACTAATAGCTTTAAGTTGGAATCCATGAGAGTGGCCATGGCTTTGCATTCCAACATATCGAATCTTTTCAGGATTCCCACAGCATACTTACCTTGGTTGAAAAAGATTCCATTTGGTCCTTTCCATACTTCCAAACCTAGGAAGTAGTGCATTAATCCGGAATCTTTCATCTCAAATTCTAATGCGAGCTTCCTTTTGCATTCGATAATTTGTTTCTCATTTCCAATCAGAAATAGATCATCCACATATAGCAACAATATGACAGGTTCATCATTCATAACCTTGAGATAAATATTAGGATCAGCTTTACTTTTGGTAAATCCCAAGTTTGTCAAGAAACTGTCAATTCTTCCATACCAAGCTCTGGGAGCTTGCTTCAACCCATATAAATCCTTCTTCAGTTTGCATACATGTATTCTTCCATCTTCTACCTCAAATCCTTGTGGTTGTTCTATGTACACTTCTTCCTCAATCACACCATTTAGGAAGGCTGTATTTACATCCATCTGGTGTAGATCCCATTTCATCATGGATGCAAGTGCCATGATGGTTCTAATGGAAGTGTACCTTGCAATTGGGGAAAATTTTTCTTAATAGTCAATTCCCTCTTTCTGAGAGAATCCTCTAGCCACAAATCTTGCTTTGTATTTTTCAATGCTACTATCCGCAGCATTCTTTATTTTGTATATCCATTTGGAAGATACCACACTTTTGTCTTTTGGCTTGGGAACTATATCCCAAACATCATTCTTCATTATTGACTGGTATTCTTCTGTCATTGCCTCTACCCATTCTTTCTTATGAACTACCTCTTCATAACTAGTAGGTTCCTGATCTACAAGATCACACATCAAAGCCATATAGTTGGAGAATGGCTTTGGTTTCTTGCTTACTCTAATGGAGCCCTCAGGAGCTCCATACTTTTCTGCTCCTGGTATAATATCTCTTGCCCATGATGGCTTTCTTTTCCTTGAAATGTTTGAAAGGGGGGGTTCTTGTGGTTCTATCATATCATGGTCTTCAGGTGTTACATCTTCAGAGATGGGTGCAGTCTCTGTAATTTTGGGAGGTGCATCTTCTTCATATACTTCTTCATACTGGCACTTCCTAGATTTTTTGAGAGTTGTCTCTTCATCAAATGTCACATCCCTACTAATCTCCATATGGTGAAATCCTGGGATGTATATTATGAATGCCTTGGATGTTTCACAATATCCAACAAATATTCCCTTCTTTCCGAAAGGATCTAACTTAGTCCTCTTTTCTTTTGGAATGTGAATGTATACTGGACATCCAAATATCTTGAGGTGACTTACCTCAGGCTTCTTCCCTATGAACACTTCTTCTGGAGTCTTGAACTCAAGAGCACTGTGGGATAGTCTATTTTGCACATAGACTGTTGTCCTAGCTGCTTCAGCCCATAGATACATAGGAAGGTCTTGATCATCTATCATTGTCTTCACAAATTCCATGATGGTTCTATTCTTTCTTTCCACAACACCATTTTGTTGAGGATTATAGGGAGTGGTTAACTCCCTCTTGATTCCAGCTTCTTTACAAAAGACTTCAAAATCCTTTGAAGTGTATTCTCCACCATTGTCTGTCCTGAGTATTTTGATCTTCTTTTCTGAAATATTTTCTATCAAGGCTTTGAACTCCTTGAACTTTCCAAAGACTTCATTCTTCCCTTTTAGAAAGTAAATCCAAGTCTTTCTGGAGTAGTCATCAATAAATGTAAGATAGTATTCATATCCACTCAAAGATGTAGAGGGCATTGGTCCACATACATCTGAATGAATCAATTCCAAAATACTCTTGGTCTTTGTTTCACTCTTTGGAAATGGGTTCTTGGTATTCTTTCCTTTTGCACACCCCTTGCATGTGCCATCATGATCAATCTTCAAATCTGGTAGTCCTATGACAACCTTACTCACATGAGGTAGTGCTTTGTAGTTAATATGAGCAAGCCTCCTATGCCATAGTTCATTAGGGCTAGTGGCTTCATGAACAAAGACAGCTTCTGGATGTCCCCTGAGTTTGTATAAACCTCCTTCCTCTTCACTAATAACACTTGCATCCTCAATAGATTTTCCTTTGGACCACATGAGTACTTTTCCATCTATGAATGCAACCCTATAACATTTCTTATCTAGAGCTGAGATAGAAAGTAAGTTCTTCTTCAATCCTGGGACATATAATATCTCTTTCATCTTCAATGGTATTCTAGAATCAAGCTTGTAGCTTGCTTCACCAATTCCCTTGATGGGATATTGATAGTCATCTCCTAATGACACGTTTTGTGGGGAGGTATTCTCTTCCAGTTTTGAAAGAGTTTTCTTTTGTCTAGTAATGTGCTTTGAAGCACCACTATCAATCAACCATGTATCTTCTCCAGGTGTTATAGATCTTGAGAGTGCAGAGAATAGAACATACTCTTATGCATCTTCTTCTTCATTCCTTCTAGATCTTTTCTTGAAGAGGGGCCTTTCTTCTTCTTCTTCTTCTCTTCTATATCTTTTCTTGTGAGGCCTTTATTCCTCTTATTATTCTTCTTCACTTTCATCTTCTGCAAGGTTTGCTTGATTTATTTTATGGTGAAGATTTTTCTTCTTCTTTGAGGGACAATATCTAGCAATGTGTCCTTCTTTATGACAATTGAAACATTGGAAAGAAGAGTATTTTCTTCTTCCTCTCTTCTTAAATATTTGTGGAGATTGAGACTCCTTGTGACTATCCTTCTTGAAGTAAGATTGATTCATCCTTCTCTTGGTGTGTGTAGCCAAGGCTTGGTCATCTTCTTTGAGCAGGGCTTATCTGTTGGAAACCCTAGCTTCTTCTTGGATGCAATATTCCCATACCACATCAAACTTCATGATTTTCTGGCACACATGGTTTGGATAAATGAATCCCATGGTCTAGTGAGACCATTTAGAGCAGTCATGACTAGTTCATCTTCATCAAGGGTATCTCCAATAGCATCTAGTTGTTCTTTGAGCTGGGAGATCCTTGAGAAATAGTCTTGAAAAGATTCTCCTTTGTTCATCTTTGTGCTCTTTAATTGAGCTCTCAGATTCATCTTCCTATTGATGTTCTTTCCCTCATACATTCTGGAAAGGGCATCATACATTTCCTTTGGAGTCTTCTTGGATGCCACTTGGGGAATCAAGTGGTCTTTAATAGAATCAGCAATGATTCTCTTTTCCCTAATCAAATCCTTCCTATACTTTTCTTTGGATTTATCCTATCCAGGTTCTGCAATCTCATCCTTGATATACTGGGCAAGGTCATTCTCTTCAAGAATGAGGCCAATTCTGTATTTCCATTCCCAGAAATTTTCTATACCCTCTAGCTTGTCTTCAATCTTAGTGCTTGGAGCCATCTTCTCTAGGGGTCAAAAGAGATTGAAGTTTCTCAAGAGATAGAATAACACTTACCAGGAGATGTGCTTGATTGAATTGGAAGATCTGGTGTGTTCTGCTTTTGGAGACTTCAACTTTTCACCTTCCGGATCTGCAACGGAATTTCTAGTTTTCTGGTGCACAGGTTCGCAACTTTTCTGGTTCTCTGGTTTTCTGGTTTTCTACACTTTTGGTCAAACTAGGGTTTGACTTTCCCGGAGTTCTACCCAACCAAAAACCTCGATCCAGGGCTCAAAAATTCGATTTTGAGGAGGGATATCCATCCATGCAATCAGAATCCAAAAATACCAACTTTTGCAGAAACCCTAATTTTCACCGGAGGAGGAGAGAGAGAGATATTTTCACCTTGTGAAAGATGTCCTATTCATGCTAGATCTGATACCATGTTAAGTTTATACTAATTTGACTAGCAAGATCACTGAAAGAAACACAATCACAAGATAGACAGATATTTTACCCTGGGAAACCCTCATGGGGTAGAAAACCCAGCAAAGCTTTCCTCAATAGGATGATCAACCAAATACAAGATGTAGTCCAAGACTAGAGCTCCTTCTCTACCTCCTATGCAGACCTCTCTCTCACTTGTGCGCTACTTTCCGAGTGACGGAAAAGTAAGTTAAGTGAGGAACAACCTCCTCTACTTATACTTGTTTCCCGACTAACCTTTTACCCTATGGGGCCAACCTCTCCTAAGAGAGTCTAATAACCCCTAATAAATTAACTCACGGCCGATTCCCACATGGGAGATCTAATAACCCTAGTTACCATAATCCATCGAAGGAATAAACATCTTCGAATACATAATAAAGTCCCATTGGAGGAATGAAACATCTCCAGAATAATACAAATATAATATTCTTAGAAGTTACAATATTTCAACAGGTGACTCATCAGAGAATAATCTGAATAAAGGTGACCGTACTTAGTAATGTTGCCATAGCATGGGGATGTACGTGATTTCTCGTGGTGCCGAGAGGCACCGTTTGGGCCTTCTTCATGGTTTATTGAGTTCGAAGAAGGGATAGAGGTATGCTCAAAATAGTATTGTCGTGTGGATTTGTACAATCCCTGGACAGTGCATGCTCGTGGTTTCTTTCAATTTTAAGTAGTCTGAAAGCGATAAGAAGACTCTAAAATGGTGGAAAGGTACCATCGTGTGGATTTTTGCGAGCCCATGATGGTGAGTGCTTGTAGGTGCTTTCAATTGTAAGGAGTCTGAAAGTGATAAAAAGACTCTGAAGTGGTAGGGACATATCATCATGTGGATTAGTATGAGCCCATGACGGTGAATGCTCGTGGTCGCTTTCAATTTTAGAGAGTCTGAAAGGCATAAGAAGACTCTGAGTGGTTTATTTTTTGTGTGTTAGTCTCCAAGGATCGAAAACACATAAAACTATGCAATGGAGAACTCTTCTAGTCGGGGAGACTAGAGCATTCCTTTTTCGTAATTATTCCATCCGGTCTAGAAAAGGGGTAAACTTATATCGAATAGATGTCATTTCAGATACTTTTAACGAGCATGAAAGGAAGCAAGATTTCTCGATGATCTTTTCATTCTTTAAAGAGTCAGAAAAGAGATTAACAAGAACTCCCTAAGTGCCTTTTTAGTAAGGAATTGCTCAACCCAAGAAAGGGATAAAATTATACCGAACATATGTAATAGCCAAGCAAGGAGGAAGTGTTCAATCAAGGGACAAGTCTGTGAGCCAAGAACAAAGGCGAGGGGGGAACATTGATGGTGCCTCCATGCGGGTTGATGAATGGTGTAAAAATAACACAATTATTGTAGTATGGATGGAGTGGAGGCCTCCTGAATAGGTCGCGATGCAAAAATGGCTCAAAGCAATGCAGCCTGTGCGGAACGCAAACCGAGGTGACGAGGGACACGGGAAAAATGGCCAAAAAATATTTCATTGAGAGTGGGAAATGATCTCAAGCATCATCACGGGATTGTATTTTTGAACCCAGTGGAGAAAACGACATGTCAAACGGACGTCGTATGATCTCGGTACACGCGAAAGAATATTAGGGCATCAGCCTATAAAAAGGAGGGAGGTGACCACTTGTTACATGTCATTTTCATTGCTTGAGTTGTGGAGAGTGTGTGGAACCCTGGGAGAGATTTCCTGATATCCTTCAATCGAAGCGACCGTTTGCGATTCCGTCAGTTGCAGGTAAGAAGTGGTCATTTTTGTCATTGATTGATGGTTGATTTTCTGAGATCCAGCCTCCTGGGGGCATGGATTAAGATGATGGGGGTTTTGAGGGTGTAGGGCACACATTTCGAGGGGATATGAGAGTCCTAGGGTGCACTTAAATGTCCCATAGGAGCACTCTAGGGCGCACTAAATTTGCCCTTAAGAGCCCTCTAGGACGCTCTTTTCCACCTCTTAAGAGCGCTCTAGGGTGCTCTCTTTACCCAAACAAGTGCGCTCCAAGCCATTGAAGGGGGAAAACATACATGGTACTGATGGATGCTTGTTTTGCTTCTGCAGGATGCCTTGGGTGGAGTGGTGGGAGAAATACATGAGAAAACTTCGTTGCGAGGTGGAAGAGGATCCACTGGTGAAGGATGCCTTGGTGCGGTATGGTCTTTTGAAGTTTTTTCAAAACCCTTTGATGAGGAGCACCAAGCTCCTATTGGACAAGCTGGTGAAGTTCTAGGATCGTGACTCGGGGTCATTCATCGTGTAGGGGGAGAGGCTGATATCACTATGTAGGATGCATACTTCATGACGGGACTGCCTTTGTATGGTGTGATAGGTGACATTCAACCGAAACGCCCGAAAGATGTTTTGATGGAGGATTTGGTGGAGCGACACTGTTATGCCACCGCGATGATGGATAAGACCTATATATTGATATGTGACATTGAGATCCTGGAGACTCGGATAGTTGCGGATGTGGTGGTGAGGATACTGGGTACTCACGGGACTCATAGGGTCTGTGGTGGATAGATGTTGATAGTGGAGCAGGTGTTGAGGGGTACCTATTTTGGATGGGCATAAATGTACATAGCGGCAGTTCGGCATTCGTTGAACGAGATGAGCCAGAGGGGAGGTAGCTTCTACTTCTCATCTTTCCTGTGTACATTCTTGTTTGAGCGTATGCCGATGCTGAGATCACACCACCGGATGGAGGACAACGGGCTGAGGGAACCCAGGATGAGGAGATGGTGTGAGATGATGATACGTGAGGGGGGCGGTCTAGTGGGACGCTTCTTTACACGAGATATCTTTGCGCAGTGGTGCCAGTCACCTATGTTGATTGAGGATTACCCGTATGCGGGTATGGACTACATGGGGAACCCTCAGCTTATTCGACCACCAGGCCAGATTTGGGGTCCGAAAGGTATGTGCATACTTATACCCTAGTATTTTGTTATGTTTATTTTACTAGCTTAGATGGTAGCCATCCTTTATATATGATGTATGTTGAGGCGTGCTTTTGTGGTATCTGTGCAGATGTGGGGTCGAGGCCACCAGTGGGGTACCGCTAGCGTCGAGGAGGGTTGTCAGGGTCGACCCGTCGGTAGAGCGTCAAAGACACCATAGAGATGTCGATGATACGCTTGACTCATTGTAGACTGGTATTGATCGCTTGTTAGAGGGAGTTGTTGATGATGGATGGCAGGAGCTACCTGACGACATGATTGCCATTTATTACCAAGCTCCTGCTAAGTGTCGACCCACTATGCGATGCATATCCATAACAACTGAGTATGTACGGGATGCAGCTCGGGGGGATGTACCCCTTGATGAGGAGGACTCTGATCAAGAGATAGATGACAAGGACTATGATTATTCATTTGGCAGCTTATGGAGCTTCCCCCTCGTATGATGAGTACCGGGATTTTGTATCGGCCTAGTATATGTGATATTGTGATGAGGAAGCTGTTGGGGATCCTCTTGTATGACATGCCTATATGGTGATGTAGACATTATGATACTTTGATATATATATATATATATGCACGTGGATGCACTTTTTATGTATTTTTTATTTTAGGTGAGCCTCTTATGTGGTGATGATTCTTGTATACTATGTATGTACATGTGACTACAAAAATGATGTGATGATGTGTTTTCATGGTTTATTTCCTATATGCGATGATTGATATGCCATTGTAGAATATCATTAGCCATTTGATCTACGACACTATTGTGATCTCGTGGGACATGTGTGAATGTAATGAATTCGAAATGCCTAACCAGTTGTTTACTGCGCAGGAAATTTCTGAAAAGGCAAGGATCGTGTACTTGATACCAGTTATTGAGTTGTGCAACAAGGAGTTAGGAGTCTAAAAACACGTAGAGGTGACTAACACCTAATTGGGTGGCGGCGGTTAAGAGACCAATAACAACATCGTACTCAGCCTGATTGTTGGTGGAAGCATTGATACATACACCGTCGAGGTGGATCAACTAGTGTGAGGGAGAATATAATACCCATGTTGCCGAGGAGATATTAGGAGACCATCTACTTGCGCCATCAGCGAAACCGATGTAGATCGAGGGAACATGATCCATTTGGTATCAATCAAGAAAAAAAATCGTGAGGCTTGACAAAAGAAAAAAAGTGAAACAAAAAGGGAAAAAATTGTACAACTTGAACTGACGAGTTCAACGGTGTTAGGGGTATAATCGCTTGAGGTACAACCAGTTGCGATGGTTGGTCAAGGGGCATCCTTTCGAATTGGTGAGGAGTAATGCCCCCTTGACGAGGCAATTTTTTACAACGTATGGCCCCTGCCACATGGACTTGAACTTCCCTTTACCATGCGGATCATGGACTTGGTCATAAACAAGCACGAGGTCTCCTTCTTTAAAAGTGCGGGGATGGACATAGGTATCATAATGGGTTTTAGATCTATATTTGGTGGACTTGATCATCTGTAAGGCTTCCCAACGATCCTCATCTGCTTGCTCTAATGAGAGTAATCGTTGCTGGAGTGGTGAGGTGTCCGGGAGAAGTTCCACAATGATGTGTAGAGAGAGAATTTGGCATTCAATGGGGAGAACCGACTTGACGCCATGAACTAAGTGGAAAGGTGTAAAACCTGTGGCGGTTTTGGTTGAGGTGCAGTAAGCGCAAAGTGTAGGGAAAAGCATGTGATTCCAGTTGTACTTGTGCTTATCCACTGTCCATTGCAGGATGGTCTTTAAGATTTTGTTCATAGCCTCAACATGGCCATTCCCTTGAGGGTAGTAATATGAGGCATAATTATTACTGATGGTCAAACTTCATAAAGGTGGTGAATTCCTTCCAAACCGAGTCTTCGAAGTGTTTTGCATGATCGAAGATGGGTTGCTTTGGGACCTCAAATCAGAAAATGACACAGTTGAAGAAAAAACATACTGTGGTCTCGGCCTTACAATTGAATGTGGGCATAGCCTCGGCCCATTTGGTGAAATAGTCGACGGCCACAATGATGTATTTATGGCCATTTGTCGAGGTAGGGTTACATTCCATGAAATCGATGGCCCACTTGCAGAAGGGGCCAAAAGTGATGATTGGATGGAGCAGGGCTAGAGCGGTCCTAGATTTGGGGGCAAATAGCTGGAAATTTTGGCAATGTTTGACTGCTGTGATACAATCCAAAAAAAGGGTGGGCCACAAATAACCAACGCAAATGATCTTTTGGGCCTTAGCCATCCCAGAAAAGTGACCACCACATGCTCCGCTATGGCACTCATTTAAGATGTGTTCTACCTCATCATGTGTGAGTCATCGACGTAAAATGGTGTCGAAGCCACGTCGGTAAAGGACATCATCGAGTAGAAGGTATCATGAGGCATGATGGCGGATACAATGACGATCATCGCGGCTAAGGTTGGAGCGACATTTTTGGGTTCGCAAATACACTAGGATGTCACCGTACCATGGTTCATCTGATGAAATGGTGAACAAATGGTCGTCGGGGAAGTTGGTAATGATAGGGGGCGATACTGACGAAGATGCTAAGTTAGTCATGAGTTGTGCCAGAGCGAGGGCTTTGGTACTTTTGGGTGTCACAAAAGTTAGGTCGTACTCTTGGAGTATGATGACCCATTTATCCATGCGGCCTTGAAGAAGGAGGCGACTTAAGAGATAGATCGTGGGATTGGAGTCTACCATGACTGTGGTTTGACTCAACATGATGTAGTGGCAGACCTTCTGCACTGAGAACACGATGGCTAGGGACAACTTCTCCTCAGGGGGTTAGCGTAGTGGTGGGCCAAATAATGTTTAACTGACATAATAGATGACTCATTCTTGGCGCGCACTATCTTCTTGTACTAACACTCCGGAAACGACACATTCAGATGTTGAAACATAGAGGATAAAATCCTTCGAGAAATCAGGGGGTGAGATCAACGAAGCGGAATTCAAGGCTTGTTTGAGTGCGTCAAAATCCCCTTGTGATTGCTTGTCCCAAATGAACGGAAGGCAGGTCTAAAGCAAACAAAGGAAACCATGAACCTTCATTGCATAATAAGGGACGAACTGGTGGAGAAAGTTGGCTTTCCCTTGGAGTCTTTGTAGTTGGCGTATTGTATGTGGTGAAGGAAGTTCAAGAATGGCTTGGACCTTCAAAGGATCAACAGTGATCCCGTTTTTTGAAATGATGAAACCCAACAACCAGCCTACAGGAACACAAAATAAACACTTGAGGGGGTTCAGGCGAACAGTTGTACTTGAGACAATGCAAAAATACTTGCCAGAGGTCGTTCAGATGGTCGGACCGTTTCTTGGATCAAGCAATGATGTCGTCCAGGTAGACAAGGATTATGTGGAACAATTCATGAAAAAAAAGGCCATGGCCCACTGAAAAGTGGCGCCAGCATTTTTCAGACCAAACGACATAACTCTATAGGAAAAGGTGCCCATGGCGTGGTGAAGGCGGTCTTATACTGATCTTCTTTTCGAATGTGAATATGATTGTAGCCAAAGAAGCCATCCATGAAGGATAGAATCTCATGACCCACGCATGCATCAACGAGTTGATCAATGAAAGGCTTAGGAAAGTTGTCTTTAGGACATGCTAAATTCAAATCACGAAAATCGGTGCAGACGCGAATGGTGCCTTGTTTTTTGTTAACCGACACAAGATTGGAAACCCATGTGGTGTATGTGATGGGATAAATGAAGCCGGCTTGGAGTAATTTCTCAATCTCATCCTTTACCGCAGGGATCTTGGAAGGATGGATTGGCCATTGCTTTTGACGGACAGGTGGGACGTTGGTCCAAGTGTCAATTCGGTGCTCAACGATGGCGAGATCGAGACCAAGAATCTCTGTATAGGACCAAGCGAAAACATCACAGAACTCTTGGAATAGCTTCTTGTAGGCATCGACTTCATCGGGTGTGCAGGAAGCGCCTAACGTAATGTTCTATACTATCCCAGTTTTGATGGAAATATCGACCATAATGGTAGGTGAGATAACATCCATGTTTCCTTCTTCGAAGGCATCCAGAGCTGGGATGGGATTCTTGAACCAGTCTACTTGACTATGGATAAATTTTTTCGACTCAACTTAGAGTTGGTTGGCAGACCAAAATGTAGACTCCTCGGGAATGAAGTAGGATCGATGATGCATATCCTCCCAAGGATAGTCATTTGCAGTTAATGCCACCATGATTTCCTTGTCACTACGGAAATATTGCGTGGACAGATCAGAGGATATATGGTTGGTGGTCATGGGGAAATCCGAATTGCTACTGGTAGAGATCATGTAGATGGTGTTAATTTTTCCCAAATAGGAAGACTCGGGTGGGTGGATCTCCTCAATAGTAGTGATGGATGACTCTAAAGAGTACTCTTTCAGTTCGTGGAGAACCAATCAGTACTCCGATAAGTCTGGACAGTGGTGAGAATAATGTACGTACTGTAGATGGAGCAAGGATGGTTGGTGCACAATAATTTGTTTCCCGGGTGAGGGGTGGATTGTAGTTCGACCACTGGAATGTTGGGGTCATCGTCCAATGATTTCATGTGTTCTTGGAGGTTTGGAAATTCTGGACAGTTATGGGTAGCATGGCCCAAGTCGTCGCACAAGGAACACTTAGGAGGTGCGCAAAATGTAGGGGTGGGTTTCACATTTTTATTTTCCTGGGGTTCGGTGTGAGTGTGTGTGGCCTTGCCCCCAATACTGTTAGAGGAAGATGCTATCCCCACTCAAGGGGTTGGATAATTGGTCGCAGTGACTGGTTGGATCGGTTGGAGGATGACTTGTGGGGTAGGGGTGGGGTTGGGGTGTTTTAAATACCACACGGGAAGTCCTAACATTAACCCGGGGAATTTTAGTGTAGCCATTACTAGCGTACTTACTACTCCTGAGGGTGGGAATAAGAACGGGATTGTGTGGATAGGTGTGGCTCCGACATGGCTAGGGACCAACGGCGGTTGGGTAAAAATGGTGGTTGTTGGTTTGAAGCCGTTTTCTTTCATGAAATGGTGCACAAATTAGATACCTCAATTGTTTGTGAAGGGGGCAGTATAGACCGAAAAGTGGAATTCATTAGGGCCTCTAAGTAAATACCAGGAGCAATGGTGGAAACCAACGAAGTGGGCGTGCCAAATGTAGACTTGTCGACCATGGGGATGACATTTTCTGGTGTCGTGGGGGCGTTCAGGTCGTAATAAGTGAGTTGGTCAAGTTTAGCGACCCATCCCTCATGGGGGAACATCATGAGACGAAATACAGATGAGGAAACAACCTTCATCGCGTACATGTAGCTACGTCCTAATAGGAGGTTACAATCGAGTTGAGCGTTTACGAATTCTATGTCAATTAAGATAGTTTTTCCAGCTAGTTGTAACAGGACATTTGAAAGCAGTTGTTGGGGTTGGGTTGCACGACCGTCGTAAGCTCGAAGAGCCGTTGTCGATGTTTGCAAAGGAGGGGATCCTAGTTTTTTCCACACGAATGTGGACATGACACATGTGGAGGCGCCCTCATCGACAATGCATCGATGTATCACCAAGTTTCGGATTGTTACTGATATCTGAAATGCAAGGGACGAAGGCATGCAGAGTTCTGATTGATCTAAGTCAAATTCCATTAGTCTTGAATCCAAAGGGTCAATAGCACCTAGCGCGGATAGCAATTCTTTGCGTTGTCCAAGGCAGTTCTTTAGAACTTCTATGGCTGACATGACAATAGGGGACTGGTCCAAGTCATCTACAATGTTATAATTGCAGGCAGCACGAGCGTTGGGGTTATTAGTAATGCGGTGCAATGGAAACTTGGGGACTTTGAGAGCTCCTTCGTTCGGCGGTGGTGGAAGGCATAATGACTGGTCAACGGGGGTTGACATGGTCTCCTTATCGATTGGAGTGGGATCCGTAGCTGCACCATATTGGTTACATCGAGTCTGGAGATTGATGTCAGCTGACGACATCATTAGAAGGTGATGGACTCCAGACACAGAAGCTTGACTTGTGGAAGTGGCATAGGTGGCGGGGGGTTGTGTGGTGGGGACCCCTTGTGTGGGTAGGGGGTTGTGTACTGTCATAGATTGTGCCGTAACGACCCCTTATGTGGGTAAAGGGTTTTGTAACACCATAGGAGGTTGTGTTGTTTGGGGTGGTTGAGGTTGTGCATGAGGGGTGGCAGTAGTGTTACGATGGTTAGCATTGTCCCAAAGCTAGCGGGATGTCGTTAAATGAGGGAAACGGTGACTGTAGTGTCCGTACACATTATAGAAAGAGCAAGGATGATTGGTTCGTAACTGTGGGTTCTTACCTTGTCCAGGAAGTTGATTGGGGTATTGATTCATGGTATTGGGGCCATTATTAACTGAGGGGTTAGGGGGAGGTCCTCCCCTCCCTTGGTGTTGATTGTTTTGGAGATTGCGTCCACATCTTTTGTCTTGTTGGCCTTGTTGGTTATTGGGGGCAGGTTGATTTGGTTGTTGGTTCTGCTGAGCATAAACCTGTCTTTGGGGTGCAGGGGGAGCCTGTGGTTGAGTGGGAGCAGGTGGTATCTGCGGTGGATAATAGGTTGGGGGAGAATGAGGTTGAGCATGGACAGGTGGTTCCTGCGGTGGATAATAGGTTGGGGGATCCTGAGGTTGAGCGGGAGCAGGTGGTTCCTGCGAATGGTAGTAAGCTGGTTAGGCCGCATGAGGGGTGTACACTTGCGGGTTATAACCATATCTACGTGTCGCGTACGTGGGCCCATATGGTTGGGAACTCTAAGTCGGAGGGGTGTATGAATATGTTTCTTCGGAATGCATTGTTGTGCGCGAATAGTAGATATGTGTGGATGGTTTATCTGTGGACGCAACATGGCCGATGATGTCATCTGTCGCGTGGGATGCCCCCAGTGTATCTTTCCGGGAAGTGTCGTCGCATGGGGCATCGGGAAATATAGTGTATAGGTAGCCTGATTGAGCATATATGAGGTTGAACTCTTGGGATTTAAGGATAGCTTCTTCCTCAAACTGTGGTCGTTCAGATGCCACATCCTTAGCGATGGATGGTATAAGAGATTTCAGGAACCAATCTAAAAAGATGTGGTCGTCCAATTTGATATTACACAAACTCTGCCATTGGTGCCATTCATGGATATGGTCCGTGATATGGGTGGTATGGTTTTTCTGCAAGATAGGAGGATCTCCACACCAGCATCCTAATGAACTGGTAACTAGATGAACTGTAGGAAAGTCGAGGCGAGGGACGTGAACGTGAAATGGGTCCCATGTGGTTGGTCGATGTACCACTTGGCTACGGCACCAATGAAGGTTCATTGTAATAACCGTAAGTGAATAGATTCATCCACTACGGAGTTAGAGGAACACCATAGGTGGAAGGACATGATGTGGTTTTGGGGGTCCTCCCCTCCCTTTCCCTCGAACTTGGGTATGTCCGACAGGATCTTGGTGGGCATGGGAGGCCATGTGGGTTCATGTCGGATGGGGTCGTTGGTCAATCTATCAAGGTCAGGGAGGTTGAGGATGGCCATGAATGGAAAACTTGTAGGAGGATGTGGCATGGATGGGCCAACTTGTGTGGTTATCGTGGGGCCACTGCCACTGAAGGCGGGTATATGAGTGTTGGTTGCGATGGGAATTGAAGAGCTACCTATATGGTGGGGAGGGATCTGAAAAGAATTGGTGGTGCCCCATAAGGGGACTGGGGGGGTATTGTGGCGGGACCACTAACTGTGGGTATGGATGCAGTGGTTGAGTGTAAGGTAGCTGTGCCTGGGGTGGGTCCCATGGCATAGGGAATGGGGGGTCCCAAAGTAGTAGGAATGGAGGGTCCCATGGTAGTGGGAATGGAGGGTCTCATAGTAATGGGAATGGAGGGTTCCATAGTAGTGGGATTGGAGGGTCCCGTAGTAGTGGGAATGGAGGGTCCCGTAGTAGTGGGAATGGAGGGTCTCGTAGGATGTCCACCGCCAATGACCCCTTCGTAGAACAGGTTGGGTATCATGTCGACCATGGGGATAGAGGGAGGTGTGTGTATGGGTAACTCTTCCTTTGAAACATAGGTGAAATAAGGTGCGTCGGGATGGAGATCCGACGATGACAATGTGTGTCTCAATGGAGCGTGACGAGTGGGGTTTAAAGGATCGTGTTGAGGGGACTGCCCCCGCAACCTACGGGAGTACCTCGGGGGATCAATGGTGACTAGTGTTGCACGTGTAGGAAAACAAAAATGCTAAAAAATCCAACTATATTTGTGTGTGCAGAAGGAGAGATCTCAACAAAGGTGGTGCTCAGGCCAACAACAAACTCTAAAACTCTACTGTGATTGCGTGTCACAGCAAGCGAGTAGCAAGGAATGACCAAAATTCCAACAAGCAATACTACCTACAAATAAAAAGCCTCACTAAGCTAGGGTGTTTCGGAGCATGAAAACACCTAACTAGAAGATATGGAAGCTCATGCAAATCGTATCCCCTGCAGGGTGATGAAATCCGTAGTCAAACGATACAAAATGGAGAACCAAGTAGGTGGGGGATATCCCTCTACCGAGAGGTATCCCGGGTAAAATATCCCTAGGAGAATGGAAACTGGGATACCCTGTACATGGCACGTCTAGAAAAAGCAATTCGTCGTTTCAGTCCTTTGGTCACTACACCCCTGGTATGGATGCCTAGCAGTGCAGCGAGGACAATGAGTAGGTGTCCTTCAAAACTAAGTGGAGAGCGCCATTCCACATAGTCCTCTGGAACCAATCTCGTGACTTACCCTCCTAAAGGAGAGGCCTTTTCCGACAAATCGGTTTTTAACCGTGCCAACAAATAGTAGGGGATTTTTGTTCCCTAATGGTCAACTGCTAAGTTTCAGATGTGAAGTGGAAAAGGGGGGTTATTTGGATGCCTTCCCCGGGTGCCCTACCTAGATACAATATTGTTTTTGGTCCCCAAGTGGGGTTAGCTGTGTGTTGAGTTAACAATTTTTTGTCTCACTTGATGTTTTAGGGTGTGAGTGGGTGCACAAGTGGCATATATGGTTACGCTAGATGAGAAACATAAAATATAAATTAAACTAATCTATCATTCCTATTCTAAAACTGAAATAAACTGCTAGGAAATGAATATAGGTACTGATCATGCCATAATCACTCAAGCAAGAAAACAGTAAGCTACAATCATTCAATCATGAAACTCAGATAGTCGATGCAAGGGAACCAACAAAGGTTTGGGATAGTCCAAGTGTAGGTGTGTTCAGAGTCACAGTTCAAAACAGGGAATTCAGGGGTGGAGCGCTCTTAACTAATCAAACTGAGCACTCTAGGGCGCACTTAACAGAGAGAAAAGAGCGCTCTAGGGCACACTTAACAGGGGCAAAATGAGCGCTCTAGGGCGCACTTAAAAGGGAAAAATAAGCACTCTAGGGCGCGCTTAACAGGGGAACGGGAGCACTCTAGGGCACACTTAAAAGGGGAACAAGAACGCTCTAGGGCGCACTTAATAGGAAAAAATGAGCGCTCTAGGTCACTCTTAAATGAGAAACAGGTGCACCCCAAAAACTAGGAAATACAAAAAAAAATTAAGCTTAAAAAAATGTTGAAGGGTTGGTTTAGCCCGGTTTGGCCAGCCAGGGGTTAAATGCAGGGTCAGCAACACTCGAAACCAACAATTTAAGGAGATCTTAACACTTCCAAATATATGGTAAAAACTACTTAAAAACTCAACAGAAAACTACCAGAGATCTATAGGGCTCTCCCTAGCGGAGTCGCCAGTTCTGTTTGTTGTGATTTATGATGACAAAATTGATAACCTCTTGTAGATAAAGATGGTACTTTGATAGAGATGGGAGTTGAACTTGTCGCACCCAAGGAGCTAGTTCAAGATAGAGACTGTATCCCCACTGTGGAAGCAACATCAGAATATTAATACTTGTGTGACTGAAGTTCATACAACAGAAATCAGTCAAGGAGATAGAAGAAGAACCTGGATCATTTTCACTAGAGTTGTTGCATGATTCTGAAGGAGAAGAAGGTCTAGATCCAGAAGATGACAAGGCATAATTGGAAAGAAGATGGGATGTTGTATTAGAAGAGAAACATCGCAGGTTGCAGGAAGCTCCTGCAGGGCCCAGCACCGTTGAGGATATCGTTGAACAGATAAATCAGGAGAGGACACTTGCTATGAAGGAAATGGGAGTGATTGAAGAAGGAGATGCAGTATTGGGTTCTGGTGTTGAAGTAAATATTGAATCATAGGTTTATTGGTGGCGTGATATCAACTGGTTTTACAAGTCGAACAAAGAAGTGGCCATATTGTAGTTGCTACTGATATCAAAGGTGTCACTCGTAGAATGTTCTCCAGAGGTCTTGCTTATAAATTGATGCTCTAGAGTTTTATTTCAGAAGGCGAGCTCATCAGGGAAATCCAATGTAAATTGTATTAATCAAAATAAGATCATCAGGAGAGCTTGAAGGTGGGTGAAATCAGAAGAATTGCAGGCAGGAGACTCAGCAACTGTCTGATCAAGTGATCAACGGTGCAAATTGATTCGACGATTGGGATTTATCCCACATTGGCAGTGCGTTTGAGTTTGTGTGTTTATATGCACTGGCCTTACTATTGCTATTCGATGCGTAGTGCAAGGGTATGGTGGGGGCTCTAGGTGCTTGGACTCCATGAGTAGTCCCCAACCTAGAGCCTGGGATGACCTGTCAGGCCCCCTACCTTTCTGGAAGAAGTGACAATATTCATTGATTTACTAAGGAGATGATCTCGTCCATTAGATTAATATTTGTTTATATATTTTTTTTGACACGATGGACATATGAAGTGATCGTTGGCTTAGGTGCATTCGTTATTTCGGTTGGTAGTAAGACTACCATTTTTATCGGAGTTTTTGGCATAATGCCAATTCTGAAGGATCACCAAAATTAGTAACACCCTGCAGAAACATAAAGACAATACTTTGAACAAAGACATAGTTAGTGTAAATAATTCACATATTTAAACGATGGAACTAAATAAGAAAAATGATAAATGTATTATGTTTTGATCAATAGATATGTTAGCAATAATCTATTTTTTTTGAAGAGGTGTGATGGTTGTGAAGAATTACATTGACTGTTTTTTAAAGAACTATAAGTATGTTAAGATGTAAGGCAGAAAAATAGTGTTTGTCAAAGAGTTATTGAAGACCAAGAACAGAAGAAGACGGAACATCAGTTATGAAGTAAAGTGTCTGATACAGAAGACCTCTATAGGACTGCATATCTCATTTCCATATGTATGAATAAGGGTGGTTGGGAGGAGCTAGGGTAGGTCGCTACTTGCAGGGGATTAGGTGCTTCCTTGTCAGTTTTAACTGACTAAATAGGGGTGTGGGTGCATCATGATCAGTGGGTGTTGATCCAAAGAGGAAGAAAACATATTCCTTCTATTGTAAATTGTAAAACAAATTTTTCAGTTAATAGAAAAGTGTTGGTGGTTTTCACAATTGGGTTCCACGTTAAATCATTGGTTTCAAATTTATTGCTATATCTACAAACTATAATTAACTAAGTAAAAGAAATTGATTTAAATTTGTGTCACTGATTCACCCCCCTCCCTCTCAGTGACAGGACCTATTCACTAGAAATTTCAATCACTTGAAGAGAAGTATACATAAGAATGGATCAACATATGAAGATGTCATTAAGAGTCCCCCTATTTGATGGTGAAGACTATGCTTTTTGGAGGATTAGAATGAAAAGCTATCTGATGTCCATTGGACTAGAAGTATGGACATTAGTTGAAGAAGGATATGATGTTCCAAAAGTCACTCCCACAGAAGCAGAAGACAAGAAGAAATTTTGGGAACATGCAAAGGCTTTAAATACACTACAAGATGGAGTGAGTAAGAAGGTCCTTGCTAAAGTACTAACCTGTGGAAATGCAAAACAACTCTGCGATAAATTGGAAACTATATATGCAGGAGATTCCAAAGTAAAGAGGGCCAAATTTCAATCTCTCAAAGTACAATATGAAGATCTAAAAATGAAGGATGAAGAAAATATATCAGAGTACTTCGAAAGAGTTGATAGTATTGTTAGTGCAATCAAAGGTTTGGGAGTAGAAGTACTAGACAATGACTTAGTTGAAAAGATATTGAGAACACTTCCGATGTTATATAATCCTAAAGTGTCCACACTTGAAGACTGAGAGATTCTAGATGAAATCATCATGGATGAATTGTATGGAATCCTCACAGCCTATGAGTTAAGATTAGGTCATGAGAACCTGCCAAAAGGAGAGGCAGCCCTCAAGGCACTCAATAAAACAAAAAATCAGAAGCAAAATCCTAAACCCAGCCATCATGAAGAATCTGATGTACAAGAAGCCAATTTTATTAAGAAACTTCAGAAAGGATCAAGGAAGTACAAAGGCAAGCTGCCCTTCAAATGTTTTAATTGTGGCAAAATTGGGCACTTTGCAACCAAGTGTCCTTATCCTAAGGAAGACTCTGAAGATGAAGATAACACAAATAAACAATATAAGAAAAACGGAAAATACCACTATAAGAAAAAGTATTACAAAGAAAAAAAGAATTTATACTCAAAAGAAGAGAACATCAATTCATCTGAGTTTAGCGACAGTGATGATGAAGTCATTTTTCTAGGTATTGAAGAATCTAATGAGATCGAAGAAATTGAGCATGAGGAAGAGTCAGAAGATGAAGCAAAGGTTAATATGGAAGAATAACTTCTCAGTGCCTTGGATGAATTAAGAAGATACAAAAACAGATATAGACAGCTGAAACGTTTTGTAGTTGAACAAAAGAAAAAACATGAACAGAAAGAAAAAGAGATGGAGAAAATCATTAGCAACCTGAAAAACCAAATTCTAGATGCAAATAGGATGGAAGAAAGCCTGGATAAGGCTCTTAAAGAGAAACAACTAACCTGTGAAATAATGGAGGCAGAATTAGTTCACCTAAGAAAAGGGATTGATGCAAAACTTATCCAAACAAGATATGAAGATAGCTCTAAAGTCTTAGATAATATTATAACCACACAAAGGGATCCAAGTAACAAAAATGGAATAGGTTATTCTCAAGAAGAAAACCAAGTTAACTAAAAATCTTATGCAGCTGCTCTTCTCAATACATTCAAGAAAAAAGATGAAGAAAAGACAAGCAACGATCATAACTACAGAGGATTATTTCCACCCATAAAGAAGGAATTCAAGACAACACCAAAGAAGGCTTATCAAAACAAGTATCCTCACATTTTCTTTGGTTATTGCTTTGCATTCTCTAACTTTGGACACAAAGCTATGAATTGTAGAGCGTATGGAAGGAAAAAATTGAGGGTTAAGAACTATAACCTCAAAGACAACCAAACAATTGATCAAGTTAAGAGCATAAATTATAACTCCTTCGCACCTCTACAAGAAAGGAACTTAGAATGCTTCAAATTTCATAACTATGGACATAAAACAAGTAATTGCAGACTAATGGAAATCTAAAAAAAAACAAAGTTCATTAAAGAGCAAAAGAAGCTTTGGAAAGAAAAAACATCAAAAGAGGAATGTCTTATTGCCTTGAAAGCCCAAGATAAAGGATATCTTTTGTATGTTGACAGTGGTTTTTCAAAACACATGACAGGAGATAAGGACAAGTTTTTGAACTTAAAGAAACAAAAGGGTAAAGTTACATTTGGTGGAAATGCTTCAGGTAACATACTTGCGAAAGGCACTGTGAATTTGGGAAAATACAAAGCCAAGAATGTGTTGCTTGTTGAAAATATGAAACCTATCCTATTAAGTGTTAGCCAAACCTGTGATCAGGGGCACATTTGCATCTTAGATTCCCAGAAGTGTGAAATTAGGAGAAAGGACTCGGGGAAATTGGTTGGTACTGCTCCTAGAACTCCTGAGAATGTATACATACTAAATAAAAAAATGAATGAGGAATGTCATATAAATTTAGTGGATGAAAGTTGGCTATGGCATAGGAGGTTGGGACACATTAACTTTGACAATTTAGTGAAAGTCATCAATCTTGGGGCAGTAAGAAACTTGCCAAATATCACAAAACATTCAAATCCTATGTGTAGACATTGTTAACTATGGAAGCAAACTAGAATAAGGTTCAAAACAAAAAAATACTCAACCTCAAAACCTTTAGAGCTAGTTCACACTGACCTATGTGGACCTACAAGGATCAAAAGTTTGCAAGGAGAGTCCTACTTTATGATGTTCATTGATGATTTTACTAGAGTGGCTTGGGTATTTTTTCTCAAGGAAAAATCAGAAGCATTTAACAAGTTCAAAGCTTTTAAAATCCTTGTTGAAAATGAAACAGAGGTAAAAATCAAATGTCTTAGATCAGACAATGGTGGTGAGTTCACCTCAAAAGAGTTTGATCTCTTCTGTGAAACTCATGGAGTTAAGAGACAATTCTCTGCTGCCAGAACACCTCAGAAAAATGGGATTGTTGAGAGGAGGAATAGAACAGTCCAGGATACTGCAAGGACTATTCTCAATGAAGAAAAATTGTCTGATGGATACTGGAGGGAAGCTGTAAGCATAGCAGTACACATATTAAATAGAGATCAGCTCAGGATTAATTGTAATAAGACTCCTTATGAGCTATGGTTTGGGAGAGATCCTTCGGTAAAATACTTCAAGGTCTTTGGAAGTAAGTGTTACATCAAAAGGGTTGATGAGAATCTCAAAAAATTTGATTCTAGATCTGATGAAGGTATCTTTCTTGGATATGCTTCTACCAAGAAAGCATACAGATGATACAATCTTAGATTACATAAGATTGTTGAGAGTGTAGATGTTAAAGTGGATGATTTAAAAACAAAGAAGATCAAACATCAAGAGACCATAATTGACAATGAAGACAAAGATGATGATGAGTCAGTTGGTACACAAGAAGATGAAGTAGAAAAGGAAGATATACAAGACGATGAAATGGATACCAGAGAAGAAGAGGAAGATATTCAAGAATAAGAGATAAAAGAAGAATCCCCAAGAAGAGACACAAAGACACCCTCAAGAATAACTCAAAGGAATCATACTGAAGACCTAATTATAAGAAATAAAAGCACTGGAGTGCAGACAATAATACAATTGTTGTATCAAACATAAATAGCACTTTGTCATATATTGAGCCCAGCTCAATCAAAGAGGCATGCAAAGATGAGAATTTGGTCAATGCTATGAATGAAGAATTGGACCAAATTGAAAAAAATAAGACTTGGGAACTGGTTCCAAGACCAAAAAATAAGAATGTCATTGGAACTAAATGGGTGTTTAAAAACAAAGTAAATGAAAATGGGCAAGTAATCAGGAACAAATCCAAATTGGTATGTAAAGGGTATGCTCAGGTTGGAGTATATTTTGAAGAAACTTTTGCACCTGTGGCCATGTTAGAGGCAATTAGGATGTTCTTAGCCTTCGCCAGCTACAAAAAATTAAAATTATACCAGATGGATGTCAATTCAGCATTTCTCAATGGAAACTTAGAAGAGGAAGTCTATATTGAGCAACCAGAAGGATTTCAATTAACTGATAAAGGAGATTATGTCTGTAAACTAAAGAAAGCACTCTATGGGATAAAACAAGCACCCAGAGCATGGTATGTAAGACTAGATTCTTATTTACAAGTACAAGGCTTCAAAAGAGGATCAGCAGACAGTAATCTTTATTGTAAAATTGTTGATGATAGCATGGTTATTGTGGAAGTATATGTTGATGATATTATATTTGGGAGTGATGATGAAAAAATGAGTAAGGACTTTTCTAGGAGGATGCAACAATAATTTTAAATTTCTTTGCTTGGTGAACTGAATTTCTTTCTAGGATTACAAATAGTACAGTCCAAAAGGGGAATCTTTATCCATCAATCCAAGTATGTTTAAGATATGCTTAAGAAATTCCAGTTAGAGGTTTTCAAACCTATTTGTACACCTATGACAGTAGGATGCAAACCAAGCAAGGAAAATGAGTCCAAGGCTATAGATCCAAAACACTACAGATCAAGGATTGGGAGTTTACTCTATGTAACAGCTTCCAGACCTGATGTCAAGCAAGCTGATGGAATGGTGGCCACAAGATTCCAAGTTGCACCAAAAGAGAGCCATGTTCAAGCTGTGAAAAGAATCTTTAGGTACTTAAAAGGAACCATAGATCTTGGATTGTAGTACCCTAGCAAGAATTTATTCTCTTTAAAGGCCTATTCAGATGCAGATTGGGAAGGTTGTGTAGATGATAGAAAAAGTACAAGTGGAGGAACATTCTTATTGGGAGAATCATTGGTAGCTTGGACAAGCAAGAAACAACCCTCAATTTCTCTGTCTACCACCGAAGCTAAGTAAATTGTAGCAGCAGAATGTTGCACACATGTGGAATGGATGAAACAAACCTTACAAGACATCAAAGTAGTGTTTGAAAGCCCCACTATTATCTACTGTGATAATACAAGTGCTATAAGTCTCTCCAAGAACCCTGTCCAACACTCCAAAGTAAAACACATTCCAATAAAATACCACTATCTAAGAGATCAGGCTGCAAATAAGAACATTAAATTGGAATATGTCCCAACGCAAGAACAGGTTGCAGACATTTTTACTAAACCCTTAAGCAGAGATGTATTTGAATATCTCAGGCAAATATTAGGAGTAGTCTCTCTTCCAATCTAATTCTAATCTCTCGAGAAAATAATGCATCAGTTGGCATCAGTTCAGGGGGAGACAGTGATCAAAGTCAGGGGGAGTCATTCAACCCTTTGCCCTTGATGTCAAAGGGGGAGAAATGAAAATAGTATTGCCATCAATGCCAAAGGGGGAGATTGTTGGCAATATGGAAGATATATAGGTTGGCATTGATGGAAAATAGTACGATGACAAAATTGATAACATCTTGTAGAGCAAGGTGGTACTTTGATAGAGATAGGAGCTGAACTTGTCGCACCCAAGGAGCTAGTTCAAGATAGAGACTGCAACCCCATTGTGGAAGCAACATCAAAATATTAATACTTGTGTGACTGAAGTTCATACAACAGAAAGCAGTCAAGGAGCTAGAAGAAGAACCTGGATCATTTTCACCACAGTTGTTGCATGATTCTGAAGGAGAAGAAGGTCTAGATCCGGAAGCTGACAAGGAAGAATTGGAAATAAGACAGGATGATGTATTAGAAGAGCGATAATGGAGGTTGCAAGAAGCTGCTGCAGGGCCCAACACCATTGAGGATAGCATTGAACTGATAAATCATGAGAGAACACTTGCTATGAAGGCAATGGGATCGATTGAAGAAGGAGATGCAGTATTGGGTTCTGGCGCTGAAGTAAATCTTGAATCATAGGTTTATTGGTGGCATGATATCAACTGGTCTTACAAGTCAAACAAAGAAATGGCCATATTGTAGTTGCTACCGATATCAAAGGTGTCACTCGCAGAATGTTCTCCAGAGGTCTTGCTTTTAAATTGATCCTCTAGAGTTTTATTTCAAAAGGCGAGCTCATCACGGAAATCCGATGAAAATTGTATCAATCAAAATAAGATCATTGGGAGAGATTGAAGGCAGGTGAAATGAGAAGAATTGCAGGTAGGAGACTTAGCAACCATCCGATCAAGTGATCAATGGTGCAGATTGATTCGACGATTGAGATTTATCCCACATTGGCAGCGCGTTTGAGTTTTTATGTGTTTATATGCACCGTCCTTACTATTTTTATTCAACGCATAGTGCAAGGGTATGGTGGGGGATCTAGGTGCTTGGACTCCACGAGTAGTCACCATCCTGGAGCCTGGGATGACTTGTTAGGCCCCCTACCTTTTTGGAAGAAGTAACAACATTCGTTGATTTACCGAGGAGATGATCTCGTCCATTGGATTAATTTTTTTTATATATATATGTTGACATGATGGTCATATGAAGTGATCGTTGGCTTAGGTGTGTTCGTTATTTCGGTTGGTAGTAAGACTTCCATTTTTATCGGAGTTTTTTGCATAATGCAAGTTCTAAAGGATCACCAAAATTAGTAACACCCTGCAGAAACATAAAGACAATACTTTGCACAAAGACATAGTTAGTGTGAATAATTCACATATTTAAACGATGGAACTAAATAAGAAAAATGATAAATGTATTATGTTTTGATCAATAGATATGTTAGCAATAATCTTTTTTTTTTGAATAGGTGTGATGGTTGTGAAGAATTACATTGAATATTTTTTAAATAACTATAAGTATGCTAAGATGTAAGGGAGAAAAATAGTGTATGTCAAAGAGTTATTGAAGACCGAGAACAGAAGAAGACAGAACATAATTTATGAAGTCAAGTGTCTGATACATAAGACCTCTATAGGACTGCATATCTCATTTCCAGATGTATGAATAAGGGTGGTTGGGAGGAGCTAGGGAAGGCCGATGCCTGCAAGGGAGTAGGTTCTTCCTTGTCAATTGTAACTAACTAAATAGGGGTATGGGTGCATCCTGATTAGTGGGTGTTGATCCAAAGAGGAAGAAAACATCTTCCTTCTATTGTAAATTGTAAAAGTAATTTTGCAGTTAATAGAAAAGTGTTGGTGGTTTTCCCAATTGGGTCCAACGATAAATCATTAGTTTCAAATTTGTTGTTATATCTGCAAACTATAATTAACTAAGTAAAAGAAATTGATTTAAAGTTGTGTCACTGATTCACCCCCCCCCCCCGCTCTTAGTGACAGGAGTTGATCCATCAATTCCACACACCAACAGGAAAAAAATGGGAACTATCGGCTTGTGGAAGCCAAGGTAGAGAGCCTGGGAACAATGACTTCCCGTGGCTCTATGTGTGACAAGTGCGGTAAAATGTCGGAGTGAAAATATGTAAGAAAATGGAAACTATGCATATATGAGATATAAATCGAAATAAATCTAAGCTATATGTGATGTAATAAACTGTAAAAAACCGAAAACATTCAGATCTACTTCGGTAAAATGGTAAAAACAACTAACTACTGCAGTTTACTCTAGTAAAAACACACACAGAAAAATCAAACCACATATATTTCACGCATATGGAATTATACATACAAATATTTATTATTCTCACAAAGATTAAGGTTACAAAGGTACCTATAAGGGCATGTGTGTCGCTCATTTTCCTGAAGCTATCCTTCTCCGCTTAGCCACCACAGGGAATGGACAGGCTCGATCTCGACCGAATGAGGGTGAAAGGAACATAAGGGGGTTCAACTTTCACACGAGAGGGAGTGTAGAGAGGAGGCTCTGAGTAGGGGATGCAAATGAAAAATGGTTCGAATATGTTTGTGAGGGTAGAAAAAATTATTTTTATAACTATGCTTTAGGTTTTTTTTTATAACCCTAAACCATGGTGGTTTTGGTTTTCACAGCCGGTAAGGTTTGAATGTGGGCGGGAATTTTGTTTTTGCGGGAAACCTCCATATTTGGTGGATTTCCCCTATTTTTGGGGGAAGACCCTATTTTGGTGGAGGTTCCTTCCGATGTAGAGACGGAATATTTTTCAGTATTACTTCCATTAGATTCCTTAGTTGGGACCAAGTCATAAGAACGTGATCGAGTGTTCAAGTTGACAGTTTCACTACGCATCATGAGAACATGAGCGGTAGAGAATGATTCTCCTTGAGAAGGAGAGGGTTGTTGCGCGATAATCTATTGTTGCTGCGTGGGGAAGGGATCAGTTAAAACTGCGGGTGTTGGGTTCCCTTTTAGGAACTTTTGGACCTCGTCTCGACGTGGGAACTCTTTTCCTAAAGTGGTTGTCACCGCACAATAAACATGGATACTTAGACTTCCTCTTAGGTTTGGTGGTATCAGGATTGTTTTGTTTGGGTTCCTGCTGATTAGAAGACTTTTTGTTTTTCCCCTTGTTCTTCTTTTTACCACCGGATTTTTGAGGTGAAGCAGATTGTATTGAATTCACTTCTTCGGTGGCCGTAGGGCTGGGTGATCGGTTGGTGTTGTTCCCAGGCTGTGATGGGGATGGAGTGGAACCAACATGGCTATGTGGTCCACTGGATTGGGAAACATGTTGGTTTTGAATGGAACCGATGATGCCGTCGGCATGAGGTCACAGGGGGTGGTTTTGCTGGGTTGTAGGTAGGGCGGGGTGCGTTAGGGACAATATCATATAGAGTGTCATATTGAGCATAGACTAAGTCTAAGTATTGGGCATGTGTTATAGCTTGTTCTTTGGTGACGACCCCACACATGGCGACATCTTTGGGCACGACGGGTAGGAGTGACTTAGTAAACCAATCTGCAAGGAGTTGGTCCGAAATGGGAGCTTTAATCAAACGTTGTCTCTGCCTCCACTCGTGAATATGATCGGAAATATGAGCGACGGTATTTTGTCGGAGAAAGGTCAAAAGATCCGTACCGGTCTCGTAATGGATTGGTAACTGAAAATGTGTCAAAAATGACATGGCCAAGGATCGAAAATCAAGAAAAGAGTGTGGTGGTAATTCGATGTACCACTTGGCGGGAGTGTTAGTGAGGGTTCGTTGGAATAATCTCAAATGGATGGAATCATCCATTAGGGAGTTAGCCAAACACCACAAATGATAGGTCATTACATGGTTTTTGGGATGCTCACCCGGTTTACCGTCAAACTTCAGGATGTCCGATGGTAACTTCACCAAAATAGTTGGCCAATTAGTTCCATGATAGATGGGATAGTTGGTCAACTGTGATAAATCTGGCAGATCGAGTGTAGCCAAAAAAGGTAATTGTTGGTTGGACTGTGGATACTGGTAGTACTGATATGGCATTGCTGTACTAGTAGGAGGATGGACCGATTGGTCGTAGGGTCCTCTCGTAGGAAATTGGCCATATGGGGGTGGACCACCGGGGTTGGGAGGGGGACCAAAAGGAGGTCCACCTCCGCCAGAATGACCTCCTCCTTCAGGGTGAGGTGGTACTCCACCATAAGGTGGGGGTCCTCCCCCTCCATAATGGGGTGTTCCTCCACCGTAAGTTGGGGGTCCTCCTCCTCCAGAGTGGGGTGGCCCTCCGCCGGAAGGTGGGGGCCCTCCTCCCCCAAAATGGGGTGGCCCACCGCCGTGAGGCAGGGGTCCTCCTCCTCCAAAATGGGTTGGTCCGTCGCCGTAAGGCGGCACTATAAGGCAAGGGTCCTCCTCCTCCAGAATGGGGTGGTCCACTGCCGTAAGGTGAGGCTCCTCTTCCTCTAGAATGGGGTGGTGGAGGTGGTGGGGGTAGCCCGCTGTCCGAAGGTCCGATCGGTGGCACATTATGGTGCTCCCATGGGGTATTCAGGTTTCTAGGGTAGGGTAATCCAGGAAAAAGAGTCCCTATATAGTTTTGTCCAATATTGGGGTTATGATGTCTTGGAAAGAGGTTCCCCCATGGGGGTTGGGTCCAAATGGATGGCCCCCCTGTATTATGTGTCCACGTGGGTTGTCCCATGCTTGGAAGAGGACTTCCAACCATACTATAACTTGTATGAGAAGTGTATCGTCCATTAATGGTATGATTGTCGACTGGGTGATGTCCCCCAGTCAGGATAGGTCCACCAACTAGGGGTTTCCCCCCAACCGAAAGTTGTCCACATACTGGAATGTGCACGGTGACCAAATGTTGACCACTAATGCTAGGTTGGATCGTGACCAAGGTTTGATTGCTAATGAAAGGATTACTTCCGCCTGACAGTAGAATAACAAGCATATTATATCCCCCCCTCAAGTTTTGAGGTGGGGAGGTGGAGGTAATGTTCCATATTTAACAAAGGTCGAAGGTTTCCCTTCATAGGTTAGGGTCATAGGAGGTATAGAACCGATCGCCTGACTTTGAGGTGTACTCGCGGGGAATGAGGGTTGACCTGGTTCATAAGTGGCCATGTTAGACACAGATGTTTCTCGTGAAGCAAACGATAAAGAGTGCACGGGGGAATATTGAAAGATGGGTGTGTCTGGGATGTTTGCTCGTCATGAGAGACTTTGGCGTCTGAGTTGTTCGCTAGTCATATGTAAACGGTTGATGTGCTCGTAAACTGGCGCAAGAAATTCATCGTGCGGAATCCAACGACGAGGTATGGTTTCTTCCATAGGAATTGACCCAAACTCGGCGACATGTCAGCCTAGAGATGTGTCCCAAAAGGATGTGGATGGAACAAATGTTGTTAATACAAATTCATCCTGTTGCTGACTAAAAATCCAATTTGTAGCTCCAGGATGTACCTCCATCAAATGATGGAAGGATGTGTCATATGATGTAGGTTGTTCTACTATCAAAGGTCCTACAGGGTCGGAGATAGGTGGGTTGATGGGAGACGAGTAGTTCGTTCCCAACTCTAGGGTAGAGGCATCTTCCTCGCGTGACACAGATGTAGCAGGTTGATCCATTATTGCTCCTGAGTTCTCCTCCCGGTTAAGGGGATATTCAGGCGGAAAATTCAAAATCCTTCGAGATCTTCTCAAAGGTTGATCGACCAGTGTGACCGAATCGAAATTTCTCCTAAGTGTAACCTACAAAAAGAGAAAAAATTAAATCGAAAATCTACACAAGCTAAAGCCGCAAGCAAACTTATGTGACAAGAGTGGATTCAATGGTCTGGAACCTCACGGGATTTTTAAGGTGGTGCAACTCACGATATACCACAGGGTCCAACAGTTATACTTGACACAATATTTCACAGCACTAACCAGGGAGTATTAGGACCGTACCCCTGACCGTATAACCCGACTACCTGAAGCACTGCGTAGTATCTCCCCGAGTGTTTTTCTCAATGTATTTCCATGCCAAGACGGCCAATAGGTTAGCTCGGATGGTTATAGGAATCCTAGAAGGGTCTCCCGACATACTCAAGGTACGTGGGAGCTCAAATCAGTAGTTGTTTTGTCTAACGCACAATCGTAGGACAGGAGCCTTTTGATATACTACCAATTACGTGAGGTACCTTTTGATATACCCAATGTTGAGGTATATGTAACTTCGGAATGTATTTCATATATTAATTTTATATATATTTATTGTACCCTTATTAGAGATGTGTTATTCCTCTATAAGGAAGTGTCCTCATGCGGATTGACAAGTGTCGCAAGTGTGTGTACTTGCCGATGGGTTATTAGACCACCATGTGTGGTGTCGGCCTTGAAATATATATTATATTGTGGATGTATCTAGATAGACAAGTCGGCCCCATAGTGTAACTGGGCAAACAGGTTAAGTATAAATAGAGATCAGGAGATCTCTATTTGTATCATTCGAAAAGTTATATCTCTCTCACTCAGAAAGTGGCGCACTAGTGAGGAGGAGGATCTTCTGCTACTAGGAGACTATCTATGTGTATTTTGGTTGTACTTTGGTTGAGCCATTGCTCTCTCTATCTCTGAGGAAGTTTTGGGGTTTTTCACCTTAGGGTTTTCGCCACGGAAACTCTGTGTCTCTTGTCTCTCATGCTTTTGATTCTTGTGATGCTTGTCATGCTTATTGTGATTGTTATCCATTGATATAATGTACATGTTATTCTCTCAGTGAAGATCCTAGAGTATTGTGAATTAATGCTCAAAATTTAACATGGTATCAGAGCTAACCTGAGAAGAAGACATTTTGCAGTGACGGAAACTTGAGTTTCTTGTTTATTGGGTTTCTCTCCACAGATTTTGGAAAAGAAGTATAGTAGATTGACTCTACTCATCAAGGCGAATCTATCTGTCCAATCAAAATTCCATTCTGAGCATTTTCAAATTTGGCCCTAAAAGTTAGGGTTTCCACAAAAATAGGAATTTTTGAAATATAAAGACATAGCTGGAAGCTCCTTGCAAAAATCGAAGTTTAGAGCTTTGGATCGAGATTTTTGGCTGGGTAGATCTCCGGGAAATGCAAACCCTAATTCAGGGCTCTCCCTAGTGAACCCGGGAGGACAAAAAAAGGCAAATCTGAAGGGTAAAACTTTGCTGATCTCAAATTCTGAAGCTGATCAGATCATCAAGGCGCATCTTTCTATCCTTTCAGAAAATTGAAATTCACATTTTGAATTTTTAGGGTTTTTTCGACAAACCCTAATCCAGGACCAGATCCAGTTTTCAGCATTTCAAGTGGTAAGACCTAAATCTTTTCTATTTCCATTTGAAGTACTCTTTAAGATGTCTCACCACACCAAGCTTGAGGATAAGCTTAAAGGAGCTGATAACTTCCGAGCTTGGAAGTATAGGATTGGGTTAATCCTAGAAGAGAATGAGTTGGACTCATATGTAAAAGAAGACATCCCTATCCCAGAGGATGAAGAGGCTAAGGTATTGCATAAGAAAAACTTGGTCAAGGCAAAGAGAATCATTGTTGATTCTATCAAAGACCATCTCATACCCCATGTGTCTTCTCTAAAGACACCCAAGGAGATGTTTGACTCTTTGACCAAGCTATTTGAAGGGAAGAACATAAATCAGAAGATGACCCTGCGGAACCAATTGAAAGGAGTAAAGTTTCAGAATGGAGAAACCATTCAATCTTATTTTTCAAGGGTCTCCCAGATCAAGGAACAACTAGAAGCAGTGGATGAAATGGTGGAGAATGGTGAAGTGGTGATGACCACTCTAAATGGCCTACCTAGGTCATGGGATTCCTTTATTCAAGGAATCTGTGCAAGGAAGAAGTTGATCTCCTTCAACGGATTGCGGGAAGAATGCTCTCAAGAAGAAGCTAGGCTTGTGGCCCGAGAAGAAAAGATGGGAAATGAAGATCAAGCACTCACAGCACATGCCAGGAAAGGAAATTCCAAGAAGATTTCATCTCATAACAGAAGATTCTCACACCACCATTATCATAAAGATAAGAAAGATCTCAGATGCTTCAATTGCAATGAGAAGGGACACTTTGCTTCAGATTGTCCCAAGAAGAAGAAAGACAACAACAACAACTTCAATAAGAAGAAGAAGAATAACAAAAGAATATATCATGCTCATGCTGTCAAAGATGATGAACCCCCAAAGAAGGCTAGGGAAGAAAGTGATAGTGACGATGACTCATCAAGTGAAGAAGAATATGTTATGATTTCTGCTCTCACAAGTACTATCTCCTATGGTTGTAATGATTGGTTGATTGACAGTGGGGCTTCCAAACACATGACTGGGTTTAAGGAATCTTTTGTGAATCTATCTGAACATGAATCACCCCATAAGGTGAAACTTGGGGATGATTATCAAAAACCAATCAAAGGAAGTGGTGAGGCCTCCTACAACCTAGATTCTAGAAAATCTTTGAAGATGAAAGAAGTCCTTTATGTACCTGGGCTCAAGAAGAACTTACTCTCCATCTTTGCATTGGATGAAAAAGGTATGAGGGCTGCATTTGTGGATGGCCAAGTCCTAATGTGGCCAAAGGGAAAGAACATAGATGATGCAGTAGTGATTGGAGAGCAAGAGGGAGGTTTGTATAAATTGAAGGGACAACCTGAACATGCCATGGTACATGAATCCATGGAGCCAAGTGAACTTTGGCATAGAAGACTTGCTCATATGCACTATAGGGCACTTCCAATTGCAAGCAAGGCTGTAGACGGTCTTCCTGAGATCAAGACCAAACATGAAGGTGTTTGCAAAGGATGTGCAAAAGGTAAGAACATTAAGAAGGCTTTCCGAAGCAGTGAAAGCAAGGCAAAAGACATCCTGGAAATCATCCACTCAGATGTATGTGGTCCTATGTCATCCAGTTCTCTGAGTGGGTATGTTTACTATGTCTCATTTATTGATGACTTCTCCAGGAAGACTTGGGTATAATTCTTGAAGAGCAAAGATGAGGTGTTTGATAAATTCAATGAATTCAAAACCTTGATGGAGAATCAAACTGACAAGAAGATCAAAACATTCAGATCCGACAATGGTGGAGAATTCACCTCAGGTGACTTCAAGAAGCTTTGTAGTGATTCAGGGATTAAGAGGGAGTTGACTGCTCCTTATAATCCTCAACAGAATGGAGTTGCGGAAAGGAAGAACGGAACAATCATGGAAGCAGCAAGGGCAATGCTGCATGACCAGGATCTACCTATGCATATATGGGAAGAAGCAGCTAGAACATATGTATATGTGCAGAACAGAACACCCCACAAGATATTGGATAACAAGACACCGGAAGAGGTCTTTTCTGGTAAGAAACCTGAAGTCAGCCATCTCAGAATATTTGGTTGTCCAGTATACACTCATGTCCCAAAGGAAAAGAGGACTAAACTAGATCCTTCAGGAAAGAAGGGTATCTTTGTGGGTTACAGTGAAATCTCGAAGGCTTACATAATATACTGTCCAGGGTTCAAGAAGATTGATGTCAGCAAGGATGAATATAAATTCAAGGATAGGTAATCCAGGAAGCAAAGATCAAGAGGGAGCACACTCCAGCAGCTCCTGCAAGGATGCAGATTTTCAGAGGGAGTTGACCATCTTCCTACATTCCACAACAGAAAGGTGTAGAAGAAGCTACTTCAGCAGCTCCTGCCAGGAAGCAAAGACTCAGAGGGAGTCCACCCAACAAACAAACAAAGATAAGTATTTCAATTATCATTTCTTGCCTATTTTTTTTGTTTAAATAATATTAAGCTTATGTTCCTAGACTTAGGAGATGTATTGTGCATATTAGAATGATTGCATTAATGAACAGTATACTACTAATATGCATGTGATGGGTAAGTGGCCTATGGCACTATACAACATTCCAGTGCTACTTATCTAGAATGAAACCTATTTGCTGACATGTTGGGAGTAGTGCAAAATCTTAACAATGTTATGGTAGAGACTGGAAGGCATCTAGAAAGTTGTGGAACATGGATAAATGTTGTATTGAAGCATTGGCTAAGATAACTGCATGACTGCATGACATATTTCTTTATGTGTAAAGAATTTGTTCTGAAAATTATGAGATGTTTCTAATCATGCAATTTAACTTGTTTTGTAGGAAAGACCGTATATCTTCACCTACAAAAGAAGGACTACAACATTTGTTCCAGCAACAAAGATATCTATCGAAGATATTGAAGTTCCCAGGATCTAGGATGAAGAAATGGAATGCCATGATCCGTCGATCATGAAGAAGATGTTTGAGATGCGGTCCCAAGACCTGACAGAGAGTCACATGTGTGCAGATTGAAGAAAGCCTTGTATGGCTTGTAGTAAGCTCCCAGAACTTGGTGTGATACGAAGAGGAAGCTTGTTGCCGAGTTCGATATGAAATATTTGGGAATGATGCATTATTTCCTAGGTATGGAGGTGTGGCAGAGTACAGGTGGGATCTTCCTTGGTCAAGGGAAGTACACAGTAGATATCCTGAAGAGATTCGGGATGATGGATTGCAAGGCCATGGCCACACCTATGGCATTGAATCTGAAGCTTCTATGTGATGCTTCATCTGATCCGGTTGATGTCTCTATGTATCGTCAGATGATTGCATCCTTGATGTACCCGACGAACACTAGACCAGATATTTGCTTTGCGGTGAACACATTGAGTCAGTTCCTAACAAATCTGAGGAGTGTTCATCTGGTTGCTGTAAAGCATGTTTTGAGGTACCTGAAGGGTACAGTGGATTATGGGCTCAAGTATGAGGCGAATCAAAAGTTTAACCTGCAAGGTTATGTTGATTCAGATTGGGCTGGAAATGCTGCAGATAGGAAGAGCACATCTAGGTGCTGCTTCAGTATGGGATCAGGTGTAATCTCTTGGTTTAGCAAGAAGCAGTCCTGCGTAGCACTGAGTACAGCTGAGGTAGAGTATATTGCAACCTGTTCAGCTAGTTGTGAGGCAGTATGGCTACGGAAGCTACTGTCTAAGTTATTTGATCTCCTGTTGGATGCTACTGGTATCTTCTGTGATAACCAGAGTTGTGTGAAGCTGTATGAGAACCCAGTGTTTCATGACAAGTCGAAACACATAGAGATAAAAAATCACTATATCAGGGATATGGTGTAGAGAGGAGCTGTGAAGCTCCTGTATGTTACGACGGACGAGCAGATTGCAGATGTGCTAACGAAGCCACTAGCCAGGGTGAAGTTCGAGTACTTCAAGGAGAGGCTTGGAATTCTTCATATTGATGACACTTCGAGGAAGAAGTGATGGACACATTTGCTGAAGCCATTCCAAGCATGTTGGAAGGAGGATCCTTCACATGGCTGTGGATGTAAGCGCTGGATGATGAGCATCAGGATGATGTTCTGGTTTATGTTGGATATGATCAGTTGGATAATTTATATGTATATATATGTATGCATCATGTTGGATGCTGGATATGATTAGTTGGATCATTTATATGTATATGTATGAATGCATCATGTTGGATGCTGGATATGATCAGTTGGATCATTTATATGTATATGTATGCATGCATCATGTTGGATGCTGGATATGATCAGTTGGATCATTTTGTATGTACACATCATGTTGGATGCTTGGACCATGTATCTGTATATGTATCAGGTGGATACATTGTATGATCAGGTGGATCATGTATGGTGATATGTCTCATGTATTTGTATTTGTATCAGGTGGATACACTGTATGATTAGGTGGATCATGTATGATGATATGTATCAGGTAAATACTTGGTATGCATCAGGTAGATGCATTGTATGATCAGGATGATCATGGATGACGAGCTTCAGGATGTTGCTCCAGATGACATGCAGCAGGATGTTGCAAGGATGATGATCAGGATGATCATGTGTACATCAGGATGATGTATGGTGAGTATTAGGTTGATACTCTATGGTCGTGGATCAGGTTGTGCAGATGAGCATATAATTTGGCCCTGGGAGATTTGCAGATAGTGTTTCGAGGTTTTTCCTATGGCATATAATTTGGCCCTGGGATATCTTGCAAATGCTCTTTCGAGGTTTTGCTCTGGGAGGACATATAATTTGGCCCTGGGAGATCTACAAATAGTCTTTCGAGGTTTTTCCTATGGCATATAATCTGGCCCTGGGATATCTGGCAGATGCTCTTTCGAGGTTTTGTCCTATGGCATATAATATGTCCCTGGGAGATCCGATAGGTTGAGTTGTATGCTTGTAATAATTCCTGGGATGCTCTTGCGAGGTTTTTACATGACCACATATAATTTGTCCCTAGGAGATCCTATAGGTAGATTTGTGTGCTCATAACAGCCTGGGATGCTCTTGTGAGGTTTTGTGGTGACCACATATAATCTGTCCCTGGGAGATCCTATAGGTAGAGTTGTGTGCTTGTAACATCCTGGGATGGTCTTGCGAGGTTTTGTGGTGAGGTCACATATAATATGGCCCTGGTAGATCCTATAGGTAGAGCCGTGTGCTCGTAACATCCTGGGATTCTCTTTCGAGGTTTTGTGACGCACGTAATAAGTCCTGAGGATTCCACAGTATGGCCAGTGATGATGAAGACCTGCAGGTGGTGGGCCTACATCTAGTATGAAAAAAGATTGTCTCTGTAGAACTTACTATGACGAGTAGATTCAGAGATTGGTTGAGATAGCAGCAGCAGTGACGATGACAATGATGATGCATTGATGACGATGATCCTGAGAAGAAGACTTGTCTAGAAGATCTATGTCGAGAAATACCTTCCTAGTTAAGAGGGAGTGTTGATGTATATGTAACTTCGGAATGTATTTCATCTATGTATTTTATATATATTTATTGTACCCTTATTAGAGATGTGTTATTCCTCTATAAGGAAGTGTCGTCATGTGGATTGACAAGTGTCGCAAGTGTGTGTACTTGCCGATGGGTTATTAGACCACCATGTGTGGGGTCGGCCCTGAAATATATATTATATTGTGGATGTATCTAGATAGACAATTCGGCCCCATAGTGTAACTGGGAAAACAGGTTAAGTATAAATAGAGATCAGGAGATCTCTATTTGTATCATTCGAAAATTTATATCTCTCTCACTCAGAAAGTGGCGCACTAGTGAGGAGGAGGATCATCTACTACTAGGATACTATCTCAGTGTATTTTGGTTGTACTTTGGTTGATCCATTGCTCTCTCTATCTCTGAGGAAGTTGTGGGGTTTTTCACCTTAGGGTTTTCCCCACGGAAACTCTATGTCTCTTGTCTCTCATGCTTTTGATTCTTGTGATGCTTGTCATGCTTATTGTGATTGTTATGCATTGATATACTGTACATGTTATTCTCTCAGTGAAGATCCTAGAGTATTGTGAATTAATGCTCAAAATTTAACACCCAAGGGTATGTGAAATATCATTCGATATACCGGTTGGTACGTGGAAGAACTACAATCCCCCATGATGCAGTGCAGGAAAAGAACGACAGCTCCCACGCTTAAAGACGCCGGAGCACGTCTCTAACCTAACACACAAGTTTCTATACAGTTTTAACCTAAAACTACTGGTAAATTTTATCTTTCACGGTTAGGTGAATGCATGGAGTGTAGACAGGAATTTAAACATAATGCAAACCTAATCTATATGCAAAATGCAATTTTTTTCTTTTTCGTTTCGATGAAATCTATCTAAGGTAAGGGAAAATTCCTTTGTTGTTGATGGTAGAAAAAGACAAGTACCCCTATAACTCAAAATCAATCAAAAAGGAAAACGAAGCACTCTCTTCACTATGCCAACAAAAAATCACGAAATAACAAACACCAAATTGTAAATGCTTTTCTTTTTTCTCTTTTCAAGTTAAACGAATAAATTGACGAAACATGGAAAGAAGAATTTCATTTTCAAATGGAATGATCTCTAAGTTTTTAAACAATGATCTAAGAAAATGAAGGAAAATCAAAAAGTAAGAATTTTCAGTATTCATAAATGCTTTGCAAAAACTCAAATGCGCTTATAACTTTCCAAGAAACGACGAACGAGTTCTCATAACCAAGAAACTACAAGATAACCTTTTAAGCTTTCCAAAGAGTCTTCAACGTTTATTCCAAAGCATGAAAACTCTTCCCAACAATTTCAAGAATCAAACTCGAAATGAGGATAATAAAAGGTTTGCTTTCCTACTCAAGTACTCACAATGGATCTGAGAATTACAATGTTCTTTAGATATACTATTTAGAAAATCAAAGACTAGATCATGACCAACTAAAGTAAGTTGGAAATTCCCAAAGAAAAGTGATCACCCAAAGCTCAAAAAACACTCAAAATCAAAATAACAAATCACAACCAAAACTCAATGACTCAATGCAGGAAGGGTTTAGGAATCAGATCTACCGAGCCGAATAGATCTGGTAATGTGATCAAGGATTATAAGATCGAGCGGATAGATGGGGGGATTGAATTTCCCGACACTACCAAGTCACTCACTTGACTAGTTTATAACCCAAAATCAATAAGATCAAATCCAAATACAAACAAGTTGGACCTAAGGGTTCTGTTACTGTATTATGCAGTATATAGAGATCTATCAATCAGACCAATAACCAAAGTGGATAAAATTATGCTGGACACCAAGCAAGAAATGTTGGCGCACTCTGTTGTTATAAACCAGAGCGTCAGGCGCACTCTGTACACAGGTGAATGGCGCCATTGGCGCAGGCTCCAGTCAGGAAAATGGCGCAGGATTCTCACTGGATATGAGTGCCAAAGGCATAGTGGCGCAAGACATATACAGCCTAGGTGCACCTGGCGAATAACAAATAAAAAAAATAAAAAGATCTCTAGAAATGAAAGGTAAGAGGTCTAATATTGATCCCAAACAGAGTCAGGGCAATCCAACAGACTCTTTAATAACAAAATCCAAAGATGGGAAGGACTTAGGAGGCTAGAAAATGGATCAAGAAAAATCAATGAAATCAAACTAAACTGAAATCAAAGCTATGACTCCCCAGTATGGTCACTAGATTTGTTTATGGACAGTCTACTCAAGCGGGCTCAAGCAAGATCTCCCTAGTCCAAGTGGATCTAGAACAAATAAGTACAAAACGCAATCTACTTTCCTAGATCAATGGAGATGCAAGAGAACAGGTAGATAACTTACCTCAGATCTTCAAATCCTTTCTTCTTTGTTGCTCCAAGCTCCAGGGCCTTCAGATCTTAAGTTGTAAAACCTATTCAAGCACGTGGAAAAAAGAAAACAGTAAAACCATATCTAAAGATGAACTGATCTAAACTAACATTTAAGGAAGAAAGTTCTAAGCATTATCAACGCAACAATACTTATGGAAAGAGTTTGTATTAATGTAATCATGGGAAATACATAGAATAAAGATAGTCACAAACTAAGCCTCAACGTCACAACTTCCATCCAACAATCCAATCCAAGCCTCCAAAGAATGATATTTTCCTCTCAAAGGATGAGTGTGGATCACCTAGAATAATTCCACCAGCATGAGAGTACTATAGTCCTTCCTCCCTTTCCAATGAAGAGAGGGCCCTTATTTATAAGGCTAAGTGGATAGAATAAGTTGAGGATTAAGGGGAGAGGTCTAAGGGATATTCCCATTAGGTTAGGGGACCGAATACCAGCCTTCCTATCAACTAGGGATAGACCTCCATGTCACCAAGCTTAGAGAAATTTCCCGAGGCTTCCATTATCCACATTAACCAACTCTGGCGCATCTTGCATGAAGGAAACTGACGCCAGGCAGGGACCAGCGCAGCTTGCAAATGGGAAGCAAGATCCAATGGCGCACTCTGTAATTATACATCATGCACCACCCTTGGTCTTGCACCTCTTGTTGGAAAGCAGGATGAGCCAGTACAACTACACATGGTGGAAACATAAGGGAAACAACTTGCTCTTGATGTTTTTAGCCAAGGAAACTTCAAGGATTAATGAACAGAGTTGACACATGACTCATGATGACGAGATTTTGGTGTAACAAAAATTAATAGATCTATCATCACCGAAAAATATTTGTTTCGTATTACATTCATTCATAGTAGAAAATAGGACTTTATCCTTAGCCCTAGGACAAGATGCTCTAGAATCAATGAGCCACTCATTAGAAGAAAAGGAAGAATATGCATTGAAAGAAAAACCAAAAGCACAAAGTGCATGTCCTTGAGTTGTAGATTCAAAAGACGAATCAAGGTTGATGTAGTGCTTCTTCATTGTTGCTTCCAAGGCTGCTATCTTCTTGAAACATTTAGATTCCACATTACCATCTTTCATGATAAATTTGAAATAATGCTCAGGCTTCTTACCTTTGAATTTGGTTCCTTTTTCATCTTTGGAAGGATGAGCTAGATGAGACAGTTTGGGATCCTTGTTTTGCTTATTATTGTGAGGATGTTGCTTCTTAGGATTTTTTATCTTATCTTTTTGTTGTGCCACTAAGGCTTTGCTAGATGTATCAAAATTGTTGAATATTCCAAGATGTATGAGCTTATATTTATCTCTAACAAATGAATCAAAAAAGGATTCAAGAGTGAGTTCTTTATATTTAGTCCCCAAATATTCTTTCATGGATTAAAATGTAGATACAAAAACAAAATAGGCATGACCAAGCTTGGAAAGAATATTAAAAACACATTGCTTATATTTTGTTGTTATGTTTCATTCTTCAACTAGGAGTATAAGGGTTTTGTACATAGATATATAGTATTGAATGCAAGGAAAATACCTTGATTTAAGGCAATAAATTCATTTTCAAGCAAGTGAACTCAAATCTCATTGTCTTTACCAAACACAACTTCCAACTTTTCCCAAGTAGTATCTGGTTCATCAATGCCTGATAGTTGGAATCATAAACTGTTAAATTTTTAGTATTAAATCACAATACTATAGGATCTTTGCTGAGAGAATAACATCTACAGTATATCAATGCATGACAATCATAATATGACAAGCATCACAAGCATCACAAGAATCAAAAGCATAGAGACAAGAGACACAGAGTTTCCGTGGGGAAAACCCTAAGGTGAAAAACCCCACAACTTCCTCAGAGATAGAGAGAGCAATGGCTCAACCAAAATACAACCAAATAACACTGAGATAGTCTCCTAGCAGATGATCCTCCTCCTCCTCACTAGTGCGCCACTTTTCAGAGAGAGAGATAGTTACTTTTCCGAGTGAGTAAAATAGAGATCTCCTATCTCTATTTATACTCACCTTTTTGCCCAGTGACCTACTGGGGCCGACTTGTCTACTTGGATACATCCACATTATATTATATATTAATTAGGGCCGACCCCATAAGGTGGTCTAATAACCCATCGGCAAGTACACACACTTGCGACACTTGTCAATCCACATGACGACACTTCCTCATAGAGGAATAACACATCTCTTATAAGGGTACAATAAATATATATATAATACACAGATGAAATACATTCCGAAGTTACATATACATCAACACTCCCTCTTAACTAGGAAGGTATTTCTCGACACAGATCTGCTAGACAAGTCTTCTTCTCTGGATCATCGTCATCAATGCATCGTCATCATCATCGTCACTGCTGCTACTATCTCAACCAATCTCTGACTCTACTCGTCATAGGAAGTTCTACAGAGCCAGTCCTTTTTCATACTGGATGTAGGCCCACCACCTGCAGGTCTTCGTCATCACTGGCCATACTGTGGAATCCTCAGGACTTATTACGTGCGTCACAAAACCTCGAAAGAGCATCCCAGGATGTTACGGGTACACAACTCCGACCTGTAGGATCTCCCAGGGCGCTATTACATGTGACCCCACCACAAAACCTCGAAAGAGCATCTCAGGATGTTACGGGTACACAACTCCGACCTGAAATCTCCCAGGGCACAAATTACATGTGGTCCACCACAAAACCTAGCAAGAGCATCTCAGGATGTTACGGGTACACAACTCCAACCTGAAATCTCCGAGGGCACAAATTACATGTCGTCATGGCAAAACCTCGCAAGAGCATCTCAGGATGTTACGGGTACACAACTCCGACCTGAAATCTCCCAGGGCCCAAATTACATGCCATAGGACAAAACCTCGCAAGAGCATCTCAGGATGTTACGGGTACACAACTCCGACCTGAGATCTCCCAGGGCGCTATTACATGTCCTCCCAGAGCAATGTCTTGAAAGAGCATCCCAGGCTGTTACGGGTACACAACTCCGACCTGTAGGATCTCCCAGACATGCTCATCTGCACAACCTGATCCACGGCCATAGAGTATCAACCTGATACTCACCATACATCATCCTGATGTACTCATGATCATCCTGATCATCATCACTGCAACGTCCTACTGCATGTCATCTGGAGCAACATCCTGAAGCTCATCATCCATGATCATCCTGATCATCACTGCAACATCCTGCTGCATGTCATCTGGAGCAACATCCTGAAGCTCATCATCCATGATCATCCTGATCATCAATGCATCCACCTGATGCATACCAAGTATCTACCTGATACATATCATCATACATGATCCACCTGATCATCAATGCATCCACCTGATGCATACCAAGTATCTACCTGATACATGATACATATCACCATACATGATCCACCTAATCATACAATGTATCCACCTGATACATATACAGATACATGGTCCAAGAATCCAACATGATGCACATACATACATAAATGATCCACCTGATCATATCCAGCATCCAACATGATGCATACATACATAAATGATCCAACTGATCATATCCAGCATCCAACATGATGCATACATACATAAATGATCCAACTGATCATATCTAGCATCCAACATGATGCATACATACATAAATGATCCAAATGATCATATCCAAGCAGAAACCAGAACATCATCCTAATGCCCATTCTCCAGCACTTACTTCCACAGCCATGTGAAGGATCCTCCTTCCAACAGGCTTGGAATGGCTTCAGCAAATGTGTCCATCACTTCTTCCTCGAAGTGTCCTCGATCTGAAGAACGCCAAGCCTCTCTCTGAAGTACTCGAACTTCACTCTGGCTAGTGGCTTCGTCAGCACATCTGCAATCTACTCGTCCGTCGCAACATACAGAAGCTTCACAGCTCCTCTCTGCACCATATCCCTGATATAGTGATATTTGATCTCTATGTGTTTCGACCTGTCATGAAACACTGGGTTCTCGGACAGCTTCACACAACTCTGGTTATCACAGAAGATACCAGTAGCCTCCAACGGGAGATCAAATAACTCAGACAGTAGCTTCCGTAGCCATACTGCCTCACAACTAGCTGAACAGGCTACAACATACTCTGCCTCAGCTGTACGCAGGACTGCTTCCTGCTAAACCTAGAGATCACACCTGATCCCATACTGAAGCAACACCCAGATGTGCTCTTCCTATCTGCAGCATTGCCAGCCCAATCTGAATCAACATAACCCTGCAGGTCAAACTTTTGATTCACCTCATACCTGAGCCCATAATCCACTGTACCCTTCAAGTACCTCAGAACATGCTTTACAGCAACCAGGTGAACACTCCTCGGATCTGTCAGGAACTGGCTCAATGTGTTCACAGCAAAGCAAATGTCTAGTCTAGTGTTCGTCAGGTACATCAAGGACCCAATCATCTGACGATACATAGCGACATCAATCGGCTCAGATGAAGCATCACATAGAAGCTTCAGATTCGATGCCATAGGTGTGGTCATGGCCTTGCAATCCATCATCCCGAATCTCTTCAGGATATCTACTGTGTACTTCCCTTGACCAAGGAAGATTCCACCTGCATTCTGCCACACCTCCATACCTAGGAAATAGTGCATCATTCCCAAATCTTTCATATCGAATTTAGTTGCAAGCTTCCTCTTAGTATCTGCAATCAGCCTGTCATCTCCTGTCACAAATAGGTCATCCACATACAAGAGTAGAATCACTGGATTCCCTTCCTCAACCTTGTAGTAAAGATTGGAATCTGCTTTACTCTTGGTAAATTCCAAGCTAGATAGGAAACTGTCCATCCTACCATACCAGGTTCTAGGAGCTTGCTTCAAGCCATACAAGGCTTTCTTCAATCTACATACATATGACTCCCTGTCCGGTCTTGGGACTGCATCCCAAACATCTTCTTCATGATCTACGGATCATGGCATTCCATTTCTTCATCCCAGATCCTGGGAACTTCAATATCTTCAATAGATATCTTTCTTGCTGGAACAAATGTTGTAGTCCTTTTGTAGGTGAAGATATATGGTCTTTCCTACAAAACAAGTTAAATTGCATGATTAGAAACATCTCATAATTTTCAGAACAAATTCTTTACACATAAAGAAATATGTCATGCAGTCATGCAGTTATCTTAGCCAATGCTTCAATACAACATTTATCCATGTTCCACAAATTTCTAGATGCCTTCCAGTCTCTACCAGAACATTGTTAAGAGTTTGCACTACTCCCAACATGTCAGCAAAGAGGTTTCATTCTAGATAAGTATCAATGGAATGTTGTACAGTGCCATAGGCCACGTACCCATGTATATTAGTAGTATATTGTTCATCAATGCAACTATTCTAATATGCACAATACATATCCTACGTCTAGGAACATGAGCATATACATCATTGAACAATTTTATTTAAACAAACACATATGCAAGAAATGATAATTAAAATACTTATCTTTGTTTGTTCGTTGGGTGGACTCCCTCTGAGTCTTTGCTTCCTGGTAGGAGCTGCTGAAGTAGCTTCTTCTACACCTCTCTGTTGTGGAATGTAGGAAGATGGTCAACTCCCTCTGAAGATCTGCATCCTTGCAGGAGCTGCTGGAGTGTGCTCCCTTTTGATCTTTGCTTCCTGGATTACATGTCCTTGTATTCATCTTTGCTGACATCAATATTCTTGAACCCAGAAAAGACCTCTTCTGGTGTCTTGTTGTCCAATATCTTGTGGGGAGTTCTGTTCTGCACATATACAACTGTTCTAACTACTTCTTCCCATAGATGCATAGGTAGATCCTGGTCATGCAACATTTCCCTTGCTGCTTCCATGACTGTTCTGTTCTTTCTTTCTACAACTCCATTCTGTTGAGGATTATAAGGAGCAGTCAACTCCCTCTTAATCCCTGAATCACTGCAAAGCTTCTTGAAGTCATTTGAGGTGAATTCTCCACCATTGTCAGATCTGAATGTCTTGATTTTCTTGACAGTTTGATTCTCCATCAAGGTTTTGAATTCCTTGAATTTATCAAGCACCTTATCTTTTCCCTTCAAGAAGTATACCCAAGTCTTCCTGGAGAAGTCATCGATAAATGATACATAGTAAACATACCCACTCAGGGAGCTGGATGACATAGGGCCACATACATCTGAGTGGATGATTTCCAGGATGTCTTTTGCCTTGCTTTCACTGCTTGGGAAAGCCTTCTTAATGTTCTTACCTTTTGCACATCCTTTGCAAACACCTTCATGTTTGGTCTTGATTTCAGGAAGACCCTCTACTGTCTTGCTTGCAATTGGAAGTGCCCTATAGTGCATATGACCAAGTCTTCTATGCCAAAGTTCACTTGGCTCCATGGATTCATGTACCATGGCATGTTCAGTTTGTCCCTTCAATTTATACAAGCCTCCCTCTTGCTCTCCAATCACTACTGCATCATCTATGGTCATTCCCTTTGGCCACATTAGGACTTGGCCATCCACAAATGCAACCCTCATACCTTTTTCATCCAATGCAGAGATGGAGAGTAAGTTCTTCTTGAGCCCAGGTACATAAAGTACTTCTTTCATCTTCAATGATTTTCTAGAATCTAGGTTGTAGGAGGCTTCACCACTTCCTTTGATTGGGTATTGATAATCATCCCCAAGTTTCACCTTATGGGGTGATTCATGTTTAGATAGGTTCACAAAGGATTCTTTAAACCCAGTCATGTGTTTGGAAGCCCCACTATCAATCAACCAATCATTACATCCATGGGAGATGGTACCTGTAAGAGCAGAAATTAGAACATATTCTTCTTCACTTGATGAGTCATCATCACTACTACTTTCTGCCCTAGCCTTCTTCTTTGGAGGTTCATCATCTTCGGCAGCATGAGCATGAAACCTTCTTTTGCTACCCTTCTTCTTCTTACTGGAGTTGTTGTTATTGTCCCTTTTGTTCTTGGGACAATCTAAAGCAAAGTGACCCTTCTCATTGCATGTGAAGCATCTTAGGTCCTTCTTACTCTTTTGATGGAATCTTTTGTGGTGAGAGTGATCCTTCTTGGTTTTGCTTCTCTTGGTGTGAGCTGCAAGAGCTTGATCTTCTCCTCCCATCTTTTCCTCACGAGCTATGAGTCTAGCTTCTTCTTGAGATCATTCTTCCCTCAATCTGTTGAAGGAGATCAATTTCTTCCTTGCACAAATTCCTTGAATAAAGGAATCCCATGACCTGGGTAGGCCATTCAGAGTGGTCATCACCACTTCACCATTCTCCACCATTTCATCCATTGCTTCTAGTTGTTCCTTGATCTGGGAGACCCTTGAAAAGTAAGATTGAATGGTTTCTCCATTCTGAAACTTCACTGCTTTCAATTGGTTCCGCAGGGTCATCTTTCGATTTATGTTCTTTCCTTCAAATAGCTTGGTCAAGGATTCAAACATCTCTTTGGGTGTCTTAAGAGAAGACACATGAGGTATGAGATGGTCTTTGATAGAATCAGCAATGATTCTCTTTGCCTTGACCAAGTTCTTCTTGTGCAATGCCTTGGCTTCTTCATCCTCTGGGATAGGGATGTCTTCTTTCACATATGAGTCCAACTCATTCTCTTCCAGGATTAACCCAATCCTATACTTCCAGGCTCGGAAGTTGTCAGCCCCTTCAAGCTTATCCTCAAGCTTAGTGTGGAGAGACATCTTTAAGAGTACTTCAAATGGAAATAGAAAAGGTTTAGGACTTACCACTTGAAGTGCTGAAAACTGGATCTGGTCCTGGATTAGGGTTTGTCAGAGAAACCCTAAAAATTCAAAATGTGAATTTCAAAATTCCGAAAGGATAGAAAGATGCGCCTTGGAGAGCTGATCAGCCTAGTACATTCAGAATTTGAGATCAGCAAAGTCTTGCCCTTCAAAATTGCCTTTTTGTCCTCCCGGGTTCACTAGGGAGAGCCCTGAATTAGGGTTTGAGTTTCCCAGAGATCTACCCAGCCAAAAATCTCGATCCAAAGCTCTAACCTTCGATTTTTGCAAGGAGCTTCCAGCTGTGCCTTCAGTTTCCAGAAATTCCTATTTTTATGGAAACCCTAATTTTTAGGGCCAAATCTGAAAATGCTCAGAACTTAATTCTGATTGGACAGATAGATGCGCCTTGATGAGTAGATCCAATCTACTATATTGAATTTCAAAAATCTGTGGAGAGAAATCCAATAAACAAGGAATACAAGCTTCCGTCACTGCAAAATGTCTTCTTCTCAGTTAAGCTCTGATACCATGTTAAATTTTTAGTATTAAATCACAATACTATAGGATCTTTGCTGAGAGAATAACATCTACAGTATATCAATGCATGACAATCATAATATGACAAGCATCACAAGCATCACAAGAATCAAAAGCATAGAGACAAGAGACACAGAGTTTCCGTGGGGAAAACCCTAAGGTGAAAAACCCCACAACTTCCTCAGAGATAGAGAGAGCAATGGCTCAACCAAAATACAACCGAATAACACTGAGATAGTCTCCTAGCAGATGATCCTCCTCCTCCTCACTAGTGCGCCACTTTTCAGAGAGAGAGATAGTTACTTTTCCGAGTGAGTAAAATAGAGATCTCCTATCTCTATTTATACTCACCTTTTTTCCCAGTGACCTACTGGGGCCGACTTGTCTACTTGGATACATCCACATCATATTATATATTAATTAGGGCCGACCCCATAAGGTGGTCTAATAACCCATCGGCAAGTACACACACTTGCGACACTTGTCAATCCACATGACGACACTTCCTCATAGAGGAATAACACATCTCTTATAAGGGTACAATAAATATATATATAATACACAGATGAAATACATTCCGAAGTTACATATACATCAACATAAACTAGTATAAATTGACATCACGATTAATCCACGAGCATCATCACATTTATTGGCCCATTCTATTTTCTTATCATCATCAGTAGGTTCGATTTCTTTCCCCGTGGTAATTTAGTAAAGTCCCCTACTTCATAGGACATTCTCCTTACGTGATTTCCATGAGAAGTAGTTGGAAGTGGTAAGCATAATATCACATGGAGCGGACATATTGAAATACATAGGTAATATGGATTCAAAATCATAAAATGATAATCTAGCTGCAAAGATCTCGAAAAAATAGGCAATTTAAAAATAAAAATAAAAACACTAAAAATGGACTCTGGATGAGGAAGTTATGCCATTTTTAAGAAAGGCATAAAAGGGAACCAAAGGGCCATGTGGCAGGAAAAGGTTGATCCACATGATGAATGCAGTAAATAATCCGCCCCCCCTTTTACTAACTTTGTGTATAAGCGCATTTTTACAAATTATTTTCTTAAAAAAAGTGACCCACTTTTATAAAACAAGTAAGAATCACTTTTACATTATAATTACTTTATAACTTAAATTTACATGAACTTCTACAAAAAAACAACAAAAGAAGGACTTGAACCCAAGACCTCTTACTTTTTAAAGTAACTTTCAACCAAGTAAGCTAAGGAAAAGATTTTGTAATATTATGGAGGAGAATGGATGTTGTTGTTGTTGTTGGAAGAGCATGCCTTCCCCCAAAACTTGCTTTTGGACTATAAGACACTTTACACGGCCAAGCCCCCAAAAAAATGAATTCTGAAACTAAAATATCTCAAATTGGGGTTAGTCCTCGGTTATCTTTCCCCAAAAATGTAAGTTTTCTCATTGTTTATAGTTTACCAAGTTCACACAAAGTGCATAGCAAAGAGCATACATAGTAAAGAAATCCCTTTCCACTTTGTTTCTTATTTCCGAGTTTGCACAAAGCGCATGACAAAGAGAATAGACATATTGAAAATGTAACAACTCAAAAATAAAACAAAAACCAAGCAGCAATCTGAAATAATATGAGAAAAAAAATTAAAATGTGTAACTGTAAACAATATACCTCCAAATCTGGTAAAATGGTTGTATCTTGGGAAAACATAAACCTTTTTCAAGTGAAACAAGAAGCATTTCCACTGAAATCAATGCCCTAGACGCAATGGAACAATTCTCTCAACTAAAAAATGCACATAAATATTAGAACCATAAATCCTTTGACGCCCTCGACAACACTGGTGTAATATCTAGATCACCAATGGAAGCAAAACTTCATAAAAGCTATGATACCATGTTCGACTATCACAATATATTTTCAAAAGACCGAACACCTTGAGCAGTCACTCACACAAATAGATCACAGATCAACAAACATGGTTTTAATGTTGTTTAAACCCTTGAAGAGGGAAACACTCCATGACCCCATCCAAATAGCTACTTAGGCAATATTATTATGCAAAAGAAAACTAATGTTACAATGAGCTTCTCATAATTGATCAATAAGAAAATGACCCTCCATGTTGTTTAAATAGAGACCATGGACCAATCGAGTGTTAAGCCATGTATCAATTCCCGTTAGGAATAAGGTGATAATGAACAGTTCTATGTCTACAACATATTATGACCATCGGATTAAATATGTACAAATGCATACTAAAAAAATACACTTTACTTAAATACACATTATAACAAGTTGATCTTAACTAGCTCCTAAGTGTCTCAATATTTGTCACGTCCCTCTCCGGATGACCAACATGGGGGACAAATTATTAGCCTATCTAGTCCCCACAGGCTATAGTCAGCATGATAGGTGATTAATTAATTATTTAGTGTCACCCGAGTCCAAAAGCACTTTATAAAGTGACATTTAATAATTATTTCCTAAAGTGACTTTATAAAAGTCACTTAAGTTAAAAGTGGGCCAAAAAGGGTCAACATGAGAATAAAGACACTTTCTCACTAAAAGGTCAATTTTAATTTATAAAGTGAGAAATTAGGAGAAAGGGAAGTTGAAGAGTCACAAGAGTGAAAATATAGTTATAAAAAGTGAGAGGGCCCGTCCTCTCATTAATTCTTGTCATTTTGCATTTTTGAAAACTTGAGAGCTCTTGAGCTTAGATTCTCTTTGACGAAACCCTGGGAGGGGGAGATAGTTTCATTAGTGTAACAAATCTATGGATTTCTCACTTGTTCTTCAATGCCGTGGAATGATATTACAATTTCATCCTCAGATCAGAGTTTTTTTTAAGGGTTGCATAAGTTCCACCATATATATATATATATATTGGAGAGGGCGAATCCATTGTTTAGAAACTGCTCACAAAAGGAAGGGTGCATTGGTGTCTACTTCCATCTCATTGAAAGGATTCAAGTATGGAGAGTGAGATCACTTTCCTCTATTCCAAATCTTAGCACAAGGAAGGGCGCACTCAGTATTACACTATCCAAGAGTCTGTTGTCTTCAAAGAACAACAAAGCTATCTTAAACTCGTTTTTCTATGGGTGAGCTCTAGTAGCAACGAAGCAAAGTGAAGGTTGTATTCTTATTGCATCCCATTGGTGTTACAAGTTTGGGAAATTCATGGTAGAAGGGAGACAACAAGCTTCATTTGGAGGGTGCGCTCTCATTGTTCTTCATTGGGTTCTTTGGTATCCATCCCTATTCTAATTCATTGCTAAATCAGACTTGTATACAAGTTCCAACATTCCAGATATGAAAATAAAAATCCATCTGCTAGTTCAAGCCTGTAAACTCAGTATTGGGGGCATCTTCTTATTTATCTAGGCCATACATTCACTGTGGGTAGAATTGTTCTCTTTTGGGGGGATTTTACAGCGAGGATTCTAATTATCCATGTCTCAACTTTGCAAGCAAACAGTTCCAGGCATGCATTCAAGCTTAAATAAATTATTAGATCCTTGTTTCTTCATTTATATGGTTGTACGTGTTAGGACTGGAATTGAACCTAGTCCCTATTTGATTTTTTCTTAATTTTTCATTCCTTGTTACTTTTATTTTGCTTTATTTTAAGTTGAATGGTTTTGATTTTCTTTCCATTCTCTATGTTATGATTATTACTTTATTTTATTTTATTTTACCTTTATCTTAGGTTATACATAGTGGCTTATTAAGTGTTTCATTTCTTTAAAAGGTCTTCAAAATACTTATTAATATTTGCCCTAACTACTATGTTGAAAATTTAACCTCTATGTTGAGCTTGTTTGCAAAATTTTCATATGGAGACATTCCCGAAGTGTCGTAACTAAAGTGCATACATTAAGGCGCTGCTGGAATCCGAAATAATGAAGGATTGTGGTTGATTCATGGCAAGTGTTGGCACATTACATTCTATGATGTTAGAAGACCTCAAGGCAGTTGTTCCTTATATCATAACATTTGTCAAAGCCCATGATGATTCATCACCGAAGGAGTTGAAGATAGGGAAAGCCATGAGTTCTAAGACTAGAAGCCATTCTGAGATTTGTCAAGGTTTTTTATTTTGTTTACTTCCAAGAAGCTAGTCGATGAATAACTGCAGAAGTTATGGGTAAGAGTGGTAAGATGGGTTGTTTTGATCCAACAAACACTAGCTGGGCCACGAATTTTCCTGAATGTGCACTGTTGTTTAAGGCAGTTGGGTGGTTTGATTTCTTTGAGAGATTGTAGAGGGTTTAATTGCTAAAGCTACCAGTGCTACCAGGTTGTGAATCCCTTGACTGGAGCAAAGGGGTTCATTTAAACAACTTCAAACTAGAATTGAGGCGACAACAACTTGTTAAAAACAGAGGGAAAAAACATATAGTTTCAACAGAGTCATCAAAAAAGTGTGATGAAATGGCAGGGGAGGAAAATGTTCCAAGTTTTGAACAAGAAATGAGCTCGAAAGTAGTAGCTAAGGAATCAGATGAGACTGGTGAAGCACAACAAGATTTTCTTATTGAAAATTTGGACATTCCAGCAAGCTCAAATGAAGATCCAATACCTCAAAAACAAACTAAAATGGATTATGAGGTTGAAAGTCTTAAAAGATCACTACAGCAGCATAGAAGACAGATTGGATTTCTGAACTAAACAAATTGAAGACCTAAACCAACAAAATAAGGAGTTGTCAAACAAATTTTAGGTCATGGAAGTAAAGCAGGAGCATAAGAATCACATAATCGAAGTCCCATGGAAAACCAACATGTCTGTTTTTCTCTGTTTTAGTCATTATCATTGGGAACAGATTACGAAGAGATGAAAGTGAATTTCAAAAAAACCAAAGAAGTTTTTGTCAAGCACGGGCCCATTCACAAAAAATTATCTCAGTTTTGCAACAACTGTCATGGTTTGAAAGATTTGAATTGATATTTATGGCCTATTTTTCAGGGTTTAAAATATTAAATAATTTACTGTTTTAGTCACAAACGTTAGGCACGTCTTCCGATCATTAGGAGAAGAATTTTTAAAACACAAGAGAGGTTTTTGTTCATCACATACTCATTTACAAAAACCTCTTTCAGTTTTTTCACAGGTATTCTGGATCGAGAGATATGGAGGGTTCTTTGAGACCCATTTTCAGAAATTCTCCAGATTTCCCTAGAATCCAATTTTACTATTTTTGGCATATTCGACCAAACATGATTTGTAACTGTTAAGTAGTTTGGAGACTTGACCTAAAGAGGTGGTTATAGAACTAATTCATTTTGGATCTTTGTAATTATAAAATCAAGAAGAAGATACACTGTGGGGGTTGGTATTTTGTTCGAGGAGGGATATAAGGACGATGCATTGTTGTATACTCGCTGGTTGTGTTTATGGTTTGTTAGACTACCCTATTTATAATTTCTTTTCTTGATTAAGGTATTATTCATGTGAATGCTTATAAGTTTGTGGACAGAACCAGTTCCTTTTTTTATGATACTTATGGTTTATCTATGTGTTTTATATCCTTGTGTTTCAGTTCTTTAAGATTGCTTTATGATTCAGTGTTTGCATTTGTTTGATGATTAAATTATTCTCTTCTTATGAATGAAACCTTCATACAAAAATCACAAACAAAAAACCCATTCATTTTCCTTCAATTTTTATTGAGATTGTCCTAGCTTGTACCTTCATAGTCTAGGTACAATTTCTAGCACAAACATCTTTGGCGTTGTTGCCGGGGACGGAAGTGAAGAAAAATCTTCCTTGGGTATTAACATCAGTAGATCCAGTCTTTGGTGGTGAACAAGGGCTGGTTACATTATTCAGACTACATTTTTTTACCGGCTGACTCCGCATGGGAAGGATCTGTTGGCGATTCCATGTTTGAAAAATCCAGAAGCAACTTCATAATTTCAGAATGTCAAAGTATTTTGCTGCTATGTTGGCACAAAGGTTTGCTCCTCTTAGCTTTGTTGATATTCCAGGATTTCCAAATGTAGTACCTATCATGGATGAGTGGGGAGATTTCCTTCCACAGTTCAGAGAAAAGGAAGAGGACAATCCAACACTTAATGTGATTAAGTTTCATCAATATATGGACCAACTGAATATACATCATGAGTATGTATTGATGAAAATGTTCATGTACTCCTTGGAAGGGGATGTGAGACAGTGGTACAGGTCTCTTCCCGTCTCTAACATTTTTTAATTAAAAGATTTTCATGTTGCTTTTCATTTGTATTGCAAAAGAATTTATCCAGCTGAGTGTCTTTTCGACCATTGCTGCGAGGGATATGCTTTATATATTCAGTCTTTAGTAGCATATTCCTCTTTTAGTGTAGATGAAGCAGATGGTTATACTATGAAAAAGGAAGAAGACTCGTTATCAGTTGTATTTTCTTCTAATTTTGTTTTATAGAATTCTGTTGTCAAGGAAGAGTCTCATAATGCTTTAAATAGTTTTGAAGATCAATCTTTGGTTGAACAAACTATTGTTTTAAATCATGTTGGACATTACTTTTGTGATAAAGATCAACCTTGTAATGAAGAAATCGTTGTAGAAATATTTGGTTCTCATGACTCTCAAGAAGTTTCTGGTTATTTTCATGATAATATATTGTCACAAAAGGTTGTTCATGATCTATTAGACGAAGAAAAACATGAATCTTCATCATTACCATTAAAAACTTATCATCAAAAGGATGTTCAGAAAAATATTCATATTGCAGTTGATAATAATCAGATTACAAATACCTTTGATATTTCATCAGAAGTTTCTTATACTCATGAATTTTTGGTTCAAGATGTCTATGAAGAATTTCCTATTTTTAATGAACATGATGATGGTATTAAAGTTTTAGATCAGAAAATCTATGATCAACAATGTCATGAGGACATAGATTTGATATATGGTATCTATCACCCAGAAACAGAACCTAACCTTGAAGAGCATCACAAAGCAAAGGTCTCTAATTTTCACGAATCAGAAATTTGTAATGATCATCTGGTGTTTGATGAATATAAACAGGATTTGGAGCGGATTTTTGTTTCAGCATCAAAAGAAATTTTAAACAATGAACCCATGTATGATAAATATAAATCAAACTTTTTAGAAAGCAATGAAGGAAACATAAATGAGCAGTTGAACCTGTTTTGTTTTTCACCAAAAAATGACCAGCAGATTGCAGATATCATTGAGCCCATAGTTGTTAGTCTTGAAGTACGAATATCAAAAGAGCAACTTGATCTTGTTAATAATTTGGAGATGTTTCATGTTATTCACGACCCAATAGCCATCTACATGGAGACAATCTTTTCAAAAGATTCCAATGTTGTAATATTTGGGATAAAATCAGATTGCAATCGTAGGTATAGATTTCTCATGAAATTCCTAATGCGATTGTCATGTTCTTTTTACATCTTTTCACAAAGTTGCAAGCAAGAAAATCTCTTCAGCAATCAAACACTTAATTGGCTACATTGGAAGTTTTCCTTTGCATGATCAAGATATTCTCTGCTGGTTAGAAGTAGAAGTTGTAAATAAATAAGCTCCTTTTTCGAGCACTGGTTTCAGTTTGTAGAGTGTAAGTATGGATAATTTTTCAGTGTGCAATTTCTTTTCAGCAAGTATGGTTTGGAATGAGTAGTTTCAGTTTGTTTTTAACAGTCAGAAGAGCAGGGTTGCAAGTTTTGGAACAGGATGGGAATGAGATACAAATGACTCCATCACCTAGTGAATAAGGCACAAGGTCTACATGATCTTGAAACCTCATAAGGAGGCTTTCATCCACCAACTGGAGCCAGATGTTAGGACTGGAATTGTACCTAGTCCCTATTTGATTTTTTCTTAATTTTTCATTCCTTATTACTTTTATTTTTCTTTATTTTAAGTTGAATGGTTTTTATTTTCTTTCCATTTTCTATGTTATGAGTATTACTTTATTTTATTTTATTTTACCTTTATCTTAGGTTATACACAGTGGCTTATTAAGTGTTTCACTTATTTAAAAGGTCTTCAAAATACTTATTAATATTTTACCTAACTCCTATGTTGAAAATTTAACCTCTATGTTGAGCTTGTTTGCAAAATTTTCATATGGAGACATTCCCGCAGCATGGTAACTAAAATGCATACATTAAGGCGCTGCTGGAATCTGAAATAATGAAGGATCATGGTTGATTCATGGCAAGTGTTGGCACATTACATTCTATGATGTTCGAAGACCTCAAGGTAGTTGTTCCTTATATCATAACATTTGTCAAAGCCCATGATGATTCATCACCGAAGGAGTTGAAAATAGGGAAAGCCACGAGTTCTAAGACTAGAAGCCACGTATTCTGAGATTTGTCAAGGTTTTTTATTCTGTTTAATTCCAAGAAGCTAGTCGGTGAATAACTGCAGAAGTTATGGGTAAGAGTGGTAAGCTGAGTCGTTTTGAGCCAACAGGCACTAGCTGGGCCACGAATTTTCCTGAATGTGTAGCGTTGTTTAAGGCAGTTGGGTGGTTTGATTTCTTTGAGAGATTGCAAAGGGTTTAATTGCTAAAGCTACCGGTGCGCCGATGGAGGGAGAATAATGGTTTAAGAAAACCCCTTTTAACTTTGACCCAAGCACGTTTCTGCTACCAGGTTGTGAATCCCTTGACTGGAGCAAAGGGGTTCATTTAAACAACTTCAAACCAGAATTGAGGCCACAACAACTTGTTAAAAATAGAGGGGAAAAGCATATAGTTTCAACAGAGTCATCAGGAAAGTGTGATGAAATGGCAGGGAAGGAAAATGTTCCAATTTTTGAACAAGAAATGAGCTCGAAAGCAGTAGCTAAGGAATCAAATGAGACTGGTGAAGCACAACAAGATTTTCTTACTGAAAATTTGGACATTCCAGCAAGCTCAAATGAAGATTCAATACCTCAAAAACAAACTAAAATGGATTCTGAGGTTGAAAGTCTTAAAAGATCACTACAGCAGCATAGAAGACAGATTGGATTTCTGAACTAAGCAAATTTAAGACCTAAACCAACAAAATAAGGAGTTGTCAAACAAAGTTTAGGTCATGGAAGTAAAGCAGGAGCATAAGAATCACATAATCAAAGTCCCATGGAAAACCAAAATGTTTGTTTTTCTCTGTTTTAGTCATTATCATTGGGAACAGATTACAAAGAGATGAAAGTGAATTTCAAAAAACCCAAAGAGTTTTTTGTCAAGCACGGGCTCATTCACAAAAACCTCTCTCATTTTTGCAACAACTGTCATGGTTTGAAAAATCCAAATTGATCTTTATGGCCTATTGTTCAGGGTTTAAAATATTAAATAATTTACTGTTTTAGTCACAAAATTTCGGCACGTCTTCCGATCAATAGGAGAAGAATTTTTAAAAACCAAGAGAGGTTTTTGTTCATAGTGGACTCATTTACAAAAACCTCTTTCATTTTTCGCACAGGTGTCCCGGATCGAGAGATATGGAGGGTTCTTTGAGACCATTTTTTCATAAATTCGTCAGATTTCCCCAGAATCCGATTTTACTATTTTGGGCATATTCGACCAAACAGGATTTGTAACTGCTTAGTTTCGAGACCTGAAATAAAGAGGTGGTTATAGAACTACTTCATTTTGGATCTTTGTAATTATAAAATCAAGAAGAATATACACTGTGGGGGTTGGTATTTTGTTCGAGGAGGGATATAGGGCTGATGCAGTGTTGTATACTCAAACTGATGCTATATACTCTCATGTAAGTTCTATTTTGAAGACTGAATTTTGATTTGAATACATATATAAGCCACTTATTGACTCTTTTTTGCTGGTTGTGTTTATGGTTTGTTAGACTACCCTATTTATAATTTCATTTCTTGATTAAGGTATTATTCATGTCAATGCTTATAAGTTTGTGGACAGAACCAACTCCTTGTTTTATGATGCTTATGGTTTATCTATGTGTTTTATATCCTTATGTTTCAGTTCTTTAAGATTGATTTGTGATTCAGAGTTTGCATTTGTTTGATGATTAAATTATTCTCTTCTTATGAATGAAACCTTCATACCAAAATCACAAACAAAAAACCCATTCATTTTCCTTCAGTTTTTATTGAGATTGTCCTAGCTTGTACCTTCGTAGTCTAGGTACAATTTCTAGCACAAACAATACGTATAGTAAATGAAGTGTTGTTAGCATTACTATATATGCATACATGTTGTGGATGTTAAATATCATACTAGGATACATAAAAAACCTCCATTCTTAACACTAGAAATCAAATCCGTAGTTAAACAACCAATTAGTTGCTTACATAAGTAAACTCCTAAATTGTTTGAGGAAACCTACAAGCTAGAATTACCTATAGTATTGACCCATGGTATTGGTGCCTAGACTTAGTATATAAGTGTTTGTTGAGGCCTATGAAGGCGCCATGAAGTTAATTATATTAAGCTTGCTCAAAGGAGGTTGCCCCCTCGAAGTGGCCCGTGATCAATATAAAAGTGATTATGAGTTCTATTATTTCTGATATCTCGTGTATTTGCATTAATTAATTATTGCAGGTTCATCACATCTGGTATCAGAGCACTTTCTTGGGCTCGTTGGGTGGAATTTCTGCCAAATTTTTTTTTTCGCATTTGTTGCAGCTTTGGATTTGGGAATAATCCCTATTCGCTTAACTATGGGAAGTACTTGGGCATAATCCCTAAAACTCATTGTGAGGAGTATCACAGGAACCCCAAAGTAGCTGGCCCATTGAGAGGACCTACCAGCGAAAAGGGCAATGACCCCTACCTGATTGACTAGTTCCCACCCGTGAGGTAAACCAAGAGTTGTCGTTTGTGGCAAAGCGGTTATCAGTTTTACCTGAGCCGTGGAGTGAGGGGTATTGCCCCAATACGCAAGCCGTCAGACAGCATTGGTGGCCGAGTGAAACACCTGAACTGTTAGGAAGTTGTACATACCTGGGGTCCATATCTATTTTTAGTTGAACTGTTGCCGATCACTTCCGCTCCGAATCCAGCCGTTTCAGATCTATTCTGAAAGTCGTTCCAGATCCAGTTGTCGTTTCAGATCCAACCGTTTTCGATCCCTTCCACGTCGTTGCAGATCCATCTGTTGCGGATCCCTTCTGTGCCGCTGTTGCCGATCCATTTCTGGAAAAAAAAAAAAGAGAGAGAGAAGGTTTTTCGGCCATATCTCCCTTGTTTCAACTTTGTTTTCCCTGAAACTTCACTGACATCCCCGCAATCCCATTCTGCATATTTCATTCCTGAAGACCCTATCCCAAATTCCACTTCCCAAGATCAGAAATCCCACATTTGTCTATTTTTAAGGTTTGCCATAACTTATTCAATTTTCACTTGATTGCCTTCAAATTTTACCATAGAGTTTCCGCTTTTGAAATTCCTATTTTTTGCTTCCCTGTCCCTCAGAAAGTGTCGAAAACCTAGTCAAACCCCAATTACCCCTCCGAGTTTTTCCCAAATCCAAATTTCCCCTTACTAAATAAGCTTGTGTTTGTGTTTTTCTATCCATTCCCCCCCCCACAAAAAAAATAAAAAAATTACTGATTATGGTTGTCACTCGCACAGGAGCAAACACCATGGAGGAAGCACTTGCATGTTGATGTATATGTAACTTCGGAATGTATTTCATATATATTTATTGTACCCTTATTAGAGATGTGTTATTCCTCTATAAGGAAGTGTTGTCATGTGGATTGACAAGTGTCGCAAGTGTGTGTACTTGCCGATGGGTTATTAGACAACCATGTGTGGGGTCGGCCCTGAAATATATATTATATGGTGGATGTATCTAGATAGACAAGTTGGCCCCATAGTGTAACTGGGCAAACAGGTTAAGTATAAATAGAGATCAAGAGATCTCTATTTGGATCATTCGGAAAGTCATCTCTCTCTCACTCAGAAAGTGGAGCACTAGTGAGGAGGAGGATCATCTGCTTCTAGGATACTATCTCAAGTGTATTTTGGTTGTACTTTGGTTGAGCCATTACTCTCTCTATCTCTGAGGAAGTTGTGGGGTTTTTCACCTTAGGGTTTTCCCCACGGAAACTCTGTGTCTCTTATCTCTCATGTTTTGATTCTTGTGATGCTTGTAATGCTTATTATGATTGTTATGCATTGATATACTGTATATGTTATTCTCTCAGTAAAGATCCATGAGTATTGTGAATTAATGCTCAAAATTTAACATGGTATCAGAGCTAACCTGAGAAGAAGACATTTTGCAGTGGTGGAAACTTGAGTTTCTTGTTTATTGGGTTTCTCTCCACAGATTTTGGAAAAGCAGTATAGTAGATTGACTCTACTCATCAAGGAGAATCTATCTGTCCAATCAGAATTCAATTCTGAGCATTTTCAGATTTGGCCCTAAAAATTAGGGTTTCCACAAAAATATGAATTTCTGAAATCTGAAGACATAACTATAAGCTCCTTGCAAAAATCGAAGTTTAGAGCTTTGGATCGAGTTTTTTGGCTGGGTAGATCTCTGGGAAACTCAAACCCTAATTTAGAGCTCTCCCTAGTGAACTCGGGAGGACAAAAAGACAAATCTGAAGGGTAAAACTTTGTTGATCTCAAATTATGAATGCACCAAGCTGATCAGCTCATCAAGGCGCATCTTTCTATCCTTTCAGAAATTTGAAATTCACATTTTGAATTTTTAGGGTTTTTTCGACAAACCCTAATCCGGGACCAGACCCAGTTTTCAGCATTTCAAGTGGTAAGACCTAAATCTTTTCTATTTCCATTTGAAGTACTCTTTAAGATGTCTCACCACACCAAGCTTGAGGATAAGCTTGAAGGGGCTGATAACTTTCGAGCTTGGAAGTATAGGATTGGGTTAATCCTGGAAGAGAATAAGTTGGACTCATATATAAAAGAAGACATCCCTATCCCAGAGGATGAAGAGGCCAAGGTATTGCATAAGAAGAACTTGGTCAAGGCAAAGAGAATCATTGTTGATTCTATCAAATACCATCTCATACCCCATGTGTCTTCTCTAAAGACACCCAAGGAGATGTTTGACTCTTTGACCAAGCTATTTGAAGGGAAGAACATAAATCGAAAGATGACTCTGCGTAATCAATTGAAAGGGGTGAAGATGTTGAATGGAGAAACCATTCAATCTTACTTCTCCAAGGTCTCTCGGATCAAGGAGCAACTTGAAGCTGTGGATGAAGTAGTGGACAATGGTGTATGAGATGGTCTACCTAGGTCATGGGACTCCTTTATTCAAGGAATCTGTGCAAGAAAGAAATTGATCTCTTTCAGTAAACTATGGGAGGAATGCTCTCAAAAAGAAGCTAGACTTGTAGCTCTTGAGGAAAAGATGGGAGGTGAAGATCAAGCTCTCGCAACTCACACCAAAAGAAGCAAGCCCAAGAAGGAGCACTCTCGCTACAAAAGATCCTATCAAAAGAATAAGAAGGATCTAAGATGCTTCACATGCAATGAGAAGGGTCACTTTGCGTCAGATTGTCCCAAGAACAAAAGGGATAATAACAACAACTTCAGCAAGAAGAAGAATGGCAGCAAAAGAAATTTCCATGCTCATGCTGCCGAGGATGATGAACCTCCAAAGAAGAAGGCTAGGGAAGAAAGTGATGATGACTCATCAAGTGAAGAAGAGTATGTTCTAATCTCTGCTCTCACAGGTACTATCTCCCATGGTTGTAATGATTGGTTGATTGATAGTGGGGCTTCCAAACACATGACTGGGTTTAAGGAATCTTTTGTGAATCTATCTGAACATGAATCACCCCATAAGGTGAAACTTGGGGATGATTATCAATACCCAATCAAAGGAAGTGGTGAAGCCTCCTACAACCTAGATTCTGGAAAATTTTTGAAGATGAAAGAAGTCCTTTATGTACCTGGGCTTAAGAAGAACTTACTCTCCATCTCTGCATTGGATGCAAAAGGTATGAGGGTTGCATTTGTGGATGGCCAAGTCCTAATGTGGCCAAAGGGAAATACCATAGATGATGCAGTAGTGATTGGAGAGCAAGAGGGAGGATTATATAAATTGAAGGGACAACTTGAACATGCCATGGTGCATGAATCCATGGATCCAAGTGAAATTTGGCATAGAAGACTTTCTCATATGCACTATAGGGCACTTCTAATTGCAAGCAAGGCTATAGAAGGTCTTCCTGAAATCAAGACCAAACATGAAGGTGTTTGCAAAGGATGTGCAAAAGGTAAGAACATTAAGAAGGATTTCCCAAACAGTGAAAGCAAGGCCAAAGATATCCTGGAAATCATCCACTCAGATGTATGTGGTCCTATGTCATCCAGTTCTCTTAGTGGGTATGTTTACTATGTCTCATTTATTGATGACTTCTCCAGGAAGACTTGGGTATACTTCTTGAAGAACAAAGATGAGGTGTTTGATAAGTTCAAGGAATTCAAAACCTTGATGGAGAATCAAACTGAAAAGAAGATCAAAACATTCAGATCCGACAATGGTGGAGAATTCACCTCAGGTGACTTCAAGAAGCTTTGTAGTGATTCAAGGATTAAGAGGGAGTTGACTGCTCCTTATAATCCTCAACAAAATGGAGTTGCAGAAAGGAAGAACAGAACTATCATGGAAGAAGCAAGGGCAATGTTGCATGACCAGGATCTACCTATGCATCTATGGGCAGAAGCAGCTAGAACAATTGTATATGTGTAGAACAGAACACCCCACAAGATATTGGACAACAAGACACCAGAAGAGGTCTTTTCTGGTAAGAAACCTGAAGTCAGCCATCTCAGAATATTTGGTTGTCCAGTATACACTCATGTCCCAAAGGAAAAGAGGACTAAACTAGATCCTTCAGGAAAGAAGGGTATCTTTGTGGGTTACAGTGAAAGCTCGAAGGCTTACAGAATATACTTTCCAGGGTTCAAGAAGATTTATGTCAATAGGGATGTAACATTTGATGAAAATTCAACATTCATCAAATCAAGAAAGGCACCTATCAAAGTTTATGAAGAACCTAAGGAAACTAGATTTCAATACACTACCATGACTGAAGCAGTTACAGAAGTTGTTCGTGAGTTTGAAGATCCACAAGAACCTGTAGATCCACCCCATGAGGATAACTCTCACAAGAGGAAACCTGCATGGGCTAGAGAGTTCATTCAAGATGCAGAAAGATTTGGCATTCCAGAAGAAGAACACAGAGCAAAGAAGAGAACCAGATCACATACCATCTATGTTGCTTTACTCTATGACATTATGAACAAAGAGCCTTCCAGTTATGAAGAAGTAGCAGAAAACAAAGAATGGAAGGATGCCATGGTTGAGGAATACCAATCAATAATGAAGAATGATGTTTGGGATGTTGTCCCAAGACCCAAAGAGAAGTCTGTTGTGACTTCCAAATGGATCTACAAAATCAAGCATGTTGCAGATGGCAGTGTAGAGAAATACAAGGCAAGATTCGTAGCTCGTGGATTCTCTCAGAAAGAGGGAATAGATTATGAAGAAACTTTTGCACCTATAGCCAGGTATACTTCCATCAGAACAGTACTTGCCCTGTCTGTAGCAATGAAATGGAAAATACACCAGATGGATGTCAAGACTGCTTTCTTGAATGGTGTAGTTGAAGAGGAAATATATTTGGAGCAGCCACTTGGTTTTGAAATACATGACAGGGAGTCATATGTATGCAGATTGAAGAAAGCCTTGTATGGCTTGAAACAAGCTCCCAGAACTTGGTATGGTAGGATGGACAGTTTCCTATCTAGTTTGGGCTTTACCAAGAGTAAAGCGGATTCCAACCTTTATTACAAGGTTGAGGAAGGGAATCCTGTGATTCTACTCCTGTATGTGGATGACTTATTTGTAACAGGAGATGACAGATTGATTGCAGATACGAAGAGGAATCTTGTTGTTGAGTTCGATATGAAAGATTTGGGAATGATGCATTATTTCCTAGGTATGGAGGTGTGGCAGAGTGCAGGTGGGATCTTCCTTAGTCAAGGGGAGTACACAGTAGATATCCTAAAGAGATTCGGGATGATGGATTGCAAGGCCATGGCCACACCTATGGCATCGAATCTGAAGATTCTATGTGATGCTTCATTTGAGCTGGTTGATGTCTCTATGTATCGTCAGATGATTGGGTCCTTGATGTACCTGACGAACACGAGACCAGATATTTGCTTTGTGGTGAACACATTGAGTTAGTTCATGACCGATCCAAGGAGTGTTCATCTGGTTGTTGTAAAGCATGTTCTGAGGTACATGAAGGGTATAGTGGATTATGGGCTCAAGTATGAGGCGAATCAAAAGTTTAACCTGCAAGGTTATGTTGATTCAGATTGGGCTGGCAGTGCTGCAGATAGCAAGAGCACATCTGGGTGCTGCTTCAATATGGGATCAGGTGTGATCTCTTGGTTTAGCAGGAAGCAGTCCTGCGTAGCACTGAGTACAGCTGAGGCAGAGTATGTTGCAGCCTGTTCAGCTAGTTGTGAGGCAGTATAGCTATAGAAGCTACTGTCTGATTTATTTGATCTCCCGTTGGATGCTACTGGTATATTCTGTGATAGCCAGAGTTGTGTGAAGCTGTCTGAGAACCCAATGTTTCATGACAGGTCGAAACACATATAGATCAAATATCACTATATCAGGGATATGGTGCAGAGAGGAGCTGTGAAGCTCCTGTATGTTGCGACGGACGAGCAAATTGCAGATGTGCTGATGAAGCCACTAGCCAAGGTGAAGTTCGAGTACTTCAGAGAGAGGCTTGGTGTTCTTCAGATTGATGACACTTCGAGGAAGAAGTGATGGACACATTTGCTGAAGCCATTCCAAGCATGTTGGAAGGAGGATCCTTCACATGGCTGTGGATGTAAGCGCTAGATGATGTTCTGGTTTCTGCTTTGTATGATTAGTTGGATCATTTCTATATGTATGTATGTTGCATCATGTTGGATGCTGGATATGATCAGTTGGATCATTTATATGTATATGTATGTACGCATCATGTTGGATGCTGGATATGATCAGTTGGATCATTTATATGTATGTATGCATCATGTTGGATGCTGGATATGATCAGTTGGATCATTTATATGTATGTACACATCATGTTGGATGCTGGATATGATCGGTTGGATCATGTGTATGTATTTTGTATAAGCATCATGTTGGATGCTTGGACCATGTATCTGTATATGTATCAGGTGGATACATTGTATGATCAGGTGGATCATGTATGGTGATATGTATCATGTATTTGTATTTGTATCAGGTGGATACACTGTATGATCAGGTGGATCATGTATGATGATATGTATCAGGTAGATACTTGGTATGCATCAGGTAGATGCATTGTATGATCAAGATGATCATGGATGACGAGCTTCAGGATGTTGCTCCAGATGACATGCAGCAGGATGTTGCAGTGATGATGATCAGGATGATCATGTGTACATCAGGATGATGTATGGTGAGTATCAGGTTGATACTCTATGGCCGTGGATCAGGTTGTGCAGATGAGCATATAATTTAGCCCTCGGAGATTTGTAGATAGTCTTTCGAGGTTTTGCCTATGGCATATAATTTGGCCCTGGGATATCTGGAAAATGCTCTTTCGAGGTTTTGCTCTGGGAGGACATATAATTTGGCCCTGGGAGATCTGCAAATAATCTTTCGAGGTTTTACCTATGGCATATAATCTGGCCCTGGGATATCTGGCAGATGCTCTTTTGAGGTTTTGTCCTATGGCATATAATATGTCCCTAGGAGATTCGATAGGTTGGGCTGTGTGCCCGTAATAAGTCCTGGGATGCTCTTGCGAGGTTTTGCCATGACCACATATAATCTGTCCTTGGGAGATCCTATAGGTAGAGTTGTGTGCTTGTAACAGCCTGGGATGCTCTTGCGAGGTTTTGTGGTGACCACATATAATCTGTCCCTGGGAGATCCTATAGGTAGAGTTGTGTGCTCGTAACAGCCTGGGATGCTCTTGCGAGGTTTTGTGGTGAGGTCACATATAATATGGCCCTGGGAGATCCTATAGGTAGAGTCGTGTGCTCGTAACAGCCTGGGATGCTCTTTCGAGGTTTTGTGATGCACGTAATAAGTCCCGAGGATTCCACAGTATGGCCAGTGATGACGAAGACCTGCAGGTGGTGGGCCTACATCCAGTATGAAAAAGGACTGGCTCTGTAGAACTTCCTATAACGAGTAGAGTCAGATATTTGTTGAGATAGCAGCAGCAGTGGCGATGACGATGACGATACATCGATGACAATGATCCCGAGAAGAAGACTTGTCTAGCAGATCTGTGTCGAGAAATACCTTCCTAGTTAAGAGGGAGTGTTGATGTATATGTAACTTCGGAATGTATTTCATCTATGTATTTCATATATATTTATTGTACCCTTATTAGAGATGTGCTATTCCTCTATAAGGAAGTGTCGTCATGTGGATTGACAAGTGTCGCAAGTGTGTGTACTTGCCGATGGGTTATTAGACCACCATGTGTGGGGTCGGCCCTGAAATATATATTATATTGTGGATGTATCTAGATAGACAAGTTGGACCCATAGTGTAACTGGGAAAACAGGTTAAGTATAAATAGAGATTAGGAGATCTCTATTTGGATCATTCGGAAAGTCATCTCTCTCTCACTCAGAAAGTGGTGCACTAGTGAGGAGGAGGATCATCTGCTTCTAGGATACTATCTCAAGTGTATTTTGGTTGTACTTTGGTTGAGCCATTTCTCTCTCTATCTCTGAGGAAGTTGTGGGGTTTTTCACCTTAGGGTTTTCCCCACGAAAACTCCATGTCTCTTGTCTCTCATGCTTTTGATTCTTGTGATGCTTGTCATGCTTATTATGATTGGTATGCATTGATATACTGTATATGTTATTCTCTCAGTAAAGATCCATGAGTATTGTGAATTAATGCTCAAAATTTAACATTGCAGCCATCCAAACCAAACTCCAAGATCTGGATGAAAAATTTCTCAGCCTCCATCTTCAGCATTCAGCCATGAACAATAATCGACAGCCAGAATCTTTTGCAGCCACTGAGTTCTCTTCTTCCAGCAATTTTCGTGGGCCGAAGATTGATTTTCCTCGCTTCAATGGTACTGATCCAACTGGATGGATATACCGAGCAGAACAATATTTCAGTCTGCATAATACTGTTGATGTCCAGAAAGTTCCACTTGCATCCTTTCATTTGGAACGGGAATCCCTTCAATGGTACCGTTGGTACATCAAAGCTCATCCCGAGCCAAACTGGATAGATTTTTTCCAACTCCTTTTGCCACGATTTGGTCCTAGTGCTTTTGACGACTTCAAAGGAGCACTCACTAAACTTCACCAAACTGGCACAGTGAGAGAGTATCAGACGGAATTTGAGAAACTAGCCAATCACACAGAAGGATTGTATAATGAATTATATAGGAGTTGTTTATCAGTGGTCTCAAGGATGAAATCTGCTCAGAGGTCAAAATGTTTTGTCCGAACACAATGATGGAAGTCCTAGGGTTGGCTAAGCTGGCCGAGGACAAGATCGCAGCTCAACAGCGCTCCAAACCCACCTTTGTTCCCTTCAGAAATATGGGTTCCCAATGACCTCCCATCACGCCTGCTCCTCAACCAACTCATATCAAGCAATTGTCTGAAACAGAGATGCAGGCACACCGAGAAAAAGGGCTTTGTTATAATTGTGATGAGAAATTCACTCGGGGACATAGATGTGTTCAACAAAAGCTCTATCTCTTGGATGTGGATTCTCCGCCTGCCTCAGAACTTGATAAAGAAACTCCAGATACAGTAGATGATCAGGTCGACATTCAACACCCGCCTGTTGACACCCCATCTCAGGACGACCCACCCGAGATCTCTCTCCATGCTGTAACCGGCGTCACCACCCCACAAACAATGCGAGTCAGGGGATACTTCAAGAAGCTCCCTCTTACCATACTCATTGATTCTAGTAGCACTCATAAATTAATTGATCCTCGGATTTCCAAACAGGCTGATTGTTTTGTCCATCCTAGCTCCAACTTTGAAGTCATGGTTGCCAATGGGGGCACCTTACCTTGCAAGGGGAAGTGTCACAATGTGCGTATCTCTATGGAAGAATATAACCTACGCTCTCACATGTTTGCCTTGTCCTTAGGCGGATGTGATGTGGTTTTGGGCATTCAATGGTTACGCACACTTGGCCCTATCTTATGGGATTTTGTTGAACTTTGGATGCAGTTTTCTGTCAATGGGGCACAACACAAATTTATGGGCTTACAACCAGGGTCTCTCTGCATCACCAGTTCACATCGCCTGGAAAAATCACTTAAGAAGAATTCACATGGTTTCATCACTCAGCTCCATTCCATTTAGATGCACCCATCAACATTCTCCACTACTTCCTTGGATAGATATGCAGGTGTCTTTGCTGAACCAATGAGCTTGTTGCCTTCAAGAGACCTTTCCGGTAAGAATTTAGCCGCATCTACCTCTCAGCAGGGAATGATGACTATTTTGCATACAATACAGAAGTGGCACCCATCCCTATTGGGGAATTATTTCTGCATCAAGACTGATCTCCAGAGGCTGGAAACTTTCCTGGAACAATGGGTCTCCTCCCCAACACACCTGAAATGGGTTATCCAACTCATGGGTTATGACTATGCGACCACTTACCAGAAGGGTAAGGACAATATGGTGGAAGATGCTCCTCCTCGCACATTTGATGACCCAATTTCTCTTACAGCTATTTCTCTGCTTGTTCCAAATTGGTTGCAATCTATTTAATGGGGCTATCTCTTCTATGAATTCCATGCTTCTTCATCAGTAGGGCACTTTGGGTTCCTCAAAATGTATAACCAGGAACAATGTAACTTCTTTTGGCAGGGACTCAAAAGGACAATTCAACGGATGGTGGTTGACTGTGATACTTTCCAGGTCAACAAGGGTGAAACAAGCCTCCTTTCGGGACTACTCGAACCCTTATCCATCCCTCCACAGATTTGGACAACTATTTCTATGGATTTCCTAGAAGCGCTCTAGTGGTATAGTACCACATCTCAAAGGACACCATATGAAGCAGTCTCTGGACAGGCACCACCAGTTCTTCTTCCATACACCTTCAGCAACTCCCCAGTTCAGGCAATTGACTCAATTCTTCGAAACTGTGATCAGCTTCTTCTCATTCTACAGGACAATTTTCACATGGCAAGAATTCGACTAAAACAACAAGCCGATCAGCACCGTTCTGAGCGCACTTTTCACATCGCTGATATGGTTCTTCTTCGTCTACAACCTTCCATGCAATCCTCCCTAAAACTCCAAAGGCGCCAGTGGCTCGGAATGCAACCCGAGGATGCTACAGGGGACCCACTCCTTTAGATTTTGCATCAATTTCCACATCTAAAGCTTTGAGGACAAAGTTTTTTCTAAGGGAGAGGGGATGTTAGGAACCCATGTCTTTACTTTGTTAGTATATTGTTGTTGGACGCATATGCTTTGTAAGTCGTCCCGTAGTATTTGTTGATCCATAGTTTATATTAACCCATAGTATTGGACACATATGCTTTGTAAGTCGTCCCATAGAATTATATGTCCCATGGTTTTGACTCATAGTATTGGCGCCTAGACTTAGCCCATGGTTTGTATTGACACATAGTATTGACCCATGGTATTGGTGCCTAGAATTAGTATATAAGTGTGTGTTGAGGCCTATGAAGGCACCGTGAAGTTAATTGTATTGAGCTTGCTCAAAGGAGGTTGCCCCCTCGAAGTGGCCAGTGATCAATATAAAAGTGATTATGAGTTCTATTATTTCTGATATCTCGTGTATTTGCATTAATTAATTATTGCAGGTTCATCACACATTCACTGTGGAAAACATTGTTCTCTTGTGCGGAACTGCTACAGCAAGTAGTCTGATTATCCATGTCTCAAATTTGCAAGCAAACAATTGCAGGCATGTATTCAAGCCGAAATAAATTATCAGATCTGAGTTTCTTCATTTATATGGTTGTATGTGTAGTAAACAAAGTGTTGTTAGCATTACTATATAAGCATACATGTTGTGGATGTTAAATATCATGCCAGGATACATAAAAAAACTCCATGCTTAACACTAGAAATCATATCCACAGTTAAACAACCAATTAGTTACTTACATTAGTAAACTACTAAACTGTTTGAAGAAACCTACAAGCCAAAATTACCTATACTAGGCTACAACATCATTGTTAAATAGATCAATCGGTTGGGGCCATATTGCATCTTCTACAACAATATATCAACCAAATGTTGGACGGAACTCTTGACCTCAACTCTAGGTAATTGGGAAAAAATTGTTAAGAATATTACAATATCCTAACAATTAGGGATTCAATAGAAAAGGTGAAATATCAGAGGAGCGGTGCGTAGTATTGCTTGAGGATATCACACAACAAATGAGTGTACACACGAATCAATTCTCTCAAGCCGACAACGAGGCCCAAAAACAATCCCCTCAAGAGTGATCGATATTTGTAGGAGTCGCGATCTTCAATGGATCACTCATTTTCCCAGGGTTCAGAATTTGTAGTGATATTAAGGGTTGCTAGAGTTAATAGTGGGAGAGATCTCTCGAACCCTTAGCATCGGTAACAAGAAATATTTACAACAATGCAAAACAAAAATGGAACAAAGATTCGACTCTTTCACTGGTAGTATCCATGCACACACATACATGTAAATACAGGTAACCAGAGGAGAGGAAAGGAGGAAAAACTAGAGAATGATAGGTTGCAATACACATAGAGGAAATTAGGGTTTTTTAGGGGAACATACAATGGGTAGAGAATAATGTCAAGTTTCAGGAGGTAGTTTCAGACTAAGAAGAAGGAAGATAGGTAGGTCTGATAGCTTAGACAACTAGTAAAATCATGGAGTTATGAAAAAAGGGCTAGGCTCTGATACCACTGTCAAGCCAGGACAGTAACTCCAAGGATGATTTTTCCATTGACATGAATGTTATTAAATACATGGATGAGTGATGTTTGGGTTTCATCTCCTAATAGGTCCTTTGGAATTTTACGATTAAGTTTCTCTCTAAAACTGAAAAATTATTTACATTATATACACATTTACCCTAATCCTGTAGGATTAGGTATCCAACAACAATGAACACCTAGAAGATTAGGTACATACTTTTTCAAAAGAATAACAAAGTCTTTTCATTGACAACTATTGATGAAGCACCATCTTTAGGAAATATTATCAATATTTTATTTGAAAGGCCCCTTGCTTGCTTTAAATCATTGATTGCATCATATGTTGTTTTCCCGCTTTTATCACAAACATTTATGTGCTTTAAAAACTATGAAATTGGAGGCCCCAACCCTTTTGGGTGTAAAAAAGTGGCATAAACTACAAGGTGTTTCTCTAAACTACATTCATCTAGAATTAATGAAAAAAAAGTACTATCCAACATTCTTGCAGTTTGCACCTCTTCAATATACTCATATATAGCAAAAATGAATTATTTTGTAGGCATGTGATTTGTATATGATGTGTAGTCCTTATTATTTGGCATGTTTGGTGTTTGCAAGGACATTGCAATCAAGAAAAAAGGTTCATATTGTGAAAGGGATAAATATTCTTGTATAGTTCAATAAATTAGTTTCATAGTTGTGATGACTCTTTCCTTGTCCCTATCAACCATACATGATATGTGGTTTGTAATATATTTTGTTTTCCTTTCATTTCCAAATGTCCATTTTGCTCATGAAAGTTTATGGATGATTGAATTGGATTGAACAATTACTGAATCGTGTTGCATGGTAGAACAACTAGTGCCAATTCCCTATGGTCCTGCTCCCTTATGTGTTTCACAATATATGCATTTTATAAGTGTGACCCCTTCATGGTTTGTCTCTCTCAACCACTTTTACCTAGTTTTCCATTCCTCACAAAACTCTTTTTTTATTTGTAGTTCTCTTTTCTTTTGAGTGATAGGTTCTCCCCTTGAAATTCTTCAACACATTCTTCATTTTATCCAAATATATATTAGTCTTCATTCAAATCAAAATTCAATGCTCCTTATTTGAGGATGAAGCGACCATATTAAAAAAAAAAAAAACATAACACATTTTTGGAGAAAAAAAAATTGAGACATTTTATATTATTATGTAATACTTGTACAATAAAAAATGGAAAGGGCTTGACCATAAATGGTTTGTGGTTTGCATGGGCTTGGCCAATTAGAGTAGTGCCTCTTAACCCACTATGATATACGTTCTATATTGCTTTGTAGTGGTTCCTCATGTAAACCAACAGTAGTCTATGCTTTGGGTAAATTGACTTATTTTTTTTGGTTTAGGGTGGGCCATTTCATTCTTATAGTGATGTGGGGTATTTTATAATTGTCATGTTGGAACGACATAACCAACCACTAGTGGGTGGGATGGTGAAGCCCACCTACTATCTTTGCATGGTATACTTCTATTAAGTTATGGGATTCTAGTATTTGGAAAAAGTTTTTATTTTATATTTTATATTCTATTTTTATTACAATATTATAAAGTTGGCGAAATTCTATACAAGAAAGAAATTAATAATCTTAACTTTTTTTAAGAAGACTTCTCCATATTATAATTTATCTAAACTTTTTTCAATTTAATAATGGTATTGCTATTTCAATCAAGCTTTACGTGAAATAAAAAAGTAGTTTTAAAACTATTCTTACAAGATTCTTTATTCTAAGACAACCCTCTACTTTATAGGGAAATACTTGGGGGTTGATGCTGTCATACAAGTAGGATGGAGGTGGACTTAGACAAAGAGAAAACCCCACCCAACCTTACATGAACTATGAGCCTACTTGTTGTAGTTTCTAACTACTTGCTTTGAAGTGGGTAGGTTAATACCCAAACAAAAATAAGCCTACACATTGGAACATGTATGTAATAATAAAGAAACATAACCTAAAGGTCATTATAAACTTGTGTCTCCTACCTTTGATTATTTCATGCAAGGCTTTCTTAATATAGATTGTAATTTTCATTTAGTCAATTTTCTATTTGTTGCTTCCTAAAACACAATTAACCACGGATAAGTCTCCCAACCACTATATGTGTTCTTGAGGGAAACTATGAGTGTAGAATCCACTGTCACCTCAATTATAAACTCCTTCGTTTACACCCCAACTCCAAAAATGTCAAGGGGGGTTGTCCCTACTTACTAAGATTATTTGATGAGTTTGTTTAAGAGTTGTAAATTATTAATGTTCAATGACAAGCATTCATGCAAAGATGCAATAATTTTGATGACAAGCAAACCTTCTTTGAAAATAAAAGTAAGATTACCAAAGACACTCAAATTACATTAAACCATTCATTTATCACAATAATAAAAATATCACATTTAACATATGGGAATAACTTGTAGTAAATGATCGAATGGATGAAAGGTGCTTGTAGTGAGATTGAACCAAATTCAAGTGCTTCGAAAGTAAAATACTGAAAATGAAATAACAATTGTAGTGTTTTTTCAATGGTCCTGTAAATTTTAATTATTTTTTGGTCTCTCTTTAGATTAGGGGATTTAAGGTTTGCGCAAGAAAATTAAAGCTAATCTATGTGTTTACCCCAAAACTTATCTCTTTCGATTTGAGAGAGATTGTCGGGTGCTCAACAAGAGAGCACAAGGTTCCCAACTAGCTCCATGGGTTAACCCCAAAGCTTGTCGGGTGCTCAACATGATGACACTAAGTGCCACGAGGTTCCCAACAACCTCTACCCCTCTAGCTCCACTGGTCAAACTTCGTTTTCTCAAATTCCTTCCCACCCTTCAATAGTCCTTCAATAGTTGTTGAACAATGGGGTATCCCACCCGAGAATCCCACTCTCCAAGCTTGAGTAACCTGTAACAAACTAGCTTCAAATGAACAAGGGGTGAGAGATCAAATAAAGACTTGAGAAATCATATATTCCAACTAGAAGTCCATGAACTTCTCAAATGCTAAGAAGATAACCCACATAACATGTAACAACAATATTACAATATTATTCTCAAGCAAAACAATTTGCTTGAGATCCACAAATGCAAGAATGAAACAAAAAATGCAACAATGTTACCTTACACACAAAGCCAATGACCGAATTTCCTCCAAAGACTTTCTTCATTCACATCAAAAGCTGTAAATTACAATGGCTCTCTTCTTTAGACAAGAATGGAAGCAAAAGCGCAAAATAGCAAGAAAAAAAAAATGAAAGAGAACAAGAGCATGAGTGATTCTAACCCAAAAGAGGAGGAGGAACCTCCTTAAATAGGAGAAGAGAGAGGGGGGAATTTCTTTGTATGAGTGACATTTGTCACTTGGAGAGAAAGGGGGGCCATGAAGGGGGGTGCACTTCCTTGGATTAAAAATAACAAACAATGGGGGGGGAGCCCCCACCCATGTTTTGTATTTCATTGCTAGGCCAAGGCGAAGGAATCATGAAGGTGGGACCCCCATTTTGGCTTATTTCAATTTTTTTTCTCATTTCCCATGGTGAGAGAGGGTTTCCCCCTTAGGGAGACAACTTCAAACTTGAAAAACACTTGCTTGGGGGCCCCCTTTGGCCTTTAATTTTACCTCAAAGTCATAACATAACACTTAGGAGCATTATTTCCCTTCCTAAGTGACTATAGTCACTTTACAAAATTTTGTCATTTTAATTAATGACCAATTTTCCTGTTTTCCTTGACTGGCTTAGGAAAATTCATTAAAAACTTTATCAAAACTCAACAGAATGAGACTTCAAACATGGTCCAAGGGTGTAGGGGGTCTCTTGCCATTGATTTTGAGTACCCATACCCCTATTTATGGGCATTAAGTGCCACTTAACCCTCTTTTACATTACAACATTTTATGCTGAGGGACATTTTTTAATTACAAAAAAAGAAAAAAAAAATTCTAAGTAAAACTTAATGAAATTTCACAAGTCTTTGGATAATGTCTAGCATGGTAATATAGAACATTCCTAGGCCCCAATCACCCCATGGACTCGACTATTAGAACACCTTTCACCAGTTTGGAGGTATTTTTGAGTGAAAAACTCAAATAATTAAAATCACTAAAAATGAATTTTAATTATCCAAGGGAAAAAACACTTGATGAAAGGACTTCCCTAATGATTAAGTCATAGAAGACTAAGTTACAATAATTGACCTTAATACTGACATATTATTACAAAATCCCCGCACGGGTGCGAAAATTTCATGGAGAAAAGATAAGAAGAAGCGCTGCTTCACTTGAAAAACTTCATTAAGTACTTCTTTCTCATCTTCAAAGCACATGATACATGTGCATGGTACATGATTACCCACCTAGTTGGCTTGGTGGTCAACACCATTTAAATAATAACTACAATTTCCATTTACAAAATAAAATGTGATTGTCAATATTTTATTTTACATATTTCATTTACACAATGACATGTGGTTTTCAATATTTTATTCTCCAATCTTTATGTGTATGTATAAATTTTTATTATATATATATATAAAGGAATAAATTACAATAATGATGCACAGATTTTAAAATCAACAATACATTTTAAAAAATAAAATAAATTACAATAATGATGCACAGATTTTAAAATCAACCATACATACCATGCTCCAAGTAGACCACCTTGGTAGACATACAAAGCTTTTGCATATTTGCAAGTCATGAAGGATCAACTTCTTTATTATGTCCATTAATGAAGAGCAGTATTATGATTGTATCGTTGAAGTAGATTATATGATCACGTGAAGACACAACATATAGGGTCACTTACTGGCATCGAGTTTGTCTGAAGCCGATCAATTATTGTTTTTAATCAGTACCTTCCGGTAAATGTATACTGTTCCCAACAAGACTTGTCTCTTTCTGATTGGTCCAGGATGGAGGTCCACAGAGCACTAGGGGGACAACGACAGATTTTTGCGCCGCCCCATAATACACTTCTATTTGAAAAAGAATACTATATTTATAGAATACTAACCAATAAGCCTAGGCCTGAGCCCGAGGATCTCCTACCAACAAATCTATTCTTGAATTCAACTGAAAATTAAGGTCTGTAGGGTTGTTTCGGTGAAGTGGGAGGTCGTGGCAACTTTCAATTTATAGTCGCCCACTAGTGGCTTCCTCCATATCCATCTATCAGGCTCAGGTTACAGCTTTCAAGGCATATTCTGCAGTAACCGAAATGGCCACTGTACAAGGGATGAGCCATTTCAATATGTGTAAGGTGACGGGTTACAATCTCATGATACCGGTTTGTTCTCTGCATAAAAATGTCAACTTGCTGAGAGAACAGTCTTGTAAACCAATCCTGAAATACATAAAAACAAAAAGGGTTTGTTGGAGAAGTACTGGGTTGATTTGTGGGACACTCGATGACTCTACAGGAGTGAAGGAATTAGAGGAGAAAAGAAAGCCTCTAAGAATTCTGATAGCAGGAGGTGGAATTGGTGGCCTGGTTCTGGCCCTTGCTCTCAAGAATAAAGGTGGCTGCTTTGAGGTCAAAGTGTTTGAGAAGGATCTGAGCGCTGTGAAAGGAGAGGGTAAGCATAGAGGTCCAATACAAATTCAGAGTAATGCCTTGGCAGCTTTGCAAGCAATTGACTGTGGTGTTGCGGAGGAGATAATGGAGAGTGGCTGCGTCACTGGTGATCGAGTCAATGGTCTCGTAGACGGTCTCTCGGGCTCTTGGTGAGTGTGTATTTTCTTTCAGCATATAAACTACTTAATGAGTAAATACTCTTGAGCTAAAATAGGCCAAAATGCACGTTGTGGGAGGTTCTCTCCAAATTGACTTGCCACATACCAGTATTTATGATTGATACAGCAGAAAGTGAATTGCGTTATGATTGTTCGGGCTCTCATTTTATCTGTTGCCGGTTTTGGGGTCTGTTTGGTTTTCCCATTGCCTTCATGACCTACTGTTGACGATGCCAGCTTTAGCTTATTATAGTTAATTGCACCTAGAGAAACGAGTGTTTTGGGGTGGGGCATTATCTAAGGAAGTCAACTGTCATATTTATATTTTACCACATTGTAAAACTAAATCTCACATATTATTTGTTTTATTTTTATATTAATAATAAAAATATAGCAAAAATTGGAAATATTTAAAATTCAGTTATGCTAACTGTGGTGTGGCCCATGCTGGTTGTCATCTTCGAATTTCTTAAGCCACATACTAGTACACAGTCATGGACAAATTAACAAACAAACAAAAATAAAATATTACATCCAAATTTACATTTTCAATGCTTTAACATAAGGCAAGTTTGTTTTTTTGTTTTTTTGTTTTTTTATTATTACATCTAAATTTTCATTTTCAATGTTTTATCATAAGGCAAGTTTGTCTTTTCATATATACTAACTTGATGTAACAGAAGGTGGACATCGTGATACATAGACATGAAAACGCACTTTCTCCAGAGGCTTTCGCCCAAATTTGGCAAGATAAATCCACTGCGATGTCGATCTTTTGATCCAACTAGAAACACATCTTTTGTGCTCCACAGATTCATTCAGAGATATACCTAAAACTTCGCGGTGGTTGGAACTGTAAGAAGATCGCATTTCCAAGATTGAATAGCCATCAGCCACTAGATTATATTCAAGATGGAACAAAACAGCCATCGGCCACCATAGTATTTCTAGAATATTTCCAAGATGGAACACCCATCGCCCATCATAGCAGCGACTCCAAGGAACAAGATTCCATAAGCAACATAATCAACTCTTCAACAAATAGATCTGATTTGCTAAGCCATAGAAGATAAATGCCTGTATGAATAATTTGGCATGAGGTGTTGTTGAACGTTGGGTTGATGCTTTGAAATATATATATATATATGAAATTGAAATTGTATAGATGTAAAAATGTCTCAATGGTTGTTCATGCAGTTTTCAGTATGTATGTTCATGCAGTTTTCAGTATGTATGTTGGAAGACTTCCATCCATTTTTTTTTAAGAGAATAGCAAAAGATGTACTCCATAATTTGGAATGAATAGATGGGTGTGATAGAAAAGAAAAAGAAAGAAGTTAAAAAAAAATCACTTGGCATATTATGGATAGATCCTTTTCTTGAGAAGGGGAAAACAATGCATTCATTCAATGTAATTGGGAGGAAGTGTTATAAATTGTTATAGAATTAGATGGTCTAAGATAGTGATTACAAAAAGGCAATTAAAGGGAAAGGTTGACATGAGTTCCAAATCACACGCTTATAGAATTGGAATCATGAACCAAAAGGTCACATGATTCCAACATCTCCAATTGCAGAGGGCCAGATGGTGAGAATCCGAACTAGGAGGTCATATAAGTTCTGCTTTTCTAGCTTTTGCTAGGCTTGGGTGCCTAACAATCCGTAGGATAAGATCACATCGATTAGAAATTCCAAGTTGATAAAGTCAAAACCCAGAGGTTGGGGAAAGCTCTTGGAATCCCAAGTACATTGATTTCATTGTATTGCATAGATTTCAGTGTTCATAAAGTCGATGATTTAGACTAAGTTGTTTGCTACATTACTCTTAGTATAGTGCATTGATTTCGATGTGTATAGTGGATACATTTGATTATTTTGTTTCACATGTATTCATTTTAGTGTCTGTATAGTGGATAAAGGCTACATGAAAAACATTTGTTCACAATTTTGAAATGATTGATTATATAGAATTGTTGGGAAATCATTATGCCTAGTAAATGAATTTAGTAGTGAGGCAATGAATAACTAATCAATTCCATGGTTTGAGGTTGTTATTGAAGAAAATGAATTAAAGGCATGGTTAACATGAGCTCCAAATCACGAGATGATAGAATTGGAATCACGAAGCAAAAGGTTACTTGGTCCAACATCTCCAATTGCATAGGCCTAGAGAATCCAAACCACGAGGTCATATAAGGTCACATCAACTCGAAATTCCAAGTTGATTAAGTCAAAACCCAAAGGCTGGGGCAGTCTCGTGGAATTCCAAGTACATAGATTTCATTATATTGCATAGATTTTAGTGTTTATAAAATTGATAATTTTCAACTAAGTTGTTTTCTTCATTGCTCTTATTACAGCGCATTGATTTTAGTGTTTGTACAATGGATAAATTTTTTTATTCTATTTTTTGTGCATTGATTGTAATGGACTAAGCTAAATCAGATCTAATTTTTAGCTAACTGTTTCCTGATTTTTGGCTTGGACTTTCGTCAAACACCTGTTCAATACTACTCAGACACTTCTGTAGTGTTCCCAACCCAAAATGAACTGATCTTTGCTGACTGCAAGTGTACTTTTGTTTACTACTTTTGTCAAACACATAGGCAATCTCAACTAGGACACTGCTGTAGGAGTTTTCTTCCAAATAAAGTCTGATTTGTTTGTTATTTGTTGCTTGGGGTTACAAGTGTTATATCAGATCACATATACAACAGTGTTTAATACATTGAGATAACTTGGATACCATCACATATAATACAATTAAACAACTCAAAATATACCAGTATACAACTGAACCTTTCTACCAGCTGCTACTGTGATTTAAAATGATTAAACAAGTCAGACTTACAAGCATTTTTCAGATCAGAGAGTAAAACAGGAGTGGATGTTCATCAAATGCAAGCACGCCCTTCTCTTAAGCTTTTCCCACAAGCTGGAGATGACTGTAAGTGATAGCAACCTCCTGGCAGTGATATTCCTTTCTTCCTTGGCACTTTCAGATGTCTCCAACTGACTCTATTTCGCTGCACATTACTGCTGTAAGTGACTGGGTATATGTATGGCCAATTCTGGTACTAGACAGTCCCCCTTTTTAACACGCCTTGACTGAGCTTGGGTGCTAATATCAAATGGAGCAAGAGAAAAACGACCAGCACTGTAAATCAGACCTCTTTGCAACAATAAACAGCAGTAACCTTTGATTCTTCCCCACTGGTGAATGTGTCCCTCTTTCAGATAGTGAGTGCACCCTCTCTCAACTGGTCTGCGTCCTCTTTTCAGCCTAAATCTGAGTATTACAGCCACACATGCCTCTAACAGAAGCCACCATTGAAAATACAAGTGCGCCCTTGGATAAATGTGTTGATGTATTTGTAACTTCGGAATGTATATTGTATTCCTATAGAGATGTTATTATTCCTCTATACGGAAGTGTTTGTATTCCTATAGAGATGTTATTATTCCTCTATACGGAAGTGTCGTCATTTATATTGTAAGTGTCGTAACTTATACTTGATGGGTTATTAGACCACCTTGTTGGGGTCGGCCCTGTATAAGTCATGTGGGTTAAAGGGTTGTTAGACCACTCTATTGGGGGTCGGCCCTGTCAGCATTATGTTATGTGGTTAAGTTAAGGCCGACCTAGTAAAGGTTATTAGGCAAGTCAAGTCAAGTATAAATAGAGTGCGTCCCGCACTCTATTTGATCATTCACTTTCTCACTCATACACTCATTGGAGAGTGGTGCACTATTGGAGGAGGAGAAGCTGCTGCTAGGAGTATATCTCTCATGCTTGGGTTTTGTATCATGGCTCTATCTATCTCTAAGGAAGTTGCAGGGTTTTTGACCTTCTTGGTTTTCCCCGATGAAACTCTGTGTCTCTTATGTGCTTGCATTATTGTGTCCATGATTGATATGCTGTAGATATGCTGTAGATGTTGTTCACTCAGTTAAAATCCTAGATCAGATTGAAGTAAATTATGAAAAACTAACATGGTATCAGAGCTAGCCTGAAAGAAGGCATGGTATGGCATTTATGACATTTGTTACACTTGCGAAGCTAGAGATTGATATAGCAAAAACTAGTCATCGTAGCACTTTCCCTATAAATTCATTTTGGAGAAGTTTCAGGATCTGAAAATCTTACAGGTCGAAGATAAGATCCCCATGTACCTTGTGTCCGAAGGAGAGCCTCTAATTCGTTGTACTTTTAGATTTATGATCTGTACAATATAGGGTTTCTGCCTCTTCCAGATTTCAGTCATAAACAGGTGACTTAGGAAAAAAGGTCACAACTTGGGCTAGGAAGCTCCAAATGAAATTTCGTAAATAGTGGCAGGTAGGGCACGGACTGTACTTTCACAGGTCCGATTTTCAGAGGCCGAAATGGAACTAGTGACACGTGGCACTCCGTACAAGTTCGCTCTCTTGTTTTATCCCATAAATAGGTCACGTTGCGACACTTGGCATAACTCTCTCTCAAAGAATCCATTTGAGGTCAGACCTGTGGGGTTGGAAAGATAACAGGTCAGGCTACCATAGGAAGCATTTCAAACCCTATAGATCTGAAATTTCGGAGTTACAACAGAAATAATCAGGTGCATATTTCTGTCAAAACAGATTTGGATTTTGAGCACCTTCATTCATGGCTCCGGGAATTTAAGGTTTCGGAGAATGTTGGAATTTTTTTGTATTGGAGACCACGATTGGATGCGCCTCATCAAAATCGAAATTTAGAGACCAAGATCGAATTTTTTGGTTGGGCAGAAGGCTGGGCTTGATCGAACCCTAGTTCGGGACTTTGATCGAAAAAGTGGAAAATTAGGGCTTCTACAAAAGTTGGAATTTTTGAATTCTGTGACCATGGCTGAAAGCTCCTCAAGAAAATCGAAGTTTAGAGCTTTGGATCAAACCTTTTGGTTGGGTGAAGCTCCGTGAAAATCAAACCCTAATTCAGGGTCCTCCCTAGTGAATCCGGAAATCTAAAAGGCAATTTTGAGGGGTGAAACTTTGCAGTTTTCAAATTCTGAGTATACCAGCTTGACCAGCTCAGAAAGGTGCGTCTTTCTATCCTTTCAGAAGTTTGAAATTCAAAGTTTGAATTTTTAGGGTTTCCCTGACAAACCCTAATCTAGCTCTAGATCCAGTTTCTGCAAATCAAGTGGATTGGGTTAATCCTAGAAGAGAATGGATTGGTCACCTGCATAAGTGAAGAAGTTCCAGTTTCAGAGGGAGATGAGGCTAAGGCCTTACATAAGAAGATTACAAGCAAACTCGACAGGTATGACTTACAGCTATGTTTCGAAATCTGTTCATGATTAAGTTTATGTTTGTCTTCATTATGATTAGTACAATCTTGATTAATTTTAGACTTGTCGTATCACCTTAATAAAAATATGAATGCATGATAGAAGATATTCATTGATTAGGGTTTTGACACTTATGATTGTACTAATGCATTGTGGTGTTGTATGAGGTTGATGTTGTCCGCTAACATGAAAGGTACATCAAGAAAGACAAATCATGTTCTAGTTCAAGAACATATGACCATGGTGACATGAAGACAAAGATTCATCCATTGTCATGGATCACATAGAAGATCTACTTACGAGGTATGTATAACTTGGTTCTATAATGGTTAACCTATGAGATATGCAGGTTACTAGCACAAGTCATTGAAGAGAACAAGAAGACATTATGCAGGCATGTTAGACATAACTAGCTAGCATGCTAATCCAGGTATGTTTTTCCTATATCAAGTTAGAATCTTACCTTGTGTTAGGATCTCTTATATAAGTATACCTGGCATGATTGATAATGATTTCATTGAAGTTAGTAATCATGGGTTTAGGCATATTATGCTTCTTACTTTGATTGATGATATGACTAACCATAAGAGTTCTATGGTCAAATATGAATATGCATGAGTAAGAAAGTCTTCCCTGAAACTTTAAATGCTAATGCTTATTATCTGTGTTTGAAATGATCATGACTATACATGTTTAATATTATTGTGTTTTGATAGTATTAAGATTATACTAATAAATGTATGATTATGTATGAGATATCGAGGATAACATAATGATGATACTAGTAAGCATGCATAGTGATCGAGAATGGATATAAGTTCAAGGACAGGTAATCCATGAAGCAAATATCAAGAGGGAGCACACTCCAGTAGTTCCTGCAAGGAAACAAAGATTGAGAGGGAGTCCACCCAACAAACAAACAAAGATAAGTATTTGAATTGTCATTTCTTGTATATTTGATTGTTTAAATAATACTGTTCAATAATGTATATACTTATGTTCCTAGACTTAGGTTGTGTATTATGCATATTAGAATAATTGCATTAATGAACAATATACTACTAATACGCATGTAATGGGTAAGTGGCCTATGGCACTGTACAACATTCCATTGCTACTTATCTAGAATGAAACCTCTTTGCTGACATGTTGGGAGTTGTGCAAACTCTTAACAATGTTCTGGTAGAGATTGGAAGGCATCTAGAAAGTTACGGGATATGGATAAATGTTGTATTGAAGCATTGGCTAAAATAATTGCATGACTGTATGACATATTTCTTTATGTGTAAGAAATTGTTCTGAAAACTATGAGATGTTTTTAATCATGCAATTTAACTTGTCTTGTAGGAAAGATCGTATACCATCACCTACAAAAGAAGGACTACAACATTTGTTCCAGTAACAAAGCTATCTATTGAAGATATTGAAGTTCCCAGGATCCGGGATGAAGTAATGGAAGAATGCCATGATCCGTTGATCATGAAGAATGATGGTTGGGATGTGGTCCCAGACCAGAAAGGAAGTCTGTTGTGACTTCCATGTGGATCTATAAGATCAAGCATGCTGCAGATGGCAACATAGAGAAATACAAAGCGAGATTTGTAGCTCGTGGCTTCTCCCAGAAAGAGAGAGTAGACTATGAAGAGACTTTTGCTCCTGTAGCCAGGTACACTTCCATCAGATCAGTACTTGCCCTGGCTGCAGTGATGAAATGGAAGATACACCAGATGGATGTCAAGACCGCTTTCTTGAATGGTGTAGTCGAGGAGGAAGTGTATGTGGAGAAACCACTTGGTTTTGAGACACATGACAGAGAGTCATATGTGTGCAGGTTGAAGAAAGCCTTGTATGGCTTGAAGCAAGCTCCTAGGACTTGGTATGGTAGGATAGACAGCTGTCTATCCAGTTTGGGCTTTACCAAGAGTAAAGCGGATTCCAACCTTTACTACAAGGTTGAGGAAGGAAATCCTGTGATACTCTTATTGTATGTGGATGACCTGTTTGCTACAAGTGAGGATAGATTGATTACCGACACGAAGAGGAAGCTTGTTGCCGAGTTCGAGATGAAGGACTAGGGGATGGTGCACTATTTTCTAGGCATGGAGGTGTGGTAGAGTGCAGATGGGATCTCCCTTGGACAAGGGAAGTATGCAGTAGAGATCCTGAAGAGGTTCAGGATGATGGACTGCAAGGCCATGGCCACACCTATGGCATCGAACCTGAACCTTCTGTGTGATGCTTCATCTGATACGGTTGATGTCACTGTGTATCGTCAGATGATTGGGTCCTTGATGTACCTGACGAACACGAGACCAGATATTTGCTTTCCGGTGAACACATTGAGCCAGTTCCTGACGGATCCCAGAGGTGTTCACCTGGTTGTTGTAAAGCATATTCTGAGGTACCTGAAGGGTACAATTGATTATGGGCTCAAGTATGATGTGAATCAAAAGTTTAACTTGCAGGGTTATGTTGATTCAGACTAGGCAGGCTGTGCTGCAGATAGGAAGAGAAATTCTAGGTGCTGCTTCAGTATGGGATCAGGTGTGATCTCTTGGTTTAGCAGGAAGCAGTCCTGCGTAGCACCGAGAACAGCCGAGGCAGAGTATGTTGCAGTTTGTTCGGCTAGTTGTGAGGCAGTATGGCTTAGGAAGCTACTGTCTGAGTTATTTGATCTCCCGTTGGAGGCTACTGGTATCTTTTGTAACAACCAGAGTTGTGTGAAGCTGTCTGAGAACCCGGTGTTCCACGACAGGTCGAAGCACATTGAGATCAAATATCACTATATCAGGGATATGGTGCAGAGAGGAGCAGTGAAGCTCCTGTATGTTGCGATGGATGAGCAGGTTGCAGATGTGTTGACGAAACCACTAGCCAGAGTGAAGTTTGAGTACTTCAGAGAGAGGCTTGGTGTTCTTCAGATTGACGACACTTCGAGGAAGAAGTGATGGACACATTTGCAGGAGCCATTCCAAGCATGGTGAGAGGAGGATCCTTCCCATGGCTGTGGATATAAGTGCTGTGTGATGAGTATTAGGATGATGCTCCAGTTACTGTTCTGTATGCATCATGTTGGATGCTTGACATGATCAGTTGGATCATGTATTTGTATATGCATCATGTTGGATGCTTGATATGATCAGTTGGATCATGTATTTGTGTATGTGTCAGGTGGATACATTGTATGATCAGGTAGATCATGTATGTGATATGCATCAGGTAGATGCATGATAGGTATCAGGTAGATACATTGTATAGATCATGTATGTAATATGCATCAGGTAGATGCATGATATGTATCAGATGGATACATTGTATGATCAGGTAGATCATGTATGTGATATGCATCAGGTAGATGCATGATATGTATCAGGTGGATACATTTATATGTATTAGGTGGATACATCTTATGATCAGGTAGATCATGTGTGACGATATGCATCAGGTGGATGCATTATATGTATCAGGTGGATACATCTTATGATCAGGGAGATCACGTGTGACGATATGCATCAGGTGGATGCATTATATGTATTAGGTGGATACATTGTATAATCAGGATGATCATGGATGATGAGCTTCAGGATGTTGCTCCAGATGATATGCATCGGGATGATGCTATGATGATGATCAGGATGATCATGTGATGATGTACATCAGGATGATGTATGGTGAGTATCAGGTTGATACTATGTGGCCGTGGACAGGTTGTGCAAGGGTAGCATGTAATAAGTCTTGGAGATCTGGACAGGTTGTGCTAGTCACTTTACAGGCCTCAGATGCTCTTTAGAGATCTTGCTTGGCAAGACACTCTTTTAAGATTTTGCTAGACCACATGTAATACGTCCTGGAGATCTGGACAGGTTGTGCTAGTCACGTAAAAGGCCTCAGATGCTCTTTAGAGATCTTGCTTGGCAAGACACTCTTTTAAGGTTTTGTGGGGACCACATGTAATAAGTCCTCGAGATCTGGACAGGTTGTGCTAGTCACATAAAAGGCCTCAGATGATCTTTAGAGATCTTGCTTAGCAAGACACTCTTTTAAGGTTTTGTGGTAGGGGTCACATGTAATAAGCCCTGGAGATTCGGACAGGTTGTGCTAGTGACGTAAAAGCCTTGGATGCTCTTTAGAGATCTTGCCAAGCAAGACACTCTTTCAAGGTTTTGTGACAGTCACATGTAAGTGGACTTGGGAGATCTTGTCGGTCGTGCTTCGGCACATAAATGGTCCTAGGATACTCTTTCGAGGCATTGTGATGCACGTAATAAGTCCTGAGGATTCCATAGTATGGCCAGTGATGATGAAGACCTGCAAGTGGTGGGCCTACATCCAGTATGAAAAAGGACTAGCTCTGTAGAACTTCCTATGACGAGTAGTTCAGAGATTGATTGAGATAGCAGCAGCAGTGACGATGACGATGATCCAGAGAAGAAGACTTGTGCTAGAATACATGTGTCAAGAATACCTTTCTAGTTAAGAGGGAGTGTTGATGTATTTGTAACTTCGGAATGTATTTCATATATGTATATTGTATTCCTGTAGAGATGTTATTATTTCTCTATACGGAAGTGTTTGTATTCCTATAGAGATGTTATTATTCCTCTATACGGAAGTGTCGTCATTTATATTGTAAGTGTCGTAACTTATACTTGATGGGTTATTAGACCACCTTGTTGGGGTCGGCCCTGTATAAGCCATGTGGGTTAAAGGGTTATTAGACCACCCTATTGGGGGTCGGCCTTGTCAGCATTATGTTATGTGGTTAAGTTAAGGCCGACCTAGTAAAGGTTATTAGGCAAGTCAAGTCAAGTATAAATAGAGTGCGGGAGGCACTCTATTTGATCATTCACTTTCTCACTCATACACTCATTGGAGAGTGGCGCACTATTGGAGGAGGAGAAGCTGCTGCTAGGAGTATATCTCTCATGATTAGGTTTTGTATCATGGCTCTATCTATCTTTGAGGAAGTTGCGGGGTTTTTCACCTTCTTGGTTTTCCCCGGTGAAAATCTGTGTCTCTTGTGTGCTTGCATTATTGTGTCCATGATTGATATGCTGTAGATATGCTGTACATGTTGTTCACTCAGTTAAGATCCTAGATCAGATTGAAGTAAATTCTGAAAAACTAACAAAATGCGCCCTTTCTCCAACCAACTGAGAAACCCCTTGATCTTCACAAAATCTCCACAGTCACTAGTTATTCTTCTACCACATGAAGTACAATGGCAAGATCTGAATGATCTTGCCCCTCAAGATTGACTAGGGTAGATAGTTTCACCACCGAAATCGATTTCTCCTCCTAGGTTTTTCGTCCCAAGAGTCACAAGCTTCAAGAGCTCTCCAAAAACATTTTTCATAAATAATTCATGAATAAATGAGAGAATGAGGTGACTTGCTCTTTTATTTCCACTTTGACCCTTTTTGGCCATTTTTACCCTTTTCCCCCATTTATTAATAAAGTAACTTTTTCAATAGTCACTTTACGAATTAATTACTCAACGTCACTTTATAAAGTTACTTTTTGCTTGGTGACATTAAATAATTAATTAGTTCCCTTTTTTGTCCGGAAATTGGATAGGCTAATAAGTCGTCCCCATGGTGACCATTCGGAAAGGGACATTACATTGATGTTACTGTTTGTATAGTCGATAAAGATTACATGAAAAACATTTTCTCACTATTTTGAAACAATGGATTAGATATAATTGTAGGGAAATCATTATGCATGATAGAGGAATTTAGTGGTGAGGTAGCGAATAACTAATTAATTAGATGGTTTGAGATTGTAATTACAAAATACAATTAAATCCATGTTCCAATGAGCTCCAAATCACAAACTGATAGGTTTGAGATTGTAATTACAAAAATACAATTAAATCCATGTTCCAATGAGCTCCAAATCACAAACTGATAGAACTGGAATCACAAAGAAAAAGGTCACATGATTCCAACATCTCCAACTGAAGGTGAGAATGAGGACCATGAGGTCATATAGCAACTCATCCAACTACTTCTTGTCTTTGGTGCTTAAGAATCCGCAGAAAAAGGTCACATAAACTTGAAATTCCAAGTTGATCAAGTGAAAACCCAAAGGTTGGGGCAGTTTCCTAAAATCCCAAGTACACCACTAAATGCTAGAGTTCTCATTGCTTGATATTTCCTTAGTTTGTACAAGTATTCTTTATGCTGGCCACCTTCCATTGGTTTCATGAGTGAGGTCCATTGTGAGGCTTTATGAAGTGACAAGGAATAATATTGGAAAAAGCAACCATTAATGTTGGAAAGAAGGAGACTTGGTAGGGTTTGACTTTTATTGCAATATATCGTGTTAAAGGTTTGAATGGTCTTCAACCTCCTTTCACATATGATTGAAATGAAAAGATGGGAAAGCTAGCTTAAGTGTGGCTATAAGAAAAGTTGAAGAAGGTATATCGAGAAGATCATTATCTAATCTATCTATTATTTATTATATGCATCCTATTACTTGCTTACTATTTAGTTTTACCTTCTTCATCATCGAACATTGTAACTTTATTACTATTCACCTTATTCCTCTTGTAACATTTGAAGTGACCTTCTTTATAGTACTCTCTAGATTATAAATGATACTTAGTAAATTTCAAAGGATCAAAATTTATCTAAAACATATACATATACATATCATGATCATCTAAAATTTTGAGATAAACGCCTGTGACTATAACCAACCTGGATCCATCTTAACTTTGGATCTATCAAGTGTCGAGAGGGATCAAATCCCTTGAGCTGAAAACGTTTCCTCAAGCTTTGCACTCTAAAAAGGGTTTGCATCTCAAAGAATTTGATCCCTCTCGATGCTTGATAGATTCAGAGTTAAGATGTATCTAGGCTGGTTGCAATCTTATGTACAATTATGTCTTGTGGTTTTATATCCTATAAAGAGAAAAAAAGATCAAAGGCTCATTTTGGTTTATGGGAGATTGGGAACATAGTCAACAAGCTAATTAGAAGCTTTTATAATACTACTTTCCATCACGACCTTTTCTTTAGGCATCGATTCCTCTAATACTGCTTTTGTAGAATCTTGTTATGATGGGACCTTGAATATAAGTTAATGACTCCATTGAATGTCAAGAAAAATTAATGTATGCATGGAATAAGGTATTGCCACTTACAAGCTAATGAGGAGCAATTGGTGGTTGGTAGTTATAAGGAGTTATTCTTACTTGGTGCATGGGCTAAGTCACTTGATATGAGGACATGGGGTGTGGAGGAAATGGAAATACGGGTATCCAACACGGGACACGATGACCCCATAAATAGGACATAGGGACATGAATATGAAACATAGACATAAACGTCCAAGTTTTTAGAAACTAGAATTTAGAAAATATTGATACTAGTTACTAAATTACTAACTACATGTAACATCAATGATGATCAAGCACAAGAAATTAGAATATTCAATACATGTCATAAAATAAAAGTTTAGAACTTAGAATTTGAACCATAAACTGCAATTTTCTCATTAAGTCATTTGATGCAATCAAAATCAAAATGTTTACATAGATATTGAGTCATTGATAGTAGATACTATAGGTGGAAATGTCAATGGAAATAAAAAACAGGGTAGAATCTAGAGTCTAGACACTAGAACTGTAGATGGAAGAATGTCATAGCTTTTCATTGTTAGTAGTCCTCCTCCATGTTAGCATCATCAAAATCATCACCACTACCAATGCTATCTCCTCCATCCTCCTCCTCCTCTACTATATCCAATGTGAGATATCCATCTGCTAGTGTGGAGGATTAACCCTCAAGAGGATCACCATCATCAAAAGTGACCAGTTCTAGGCTCTAGCATAGATTCATTGAGATCGAAGATGGATAATGCCAACTCAACACTGTTTCCAAACCCATATTTTCAGGAAACACACCCCACATTGTTGTCTTTCCCTTCAACCACTCTCCTCTTTGCCTGTAAAAATGATAGAGGTTGGAGTGCACACACACCATTGTGTTTGCCCTGGACTACTCAAGCTTGCTCTTCTTCAAACTATACAAATTCCTATATGTGCTCCAATTCCTCTTGCAATAATAGGATGAAGTAACCTAAGAGAGGACCTTCATGGCTAAATGATGTAGAATAGGGCATGATCCTCCATGAGTTTCCCACCAAAAATAGGGCTTTTAACCCCTTGTCTCTAACCACATCATAGCTTCAAATCTCCTAGTGCCAGTGGAAAAACTCGATGAAGCCCTCATCCACCTCATCAAGGGATGCCCTATCCTGCTCTATCCTTCTAATACTTCCTTCCTCCCCTGCAAAATCCCTTCGTCCTTGTGAGGAGGTACTCTGTGTGAAGACCCACCATTGAGCCAATCATTATTGTAGTACTTGGGATTCAATGAGTGATCCAAGCAATGCAAAGATGTGCAATTATTTTCCCACCCGCTAATAAGAATATCTTGTGTGGTGATGAATAATATCTTTGTTGATGTCCCATACTTAGGGCACTCATTCTGTAAAATAATGGTATTCACTGACTCAATCATGGAATCACATCCCTCATACACATCTCCTAAGATGGTTAGTTCGTGTTTGCAAACTGCAAAAAAGAGATGATAGGGTGCATGATCTTAATGGTAAGATCTACCCCCTCCCATCAACCATCATCTAACATTGTATCCTTGACCTTTTTTCAAAAAGCTTGATCTCACTTTCTCCAAAAGGACCAAAAATCTGAAATAACTATGGAACCAAGAGCGGTCTTGACCTCCCTTAACCTCTTAAGCATGATGAATGAGGAGGCAAACCAAGTATTTGCAATCTTCAACAATGATAGATGTGTGTAATCTTTATAAATTATGAGGGCATTGGCATGGTTTTGTACAAAATTACAGATATGGTGTGCATCATCAATAAGAATTCCCATCCATGTCACATTGGAAGCAATAGATTTAACTACTAATTCAAAGAATGAACAATGCAAGGTGTCCAAAATATTTGTGGATATTTATCTTTCACAAGCATGCCGACAACCTTGCAAATTGGTTCATTCTCTGTGATAATTTGCATAGAAGAATCAACATCTAAAGCTTCAATAACTTTAATGAACAACTCACCCATATATTGCGTATCCTTGTATTTTCCAAGAGCATCCACCACTTTCAAGAAGATTGGTCCTGTTGCCGCCTAATACACACTTGGGGGGAACGTGGTAAGAAACCTTCAAGCCGCTCGGTGTGTCCTTGGGGGAAAGTCAGAGTCAAATGCTGTCACCTGATTACTCGACTCCTCCGTCTAGGCTACTCTTAGCAAAACCAAGGGGGGTGGTCCCCATTGAAAATAAATCTAAGGTTTCTATACTATAAAATGAAGAAAACAAATTCTAGGAGTTAATGATGGATGATGAAAATATTACAAGGAGGAAACCAATTGCAATTTAGTTAAGTATAACAACACATGATATGAAAGATATTCACGACATTCTATAGATTTAACTTAAACAAAGATAATATGTGATGACCAGTGCCGAGATTGTAAGTGCGATTGCTGTTGTGTTGTGTCATGAAAGTATTGCAAAGTCTTGTTGTAAATTTTAAATTATTAATGACTATTAAAGGAGTGGGTTGATTTTTTGTTTGGCCCAACTCAGAATCGCTCCTTCAAACTGGGTGTTGTGACATCTATACCAAGTTTCCAACCAGGCAAGAATGAACCTACTTATGGCATCCTGCTGACTCTATAGTTAGCCTCAATCGAACTCCTGAATTCTAAATATTTAAGCGTTGAAGGATTGTCCTATTATACTAGTCATTCTATGTCCTTTTTTGATTGGCCAACTGTTTAGTCTATGCTACAACAGTCAAGAGCATACTTCGGATTTCGAGTCTTGGTAAATTTTATTAAGCGTTGAAATGTGAGTTATTTAAACTAAACTACAGCCCAAGAGTCTCTTTTCCACACACCAAAAGGTGCAGTGCTTAGGGAAAGCAAGGGCTCAAATTTATTGTAAATTGAAAAAATAATGAGAAAGGCAGGAAATGGTAAATCTAATCTAAGAAGTCCTTTAGGAACGTTTTGTGTGCTTGTGATGTTATTTAATTACTATTTGCATAAAAGAAACCAAAATTAAGCAAAAAAATACAAAAATGCAAAACACCAAAAAAGACTCAAATCCCCCCTGGGGGGATGGCGGTAGGCGCTGGAATAGCCTGCTTTGCTCTCTTTATTTTTAGTTACATCAACCCAAAATGAAGAAATACTGTTGGTCCTTTATGAAATAAGCACCAAAACAATTTACAAATGCTAGAAAGAAGAAGGGAAGGTAAAACTAGCTCTCCGGATGGTCACGAAAGCTTCCAAATCTCAGATTTTGATCATTTAATTCTTCAAACCTGCTAAAATATAAAAAAACAGCGAGCTTAATTAGTCTTAAAATATCCATAAAACACTTAAAAAATGTCTTTGGACATACTACAAAAATTGCAAAATTTTCTAAGTTTTTTTTTTGTAAGCTTTGGTACCTTCTATTACTGAAAACTAAATAATAATATAGAGTAAAATTACAAACGAGGGATCCACTGCTCGTACCATACTGAAGACCCCCAGTATGGTTTGAATTTCAGGAGATGATCGATCACAGAAGCAGAGAGCCCTGGCTTAGTAGCCCCCGGAACAAAGGATTCCCCAAAAAAACTCGAGTCTGCGCAGAGACTGAATTTACCATCGGCAGGTGACAAAAAGCTGTAGAACGGACAAAAGGATCTAAAACACTGAAGACCCCAAGTATGGTCGAAATTTCAGAAAGTAAAATATAACAAGAAACCCGAGAACCCCTGCCTAGCAGCCCCTGTAACAGAAGATTCTCAAATTTAACCCGAGTCTACATATAGACAGAATTTACCAGAGGCCAGTGATAGGAGCCACAGAAAGAACAAAAAGAAGCTAAAACCAACAAAAAACCAGAACCCAACAGCACGATTGCAAACCTTCAAGACCAGTCAGGGAGTCGGGTGCTCCCCCCTGGGAGACACTAGTTCCTCTCGAAGGAGCTCCCTTGAGGTATCCATGTAATCCTTCAGTGTCGACTTAAGCAGGTGAACTCCGGTCGAATTGGTCCGTTGACTGCCTTTAAGGATCTGAATAGCCTCGCGAAGGCCGTGAGCAAGCTGCTGCCTGGCTTGAATGTCTCGGGCTAGCAGAATTCTAACCGTCCAGAAGGGGTTGGCAATTAACTTTCTTCCCAGGTGGGCTTCATATTCACATAGGAGGGCTACCTCTCTGTGAGCAATCTGCGCCTTGATGAGAGCCAACGTCTCCGCGAGATATTGGGCGCCCCAATTGAAAGGCTGGGGGTCAGGCACCGCCAGCTCCATAGGTTGCTGGTGAGAAGATCCTTCTCTTGGTAACCGACCTTCCCCCCCCAGGCCGGGAAGAGGCGCCACCCCGACTGGAGCTCCTGCGGCTACATGCTCTCATTCGGGGAGCCATAATGTTCTAGTTCTCAACACTTAACCACTAGAATTCCACAGGATAATTCCGCAAATCCTCAGATTGTTGCTTTCTCGACTTGATAATACCCACCGCAATGTGAATATTTGTAGAATTTATAGAAGAGACCAGGAAGTATACTGTTCTTGAAGCCGAGAGATTGACATTAATCCTCGCACAGACGGGGAGATTTCCCTTAATGGCGCTGTACAGGTCGATTGCCTCCATATCAGCGGAGAAAGCCATCTCGTATGCTTGAGCCTCATGGTAACAGTACTTTCGCAGCAGCACACTGCCACCAACTTTGCTACCTGTAGCACAGAGGCAGTTATACCTTGAGAAATCAACTGCCGCTATGAAACAATAATGAGAACAGATGGTGCGAAACGAGGCAAGAATGATGATTGGGAGCTCCAGTTAATGGAGGAGTGGCGTTTCAGGGCATCTGGCTGACCCATGCCTCGTGTCATTCACCACTACCATCTCTTTGATCGTGACAACACTTGTCCTGACCATCCTGACATGATGGTTGTTAGTGGGATCAACCGTGGCCGAAACATAAGTTGCCTCCAGCTCAACCTGTTGCTCGTAAACTTCAACAGTATCGTTGTTTTCCGCATGATTAGGGATCGATCTGCCAGCTGTCCCGGTTGAAACGTGGTAAGGAGCAGACTTGGGGTTCGAGGCCGTCGGCGGATCAGTGGAGGGCCGGCTGGCTTCCTGACGTGGCCTTTCGATTTGGCCCGCTTCCATGCAATGCACCAAGTGGCCGAGATCTTCACATCTCCTCCTCAGATCGATGTTCTCCATGTCTTGCCCCAAAACGTCGTGAAAGGAAATTCGTGCGTCCACCCCTTTGTTAGCTAAGGCATCCGCCACCCTGTTACCCTTCCGACGGACGTGCAAAAATTGAATGGCTGGGTTGGAGACCAACAAGTTCCTGAGAGCCAAGAGTCTGCTCTCCCACCTCCAATTGTAGGAGACCTTGGCTATGGCCGAGCCGTGCTGGATACGATTCGCCGTGGAGATGATGATGAGGGAGTCCCCTTCGACAACCAGAGGAGTCCATCCCTGTTGCAAGGCCCATCTGATGCTACTAACCATTCCCTCCAGTTCTGCTACATTGTTAGTATTTTCTCCTAAATCGCCCCAGTAAGTGCTCAAAACCATGCCTTCAGCATCTCTGACAACTCCTCCGAATCCGACCAGTCCAGGATTGCCTTTCGCGGCTCCATCGAAGTTGAGCTTGAATGTGCTTGCACTCGGGCGATTCCACACTTCGGGGCTGAGAGGAGGTGCGACAACCTTGCGAGGACGGCCGATGCTTACCGGTGAGTTAAAAATGCCCCAATCATTCAGAATTTCTCTCTGCACTATCCATTTTCATAGCTTCCGGAGTCCACTGACTTAAAGTTAGCGATTCCTTTATATGAATTTCCAGTAGGTTCCAGTCAACTTCAATGGTTCGGGTTTTGTCTTCAAAGATGCGTCTGTTCCTTTCCTTTCATAGTTCCCAAACCACAAAACCCGGAAATAATTCCCAAATCCTATTCAAAATTTCATTTTTAAACGCTTTGGGAGGCCAGTTGGCTATGGAGAGGCCAGGACAATCACGAACCTTGGCTCTCTTCCAAAAACGCTCTTCTCCCTTTTCCCACAGATAGGAGGCCATGGGACAAGAGTCGAGAAGATGGTTTATAGTTTTCTGAATCTTTCTCACACATGCTGCATCTGGGCGGTCCTGTTATCACATATATAGTAGCCGGGCTACCATACATTATTTTTCTGATTCTAGCCAGTTCCCTTACATTGAGATGCTGAGATGAGCATCTATTTGGATCACTATCAGATTTGAACCGCAGTTTTATTCCCCATGCCATGACTGAGTCTCAGGACACTCAGAGAGATGACCGATATGGCCATTATACCATTTGTATAGAGCATTCAGTAGTGCCCAGAGTTACAGCAGCAGTTTCAAAGGACAGATGATGGTTCAGATGATGAGCATTCAGGTATATGACTCAGCAGGTATATCATAGTGTTGTGGTTATATTGCTTTTATACTTATCCTTATAGCATGTCTTAGCACTTAGTGTCATGATCTGGCGATCATATTGATATGTGGACCTGGTTGATCTTATTATATATATTATATTGTCCCTACTCAGACTTAGAGGTTCACTATTCATACTCATTGGTTTTACCCTCCTTAGGGAGAATAGAGGTGATCATTCCACCATACCTTGGCTTTCTAGTGTTGGCTACATTATTCATTGTCTTCATCCATCCATTGCCTACCTTTTAGATTATCACCCTGACTTACTACTTGACTAGTGACATGAAGGACCTTTTCCCCACTGTAGCCTCTGTATTGGATGAGCTTCCCTGTTTATTGTGTCTCGGCTCTGAGTTGGTGACAGAACTTACCTATGGTGAGTTGGAGTTCCTTGTGAATTCCCCCTAGTCACTAAAGTTGTGTTGGCTAAACTTGAAACTTTTAGTGCTGCCATGAATACAAAATATGGAAAAATGAAATGTTATATCTTGTATGAAAAGCCCGTTCATGCAATGTGTTTTTCAACACACATGAATGAAAGGCATGCCAAATGAAAATGGCCATGAAAATAAAATGTTATATCTTTTGGAAATGTAAATACCTAGGTAAACAAGCTGTCTGTGACACACCTAGAAGTGCTCAGGTAAACAAGTGCCTTAAAAACACACCTACAGCAAAAAGCCTTAAATAAATGTAAATCTATGCAATGTGTTTGTAAACACACATAGATCAAAGGCTATGGAAACTTTAAGCCCAAAAAGCAATGGAACTTAAACGCTATATCTAAATTATTGCTGGCCTCATTTGTATTATGGATTGTGCACATCTGTTAAAGGTGAATAAACCCTCTTTGAACAACTCATCCATTTGTGAGACACCACCATTCCCTGTGTAGTTGCTCATTCAGTATATACTATGGTGTGTATTCCCTTTCCCTTTGCCAAAGTGTCACAAAGTTAAGTCAGTCAAGTCATCCCTTAGCCTAGCCAGTTATTTTAGCCTTCACCCTTCACTAGCAAATTGATCACAGCTATGAAGTGAGTATGGTCTTGAAAGTCTAGTCTGAGTAATAATAATAATTAATGACATTATATATTTGGATTTAGATCGCCAGTAATGATTACTCTGTGTTATAATTGTTATTTGAATAAGTTGTAGAGCATGCATTAACCTTTGACACTTTGCAGCAGCTTCTGATGATGGTCTGAGTTATGTTTGGTCATGTTGACTTGGTCAAACTTAATTTGACCAAGCTCAACCATAGGACATGAGATGGTTGGACCTTGTGATGATATGGATAGATGATATATGGTCTATGTACATGTACATGATGATTCTATGCAGCAGATACAGGGTTATGATGATGATTTATGGTTTACAGCATTATTTGATCATTTATAGATTATTATTATTACACATGTTCCGGTATATTGGATATATTTTATGATCATGCAGAGACTCATATGGTGTATGAGTACACATCTTGGATGGATTTGGACCTTCTGAGTCCAATGAGACAGTTTGTTTTCAGTTCCGGGCACTTACAGTGATGATTGAACCTCAGTAGGCTAACCCAATACAGTTTTGGTCTGTCGGAGACCCTATTAGAGCAGAGAGGATTTTTATCTGGTTGACCTAGGGCGCTGTGCTTGGAGGGGGTGGTCCAGCCACTTGTTTTTACCATATTACCCCCCTCCCGGACATACTGGTGCCCTCACCTTGACAGCGCAGGCACTCCAGGAGGCAGTTTGGGGCAGTTTCACGCTTCCCGAGGCATTTCAGGATTGGCAGAAATGGCTATTGAGGAATTTGATTTGGGCTACTGAGGCAATGTCTTGGCATGGGATGATCAGTGATGATGGGTTGATGTATTCCACACCTCCTCCAGCAGTTTCAGCTTCATCGGGGCCCGCATCCATCACTTATGGCACTTTTTGATGATTTCTGAGGTCTTTTGAGGCCTACGATTTGACCATAGAGGCACGATTTGGTATATTGATGACTTTTTATTATTATTGTGCTATGGGGATTGACCAAGGGTGGCTAAAATTACCCCTTGGACCCACCATAAGCTTCTTATTATATTTTGTCATCATGATTTGGTGGGATTCCCCTCTTCTAGGGCGATTTTGTCCACTTATGTTATATTTTATGAGTGATCCATGTATTTTATTGTTGAGCTCATCTCAACCATTGATTAAACATTTGTATCTTTTAATCTTAGCCACTTATTCAAAAAGTGGTTAGGATTTTGATGCCTCTCCTTCCTATTTAAAGGAGAGAGCTTCTCATTGTAAAGGGACTTGTGGCTCTGGATTATTGGAATAGAAAATTATTATTACATCTATCTCCAGTGTTATGGTGAATGTTTTTGGTGTTCGTTCGTTGGTTCTTCCTTTGCACTGAGTTATTGGAGATCTTGTTTTGCCATATCTTTTGTACCACGTTTTTGCATCTACAGGTGGAGGCCGATTTGCTTTGAGGAGGAAGTATTGGTAGGGGAAGACTCTCCCTACTTCTTCTTTAAATCTCTTCGTTGGTAACAGGGAGTATTACCATCCCAGGACCTTCTATTTCATGTTATCATTGCATTTTACTTGTATTTCCTCCATACTTCACCTCTCTGATTGAAATCGATTTTCCTTGGATTGACAGGTAGAGGAGGGCGCACTTGTGGGCTAGGGCATCAATTTGGCAAGCAAAATCAACAATCTTTCATTTGATCTCTGCGGGAATCTTCCTCAACATCAAAGCATCTCTCTTCATCACTCAGGTATGATCTCAAGGTAAGTTCTATCTCCATGATCTATCCACTTGTCTAAAATATTTAAAACCCTAATCAATCAAAACCCCATTTTTACATTTTTTCAGATCTACTAAGATCTAGTGGCTTCTTGGGTAAGAAATTTAAAACCCACCTCTATAGTATCCACGACATCCCGGATCTATAGTTTGGTGAGGATTGGATTCCATTTGACCCTCTTCCCAAGGCATTTAACGTCTCCAAGCAAGGGCGCACTTCCTAGTTTGGGTGGGTTGAACTAGATCTAGTACGTGGGTAGTTGAGATTCCACTTGATTCGTGATCTACACATCTAATAACCTACCCCCAAATTGTCACTTTTTTGATTTCTACCTTGTGGGCCCTATTCCACATTTTAAGGGATTTAATCCCATTTTTGGACCACTTGGTATCTTTAAACTCAGATCTAGTAAGATCTAGCCATCGGATTGCCTTGAAATTATAGATCCATACTCTCACTTGCTTAAACTACTTGGATCTAAAGTTTGGATGCCATTGGACTTGTCTTGATTCATTAATCCCACTTTTTAGCTTCCTTGGGTAAAGTCGCACCACCTTGGAGAAGTGAGTTGGTCCACTTCTAGGATGTGGGTACTTGAGATTTTAGTGGATTTGGAATGGGCATAATTCAAAACCTAGGTCTAGTTGGTCACTTTATCAAATCTTGCCTTGGGGATAGCATTCCTTGTTTTAAGGGATTGTGGTTTACTTAAGTCAAACCTTGAATCTTTAGATCTAGACTTATTCATCCATCAAACCTTTAATTGCCCACTTTCCTCATGCAATAGGAGTCATCAACCACAAGTTAACTTCACTTTGACTCCATTAATCCCAATTCCCAAGGCACTGATCTCTCTCCAAGTTAATTTGACTTTCCTAGATTGTTGGATTAACTTGTGATTTGATCCTTGTGTGGTGGACTAAACTCTTTGATGTCATCATATATCATGATCAAGCTTGTCACTTGTACTAGTTAGCCCCAATTCAACCCCTAAACTACCCTGCATTGGACACGGTTCCCAAGGCAGTGGATTTTCTCACATTGAACTAGTACTTTAATCGTGGATCTCATTTCAAATATTATAAGTCACTCTCACATCAACAATGAACCAAAGCTATACTCATTGAACCCCTCACTTGTCTTGTGACTTCATCCTTAGGTCTAAGATAAACCATACACCTTACTTCACTTAGAGTTAACTTAATTTGGTGTCTTGGTTTTGATCTCTCCTGTCGGGAGTAGATTGGGTCTCCCCCTTTGTTTTCTAGGCTAGATAACATAAAGCGAAGGTTGCCTCGACTGGCGTGACAACCATCTATTGGAGGTCGAGGTGATCGTGGTTGCATCTTTTGAGTTGCTCTTCCCTATTGCCATCTATGAGTGGATACATCCATAGCGGTAACTACAGTTCAGGTGATAACAGGTCCTATAATCCCCTGACGTTGAAGATTCTCCCAAGTGAGAATGCGTCTTTGTAACAATAACCAACTGAAAGAAGCAATTTGGGCCACCGATTTCCTTTCCCTATCTTGCTCCATTTTTCCTCAGTTTCCATGAGCAACCCCATGGCTTCTTTGATACTAAAGTTTTCGGTGTTCATATACCCCCAACGAACCTTGTCCGGTCCCTCCAGCTTGGGAATCCTGCATTTACAAAGATCCTCGTAGAAGATATTCAAATTTTCGTTGGGAGCAAGGGATTGCCACCAAGATTTGGGTTTCCAGGTTCTGAAGTAAGCATCAGTTGATATGGGCTCCCAAAAGTCCTTCACTCGCTCAAAAGGGCTATTTTGAAGGTAGAGAAGAAGATCAGGGATGCCTCGCAATTGGCTAAGTAGGGTAATTGTTGCCAAGCATCCTGGGTGAAAAGTGCCAAGGCACCATCTCTAATCTCCCAAAAACTATGTCTTTGGATGAGACCCCTATTTTCTTGTGCCGCTTTCAAAATGCTCGAACCCGATAAGTCTTGTTTGAATCTAATCAGATGTTGTTTTGGCCATTGGGACGCATACTTCTGGTGCCAAAGTTTACCCCATGGTTCTTCAGTGTACATAATCCATCTCCACCAAATTTTTGCCCCCAAAACCTTGTTTGTGCTGACCGGGTCCCGAAGTCCTAAGCCCCCGGAGTATTTAGGCTTGCATAACGTGTCCCAATCTACCAGGCCCATTTCCTATGCCCGTCCTTTCCGCCCAACAAGAAATTCCTCTGAATGGAGCGGATTTGCTTGAGGACCAACTTGGGGGCAGCCAAAACAGAGAACAGATAGAGAGGCATGGCCTGGAGCACTGATTTTACCACGATGATACGGCTTGGAAGATTCAGAGCTCTGAAGGTCCAATGTCCTAGCTTTTGCTTGAGTTTATCGAGCAAGTCCTTCCAAGAGATTTGGCGAATAGTGGATTCAGCTAGTGGAGCGCCTAGATACTTAGAAGGTAGGAACCCTTCTGAGAATTCTAGAATTCTGAGGATGTTTCTTCTTGTGATTCTTGGAGTATTAAAGAAGTACACCTGCGATTTCTCCTTATTGATCTCTAAGCCACTGGCTTCAAGGAAGTTATCCAACCCTTTCTTCATGCCTCTTGCTTCCTGATCTGTAGAAGGTCCCATCAACATAGTATCATCAACAAATTGCTGATGAGTTTGAGGATCTAGCCCTTCACTGAGAGTAAGTCCATGTATTTGTCCCTCACTTTGCATAGCTTTGAGCATGCGTCCCAGACCTTCAGCAATGATGATGAAAAGGAAGGGCGACAGAGGATCTGCTTGGCGAATACCTCGTGAAGCCTGGAAAAGCTGAGACGGTGTCCCATTAACCAGGATCGAGAAAAAATCAGAGGAGACAAGACTCATCACCCAATTAGTCCATTCCACTGCAAATCCGAAGTTTCTAAGAACCCTGGCAAGAAAATGCCAATTAAGTCTATCATAAGCTTTAGAGAGGTCGAGCTTTAGCAGCATACCTGGGATTTTTCCCATCTTCAGGGAGTGGATCGTTTCGTGCACTAGGATTATGCCGTCCATGATCTGTCGACCTTCCACAAAACCGGCTTGCTCGGGAGAAATAAGAAGCGGTAGCAGAGGGTGTAGTCTGTTGGCGAGAACTTTGGTGATGATCTTGTAGATGACATTGCACAGGGAAATCGGTCTGAATTTCCCTTGGTCCTCTGTGCCAGTTTCTTTGGGTATGAGCGCGAGGAAGGTTGCATTAAGGGCTTTCAATATAGTTCCAGTCTTCTTGGAATCTTCGACAAGAGCCAACACTTCATCTCTCATCCAATCCCAACAAGAGTGAAAGAAATTCGTGGTAAACCCATCTGGTCCTGGGGCTTTATCTGCTGCCATCTGTTTGATCGCTACCTCCAATTCCTCCATTTCAATGGGTTTCATCAACATGAGGTTATGGTTGTTCGTTATCACCTTTGGAATGTATTGAAGCACCTGGGATTGGGCCTCGTGTCTATCTTTATCGGGTTCCTCCAGGAGATTGGCGAAGAAGTCGTTTAAGGTGCTTTCCAGGCCCCCTTGAGTTTCAGTGTGGGTGCCATCCATTTGTTTAATCCGCACCAAGCGGTTTCCGTGACGATGTTGAATGGCGGCTTTATGGAAAAACTTGGTGTTGCGTTCCCCTTCTTGCAGCCATCGATTTCTGGATTTTTGTTTCCAGAGGATTTCTTCCTGTTGCTCACGAGTATTGAATTCATGCAGGAGGTGCTGCTCCTCTTTTCTCACCTCCTCAGTGAAGCCCTGGGTCATACCTTTTTGCTGTACCTCCTGCATCTTCTTATCCAGCCGAATTTTTTCTTGGAAGATGTTCCCAAAAGAGTCCCGGTTCCAACTTTTAATTTTACCTTTTAGGATCTTCAATTTTTGTTGGAACTGGTACATTAACGTACCTTTTTTGATGGTTATCTCAGACCACCACTGTTGAAGTTTCTCTGGGAAATCTTGGTGGAGCAACTAGAACTGTTCAAACCTAAATGGTCTACAAAGGTTCTCCCCAACCCTCGACCATTCAAGACTTAACGGCCAATGATCTGAGTCGGCCGAAGGAAGTACCACCGCTGTCAACTCACCTCCTACCATCATGACTGATTCCGTAACCAGAAAATGGCCTAACCGGTAGGCAATGCTCCTGTCCAATGTTGCACAACTCGGACTCGGCAAAGACTCGGCTGGAATATGACTCGGGGACTCGGGAAAGACTCGGGACAGACTCGGCAAGACTCGACAAATAGAAAAAAAAATATATATTGTACATTTTGAGCAAAAAAAAGGCATTAAAAACATTTCCAATCCGTATAAACTATAAAACTATAATTTATGCAATAATTCATAACATTGTCTTATAAACTCATAAACAATGACTATAAGACATAACACAATCGGTTTTAAAATAATAAAATTTAAAAATATATAACGGAAATTCAAAAAATAAAATATATAAAAATATATATATAAAAAACAAAATATAACCAGATAAAAAATATATAAATATATAACAAAAAATTAATAAATATAAATTTATAAAATATATCAAATAAAAATTTAAAATAAAAAATAACACAAATAAAATAAAATAAAATAAAAAAATTTATAACAAAAATCTAAATAAACAACTATTTAACACAAACTATATAATAAAAAATGTAACAAAAAATACTACATATATAATCTATATTATATATAAAATTATTAAAATATATAACAAAAATATTTAATAAAAATTATATAACAAAAACTTAAAATATAAATATATATTATATATAAAATTATTAAAATACATAACAAAAATATTTAATAAAAAATTATATAACAAAAACTTAAAATGTAAATAAATTGCATAAAGTTGAAACTATATAATATAAATAAAAAACGATATAATAAATAGCATAAAGTTGAAACTATATAGTATAAATAAAAAAAACGATATAATATAAAGTAAGAAACCATAACATAAAGTTTAAACAGGCCGTTGAACACAGTAGCCCGGCCGTCAACATGAACAAACCCCGTCGAACACAGCAGCTCGGCCGTCAACATGAACGAACCCGACACTGCACGGAATCACGTTCAATACCGGAATCACGTCCACCCGCGAAAGAATTTCCATGTCCATGCTTCCACGTCCCTGGCATCCAGCAATCTGGTGAGTATTCCGGTGAGTTTGTGGGCGATTCCGGTGAGTTGGCAGCGGTTCCGGCGAGTTCTCTGTTGACGGCGAGTTCCTTGCCGAGTCTGCTGCGGTTACGCGGGAGCAGGAGTCACTCGTTGAGACTCACGAGTACTCGCGAGTCTTAAACGAGTGATGCTTCACTGCTCCTGTCCCTCGTCCACTTGTTATTCCAAGTGAAGATACTGTTTGTCGTTCTAATATCCACCAAATTCAGAGCTTCAATGACTTCATTGAATTGATCATTGATGGGATTCAGTTGTCGAATTCCTCCTTTTTTTCCATCCAGTGTGCGTATCAGGTTGAAATACCCCCCAAGGATCCACGGTTCAATACCCACCATCTCTTTCAAGGAATGCAGGGAATTCAAGAAGGTGGGTTTCAGATTGGCTAAAGAGGGACCGTAAATGTTAGAGAGAAAGCCCCGAATCTTTGTTCCTAACACACAGAAGGCGACTGAAAGGGAGAAGTGAGAGGTGAAGAAGCCTGTGAGAGTAACCTCCCTTGGGTTCCAAAGAATACCAATCCCTCCTGCCGCGCCTCTTGCATCCAATGCCATGACCTCACAAATGGGCCATGCTTTCCTACCTATTACTCTTAGCTTAACATCCGAGCATTTAGTTTCTTGGGGAAACATGATCATCGGCTTTTCCAACTCAATTTTTCGTTTTAGAAGACGGATCTTCAACAGGCTGTTACAGCCTCTTATATTCCAGGTTGTGATCCACATCAAATCATTGCTTGGGGGTTGAGGCAAGGGCTGCGACAATGGTGGGATATTGTCCTGAGGTGACTAACTTTGCTCCTACTAATTGGATTCTCTGCGCATTACTGTGTCTTCCTCTTTTTTCCTTTCTTCCTTTCTTTTTCACATCTGGTTCCTTGAGGGAATCTGAGGCTATTCCCAAGAATTTAGTGTGTTTGGTATTTAGAATTACTTTCTCCAGCAAGGAGACCTACTTATGCGAAATGGGAGCCGAGACTTGTGCAGAAACAACTGCCTCCAAACCCTCCAGATCTAGTTCTCCAAGCTCCATTTCTTCTCCTTCTTCCCCTTGAGGGGGAACCACCGCCATAACAACTTCTTTTTCAAGATCTTGGGAAATATTCTTCGTGGATGTAGGGGGGGGTTTTGGATCTTGATTCTCTTGGAGCTGACCTTCCTTAGGGGTTTCACTAGCTTTTTCTTGTTGCAGTACCTCAAATCTGTTGTGGGTTTGAGTTTTTTTATTGATCTCAGGTCCTGCTATTCTTTTGGCCGCTCTTTTCTTGGTAGCCACTTTTGTGAATCCTTCTTCATTGTCCTCTTCGGAATGTTATCTCCCCCTGGTCTTTTATTGAGAGGGCAGTCTCGGAAGAGATTCCCGTGTTCATGACAACGTCTGCATCTGAAGGGAATCTTTTCATAATCAATCGCTTCAAACCATTCTTCGTCCTCCCACGATAGCTCGATCCCATCAGGCAGGTCTTGGGAGATATCCATGTATAGGCATATTCTGGCATATGAAGTATATCTCATCTGTTTTGTCTGCTCCGAAACTTTGACAAAGACTCCCAACATATTGCCGATATTTGTGAGAATCTCTTATTTCCAGTATTCCATGGGGAGGTGTTGCCGCCTGGTTCCACACCTGGGGAAAACGCAGCAGAAGTCTTCAAGCTGCTGGTGTGGCCTTGGGGGCAAGTCAGAGTCAAGTGCTGTCACTTGGGACTCGACTCCTCCGTCTAGGCTTTCCTAGCGAAGCCAAGGGGGGTGGACCCTAAGAATGAAAAGAAAACTAAGGCGTCTAATCTAGGAGTTAGAAAAATATTTTTTATAACCAAGACAAAGCAGCATATATTTTTGTAAAGCAAAGCAAATCATTTATCAATACATCATTTGCTCTCATTCATTATCATTATCATTCATTTGCATCATAATAGCATGAAATAACATTAATATAGACCAGTGCCTTGTAATGGAGTCAAATAAATGCATGAGCAGAAAAGTAAATGTAGTGCGAGTGTTCTTGGTGTATTTTAAGATTAATGTGAAAGTGATCTTTTTATTATGGCAGGTGGGTTCCCAATATACGCAAGGTACGAGGGAACATGTCCGGAATTTTGAAGCGTGGCTTCCCTCTCAGGCTTGGGCTGAATCGGAGTCTCAAGGAGGTGTTCAGATGTTGTACCAACGAGGGCAAGCCTAACGGTTTCCAAGAGGTCACTACTCAGTTTTGTCCCAAGCCTTCTGAGAAATTTCCCCACGAGAACAAAATGTTCGTGATGTGTCGGATTTTCACATAAAGGGTTTTTTATTTGGGGCGGTGTTAGCTCCTATTACTAGTCATCTCCCCCTTTCTGATGTGTACCAACTGGATCAGACTGAGCTGCAAGTCGGCCACAGAGCATACGGGAGAAGACCTTGGTATTTTTTAGAAAAATTTTATGAACCAAAATTTTATCTTTTTTAAACCCAAGGAGTCTCTTTTCAGGCACGTACTCAGGCAAGCCCTTATACAAAAACCCGACTTCGGGAAAGCAAGGGGGGCGTTTTGAGTTTGTAAAAAAAATGGAAAAACTACGTTTTGAGTGAACTTGTGGCCCGCCAGTGGAACGGACCAACAAGGTTGATTTTAAACCCTAGTTAATTTTATTTAATGCCAAAAATAAAAGAAGTAAACTACTCTAAAAAAATCACACCATGAAAAGAGACGACACAGGCCACCCCTGGGGGGATGGGGTGTGGGCGCTAGCTAGCCCACTTGCTCTCGTTTAATAATCGTTACAATGATCAGAGAAATGCCCCAGTCTACTTAAAGTGACTTGGCGGCTTACAAATTTTGAGGGAAAATTAACCGGTTTTACAAAAATATGAATTTTAGTCTTCCGGATTGCCTGGATCCTCGAAATTTCGGCAACACCTCCTCCTACCTGTTCGTCTTTTGCTGCAAACCAGCAAGCAATTATTAGTATAAGATGCCCAAAAACACTTTAAGAGTGTCTTTGGAACACCTCCTAAAAAACCCAAAAATTTCTGAGTGAAAATCTAAGTAAAAAATGCAAAATTTAACCAAGTAAAACAAGCAGTAATGCTTGTTTGCTTGGGGTCTTTGCAAGCTTTATGAGCTGCAAATTATATGCTCTTGGACAGCCAAATATACTTAAAAATCAGAACTAACACTACTCAACAAAACTTTGGAAAATTTAACAATTCTTTGCAAGTCTTGAAAGAGTATGATGCTAAATGAAGGAAGAAATCTAACAGTCAAAGATATGAGCTTTGTAACAGTCTAAACCAACCCTTCATGAAATGATTTCTGATCTATTTAAAATATGGACATGAGTATATGAATCAGAAATATTTCCAAAAAAAAGTAACCAGTTCACCAAAGTAGATTTTTTTTTTATAAAGGAGAGAGAGAGAATGAGCCAAATTTTGTTTGAAATCCGAAGCTTTGGAGTAATATTTGTGGTGTTCCGAGGGACTGCATCTGCAAACAAAGATTAGAGAGGAGGAAACAAACAAGATCCACCTACTCCAGTTGAAATAACCTGCACATTACACACTTTGCAAACAAAGATCAAGTGTAGAGATATATCTGAAAAAGAAATCTATGTTGAACACTCATAAACAAATGAAACATACAAGCATGATTTTCTTTCGCAAACATATAACAATGGACTAGACAATAAACAAATTGAAACTAGTCTATCTCATAAATTAGTACTAATCTTTCCAATGAGTACAGTTGATACTATTGAATATCAAAACTTATGCACAGGTTACCTCCATCATATAAGTCCAAAATATTTCATCCACTCACACAATGGACACCACAGATCTGACCTCCAAAGTCTTCTTTATTCATACAAGAAAAATATTACAATCATAAGTTTCATGCTCCCAATTCCAACTCTCTAGAGAACAAGTGAGATAGCACTCCAATTTATAGAACATGAGAGAGTGAAGGGCGCACTTGGGAAGGGAGAGAATAATGGAGTGGTGGCATAAAAGGTGGAGGGGATAGGGCTGCCCACTCCACAATCCTAGCTGCCCCTATGCAGTCTTTAATGCTAACATCCAGCACCAAAGGTGTTGCTCCCCCCAAAAACGTGGGCTGCCCACTCATGAAATGCGCCCCACACATGGTAAATGTGCCCCTCACACATGGTAAATGCGCCCCTCACACATGGGCATGATCTTCTCCTCAATTGGGGCTGCCAAAACACTACACAAATCAGCCCAATATGCTCCTTGAATGATGCTGATCCAAAACTGACCCTCATTTACTCCAAAATCTTTTTTATTTTTTAAGTCATTTTTTCAATTTTTTGATTTTTTCATGACTTTTTTGACTTTTTTGGGTTTTTAGGCCATAGGAAAAAATTGAAGCACCCAAACATTAGGAAAAGTGGGTATAGGGGTTAAGGGGGTGCTCTGAGTTAGAAAACGAGCACCCCTAAGGCAAAAAATACCTCCAGATGCCCTCGATAGGCCAATTACAAATTTTTTAATTGGACCATTAAAAAATGGCCCAATTTACGGAAAAATTAAACTTTGCCGAAAATTAAAAAACAACCTAGGGGGACTTAGGACATGTCCATATGACTCAAACAGAAAAGTATATGCTGCTTTGTCTTGGTTAAGAAAAATATTTTTCTAACTCCTAGATTAGACGCCTTAGTTTTCTTTTCATTTTAGGGTCCACCCCCTTTGGCTTCGCTAGGAAATCCTAGACGGAGGAGTCAAGTCCCAAGTGACAGCACTTGACTCTGACTTGCCCCCAAGGCCACACCAGCAGCTTGAAGACTTCTGCTGCCTTTTCCCCAGGTGTGGAACCAGGCGGCAACAGGAGGGAATATAGACGGATCCAAACTGGGGCGATAGTTAAGTTCTCCTTATCAGGATTAAAACGTTCTTTCCATGGTTGCAAGTAAAGGCCTGCAGAATGAAAGAAATACGACCCATTGTCGAAGATTCTGGAACGATTTGCTTCATTAAAGAAAACTACGATAAAGAAACCTTTGGCCCCGAGCTGGAGATCATAATGGCCTTGGGGTTTCCATGTGGTATTAATCCACCATATCAATGCCTTCTTCGCCGGCCAAATTCCTACAAACTTGCCTATAAGAGCATGATCTTTCATGTATTGAATATCTTTTCGGATCCGATCCGAGCAAATCTGAAGTTTGGGTACTGTTTTCGATTTAGGCATACATTGCCCTGGTTTCCTATTTTCAAATTCCAGAGGGGCCGCTTTACTCCCGCTGCTAGACCTTTCTCTTCTCTTTCCAGCGGATATATCAGATCCCTGCATTGTTTCTTTGCCTTTTGCCTTGTCCAAGTCAGAAGGAGGAGGTGGTTCCTCCTCACCTGTGGATTCATCCATACTGACTAGCCCTTCCCTAATGAGAAGGTACAGGAGCTAGGCCCCGATGGACCCAACAACAGACTGATCAAACCAACAAACCCTCGATCACCGTGAAACCATTCGCCTCTCTCGATCCCATTCAACCCACAAGATTGTGATCTTACACCGTCGCAAAATTTTCTAAGTTAACTAATAAAGAAAAATGGAAAAAAGAACTAAGTAAGGCAAGCTAGAAATATTTTCCTTCCTAGGATCTTTGCTTGCCTATTTAATATATGACAAATAAATGCATAAGCACTAGATGCTAGATAAATAAATGGAAGCTTAGTTCTTTCTTTTAAAATCTTAAGATTTGCGATTTTGAAATTTATAAAAGAAAAAGAGATATTTGCTAGATCTAGATCTTAAAAATGGACTTTAATAACAAACTATATCTAGAATTTTTTAGATCTACTTTACTATTAGTTTTTTTTAAATTATAGATCTAGATAACCAAACCAGTAACCGAGAAATTTAGATAAAAATTGGATCGAGAAGGCAAGAACCCATGCTGGTTATGCAACAGTCTTTGGGCAATGGAGTTGTTCTCTTGGTGGACTGGAGAGATGAAGCTCTATTCAGATCTACTGAAAGATGGGAAAAGCTAGCATGCTTATTACTCCTTCCAGCTTAGATTACCTGCAAAGAAACTCACAAACACTTGCAAATGGGGATCAAATATACCTATGTAAAATAAATAAAAGAACAACTAAGAAGACATAAATTCAAACAAGAAGTTATATGTCTATGCATTCTTCTATCATTGACCATAAAAGTATCTGTTATCACACAACTTGTAGTTGTCCCAAAAGATGATCCTATCCAAGATGGTAGAGGTGTTGGACAACTAAAGAGGTGACCCAAGAGATGCCACGGTTCCCAAGGTAAATGTTTGTCACGTTAACCGAGGCACTCTTCACTTTAGATCTAGCCTAAGCAAGACCAAGGGGGAGACCCTAGCTAAGCAATGATGGCTAGCGAACCTACTCTAGACCTCCTAGGGAAGTGTGAAGTTGAAATAGGAGAAGATCAAGAGTGAATGGATCTAGATCTAGGGATTATAAGTGGACACATAGAGTTAGGGCTTGGTTGAGGAGGCTTATGGAAGGACAAATGCTCAACCAAGGAATGACAATGCCACTTATGAGTTTAATTGAGTAGATGTAGATAGATCTAATGCCAATCAAGAAAACCCAAGTGGGCCCCACCCTTAAATTAAGGAAGTTGGTTAAAATGAGGTCCACAAGGTGAAATTTAGGTACAAATGGCACTAGGTGGTTGGCTAAGTAGTAGATCTGATGTTTTAAGGCAAAAGTAGCACAACCCACAAGATAGATCCAGAAATATGCATAAAACCCACAAGTGTGTCCCCCTCATGAGAGGGCTAGTGCCTTAGATCGGGGGCCAAATGGGGTCGGAATGAAACCAAATTTTAGCTATGATGTTCTTTAATTTATTTAGAGGTGGGTTTTATGTTTTAAGCCCAAATAATCGCCAGATCTATCAGATCTAAAAATCTAGGGTTTTAACTATGAGGGTTTGAAGTGACCAATGGGTGAAATGCATGAAAATAGATACATACCTTGTAGATCTTACCTCTAGAGCTTGCGGCTACCTTGCAAATTGATAATCCTTCCCAAGTGAGGCAATCAAGAGTGAGATCCAGCTCCTCCAAGTGAAATCGCTATCCCTCCAAGATGACAAGTGCACCCTTCCCCTGCAAAAACAATCTATATGAGAATCGATCTAGCATGAAAATGACTATAAAGTAGAAAAGATGAAACAAGTAGCATCAAATATGTCACGAAGATGCAATAATGATACTCCCTGAGACAAGGAACAATTTAAAGGTAAGATATGGGGTTTCCCCACAATAGCGTCCCCTCAAATCGTCCTCCTCTTCCACCACATGGCCTCCCTGCAGAAAAAACGTTTGGAGCAACAAGATCCACAATGATAACATAGAGAAAATATTGTATATTCAACTTCCAAGAGCATCCATGAAAACCCAAGAAGCAGATTTGTAAAATAATATTTTATTCCAGTGTTTCCAGAGCCCAAAAGGTGCCTTTACAATAGGGGGGTCTCTTCCTTAAATAGGAATGAGAGAGACCAAAACCCTAAACCACTTTATGAATGAGTGGTGGAGATCAAAAGATAAATACAATACAATCAATGGCTAAGATGAGCTGGAACAATATAACATGGATCAACTCACTAAGAGGGGTGCGCACTTACTATAAGGGCCCTAGGGGGGTGCGCACTACATAAAAATGACTAGGACAAGTGCGTACCACATAAGATGACTAGGACAAGCAACTAGGAGCACATGGTGGGGCTAGGAGGTTTTATTATCCTTCACTAGCATCACCCCATGGCACAATGATACTAAATATGACTTAATAACATGTCCAAGTGACCAAATGACCAAATCGTGCCCCCCTCAATGAGAGAATAATACATCAAATCACAACCCGGAGAGTGTGTGGACCCCACTGAATGCTGCAAGCTTATCTGAAAGGAGTGGGATACATCACATATGTCCTCTGAACAAACCACATGCCAAAACCTTGCCTCAATAGCCCAAATCGATTTCCTTAATGACCTTTTTATCCCATTTTTATTCCACCTGAAAACCATCAAAATGCCTGTAACTCATTGCTTGATGCCCGGGCACAAAATTTGACTGTACCATCATGTCTAGAGATGGGGTAATATGGTAATAAAAAGTGGCTGGACCCCCCATCTCCTCTGTAGCGCCCTAGGGAAACGTGCTAGCTCAATGCAACTGCTGGACAGGCCATTTCTGCATGGCAAAACCGGACAAAAGTGGAAATCTGCCCATATCATCACTGAGAGTACCTGAAACTGATAACTGAGTGTCTCAATGGACTTAGAAAGGTCCAAATATACTAGAGATGAGTACCCGTACACCCTGAAGCAACCTATAAGATCATATGTAGCCTCAGCCATACCCGGACAATAATAAAATAATGGTCTGGAAATAATGATAACCATAAAAGAAATACATCAGCCATCTCCTAAAACCTGTTTCCACTGTATGGAATCATCAAAGGTGTATCAAAGGACCATAAATCATCATCATATGTCATCATTGGTCCATCTCATCACGGATCCCAAGGTTGACTTGGTCAAACTAGGTTTGTCCAGGTAAAAACTGATCAAAATATGACTCAGGCTAGAAAATCTTGTTGCTGCAAGTGCAAATGGTTAAGGCATGCTCTTTTAATCAATTCTGGTAGCAAGACTTAAAGTATTAAGCATCATTTCACTGACAGTTAATAAATAATTACATCAAAATAAAAAGTTTAAACAATCATTTACTCAAAAATAGAACCTCAAGGATATACTCATTTTGTAGACATGATCATTTTGCTAGCAAAGGGTGAGGGTGAAATATGCAAGGCTAGGATAAGGGGATGACTTAATTGACTCAACATTGTGATACTTGGATAAGGGAAAGGGAATCCACACTTAAGCATATGTCGGATAATAAATACACAGGGAATGGCAATGTCTCACAAATGGAATAAGTTGTTTAGAGAGGTGCTTATTCAACCTTGGAAAATTTCTACAACTCACATCCAAGTTGTATCAGCTCCATGAGGATCTTTCTTTAACTTCCATGGACTGGTTTCCCGACTAACCGTAACTTGAGGTTCTAGGGGACACTTAGAATTAGCTGTCCCTTACTCCATCTCACATCACAACCTGTGGGCTCCGTGAGGAATTAATCATTACATTTCATTTCCTTGGCTAGTAGTCTTTGGATTTAGCATACATTTAACCACTGCTTTCTTTAGGCCTATATGACCCTTTTGGGGATTTTGCATGTGCCGAGAATCATGTGCTGCATACATTTAACCTGTGGGCTGCATAGAATCATGTGCTTTCAGTTTCCATTTAATTTCATAGCCCTCTTTCATTTAACCACTGCTTTCAGTAGTCTTTGGATTTTGCATGATTCTATGCAGCAGCTACAGGGTTATGATGATGATTCTTGGTTAACAGCAGTGTTGGGTCATTTACAGATTATTATTATTGGCCCTGTTCTGGTATATTGTATATTTATTTTGATCATGCAGAGACTCATATGGTGTATGAGTACACATCTTGGATGGATTTGGACCTTCTGAGTCCAATGAGACAGTTTGTTTTCAGTTCCGGGCACTTATAGTGATGATTGAGCCTCAGTAGGCTGTCCCAGTGCAGTTTTGGTCTGTTTGAGGCCCTGTTAGAGCAGATGTGATTTTTATCCGGTTGACCTAGGGCGCTGATGATGGAGGGGGTGGTCCAGCCACTTGTTTTTACCATATTACCCCCCTCCCGGACACACTGGTGCCCTCACCTTGACAGCGCAGGCACTCCAGGAGGCAGTTTGGGGCAGTTTCACGCTTCCCGAGGCATTTCAGGATTGGTAGAAATGGCTATTGAGGAAATCCCATTTGCTGCATAGAATCATGTGCTTTCAGTTTCCATTTAATTTCATAGCCCTCTTTCATTGTGCCGAGAAGCACAATATTTAAAGTATTTCCATGGGCTTTCATAAGAGATATAACAATAGTTTCCATGTGTAATGATGGTAGTACAATTTGCTTCAGGTTTTAGCCAACACAACTCAAGCAACTAGGGGGATTCTCCACAATCAAGACCAAACATCAGGGCAACCAACTAGAGTGATCAAGGTATCAAATCCAACTCACCAAAGGGTAAGTTCTGTTGCCAACTCAGAGCTGAGACATAAACTAACAGGGATGCTATCCAACAGAGGCAAAAGTGGGGAGGTCCTCCATATCACAGGCTGAGGTGTAAGTCAGGGTGGAAACCAAAAGTGGGAAAGATAACGGATGGATGGGGAAAGTGTAGGTGGTGGCTAAGCTAGCAAGTCATAAAGGTGGGAATGATCATGTCCACACTCCTAAGAGGGTAAAACCAATGAGTATAAAACGAGAGCTTCTAAATATAAGTAACAAGACCATTTAGATATTCAATAATAACCATATTCATTTCATACATATATACTTCCAGATCATGATCACTAGATACTAAGTCAAGCTATCAAAATGACCAAAAGAGCAAGATAATGAAAACCATTGCACATCATATACCTGCTAGGCCATGTACCTGTACCTGCTATCTAAAACATATGTAACCACTGAAAACACTACTGCTGAAACTCTGGGCACTGCACTGCCCTGTATGGGATAAAAGGTCACCTTGGTCATCAAATCTGAGGTCAAGAGGCTCAGTCTTGGCATAAGGTTCACTGCATGTCTGATCTGGCGCTGCTCTGATGTGTGAGTGATCATCAACAATACTGCTAATCATAGGCTGATCTCACCAAAACTGTGTAAAGACCAAGCTCAAAAATATACAATGAACTACTCTGCAATCATGGTAGCCCGGCTACTATGGATGTGATAACAATAAACTATAAAGCATTACTTATTATTCCTTCTGAAATATATTTCCTCTTGAAAGACAGATACATTCCCAACAATGAACAAATTGTGAACTAAATACAAGTTACCTCATACGTAGAGCATGGTACATCAAACCTCCAAAGACACACCAAAATAGCCTCCAAAGCCTTCTTATTATTGCTCACAAATAAAAATTACAACAGAGTGCAAGCAGAGGTTCAACCTTCTGATGCCTCACAAGAGAGAATAACTCTCAATATATAGGAAATCTCATGCAAAGAGGGGCGCTAATCCCAAGGAGGGCCCATCATCCTGATGAGGGAGTTAACTGAGCTTGATTGGAACTTGATTGATCCTTGATTGAGTGCCAATTGGAAGAGATTGCGCCACCTCTAGATATGGTAGGCAGCCCAAACCTCGAAGTTATCACATCCAATCGAATGATGCCATGTAGGAAAGTCACCCAAGCTCAAGGGGGGCGCATTCTTCAAGAGGGAGTTAACTAGATCTCCAAAAATTTGATTGCAATCACCCATTTTGGAGCTCAGATAACCTGTACTTAACTGCTCAGTCACTTTAGTTGAACTCCCGATCAACTCTGGACACTTTCGACTGTTTTAGGAATTTGTCTTTTCCTTTATTATGTCTTAATTTGACATTTATTTTGTCTTTTTTGGGTTTTTTCGCGTAAATATCATTTTTTGATATAAATATTTACTTGAAACTTAGGAAAAGTGGGTTTATGGATTAAATGGGTGCTCTCGCTTAGAAAACGAGCATCCCATTGTCAAAGTTTGCCCACAAACCACTTAATTATTACATTTTGAATTTTTCCAATTAAAGCATTAAAAAATGGCCTAATTTACGGGATTTTTTTTTTCAAAACTTAAAAAAAAACCTAGGGACCTAGTACATGACCATATGAATTTATTTAAGTGTCTAGCATGTTTATGTATGTTGACACATGAATTTTAATAATCCCCCAAGGCCTAACCACCAACTTGAGCATTCCAGCTTTGGAGGTGTAGGAGAAAAACTCGTTCATTATACTCGGCTAAAGGCAAAGCATAATTGACAATGGAAAAAACTCCTTGGAATACCCTCATTGGTTGCCAAGTCTTAGGAAGCCAAGTTACTTACAAGACCACCATGCTAGCACACTTTATTACAAACCCCGTGGGGCATGGACATTTGATAAAAAAAATAAAAAGGGGCCCTGAAAAGGCCTGATTTGAACTTCTGAACACTGAAATGCACAAGTACTTGTGCAAACTTTGGAGGCTCTCTGGAAGTCCAACTGTGTACAACTCAGTTGGTAACAGGTCCATTTGGGGAAGACACCATGAAATTGATTAGTGGATGGCATGTTGTATTTGTCCATCCATAAAAAAAAATACTAACACCGGATGAAGGCCATGATGATTTAATTGGTTCTAGGATTTTATCCACCTCCTTCTTTTCCTTAACCAACAATGTGGTTCTAATCTTCTCTAAACTAGGAGGCACACACTTAGTTGGAGCTTGTTCAACTAGAGCTTGACGCATATCAATAAACAAAGGCAATTGTGCAACATTAAATGAAATGAATTTGAGAAAGAAAAAGAACCTAATGGTAAGATCAGTCTTCTCTCACTTCTCTTGTTGAAAGATCTTGTCCATTGGACCACCACTTGGATATGACCTCTATAGTCTCGCTCCCAAATCTTCTAGTAGGATTCCTCAAGAATGGAAGAGGATCCTAATTTTTCTGTTTTCTACTTGCTGCTGCCACCTTCCCCGCACCAATTTATCCTGTCTTTCCATTTCTTTTTGTTTTCAAGCACTCATCCCTAATTTACATGGTCCAAGTCCAAAATTAGTGGCCAATAAGTGGCCCTTAACTCGGAAGTAGGTGATCTTGTATGTAGTGTTGTGGAAATTACATGTCCAAAGAACATTCCCTCCCCTAGCAAGCTTTGCCTTGGGCCCTTGTTGTCTTGTTACATACTTCCACAACGGATATTTCTTTTCTTGAACTTGTTCTCTTGTTATAGAAGTTTTTTTTCCAGCATTGGAAGCTGAACTTGCAGCTCCACTTGCAATAAATTGAGCACTACTAGTAGAAGAGATAGATGAGCTTGTAGTAGTGGGGGCAACACCAACAATGGCATTCCTCCCTTTTCTTTGACTTTACCAACTGCCTTTGATGATTGGCCCATGAAAACTGTGGAATGAATGAAGAAAACAACTGCTATTGGAGAAATAGAAAATCTATTTGTAAATCCACCATCAAAACACGGTGGAATCCCTTCAAATCCTAGTTTTACTCTTCACCTGCACAATGGAAACCTTTTAGAGCTCTTTCCCTCTGCTGAAAGTGTCGAAAAAAAGTGCCAAAATATGTTTTAAGAGGCTCACAGATCCCCTTTTCCACCCACATGTGTCATACATGATTTTGGCATGTGCGTTGTGACAGGGCACGTGCAAAAATTGTGTCCAACACATGTCCTTACGAATCCATGTCCGACACGAAGAATATGGAGATGGAGCTCCTAGGGGATGTGTCTTGTTTCACAGTGCATGGGTATCAAAAAACAAGGATATTCATATACTCCAATTATGGGTGCTTCTATAATTCAAATACATGTTCAAAATAGTCCTTAGTCAAGCAACTCAAACTCAATATTGACTCAACAGATCCAAAATGGAGAGTCAATTTGGCAAAACTTGATCACCCAAAAAATACAGAATTTTTCTTTGGGCTGATGTACTTGTTATCACATTTAGAGTAGCCGGGCTACCATATATTATTTTTCTGATGCCAATACACTATTCAGCCAATTCCCCTACATTTGAGATGCTGAGATGAGCATCTATATTGGATCACTATCAGATTGTGGACAGCAGTTGTATTCCCCATCCCATGACTGAGTCTCAGGACACTCAGAGAGATGACCGATGTAGCCATTATACCATTGGTACAGAGCAGTTAGCAGTGCCTAGAGTTACAGCAGCAGTTTCAGAGGAGAGATGATGGTACAGGTTGATGAGCATTCAGGTATATGACTCAGCAGGTATATCATGGTGTTATGGTTAGATTGCTTTTATACTTATTCTTATAGCATGTCTTAGCACTTAGTGTCATGATCTGGCGATCATATAGATATTTGGACCTGGTTGATCTATTATATACATTATATTGTTCCTACTCAGACTTAGAAGTTCACTATTCATACTCATTGGTATGCACCCTCCTTAGGGAGAATAGAGGTGATCATTCCACCATACCTTGGCTTGCTAGTGTTGGCTTCATTATTCATTGTCTTCATCCATCCATGGCCTACCTTTTAGATTATCACCCTGACTTACTACCTGACTAGTGGCATGGAGGACTTCTCCCCACTGTAGCCTCTGTATTGGATGAGCATCCTTGTTTATTGTGTCTCGGCTCTGAGTTGGTGACAAAACTTACCAATGGTGAGTTGGAGTTCCTTGGAATTCCCCGTAGTCACTAAAGTTGTGTTGGCTAAACCTGAAACTTTTGGTGCTGCCATGAATACAAAATCTGGGAAAAATAAAATGCTATATCTTGCATGAAAAGCCCATTCATGCAATGTGTTTCTAAACACACATGAATGAGAGGCATGCCAAATGAAAATGGCTATGAAAATAAAATGTTATATCTTTTGGAAAATAAATACCTAGGTAAACAAGTTGTCCATGACACACCTAGAAGTGCTCAGGTAAACAAGTGCCTTAAAAACACACCTGCAGCAGAAAGCCTAAAATAAATGTAAATCTATGCAATGTGTTTATAAACACACATAGATCAAGGCTATGGAAACTTCAGGCCCAAAAAGCAATGGAACTTAAATGCTATATCTAAACAATTGCTGGCCTTATTTGTATTATGGATTGTGCGCATCTGTGAAGGTGAATAAACCCTCTTTAAACAACTCATCCATTTGTGAGACACCGCCATTCCCTGTGTTATTGCTCATTCAGTATATACTATGGTGTGTATTCCCTTTCCCTTGCCAAAGTGTCACAAAGTTAAGTCATCCAAGTCATCCCTTAGCCTAGCCAGTTATTTCAGCCTTCACCCTTCACTAGCAAATTGATCACAACTATGAAGTGAGTATGATCCTGAAAGTCTAGTCTGAGTAATAATAATAATTAACGACACTATATATTTGGATTTAGATCGCCAGTTATGATTACTCTGTGTTATAATTGTTATTTGAATAAGTTGTAGAGCATGTCTTAACCTTGACACTTTGCAGCAGCCTTGGATGATGGTCTGAGTTATATTTGGTCTTTGTTAGACCCAGTTTGACCATGGAGGACCATGGGACATGAGATGTTGGACCTTATGATGATATGGATAGATGATATATGGTCTATGTACACATACATGATGATTCTATGCAGCAGCTACAGGGTTATGATGATGATTCTTGGTTTACAGCAGTGTTGGGTCATTTACAGATTATTATTATTGGCCCTGTTCTGGTATATTGTATATTTATTTTGATCATGCAGAGACTCATATGGTGTATGAGTACACATCTTGGATGGATTTGGACCTTCTGAGTCCAATGAGACAGTTTGTTTTCAGTTCCGGGCACTTACAGTGATGATTGAGCCTCAGTAGGCTGTCCCAGTGCAGTTTTGGTCTGTTTGAGGCCCTGTCAGAGCAGATGTGATTTTTATCCGGTTGACCTAGGGCGCTGATGATGGAGGGGGTGTTCCAGCCACTTGTTTTTACCATATTACCCCTCTCCCGGACACACTGGTGCCCTCACCTTGACAGCGCAGGCACTCCAGGAGGCAGTTTGGGGCAGTTTCACGCTTCCCGAGGCATTTCAGGATTGGTAGAAATGGCTATTGAGGAAATCGATTTGGGCTACTGAGGCAAAGTTATGGCATGGGATGATCAGTGATGATAGATCGGGGTCTTCCACACTTTCTCCAGCAGTTTCAGCCTCATCGGGGCCCGCATCCATCACTTATGGCACTTTCTGTGGATTTCTGAGGTCTTTTTGAGGCCTACGATTTGACTATGGAGGCACGATTTGGTACATTCATGATTATTTTATGGTTATTGTGCTATGGGGATTGACCAAGGAGGGATAAAATTACCCCTTGGACCCACCATAAGCCTCTTATGATATTTTATCATCATGATTTGGTGGGATTCCCCTCTTCTAGGGCGATTTTGTCCACTCACATAATATTTTATTTGTGATCCATGTATTTTATTGTTGAGCTCATCTCAACTATTGATTAGACATTTGTATCTTTTAATCTTAGCCACTCATTCAAAAAGTGGTTAGGGTTTTGGTGCCTCTCCTTCCTATTTAAAGGAGAGAGCCTCTCATTGTAAGGGGTCTTTGGCTCTTGGATTATTGGGATAGAAAAATATTCTTGTGGAAATTCTTGTGGTCTCCTTTGCATCTGGTGTTCTTAGATGGTGATTGGAAAGTCTATTGCAACCTAGCATTTGGAAATTGTGGTAAGATCTATCTTTTTTGGAAATCATTGTTTGTCTACAGGAGGGCGACTTCAACAAGGGCGATTTTGCAAGGCTTTTTCAAATCGGCTTTCTTGGCATTCGCTTGTATCAGGGGGTTATCATTAGCTTCATTGTGATCTATGCTATCTTCCTGTTACTTCTTTTGTGGCATTAGTCTTATCTCTTGATGCATCAAATCTGATATTGTTGACGTTTGTTGTGCAGGAGAGAGGGCGCATTGGCTTCTTGGATAAAATCGACTTGCATAGAAAACTACCTCAAAGCTTCTCAAATTGATCGGGTTTGCATAGATCATCATCATCAAGGCATCTACAAGGTTACCCAGGTAAGATCCACAGGTTTGTTTCTCTTTCCTTTATCCAATCCATTGACATAGCTCATAAATTGTTAAAACCCTAAATATCTTAAAAACCCCATTTTACATTTTCTCAGATCTACTTAGATCTAGTCGGTTGTTGGGCATAATATTGAAAACCCACCTCTATAGCATCCACGGCATCCCGGATCTATAGTTTGGTGAGGATTGGCTTCCGTTTGACCCCCTTCCCAAGCCAACTTAGCTTCTCCCAACCAAGGCGCACTTCCTGGTAGTTGTGAGTTGACCTAGATCTAGGTGGTGGGTGTTTGAGATCCCGCTTGATCCCTAATCTACACATCAAATAACATACACCCATATTGTTACTTTTCTAAAATTCACCTTGTGGGCCCTATTCCACATTTTAAGGGATTTAATCCCCATTTTGGACCATTAGGTGTACTTAAACTCAGATCTAGTAAGATCTAGCCGTCGGATTGCCACGAAATTATAGATCCATACTCCTACTTGACTAACCTACCCGGATCTAAAGTTTGGATGCCATCGGACTTGTCTTGACCCACCTAACCCACCTTTTCAGCCTCCTTGGGTAAAGTCGCACCACCTTGGAGAAGTGAGTTCACTCACTTCTAGGAATTGGGTACTTGAGATTTTTGGAGATTTGGAACCGGAATAATTCAAAACCTAGGTCTAGTGTGTCACTTTGTCAGATCTTGCCTTGGGGATAGCATTCCTTGTTTTAAGGGATTGTGGTCCACTTGGGTTAAACCTAGATCTAGACCTACTTATCCATCAAGACCTTAATTGCCCACTTGTCTCAAGTACTAGGAGTCCTTAACCACAAGTCAACCCTACTTTGACTCCATTATCCCAATTCCTAAGGCATTGGTTATTCTCCAAGTCAATTCGACTTTCCTAGATTGTTGGATTAACTTGTGGTTTGACCTTGGTGTGGTGAACCAAACCCTTGATGCCATCATGTATCATGGTCAAACTTGTCACTTGTACTAGTTAGCCCCAATTCACCCCTAAACTACCCTGCATTGGACACGGTTCCCAAGGTAGTGGATCTTCCAACATTGAACTAGTACTCTAACCCTAGATCTCACTTCAAACATTATAAGTCACTCTCACATCAACTATGAACCAAAGCTCTACCTTTTGAACCCCTCACTTGGCTTGTGACTTCATCCTAAGGTCTAGGATAAACCATACACCTAATTTCACTTAGAAATACCCTGATTTGGTGTCTTGGTTGTGATCTCTCCTGTCGGGAGTAGATCGGGTCTCCCCCTTTGTTATCTGGGCTAGATAACATAAAGCGAAGTTTGCCTCGACTGGCGTGACAATCATATACTGGAGGTCGAGGTGATCGTGGTTGCACCTTTTGAGTTGCCCTTCCCTATTGCTATCCATGACTGGATCCATCCATAGGGGTAACTACAGTTTAGGTGATAACAGTACTTTAAAATATTTTTCTTTCTACTAATATTTTCAATTTTCATAGAGTAGCAAAACTCTAACCATTACCGATTTTTAAAATAACAATTATGTTTTTCAAAGTAGGAGTCTCTCTTGTACTCTAATCTCAAAGTACAAGACATAACATGAAAAGGTAAAAAAAAGCCACTACTAAGTTCGATAGAATTTGTCTAACTTAAACCAAGTTTGATTTGATTCATGGGTTTCATACAAGTCACGAGTTTGACCATACTCCATTGAAGTTAACTAAGTACTGTCGATACTAGTGATAGTTTCCCATTGACTTGTTTTCTTGACAATCCAAGTTGACTTATTAAGTTTTGGCAAGACTTAATGAGTAGTATTACTATTATATTATCCAGTTGTACCTTTGCAACATTTTATATGTTGTTGTAACCATCTCTTTGATACCCTTACACAATGCCCATTAGGGAGAACCAAGAGAAAGCAAATCCTTACCAAAAATTAATATCAGTGTTCCACCAAGTTTCCGGGACATGAGAGTGGGGAAACGCACATTGGGGATGTGTGGAGAACACCCCAAATTTTAGGAAAATTTAGGGCAGAAGGGGACGTCGAGGTCTTTAAAATTATTAGAAATATATAATTTATATATATCCCAACATATTAACATATAAATTCCTCATCCCATCACCATTTACATATTAAAACTTAAAAGTAAATAGTAAATACAAAATAGTAAATTCATCATAGTAAACACGGTTGTCAATTCATTATTGATTCATGAATTATTTATCATTTGAGTATTTGAATTTCACATTGATAAATTCTAAATTTATAATACATGGACATCTTCCATTATAAATTTGAATTATAAACTTAAACAGTAGATGAAAATTTAAAATATTAAATCATAAAACTGAATCACAGACATGTCACATAAACTTAAAGTCTTAAACACCTTCAAATTTAAAGAGTCAAAAGAGTGATGAGTCAAAGACTCAGTCTGAGGTCATCAATGACAGTACCTACTTCTAGAGTCAAAAGTTAAACTGAAAACTAACAATGGACAATGAACACTGAAAATAAAAAGTAGCGAAAAGAAAGTTGAAAGCATCAAAAGAGCATCAAGGAGATATTTCCATGGATTGGTCCTCCCCATCCATCCACTGCGTGAAGCCATCAGTACCATCAACGGGAGTGTCACTATCTGACTCAGAGTCACTCTCATGAGTGAGCAATGGCACACCAACCAAGCCATGTTTTTTTTGCTTTTTAAGTTACGAAAAAAAAATTTAAATCGCGTGGGGGTGTTTGGGCGTCCCCCTTTGGATGCCCAGACGTCCCCACCTCTCTGAGATGTTCCTTGTGTGTCTCCTCGAGTTTCCGAGAAAAGGGGACGTTGAGAGATGTTTCCCAAGGAGTCCCCAAGCCCCCGGGGTGTGGGAGACGAGGGGATCTTGCCCCCGATCCTAGGGGATGTGGAACATTGATTAATATCCTAATTCCAAAGTACAACCACTACAAAAGTCACACATATAATAAGGTCTTATTTCAAGCATTTTTTCAAACTTAGTTTTATGAAGTTATTCTAGTTTCAACCTTTTTTTAGATTTGTTATGGATTTTAACTTCAAATTTAGAAGTTACATTCGGTGTGCAACTCCCTGGGTTGATGTGATAGCATTCAACCCTCACTCCACTACTAACATGACTGATGATGTTGGTGTCATGCCATGCAAACCCTCTTTGTTTTGTGGTTTTTATCTATGTGATGTTCATAATAATATCTTGTTTTACTACAATAACGACATACCGCTTTATTGAGATTTTGTTCCATATGGATACTCTTCTCCCCCTCCAAAATGAGATTGGTCTTTAACTTTTTTGTGGTTGGAGTTGTTTGAACTAGGCTTATATTGTTTGTATCTTGATCATTTGTCTTCACTATCATGCCCCACCCTCATAGGCTTGGGATTGGTTCCACTTTTCTCACCTTTCTTTAAATCAAATCAAACTCTTTTATTTTATTTTTGTTTACAGAAAGCAAGTAGATTTAGATCTAAAAGTGTTATTCTTTAGAATCTATTTGCTTCAATACTAGATCTAAAAAGAGCTTCAAGTCATTCATAAGTTAGATCTATTTACTGTTAAGTATTTGTAGCAATTTTTTGAATACTTTTTTCAAGTACTAGAGTGTAAAATTCTTGATGTATATTCATGTACTAACACATTAACAAATTTTAGTGTTTGTTGGTTTTTCTTGTTTGTTTTACAGGAAAGCAAGGAAAGAAGGCCTTTTTGGAGCATAAACTCAAAACATCATTCCTCTTCAATCCCTTGCTATCCCTTTGCCTTCTTGAAAGGCCTAAAGTCTCTTGAATCTCGCAATTTAAGCGGATCAAGAGAACTCTCTATCAGAGAGTTGTTCATAATTTTTTTTGTAATAAGTATAATAAAAAGCAAGTGGGATTACGGCTCCCACACCCTTCTTCCCCCATTTGTGGGAAGCCCGTATCTTTTCATTTATTTTGCTTTCTACCTGCACAGAATTAGAATAGTAGCATATTAGACTAGTCTGTCTTACTTACAGTTTTGTTTAAAAAGTTGATCTTTGCATAGTTTAAAAGCTTACTATTTTGCATAAACATCAATCCATCGAAAGTTTTTCCATTTTGCAAGTTAGTTAGTTCTTTTTCCAAGCTTTATTTCATTCAAAGTTTTTAGCTTCATTTCATTTTTTTGTTTAAATTAGATTTTTAACAAGTTATCAAAATTTCTTGAATCTCGCTTTTAGCGGACAAGAGTGCTATACGTCGGAGAGTCTACTTTTTTCACTAACCCCCTTGATTTCCCGAGTACAGTCTTGGACCTGAAAGAGATTCTTGGGTAGCATGTAGATAGTTTTTACTTTATGTATCTTTGCACTTACAATTTCTGTTGAGTCTTAAGACTCCTTAAAATCTCTTGAATCTTGCTTTTAGCGGATCAAGAGTGCTCTCTGTCGGAGAGTCAACAAAATTAGAATTAACGTTTTGCAAACACCGTGTATGCTCTACCCATCGCAGGCTAGTCTGAGCTTTGGGATATAAAAAACGGTTGTTTCGCACTTATTAAATTTTCACATTTAATTAATCCATTCATTAATAAAATCAAGTCCCCCAAACCAATGAAAATCTAGCGTTGCCTCGATAGTGGTTGAAAGTGGGGAAATTTTGACTAAGGAAGCGAGAACAATTGGGAGGCGACTTTAGAGCACAGTTAGACTATACTCTCGTTGGTGTAGTGTTGAACAACACTCTCGAGACTCCATTCTAGCCCACACGTCCTTGTACGAAGCCACCTAGATAACATTCCAGACATATTCCCTGTACCGTAAGGTATATCGGGAATCCCTTCATCCCACAATAAATCAACCTCATCTTCTAAAATGTATAATAAAATAAACCAAGAGCACTCGCACAACAACCATCTCAACATTAAAAAAAAATAGACAGTGACTCCATTAGCACTGGTCTTTGAGCAATAGCAATATTTTACAAATCTTTGATTTATAACTTACGAACATCTTTGTTTTTTATCTATCTCAAATTGTTGTTTATGTTATTGTATCATGTTGTGAATGTGCCATTGATTAAATTTGCGAATTTCTCGGTTTAAATTTGTATCATTTCAAAAAATTCCTAAACCAACGTCCATTCCAATCACACACACTTAACTAAAAGCGTTAGAAAACCTTTTCTTTTAGTAGGGTCTACCCCCCTTGGCTTCGTTAGGAGTTTTCCTAAACAGAGGAGTCGGGATCAAGTGAAAACACCTGACTCTTTGCTTGCCCCCAAGGCCACATGGAACAGCTTCAAAAGATTTCTGTTGCGCTCCCCCCCTAGGTGTGCATCTCGGCGGCAACAGTTTGTAGCTTACAATGGTTCATGACATTCTTCCAAACTATAACTCCATTGGCAAGAAATGGTGCTAAGAGGCTGTTATCACATCCATATTAGCTGGATCTACCATGCCGCAGATTGTGTGGTCGGGGACCATACTACATTTTTTTTTCCCAGATCAGAGATCAGATGCCTTCAAAGGGGGCATTCATTGTATTTAGATTGCCCCGAGCAGAGATATAAGAGGGGACAGATTGTTTTGTATTGGTCCAGAGCTATTACAGAGCACTGACTGCAGGGTCCCCCTTCCTTACCGAGCTTTGCATGATCCCATTGAGAGAGTTACTTAGCCATATTGTGATGAGAGCAGTACAGAGTATTGTTGGTTTCCCACTTATTGCCTGGATTCAGCAGAGATCCAATTCCAGATTCAGCTTCAGCAGCAGGTATATGGTATGGCAGGTATAGCACTTCATGGTTAATTGCTCATGTTGTTTTTGAGACTTGTTTATTTATGATAGTGCATAGATTTGACGTATGATGTTTGATGTGGTGATCTCGGTTTTCATTATGATGTGTATGGCCCTTGGTGATGTCAGTCCATCCCTTGGTGATGTCAGTCCACCCCATTCTAGTAGACTCATGTATATGCACGCTGGTCCCTACCCCACTATTGGTATAGACTTGGTCATTTCGTCCTCCTTGGCGGCTAACATTGGATCCACCTATCACTTCCTTCCACCCATCCGACTCATTCATGTTGGTTTTTCCCGACTTGGACCTTGATTTGTGGCCTTGAGGATCCCCTTCCCCGACTTGGACCTTGATTTGTGGCCTTGAGGATCCCCTTCCCCATTGACCTCTGAGTATGCCATGACTCCTTGTTTATTGTGCCTCGGCTCTTTATTCTGTGAGATGAATTCTCAAACTTGGGATTTGCTCCTGTCGGTTGCCCCCGATGTTGTAATGCAGTATAGGATTGTGTAGACTCACCGGGTGTTCCCCATTGGTCATCGAAGCATGTGCACTTGCCCCCATTACTATGCAGTATGAGCGCCTTGTTATATCTTTTGAGATATGTATGTAGCCCAAAAAGGGCCATGAAATGTAAATGAAGCCAAAAAGGCTATGTGAAATGTAAATCAAGCCAAAAAGGCTATGTATGAAAGTCAAATGTAAAGTCCAAGCAATGTGTTTTTGAACACACATGAACACAGGTCAGCCATATATATCAACATTGTAGTGGTTATTTCCTCACCTAGTCCTGCAGGGCAAGGAGGTGAGATGGAGTAAGGGACAGCTATGCGAATTGTCCCCTAGAGTCTCAAGTTACGGTTTGTTGGACACCCAATCATGGCGGCTCTAGAAAAGATGCTCACAGAGTCTTCTGAAGGCCAGGATGTGAGTTGCAAGGTGCATGTTAGATAATCAGTGGTGGTTTCCCTTCACTATACCCATTTGTGAGGCACCGCCCCTCCCTGTGTTTTATCATGGTATGCTTATGTCAATGGGTTCTTCCTTCCTCGTTTATCCGAAGGGTCACATGGTCTTGGTCCCTGTCTTCCCGTATCCTTCACCTTGTTTATCCACCTCACCCAAAGATAGCTAAGTGGTCAAGTTTATAAGTTGTGCATAGCAGTTTTGAGTCTTTGTTGGAGGTGGTGGGCCCACCTCACCCGGGGCCTATTTTTATTGAGATGTTATGTGTTTTGATCACCATATCGGCATTATATGTTTTGAGTAATGTACTAACATAAATAAGGAAGCCTTGACGCTTCATGTTGTATGCAGGTTTTCAGCCATTTCCATTTTGACCAAATTTGACTTGGTCAAACTAGGTTGACTAGGCCAAGAATGGGCCTAAAAAAAAGTTGCGATCAAGATTTCGATTTTGGTCATTTATAATGTCTTGGGGTCCCATATGCGCCTCCAAGTGTCAGAATTTGAAAAAGTTGAAGCGTTGATGAGATTTTTAATTATTATGGGTCACCAGGGACCTGTTTTAATTAAAAATCTTGGATTTTGGGCAAACAATTCCTAATTGATGGATCAAGGTTGTTCAAGTGACCATGTCTACTATATTTGCGGTCTACGATCGCATTGCAGCAGACGGTTCGTCAATCCGGGCAATATAAGTGGGTCAAAATCTCAAATTACATCTTCAACAATAAAAACCAGCAATAAATTAATATGGAAAATCAAATATGGCAAAGGTAACTATTGAAAATGGAAAATGCAAAGGTTGGCTAATACAAGGGGGTCTCCTAAGGTAATATTTGTTATGTTTGGACATTAGATATATGTTGTGGGGCCCTTATTTTGCCCAGCTCATCACATGGGGCGAATTGGCCCATATTTGGGCATTTTTCACTATGTAGAACTTCATGTTGTGCAAATATAATGTATTAAAACTTTGGCTAAGTGGTATGGGGGGCTAAAATAGTCCATAGACATCCCCCAACCACCCTTTTGCATGTTTTATGGGCTCCACGAAGGGCCCCATCCTCCACATGGGCGCTAGAGGGTAATTCGCCCCCCCTCCATCACTCCATCTCAGCCATTCGTTTGGCTTCCTTGGGTTTCAATCCCAACCATTCGTTTTGGGGGGAATGGAGCTAGGTTTTGAGCCATCTTTATAAGAGAAGAAGCTCATTCATTTGGAAAGTCTCTTGGGCATTTTTTTGTAAACCCTTGGACTGAATAGAGAAGATTCTTGGAGAGTTCTTGAGACATTGTTTGTTTGGATGAGTATTGTTGTGATTGATATCTATTTGCTGATGTATTGCTGAGTTATCTAGTGCATTTTTCCACCATCTATAGCTGAAACGAATTGTAGGTTGAGAGGCCACTTGAGGAAGGGCGCATTTTTGGGAGTGGGAGCTCCACACTTGGGTTTTTCTTCAAGGATTTAAAGAGGGAGTTGAATTTACTGTTTGTCTTTCAATTTCTCAATCATTTGTCTTTCATTTTGCTGTGCAAACTATCTACTTGTTTCAGATCTCTGATTTTCCATTTTTTGTGGTAGGTAGCAAGGGCGCACTTGGTCTTTGGCTGGCTCAAACGCTTAGGGAAAGTGCTGGTTGCTCATCACTTGAACTCGGCAAGTAGCCTTCATACAATATTCAGCCATTCATCATTGTTTCAGGTGCTTCTCTCATGCTTAATTCTCCATTTAGATTTCTGATATGTTTGCTGAGCTGAAATTGCATAAAAAACTAAGGGAAAATTAAAATCTTGAAAATTTACCATTAAAACTTGTTTTTCTTTCTAAACTCGCTTCGGAAGTATTGTTAAATGCTTAAATCTAAAATTTCAGTTTGATTAGACTCCATTTTCCCTAGGAACTAGCATTGGTCCATTTGGCAAAAACACCCTCCTTGGGCGTTTTTCTCTTACTGCCTAGCTAGGTCATTTTGGGGTTATGGGTTATGGGATTTGGGGTTATTTTGGGGTCATTTTGTCATTAGAAATCAAACTCTCATCCGCTAGAAGTGCCTTAAAACGTTAATTTGTCGCTGCCCTAGGTCCACTAAATCACTGATTAACCCTCTTCCTTGGGTAGAATCGCTTCACATCTTCACTTCTAGTTTAATTTGCACCCTTAATTAATTTCCAGCTACATAAACGCTGATCTAATTCAATATTTTCATCATACTTAAGTGCTGGTCACATTCTACATCACTCTCATTTTACCATTTGTGTTCAGTCAGTGGCTGAAATCAAGCTAAGGGTCTTGTTAACACTCATCTCTTGTTTCTATCTTTTATCTTATTGGGATTTGGGTGTCCTTTTTGTCTCTCAACCATCACTGGTTGAGAGGGGTCTCCCCTTGACTTGGCTATTTGCCTCGTCTGAAGTGACAAACACCTTGTCCGGTGTGACGACCGTTCCTTGGACGGTGTACTTGGCGATTGCAGGTTACACCTATCTGGCTGCTCACCCTCTGCCATCCCAGACAGGATATATTTCATTAGCAGCTAGAGTTAGTGTGATAACAGAGGCTTCAAAATATGAATGGTTTTATGGATTTACCATTAAGGTCTTGCAATTTGCATTCACTTTACAGGGTGGTTGATAATTGTCTTCTGTCTTCTGGAGCAAGAGGCATTCTATCCTTCTTGGTTTGCAATTAGTATGATATAATAACTTATGCTTCAGTATTGATATACACCCAAATATTTCATAAACATGGTTGTCATCTGGCCCTCTTTAAATGCATACACAATGTTTGAGCTTGTTCTCACTTCTGTTAGATAGTCTGGATGTTTTATTCTATAAGCTGAAGCCTGAAAGGTTTAGTGAATATGTATAGGAGGTAAAATTAGAGGCAAAACTAAATAAGAGCAGTGAGGATTTTAATGCAGTGCAATTAAAAAATGACTATATGTATCGAGCAGTTCTTGCAGTTTGAATGGAAAATTATGCATATGCTCCTGGACAGTAATCGTAGAAATATGTTCATCTAGATAGAATGGTGAGGAACGAACATACTGATTAACATCAATATTGACAAGAACCAGTTGCTATAATTAATTTGACTTAAACGGTGATTTCTACCTGAATTAACTATGCTAGCACCTTCAGTGAATGGCACTGTAAGTTCCTGTAATGTCTGATAGTAGATACACATGGCTTACTTGGAGGTATCCAGGATGCAGTTCTTGTGGTTCCTGACAATTGACAAATTGCATTATATTGAGGGACTTGTCACTCAAGAAAGACCTCTTAATTTAATGTGGAGACTTGGAAAACACTGTAATTCATACATAATTTCCCACAACTTGAGTCAGAGATGAAGGCTTTGTAGAATTTAAATTTCTTTGGGAGCTATAATAAAAGTACGTCTAGACAGTTATGGCATATTGGCTATGTTGCCGCCGGATTGCGCACCTGGTTAACGCAACAGAAATATATGTTGCTGCTTGGTGCGCCCTTGGGGGCAAGTCTCGAGTCAAGGCTATCACTTGATCTTGACTCCTCCGTTTAGGCCAACTCCTAATCGAATCCAAGGGGGGTAGTCCCTATGGAAATGTTTCTAAAGCAATTAGAATGTTTCGGTGAATTGGTTAATGTCGTTGTTTAAGGATTTTTATGATTTGACTAAAAGGGTTCCAAGATGATTTTGCAAAATGGTTTAAATAAACTCTTTCACTAGCGAAATGAAATGACAACAAAAACAGATAGCACAACAAACATATGATATTAAGCAAAAGTGAATGAATAGTATGTTTTGGACCAGTGCCTTATGGATTCAATACAAGATATAAAAGTTGCTGCTGAAAGGGAAACATTTTGCGGTTGCTTCTTGGTTACTTTTAGATTATTAATGGTTCGAAATTATTTAGGGAAAAAGGGGGACTCCCGAGATACCGTGAGGTACAGGGAGGAATGTCCGGAAATTAAAAGATAGTGGCTCCTCACGAGAATGTGTGGGATGGAATGGAGTCTCTAGGGCGGTGTTCAACACTACACCAACTAGGGTGTAGTCTAACTGTGCCCTGAGGTCGTCTCCCAGTTGTTCCCGCTTCCTTTAAGAAATTTCCCCACACAAATTTTAATTATTCGTAGTGCCAGATTTTCACTATGTGAGGGGTTGTATATTTTATTAAATGAGTTATTAGCTTAAATGTGGAAAATTGAAAAGTGGCTACAATCGTTTTTGATTTCCCACATGTTAGATTTTGAGCATTAATTCAACATACTCTAGGATCTTTACTGAGAGAATAACATGTACATCATATCAATCATATCAAGCATGTCTCAAGCATATCAAGCAATCACATAAGACAATGGACACACAGAGTTTCACTGGGGAAAACCATAAAGGTGAAAAACCCCACAACTTCCTCAGAGATAGAAAGAGCAATGATACAACCAAATACAAGAGATAGTCTTCTACTAGCAGCTACTCCTCTTCAACTAGTGCGCCACTTTCTGAGTGATGTAAGAGTGAGTAATGAGATAATCAAATAGAGATCTCTCGATCTCTATTTATACTTGTCCTGTCCTGCCCAATAAACTAATAGGGTCGACTTGTCTAACTCAGTCCAATAACCCATGGTTACATTAATCCGGGCCTACCCCACACTTGGTGGTCTAATAACCCATCATAGCAAGTTACGATACTTGTGACACTTGTCAATACAAATGACGACACTTCCGTATAGAGGAATAATACCATCTCTATAGGAGTACAATATACATAGGTGAAATACATTCCGAAGTTACATATATATCAACACCACAGGTCCAGGCAAGATGCCCGCAAGGGGAAAGAGCATGCTCTAATATGTAAACCAAATATTTATTCCAATTTGATAGTTGTAGAACAAGAATACAAAACTTAAAAGCAAAGTAAAGCAACACAAAACCTATGTGTCACTTTTCTGATCATCCACCACTAATCGGCAAATCCTTTGTGTGGTGGTGAGAGCATACTTCGTGGCAACGAGGTTTGTGTTATTTCTAAGCTACTTTTGCAAGAAATAAAAATGAATTTAAAGTATAATTAATTTTAATTTAAGTATACACCCTGCAAATTCAAAGTGTGTGTGTGTTTGTTGTGTTGTTAGAAAAAATTATTCATAAAAAATTTACACAGTACAAATCCCCCCAGGGGGGATGGGGTGTGGCCACTGAGTATCCCACTGCTCTCGTTTAATAGTTACAATAAAAGTAGAGAAGAAAATGCCTCTTAGTCCACTTTTGGTTGGATCTAAGGGCTTACAGTCTTATAGAAGTTTATACAAGTGGATGGGGGTCCACTAGAAGTGTTTTTTGTGCCTTTTGACCGGTTTTGGTTACAAATTTGCCCACTTTCGTCACGGACCTGCTAAAAACCAGCGAGCTAAAAAAAGTAAATTAGTGGATTAATTAATCAAAATACAAATAAAATACACTACTTTAAGTGCTCAAAAAATTTGGAAATTTTTTAATGAAACAATTACTTTAAAATAGCAATCTAGATCTATCTTTAAATGAAACTTTGAGAAGCAAACTAGATATGATATGTCCGCTGAAATAAAAGAAGACAAACAATTTTACTTTGTGGATCTAACTTTTATCAAGCAAAATAGAACAAGTAACCGGAAGAAAGTTTGAAATTTTGAGAGATGGTAGAAAGAGATCCTCAAACTCAAGCTTGAATACTGTGAAGGAGAGAAGACAACTATAGAGCAAGACTCATTAGATCCAAGTTTTCGAAAGTAGTGGAGAGAAGATGGAAGCAACCGAGCTCCAAAAACTCTTCACTGTAGATGATCTACAAAACTATACATTTCTCAAGGCAAACAAGATCATTCTAGTATATTTATCATTAAAAATGTGGATAATATTAGTATAGTCAAATACAACCTATTACTCCTACAATCTTGAATGATGAAACATAAATAAGTAAATTGGCAGCAGCAAATACTTATTCTGAGAAGCTAGAAATGATCTACAAGCGTGCAAAAAGAGAATGCAAAATTAACTAGATATCACCTCAATACTCATCAACAATCACAACCATGCGGGGGAAATGCAACCATAAGCCTCCAAAGCCTTCACGAAATTTTATTCAACAAGTAGCAATAAGCTAAATCATACATGAGTAGAGGTTCAATGCTCCATGAAGAAATGGGAGCAAGAGCCTCACTTTTATAGCACTCAAGAGAGAGGGATGGACGCATTCTTCATTTGAGGGAATGGCACATGACATCAAAGAAGTAAGGGATTGGATCCCATAATTTTAGGATGGAGTGGGAGTGGGAGTTAAGAGGGACGCACCACCTCACAAGAGGTGCGCCCCCTCCACATTGGGATCTCCTCCCACCAATGAGAAGGCCGCCACCTCTTTGATTCGCCCTTCTCAAGATATATGCGCTCCACTAAATCCTCACGTGGAGTATGGGCGCATCACAACTCAATTAAATCGCCCTCCATGTCATGACCTCTTTTTAGCACATGTTTTAATCCTTTAAGTAAGTCGCCTTGCTCATGGAACGAGTTGCCACCTCATTCATTTCATTTTTTAAACCTTTTTTGGATTTTTTGTGCATTTTGTAGCACACTTAGCATTTAAATGCCGTTTTGTAGCGTCTTTAAGGAATAATGCTCCCAGAAACGACGTAGTCACCCAGAACATGGAGAAAGTAGGTCCTGGGGTAAAGAGGACGTTCTGTGTGTGAAAACGAGCATCCCCCTCCAGACCATACTCCTATTACAATTTGAAATTTTACATTTAAACCATTAAAAATGGTCTAATTTTACGGATTTTTTTTTTTTTTGCCGGAATGAACTCAAACTCCTAGGGTACCTAGTGCATGTCCATACGACTTATTATTGATGGCTAGCATGTAAAAAATACATAGATACATAGGCTGTAATAACCTCCCTAAGTTCGACCACCATGGACAATACTCCAGCTTTGGAGGTGTGAGTGAAAAAATCAGGAATTATACGTCACTGAAGAGTAACGCATAATTCCTAAGGAAAAACACTCTAGAGTGTCCCCTTGATAGTAAACCCTAAGGTAGGCCAAGCCTTTTACAAAAGTATCATGTTTAGACCAACTTATTACAATTCCCTCGTGGGGGTCTGGACATGCAAATTTTACAAAGGGCCATAAAATGGCTTGATGAACCTCTAAACTCTGGCAATGAACAATGTAGGTTGTTCAAGTCTTCGGCGGTTCACAAGTAGTCCATCTAAGTGCAACTTAGTGGACAACATGCTACAATGCTTGGATCACAGATGGGATATCCCACTCATGAAATTAAAAATGTTGCTCCAGTTGTTATTTCTAATGAACTTAATCAGCCAATTCAATAAAGGGAGATTTCTAGAGATAGAACTAGAATTTTTGTAAGAGACAACAAGAGATGAAAACAAGAGAATCATCAATTCGTTAACTAGTCTAGTCAATTGTCTGAATCACAACTTCATATTTGCTGTTGTAAAGAATTATATGTGGAATCAAGACTTTCAGTGCAAGTATGAAATGGAAGGTTGGTTTTGGTTTGCAGTCTTACTTTTCATAGTTTTCAGGTACATTAAATTTGACACATTTACACCAGCAGTAGAAAGAGGGCTTCCAGTTACACGAGTTATCAGTCGCATGACTTTACAAAAGATACTAGTGCATGCCATTGGACCGGAGATCATCGAAAATAGTAGTAATGTTGTGGACTTTAACGATGATGGCCAAAAGGTACTTTCACATGTTGGTCTCAGCATCTTTTCCTATTTTATTAACTTGGTAATTTCTGCATAATCTAGCCAGAGAAAGTCATTGTATGTGGTTCTACTACATTTTGGGTTAGCCTTTCAAAACTTCTATTACATGTATGATGCCCGTAAACCGAATGCTATATGATTCTAAAATTGCTAGATTGACTCTTGCTTTGTTGTGTACAATTTCAATTTTTTTGATTACAATGTAATGCAGGTAACTGTTATGCTCGAGGATGGTCGACAATATGAGGGTGATCTTTTGGTTGGTGCAGATGGAATATGGTCCAAGGTAATATGCAAAATCTGTTGCTTTACTGTTAGTATAGGAATAACTTCTAGAAGCATCTCATTGTATTTAATATACAATTTCTTTCCTATAACAAATTCACCTGAACCAGGTGCGTGCAAAGCTATTTGGGCCAAAAGGGGCTATATACTCACAATATACATGCTATTCTGGCATTGTAAACTTTGTGCCTCCAGATATTAATACAGTGGCGTATGTTCTCTGACTATTGGTTTTGACATTATCAGAATTTACATTTTTTCTTTGCAAGCTTAATGACGATAGAGAGTGATGATCTGGGACATCTCTGATAGTGTATCTGTCTAGGACTGATGTAGAGTAGTTTCTAGTAACAATTGAGGATAACTTATTCTATTTTGAATAATCATACCTTATTAATGATGCTTTTATAGGTATCGAGTATTTCTAGGTTACAAGCAGTACTTTGTTTCGTCTGATGTTGGAAGTGGAAAGATGCAGTGGTATGCATTCCATTATGAACCTGCTGGGAGTGTTGATCCTCCCAATGGTAAGATAACTCATCTCTTGTCAATGGAATTTTGGAAAAGAGTGCTATTTTTTAGATCTTAACTTCTGCTCATTGCTTTAGTATGACTAAAATATGGGCCTACTGGTTAAGAACACGTGTTTCCTTCTAGGAGGTCGTAGGTTCAAATCTGGAGGGGTAGGGTATGTGCACCTCTGTAGACTTTAGCAATTACACTGCTGCGCAAAGGGGGTCTCTTTGTCCCACAAACAAGAGGGTCTCATACACCAAATTGGTGTCTGGCTTGGCTGTGACCTTAAAAATGGATTGTTATTATTATTATTATGATTACATGTAAAAATCAGTTTGTTGTTGAGACTATTGTTTAAATACTGAAATGGTTTCCATCCTTGATGTGGAACCCGATAATCTTCCTTGAACCTATCTTTCATAAGTGCTTTTCTTACCACCATATATTTTGTGGGATCTAAACAAGTACCATAATCTATTTGATAAAAGTAAATGTATGTCACTACAAGCTGCTGCTTTTTTTCATACTCATCAATATACAAGCATGTCAGCTTGCAAATTTATAACCTGTATAATCTCCTAATCTTACAAAATTGCTAGTTGTTGTTGGTCTTTTCTATATATTGGTTCATACTAGCATTTTAAGTTTCGACATAAAATTTAGTTACCTTTTACAGTATTTATCTTTTGACACAAGCAACGAAGCTTGTATGTCTATATACTCAGAGAATACAGTCAATCTCGTTTATATTTGTAGAACATTCTCTTAGAATATGGCTGTTAAGTTGAACAGCTACACATAATTTGGTCTTTTCAGATTTTCAAACTGCTTAGATTCCATCCAAATTTTAGTATTAATTGTTTACAAAATAGATAATGCTTTTGTACTAAAATTTCACTTCATGCTTCTATTTACTAATCCTGAAAAAATCGTATACTTTAGTTTTAAGATTTGACATAATGATCTTTAATATTTATGTAGTCAAGCTTAGAGCAATTTTTTTGTATACTTCAATTTTATGCATATTGTTCTGTTATCACACTTTTTGTATGGGGGTGTCTCCCCTCATTTTTGACAGAGCAGACCAGAGTTTTGCTCAATTCCTTTACAGTGAGCAGCAGAGACATATCATGTATGATTGATGGATGGAGATCATTATGAGATCACAGCTGGATCAGATCTTGTGGGCAGAGCCTTGGTGCAGGGATCCAGGTCATTTGCTGAGCCTCTTCTGTGATCCCCTGTTATACATTTTGGAAACTTTGTACAGTGGACCGCTACACTATTGGACATTGAGTTTGAATCCCAGTCTTCAGAGCTTGACATATATGCCTATGATGTTCATCCTATAGCTTCAGTAGTGGGTGAGGTATATGCCTAGAGGTTTTATTTGGATTATTATGACTTTTATTGATAAGCTGACTAGTATTAGGATTTATTCTACACTAGTGATCATCTAGTATATGTTGTGAGTAGGATAGTTGCGTAGCATGGTATGGAGTATTGGTTTTGGTTTTATATACATATCTTTCTTTGGCATGGTCTCCACTGTATTATATGGATCACAACTTATCCCTTGGTTCCATACTTGGCCTTACCCACCTTCCATTCATCCACCTTGTTACAAAATCCCGTTGATCTGGATATGACTAATTAACTCAAGGACCCTCCCTTCTATGACCTCTTTGTTAGGATGGCCTCCATGTTTTTCCCCGGTGTCTCGGCTCTGGTGTGTGTGGCAAAGATTTCTGATCCCGTTGATCTATTTTTGCTTGTAGATCCCTGTGGATTGAGTGCGAGCTAAGGTTGGCCTAGTCACCAGAAGTGTATCCTTGAGGTTTGAAACAAGTTTCTCCATCCTTGAAATTGGTTAGTGGCTGGAAGGGTAAGTACTCCTTGAATTACGAGGTACTTCCTATTTGCTCTAAACAAGCATTACTGTGGCAACTTTGTTGCACCTATGGATGATGGCTAATAGTGGAGCTAAGGCCATGTTATATTTGGCTCCCAAAAGGCAATCTAGGGTCAGTACCTTTCAACCATTAGCTAACTAAAGGATTGCAAATAAAGAAAGTGCTTCAAAGAAATCTCCAAAGAAAGAAAATAAAGAAAAGAAATCAAAGAGAAAAATGAAATTGAAAGCAAATTGTGAAAGTGAAATACAAAGGGGGGCTTGCTAAAGTCAAGGGGATACCTTCTAGCACATCATCCATCTGTGAGACACCTTGTTCCCTAGTGTTTGCTAAACTAGCAAATGTCACAAAGAATTTCCCTGTCCCTTGTATCCAAGAGTGACTCAAGTCTTCCAATGATCAATCCTCCACCAGACTAGCCCTTTGACTATTGACCATTCATTTCACCCAAGGAGGGATGCCGATTTGTGCAACGCATCATGATGGTTAAACTAGAGATGGACATGTATAGAAGACTTTTACTTTGTTATGCACTTGTGCTGTATGTGTTTTCTGTACTAAGTGTCAAATGGTGATCACTTGTGTATGATAAGCCCTTATATATAGTTGCTTGTCAATATTTGTCATGATTAAGTGTTTTTGATCCTCTCGAGGCTTAGTATATGGTCCATACATCAATTTGCATTTTGGTCAAATTTTGACCAAGTTTGACTTTTTGACGTGGTCAAACCTGGGTTTGACGTGGTCAAAGGGAACAACCAGCAGCATGGGACATTCACTCATGCATCATTTATCATGTTTTAGCCTTTGGAGGCCAATTGGACTCCTACAAATAGCATTTGCATCATTATTTGATTAATTAGCTAATTATGGAATTATTTTCCTAAGTTCAAAATTTTAGCGTAAGTTTAAATTTAATTATTTGGAGCTGATTTAAAAAGAAATATTGCAGATTGAATTTTGGCATGAATTTGACCCACACTATGGTTTTGAGGGTCACAGAATTCATCTGTGGCATTATATTTGCATCTTGGGCAAATGAACACAAGGATTTAATTAATGATGCATTATTAAATTTTATCCTAAGGTCCATGTTGTCACACAAAGTGTAGCTGCCAACTAAAGGGATCCTATCCAGGACAGTAGAGGAGGGCAGCTAAACCGGTGACACTTGCAAGGGCCTCGTTCACCACTAGATACAGAGGTTGTCACATCGAACAGGCACTTGTCACTTTAGATCAATCTGGAGAAAGATCAAGGGGGAGACCCTAGCCAGCCTATGAAGGCTAGCGAACCTACTCAAGGCACTCTAGGATGATGTGAAATGAGATCAAGAGTGAGATCAGGAGTAAGGAGATCTAGATCTAAGAAAGATAAGTGGCTTTAGAAGTTAGGGCTTGGTTGAGGAGGCTTAGGCAAGGAATGATTGCTGAACCAAAGATAAATGTACCACTATTGAGGTTAAACAAGTAGATCTAGTGCCGATCTAAAAGACCCAAATGAGATCCACCTAGGGTATAGGAAAGTAAGATTGAGATGGGCCAACTTGACAAGATTTAGGCTAGGAAAGGAACTAGGATGGTGGCTAGGTGATAGATAGGGAGGTTTGAAGACAATCTAACAACACCCAGCTGACAGATCTGGAAAAAGACTGAAAAACCCACAAGTGTGTCCTCCCCTAGAGATGGCCATTGCTTGGATCTGAGGGTAAATGGAGTCGGATTTCTACCAAACTTGGTCTTTAAGGTTTCCTAATTAATTTAGACTTGGGTTTTAGTTATTAAGCCCAAATAATCACTAGATCTATCAGATCTATAAAACGAGGGTTTGAAACTTGTAAATTTGAATGACAATTGGATAGAAGTAATGGAAATCAATACGTACCTTGTAGATCTTACCTCAAATGCTTGCGGCCGCCTAGTACATTGATGATCCTAACATTTGGTTACAATTCTGGGCAAGATCCAGTTGATTCCAAGCTAATGCATGTGGGTCCAAGGAGGTAATGCACCCTCTTCAACCTACAGAATCAAATAACTCAAGCTAGATTTGTCTACAGGTGGAAAAGAAACCATGCAGTGCATCTAAAATATTGTAACATCAATGGAAACAAATCACAAATTGTTACTCCCTGAAAGACAAACAATTTTGCCCAAGCGAATGGATGGAGGAAACCCTCACAATCCTCCTCAAGCAAAATCACACTCCTGCAGCAGATGAATTCAACCTTCACAAAAGATGTTATGAAATCAAGCTAAATCTACTAAGATGTCCAAAAGAGATGTAAATTTCCTTAAAATCCACTCTAGGGCTAGAGTATGCTGGATTAATTAATTTAAAACCAACTTATTACTGTTAACCACACATGGATTTCTTCACCAAATAAAATGCAGTGGAATAAAATACTGAGAGAAATACCAATCAATCACACCAATGGAAAAGACACAATCTTTTTGGGTATAGACCCTTGGACAAAACCCAAGATGGGAAAACCAATGCAGCAGTATGAGAGAATATTTTATTAAGAAAATATGAAGCTTTTACAATATCAGAAAAATCGATTTTATGCCCAACCTGGCAAAATCGAACCACAGAAACTTAGTGAGAAAAACCTGTGAATGGCATAGTCCCCAAAGTAGTTGTATGGCCTGTTGTTGTACGACCTGTACGGAATCCGTACGACCTATTGTACGGAATCTTTACGACCGTCTGTTGTACGGTCTGTACGACCTGCAGCTGTACGGTCCACCTCTGCACAACTCGACCTTGGCTCTCCCTTTGCTAATCCATACGGTCACTCTCGCCTGGAAGCTCGATCTGTCTGTCTCTCTGCTTCTTTGTCTTCTCTGCAAAAATCTCTCTCTCAAAATCTCTCCGTCTCTGTCGGAATGCAATTGTGTCCTCTCCACCAATTGATCTTTCCTTTATAACTCATTGGCTAAGCGAAAACCCTAATCTCACTATGGATCTATGAATGAGATCCTCTGATGAGATTGGATGGCCAAGATTAGATTACCATCACTTAAATATTTTCACTTTCACTTTATAAAAAGTGTTCCATTAAGTCAATTAATAATTAGATCACTTTAATTAATTTTTCCAAAGTAAACTTAGGAAAAATATATTAAATACAATTTATTGGCTTCCTCATTTAAGTCTTCTACATGCAAGGACACATGCATGCAGGAAGACCTTCCTTGTTGTCACTTTCTAAGAAGAGAGGCATTCCTATCATGTACTAGAAAATTCATCAAAGCATACTGTTACCCCCCATTTTGGCAGGGGTGTACACATGTGGAAATGCTCGCATCCTTTAGTAGTAGGGCACTTCATTTTTATTCTCTGAGCAACATCATTTTCTGGTTCAAGTCACTCCTGTCATCTTCTGAGCATTTAGCAGCTTCTAAGTGAAATCTGGGCATAAAGCAGCAGTGTTTTCATTTTCAAGGTTACCTGTCACAGACCTTTTTGATAGTTTTTTGACATTTGTCCCAACTGATTGGAGAGCTTTCGTCATCTCAGCATCGACATGGTGGTTCTATTGTTGAAATCTGCAGAATTATGGAAGTTGCTTGAAACAGCCATCTTCTGGAACCTTAACTGAGTCAGTTTTTGTAGATAGTGTTCATCCTGAAGTGTCAAAATGCATGATCTCTTCTCAAGATAAAAGCAGTGTGAGAACAAGGAAACCATTTCCAGAAAGGGCATATTGAGTGTTTGCATTTATCTGGAACAACCTTGAAGACTTGAAATGCGAAACAGGTAATATTCGGATGGAGAATGAGATTCCTACTGTCTCCAAAGTATGATGTTGATTGCCTTGAAAATGCAGATAGGCATAAAGAATCCAACTTGGATGCTTCTGCTGCAGAAAATTTAAGTGGCGCAGAGCAGTCTGCTTCTGAAAATCGAGATATTGCATTCAGAATGTAGAAAATGAGCGTTGGTATGCATGACAATGAAAATGCCAATGAAGATCCAAAATCTTCTTATCCTGAGTAGAATCGGGATTATCATTGGATGGCTGCAAAGACAAAAAATTATCCAATCTTGGAAGGATAAGAGAAATATGCCAGTAGCATAACAAATTCCAGATCATGTGAAGAGGGTCCTTTACTCACTATAGATAAATCAAGCTATGGGGGGTTTTTCATAATCCAATGGTCGATATCGTAAGGGATTTTCTGAATCCATTGGACGGAATGTCTCATCATTCTCGAGAGCAAGTGAACAAACATGCACCTTTCCGGTATCTAGAAGCATGGATATGGAAACACATTTTTTCATTTCCCAGGCCACGATACGAAAAATACTTGGTTTTGGAGTTCCAGGACAACCGTGGGGGCAGTATCAGAGATAGCTTAATGACCATCCACGGATCCAACTCGAGGTTAATACCACAGCAATCTATTAGCACAACAAAAAATTAAGACAATCGGGGATCCACAGGTGGCAACCAGGTCGAGCCCTGAAGGCTTATGGAAGTCTTTTTCTACCATTTGCTTGATTATACGATGCAAGCATAGACATCCTGTTCATGCTTTCCCTTTGTATCAACATTCCAGAGCGTGGCAGGTGTTGAGATTTGGAAGCTTGAAGTCGTGGTAGCCGATTTCATATTCGGCGTGGAGTTTGACCTACCTTTTTGGAAGCCAGTTGATTGAGCCGGGATGATGCGAATTCAATGCTCGGTGTTCAAATAAATTAGCACGGCAGCAATCCGAAAAAAGGGATCCAGTCCACCGTTTTTCACACCAAACTCCAAACACGCAGCCGAGTAGCAAACAACCGTGTGCAGAGTTTTATCCACGCATCTTGTTCACGTGGAGATTCGAGCCACGTTTCTTTCTGGTAGCTGACAGATGGGTGCAAAGATAAGCTGTATGGTTCTTTTCTCTTAATCAATGGACTTTTTCAATCCACGGTTACTATCGGTGTGAGATCTTGAGGTTCAAACAGGTTAATCAGCGCAATGGAGGTTGGAATCGCCAGAATTAAAGTTCAGTGGCCCCGATAAATTTGGGAGGGAATAGCGGCTATCAATTCCCGTAATTGCCAGAATTTGTGATTTGAAGCGGTTTACCATCCACATTTTCGACCTTGGTGGGCATCTCCGGTGATGTGGCAGCATGGAGCAACCAAGCAACGAGGTGTTCACTTTAGTGTATTGAAAGTCATCTAAATCGCATGGATAAAGGGAGAAAAAAGTGGATCTTCACTTTTGCTTCATTATTTTATTATTTTTGTTGTTCTTTATTTTTTGGGAGAGCTTTTTTGGGCCTATAAAAAGACCAGCTCTCTCTATTGTAATGATGGAAAAAACTTGGGAGCTTTTCTCTCCTTAAGCTTAATGAACAATACCATGGGATTCTATGGATAAATTGAGCACTCTCCTCGTGTGGCGTGATCTTGTGAGTTCTTTGATAAGTGTGAATATATCTAGATTCTACGTCTTTTTTTCTTTGTGTAAGAGGCCATAGAAGGGTGACAATCCACCACGTTGGAAGGTGAAGAATTCTTAGTAGCCAGCTTTCTTTTTCCCTTTGGTGAAGAACTCTTAGCATCTGATTTCTTTTTCCCTTTGTGAGCGTGCATACATAGGTATTGATCTTTGCATTTAATCTAGTTTGATTGTGTAATATTGAACTTTGGTTTGCATAGCGCACCTCCCGCAGTTAGAGAAGAAGTACTCTTTCTGATTGTTAAAACACTAGACTGAGCAGGGCTTGCTCAATCATGCGATCTTTCCCCCTCAGTCACATATGACACAAGGCCACTTTGAGCTCTCTTTTAACTCCATTCGCCCCTCTGATATACTGGCATTGGCCTTTCCTCGAGGACTGATCCTCCCATCTTTCCCATCAATCAACCAAGATACATTTTTCTGTTACAATCGTTTCCTAAGGCAACCTCTTCAGTTCACCTTGCCTTCTGTTGCACCTGCCTTAGCGATCCTATCTTAGGGATACCCCCCTTGAGTTGGAAAAGAGCCAACCTAAAGCGAGGAGAGAGGAGTGTGGTGACATTGGCTTCTCTCTCGAGAGTTGTCATCGAGCTGGTGTGTTTACATTTTGGGCTTCAACACACGCATGCCAGTTTTGGGAGACAACACATACAAAGTAGATCTGCAAAATAATATTTTAGTCCAATATTCCAGAGCCAAAAGTCCTTTTACAATGAGGGGGGTCTCTTCTTTAAATAGGAGTGAGAGAGACCAAAACCCTAACCACTTTCTAAATGAGTGGTGGAGATCATAAGATACATCAATAATAATCAACGGCTAAGATGATCCAGAATCATAACACATGGATCAGTCAAAGAGAGGGGGACATGTTTCCTCAATGGCGCCCTAGAGGGGGACGTATGACATGAAGTGACTAGGAAACACAACATACAACATGTTGGGGGGGTTTAGGAGATAATATATCTACACTAGACTAATGCCCCAACTACATCAAATATAACATACACCAATAAGTGACTAAATTCACTAGGACATATTGTCCCCAATAATACAATAAAAACCCCCAATTGATGATAAGGAGGACATGTGGACCCCACTGAAGCTGTAGATTGTGCTGGAAGGTGTGGGGAGCCTCATAACAAGTCTTTGACCAAACCTCATGCCATTTCCTTCCCTCATTTAGCCAAATTGATTTCCAAATTAGCCAATTCTTCCATTTTGTACTATCAAAATATCACCTGTAAAAGATAGAAATGTCTATAACTCTCTTCCAAGTGCTCTGGGCACCAAACTGACTGCCCCAAAATGTCTGGGAGTAGGGTAATATGGTAATAATAAGTGGTTGTACCCATACTCCCTCTGTAGCGTCCTAGGAGAACCAAAATAATTTGAAAAGTGCTGAACAAGCCATTTTTCCATGGCAATGTGTTGTAAAGTGATAAAATGACCATATCCTCATTTGTAAGTGCTTGAAACTGATAACTGAGTGTCCCAATGACATTCAGAAGGTCCAAATTAGGTAAGAATGAGTACTCATACATCATGTGACCATTAGGATAATCATCTGTAAGCTCAAACACGCCCGGACAATACAAATAATGGTCTGTAAATAATAATAATAATAAAAATCCATCAAACCATCTCATGGAACCTCTGTCTGAAGCATGGAAACATCTAATGGGCACCATAGGACCACAAATAATCAATCTCGAACATCATCGGTCCAACTCATCCCGGATCCTACGGTTGACTTGGTCAAACTGGGTTGACCAGGTCAGAATTGATCAAAATAACGACCCAGGCCAAAACTAACTGCGCTGCAAGTACAAATGGATAAGATGTGCTTCTTTAAATATTTCAATAGCAAAGCTAAAGTACAAAGTGGCATTCTACTGGTGATTAAGTAATAAACCATCAAATATAAGTCTAGATAAAGTAACCAATTACTTAAAAGAAGACCTTCAAGTGTATAATCATTTTATGGACGTGGCCATTTTGATAGAAATGGGTGAAGGTGAAAAAGACAAGGTTAGGACAAGGGAATGACTTCACACCCTCAACACTGAGACATCTCGGATAAAGGGAAAGGGAAGATCACCTAAGCATATGTTGGATAGAAAACACACTGGGAGTGACGGTGTCTCACAAATGGATAAGCTAATTTGAGGAGTGCCTATTCAACTTTAACAAATGTCTAGTGACAGCTCACATCCAAGCTAAAATCAAGCTCCATGAGGATCTTTTCTAGAACCACTGTGACTAGGTGCACAATTAACCGTAACTTGAGGTTCTAGGGGACACTTAGAATTAGTTGTCCCTTACTCCATCTCACATTCCAACTTGTAGGCTCCATGAGGAAATATTCATTACATTTCAAAAATATCATGGGAAGCAGTCTTTAGATTTAGCATTTGTTTACCCATTGTTTTTTAGGCCTAATGACCCTTCGGATTTTGCATGTGATTAAAAGCACAACTAATTGCACCTTTCATCCAGGGTGCTTTACATTTCATTTCATAGCCCTCTTTGTTGTGATTACAAGCACATTTTGAATTCAATATTTATCATGGGCTTGCATTTCATAAGATATAATAATGGATCACATAATTGCATGTAATGATGGTAGTACAATTTGCTTCAAGTTTTAGCTGACACAACTGAGGCAACTAGGGGGGAATCATCCACAATCAGGACCAAACATTGGGAGTAACCGGCCAGAGCGTTCAAGGCTTCAGAATCCCAACTCACCTAGGCTCAGGAACCAACACCAGTGGGTTCTCCTGGCCCAGAAGGATCAAGGCTTTGGCAAGTTCTGTTGCACAACTCAGAGCCGAGACACATGACAACAAGGAGTCTATCCAACATAGAGGCATAGGTGGGGAAGTCCTCAATATCACAGGCTAAAGTGTAAGTCAGGATACAACCAAATACGGATGACAATGGATGGATGGGGAAAGTGACATGTAATGCCATGACTAGCAAGCCATAATGGGGTAATGACCAAGTCCATACTACTAAGAGGGTATAACCAATGAGTATACATGAGAATTTCCAATTCTAAGCAACTAAATCACCTCTACTCTAAACAATCAATCAAACCACATAAAAATATCGCCAGATCATGACCACTAAATACCCAGTCAAGCTACCAAGATAAGTAAAAGAGGACAACATAGATATCCAATGCACAATCATACATGTGGTGGGTCATATACCTGTATCCACCATTTGAACCACCAACTGTCACTCGAACACTGCTGCTGAATAACTCTAGGCACTATCATCATAACTGATTTGGATGGAAGAAAATGGCTTACTCAGTCATCAAATCTGGGGTCATGAGGCTCAGTCATGGCATATGGATGAAAATATGTGCTCTGGATCCATTGAAAACATGAGAGTGATCATCAATATGTTGCTCATCATCTGCTGATCTCGTGCAAAATGTGCAAAGGACTGGCTCAAAAATATACTAAGAATTGGTTTGCAATCCTGGTAGCTCGGCTACTATGGATGTGACAACAGTCCAATTTAAAAAATGACTAAGGTTTATTATGTGTAGTAGCGAGATTGCAGAAAGGCAAGGTGGTGACTTGGGTAACCTGTTGATGTATTTGTAACTTTGGAATGTATTCACTTGTATATTTTATATTGTATTTGTATTTTATTATTGTACCTTCGACGGAGATGTTTATTCCTCCGGTCAGAGAAGTCATTGTATTTGTGTCATGTAAAGTCAATGAGGTTAACCCTCCATTGTATGACGGGGCATTGACCTCAGAGTTGACTCTTTCATGGGTTATTAGACTCTCCTAGGGAAGTCGGCCCAGTCAGTTACCCTTAGGGGCCAACCTGTTTGGGGTTAAGGCTAAGTGAAAGGTAAAGTATAAATAGAGAGGGTGCTCCTCTCTATTTGATCATTCACACACTCACTCACTTCGCAATAGTGAGAGAGAGGAGGAGTTCACACAAGTGGAGGAGGAGGATGCTGCTGGAGATCATCTACTTGTTTTGGGGTTTTGTATTATTGCTCATTCTATCTCTGAGGAAGTTGCGGGGTTTTCTCCTTTATGGTTTCCCTGGTGAAATGCTTTGTGTCTCTTGTTATTATGTTTGATATGTTGTGCATGTTGTTCTCTCAGATAAGATCGTAGATCATATTGAATTAAATGATGAAAAACTAACATGGTATCAGAGCTAGCCTAAAGGAAGGCATTGTATGGCATTTACGACACTTGTTTCACTTGCGACAATTTGAAAGCTAGGGCTTTGTATAGAAAAACCTAGTCATCGTGGAACTTTTGCTATAAATCAATTTTGGCGAAGGTTCAAGATCTGAAACTTGGACAGGCTGAAGATGAAATTTTCCTATACCTTGTGTCCGAGTTTCAGCCTCAGATTCATTGTACTTTCTGAGATATGATCTGTACAAGTTAGGGTTTCTGCCTCTTCCAGAATGAAGCCCTAAATAGGTGACCTAGGTAAAAAGGTCATATCTCGAGCTAGGAAGCTCCAAATGGAATTCCGTAAAAAGTGATAGTTAGGGCACAGACTGTCGTTTCACAGGTCCGAGTTTCATAGGCCGAAGTTGAAACAGTGACATGTGGCACTCCGTACAAGTTCGCTATGCTGTTTCATCCCTTAAACTGGTCATGTTGGGAAACTGAGCACATCTCTCTGATGGAGAATCCAATGAAGCTCAAACCTGTGGGGTTGGAAATATGATAGGTCAGGATACCACAGGCCGAAGTTTTAGACCCTGCAGATCCTAAATTTCAGAGATACACTAGAAACAGTATGACACATCTGAAATGGCTCAACGGAGGAAATAAAAGAAGAGGAGGAAGAAGCTCTCACTTAGGGTTTTCAGTCTTTAGGTATGGCATGACCTGATACAATGTTGGAGAAACCTGATGAAACATTGGAAACTTTGAAAATGGATTTGGAATCCATTCATCATAGATATTAATCCTCCATCAAAATGTTGTGGGAGGAAGGAGATTGAAAATTAGGGTTTCCAAGTAAGAAGAAACCCTAGCAAAGTTGGGAGACTCATAGGGCAGCAATGAAAGAGGTTTAAATGGCACTGATATTCTATCATCCTAGCACCATGAACCTATATAAGATGTTTACAAGTGATCTACCTTGGATGGTTAGGGTTTTACCCTTATAGAGAAGACTACAAGGAATCTCGACAGGTATGACTTGATGAGATACATGTATGTTTTAAAATCTGTTTCATGATTAAGTTCATGATATGTTTGTCTTCATATTATTGAGGTTAGTACAATCATGATTAATTTTAGATTGTCTAATCACCTTAGTAAAAGTATGAATGCATGTGGATAATAGAAGACATTCATTGATTAGGGTTATGACACTTATGATTGTACTAATGCACTTGTGGTGTTGTATGAGGATGATGTTGTTTGCTAACATGAAAGGTACATCATGAAAGACAAATCCATATGACCATGATGACATGAAGACAAAGACTCATCCATAGTCATTGATCACATAGAAGCTCTACTTGCAAGGTATGTATAATTTGGTTCTACAATGCTTAACTTATGAGATATACAGGTTACTAGCACAAGGTCTCTAAATCATTGAAGAGAACAAATAAGACATTGTTTGGGTATGTTAGACAAGCATGATAATCCAGGTATGTTTTTCCTATATCGAGTTAGAATCCTACTTTGTGTTAGGATCTTAGATAAGTATACTTTTGTATGATTGATAATGATTATTCTTGAAGTTAGAAGTTTAAGTAATCAAGGGTTTATGCATATTATGTTTCTTAGTTTGATTAATGATATGAAAAACTAGAAGAGTCCTATGGTCAAATAAGAATATGCATGAGTAAAATAAGTACTCCCTGAAACGTTGAATACTAACGCTTGCGATAAATTACCTGTGTATGAAATGATCATGACCATACATGTTTAAGATTATTTAGAATCATAATGTTTTGATAGTATTGAGATTATACTAATGAATGTATGATTATGTATGAGATCTTGAGGATGACACAATGATGACACTAGTGCACACTTAAGCATGCATAGTGGTTCAGGATGGATATAAGTTCAAACACAGATAATCCAGGAAGCAAAGATCAAGAGGGAGCACACTCCAGTAGTTCTTGCAAGGAAGCAAAGATTGAGAGGGAGTCCACCCAACAACCAAACAAGGATAAGTATTTGAATTGTCAGTTCTTGTATATATGATTACTTAAATGATGTTCCTAGATTTAAGATGTATATTATGCATGTTAGAAAAGTTGCATTTATGAACAAGATACTACTAATATGCAAGTAATTGGTAAGTGGCCTATGGCACTGTACAACATTCCATTGCTACTTATCTAGTATGAAACCTTTTTGCTGACATGTTGGGAGTAGTGCACACTCTTAACAATGTTCTGGTAAAGATGGAAGGCATCTAGTAAGTTATGGAATATGGATAAATGTTGTATTGAAGCATTGGCTAAGATAATTGCATGATTGTATGACCTATGTCTTTTTGTGTAAGAATTTGTTCTAAAAACTACAAAATATTTCTAATCATGCAATTGAACTTGACTTATAGGAAAGATCGTATACCATCACCTACAAGAGAGACTTGTTTCGAAGAAAAAGCGACAAAGAATCAACATACATATGAAAACTACCTATTGAAGATATTGAAGAACCTAAAGTTCCCAGGATCAGAAATACAGTAAATGGAAGAAGCGATTGCAGAAGAATATGAAGAACGCAAGATGGAAGACCCATAGGAACCTGTAAATTCACCCCGTGAGAAGAACTCTCACAAGAGGAAACCAGCATGGGTACAAGAGGCAATTCAGGATGCAGAGAGATATGGCGCTCCAGAAGGAATAAACAGAGAAAACAAGAGACCGAGGCCATACTCCAGTTATGTAGCCCTGCTGTGTGACATCATTGACGAAGAACCTGCCAACTATGAAGAAGCGGCAGAAAGAAAGGAATGGAAGGATGCCATGATCAAGGAGTACCAGTTGATCATGCAGAATGATGTCTGGGATGTGGTCCCGAGACCAGTAGGGAAGTCTGTTGTGACTTCCAAGTGGATCTACAAGATCAAGCATGTTGCAGATGGTAGCATAGAGAAATACAAGGCAAGATTTGTGTCACATGGCTTCTCCCAGAAAGAAGGAATAGACTATGAGGAGACATTTGCACCTGTAACCAGATATACTTCCATTAGCATAGTACTTTCTCTGGCTGCAGTGATGAAATGGAAGATACACCAGATGGATGTCAAGACAGCGTTCTTGAATGGTGTAGTGGAAGAGGAAGTGTATGTGGAACAACCACTCGGGTTTGAGACACATGACAAGGAGTCTAATGTGTGCAAACTGAAAAAAGCCTTGTACAGTTTGAAACAGGTGTTATTACACAACTTGTAGTTGTCCCTAATGGTATCCCATCCGGGATGGTAGAGGAGATGGATAACTAAAGAGGTGACCCACGAGATGCCACGGTTCCCAATGCAAGTTGGGAGTCACGTCAACCGAAGCACTCTTCATTTTAGATCAAGATGAATCAAGACCAAGGGGGAGACCCTATAGCCAATCAAAGTTGATTGGACCAAAGCAAAGGTTTCTAGGGAAGTGTCAAAGACAAGTTACGGAAACCAATGCAAGGTTAGGTGGACCTAGAAGTTTAAGTATGGTTAAAAGAGGTTTAAGGGATGACTAGTGTTTCAACCAATGAATGATTTAGGCCACATAATGAGATCAAATGATAAGATCTAGTACCATGAAATACACAAGTAGGACCCACTTCCTTGGGATATGGAAATGGTCCAAATGGGACCCACAAGGTGAGATTTTGGGATGCAAATGGTACCAAGGGGTATGCAAGGAGTAGATCTATGGATCTAGGATGAAATTGAAGATACCCACATATGGGATCTAGCACATGACACTAATTCCAAGAAGTGCGATTTGCCTTAGGTAGACTAGTGCCTTAAGATGGATGGGCAAATGGAGTCCAAAGTATGCCAAATTATAGATCGGGGTAGTTTAGGCACTTATCAAAGTGGGTTTTGAAAATTAAAGGCATCCAATGGCTAGATATCCATAGACCTAAAATTGAAAATGTAACACAAAATTGACCCAAGTGGGTCACAACCCTCAAAATGAGGAATGGGGCCCACAAGGTGAAAATCATTGAAATGAAACACTAGGGGTAGGTTATCAAGTGTGAGGATCATGAATCAAGTGGGATCTCACCTACCCATGTGTTGGAACTAGCTCAACTCACCTACCCAAGGAGGGCGACCTCACTCAAGGAAGGCTAAGTGCCTTGAGGGAAGGGTCAAATGAAGTCCAAATGCCACCAAACTATAGATCCGAATTGCATTGGATACTATAGAGGTGGGTTCCCAAAGCCAAGCTAGATCTTTGTAGATCTAAGAAAAAGTGAAAACAAGGGTTTTGATTTTAAGGGTTTGTTGACCAATGAAGAAGAATGGATGGATCTAGGCACATACCTTGTAGAACTTACCTCAATTGCTTATGGACACCTTGCAAATTGATAGCATTCACCTATGTGTATATTCAAGAGTGAGATTTTGTTGCTCCAAGCCAAAACGTGCTCCTCCAAGATGCCAAATCGTCCTCCTCCTACAAGACAAGATCAAGTGAAACAAGCCAAGTAAGATGATTATGAAAATGATGGAAAACTGTAATAGAAAGCATCAACTGTGTCACAAAGATACAATAATGATACTCCCTGTCACCAAGATCAACCCAAGAGAGAATATGTGGATCCCTCCAACAATAACCCTCTTCAAATCGTCCTCCTCTCCACCAATTCGGCCTCCCTGCAAGAAAACGTGTAGCTCCAAAATCCACAATGATACATAGAAGAAATATTGTATATTCAAGATGCAAGAGAATCCACAAGACAAGAGAAATATGCTCCACAAAGAAGTGTTCTATTCCAATATTCCAGAGCTCCAAAGGTGAGCTATACAATAGGGGGTCTCCTCCTTATATAGGATAATAAAGACCAAAACCCTAGATCTCAAAACCACTTTATGAAATGAGTGGTTGAGATTAAAAGATCTCAATACATAATCAATTGCTAAGATGAATCATAACAATACATCACATGGATCACTAAAAATAGAGGTGACGTCATCGCTAGAAGTGACTAAGTGAGGGTGACCTCATCCTCTAGAGGGGGCAAAAGTACATGGGCCCACCTCATATGACTAGGACATGACACATGAAGCTTATGGTGGGGCTAGGAGGCATCAATCCTTACTAGCTCAACCCCATGGCACAATAATATAAAATAATATGTCCAAAATAATACAAATGATCAAATCTGTCCTCAAAATCTGTGAGAGACATGCAGTAAAAGGCCTCATGTGGCCTCTGTGGACCCCATGGACTGATGAAAACTGGCTGGAAGATAGGGGGTTCACCCTGGAAGACCTCTGTGAAGACCAAATGCCAAAACCTTGCCTCAATTGACCAAATCGAATTTTTCAAAGACCCTTTTATTCCATTTTTAACCTATCTCGGTAACTGTGAAGCTGCTAAAAATGCCTCCTAGGGCACCTGCGCTGTCAAACTGAGCCCACTAGGCTCTCCAAAAGGGGGGGTAAATGGTAATATCAAGTGGCTGGACCACCCCCTCCTCATACAATTCCCTAGGTGAACTAGCCTCTCATGGCCCCTGTTGGTAAGGCTGGAAATCAGCCCCAAATCTGGTCAACAAGTGGAAAACTGCATCTATCATTGTCAGAAGTGCCCGAAACTGAATGACAAGTGTCTCATTGGATCCAGAAGACCCAAATATACCAAGAATGCGTACTCATACACCATGGGTTTCCCTGATGGGCTAAGTGTAGGGTCCACCATATATGGACAGTGCATAATCTGATGATCTGAAGTAATAATAAAACCTACTGAACTGTATCAATCACCATCTGAATCATATGTCCATCATATAGTATCATCATCAAGAGTATGTGGGACCATCAATCATCATCAATACTCATACATGGCCCACGTAATCATGGATCCCAAGAAATGACCATAGTCAAACTGGGTTTAACTAGGTCAATATACAACCAAGGATAAATCATATCAATAAACTAAGACATGTTCTTCTAATCATACACACAGCTTAACTTAAAGTATAACATCATTTAGTGGCTTTAATCATGTTTTCATATTCCATTGTTATTTATAATTACTTGCACAGTAGCTTAAATGACAAACCCACCCATTGGACATGGTCTAACTACTAGCTAAGGATGAAGGCTAGGAACAAGGCTGGTAAAAGGGGTGACTTGTCTAAACTCAACTAAAAGACACTTTGGACTGGGAGAAGAGGGGAAGCTACACTCTGTGTTGGACAAATAACACGGGGAAGGGCTGTGCCTCATGTTGTCCGCCGAGATGCACACAAGCAGCAGAAATCTTTCGAAAGTTGTCTCCCTCACTGGAAGTAGGGAGAAGTGTGGCCTTGGGGGCAAGCAATGAGCTAGGTATTGTCACCTAAATCCTAGCTCCTCCGTTTAGGCTAACTCCTAACGAATTCAAGGGGGGTAGTCCCTTCAGAGAGTTGACTATGGCTCAATGTATTTTAATGTTTTAGGTATATGGTATGATGCGGATGGGTGTTGTTTAGGAGTTTTTGTGATGAGACCAAATTAGAAATGTGATAAACAAGATAAGAAGCAATCCACGTTGCTAAATAAGATATCAAAATGACAGTACGTTTCAAGATTTGAAGTACAAAATGCATCCACAAGATAAAGTAAAACCACAAGGACAAAAGGTCCTGATCAAGATATGAAAAATAAATAACCAGTGCCTTATGGAGTCAAAAAATCATAAAGATGTGATGCTGAATGTGTGGGTCTTGAAAGGTACTGTTCGTGAGATCGTTGTGCAAATTATCTTGATAAATTACAAGTTTTAATGGTCTTGATTATTAGGTTAAAAACAAGGATATCAAAAGTCCGGGAATAATACTGGTAACCTCTTAGATGATAGGTCGAAGCCGCCCAGATTGAAAAAAGGGTAAGTGTTCAATTGGCTTGACCACCCTTGAGTCTGACAGCGGGATTTCGGCACCACCCGTTTCAGGAAACAACCTCAGTATTTTTCAAAGGGGCAATGCCGTCTCGTTGGTTGCGGTAAAATTTTATTAGGTTATCACTTGTGAGATTAGCAAATCCAACACCTTTCCTAGTACTAGCCCAACCCTTTCAGGTTGGCAGAGCATACGGGTGTTGGATAATCGACCAAGATAAATTAATTATGAAGGGATGTGAGTTGGAATGTTTTATCATTAAAGCACAGTTCAACTCTCCGATAGAGAGTGTTCTTGACTTAGTTTTAAGACCAAAGTTCAAGAGACTTTAATTACTCTAAATGCCTAATGCAAAGGAAATGCAACAATTACTATGCTCTCCGACAGAGAGTGCTCTTGACTTGGATTTGGCCAAGTTCAAGAGACTTTTGTTCTTGTTATGAAGTAGGACCAGTTATAACTTGAAGAACCAAATGAAGCTTTAGATAACAGAAAATGAAATGATGATAGCAAGATTAACAAGATACTTGAAATAAACTGAAAGCAAACTTAGTGTTCTACCAAACAATGTTAATCTAAAAGTGGGATCTACCTCCGAACAAGGTTGATCACTAGAACCACTAGTCCTTGAGACTTTCCAGCTAGTTGGAACTTCGGCAAGGAGGCTAATAGGGAACGAGAAGCTACCACAAAGCTATGTGGCCGTTGGGATCAATCCCAAAGTTTGCTTACTCTAGTCAAAACTTGGAAATGGAGTATAATATAAGTACAAAAATAGAGACTAATCTATGAATTTGAAGAGAGGAGATCTAAATTAAACATGCACAACACTCTTCCCCAAATGGGGAAGAAAACCCAAAAAGTGGAGGACTCCTCCACTTAGCTTTTTATTAAGAGAGTACAAATGCCTTTGGGAGTGAAACCCTTGCAAGGACTTTGAAATTGAAATTTTTAAAAGAAGATCAAACTTCAAAGCCCTTAAGGGCTTTTACAAAGGATAGTGCGTATGGTTTGTCTTCTTGGTTTGATCTTTGATCTTCCTTGAGTCTTTTTCTCCCAAAGCACCTCTTCTCTTTCAAAATAACCTACACAAGCTTAAAAGAAATCTCAACAAACACCCATTAGATGTTAGTGAAAATCAAAGAGAACTTGAAACTACTTAGATCTAGGATTTATAAAAAGACTTTTAAAAGCTATGTGCATGAGATTTTACTTTAAAAAGTGCACAAATGTAAAACGGACCAGCAAACAACATGTGCCTAAAAGATGCTAGGAATGAGATCTAAAACATAAAAAATTTGAAATATTTTTGTGTAGAAATTTCTATCTTTTGAATGAGGGAAGAAAAATCAAACAAGTGCAGGCTACATGCAATATTTCACTACCCTATATGCTCAATAAACTATTCAAAGGGAAGATCTAAACTTCTAATATGAGATTTAAAAAGCAAAAAATTAACTAAGACTAGCAATGCAAAAATAAACTAAGAATGAAGCTAACACTAACCCAAGCAATTCGTTTTTGTGTTTTTAATGTATTTTTAGGGCTCTTTTAGGATGGACGAATGGAGGATAAGGGAAGGTTTTGAAGACAAAAACGAATGGATGAGGGAAGTTTAAGGAGGAGGGACGAATGGAGTGAAGAAAGAGGGAAAACTAGGCTCAAACGAAAGCTGAGGAGGATGGTTGGACGAATGGATAAAGAGCAGGGTGACTAATCTAGGCTTAGAACACAAAACTTCAACTTCTGGATCAAGATGGACAAGGGGTTTCCACAAAGTATGAAGGTGGATCTTATGTAACCAGTAACCAAGAAAATGAGAGATTGCTGATGGAGGAAGAGACGAGTCTCCTTTAAAATGCTTCTTCTCTTGAAATGAGGAGAAAACCTTGAAGGCCTGCAAGAGATATTGATTAGGTGCCGAGAACCACTGTTAAGCAAAGAATGACTTAATCTCTAAGCCTTTCTCCACCTTGGGAAACCCTTGCAAAGACCTTGTTATGAAATATGCAAAGACCGAAAAATGTATTTCTAAACAAAACTAGAACATACATTTAATATTGAATTTGCATAAACAAAAAACAAGATGAAAGAGATATCACCAATAGTGTGAAGAACACCCCAAATGCTCCAGCATGGACCTCCAAAGTCTCGACTTTATTCAATGTTTCAAACAAATATTACAACAGTATTTTGGCAGAGTGTTCATGCTCAAAATTCCCATGAGAAAGAGAGTGCCAAGCACCTCTACTTATACAAAAACTAAGATGCCCAAAGCCTAAAACGAATTGGCAATAGAGAGAGCCAATGTCAATCAATACTAAGTCGAACTCCCATCAATCCAAAGCTTGGAGAGCATGATCCAAAAGACAACTCGAGGTGGAAATAAATGTGGATGGGGAGGTGGCCTCCACCTTGGCAAGGCGCCCCCCATCCCAACTTTGGAAGCTCCTTCATGCAAATGGGTGAACGCCATGTGGATATACGTGAGCTCTCAAGGAGAAAGCGTGAGCTAGCATGGGAGACCGAGTCTTGATTGGGAGTTAGTGGAACTCGTGATCAATGGAAGCCAAGCCATGAGGTGGCCACAAAACTAGGGAGGCGCCCACAATTCACTAAATGTTAACTCAATCATCCATTTAAAATATGCCAACACACCACATGGTGAATTGCATGAGGGAGGGCGAATTCCCTTGACTTTAGATGACTTCACGTGATTGAAGCTTGGAGTTAGCGAGTTTGAAGATTGGTAGGCGTGAGTGCATGATGAGGTGGCCTGCACATAAGCCAAAAATGCCCACCACAAATACGATTTGATGCATGTGCTTTATCTAAATGGTAGCCCACCACATTTATGATTTATTTGGTGATTGGAACCCCCACCAAGATTGTACGAATTGATGCCAACGTGAAGAGAGAGGCCCATGCTAGAGTTTAATCCAAATTTCAACTTTGACTTTATAATATTTGACTTTTATCACTTGAATGTATTCGTACATCCTCATTTAAATCACTTCAACCTTTTCTAAATTTTAAAAAGATTAATTTTGACTTATTTGATTTTTGTTCTCATGTGCATTTTGTCATTTTTTTGGCAATTAAATGCCAAAATGATGCATTTTTAGCCAAAACTGCTCCTGGGGTGACGTAACCGCCTGGAAACTAAAGAACGAAGGTGCCAAGGTGAAGAGGATGCTCTGAGCATCAAGACGAGCCTCCCCACGCCCAATTCCGCCTTCGGATGAGGTTTTTATCACACTCTGAAATTTTTTAATTAAACCATTAAAAAAAATGGTTTAATTTTATGAAAAAATTATTCTTCTCAGAATCCAAGGAAACTCCTAGGGGACCTAGTGCATGTTCATACGACTCAATCAAGATGGTTAACACGTAAAAAATCCTAGACACAAGGCTCTAATAACCACCTTAGGTTTTGACCACCATGGGAAATACTCCAGCTTTGGAGGTTTGAGTGAAAAACTCAGGGATTATACGCCACTTATGAGTAGCACATAATTCCTAAGGAAAAAACACTCTAGAGTATCTCCCAAATGGCTAAACCTATGGATACCCAAGTTTTTTATAAAAGGAACCCGTTTAGACCAACTTTTTACATTTTCCCCATGGGGGTATGAACATGCAGTTATTACAAATGGGGCAAAATTGCCCTGAAAATGACTTATGAACCTCTGAACACTGATGATGAACATGAATCATGTTCAATAAACTGGCGGCTCACAAGAAATTTAGCTATTGTACAAAATAGCTGATAACACCTCACAAATGGGTAAGTCGTTTAGAGAGTGCTTATTCAACTTAGGCATCATATCTACTTTCATAAAAGATGATCCAGTTTCATTAGGATCCATTGATTTCATTTCATGGCCTTTTTGGCCTACATAACCCTTCGGATCTCAGGTGTGCTGATAAGCACAACTAATTGCAGCTTGCATCCATGGCATGTTTATATATATATAAGGTCAGCAATTGTTTAGATATAGAATTTAAGAACCATTGCTTTTTTGGACCTTTCTTATACTCTTTGAGGAGTATTTTTAGCAGTTCATCGCTCTTTTCCTTTACTCACGTGTGTCAATAAACACATTCTAGAGTTTACAGTTTCCATGGGCGGATTTACATAAGTTTCCATAAGTAGTACATGAGCTTTCAGTTTTAGCCAACATCTCAAGTGACTAGGGGGAGTTCGTGCCAGTGCCAAACATCGAGACAACCGACCAGAATGATTTAGGCCTATAATCCAACTTATCAAAGGCAAGTTTTGTCACCAACTTAGAGCTGAGACACAAAACAAACATGGATGCGATCCAAACACAGAGGTAGTAAAAAGGGAAGTCCTCAATATCAGAAAGTCAAGCAAGACAAGTTAAGGGTAAAAGCCAAATAAGGAAGGTCATGGAGGGATGGGGTCAAGTGAAAGTGGAGCCTAAGCTAGCAGACAAATGGTGTCAAGAAAGACCATATCTATGCAAGGTAGTAAACTAGTGAGTTTTGTCAAACAACCTAAATGTGCAAGTAAAATGTCCATTTTATAATTCAACATCAAGATAGTTCATTTTAAGTTTAGAAAGTTTGCCACCTCATGACTCATATACCAAGCTAATGCTGTGAACATGACTAAAGCAACAAGATAATAATCCATAATCAATGATAAAAAATCCATAGGTCATACAACATCATCATAAACCATCTGAAACACTTCTGCAATAACTCTAGGCATTGAACTGAAACTGTATGGAATAAAGGGTCACATCGGTCATCAAATCTGAACTCTCAAGGCTCAACCTTGACACAAGGTCTAACATAAGTCTGATAAAATACACTACTCTGATCATGAGTGATCTCAAAATATAAAGTCATCATAGCCAAGCTCTGAAATGTGCAGATATATGTTAAGCAAGAATAGTAGCCCTGCTAATATGTTGTGATAACAACAGGCACCTAGGACATGGTACGGCAGGATTGATAGCTTCCTGACTTGTTTGGGCTTTACCAAGAGTAAAGCGGAATCCAACCTTTACTACAAGGTTGAGGAACACAATCCACTAATACTCCTTCTGTATGTAGATGACCTGTTTGTGACAGGTGAGGATGGATTGATTGCTGACACAAAGAGGAAGCTTGCTGCCGAGTTCGAGATGAAGGACTTGGGTATGATGCACTATTTTCTAGGCATGGAGGTGTGGCAAAATGCGGATGGAATCTTTCTTGGACAAGGGAAGTATGCAGTAGAGATCCTGAAGAGGTTCGGGATGATGGACTGCAAGGCCATGGCCACACTTATGGCATCGAACCTAAAGCTCTTGAGTGATGCTTCATCAGAATCGGTTGATGCCACGATGTATCGTCAGATGATTGGGTCCTTGATGTACCTGACGAATACGAGGCCGGATATTTGCTTTGCTGTGAACACATTGAGCTAGTTCCTGACGGATCCGAGACATGTTCACTTGATTGCTGCAAAGCATATTCTGAGGTACTTGAAGGGTACGGTTGATTATGGGCTCAAGTATGATGCGAATCAAAAGATTAACCTGGAGGGTTATGTTGATTCGGATTGGGCAGACAGTGCCATTGATAGGAAGAGCACTTTGAGGTGTTGCTTCAGTATGGGATCGGGTGTAATCTCTTGGTTTAGTAGGAAGCAGTCCTGTGTGGCACTGAGTACAGCCGAAGCAGAGTATGGCGCAACTTGTTCGGCTAGTTGTGAGGTAGTGTGACTAAGGAAGCTACTGTCTAATTTGTTTGATCTCCAGTTGGATGCGACTTGTATATATATAGTGACAACCAGAGTTGTGTGAAGTTGTCTGCAAACCCGGTGTTCCATGACAAGTCGAAGCACATTGAGATCAAGTATCACTATATCAGGGATATGGTGCAGAGAGGAGCAGTGAAGCTCCAGTATGTTGCGACGGACGAGCAGATAGCCGATGTATTGACCAAGCCGCTAGCTAGAGTGAAGTTTGAATACTTCAAAGAGAAGGTTGGTGTACTTCAGATTGAGGTTCCTTCCAAGGGGAAGTGATGAGTCCGGAAGACGCAGATGCACACAAGCCATTCTCACATAGTGGTAGGAAAGTCCTCCTATGGTATAGATGTAAGGGTTGGGCCATTCTCACATGGTGGTAGGAAAGTCCTCCCATGGTGTAGATGTAAGGGCTGGGCTTTTCCAACATGGTCAGAGGTTAGTCCTTCCATGGTCGTTGATGTAATTGCTGAGGCTTTTCCGACATGGTCAGAGGTTAGTCCTTCCATGGTCATTGATGTAATTGTTGATCTTTTCTGACATGGTCAGAGGTTAGTCCTTCCATGGTCGTTGATGTAATTGTTGAAGCTTTTCCGACATGGTCAGAGGTTAGTCCTTCCATGGTTGTTGATGTAATTGTTGAGCCTTTCCCGGATGGTGATAGGAAAGTCCTTCCATGCCAGTGAGTGTAAGTGTTGTGTTATGTGCATCTGGGCTGTGCTCCGTTGACGATGAGATGATCTGAAGATGATGAGGTGACAGTAGGGTACACAGGTTTTGCATAGGCATATAATCAGTCCTGGGATGCTCCTTCAGGTTTTGCAGTGGCATATAATCAGTCCTGGGAGATCTTGCAGGTTTTGCAAGTGGCATATAGTAAGTCCTGGGATGCTCCTTCAGGTTTTGCAGTAGCATATAATCAGTCCTGGGAGATCTTGCAGGTTTTGCAGAGGCATGTAATAAATCCTGAGATGTACCTACTTGATGGCTTGCTCGCAAAGATGATGAAGACCCTACATGGAGGCTAGGCCTACATCCAGCATGAAAAAGGGTTGGCTTTGTAGAACTTCCTATGACGAGTAGATTGGAGATTGATGGTCGAGATAGTAGCAGCAGTGACGATGATGATCCAACTTTGATGATGATCCAATGACGAAGACTTGTGCTGATGAACAATGTCAAGAGAATACTTTCCTAGTTAAGAGGGAGTGTTGATGTATTTGTAACTTCGGAATGTATTCACTTGTATATTTTATATTGTATTTGTATTTTAATGTTGTACCTTCGATGGAGATGTTTATTCCTCCGGTTGGAGAAGTCATTATTGTATTTGGGTCATGTAAAGTCAATGAGGTTAACCCTCCATTTTATGACGGGGCATTGACCCCAGAGTTGAGTCTTTCATGGGTTATTAGACTCTCCTAGAGAAGTCGGCCCAGTTAGTTACACTTAGGGGCCGACCTATTTGGGGTTAAGGCTAAGTGAAAGGTAAAGTATAAATAGAGAGGGTGCTCCTCTCTATTTGATCATTCACACACTCACTCACTTCGCATTAGTGAGAGAGAGGAGGAGTTCGCACAAGTGGAGGAGGAGGACGCCGCTGGAGATCATCTACTTGTTTTGGGGTTTTGTATTATTGCTCATTCTATCTCTGAGGAAGTTGCAGGGTTTCTCCTTTATGGTTTCCCCGGTGAAATGCTTTGTGTCTCTTGTCTATTGTGTTTGATATGCTGTGCATGTTGTTCTCTCAGATAAGATCGTAGATCATATTGAATTAAATGATGCAAAACTAACATAACCTTGAATTATGTTCCTATACACATTTCTATTATTTCCTTGGCACAACAACATGTTTTTGCTTGATCTAGCATGGCTCACCTAGAGGGGGTACACTTTCTCTCATGGGGGGTGCACTTGCTCACTTGGGCATAATGATCAATGAAGGGGGTGATGTAATAGGTGGAAAAGACCACCAAGGGTATCTTATAGGGGCCCCAAACAATGTAATGAAGTTATAAGTTGTAATTTTCTGTAGTGAACATGGGCTCACAGAGGCACTATGCCCCCCTCACCATGAGTCATTTTTAGCACTTTGTGAATTTTGTAAATGAGAAATTATCTCATCTATTGATCTATTGTACTCATCTTCTAATCTCATCCATTCATCATTTTGGATAAGGATTTTGCTCACTCTCACTCTATAAAAGAGAGTGAGCCACCATTTGTAAGGATCTTTGGCTCATTTAAGTAGAAATAAAAACCAGAATTTTGTGTTTTCAAAATATCTTTGTTTTCAGGTGTTGCTGATGGATATTTTCTCTTGCCAACCTCTGCTAGGTGTTATATCTTAGTTCCAATCTTGCTTTGGGCATTTTTCATTGTGTTTGCAGGCAAGGAAGGAGAGCCAAGTTCACCCCAAGATCCCTGGTTGTCTCAATGAAGGGGGTTTTCTGCCCGTGAAATCAATTTGCTTTCTAGCTTTCAATTTCTCGCTATTTCTCTAGCTTATTTGCATGTCTTTTCATTTTTTTTCATATTGAGTTTGATTTAGTTCGGTGATTTCACTTACTAACTTGGTCTCTGTTTGGTAGGTTGAGGAGAAAAGTTGTCCAAGTGCACCCAAGCAAGAGAGGGGAATTTTTCCTTGGATTGAGATCTATTCAAAAGTTGTTAGGGAGTAGAGATGACTTCATCAGCTATCCGGAATCACGTAAGTACCTCAAACTTGTGGTTGAAAAACTCTAAAATCCCATGGGTTAATATAATTTCACTACTTTGCTCTGTTTGTGTTGGCATGGTGAGGGGATTAAGTAATACTTTCATGGATTTAGCTTACATGGTATTGTTATCACTTAAAGTGTAGCTACCACCAAAGGTATCCTATCCAGGACGGTAGAGGTAGGGTAGCTAACCAAGTGACACCGCAAGGGCCTCGTCCACTACTGTAAAGGGGTAGTTGTCACACCGGATGGGCTCTTGTCGCTTTAGATCAGGCTAACGCAAGATCAATGGGGAGACCCTTACTACCCTATGAGGGCTAGCAAACCAACAAAAGGTACTCTAAAGGTAAAGAATGAAGCACAAGAGTAGATATTGGTGGAGAAATCTAGATCAAGGGAAACGTAGTGGCTTATAAGAGTTAGGAACTGGTTGAGGGGGCTTAGGAAAGATAGAGATTCTCAACCATAGAAGAAATGTACCACAATGAGGTTAGGCTAGTAGATCTAGATAGATCTAGTTCATATGATGAATACCCAAATTGGATCTACCTAGGGTTTAAGCAAATGAGACTAAAGTGGACCCAAAATAGTAGATCCGGGTGTTTAAAGACTAGATCTAGGTGCTTGAAGAGTAGATCTGTGAATATTGGAGGGGTTCAAGCATACCCAACTTATAGATCTGAAAAATTGACCAAAGACCCAAGGAGGGCATCCTGCCTAGAGATGACTAGTGCTAGATCCGGAGGTAAATGGAGTCGGTTTGATTTGAAACTTTAGATGTAGTGTTTTTTATATTTATTCTTAAGTGGGTTTTGATGGCCGTACTCAAATAAGTACCCGATCTAGAAAACAAGGGTTTTAACAATGAGGGGTTTTAATGGTGACAATTGGAATAGATCCCGTAACAACAAAAATAATTTGAAACACACCTAGAAATGCTTGCGGCCGCCTTGCAAATTGATGATCTTCTTGTTATCACATATATAGTAGTCGGGCTACCATATTCTATTTTTTTAGATTCCAGTACACTTTCAGCAAGTTCCCTTACATATGAGATGCTGAGATGAGTATCTATGATGGATCATTATATTTATTATGGACAACAGTATATTCCCATGCCATGACTGAGTTTCAGGACACTCAGATTTGAGGACTGATGTAGCCATTTAGCCATTTACAGAGCAGTCAATATTGCCCAGAGTTACAGCAGTAGGTTCTTAGTGGATAGATGATGTTTCGGATTGTGTGCATTCAGGTCTATGACTCAACAGGTATATTCTTGCGTTATGGTTATATTGCTTTTATATTCATTCTTGTGACATGTCTTAGCATTTAGTATCATGATCTGGCGATCATATAGATATTTGGACCTAGTTGTATTGATATTTTGTATATGTCCCCACTCAGACTTATAAGTTCTTGACCCATACTCATTGGTTTTACCCTCCTTAGGGAGAATAGAGGTGATCATTCCCACCATTCTTTGGCTTGCTAGTGTTGGTCTCATCACTGACTTTCTCCACCCATCCATTACCTTCCAGTTTGTTGTTTATCCCGACTTACTACTTGACTAGTGGCATGGAGGACCTTCCCCCACTTTAGCCTCTTTGTTGGATGAGCCTCCCCTTGTTTATTGTGTTTCGGCTCTGAGTTGCCTTAAGTTGTGTTGGCTAAACCTGAAACAGATAGCGCTGCCATCAATACAATGTATATGGAAATGAAATGAATATTTTATGAAAAGCCCATTCATGTAACAAGTGTTTCTGAACACACGTGAATGCAAGGAAAGCCTAATGAAATTGGCTATGAAATGTGAAATGTGAAATGAAAGCCTTCTATAAATGTAAATCTATGCAAAGTGTTTTTGAACACACGTGGATAAGGGCTATGGAAACTTAAATGCCCAAAAAGCAATGGTTCTTAAATGTTATATCAAAAATATTGCTGGCCTCTTTGGTATTTGATATGGATTGTGAGCATTTGTCAACGTGAATAAGCACTTCTGAATGTAACTTACCCATTTGTGAGACACTGCCATCCCCCGTGTTATTGTTCATCCAGCGTATGCTAGATTGTGTATTCCCTTTCCATATCCAAAGTGTCACAGTGTCAAGGTAGTAGTCATCCTTTAGCCTAGCCCATTCAGTTTCAACCTTCACCCTTCACTAGCAAATTGGTCACAACTATGAAGTGAGTATGGTCTTGAAAGTCTGGTCTGAGTCATAATAATAATTAAAACCCTTATATAATTGTTGGTAAATCACCAGTAAAATGATTACTTCTTGTTATAATTGTTACTTGAATGAATTGTAGAGCATGCTTTAACCTTTGACACTTGCAGTAGTTTGATGATAGCCTGAGTCATATTATTGGTCATGTTGACTTGGTCAAACTTAGTTTGACCAAAGTCAACCACAGGACATGAGGTGGATAGACCTCGGATGATGCAGATACATGTTATATGGTCTATTACAGGTCACCAGATGGTTCTATGCATTGGATTCAGGCTTATGATGATGATTTGTGCTTTTTAGCAAATTTACGGATTATTATTATTTGGTCTGTTTGGGCATATTGGATATTTATAGGACCATGCAGAGGTCCATAGGGTGTATGAGTACACACCTTAGATGGATTTGGGCTCTCTGAGTCCAATGAGACAGTTTGTTTTCAATTCTAGGTAGTTATAGTGATGATTTACTTCAGTTGACTGTTATCACATATATAGTAGTCGGGCTACCATACATTCTTTTTCAGATTCCGGAGCACTATTCAGCCAGTTCCTTTGCATTTGAGATGCTGAGATGAGCATCTATTATGGATCATTATCATATTATGGACAGCAGATATATTCCCCATGCCATGACTGAGTTTCAGGACACTCAGAGAGAGGAATGAGGTAGCCATTTAGCCATTTATACAGAGCAGTCAGTAGTGCCCAGAGTTACAGCAGTAGTTTCAGAGGACAGATTTTGGTTCAAATGATGAGCATTCAGGTATATGACTCAACAGGTATATTTTGGTGTTATGGTTATGTTGCTTTTATATCCATTCTTATAGCATGTCTTAGCATTTAGTATCATGATCTGGCGATCATAGAGATATGTGGACCTAGTTGTACTTTATATATATCATATTGTCCCTACTCAGACTTAGAAGTTCTTGACCTATACTCATTGGTTTTACCCTCCCTAGGGAGATTAGAGGTGATCATTGCTACCATACTTTGGCTTGCTAGTGTTGGTCTCATTATTCATTGTCTTCATCCATCCATTACCTACCCATTTTGCCCTTACCTTGACTTACTACTTGACTAGTGGCATGGAGGACCTTTCCCCACTGTAGCCTCTGTATTGGATAAGCTCCCTCTGTTTATTGTGTCTCGGCTCTGAGTTGGTGACAAAACTTACCTTTGGTGAGTTGGATTTCCTTGAGAAGTCCCCCTAGTCACTAAAGATGTTGTTGGCTAAACCTGAAACTTTTAGTGTTGCCACTGATGCAAAATATGGAAATGAAATATTGTATCTTGTATGAAAATCCCATTCATGCAATGTGTTTCTCAACACACGTGAATGAAAGGCAAGCCAAATGAAAATGGCTATGAAATATCAAAGGTTATATCTATTGTGAAATGTAAATACCTAGGTAAACAAGTTGTCTATGACACACCTAGAAGTGCTCAGGTAAACAAGTGCCTTAAAAACACATCTGTAGCAAGAAGCCTAGTTAAAATGTAAATCTATGCAATGTGTTTATAAACACACATAGATCAAAGGCTATGGAAACTTTAGCCCCAAAAAGCAATGGAACTTAAACTCTATATCAAAAAGATTGCTGGCCTCATTTGTATTATGGATTGTGCGCATCTGTGAAGGTGAATAAACACTCTTTGAACAACTTACCCATTTGTGAGACACCGCCATTCCCTGTGTTATTGCTTGTCCACTATATGCTATGGTGTGTATTCCCTTGCCCATTTCCAAAGTGTCATAGTTTTAAGTCAGTAAGTCATCCTTTGACCTAGCCATGCTATTCTTAGCCTTCACCCTTCACTAGCAAATTGATCACAACTACGAAGTGAGTATGACCTTGAAAGTCTAATCTGAGTAATAAATAATAATTAATGACCTATTATATTTGGATTTAGATCGCCAGTAATGATTGCTAGTTGCTTTAATTGCTATTTGAATGGATTGTAGAGCATGTTTTAACCTTTGACACCTTGCAGCAGCTTGATGACAGTTTGAGTTATATTTTGGTTATGTTGACTTGGTCAAACCCAGTTTGACCAAAAGTCAACCACAGGACATGAGGTAGCAGACCTCAGATGCTACAGATAGATGATATATGGTCTAGTATAGGTTACCATGGTGGGCTTATGCAGTGGTTTCAGGCTTATGGTGATGATTTGTGCTTTTTTAGCACTTTTACATATTATTATTATTTGGCCTGCCGGATATGATGAGTATTTATTTTTGACCATGCAGAGGCTTATATGGTGTATGAGTACACGTTTTAGATGGATTTGGACCTTCTAAGTCCAATGGGACAGTCTGTTTTCAGTTCCGGGAGTTACAGTGATTTTTAGCATCAGTTGGCTATCCTAGTGCAGATTTGGTCTATCAGAGGCCTTGTCAGAGCAGAGCAGAGATTGGGTGAGTTCACCTAGGGCGCTGTGCATGGAGGGGGTGGTCCAACCACTTGATATTACCATATTACCCCCCTCCCAAACAGCTTGGTGCCCTCACCTTGACAACGTAGGCACTCTAGGAGGCAGTTTGGGCAGTTTCACACTTCCCGAGGTAGTCCAGAAATGGTGAAAATGGCTATTGAAGAATTCGATTTGGGCTACTGAGGCAAGGTTATGGCATGGGATGATCAGTGATGATGAGTGGGATGTCTTCCACACCTCCAGCAGTTTCAGCTTCATCGGGACCCACATCCATCACTTATGGCACTTTTTGATGATTTCTGGAGCCTCCTAAGGCTCACGACTTTCCCAGAGAGGCATGATTTGGTGTCTAGATCATTTATTCTTGGATATTGTGCCATGGGGATTGACCAAGGGTGTTAGAAATTACCCCTTGGACCCACCATGAGCTATTTTTTTATGTTTTATCATCATGATTTGGTGGGATCCCCTCTTCTAGGGTGAGTTTGTCCACATATTATTATATTTTATTATTGATCCATGTATTGTATTGTTGAACTCATCTCAACCATTGATTAGATCTTTGATCTTTTAATCTTAGCCACTCATTCAAAAAGTGGTTAGGATTATGGCCTCTCTCCATCCTATTTAAAGGGGAGAGCTTCTCATTGTAAAATCATCTAGAGATTTTGGCTCTTGGCTCTTGGAATAAAATTTCTATGTTTTGGAGTACATGCTTGGGTTTGGAGTGGATGTTGGTTGCTTTGATTGTAAATGCTTTTGTCCATTGCACTGGAGGATCTCTTGTAGCTATCTTGCATATGTTTCCATACTTTTTTACAGGTTAAGAGGACGTTTTTGACAAGTGCGAATTGGTGGGGAGGCTTGCCCTTCAAACTTGGAGGAAGACGTTTTGGTTAAACAGGGAGTGGTTTTGTCTTTGTGCCAAGTATTCTTTGCTTATCTCTCTCTTGCTTGTATCTACCTTCAACATGTTAAACTGATTGATGCTTTGCTCCTTGGTTTTGACAGGTTAGAGGGACACACATGTGGCTTGGAAAAATCAATTTGGAAAGAGGGCTTCAAAAATTCTTCATTTGATCTTTGGCAAAAGTAATCCTCATCTCAACTAGCATTCATCTCTTCATCCAGGTATGCTCCAAAGGTATGGTCTTCTTCTTCCTTGGCTTATCCATAATTTCTAGATCATAAAAAACCTAATTGATTAAAACCCTCATTTTTACTTTTTCTTAGATCTACTTGGATCTAGCCTAGCTTTTGGAAATATATTGAAAACTCAGCTCTATAGTATCCATGGCAATTCGGATCTATAGTTTGGTGGTAATTGGGTTCCATTTAACACACTTTCCAAGGCACTTAGCCCTCCTTGAGCAAAATCGCACCACTTGGGAGAACCTAGTTTGGTTGGTTCCAAGACATGGGTAGGTGAGATCCCACTTGATTCATGATCCTCATACTTGATAACCTACCCCTAGTGCTTCACCTTGTTGATTTTTGCCTTGTGGGCCCCATTCCTCATTTTGAGGGTTGTGCCCCACTTGGGTCAATTTGGTGATGCATTTTCAATCTCAGATCTATGGATATCTAGCCATTGGATGCCCTTGATTTTCAAGATCCACATTCATACTTGCCTAAACTACTTGGATCTAAACTTTGGTGGCCTTTGGGTTTGATTTGACACACCTTTCCATGCTTTTAGCCCTCCTTGGGCAAAGTCGCACTCCTTGGGTGATTGAGTTGTCCCACTTTGAGAAACTGGGTGGTTGAGATGCCATTGGATTTGGAAAGAGCATACCTTGAAACCTACATCTAGTGTCTCACTTAGTGAAGTTCTACCTTGGGGGTAGCATTCCTTGTTTTTGGGAAAGTTGTCCACTTGGGTCACTTAGTGAAATATTAGATCTAGTAAGATCCAACCATCACATCTCAAATAGCCCACTTGATTTGTATCCTAGGTGTCCCGATCTACATTTCCACATCTCTTTTGACTCCATTAACCCATCTATCAAGGCACTAGTCCACCTAGGGTAATTCGCACTCCTTGGGAGTTGTGTCAAGTCCTAGATCCCACATGTGGGTATCTTTAATTTCATCTTAGATCCTTAGATCTATCCCTTGCATACCCCTTGGTACCATTTGCACCCCTAACTCCACTTGTGGGTCCCATTTGAGCTATTTCCATATCCCAAGGAAGTGGGTCCCACTTGTGTATTTAATGGTACTAGATCTTGTTATCTTATCTCATCATGTGGCCTAAATCATTCATTGGTTGAAACATAAGTCATTCCCTAAGCCTCTTTCAACCACATTTAAACTTCTAGGTCCACCTAACCTTGCATTGGTTTCCGTAACTTGTCTTTTACATATCCCTAGGAACCTTTGTTTGGGTCCAATCATCTTTGATTGGTTATAGGGTCTCCCCCTAGGTCTTGATTCATCTTGATCTAAAATGAAGAGTGCCTCGGTTGACGTGACTCCCAGCTTGCATTGGGAATCGTGGCATCTCTTGGGTCACCTCTTTAGTTGTCCATCTCCTCTACCATCCCGAATGAGATACCTTTAGGGACAACTACAAGTTGTGTGATAACATGTACCTTTAGGGTGCAGTTTTGCCATGTCAGATGGCCTATCAGAGCAGAGAATGGATTTGATTGGTTTGCCTAGGGCGCTATGCATGGAGGGGGTGGTCTAGCCACTTGTTTTTACCATATTACCCCCTCCCAGAGAGCCTGGTGGGATCACCTTGATAGCGCAGGCACTCCAGGAGGCAGTTTGGGCAGTTTCACATTTCTTGAGGCAGATTAAAAATGGTGAAAATGGCTACTGAAGGATTTGATTTGGGCTACTGAGGCAAGGAAATGGCATGGGATGAGTCTTGATGATGAGTGGGATGTCTTCCACACCTTCTCCAGCAGTTTCGGCTTCCAGTGGGACCCACACCCATCTATCCGACATTTTTTATGATTTTCTGGAGCCTCCTAAGGCTCACGACTTTTCCAGAGAGGCACGATTTGGTGTCTAGTTTGGTATTTTGATGTTATTGTGCCATGGGGACACACTAGGGAGGCAAGTCATGACCCCCTAGACCCACCATGAGCTATTTCTTATGTTTTATCATTGACATTTGGTGGGAAACCCTCTCCTAGGGCGATTTGGTCCATTGATGTATTATATTGTTATATTGATCCATGTACTTTATGTTGAGCTCATCTCAACCATTGACTAGATCACTTTGATCTTTTAATCTTAGCCATCCATTCAAAAGGTGGTTAGAGTTTTGGTATCTCTCCATCCTATTTAAAGGAGAGAGCTTCTCATTGTAAAGGGTCTTTGGCTCTTGGAATCTTGATAATTGAAAAACTTCTTGTGGAAATTCTTGGGTCTCCTTTGCATCTGGTGTTCTTCGATGATGATTGGAAAGTCTATTGCATCCTAGCATTTGGGTATTTGTGGTAAGATCTATCTTTTGTGGAAACTTTGTCTTGTTTACAGGAGGGCGACTTCAACTTGGGCGTTTTTGCAGGGGGTTAGCATTAGTATCATTGTGATCTATGCTATCTTCTTGTTATTTCTCTTGTAGCAATTGTCTTTATCTCTTGATGCATCAAATCTGATATTGTTGACGTTTGTTGTGCAGGAAAGAGGGCACATTAGCTTCCTTGGGCAAATTGACTTCATAGAAAACTACTCCAAATCTTCTCAAATTGATGGGGTTTGCATAGATCATCATCATCAAGGCATTTACAAGGTTATCCAGGTAAGATCCACAGGTTTGTTCTTCTTGTCTTGGTTCCAATCCATTGGCATCTCCATTTTACTGTTAAAACCCTCATTAAAAATCTACTAAAAATTCTACTGATCAAATCCCTTGATCAATTGGCAAATCCTTTCTGGGTATTGTAGATCGGGCAAATCCCAAAGTGGGTTCTCAAGGGCGTCACCCTTGGGGACTCCATTGGCCCATTTTCCTAGGCACTGAGCTTCTCCCAACCCTCACGATTTTCTTGACTTGGGCAATTTTTTAGTGTTTTGATCTTCTTTCTGAGACTTGGGTGCATTGATACTGTCATACCTATCAAACAAGTCCATCTTTGGTACTGGTTAGCCCCAATCCTATCCCTAACTACCCTGCATTGGACACGGTTCCCAAGGCAGTAGATTTTCTCATCATTGACTAGTACCTTAATTCTAAATCTAGTGTTTAATCTCATAAGTCACTTGCAAAACCAAGTTGGATCAAATTTACCTTGCTTAGGCCTCTTGATCCAATCCATTACTCACCTTGTGACTTCATCCATAGATTTAGGGTTTACTTCACCATACACCTTACGTACTTCATCCCTATTTGATTTGATTTGGTGTCTTGGTCTGATCTCTCTTGTCGGGAGTAGATCTGGGTCTCCCCCATTGTTGTCTTGGTCTAATATAACATCAAGTGAAGATTGCCTCAATTGGCGTGACAACCATCCATTGGGAGTCGAGGCTATCTTGGTTTCACCTCTTTGGTTGCCCATCCCCTCTACTATCCTTGCGGATCCACCTTTAGGGGAAACTACAAGTTTGGTGATAACACTTCCCAAATCAAAGCAATCTAGAGTGAGATCCAACCTCCCCAAGAGAAATCGCTATGCTCCAAGATGACCAATGTGCCCCTCCCTGCCAAAACAATCTAAGTTAGAATCAGATCAAACAAGAAGTAAACTATACGACAAGAAAGATGAATCAAAGAGCATTAATATGATCACAAGATACAATAAAAATACTCCCTGATGCAAGACGTCTTGAGGAGGAGAGATGGAGTCTCCCCACAATAACGCCCCCTTCAAAATGTCCTCTTTCTCTACCACACGACCCCTGCAAAAATGGTTATGGAAAGAGCTAGATCCACAATGATGTCGAAGATAAAAGACTTTACAATCACTTGCAAAAACATTTAGAAAGCTTCCAAGAGTTTTTGCAAAAATATTTTTATTATGTTAGAAATCGAAGAGCCAAAAGTGCCCTTTACAATGAGGGGGGTCTCTTCCTTAAATAGGAATGAAAGGGACCAAAAACCTAACTACTTTTCAAATGAGTGGTGGAGATCAACAGATATAACAACAATAATCAACGGCTAAGATGAGCCGGAAATGCAATACACGGATCAACTCAAAAATAGAGGGGGTGCACTCACTAAATCGCCGAAGGGGGATGCACCACATGACAAATGACTTAGACACATTAAACTAGCACATGGTGGGGCTTGGAGGTGTATCATATCCTGCACTAGCGTGACCCCATGGCACAATATCAAATAATATGTCAAGATAACATCATAATGTGACCAAATGACCAAATCGTGGCCCCTCAATAACACCATAAAAACGTCCAAAATGATGAATTCTAGGACGTGTGGACCCCATTGATGCCAGAACAAGTGTTGGAAGGTGTGAACATCATCATCAAACTATCTCGGACCAACGTCATGCCATTTCCTTGCCCCACTTAGCCAAATCAATTTCATCAATGAGCCATTCTACTGCTGGAAAACCATCTCTGAAAATACAAAAATGCCTGTAGCTCATTGCCAAGTGTCCCAGACACAAATCTGACTACACCAAAATGTCTAGGGATGGGGTAATATGGTAATAACGACTGGCTGGACCCCCATCTCCCTTTGTAGCGCCCTAGGAGAACGTGTATGCTCAATAAAAGTGTTGAATAGGCCATTTCAGCATGGCAAACTGGAGAAAAGTGGTAATCGGACCTGTTCTCACATCCATAGTAGACGGGCTACCATGATTGCAGAGCAGTTCATTATATTTTTCTAAGATGGGCCTTTACATGAGATCAGCCTATGATGAGCAGTATGTTTGATCACTCACACATCAGAACAACCCCAGATTAGACATGCAGTGAACCTTATGCCAAGGTTGAGCCTCTTGACCTCAGATTTGATGACCGAGATGACCTTTTATCCCATACAGAGCAGTGCAGTGCTCAGAGTTTCAACAGCAGTGTTTCAGTGGTTATTGATGATCCAGATAGAGGGTATAGGTATATGGCCCAGTAGGTATATGATGTGCATTGGTTTTATTATCTTGCTCTTTTGGTCATTTTGATAGCTTGACTTAGTATCTAGTGATCGTGATCTAGCAGTATATATGTATGAAATGAATATGATTATTATTGATTATCTAAATGGTTTTGCTACTTACATCTAGAAGCTCTTGTTTTATACTCGTTGGTTTTACCCTCTTAGGAGTGTGGACATGATCATTCCCACCTTTATGGTTTGCTAGCTTAGGCATCGCCTTTACTTTCCCCATCTATCCATTATATCTCCCTTGTTGATTTTTACCCCGACTTACACCTTAGCCTATGATATGGAGAACCTCCCCACTTTTGTCTCTATGTTGGATAGTGTTACCAACTATTTTGTACAATAGTTGAACCTCCATTGAGCCGCCAGTGTTTGAACATGATCAATGTTCACTTCTAGAGTATCAGGGGTTCAGTTTGTGATGACTAGCCAGTTTTGTTTTTTTCTGTTGAAATGACCATGCCCCATGGGGTCTTTGTAATAAGTGTGCTAGTAGGGGTTTGAGTGGCTCTGTTCCCCAAGACTTGACTATCACCTAAGGTGTTCCAGGGAGTTTTTTGCCCTTGTCAATTATGCTTTGCCTATAGTCGATCAATAATCGACGAGGTTTGCTCCCGCTTCCTCCAAAGTTGGAATGCCCGATTTTGAAAGTTTGGGCCTTGGGGGGTTATTAGAGTCCAACTAATGTATATGAACCTACTAGACACTATGTGTATGTTAGAAGGTCATTTCCTAGGTCCCTTGTTGTGTTAAAACGTTGTCCAAAATTTTTTTACCAGACGCGTTGGATAAATTTTTATTATTATTATTAATTATTAAATTTCTCAATTATTTTAATTGAGAAATTTCCAAATGTAATAGCTAAGTGGTTTGGGGGTGGATTTAAATGATTGGAGGCTCAATTCCTAAGCCAAAAATCCCAGTTAAACCTCAAACCCACTTAGCCTAAGTTTCAGACATTTATTTGGCTTCATAATTAATTTTTTCTCAAAAAATAAAAAAAATGAGAAATATTAATTAAAATATTTAGAAAATGATATTTTTGAGAAAAGTCAAATCTCTCAAAAAAAGGCCAAATTGAATAAAATAAAGATCAGAATGACATGGCAGAGAGCATCTAAGGTGATTGCAATCAACTTCAAGTCAGTTCAGTTAAGGCTCAGAGCACTACAAGCTATCCTCTATTGAGATTTTCGCCCTCCTCATGCAAGCTCACGAATTGGGTGTGTTGGCACTTGTGCATTGGTTAAGTGATATTTACTATGAGCTAGGGTGGGCGCCTCTCCTAGGTGGAGCCTTGTCACCCTCTCTTCACCTTCCAATTGCTAGTTAACTCTCCAATCAAGCATATGTGCTCTCTCACTATTGGTTCATGCATTGAACTTGGCTCTCTCTCATGCCAATTCGACTTAGGTCATTGGTACTCTGTTTTTGTATAAGTATGAGGTCTTGCTCCATTGTTTAGTGTGGATTTTTTGTGCAAGAAACCTCTGGTGATTTACTGTGTAATATTTTTTCCTTTTGTGCAACATTGAATAAGATTGAGACTTTGGAGGTCCACCTGGTGCATGCACGGTTCGTGGTGTCTTGTTGAGGTAATATTATTCAAGTTTATGCATGCTTATCTATTTGAGTTTGGATCTAGCTTAGAAGGTTTGTTATCAAGCACGTAGGGCAAATATTTGTAGGCTTCAAGTTATTTGTCTATGTTGGGTATTTAAACGATTTTGAAGTAGCATGCTTTAGTTGGACTCAATACATGCTCTTTGGATTTCCTTTTTATACTAACATACTAAGATCCAACTCTCTTGTTTAAGTGTCTGGCTAATAAGTTTCAGGTACATCTTGGAGTAAGGGATGAGCTAGTTTGCATCCCCCCCTTCTTCAAATCTCAAAGGCATCCTCATCCTTGAATGCTCAATGGCATCTACATGGTCTATTCTTTATCCAATGATTTAAAAGTGCTTGGCTTCTTCTCATCCCCACCATCAAAGTTAAAATCAAATCTCTCTCGGTTACTACAAAGCGGATCTCAAAATCAAAGGTTCTTATCTTTCTCATTTTTGTTTTTTTATAAAGGATTGCAAAGTTCATAAAATCTCTATTTCAAGTTTGCATTTCTTTCATTAAAGTATATCTAGACTTTATAGTTTTAGATCTACATTATTCATCTAGATCTATTTTATAAGTATCATCTTTAAGAGATCTAGTTTCATTTTTCCAAGCTTGTAAATCCACTTTCTGCTTTAGCTAGTTCTCAAATTTCTAGATCTATTTGTTCCAAGCCCATTTTTTTCAAGATCTAGTATTTGGTTTGATTTTATAGATCCATTTTTTCTTAATTTGTTTGTTCATTTCTCATCAAAAAGAGTGCCAAAAACTAATTAGGAAAGTGTCCAAAACCTCTTGATTTTTGCGTAAAAACTCTCATTTTTTAGTTGCATTGGAAAGCATGCCAATTTTTTAAGTATTTTAGCTTACTGTTTTCTGTTGAATTTCTTTAATTCATAATTCTGGAAATTAGCTTAAGAAACAGTAAACTTTTTTCCAATTTTTTTTTTAAATTTTCTTTAATTTTTTCAAATTTTTTTGAGTTTTTCTCGATTTGCGTGCCCTTTTAAGCTTGCTGTTTTTTCACTGTTTTTTGCTGATTCTCAGATTCTGGAAATTAGCCCAAAACTGTAAAAAAAAACAATTTTTTTTTTCAATTTTTTTTCCAACTTTTTTCTATTTTTTTCTCGATTTTCGTACCATTTTCTGCCTATCTTTGTTTGATGTTTTTCTATGTTGCACAGGGACCCATCCCCCCAAAATTCCTTTCGTTCCCTGCGTTTCCGAGTTCTGGGGACTTTGGAACTCATTGGGGATTCCATTGGGGACTCGGGGACTTATCCGCCGTCCCCTAACCGTACCCGGAAATTTTGGGAACTTTTTAGGGACGTCCCCAAAGTCCCTCGACCAATCAGGGACTCTTGGACGTCCCTTGCCCTAAACACAAAAAACATTTAAAAAACAAAAAATTAAACATTTAATTATTAATTTTTTATTTAAAACTAAAACTAAAACTAAAAATTGAAAACCTATAACTACGTTACCCTATCCTCTAACCCGCGGGCCCATCCATTTCATTCCACAAACAAAAAACGACGGGCTTTCACTCTGGTCTGCACAACCACTACGAGCTCCCTGTTGCACAACTCTGCACATCAAACAACGGCTCTCCAAGACCCGTCCCCCTCACGGCAGCTCCCCTGTTCCCCCGTGGTGGCAGCATGCAGCACGCAACAGCACCCCTATTACCTCGTGGTGGCAGCACGCAACAGGAGGTCGTGGCTCCCCTGTTCCCCCGTGTTCGCAGCACGCAGCAGGGGTCGTGGCTCCCATGTTCCCCCATGGTCGTAGTTGCAGCAGGTCGTGGCCCTGTGGTCACGAACTGGTGGCTCCCCTCTCGAGTCTCAGCTCACGGCTCGTTGTAGAGCTCATTTCACAGCCTACACTGTACAGGTACGTTAAAAACTTAAATTATAAAATTAAAAATTATTTTGACTGTGTTTTTTAAATTTTTTATTTTTTAAATATCCAAATTAAGTATGAATTTTTGTGTGCAAAACTGTCATATAATTGCAGTATGAAATTAGGTTGATACTAGTGGCTAAATTTTTTGTTTTAGTAGTTTTTAATAGACAATTTATGTGCAATTATAGTAGTTTTTAGTAGATGAATTTTTAAATTTTAAATTTTTTAAATTTTTATATTATATAATTGTCGTCCCCAACCTGCCATCCCTTGGAAAATTGGGGGTGCGCAATAGCCGTTCCGGAAACTCGTCCCCATGTTTCCCAGTCCCCCAGGCCAGTGCAACATAGCTATTTTTATCTATTTTTCAGTTCTGGAATTTACCTAAAAATTTAAAAAAAAATCAAAATTTTTTCCAACAAATTCTCAAAAAACGTGCAAATAAATCAATAAAATAGTGCATTTTCCAAGTTATTTCAGAGTGCTGATTTTTGCTTGAAATCACTGTTTTTGGTCTTTTACCATCTTTGGCATTCATCATCTCATCATACTTGTCAAATTTATAGATCATAGAGTCAAGTTTTGGTTTTACTAATGCTCTAATTAGCCTTTATCTAGAGCTCCTATCTACAGGTGAACAAGAAGACGAAACCACAAAGGGCCCAAAGGCTAGCAAGCAAACCAAACCAAGAAAGCAAAACCATACCTTTGACAAGAGAAAAACCAAAGGGATTGTAATAACTAATAAAATAGCAAGTGGGATTTAAGGCTCCCACACCCCACTTTCCCATTTGGGGAAGTTTGTAGTGTCTTGTCTCCTTTCTTGTTTCTTTTTTCAAGTAGATTAGCTTTTCCATTTTACAAGTAGAACACTAATTGTTAGATTAGATTTTATTACTTGCATTCTTGAACACTAATTGCTAGATTAGTCTTCCATCATTATTATTTGCATCACTTGTTGTGTATCTTGCTTTTTATTGTTTGATCATAAAAAGAACAGAAAGTCTCTTGAACCTGTCATAAAACAAGTCAAGAGTACTCTCTATCGGGGAGCATTTTTGCATCTTGCATTTTCATACTAGATTAGATAAGACTCTTGAATCTCACCATAAGGTGGATCAAGAGCACTCTCTGTCGGAGAGCTTTGTTTTTGTGCTCTGATAAAACATTCACAACTCACCATCTTTCCTAAAATTGGAACTTACTATTTTCCATACCGCGTATGCTCTGCCCCTCCCTAGGAGGTTGGGTTACACAGAAACGGTATTGGCTTTTCAATTGTTCACACTTAATCCAATTTTAACCATAATAAAATTCACCACCCCATTACCAACAGATCCGGCTTTGATCGATAAAATACTCGAAAGTGGGCAAATTCCAAGTGGGGGCGCTGGGTAGCCATATCCCGTTTTCAGTGGTTGGTTAGTTATTGAACGCCTTGCTAGAAACTTGGGTGGTCCAACATGTCCTCGAATAGAGCCACTTAGAGTATTCCCAGACAGATTTCCAGTACCTTGCGTATCGCTTGGAAATTCCCCTCACCTTTTAATAATCAAGATCACCCCAAAATTTACAATAAAATCTACCAAGAACAATTGCAAAACGATTCTCAATCACCTAAACTCTTGTAGCAAGCAACCCAAGCACTCAAGACATTTGACTCCATAAGGCACTGGTCCTTGACATTATTTTATTTGCTTATTATCTATCTGAGGAATTTGTCTTATTTTTCATATATTATATTGTGGATGTCTTGTACTTAAATTATCAGGTGGTTGTGCATTTTAACATCTTGCAATTGTTATCTCTAATTATATAAATCTCAATTATTGTAAATCTATGATCACACAAAAAACTCCTAAACAACACCCATCCGGATCACATCACCATAAACACACTTAAAACACAAGAGCCTTAGACAACTATTTGTTAGGACTACCCCCCTTGGCTTCGTTAGAAGTTAGCCTAAATGGAGGAGCTGGGATCAGGTGACAGTACCTGGCTCATTGCTTGTCCCCAAGGCCACACCTTTCCCACTTTCAGTGAGGAAATAGCTTTCGAAAGATTTCTGCTGCTGGTGTGCATCTCGGCAGACAACAGATAGCATCCCTGTTAGTTTGTGTCTCGCCTCTGAGTTGGCAACAAAACTTACCCTTGAGTTGGATTTAGTACCTTGATCACTCTAGTCGGTTGCCCCGATGTTTGGTCCTGATTGTAGAGAGTCCCCCTAGTTGCTTGAGTTGCGTTGGCTAAAACCTGAAGCAAATTGTACTACCATCATTACATATGGAAACTATTGTTATATATTTTATGAAAGCCCATGAAAATACTTTAAAAACTGTGCTTCTCAGCACAATGAAAGAGGGCTGTGAATTTAAATGGAAACTGAAAAATACCCTGGATGAAAGCTTGAGTAGTTGTGCTTCTAAGCACATGCAAAATCCCCAAAAGGGCTATGAAATGAAATGGAAACTTAAATGAAAAGCACCCTGGATGAAAGCTTGAGTAGTTGTGCTTCGAGCACATGCAAAATCCCCAAAAGGGTCATATAGGCCTAAAGAAAGCAGTGGTTAAACGTATGTTAAATCCAAAGACCGCTGGCCAAGGAAATGAAATGTAATGATTAATTTCTCACGGAGCCCATGGGTTGTGATGTGAGATGGAGTAAGGGACAGCTAATTCTAAGTGTCCCCTAGAACCTCAAGTTATGGTTAGTGGGCACCCAATGCATAGCGGTTCTAGAAAAGATCCTCACAGAGCTGATACAACTTGGATGTGAGTTGTAGACATTTGCCAAGGTTGAATAAGCACTCCTCTGAACAACTTATCCCATTTGTGAGACACTGTCATTCCCTGTGTATTTATTATCCGAAATATGCTTAAGTGTGTTTTCCCTTTTCCCAGATCCAAAGTATCACAGTTTTGAGTCACTCAAGTCATCCCCTTATCCTAGCCTTGCATTCTTCAACCTCACCCTTTGCTAGCAAAATGATCATGTCTACAGAATGAGTATATTCCTGAGAAGAAACCTAACCCTTTAGAAAATAATTAAAAGAGCATGTCCTAACCATTTGCACTCGCAGCAGTAGGCTCTCCTAGCCTGCAAATGGTTAGGACACACTAACTGAGGCACTCTTCACTTTTAATTAGCCAAGAAGAAACGTAATCAGTGGTGAAATAGGTAGGAAAATATTCACACCCACTTTGATACCATGTTGAGATTCATAAGAGATAAATGAGGATAAAATGGAACCAATGAGCATAAAACAACAATGTACTAGGGCTGTACCTTAAGTGTGCCTAGAGGAAAAAGATGTCCAAACAAGAGTGCGCTACACATGAAAAGCATAAATGTGCCCAAGAGAGAAATGCCAACACGAGAATGCCAAAATATAGTACCCATAGGCTTAATCACTTGGATAAGAATGATGTATGTAGGCTAAAAAAAGATCTCAAGATGAGATGATCATACAAGGTGATGTTACAAATGAGGTTTGAGTTGTGAATTTATACACAACTCAAGTAGGGCATCCTCTTAATAGGGACTATGGGTTCACATAAGTAGGGCACACTTCCCAAGAAGGTTATTGAGATAACATATCAAAGTTGACTGGGTCAGTCTTAGCCATAACCTAGTATCATAATAAAATTATAAATGATCATAGGTTGGCCTTAGCCAAATGCAATAATGGTGTAAAATTGGTCTGCCCCACATGTGAAGATTATACCATTCTTAACAAAGTCATGGTGTTTTATGTTTATTTCTAGTCTGGAAGTATAATAATGTCAATTTTGTTCATATGTATACTATTGCAATGGTTCTAGAAGGGTAGTCTAGCTTTGATATTTTGTCATGTCAGAAGTCTGTCACATGGCACTCAGGTGTCGTCTTTTTGTTTATTAAAAGTTGGTAGTCTGTAACCATCAAACCCATATATATCCCAGCCTCTCAATATGCCCGAACTCTGTGCGAATTTGATACAAGCAGTTAATATAATTTGTTTTACAAAACTTCAACATAGAAGAAAAGGATCCTGAGCTCCCTTCCTTTTAGCAGATGGAAAAACAAGAACATTTTGTTGGCAAATAAGCAAGTCAATCTGCTGTGTGGCAGGTAAAAAACAGAGGCTGTTGAATCTATTTGGGGCCTGGTGTGAAGAAGTGGTAGATTTACTCTTGGCAACCCCAGAGGAAATGATTTTACGCCGAGACATTTATGAGCGGGAACCAATTTTGAGTTGGAGCAAGGGGCATGTTACGTTACTTGGTGATTCTGCTCATGCTATGCAGCCTAATATGGGTCAAGGTGGTTGTATGGCAATTGAGGTAGGCTATAATCTTTTAGTAAGATCTATCACGATTTTTGTTTTGCATGTGCATTGTTTTCTCTTTCTTTTCCATTGGCAGTACTGCATATGAGCAGTGATGCTACTGACATCTAAACTGCTTCTTTCACCTCATGGTTTGTGAAAGAAAAGTTCTATGTGCCACATATAACTGCATGTTTTGAAACTTATTATTTTCTTCCTTTTTCTCATGGACTCAACGTAAATGGCTAAGAAATTCTAACATCTTAGATCTTATTTTTCATTCTAATTTTTACAGGATAGCTATCAACTTTCCCTAGAACTTCAGAAGGCCTACAAAGCAAGCTTTGATACAGGAAAATCTGTTGACATTGCTTCTGCACTGAAAAGGTTTATTGTTTCAAGATACAGATAAGAGGGTGGCACAATTTTTACAAATCTTGAAAATATTCTCTCTATCAATTAAGTTACATTTCCCACAGCATTAAAATCTTGTGTCCATTGCTAGCTAAAAAGTTCAAGATAGATTCTGGTTTACCATGTCTAAAGTACCTTGTAAGTATAACCTTGTTTGCACTTGTATTAGCAGATATGAAAAACAAAGGAGATTACGGGCTGGGGTGGTACATGGAATGGCACGGATGGCAGCAATAATGGCATCTAGTTACAGGCCTTACTTGGGTGTTGGACTTGGACCACTATCGGTAGCAGTTCCATGTCTCATGTTTTAGATGTTTTCTTAGTTGATAGTTACTGCAATTGAACATGCCCAGTCCATTGTTGACATTTTTGTATTATTTTGGTTGGGCATTTTCCACTTTAGTAGTTTTTAACAAGGATGTGTTTACTTTCTGTATCTGACTCTACAAATTCCTTCGTAGTTCTTGGCAAAGCTGCGAATACGACATCCGGGTACACGTGCAGGAAGACATTTCCTCCAATTAGTGATGCCTATGATGTTGAGCTGGGTGTTGGGAGGCAACAGGTAAAGTTGAGTACTCTTGAGGTCTCTGCATACTAACATTTCCATTACCTTTGACATGGAAATATAAAATAGGATCGTTTTCTGTTACATTGCTAGAGCAAGATCCGCTTATAATTCTTCAGAACATATTCATTAGGCTAAATTCCACACTCTTAGACGATTGAGATAATGATTAATTGACATTCTAAATTGTATATCTATTTTTAGGGAGTTTTATCAAGACAAAGCTTATTATATATATATATATATATATATATATATATATATATATATATTACTACCCTGGGAGAGCTGCGACATATAACTTTTAAGCATGCTCTTTTGGGAACCTTTGAAGCTGGAAAATTGGTTATAAGAACGTTACAATGGCTTAAACCAGAAGAGTGATATATATATATATATATGTATATATAATCTCCAGAATCTGGTCAATAAATGGTCTACTTCAACCGGTCTTTGTTATAAGGCACTGGTAATCTGACAGGGGAAATTGTTTGGAGGGAACAATGAATTAACTACAAGCTAAAAGCGATGTTTTGAATTTTGAATTCACCTCTATAGCTAGTAGTTTGAAACACAAACAACTTTTTGATCCTTTGTCAAAATGTTGTTAAAGAACTTTATTAAAATATGTCCCCTCACTAGAAAAAGTCATTGTTTCATATCGAGGCATATAAATGAATCTATCACTGTTCTTCGTTCCATTAACTAGAGAATGCTGAAATTTTTGCACAATGAAAGGTTTCCTACATCGAAGATTGTGTGTGTGGATAGACAGCGGGAGGTGTCAGGAGATGACCCATCATCCAACCACAAGCCCATCAAGTTAACAATCTTCTGGGAAAATGCTAAAATGGATATTTCCAAGGCTTTGTACAAGCTCAATCCTGCTCCATGGGTAGCTTGAAACATTGAGCTTGACATCTAGAGAATTTGGAAATTGGAATGCTACCTTGCCAGCTAAGGTATGGCAGTTGCATTTGCCTTGCAATAAGAAACACATATCATAGTTGAAAAAATTGGTGAAAAATCGGCAATGTCCTGAAGAATCGTGATTTTTTGGAAAAATCAGACATTGCAATTTTTTTGGAAAAATTACGTGGCGATCCAAAAATTCTCCAGGGAGGTTGGGCCGCAGGCTTTAAGGCCGATTTTGCAATTTTTTGGGTCATTTTCATAGTTTTAAAAACATGGTTTTTCTAGAAAAAATTTAACCAGTTTTCTACAAATGACATTGAAGTCAGTAATATTAAATGGTGATGTTAAATTCTCCTTATCTTAATGTTATGGTAATGTTAATGACATTGAAGTGACATTCTCCTTATCTTTTATTTTCGGTAATGACATTGAAGTGACATTCTCCTTATCTTTTATTTTCCATCATTTTACTTAAATTTTTAACATTACCATTAATTGTTTCAGGATGTTTGAGAGTGGTTCCAACCTCATTGGACTTCATATGCAAAAAGTAGAATTTTAGATCCCAGTCGGAATTCAACAGACTTAATAGTTTTCAGGATTTTAGGATTGCAACGTTTCCACTGGATTCTATCACGTATGAGGGTAAGGGATTGGAATTTAATCAAGCACATCAAACTCTCTACATACCTTGATGTTGGTGGTGTTGATGCCTGATTGTTAAAGTTGATTGAAATCCTCTATCATGACCTTAATAAAAATGTACCTTTCAGTCAAACAAAATCACTTATTAAGCACGGGAAACTTTTTCTACCTTATTTTAATGCTTGGATTAGGAAGTTTCATCAAAATTGTAGGGTGTTGACTAATGTCCTTGGAGGATCAACTTCGATATTCGAGGTAGAGGCAAGGGCTAGAACCTAGAGGAGGGAGGATGACCAATGTTCCAATCGGTGTTGAAACTTCCGAATTTCCAATCTTTGAAACTATTATGTATCATTTTTTATTTGGCATCCACTACATCATATATATCAATGTTTTCTCCATATTTATGTGCCAATGTGTTTATCTGATGTTGTTGGTGCTTTATAAGTTTAAAATTCTAAAAAAAATGAATATATTTTGTATTTTTTTATGTTTGCTGCAGTTTGCCGATTTTTTTCGCTGATGTTGCCAAGAAGTTGTATTTGGGACCCTTGCCAATTTTTTGCGATGCTGATTTTTTCAACTATGACACATATAAACAACTGATCAAGCTGACTAGTATTCGAAGACTAAACTTACTGTGGTGTTACAGGCTCCAAAAATGCCATACCCTTATAGGCTTATACTTTCCCCTTGGTGGCTTCTTGTACTTTTACTCCAAGTATTACTACAGGATCTCTAAAATATTTTAACTTTCTCATTTCTAACAGGAAATTTTCTATTTTTCCATATCTTGATTTATGAAAGCTTATTAACATTTCCCTAAATAAATGCTGGGTCTCATGGTGTACTGTTTGCATGGTGTTCCTTTTAGGTTTCTATATGTTACCCCTCGTCTATATAACAGATGCATATTTCTGAATGCAGCTCAAAACTAGAAGGGTGGATACCAAGTTGCAGACTGTCTGATAAAGTACGTTGGTTCAAGGCTGCTTCTATGATGCTTTTACAATTCCCAAATTTAAAATATTCAGTTGCTTGAATTGTTTTCCTAAGGGCAATTTAATTTTCCTTTCCTATTTAACATAGCAGTCTAGCCATTAGCACCACTGTTGAAGCAAAGTGTCTTCTAAATTGACTTGTTTTGAGTGCCAGGCGAATGACCAACTAAAACAATGGTTGGCTGATGATCATGCCATGGAACATGCTATTGATACAGAGTATGTCTTTTTCTCTCTTAGAATGTAAAGTGATAAAAAGACTTCAATAATATAAAGCGATTATGTGATATGCATGCAAGTTTGGGCATTTTTAATTTAATCATTCTAGCTTGTTATTATTGGCTTGGTGGCTTCAGTTTATGTTAGTTGGTGTCTTCTACATGCAGAGAACCAGTTGCCTAGTCATATATGCAGTGCTTGTAAGGCTATTCAACTGAGCAAAGAGGAGAACAGGCCTTCTGTTATTGGGTATACAGGAAAACCACTTTCAACAAAAGGAAAAAAGGAAGTTAATGGTTATACCAATTGATAACCTTGTGTGCATTGTGATTAATTCATTCATTATCTAGGTTTCTAAACAAGAGTTGTTTTTGCACTGGTCAGAATTGCATGTGGTTCAGAAGGTGTACCAGCATTACTACCATATCCACAGGTCAGTTCATGGCATCCCACCTTTTTGTATTAAATAAACCTTAACAAATATGCAACATGGATACAAACAAGAAGCTGGTACCAACCATATCCATGGAATTCACCATGAACAGTACCAGATATGCTCTATTTTTCTCATGTATTTTCTTTTAAAGTAGTGATTTACTTCCCTTTAAATTATGATTGTCACCACAATTTGACAGTCAATGTTATGATCATTACTTTTTATTCTGATTCTGCTAACTATGCCGTCAAGCTGTAAAACTTTTATTCACATCTATAATGTGTCTAGTCACAATAATATTGTCCTTTGGTTTTAACTTTTCATCCAACTAGAATTGTAGCATTAGGAATCGCTGATCGGTTGGTCTTGTGATGAACAGGTTTCTGAAAGACATGCCTCCATTGTTCATAAAGATAATGCATTTTTTCTCACTGGTATGGGCAGTCAACATGGGACCTGGATAATAGAGTACATTTTGAGGAAAACAAGATCGGTCTTTCCATTTACCAAAACAATAGTAGAATACTTCTATTCCCCGAAAATTAACCATCATTATCTTTTCAGTCAAGAATGTAGGAGACATCATGCCTCTTCCAACATGCCAGTCAGGATACATCCTAGTTAAGTCATTCAATTTGGAACACATAAGTAAGTAGGTATTGTTACTGTTATCACATCCATGTTAGCTGGGGCTACCATGATACAGATTGTATGGTCAGAGATATTTTTCCAGATTCTTTTTGATCCAGAGCAGAGATGAGCTGAGTTTAGAGGGGGCATTATGTATTTTGATGGTCCAGATGCTACTACTGAGCAGTATTACAGAGCCCCTCTTCCTTTCCCACCTTTGCATGACCCCATTGAGAGGGGTAACTTAGCCATATTATGATGAGAGCAACACGGATCACAGCTGGTTCACCGCTTCTTTCCCACTTACAGCAGAGATTGGTCTTCAGATCCACTTGTAGCCGCAGGTATATGGTATGGCAGGTATATCATTTGTGGTTATTGCTCATGGTTTTGCTTTGAGGCTTCCTTATTTTTATTAGTACATGGACTTAACATATGATGGCTGACTTGGTGATCTCGAGTGTTATTTGTGTGATACTTGTGGCCGTTGGTGAGGTCAGTCCACCCGTTCCATTAGAGACTCATGTTTATGCACACTGGTTCCTATCCCCTTCTTGGTATAGATTTGGTCATTCGACCTCCAGGAAGCTAACTTTGGTCTCACTTGTCACTTCCATCCACTCATCTGACCCATCCATCACTTGCTTTTCTCGACCTAGACCAAGATAGGTGGCCTTGAGGACCTATTCCCCTAGTGGCCCCTGAGTATTACTATGATTCATGTCTTTTTGTGCCACGGCTCTTTAGTGTGTGAGATGCATTCTCAAACCTGTGATTCACTTCCTGTCGGTTTCCCCCGATGTTGTGATGTAGTATAGGATTGTGTAGCCTCACCGGGTGCTCCCCATTAGTCCTCGAACCATACATACTTGCCACCATTACATTGCAGTATGTGTATCATTGTTTTATCTGGTATGAAATGTAAATCTAAGAATGTGTTTCTTAACACACACGGATCAAAAAGCCTATTGAAATGTAAATCCAAGAATGTGTTTCTCAACACACACGGATCAAGGCTAAATGTGAAATGAAATGTAAAGGGCTAAGCAGCGGTAACACAAGCACTATATAATGACTGTTTGGCCACATATGTATTTGAGCATGTAATGGTTATTTCCTCACCGAGTCCAAAGGGACTGGGAGGTGAGATGGAGTAAGGGACAGCTAATTCTAAGTGTCCCCTAAGGTCTCAAGTTACGGTTTGTCGGACACCTAGTCATGGCGGCTCTAGAAAAGATCCTCACGGAGTCTGTTGCAGGCGGGGATGTGAGCTGCAAGGTGTGTGTTAGAGGCTAGTAGTGGTTTCCCTGCACTATACCATTTGTGAGGCACCGCCCTTCCCTAGTGTTTCTCATAGTGTACTTATGTCATTGGGTCCCCTTTTCCTCGCTTATCCGAAGGGTCATACAGTTCTGGTCTATGTCATTCCCCTATCCTCTTAGCCTCGTTGTCCACCTCACCCAAAGCTATCTCAATGACCAAATCTATAAGTGTGCGTAGCAGTCGAGCCTTTGTTGGAAGTGGTGGGCCCACCTCACCTTGGGCCCATTTTTGAGCTATTGTTTATTATGATCACCATATGTTCGTCATTTTATGCTTATAGTTATTGTACTAACATGAATAAGAGAGCCTTGGCATTTCATGTTGCATGCAAAGACACATTTCAGCCATTACCATTATTGACCAGATTTGACTTGGTCAAAGTAGGTTGACCAGGCCAAAAATGGGCCCCGGGAAAAGTTGGAACCAAAACTTCGATTTTGGTTATTTGGTACGTATTAGGGTCCCATACAAGCCCCCAAGCGTTAGATCACGAAAATATGGAAGCAGCTATGAGATTTTTAATTATTAATGGCCAGCAGGGCCATATTTTAATTAAAAATGCTTGGAATTGGGAAAATTGTGCTCATACAATGGATCATGGTCACTCTAGTGACCACTAGTTGTGTATTTGGGGCCTACGATCGCATTGGAACAGACGGTTCGTCAATCCGGGCAAAAGAAGTGGGTCAAAATAGCAATTTTCATCTTCAGCAATATGAACCAGCAAGAAATTAATGGAAAATATCAAATTTGGCTAAGTTATACTTTGATATGGCTAATGCAATGTTGGGTAAAGGTAAAAGGGTCTCTCATTATCATTTTTGTATATTTTGGACATGGTTATATTGGTGTGGGGCCCTCCATTCAGCCCAACAATTTGTATGGGGCGAATTTGGCCCTACATGGGTGTTTTTGGCCAAGTGAAAATTCATATTTTTGCATTGTAATGTAATGAGACTTAAGGCATGGCGCCTAGGGGGCAAAAACAGCCTAAAGCCACCCCCTAAGTGTCCCCACTTGGTGTGGTTCACACTTGTTGTTCCCCCTCACTCTCCTTGGGTGCACTTGGGTAATTCGCCCCACCTCTCTTGATGTAATTTGATGTTATCTCAGCCATTGATCTCCTCAATGAGGGATTTAATCTCAGCCACTCATCTCTTTGGCTAGGGATTGTGTATGGAGTTTCTCTATTTAGGAGAGAACTCACCCATTTGTACTTCTTTTTGGCACTCTTACCATTTGGGATTGAATAGAGAGAAACTATTTGCAGCTCGATCTTGTGTACTTCTGGTGATTTTCTTAAGGAGTTGATTGTCTTTGTTATCTCAATGCACTAGGAGATATTGTGATTGTCTTCAACATTTACGTTTCTCACCATCTTTGTGGCAGGCAAGGGTTCTTGGAGGAGGGCGCATCACTTGGGGACCATTGGTGTTCCACTCTCCGGAATTGGTCTTCAACAGGGAGTGTTTTTTATATTTATGCCAAGCATTTCCTTTCATTTCATTTACCTTGCTATAGTTTTCCTTTGCTTGTTTAGCAATCTGATTTTTGTCCATTGTTTTGGCAGGCAAAGGTGGGCGAATTGGTGAGACTGGGCAAGTCGACTTCACTTGGGGACTTCCACATTTTCTCTTATTTGATATTTGGGCCACATATCCTTAACAAATCAAGGATTTCACCCTGTGCCAAGTAAGTATTTCACTTCTTTCTCTTGAATTTCATTTTCCAAGTGGTATAGAGAAAAATCTTCATAAATTAAAAACCATAAAAATTCACTTCTCCAAATTTAACCGTAGGATTTAATTTATGTTTTAAGCCCGCTTTTGTTTTGCTTAGAAAACCGTAAATCCAAAACTCGATACCTTTTCAACTCCATTTACCCACATTTTTGGCACTAGTTACTTGCTAGCATGCGCCCTCCTTGGGCGTGTTTGGTCATTTTCTCTTGGTTGTTTGGTTTTGGGTTTGTGGGTAGGCTTGGTTATTGTTTTGCTTGTTTAATTATCATCCAAAACCAAGTTAGAATCACTAGAAGTGCTACTTAAATCGCTGATTTTATTTCTGCCATGCATGCCTGATTAATTTGAGTCAATTTTCCCCATAGGCAGAAATCCATTTTTTACTTTTAGCTTAATTTTTCTCTTTGAGTCAACTTCCATCCATCCATCTTTCAAGTTTTACTATCCTTTGCACTCATATCAGATCGAGAATCCCTTAAATAAGTACATTATTTCACCTAGAATCTTGATCCATTGGCAGGAAGGGGTCTCAAAACACTTTACACATTCACCTTGCATTTTCATTCACTTTAGACAAACAGATTTGGTTGATAACATGCAAGAAATGATCAAAACCCTGACTCTTTTGACCATGGACCTTGTGAAGAGTAGAGACTCGGATCATTACAAAAATCCATATGGCCCCAAGCCATATTGGAATCCCAATAGGAGGCCTAATACGGAAGAGAACAAGAGGCCACCTATTGCATTGGATGCTCCTGATGTAAAGAACATCAACTGGTGTGACAAGTGTGATGATGAGCACCCTGAATCCAAGTGCCAATTCACTGAGCCTGAGGAACACCTGGAAAAGATAAACTTCATTGATGACACAACCTTTGACTTAGATTTTGGGAGGATCCTCATTGATGATGAGGAAGAAGAAGAAGAAACCGTGGACGATGAGAGCCCCTCATGTCTGCCAGTTCACCCTGTGTGTGAGAACCCAAAAAGGACGAGAATTTATCGACGACATAGGGATGAGCCAAGACCAACCCCTTTCATGGAGAGGTACGAGACCAATCAGCCTGACCCTGATATTATACTTCCCACATCTGACGAGGTCTTTGGTAGTGGCATTGAATTGGAAAAGGAGTTAGCAAGAATTATGCAAAGTGTCCCTGTGTCTGAGCTAGTGAAGCTCCCCTCGATTCGTGACCAGATTGCGGATTTTCTTGATAGCATTCCCATACAGAGGGATTCACCCAGTACTTCCACGAGTGTCCCCGAGAATCTTGATATTACCTACAAGAGAGAGAAGGATGTAGAGGACCCCCCTATCAACATTCAGACTGCTATATATGAGAGGAAGAATGGGGGGCATCAACGATTTTACCTTACCCTTCGCATCCAGGACATGTTGCTCCACAACTGTATGCTTGATTCGGGATCCTTTATGAACGTCATGTCGCTGCGCATCATGAAGGCCCTGGGCCTTGAGGTGACACGCCCTTATGGAAATGTGTGCGGGATTGATTCTAGACAAGTTCCAGCTTATTGCCTAATCAAGAACTTGAAGGCCGACCTCTTTTCGTGTCTAGATATGTCCACACTCATGGATGTGGCTGTCATCGACCTTCCCCCGATGTATGGCATGCTCTTGTCAAGAAAGTGGGCTGTTGGGTTAGGAGGGCACTTACAGATGGATTTATCTTATGCCTCCATCCCCGACCCTAACGGAGTGCTGGTGAGAATTTACAAAGAGCCTTTCTACGAAGGGCATGTCGAGGGTATGGAGGATGGCCTTCGGAGAACCTACGAAGAGAGCGAGTCGAACCCTAAAGGGATCTACATGGATTTTGGTGATGACCGGGAGGACTTTGATGACCAGGCCAGAACTAGGCGCCAGTTTGACCGGTGGCTTTCTAGCCTTAGGATGCAGTCATATGAGGATGACTTTAATGAGGAGTGTATGTGCCAGCTTGCCCATGAGGATCTTATGAGTGAACTGAACCCACCTCCTGAGGGACATGATCCTACTGAGACGCACGAGGGCACCTCCAAAGGTTACCCTCACTGTTAAGACCCCCCAGATAGGCTGGATCAGTTGTTTTTGGATGATCGTAGTCCTTCTACCCGAATAGATGATGAGGTGGGGTGATCTCGGCGAGCCGAGACTAGCATGATCACTCCCGAGCTGCCTCTTCCTGGAGAGAGAGATCATCAAATAGAAGCCCTTGTTGACGATATCCTGCGCCCTTTAGAAGATTGGGAAGTGAGAGGCATCCCACCCCTTGAGCAGAGGAGTTTCCGAACGCTCACTGAGATCTTGGCTTCCGCAGATGACAATCTAGCTCGATAGGTTAGAGGCCTGCCCTTGCGATGCTGGAGGGAAGAGTCCTCTTCTTAGGATCCTCCCGAGTCGGAGAATGGGAATTTGTATCAGACCATTTTTCAAGAGTTCTCCCTTCCTCTCATATAAGGCTATCTGGATGTTGATGGGAGGATCCTCCTCATCGTCAACCATGGAGGTGCCGGGTCTGGAAAAGGTTGATCCTCACCATGCTTGGTGGTAGTCTCAAGGATACTCTAAAAAAACTCTACCACTTGCTCTTTAATGTATGGGATTTTCATAAGTTCAGTGAGTGGAATATTATGCATAACTTTGTCCAATTCTTTCTCAATGTTGATGTCTAAGTCAGACTCAGGGAGAACAGAAGTTGGCTCACTCACTGTACTAGGCTGCTCACTATTCTTTCTCTAAAAGAAAGGGGTAGGGTTTTGGCCGTCCTTTCTTCTTTAATAAATTCTAATAGGAGCTTGGCCACTACTTTCAGGCTTTTCCGTGGAAAAAACGGGAAGACTAGGACTAGGACTTTCTTCACTTTCTTCTTCTTGATTTATTAAAATACGCCCAAAGTCTTTGTCAAAGTCTAAATCATTGACCCAATTAATGTTTCTTGGGGAATCCTGGTTATCCTCACTATGAGTGGGACACTCAGTATCCTCCTCCTTTTGTTCTTCCGACTAGTTAATTCCAGGAGGTTCAGGTGACGTTTGGCTCATCGGGTTTTTTCTGTTATCATCATTGTTAGGCCTATTTTGAGGGTTCCAATAAGGGTTTGGGCCATAGGGTTTCCTATACCTTTCTGATTCCTTGCTCTTAGCTAGATACCTATTTAGGAGAGTAAAAATTTTCATCATTTCTTGCATGCTCTCCATCATATCGTTGGGATCTTTAACCGGTTATTTTCCTTTTCTAGCTTTGGGCTCATATCTAGAGGATGAAGCACTGATCGAATCAAAGAAGTTTTGCTTCCCCATAGAGGCAGCATTTGCTTTAGCCTTTCTAGCATTTTCTTGAGCTTCTTTTAAGTCTTTAGGGTCTTTATCTTTGAGGTGATAACCAAGGTAACCTTCAAATGAATTGAGGTAATGAATCAACACAACTTGTTCTTTAGGCCTAATATGATCAGGGATATTGGCCACTATCTTGTCAAAATGAAGGTTGAATTCATGGACTGACTCGTTCTCTTTCTTTTTGATCTCAAAAAGTTGATTAAGAAGAAAACATCCGTCCAACTTGACTGACCACTCATGCTTAATTTTTTCTGCGAAGGCATTGTATCCCGTGATTGATGATGCAAGCAAATGGTCAAACCATTTACGAGCATCACCCTCCAGGGATGCAAAAAGACCCCTCATATAAACATCTTCCTCTTCTGCCCCATAAGCTTCCATATTAGCCCAGACATTTTCAATGTGGTCCTCAATGGAGGTCGCACAATTCCCATTAAATTTAGGAATATTTTCAAGATACTTGTCGGGCATATCATGGGGTGAACCAGGGATTTGAGAAAAATCTAAAGGTGATGCTTTGGCCTTGTTCCCAAATCTACGAGCGACTGGAGGATTATTTTGAGGATTGTTTCATGGAGGACTTTGATTTGAATTATGAGATAGAGATGCAGGAGGAACCAGATTAGTTGAAGGGGATCCCAAGAAACGATTTGGAGAATCAGAAGAATTCACGATTTTCCAAAAGAAATTAGATGATTGGGCTTTGGGATCTCTTCGATGATATGTAAGCGGGGTTCCTTCCGATTGATTCGTGTTAGCCCTACTTCTGAGATCGTAAGGATGTATTTGAGGTCGTTCCTTAGCGGAGTCACGATTAGGAGTCACCATGTAAACTTTTAATTCTTGTCCACTGAAAGATATGTCGTGTAAAAGCGGGGAGAGATGAGTGAAATAAGATGGTTATGTATGATTTAAAAATGTAAATGATAACCATCCAAGTTACAAGACCGGATGCGATGTTATGAGATACTCACGGCCACTCACAGACACCTGAGGTAAGCCTCTGCCTCCCCAACAACAACGCCAAAAATGTTATCACACAACTTGTAGTTGTCCCAAAAGTTGATCCTAACCAAGATTGTAGAGGCATTGGACAACTAAAGAGGTGACCCAAGAGAGCCACGATTCCCAAGGATTGTTGGTTGTCATGTTAATCGAGGCGCTCTTCACTTTAGATCAAAACAAAGCATGACTATGGGGGAGACCTGTTATCACACAACTTGTAGTTGTCCCTAATGGTATCCCATCCGGGATGGTAGAGGAGATGGACAACTAAAGAGGTGACCCAAGAGATGCCACGGTTCCCAATGCAAGCTGGGAGTCACGACAACCGAGGCACTCTTCACTTTAGATCGAGATGAATCAAGACCAAGGGGGAGACCCTATAACCAATCAAAGATGATTGGACCCAAACAAAGGTTCCTAGGGATATGTGAAAGGTGAGTTACGGAAACCAATGCAAGGTTAGGTGGACCTAGAAGTTGAAGTATGGTTGAAAGAGGCTTAAGGAGTGACTAGTGTTTCAACCAATGAATGATTTAGGCCACATGATGAGATTAGATAACAAGATCTAGTACCATAAAAGACACATGTGGGATCCACTTTCTTGGGATATGGAAATGGTTCAAATGGGACCCACAAGGTGAAGTTAGGGGTGCAATTGGTACTAAGGGGTATGCAAGGAGTAGATCTAGGGATCTAAAGTGAAATTAAAGATACCCACATATGGGATCTAGCACTTGACACAAATCCCAAGGAGTGCGAATTGCCCAAGGTGGACTAGTGCCTTGAAATGGATGGGAAAATGGAGTCAAAAGTATATCAAATTGTAGATCAGGACACCTAGGATGCAAATCAAGTGGGCTACTTAAGATATGATGGTTGGATCTTACTAGATCTAATGTTTCACTATGTGACCCAAGTGGAAAACAATCCCCAAAATGAGGAATGATATCCCCAAGGCAAATCTCCACAAAGTGAGACACTAGATGTAGGTTTTAAAATATGCTCTTTCCAAATCCAATGGGATCTCAACCACCCACGTCCTACAAGTGGGCAAACTCAAACCCCCAAGAAGTGTGACTTTGCCCAAGGAGGGCTAAAAGCATGGAAAAGTGTGTCAAATCAAGTCCAAAGGGCACCAAAGTTTAGATCCAAGTAGTTTAGGCAAGTATCAATGTGGATTTTGAAAATCAAGGGGATCCAATGGCTAGATCTCCATAGATCTGAGATTGAAAGTGCATCACCAAATTGACCCAAGTGGGGCACAACCCTCAAAATGAGGAATGGGGCCCACAAGGCAAAAATCAATGGGGTGAAGCACTAGGGGTAGGTTATCAAGTATGAGGATCATAAATCAAGTGGGATCTCACCTACCCATGTGTTCGATCTAACCCAATTAGCTTTTCCCAAAGGGTGTGATTTGCTTCAAGAGGGCTACTTTGCCTTGGAAAGTGTGTCAAATGGAACCCAATCACCACCAAACTATAGATCCGAATTGTCGTGGATACTATAGAGGTGGGTTTTCAAAATCTTTCCAAAAGCCAAGCTAGATCCAAGTAGATCTAAGAAAAACAAAAATGAGGGTTTCGAATTTTAAGGGTTTGTGACCAATGAAGAAGAAGGGATGGATGTAGGCACATACCTTGTAGAACTTACCTCAATTACTTATGGCCACCTTGCAAATTGATAGCATTCTCCTATGTGTATATTCAAGAGTGAGATCCAAGAGCTCCAAGCCAAAACGTCCTCTTCCAAGAATGCCAAATCGTCCTCCTCCTACAAGACAAGATCAAGTGAAACAAGCCAAGTAAGATGATTATGAAAATGATGGAAAGATGTAATAGAAAGCATCAACTATGTCACAAAGATACAATAATGATACTCCCTGTCACCAAGATCAACCCAAGAGAGAATATGTGGATCCCTCCAACAATAACCCTCAAAAAATCGCCCTCCTCTCCACCAATTTGACTTTCCTGCAAGAAAACAAGGTGTAGTTCCAAAACCCACAATGATACATAGAAGAGAAACTGTATATTCAAGATGCAAGAGAATCCACAAGACAAGAGAGATATGCTCCACAAAGAAGTGTTTTATTCCAATATTTCAGAGCTCCAAAGGTGAGCTATACAATAGGGGGTCTCCTCCTTATAGAGGATAATAAAGACCAAAACCCTAGATCTCAAAACCACTTTACAAAAGATGAGTGGTTGAAATTAAAAGATCTCAATACATAATCAATGACTAAAATGAGCCTAACAATATAATCACATGGATCACTCAAAATAATGATGACATCATAGCTAAAAGGTACACAGTGAGGATGACATCATCCTCTAGAGGGGGCAAAAATACATGGGCCCACCCCAAATGACTAGGACATGACTCATAAAGCACATGGTGGGGCTAGGAGGCATCAATCCTTGCTAGCTCATCCCCGTGGCACAATAAAATAATATATGTCCAAAATAAATACACATGATCAAATCTGTCCTCAAAATTTGTGACAGACATGCAGTAAAAGGCCTCCTGTGGCCTCTGTGGACCCACCCAAGTGATGAAAATTGGATGGAAGATAGGGGGTTCACCCTGGAAGACCTCTGTGAAAACCAAGTGTCAAAACCTGCCTCAATTGCCCAAATCGAATTCCTCAGTGACCCTTTTATCCCATTTCTGGACTGCCTCGGTAATTATGAAGTGTTGAAACTGCCTCCTAGGGCACCTGCGCTGTCAAACTGAGCCCACCAGTCTCTCCAAAAGGGGGGATAAATGGTAATAACAAGTGGCTGGACCACCCCCTCCTCATACAGCGCCCTAGGTGAATTGGCCTCTCATGGCCCCTGCTGCTCAGGCTGGGAAATCAACCCCAAATTTGGTCAAAAAGTGTAAAACTGCATCTATCACTGTCAAAAGTTCCCGGAACTAAAATATAAGTGTCTCATTGGATCCAGAAGATCCAAATCTACTAAGAATGTGTACTCATACACCATGGGTTGCCCTGATGGGCTCGCTGTAGGGTCCACCATATATGGACAGTGCATAATCTGATGATCTGAAGTAATAATAAAACCTGCTGAACTGCATCAATCATCATATGAATCATATGTCCATCATATAGCATCATCATCAAGAGTATGTGGGTCCATCTATCATCATCAATAAGCATGCATGGCCCACATCATCACGGATCCCAATAAATGACCATAGTCAAACTGGGTTTGACTAGGTCATCATACAACCAAGGATAAATCTTCTCAATAGAGTAAGACATGTTCCTCTAATCATATTCACAGCCTAACTTAAAGTATATCATTCATTCAGTGGCATTAATCATGTTAGCATATTCCGTTGTTATTTATAATTACTTGCACAATAGCTTAAATGACAAACTCACCCATTGGACATGGTCTAACTGATAGCTAAGGATGTAGGCTAGGAACAAGGTTGGGCAAAGGGGTGACTTGTCTAAACTCAACTAAAAGACACTTTGGACTGGGAGAAAGGGGGAGATACAAACTCTGTGTTGGACAAAATAAACACGGGGGATGGCTATGCCTCACAAATGGGTAAGTTGTTAAGAGAGTGCTTATTCAACTTAGGCATCATGTCTACATCAAGCTGATCCAAGTTCATTAGGATCATTCAATTTCATTTCATGGTCTTTTTGGCCTACATAGCCTTTCGGATCTCAGGTGTGCTAATAAGCACAACTAATCGCAGCTTGCATCCAGGGCATGTTTATACATATATAAGGTCAACAATTGTTTAGATATAGAATTTAAGAACCATTGCTTTTTGGACCTTTCTTATACTCTTTGAGGAGTATTTTTAGCAGTTCATTGCTCTTGCCCTTTTTAGTTTCCATGGGCGAATTTATATAAGTTTCCATAAGTAGTACACGAGCTTTCAGTTTTAGCCAACGACATCTCAAGTGACTAGGGGGAGTTCGAGCTAGTGCCAAACATCGGGAGAACCGACTAGAATGATTTAGGCCTACAATCCAACTCACCAAAGGCAAGTTTTGTCACCTACTCAGAGCTGAGACACTAATCATACATGGATGCGGTCCAAACACAGAGGTAGTAAAAAGGGAATTCCTCAATATCATAAAGCCAAGTAAGACAAGTCAAGGGTTAAGGCCAACTAAGGAAAGTCATGGATGGATGGAGTCAAGTGATGGTGAAGCCTAAGCTAGCAGACAAATGGTGTCAAGGAAGACCATATCTATGCAAGGTAGTGAACCAGTGAGTTTTGTTAAGCAACCTAAATGTGCAAGTAAAATGTTCATTTTATAATTTATCGTCAGTTTAGTTCATTTTATAAAGTTTGCCACATCATGAATTATATACCAAGCCAATGCTGTGAACATGACTAAGATAATAATCCACAGTCAATGATCAGAAATCCATAGGTCATATAACATCATCATAAGAATAATCATCATATATCATTTGAAACACTGATGTAATACATCTCTAGGCACTGAACTGAAACTGTATGGAATAAAGGGTCACATCGGTCATCAAATTTGAACTCTCAAGGCTCAGCCTTGACACAAGGTCTAACATAAGTCTGAATAATACGCTGCTCTGATAATGAGTGATCTCAAAATATAAAGTCATCATAGCCAAGCTCTGAATAATCTAGTCTCTAGAATGTGCAGATATCTGCTAAGCAAAAATAGTAGCCTTGCTACTATGGTGTGATAATAAGACCCTAACTAACCAATGAAGTCTAGCGAACCTAACCAGGGGGGGTGGGCCATGATGGCCGGAATGAGGTGGTCCTCCGCCAGAAGGTAGAGGTCCGCCTCCTCCAGAGTTGTGTGGGGGCCCGCCGTCTCCAATGGGAGGTGGGGGTGGACCAAACGGGGGTGGAGGGACTGTAAGCGGGGGTCCATGTTGTAAAAATTTTTGTTGTCCCCATAGAGTGTAAGGATTTTTGGGGTAGGGTACCCCGTAGAGTGCGTTTTCGGGATTAAGTTGACCCGCCATAGGGTTAAGATGACCTGGATACGCTTGACTCGATGGTGGTTGAATTACGTTGGACGGTCCCCCAACATGGGATAATCCCGTAGTGGAAGGTCCGGGAGGTAAAGAATTTCCAATGGGAGGACCGATGGGAACTCCTACCGCAACATTATGGTTAAGGGATGGGGGTTGCCCCCTCGGCAACAACTTGCGGACCACTAAGTAAAGGTTGACCCAACACTAGTTGTTGATTATCCACCGTAGGATTATCATTACCTGTAAAGAAGGTAGGGGGTAAAAAGTATCCTCCCCGCGAAGTTTTGGGTGGGGGAGGAGCAGGTGATGTAACCGTAGTAGTCACAGGTGTGTTGGACTGTTGTCCTTCAACAGGTTGGGTTGTCTGAGGTATAGGACTGGTCTCCTGTCTAGGAGATGGATGTGCAGGAGTTGATGGTTGACCAGCCTCAGAAGTGGTCATGTGTTGCGTGGATGATTTCGGTGAATCATAAGATAAATAACGACTTGGGAGTGGTTGATAAGGAGGTAACGTCGGGTCTGCGGCCCGTCGTGCAAGACTCTGGTTTGTGAATTCTGTGGCCATAGCACGTATTCGAGCCAATTGTTCATGATAAGGTGTCATGTGGTCGTCGGGAGTAGCCCAACTAGGTGGTGATGCAATGGAAAAATGAGCCATCGGGTGGCCTAGAGATGATGTCCAATAGGCGACTGTTGGACCAATAGCTGCTGAAGGGCCGTCCTGGGGTGAATTTATCCATTCCAATGATCCAGGCTGTCCCGGTAGAATGAGAGGTAGGTCTTGTGAAGTAGAAGTTGGTGCTTCTTCACCCTGCGGGGGATGAGAGGCAGGTGAATCTAGAGGGAACATATGTGCTCCAACATTCAAAGTAGGGTTTTCCACTTCAGGTGACACGACCATGGCTTGTGGGTCCATCCTTACCTTCGAAATTACCTCCTAGTTAAGGGGATATTCGGGCGGCAAGTTCTGAATTCTACGGGACCTTCTCCAAGGAAAGTCAGCCAGAGTGACTGAAACAAAAGTTTCTCCTAAGGAAAGCTAAACAAAAGAAAAGCAGACCAGACAAAACCCTACACAAACTAAGGCCACAAGCAAACTTATGTGATAAGAGTGGATTCAAAGGTCTGGAACCTCACAGGATTGTCAAGGCTTCGCAAATTGCTATATACCGCAGGGTCCAACAGTAAAACACGACAAGGAGGATTGGGACCGTACCCTTGCATGAATACCCGATTACCTGGACGGTGCGTGCGTAGTAATCTCCCCGAGTGCTGTTCTCGGTGTATTGTTCTGCCAAGACTGCCAAAAGGTTAACTCAGTTGGTCTTAGGAATCCTAAGGGTGTCTCCCGATATACGCAAGGTACGTGGGAGCTCAAATCCGTAGTGGTGTTGTCTAATACACAACCGTATGGCACGAGACCTTCCTATATACTACTGAGTACGTGAAACACCTTTATATATACGCCAAGTATGTGAAACACCTTTCGATATACGCCAAGTACTTGAAGTACTTGGTGGGTACATGAAAGAGTTTCGATATACCTGGTTGGTACGTGAAAGAGCTTCGATATACTGATAAGTACGTGGAAGACTACAATATCCTTGGGATACAGTGCTGAAAAATAACGACAGCTGCCACGCTTAACGACGTTGGAACACGTCTCTAACTTACACACAAGTTACTAAAAATTTTACCCTAGTTCTACCGTTAATTTATCTGGACAGTTAGGTGAATGCATGAGGTGAGTACATAAATGTAAAAATAATGCAAACCCGAACTACATGCAAAAAATGTACTTTTCTTTTGATGAACTCTATGTACGGAAAGCAAAAATTTCTTTCCAATGATTTTACCAAAGCAACACAATGCAACACAATCCCAAATCTACCAAAAATGATTACGAAGTATTTTTTTCCTTTTGAGCAAAAGACAAAAATTAACACAACACTACTAAGCCAAATCAAAACATGTTTTTCTTTTTCTTTTATCTTTTCAAAACAAAAATTATGCTAAGTGATGAAAAGAGAGAAGTTCTAAGTAGAGTATGCAAGCTTTTCACTTTCACTATGATGGCCTAAAAGCATAAAAAACAAAAGATGCATGTAACTTTCCAAGCACAAAACTGCTTTTGCAAAACTTGATATCTACTCGAATTTTTCAAGAAAATGAGCAACTCATAATTCGTGAAAAACACAAATAATTTAACTTTCTTTCAACTTTTCCAAAAGATCTACAAATGAGACATTCCAATGCATGTACAATTCTTCAAATGAGCTTGAAAAATGATGGAAATGAAGTACTTTTGATTTTTCAATGGATGTATCAAAATAACAATTTGATGACAGTGATGCTTTTAAACACAAATACTGAAATGAAAAGATCACTTGCAGCACTCCAATGACTTGGAAAATCTCAAGAAAAGACAAGCACTCATATGCACTGAAAGTACACACAAATACTCAAAATCAATCAATAGCAAGCAAAGCTCAAAAAATGTATGCAAATGAAGTCTGGAAACCGATCCAATACAATGACCAAATCCGGCGAGGAGAGGAGGGAATGCAAGGGTGAGTGGATGTAGGTGGGGGAGGCGAAAGTGTCCACCACTACCAAATCTCAGACTTGTCCAAGATGGAACCCAAAACAACTTCAAATGAAGCCAAACACTTCAACACACTAATAAAAAATGGGGTCTCTGACTGGATCTTGTAACACGGAGGGGGTTTGTACATCAAACCAAAACTCAAATTAGAAATGGAGAAGGGATGCTTGATGTCAGTTTTGTTAGATCGGCGCAGTCTGTGTTTGTACACAGAGCGACCGCCGCAGTTCACAAATGCGGGAAGTGCGACGATGTCGCAGTATACCAATGAATGGGTTGCGACGAGAAGCCAAAAGACTGAGAACAGAGGTAAAAAATGACACAGTGTCGCTCTGGCTCCACTGCCCAGGTGCGACATGCGAGGTCCAAGTTAAAAAAGGAACCAATTCTCCAAACAATGAGCAATTAAATGGTTTAAAAATGGTGAGTACAAACTCATAGGAAGACTACAGACTCTTCAAAGTGAAGATCTGATGGTGAAACAAGGCTTGGAAGGCAAACAAGATTATGGATGGCTTGCAAAAGGAATCAACTAAAAATGACATTCAAATTGAAAACTACAAACAATGTCTTCCCCAGTATGGTCGCCAGATTTGTTTGACGGACAATCTACCAAGAGCGAACTCGAGGCCTGATCTCCCTAGCTCAACGTGAGTCTAGAACAAATAGGACAGAATATAAATCACTCTCCTAGATCTATTTAGAGATCAAGGGACTAGATACGTTAACCTTATAGATCACTGATCCTTTTCTCCTTGAATGCTACTCCAAGCTTGACGATCTTCAGATCTGAGCTGCAAAACCTGCCAAGATAACAAGACAACAAAACAAGTAAAACACATCTACACAATAATAGATATAAGTAAGCAGTCAAGCAGGCGAACTACACAAGATATCATTAACACAATGAGATTTTGGTGGAAAGCACTTATATTACTGTATTGAAAGGGAAATACATAGGATGAAAAGATTACAACCAATGACTTGATGTAGCAATCCTCCTCCGATCAAACCAATGCCAAAGCCTCCCAAGGCAGTGCGAGTCTCCCAATAGATGAATAGAGATCTCTCCTAAGGTAATACTAGCATGTAGACACTATAGACTTCCTCCCTTTGGTATGGGAGTGAGCTTCACTTAAATAGGACTAAGTAGATAGGGTAGGTTGAGATATGATAGGAGAGAGATAGGGGATCTTTCCAAGAGGTTAGGAAACGAATGCCAGCTCTCCCAAATGGTCAGGGATAGGGATCCATGTCATCTAGCTTCGAGAATGGACTCGAAGAGGCTATTTTTGTCCATTAACTGACATCGTCGCAAGCTGCAGGAGGCCAACCTGCGACGTCGCATGCTGCATTAAGGCAGCCTGCGATGACCTCTCAAAACCTAGCATTAATGGGTTTGTATCTCTTCTAGGTTAATGACTTAGTCAAGGAAATTTAGGGATGTTTACACTGAGTCTCATGATGGTAAGATTTAGGTGTAACACCAGACACTAACCTGAGGGCTTCAAGCCCTTTCATGAGGTGATCAATGACGCCACTAATCCATAGTAGTTGGCGATCAACGACGCCACTAATCCATAGTACTTCCAAAGGAGAAACCAGAAGGTCCGACCATAACCCCTACCTCAAAAAAAGCTGGCTAAACACCCCTTCTGGTCAGAAAAATGACACCCTCTCCCTGGGGTACCTCTGCAGGTGCACTGGTATTGGTACCATCGTAGCACTAAGGTTGATGGAATTGATTATTAAAGGAACATTGAGATATTAAAAAGTGCACTTTCTAACCTTTTCAAACCTTTTCATGTGTTATTTTTGATGAATTGGATGGTATTTCTCCTAGGTGTATTTCATTGGGGCTTCCTAGAGACAACGTTCTAGACATATTGCATCGTCTAACACTTGGATGGATTTGCTTTGATGATGATTAGGCCCTTCTTGGAAAGTGCCTTCCGTCTTCACACATTTGGAGGTGTTATCACCTATTTTGTACCATAGATGGATTATCTGAAGAGCCGCCATTTGACAAACATGATGAATGTTTGTACTCCAATGTATCAGATGATCCATCATTTGTGCCTAGCCAATTTTGGCTAGTCAATTTGTGTTCTTCAGTTGACATGACCATGGCCCCACGGGGTTTGTAATAAAGTGTGCTAGTAGGATTCTGAGTGGCTCGGTTCCCCATGACTTGATTAAGCAACTAAGGTATTCTAGGGAGTTTTTTCCCTTTTCAATTATACTTTGCCTATAGCCGAGCTATAATCGATGAGGTTTTCTCCCGCTTCCTCCAAAGCTGGAATGCCCGATTTTGAAAATTTTAGCCATGGGGGGTTATTAGAGTCCAACTGATGTATATAAGCCTACTAGACACTATTAGAGTAGGTTTTGGTCATGTCCTAGGTCCCTAGGACCCTCAAAAAATTTTGAAAATTTTTTACCAGGTCCTCCGGTTTTGGGTTTTTAATTATTTTTTAAATTTTTAATAAATTTTTCCATAGTTTAAATGGAACATTTTCAATTTGTAATATGTCAGTCATCCGGGATCCAAATTCAATGATTGAAAGCTCCAACCTTAAGCCAAAAATCATTCATGATCCCCATACCAGTTTATCCTAAGTTTCAGATGTCAATTCAGCCTCATAATTAATAATTTCTCAAAAAATCCATTTACAGAGAAATTATTAATTAACTGAGCCAAAATCCAAAATGACTGAATCTACGTCGTAGTCCCCAATCTGGATATTCATGCGCATCTCTTTTCCTGTCTTTTTCCTCTATAAGTGTTGGTTTAACTGATGTTGACCCAGAGGTTTTCAATAAGACCCAGGTTCCTCGCGGTTTCCCTTTGACCAACAAAACCCCTTTGCACCGGCCCTTTCGGCAACAACCTGCGAGCAGGTTGAGGTCTCACCCAAAGTGTATCTATGGGGTACTGCGGAATCATGTTTCCACAGTATGTGATGAGTTGTTTGGACAGATGTACTGCGCAATGCAACAGGGGGTAGGCGTTGTGAGGCGATACTGCACCGCGATGGGCAACGCCGTGGTCCGCACCACTAAGTCCTTCTACTGTGGGACTTCTACTGAGACTGCGAAAAATCCAGTTCAAATTTATACTTGAAGTACTCGGGAAGGCTTAAGGCACTGAACTGAGTATCACTCATCCACTCATTCATGCACTGAAATGACTATTACTCTAACATCCATTTATACACTTAGAATGTTTACTATTTAAGTGTCTATCGCAGATGCAAATCACTATCATTCATTCGTCTGCTACGCATAGAAAAGTACTTAAGCAATATCTTAACACTTGAACAAATAACTGATTCACTGCTTTCAGAAGCGCGGCTAAGTATTAACCATTCATCTATTCATGCAGACTTAACATACCATCTCCATACTCTCCTGATGGCAAATGCATACAAAAGTCTTCACATAACAGAATGCAAGGAAATATTCAGACATTCATCTACAGAAAATAGGTAAATGCAATCATACACAACAATGTTCCACTCAATCACACAACACAATATTTAACGTGGTTCACTCCCCCGGGTGGGAAGCTACGTCCACAAGAACGGTTGTTATATATATATCTTTAATGGGAAGGGGACAACCGCTCTTGGTTTGGGCACTCAGCTGCAAACTCTCTCTTCTCTCTTAGCCAGGTCTCTGCGCACACAGCTGCAGAGCCGTTAATTGGCTTCTTATTTAGAAAAGATCTTACAATACATCAACAACAAAGAACAATGAGAGAGCCCTCTGAGAACCCCCAAAAAGGACAACAAAAAGTAACAACAACCCCTTCCCTTACAAAAATGTCTTCTTTTATAGACTATGCCCGAAGGTCATTTCTTTACAATGCTGAAGACCGAAACCCTTAGGGTTTCCAAAACTGATACGGTTTCTCTAAACCGTCCTGCTGGCCTCTGGTAGCGAGTGTGCTAACATGGCAGTCCTCCACGCCTTTGTTCTGTCGCTTTCGGCCTTCTTGTTGTGCACACACCAACAGGTCATCTTCATTGAGCCGCCCTTCCACTAACGGACTCGTACGACTGGCTCAGCTCCCAGTCGATTCCTCTGCAGACCATTCGTCCTCTTAACGGCCTCGTACAACTAGCTCAACCTCCAGTCGCTTTCTCAGCGCCGTTATCCACTTAACGGTCTTGCACCACTAAGCACGCCCAGCTGTCACTTTCCTTGAGTCATTCTCCACTTAACGAAATCGTACAACTGGCCGCCTTCCTGATATGCTCATGCCCGCAGCTCGACATCTTGGAGCATCTTTGCCAAAATTAGACCACCGTTGGTCTATCCGATACCTATACCTGCCCTTCGTCCAACATTTCTCTTTGTTGGATCCACGTGGCCTAATCACTTCGCAGCACTGCTTCCTTGCAACGTTGATCTTCGCGGTACTGCCAAAATTTGGTTGCTGTGCACAACTTCGCAACATTCCCCATACTTGTACAAAATTATATATTTTGTTGAGCTGTGCTCAACTCCGCAGCTCAACCTCCTTGTGTTATCCAAAATTGCCCCAACTTGGGCCAGGCCCAACAATAAGGAGTTTACTGCGGACTCTTTTCGTCCCTTGTTCGACCGATGCAACAGACTCTCAATCTCGGCAAGAGCATCGGGATCGTGTGCCAGCGATAAGCAACTTTCAAAGAAGTTCTGCAAAGTACCATACTGTCAGAATGGTCCTGCTTCCGAAGTTGAGTAAAAAACAAGGGGGCATGTTATAAGTATCAAACTGCACCTTCTTCTTCCCAGCCAACCGGATTAGTTGATGTGAACCATCTTCTCCTGTCGTTGCACCTCCGCGAGTGATAACAACAACAACGACATATTTCGTTCTTGGTTCTGCTGAAATCGTCGCGACAGTCGGTCCCTGATTCTGGTTCAGCTATGGATTCGCAAGTTGATTCACATTCTGATTTGCGTTCTGATTTTGCCGTTGATTCTGGTTTTGCATCTGATTCTGATTCTGCAATGGTTGTTGATTCTGCATCTGATTTTGATTCTGAATTTGGTGTTGGTTCTAGTTCTGCAATTGCAAAACATTTTCGGCCTGCCATCTCGCGATCAGCTGTGGGCAGTTCTCAACAGTGTGATCAACAACAAAGCAATATGTACAATGTGTTTGTAATTGCGGGAAATATATCTAATAGTGTCCCAATACTCCACAATTGTAACGTTGCACAAGTCCGCGACCTCGTCCTCCACCTCGACCAAAACCTCCACCTCGTCCTCCCCAGAATCCTCTGCGAAATCCTCCTTGTTGTTGATATTGCGGTTGATTAAATGTTGCTGCAAGGGATTCGGTTGCAGCTGAACACACTGCCCTGGCTGAACATACTACATCGACTGAACGTACTGTGGCTGCTCTGGAGCCATCTGCATCTAGTTGTATTGCAGGTGTGGCACAAACTGTTGTTGTGGTTGCGGATGCGGTACAAACTGCATCTGCGGTTGAGGTGGCAGTTGGGCCACCTGCGACTGCAGCTGTGGTTGTTGTACTGCACGATGGTCGTCCCCATTTATGTAGTATGCGTCGTACGTTCTTTCCTGAAGTAGGACATATGCGCGGCAATCCTTATCTTCATGCCCGATAGACTTGCAAAATGTATAGTACAAATTCATCGGCTTCGTGACCATCTTCTGCATGTATTGACATTCATGTCGATGTCCATAAACTTGACAGATGCGGCACCATGGCATACCTCCGCCACTCAGTGGGTTGGGCACTCCTGATACAAGGTAGTTGCAGAAATCTAGGCAGTTATCCCTGGTGTGTCCTTCTGCGCGACATCAAGTACACCAAACCTCTTCGCGGTGTTATTTACCCTTCGTAATATCTTGCAACTGAATTGTCAGATTCGCCAGTTGCATCTGGATCTGAGACATGCCGACTACATTCTCACCAACAGGTGAAGCTTCTAACCTCATCGCAATCTCCAGAGCCTCGCTCGGTGTCGCAATCTTCTGTTGCATCAACGGAAGTCTGATATGGGGTAGCAACGCCATGATGAACCATTCCTTATGCTGAATGTCGCTCATCTCAAAGCTGACTCTTTCCATTAGCGTTTTAACCCATTGTTCAAAATCCCAAACAGTTTCATTAGGATACTGCGTGATTTCCTTCAGTTCCGTAATGTATTGCGCTTCAGAATTCGGTTTTCAAAACTCATCAATTAATCATTTTCTAACTTCATCCAATGTATTCTCTGGGCTTCCCGCAGGAACTTGTACAAATTTCATGAACCAATCTAATGCGCGACCACGGAGAGTCGTCGCCAATTGACCTTTCTTGGCCTCATCATCCGTAATTTTCTTAACAGTCCACACGGCTTCACATAAGAACCAGTATTGCTCTGGGTTGTCAATTCCATTTCCATGGAACAAAGGTAACTTCGCATCTTCACCTGCCATCCTAGCCCTTCTTCCTCCAGTCGTTGATCCGCTACTTTTTTATTGTTGTTGATACATCAAACACGGCGGTGTCAAATTCGTGTTTCTTCCCAGTTGTGATACAACGAGCGAAGGTGTCGGTACGTTACTGCGAGGGGTTGGTCCTGCCTCTATATGGGGCGTAGCCTGGTTTTCCTTGTCGCCACTGTGAGGTTGCTTCGTCCCGTGTGGTCTTCCTTCACGGTTTTGCGTTTCGATCTCAGCAGGACCTTCCCCTGTCCTCTGCCTCTTCTCTTGTCGAAACCTTGCTCCTCCCCTCGTAAGACCACTATCTTCCTCGGCTTCCTTCATAGTCTCATCGTAACTTGCACCCATCTACCCCGTATCATTCCATTTGTCGTCCCCCTACCTTCGCGGTATCCACAGCCTCCGCCCACCAGGGCTCTACTGGTCGAGGTGCATCTTCAGTACGTCTTTTTCACAAATGAGCATCTTAATGGACAATTGCAATGACAACAAGAACCTACCTCGTGGTCCGCTGAAAAATTCTCTTTCAGCTTATCTATAAGACTTCGTTGTATCGACTGTAAACTCAGTGATATATCCTTCCAATATGCTGTCGAGCCAGACTTCAACAGCCCGCGATGCTTTGTTGTCTACCTCTTGCAGTTGTTGGATCAGTTCTGGGGTCCAAAATGTTGGCTCACCACCTTGGAAGTTTCACTTCTGAAAGGTCAATTTCGCTAACCATTCATACAAGATGATTGGGAATTCGCAGAAAAAATATTCGTTTGGACCATCGTGTATGTACTTTTTCATCCACCAATCCGTCGTCAGCCCAGGGTTTTGGTTCTCTTTCTCAGCAAACTCTCACAACTTTTGGTCGAACCAATCTTGAATTTTCGGTCTTGTCGGATGCCACAACATGTCCTCCCTCCACTTTGCGCTATGGTCTCAGCAACGGAACCATTTGTTGAACCAAACCCTGTCGACAGGGGTTCCTCACTTTGTTGACACCCAAACCACCGCGATCTCCCTGAGCACCAGCGCAGATAGGTTTTACCCTGTCCAGCAACACCTCCGGAGCAGATGAAGTCTCACCCGAGATGTTCGAGGGAGAGTTGACGGAACCACGTTTGCGCTGAATGAAGGAGGACCATGTGTGTCTACTTATCGACTTATCATAGCATTACCTACCAGATCTAATTATTTATGCATTAAACAGAGTCACAACATCATTCAACAGATCTTATCGTCAACCAAAACCCTCAATGTGCAAATAGATCTAACAACATAACATAATCTGAAACAGGAAAGCATCGCATCATTTATAAATTCATATCGTAGATCACATTCATAACAGGAAACGGGAAAAAACACAATGGTTCTGCTCAAACTCTGTCATGTCATATTAATCTTCGCAGCAAAATACATCAATACAGTTCTTCTGTCACATACCCAGATCCAACCAAACCAAATATCCAAAACATATCGCTACAACAATTCTACCGATAAAGCTTAACATATTCGATCTGTGTCTCTAACACTTACAATCAACATCTATTTATAGGCTTGCACCTTTACATTCATGGTCCACTTAGGCAACTGCCTAACTACCTCTTTAACAAACTCTACAAAAACGATGACCCTAACTCGTACAATGCGGTCCAAAATGACCCTAAAATACATAAAATACTATTATTTCCGACTTGTTCGCAGTTCTCCTCCTTGCGTGGCATCTTTGACCTTGTGCAACATCCGCGATGTTGCACAGATGACTCATCCAAACCGCCTGCCAACAACTGGCTTGGATTAAGAATTGAGTTTGCATGGCTGTAACATCATGTTAACCCAGTTGAGGTTGGCTTATTTGTGGCCTTGTGCCTATTTGACTATGAGTGAGCTCTATATAGTTCCCCTTTCCTTAACGTTCCTATTTGACTATGAGTGAGCTCTAGTTAACACTAATCATGGCCAACATGCAATGTTTCTCTTGTGTAGTTAGTTGCCCAAAGAAGATTCATTCAAGATCAGTGTTATGTGATGTTTCATGGTTGTTATTCATTTCTATTGTATGAATGTTGATATGAATGAATGATGAGATGCATGTTGTATGTAATGATTACAAATAGGAATTACCTATCTAGAAGTAATTTGATTTTGGATATCTACTTGATGGATATATAATGATGTGCCTTATAAATGCTTGCATCTAAATGTATGAATTACATAAGAATTACATCTATGCATATAGTGCTAACTCTACAGGAAGCCATTGAACTCACATTAAAAGCTTAGTTTCCACAGGGTGGTTAACCTACGTGGTGGTAGTCGCACAACGGTTAAATATAGTCTCTTAGTGGATCACGCAACGGTTTGGCTTCATGTGCGTAATATAGCTACACAATAAATGAATTGATAAGTACATAAGTGTGCAAGGTGAAATTAGTTCATGCAGTATCGCATATGGAATAGAGTATCATGCACATAGATCCATGCTTAGTGTATTAAGATCATGTGACATACCCTACTGTGCAATAAAATAACTCAGTAATAGATAGTAATGCCTTGCTATTAGAAGTAAAACAAATATAAAAAGATCCCTCGTGGTCATGATAGGCCACTTAGGCCACTAGGAACGTGACAAAGTGGTATCGGAGCAGTGGTTTCAACACTAGGCCTTTGAACATAATAAAGGACCCAATGCAGTAATATTAGAAGAAAATATTGAGGTTTATTAATGTGTTATCTAATAAACTTTCCTTTTTTCACAACACTAGTAGCAGCGGTGAGACCAATATAGAAAAGGGAAGAAGGTAGTGAACACAAGAATAAAAAATTTAACTAGTTGAATGCTCATCATGGAAGATGCACAAGATCCTTATGATCATGAAGAGGATGTGCGGGGTGGTAATGTAGAAACACAATCTAATGGAAGGAGGGAACAAATCACACCTCCGAATATGGTTGAAACTATGAGGAGTTTACATGAAAGGATAACTAAGGAACATGAAGAGTAGCATCAGATTAATGCTGCCATATTGCAGAGCCTAACATACCTTTAACAAAAATCCAATCTGGGATCAAATTAGAACAATGGCTGTAAGGATAGAAAGAGTCTGAGCAATCACTGTAGAGGAAGATCGTGATGTTAGGTCAGAGGTGTGTGCAAAAGGGGAATATGCATGTCTCCATTAGACCTCGAGAAACAAATTGAATAGATCAAAAATCTCGCCAGAAAATTCAACACATTTGAATTGAATATCTAAGTGAATGAAGCCTCATAAAAAGAGCTCCTCTAAGGAATTTAGGAAGGTAAAGCCACCTACATTCGATGGAGAAAGTAAGTTGGGGAAGGAGGTTGAAGCATGGCTTCTTGGAATGAAGAAATACTTCAAAATATTTGAGTTCTTGAGAAATGAGAATGTTAGGATTTCCATATTTAATTTGAATGGAACAGCTTCAATTTGGTGGGAATGCCTCTGGTAAGTGAAGGGCCTCAAGAAAAAGAAGATTGACTGGGAGAATTTTGATAGTTATTTCAAGCATAAGTATCTTTTTGAAAGAAACTACATTATACTATGAGCAAGGAGTTCCATGAGCTAAAGCTAGGACATACGACAATTGAGGAGTATGTGAAAAAATTTCTAGAGCTAGCTTGGTATGTGGACTATCTTCGAAATGAGAAGGAAAAGATTAATATATTCTTAGGTGGATTGTCCCAGAATTACAGAGACATGATTAAATTCATGGAGCCCAAGACCTTGGATAATGTTGTTTGGAAGGCTATGCATTGCTATGAGCAATACGAGGGTAGATCTAAGGGGCATCAAGTAGGAAGAGGAAATTCCAAGGGAAGGTTTGATCCAAGGAAGAAAGAGTTCATATATGTACCTTATAGGAATCGATAGAAGAATGTTCGAAAGGAGCACCCACCGCAAGGAAGATTCCAACGCGTTATTCCTAAGTAGACAATAATAATTAAACAATTTGATCAAGAATTAGAAATTTTAAAGATTACGTTATGATAACTTACATGTGCATTAAATAAAACAAAAAAATGCAACTAGATTAATCAAAACATAACACTAATATTACCTCTATCATATAGTGGCTCATCCTAGGTAAATATGATGTTTGCACATCCTCTCCATTCAAATGCAACGATGCTTATTAACATAAAGTACCATGTCAATGGTGCAACATAAAAACTATAATGCACCACTAATGGTGTGTGGAACTTTAATACTTGTTATCGATTCTCTTGGAATTAGGCGCATTGGTAAAATCAGTACTCCACAAAAATATAATGCATCGATATTAATGCTTCAATCAAATAAGAGCATCATACATGGTGTGATATGGAACACTAACCTCACTATTACCATAATACAATGCTTTTAAAATATAGTCGATGTATCCTTATTAAGTTGCACCACTCATTTCTATACATTGGCGGTGTGCCTAAAACATAGGGACATGTCGGGACTATGCATTCCTATATTGAAAAGAGCACCAATATAATCATATTATTTTCAAAAATGACAAATGATGAGTTAATATCAAATCAATTCACCAAAGACGGTGCACACATATTATATAACACACCACCCAACCAAATGTTCTTATGCTTTGCAGTGATTTTAAATATTAAACAATACCATTGATGGTGCTTCCTAATATTATCAAATCATATTTGTAATGTTCATTTATATTTTTTTTATTCCATATTTAATATGGAACCATCATGGACAATGCTTACATAGATTATACAGTGCACCAATAAAAAAAGTTATTGTTTATAAACTCTTCATTTTACTAGTTCATTTGTAATACTAGCATGTACCAATATTGGTACTTCCATATATTACAAAGCACTCCAAGTGAATGTGTGTATTTTTTAAACACGCCATTAGCATGGGGTAAATTGAAAAAAAAACAAATCAATCATGGTTTTCCATTTTTATTTGGAAGGTGCACTGATTTGTTCAGTTTGAACTAAATGACTTAAACACAATGTAGGAAATTTTCAAAAAAAAATTGAAAAAATGACAAATTACAATGAAATTTCAAATTTTAATATGGGTCAGTGCAAGCTAATGAAGGTCACTTTTGGCGCGTTAGATGCAATATAAAACTGAAAAATCAGGCATATCTCAACTTACTTGGATTTTTTGAGCTACTTACTCAAAATATCTTGCATTGAGTAAAAAAGATGAAATGTAGGAAATTGAATCACGTTTCCGAATATATAACTTTTATGTATTGAAAATTTGCAAAGCTATGTCAAATTTCATTGTTCCTAACAGACAATTTTTATTTTTCAGGCAAATGATAAGGTATATGTTTTTGTGGGTGGAGCCTTTGAGGGCCTAAATGATGGAATCAATCTACAAAAATCAGCATGCATGTAGAGAACACATAGCACTTGTCCGCCATTATTTTTCGAAAATTAAATTAGTAATTTTATAATTGTTTTAGTGATCAAACCTCGAAAATAGTACCTCTTTTGTGGTTGCAGCCTTTGAAGTTCTTAATGCAAAAATCTTGAAATGGGTTTTTCATAGAACGTGGAGGTTAGTGTTCTCTTGTGCACCATACAATTGTTTTTTGAAATGATCGAGAATTGAAAAAGTTATGGAAGAAACACTAACAGTGTGTTTCACGAGTTAAGGAGGTAGGACATAAAAGAAATTGAAAGAAAATAGGAAAAAATAATATTTCAAAATAAAAGTTACATATTTGGAATCTGCAGAAAAAAATGCTATTTGTGTCTAAGATTTCGTAAAAAATGATTGTGTGTAGCATATTGTAACGAGTGGCTAAGCACAGGATTCTCCAGAAACTGGAAGAAATACCCAATTAGCTTTGGTTTTTCATTAACATAGCACAGGTTTGGAATTACTGAAGCAAACTCCAAAGCATACACATAGGATTATTGTTGACATGCGAGCAAGTGACTTGGCTTGGTTTAGGCTCTACAAAACACGAGCGCGTTCTGTTTAAATTCAAAAATATTGCCGCACTTTTAGATGTACATAACGCGTTCGCGTTATATAACTACATAACGCGCAAGCGTTATATAACTACAGAACGCGTACATGTTATATAGTTCCAAAACGCCCTCGCGTTATGTAAATCATAAAATACATGTTTAATACTTGAGAAAGAGGGGGTGTGGAAGACTCAAGGGAATTTTTGTTTAATATTTGAGAAGGGGTGGGGAAGGGTCAAGGGAATCTATGGTTAATATTTAATAGAGGTGGGAAAGGGTCAAGGGCTTAGAAGGATGTTGGAAGCTTGAGTGGGGAGAGATGAAGGGAATGAGAACATGATGGGATACAGGGGGTGAAGGGAAGTGGAGCTTGAGAGCACTATTAGGAGTAGAATAGGTTCTGAAGAGATATAAGGTTAGAAGTTGAAAGTGAGACTTGAGTGACAAGGGGGAATGGATGGAGGCAAGGGGGATGTGAGAGAGAAATAAAGAATACAAGGGGGGGGAGACATAGAATGAGGGAGGGAGAGGGACAATGGGGAGGAATGGATTCATAGGGAGTGAGAGATAGATGGGGATAGAACGAAATAAAGAGATAGGAAGGGAGGGACAGACTGTTGGTGGGAGACATGCATGGAGTGGTAGCAATGGAGAGAGAGAGAGAGAGAGAGAGAGAGAATATGAAAGGAGGGGGAAGGGACATAAAGTGTGTGAGAGAGAGGGAGTGATGGAGAGATTGGGATAGGTTGAGGGAAAGATAACATGAGGGAGGGATAGAAGGTGAGAGAGAGATAGGCGATGAGAGAGGGAGGGAGAGAAGGTAGGGTGAGGGATGGAGGGAGAAAGGTGGAGATAGATATGGATGGAGGGGGGATGGGTTTGAGAATGGAAAGGAACATAATGTGTGTGTGTGTGTGTTTGAGAGAGAGAGAGAGAGAGAGAGATTGATGGTTGGGGAGAGAGAGACTAGAGGGAGTTGTGAGCGACAAAGAAAGTGGGAGGTTGTGTGTGTGTGTGTGTGTGATAGGGAAGGAGGAATCAGTGGGGTGGTAGGGATGAAGATGGTGTAAGGGAGAGAAAGCGACATAGAGGGAGGGAGGTAAAGGGAGTTAGGGATATAACCAGGGACAGATCTAGAGAAAGAGATAGGGAGGGAGGGATACAAGGTGAGATCGAGAGGGCAGGGGGGAGGGATAAAGGCACATAGGGTTTGTGATTAAGGGTGAACGAAGGGAGAGATTTCTATAGGGACTTGGATATTTTCGAATAAATACATAAGGTGGATACCCTCCTCGTCATCATCTTCATCACCATCACCATCTTCATCATCATCACCAACATATTCATCATCATTGTCATCTCTAGTTTCCTCATCAACATCTCCATCATCATCATCTTCTTCATCCTTATCATCTTCATCATCATCTTCATCACCATCTTCATCACCATCACCATCATCATGAACATCTTCATCACCATAAACATCTTCATCATCATTGTCATCTCCCCCTTCCTCATCAACATCTCCATCATTATCATCTTCATCATCATCATCATCATTATCATCTTCATCACCGGCACCATCATCATCAACATCTTCATCATCATCACCATCATCATCATCATCATCAACATCTTCATCATCATTTTCATATCTAGGTTTTCCATCAACACTCCATCATCATCATCATCATCATCATCTTCATGACCATCATCGTCATCGTCAACATCTTCATCATCATCACCATCATCATCACCATCATCATCATCATCATATTCCTCATCAAATCAACATCTCCATCATCATCATCATCATCTTCTGAACATCATCATTATCATCATCTAAACATCACCACCATCATCAACATCTTCATCATCATCACCATCATCATCAAAATCTTCATTGTCATCACCATCACCATCTTCATCATCATTGTCATCTCTAGGTTCCCCATCAACATCAACATCTCCATCATCATCATCTTCTTCATCATCATCATCTTCATCACCATCATCATCATCACCATCACCATCATCATCATCATCTTCCTTGAATCAGATCAACATCTCCATCATGTCACCATCATCCTCATCATCATCATCATCATCATCATCTGATCACCATCACCATCATCATCATCATTACCATCACCATCATCATCAACATCTTCATCGTCATCACCATCACCATCATCATCATTGGCATTTGTAGGTTCCTCATCAACATCTCCATCATCATCATCTTCATCACCACCATCATCAGCATCAACATCTTCATCATCATCATCATAATCATCATCTTCATCGTCATCAGATCAACATCTCCATCATCATCATCTTCTTCATCATCTTCACCATCATCATCATCATCATCATAATCATCATCATCGCCATCTCCATCATCTTCAACATCTCCATCATCATCACCATCACCATCATCATCATCTTCATGACCATAAACATCTTCATCATCATTGTCATCTCCCCCTTCCTCATCATCATCATCATCATCATCATCATCATCATCATCACCATCTGAACATCACCGTCACCATCATCGTCAACATCTTCATCATCATCACCATCACCATCACCATCAACATCATCATCAAAATCTTCATCGTCATCGCCATCACCATCACCATCTTCATCATCATTGTCATCTCTAGGTTCCCCATCAACACAACATCTCCATCATCATTATCTTCTTCAGCATCATCATCTTCATCACCATCACCATCATCATCAACATCTTCATCATCATCACCATCATCATCATCATCTTCCTCATCAGATCAACATCTCCATCATGTCACCATCATCTTCATCATCATCATCATCATCATCATCATCATCATCTGAACATCACCATCACCATCATCATCAACATCTTCATCATCATTACCAGCACCATCATCATCAACATCTTCATTGTCATCACCATCATCATTGGCATCTGTAAGTTCCTCATCAACATCTCCATCATCATCATCTTCATCACCATCATCATCGTCATCATTGGCATCTGTAGGTTCCTCTATATCCATCATCGTCATCTTCTCCATCATCATCACCATCATCACCATCATGATCTTCTGAACATCATCATGATCATCATCTAAACATCACCATCACCATCATCGTCAACATCTTCATCATCATCACCATCGGCATCATCATCAAAATCTTCATCGTCATCACCATCACCATCACCATCTTCATCATCATTGTCATCTCTAGGTTCCCCATCAACACAACATCTCCATCATCATCATCTTCATCACCATCATCATCATCATCAACATCTTCATCATCATCACCATCATCATCATCATCTTCCTCATCAGATCAACATCTCCATCATGTCACCATCATCATCATCATCATCATCATCCGAACATCACCATCACCATCATCATCAACATCTTCATCATCATTACCAGCACCATCATCATCAACATCTTCATCGTCATCACCATCATCATTGGCATCTGTAGGTTCCTCATCAACATATCCATCATCGTCATCTTCTCCATCATCATCACCATCATGATCTTCTGAACATCATCATGATCATCATCTAAACATCACCATCACCATCATCGTCAACATCTTCATCATCATCACCATCAGCATCATCATCAAAATCTTCATCATCATCACCATCACCATCACCATCACCATCACCATCACCATCTTCATCATCATTGTCATCTCTAGGTTCCCCATCAACACAACATCTCCATCATCATCATCATCTTCATCTTCATCACCATCATCATCATCATCAACATCTTCATCATCATCACCATCATCATCATCATCATCTTCCTCATCAGATCAACATCTCCATCATGTCACCATCATTTTTATCATCATCATCATCATCATCCGAACATCACCATCAACATCAACATCTTCATCATCATCACCATCATCTTCATCAACATCATCATCTTTCTCATCTTCATCTGCATCATGATCATCTTCATTGTCATCACCCTCCTCCTCCTCATCATCTTTATCATCTTCATCTGCATCATGATCATCTTCATTGTCATCACCCTCCTCCTCATCATCATCTTGTGCACTTAGGGATTAATGTTTAGAAGAGGGTCTAAAGGCATTTATGGGGGAGGGGCTCTAGGAACAAGGTAAGACGGAGAGGGCAGCGGGGAGGGATAAAGGCGTAGAGGGTTAGTGATTAAGGGAGAAGAAGGGAGAGAGTGCTATAGGGAGGGATAATGACAAAGATAAAGAGATGGTGGAGAGATGGAGAGTGGGGTGGTAGGGACATGGCTGGAGTAAGGGAGAGAAAGAAACATGTAGGGAGGGATGTAGGGAGAATGAGGGACATGTATTTAGAAAGATATAGGGGGTATCTATGGATTATTGGGAGAGAGCTAGGGGGTATTAAACCATACAAAACATTTGTCCCCACACTAAAAACATTTGTTTTGTATGTAACCATATAAAATATTTGTTTTCTTTTGATTTTATTCGTTTCCCTAGCCGTGCACCTAACCTATTTATTGTGCTTAACAATATCGCATACGCGTTTTCACACTTCATATCGCGCACGCGTTTTAGCTTTATATAATGCGTGTGCATTTTGTAACTCTATAAACAGTGGACTGTCCCTGTCCGAGAGCAACTTCACTCTGTCCAAGCCAAAACAACACTCCCGCGATTTTTCAAACAGCATGAGCTCGCCATTGGAAATTCGCACACTCTACACCATCTCCATCATTATTTTTTTTATGCAGGTACAACATTGAGGACATCTTTCATGGTTGCTCAGTGTGGTGTTGGGTTATATGGCCATATTTGAAGAAGATAATCAGCAAGCTTGAAGAATATCCAATTGAATAACACCAAAGATAAGGTCTTTGAAAGATTCATTTTTCCTATATTTGAGGAGCACACAAGATAATATATCAAGCTTCAAGACCATTTCATGGTGATGGTGGATATACACAAGTTTACAAGAGAATCAAAGAGCCCAAACAATTTATGATTTAACTTCCATTTGCTTATTATTGAGGAGCTTGTAATTGAGGAGCAACAAAAACAAACTATATTGAATTGATCATTGTGGTGATAGGGAATGCACGTAACCGAGTAAGAAAATCAGCAAGGAAGAAGAGACCTCAATAAGTCATTGAAGAAGAGAAAGAAAAGAAAAGAATACACATGATGAATCGGAGGCTTTCTTTGGAAACTAATCCAAATCCAATTGTAGAGGATACCATAGTTCATCCTATTAATCCACGACAAGAGGGACCTTCAATTTCCACAATAGTTGTTGAACAAGCACTCCATGGAAGTAATCAAGAAGAAAAACGTAGGTGCTCATTAGGGGATGTTTCAATTCCCACTTCAAGTCAAAGTGATAAGTTACCATCTCAAGATGAAGCTCATGAAGAAACACAAAATTTTCTATCCGGATGTGGTTATACAAGCGATGAAGTCAGAGAGGTGTTGGACATTTTGTCTACTGTTGAAGAAGAGAATGTTATCCAGACCATCGATGAGGATGTTGGAATTCCACAAGAGGATGTTGGACTTCCACAGACCATCGATGAGGATGTTGGACTTCCACCATCCAACTACCAGGAAGAGAATGAAGGACACCAAGCTACTACTGAAACGCTAGAGCATCTTGGTGATGCACTACATGGTAGAATTCCAACACCCTTACCTCCATTAGCAAGCACACGTCGAAGAACTCCGAAGCGTATACAAGTTGATGAAAGTCTCATCAATTCCATTGAAGGTACGCTATCTAAACGTAGTATTGCTTATCAAACTCAACAAATACTTGATAAATATTTTGTTTCTAAATGTGATGGAAATAAATGTAGATTATTTTTTATCATTGTTAAAATCTAGGAGCATGAATGTTGTTAGGAAAGAGTTAGGGATAAAGATGATAAAGAATTCTGAACCAAGTTCTCATATAGTTAAAATCCTAGTAGATGCATTTGGTAAAATTGGTAAGAACACACGTTCAAAGGACCGCAATGCTGCTCGTCGTGTGTTGTCACAAGCAATTGCAAATAAGAACACCAGGGTCCTTCGTATTCTCAAGCCTACATCCGAACTAGTTAATTTGAATGTAAAAACCCTCTATAGGTATTCTATTAGAAGAGAACATCTTGACACAACCGATCAGACAGATTTTTGGGCCTTTGTTGGTCGGTTGCCACGTCGTGACATGAAGCTAGTTGATGCAGTAAAGGGACTAGTGCACAGTTTTTGGCATGATCACACAAGGCCTTCTTCAAACCGAAAGGATGTATTAAAACTGAGAACGGGTTCAAAGGATCGTGAACCACATACTAAGCATCTTCTTGATATAACACAGAGAAAACTTTATGATAAATTTAGGATTGAGCATAGACAATTGAACTTGGGGCAAAGATCTTTTGAGAAATGTAAGCCATGGTATGTTAGAATAAATACTCTTCGTAACATTTGTTGTTGTAGATACCATGTAGAATATGAATATTACTATGAAACATTTTTGTACATTCGTCGTGTGTTGCATACTAACCATGTGCAAGATTGCTCCATGACAATACCACCGACTTCATCAAGAGAATTCATTCATAGCATCATGTGCGATAGGCCCGAGGGAAAACATACTATGCAAAGTCTTGTTTGGATGGAACATGCTCCAACTGTGCTGGAATGGCATTATTGAGCCAATGTATGCACGAGAATGGAGACAGTGAATTTGGGAAAATGGTTACAGACATGAAAAGTTTCAAATATATCAACTATGAAATAGTCCCAGGGAAAGAAAGCAAAAAAATACAATTGGTGACATCTCAGGTATGCATTTATATCTATAAAATTATGTTGTAACGGTTACATTTCAATCCTTACTTACAAAAAACACTGACATTGAGATCATTTTGTGTCACCAGGTATAAGTTAGTGACTTCATCAAGGAATTTATTGAAAAGACACATCAATATGTTCAACATGTCCACGTGGCACAATGGCAGGATGAGAAGTTTAGAATATGCAAAGATACATTTCCCCTTGGTACTATACTTTCAGTTGTTGATTTTGCTGAGAACTACACTCTGCAACCTCAAAATGAGATCCAAAGTCAGTATTATCACTCTGAGCAGGTTTCCTTGATGGTCCATATCACATATAGGCATGCCCAAATAGCACTGAAGAGCAAAGAGAAATTCTGAAGGAATATCACTTATACATAAGTGATGATAGGTGCCACGACTTCCACTATGTACATCATTGCTTCATCATGTTCTATGATCACTTGAAGGGAAGGAACATACAGATGGATCGACGCTGGATTTGGTCTGATGGGTGTGTTGGTCAGTTAAAAAATGCACGCATATTTCAGTGGTTGTGTTCATTGCATAAAAACTACAAAGTGCCACATATGTGGAACTATTTTGAGACTGGGCATGGTAAAGGAGAGCATGATGGAGCCAGAGCATGTGTCAAAACAACCCTACGAAGAGAGGAAAATGTCGTTCAGGGACACTTGGTGAATTTCCGCCCGGGACCCAAAAAACAAACGGAGCAGCAAGATTGCGTGTCGTTGGCTCCTACGGGTGTGTGTGGGCAATGCAGACGTGGGAACACTGCCAACACTGGCTTGGGTGAGGGTTTTGCAGAGTTGACCCACCAATGCGAGATTGCATGCAATGAAACTGAGCAAAACCCTAGTTTACGAAATGAATGCACAATGAAGCCACTAGGCCATGGGGAAACGAGGGAGAGGGCCCCAGAGGTAATCGCATGCCAGGAGACCAATGGAGTCGACGGTTCGTCAGTTCGACGTCCGGTTTCTAGGATATGTCGAGCTGCAAGCCGCATGAAATTGTTGTTTAGGGACAAGAGACACAACATTTTATCTCGGGAAACCCTCATGGGGAAGAAAACCTAGCAACCTTTCTTAGAATAATTATATGTTTAGAAATCAAGTACAATGAAACCATGAACAAACCCTAACCCTGAAGGGTTTTACCACATGAAAAAACCTTAATGACACATGACAACAAGAGTACTTATCTACATGAAGATGACCTCCAAGCCATAAGGATATCCAAGCATATTCTTCCCAACCAACATTAAAAGGCACTTTATTTCTCGAATCCCGAGGTAACGTTTGTTCCTTTCACCAATGTTGCTTTGAGCACTTGTATGTAGTTACTCATATGTAGTGTTGAATCTAATTGTACAATCAAATATTGGGTGTTGATGAAATGTGTAGCATGTATTGCACTTAGTTTTATTAAATTACACTTGAACATTGACTTAACTTGTAATTTAATCATCCAAACTCACAAATTTTAATTACACCTATCCAATTAGTGTGCATGAGTGAGTTCGTTGAAACCTTGAAAAACATTGTATTGCACTTAGTTTGATTAAATTACACAAGCAAGAACTTTGACATAACTTGTAATGATCATCCAAAATCATAAATTTTAATTAGATACCAATTAGTGCACGCATGTAGTGAGTTCGTTGAAACCTTTAAATATAATAGTTTGTTCTTTAGACATAGCGCATTCATGAGTAATAGATAATTCACACAAATCAACACATTAGATTGACACAAGAACACGTGGAAACCGAAGAACAAATACAAAGTGAAATGTATCATTCATTTATAAGTGAAATGTCAATGTGCATGTCTCCAAAAGTATCCAAAAGTGCATGTCTCCAAAAGTACATATATATCCAAAAGTATCCAAAAGTACATGTATCCAATGAAGTCAATGTACATGTCTCCAAAAGTACATGCACAATGAAGTCAATGTACATGTCTCCAAAAGTGAATGTATCGAAAAGTAAATATATATCCAAAAGTATCCAAAAGCACATGTGTCCAAAACTATCCAAAACTATCAAAACCACATGTACATGTATCCAAATGTACATATATCCCATAAGACACATAAAAACTCAAGCTTCCTCTTGTTCTTTCCTGATGTTGATCCTCTAGGCACATCTCTAGGATCAATGTGCATCTTTGGATCCTGCAAATTAAATATCAATTGTTAAATTCAACTAACTATGTACACTAATACATTAGCTCAACAATTAACTCAACAATTATCAACTGGTGCATGGAAAGTGCATGAAACACTTGGTCACTGAAGGGCATCTCATCTCAACTGACAAAAGAGTTTGCGTTGCTTGTGTAGCAGATGGAGCCATTGGTTGAACATCCAGGATGGTCGAACCAGGGGGGGAAGGAACTGCTCCTGCTGGTGGTGGCTACAATGAAAAAATGTTGAAATAGTTAGAAATGCATGAATAAACAATAGACAACAATAATAAACTATGTAAAGATAATGTTGAAATACTTACATACCTGTGTGTGATTAGTTGCCATTGCAGATGCGGCACTGACTGCTGCATCAACCATCGATGCGAGGTTTTGAGTAGACAACTCGGGTTCCTGATGCAGTAAACATGCAATTCAAACATTAACAAAAATGATTTATGCATTGGATTTCAAGTTAAACAACAAATATCATCGAAGGATATACATTACCATGGTATGAGTAAGCCCATGGTTGTGGGTAGTTGGAGTCTTTCTAGGAGTAGAAAGCCTCACATACACACGACCCTTGTTCACGAATGGCCTAGCGGGAGATACAAATCCAGGCAATGGTCCAGATGTCTCGGATGGTGCCTAAAGTCAGCAAGTGTTCATGTAGTTAGACATGCATGATTCAACAAACAAACATGTATTTAAAAAATGTCATTTTTAATTGTTTACCTGGAGCCCAGATGTTTCATCGGATGGTACGACCATGGGTGCTACCTCCACATTACCTTGCCCCAGTGAAGGATCTTCCATCTGCAAGTTTAATAATTGTAAATATTAGACTGTAGATAGCATTAGTGAACTAAAATGTAAAGTATGTGGAAATTAACAAGTATTAAAAAACTGAAATTTTAAAATGTTTACTTCGGTGTGAGATACAGAAATAGGTGCTATATAAGATGGGGCTACCAAATGGGTAGCATCATGCCCCCCTGTAGAGTTTGGAACATCTGACTCTAGGGCGTCGCTGCCGGCATAAAGCATCAACTGCAAGTTCACAAAATTAATATATTAGCTCAAACTATATATATGTGTACAAAGACGAAAATAAATGAAGAATTTATTACAATTAACCATCTACATACCTCTCTCAAAAACCCACTGAAGGCAACATCTGAGGCAAGACCATAGCAGGAACGACCACATGATGTGCACTCGTGAGGATCAGTACTAGGATGGGGATGTGTCGATGGTCCTACACTAGTGGATGGTCCTGCATGGTGACGAACTGGTGTATGTACCACACCAGGGACAAATGTCCCTTCCTCGCCCATATGTTGAACCATAGTGCCATGGCGAACAACCGCCTGTGCCAAACTCAAAAATGCATCACGTGTCTGTGGAATAATACGATGTGCAGGTGGGACATCTGGCCCAGGAAACTGCCTGCGAGGTGCAGGGATAGGGCGATCCTGGTCTTGAAGCCTCGCATTGAGTCGGTTTTGGGGCATCCCCCCATCGATCCCCTGAAACTGCAAGATGTCAAAATAGTTTACGTGTTTATGTAACACGAACTCTACGTACATCTTTCGAAGAAAATACAAGGGAATTTCTCTGTTGTTATGTGGTGGCATATAAAAAACCATGTACCATCTGTCCATCCAGTTATCAACAAATGGTTGAAACGTGCACCACTCAATGGAGATATGAGGCCTATTTGCATTTGGGATTTCTCCCGTCCAATGGTCCCTAAACAATGCAAATATGAGCTCTTTGGATATTTTCAACTTTTTTATTGCATTGTAGTCTAGTCCATCAACATATTGTTGTCTTTTTCTTTCTCTATATGATGTAATATCATATAGTACATTGCTAGACTGTGAAATGGTGTCAACAATTGCATCCAAGGTTGATGCAAGCGAGCGGCGAATCCTGTCACCACCACTAAAAGCTGCACTAATGCCCCTCAAGTGGGCAAGCTCAATCAGTATCTCGGCATTTGTGTCCATAGCCGCAACTACAATAAAAACATCAATATGAAAATCATTAGAAACATATACATGGTATATAATGACGTCTCTTCAAAATTGAAAATGTATTAAATCAAACTCAAGTAAGCAATTTAATGGCATTCACTTACATACATTTAAAACTTAAAATTAAACATTTAATAATTAAAAAGTAAGTTTCGTTCAACTTCTTTCTAGAAGTTAAGGCACTTCTTAACCCTCATTGGTGACTTTTCCATGCAAACTTGGGTTTAAACTTCTTAGAATTTAGGAGTGTTATTTTGACATGTTTTGGCCTTTACGTCCCTTGCAGAAAACAATATTTCCATCAACTTCATAAGCTAACATTAAATTTATTGATTTCAACATATTACGCCTTGTGGTTGGAGGGGAGGACGAAGTGGCATGGAATGAAATCGATATGTATGAGTTTGTCTTGCCAATATGATTACATATGTACTTGAGATGACTATCAATGATTAAGATGTTGAATAATCAACTAGAGATTGTGACTAGAATGACAATAACAACAATGTCAACTTCTCAAAACAGAGACAATTTCTCTCTACAAAATCGATCTCTACATTGTATTGCAAGTTCAGAAAATTAAATAAAAAACATAGTGATTTTCTATATGAAGTCTTTGAGTTGAATCGACAATCCCTGAGCATTGAGTAGATTGATCGAGGGTGTGGATAGGGCAGGCTCGAGAGACACTTTTTTAATGTATTTTGGCATTTAGTCAAGGGTGCTTAACTAAGAGGCAATGTATAGCTACATACACATCTGATGAAATTTTGATTATGTTCATGGACAAATGATTGTGATGAAATTTTGAGAAACCAAGTTACTAATTTTTTTTGCATTTTTTATATTCACGCTTGTGCATGCATTTCATCTTGTTATGGCCATTACCAAGGAAAATTATTTAATTAGTATCATGGGAAATGGCCTTTGAGGGTTGGAAATTTGGGTTTCATGTGGATGGATACATTGTAGAAAGGGAGGAGTTCTATTTTTTTCAATTTTTGGTTGGATTAGGAATTTTTGAGTTTTTGAAAATGGATTCATTTTAATTATTCACTCATCTTGGTTGAGGGAGATGTGAATTTAATTAGAGATTGGGTTATTCCCAATTTTATAAATATTACAAAACTAGGTTGTTTTAAACAATAAAAAAATAGTAATTTAGGTTAAGAAATGACAAAAAAATCGTATAGGTGAATGAATTACCTGATTAGATGATAATCCACTGGTGAATTTGCCTCCCCTCCAACTAAATCGAGCTCCACCAATACTCTAGGGCACACAAACCGTCCTCGTCCAACCTCTAATTCGCATTTCTGATGCGTGAAGAGCACCGCAGGTGGTCGGGACTGTGTTTTTAAATTGATTTTAGATTTCAATAACGCGTACGCGTTATGGTTACCTATCCTACATGTCAGGCTCGGGTTTTATCATGCCAAGTGCTAAGTATCAAAAACGCATTATGTTTTTATGTATCAGAAACGAGTTTTGAAAAAGTAGGATTGCATCTAAAGTGACCCTCATCTTCTTGCACACACCCATATACTTTCTCTTTTACTAGCCAATGAGGCATGGTTGCCACATACACAAGATAAATATTTTGAACCATTTTACAAATATAAATCCATTGGTGAAATGTAGGACATGTGGAATTTGACAACTAGGCAACATTGATGATGAGACAAACATACAATAATGCTATGGACTAGTGCTTATGTGTTCGCAAGCATTGAAATGAAATATAAAAATGAAATTCCATGTTGGTAATTTTTTTATTCTACCCTATCCTTGTGCACTTGACCATATATTGCACTGGTGCTCTTTCTTACATCAAGTGCACCATCAAGTTATTATAAAAAGCACTAGAGTTGTGCAAAATTGGTAGAGACGTCCCGATGCAATTATCTAACCATACCAACCCTAGCACACTATGTTTTCGATGGTACCCTAGCATACTATGTAGTTTGTGGAATCTTAAAAGAATATCAAACTAAATTTGTGTCCATTGATGAACTTGATGGTTCACCATATTCATATGTGCCTTCATGCATTTCACAACTATTGGTTTTTAAATAGTAATAAAATTTTAAAAATGTGAAATGCACCCATTCATATATTTCATATTTATATATTTTTTCATACTTTGGTGCTTCATGTTGTTTTTGTGATGCACCATTGCTCCAAAGGAATTATTGGGTCTCCAAAGGAATCACTGGGTAGCACTGCATTTTTCGAAATCTATCACATTGTTTAAATATATACTTTTTTTAATAAAAGAGTTACTTAAAAAATGGCATAGTTAATGTATTTCTTATTGTAATGCTCCAATGCATTATGTTATGTAAACACAATGAAAAGTCGAGGCGAATATATTTTTAATTAATAAATGAATATTTTGATGTGAAAGTATACGTATACGGTAATGCATTAATGTGTGTTTGCAATCCTTGTAGGGAATAAAAACTTGGAGAAACAAATTATGGGTATTTTCTCGATCATGAGAAAAATCCAAAATTGATGCCATAGATAGTCATCAAATCATCAAAGGTAGGTATATTGATTGATTTTGATTATGTTGGTCTTTGAGATATTACTAAAAAAAATTGGTGCACATTAAAAGTTTCAAAGAAGGCAGAAACATTTATATGAAAAAACGAAACATTAGATTATTATTCTACAACGATGAGTTATCAAGTTAATAACTCTTTTTTTTCCATAGAAAAATATATCTTTCTATTAATATTGCGAAATAGTAAAGCATGTCCAACTGTCACATATCCATCCAGGGGATAAGACCCCAAATAACAACATGTATGTGATACAAACCAACATGGGCATCAGAAATATACCCATGCAAACAGTGTCAGAATAATAGCCAGTACCTGTCCAAGGTATCAGTCAATAAAAACATCTCATCCACTATAAACAAGTGGAATATTCGGCTGCAATACCGTCCATAAATGACGCAATCCATGTCCAAATAGTAAATAGCACATCTAAACATATCAAAATATAGACAAACTGAAGATAACAATATAGCCGCAAATATCCCAGGAGATCCAAAATACCAATGAGACGTTGGTGAAGCAACGAACCAAACTAATGACCTGCAAAAATGTCCAGATCGCAAAACCATAAAATATATATACAGCATATCCAAAAAACCAAAAACCAACAGACCCAGGACATGCCATCAAGTCCAATGCATGTCAATAGTACCATGGGAGAAACGTTGTTCCTCCCGCCATTCCTCCCAAATGATGATCCCAGCCTGAGAAGATAATGCTAGCTTGGAAAGAAAGTCAGCAATAGTATTCACCTCCCGGAAGATATGTGAAAAATGGGAATGTTCCAAACCACTAATTAAACTCCTGACCGCATCCATCTAGAAAGAAAGTAACATAACATTGAGCGGAGTCACACCCTTTGCCCAAGATATAATAGTAGAAGAGTCTCCAAATATCAAGAGAGATGTTACCTGTCTGATATGAGCAAAATGCAGTAATAGCCAAAGGGCACATAACTCGCTGCGTGTATTTGTACCAATCCCCAAATTCAACCATAATCAGATATAACAAGTGGTTGTAAGGTGAAGTACCGTACCAGCCCCAGACACACCGGGCCCCCCCATCGCCACACCATCAAAAAATCCACAAGGATACATCAAGACCGGAGGGCCAGATGATGACCCGGACCATCCAAGAGTTTTATAGGTCGACCAGAATTAGAAGAGTATTCCTTGTATGCAGCCAAAATCTTACCACATAACCAATCCTGAAGGGGAGATGTGCCCTCGAAGATTCTGCAGTTGCGGGCTTTCCAAATTTCCCATATCATAAGGCATGGGAGTTCCAACATAGAATATGAGTTTCTAAACCAAGTTTCAAGACAATCCATAAGTGACGAAGTTCTCCAGGTAGTCTGTATGCCCAATGTAGATGCAATTTGTTTCCGGAGGCCCTGTAAAAACTCGCAGGTAGAGAATAGGTGATCAACCGATTCGTTCTGTAAACAGTACAGAGGACACCAACCAGGACCAACAAAACCTCGATGACACAGATTATCCCAAGTGAGGATTTTGTTGCACAACGCTAACCAGATAAAACATTTAATTTTAAGAGGTAGAGAAAGTTTCCAGATAGTGCGGTGCCACCAATGGTTCAATGGAAAATTATCAGCAAATAAAGAGGAATAAGCCAGATTAGCAGTAACCGATCCATGTGCCACATCCCACGACCAAGCCAACCGACGAGGAGACTCAGGGAGTTGGATATTTTCCTGGCAAAATGATCGTGTATACACAGACCATTCAACCACCATACCTCCATTAAGTCCCAGTTGAGAAGCCGAGAGCCACTTTGTGCCCGCAATACCACCATGACAAGACGCATGTGCAAGAGTATATAAACCATTTGCCCTGAGGTGAGTTCTAAGTTCAGGAGACACCAGGTAAGAAGATGAACCCCCCAAGACCGGATCAATACCCAGTCTAATCTCCCGACCATTACCAAGGATCCACATGAGCCACTGCGCTATATTGTTGAATGAGCCCAAGAGTCCATTCCAAATATTTGATACACCAATGGCCAGAGGAGGTCCATTACGGAACCAATTTGCAATCGAAGAATTTCTTAAGTATTTGGCTCTAATAATATTGCCCCAAACAAAGTCGATAAACATAGCACACCACAAACTCTTTGCATGAAGCGCAGAGACAAAATGTTCCAGATGTTTAATATTCCAACCACCTAAATCCCATGGCCGTTCCAAGGAGGACCATTTAATCAGATGGAATTTTTTCATATCCCCACCACCAGACCATAAAAATTTGAAAAACTTCGGGCAAATAATCCCAAGAATGGATTTTGGAATTTTGCTGAGTGAAAACCAGTATACCCCCAGATTCTGAAGAACCGCTTTAGCCAAAGTAAGTCTGCCACCCAATGACAATTGGCGCATAGACCAGTGACCAATCCTCACATCAAATCGTCTAACAAGCCAATACCAGTCCTTCAGCAGATAATTTGAAGGCTTGATAAAATAACCAAGGTACTTAGTGCCATCACACAGTTCTTTGAATTGCAGGGGCAAAATCAAACCAATCGACCGTTCCACATCAGCCTCTAATGAGTGTTTCAAAAAATGTGATTTGATAAGACTGATGTTCATGCAAGATACCAAGCAGAAAAAATCAAGTTAATAACTCATATGAGCCTAAAAATAGAGCTTCTAGGTAATGGACGTAGTTACGATGAGCTATCAAGTTAATAACTCATATGAGCCTAAAAATAGAGCTTCCAGGGAATGGACGTAGTTATGAAAAGTAGTTGTGAAAGGTTTAGGCACCAAAAATTATCATCATATAATATAAAGTCATAATGAAATCCGAACTATAGAATGTTTTCTACAAATTGAAATATCAAAACATAACCATGCCAAAATTTTAACTAATAAATTAACTCTTCAACATATATCACCTCTCTAAGAAAGCTATTGATGTTTTGAATGGCATTTTATATTATAAGAAAGCTATTGATGTTTTGAATGATGAAGATTCATGAGATGAAGTGGTCATTGATTCATGAACAATTTCAATATTTTGAAGTTTAGACTTGCTAGTCTCTCACTATTGAAGTTTAAACTTGTTAGTCTTTCCGTTTTTGGATGAAGATAAGGTTTGTCTTTAATTTTTTTAGTTTCTTGGGATGAGGATAAGGTTTATCTTTAGTTTTTGGGTTATTTTGATTAAGTCAAGTTTGGTGTCGAGTTTGGTAATTTGGAATGAGGATAAGGTTTGTCTTTAGTTTTTTTGGGTAATCAAGTTTGATGTACAATATGGTAGTCTTGAGCTATTCTAAATAAGTCAAGTTTGTTGTTCAGTAGTGTAGTCTTGGGTTATTCTGATTAAATCAAGTTTGGGTTATTGTTTGGAGTATAGTATAGTAGTATCGCTCTGTAGTCTATTTTGCTTGTTGGTATGCTAATCTGGCTCTGGCTCTGTATTAGTCTATTTTGCTTCTTGGCATGCTTTTTGGTAGATCTATTTATACATGAAGTTAATCCACTTTGAATGAAGGAAACTATAATAACTTTGATTCCAAATGGATCAAAACTATTAAAACACAACAACCATGCCAAAATTTAGTTTCAATGTCAAAATTTAGTTTCAAAACACAACCACCATGCCAAAATTTAACTATATGAAGTAAATGGATGAAAAATATACAATTTTCAAATAACTATATAAAGTAAATGGATGAAAAATATGCAATTTTCAAATATATGTATTTAACCATTGCCATTGAATGCTTCTAAATATGTATTTAAAAAGCCATTGCTATGTATAATTAGAGAATTAAAGAGAAACTATGATCACATATGATAGAGAATTAAAGAGAACCTAAGCCCTAAGAGATAACTCAAAATTGGTAAGATGGGGAGAGGTCACGAATTCGAGCTTTCCTTTGGGATTGAGATTTCTAAATTGGTAAGATGGCGAGCTTTCCTTCGGGATCAGGATTTCTAAATGAGTAAGATGGGGAGAGGTCACGAATTCGAGCTTTCTAAAATTGGTAAGATGGGGAGAGGTCACGAATTCGAGCTTTCCTAAATTGGTAAGATGGATTTCTAAATGAGTAAGATGGGGAGAGGTCACGAATTCGAGCTTTCTAAAATTGGTAAGATGGGGAGAGGTCACGAATTCGAGCTTTCCTAAATTGGTAAGATGGAGAGAGGCCACGAATTCGAGCTTTCTAAAATTGGTAAGATGGGGAGAGGTCACGAATTCGAGCTTTCTAAAATTGGTAAGATGGGGAGAGGTCACGAATTCGAGCTTTCCTAAATTGGTAAGATGGAGAGAGGCCACGAATTCGAGCTTTCCTTCGGGATCGGGATTTCTATGCTTTATATAGTTTACCACCCTTAGCATTGGTAAAGGGTAATGAAATAAAACCTTCGGGATCGGGATTTCTATGCTTTATATAGTTTACCACCCTTAGCATTGGTAAAGGGTAATGAAATAAAACTATAGTTTACCACGCTTAGCATTGGTAAAGGGTAAAGAAGTATAGAGTATATGGAGTATGGAGAAGTATGGAAAAGAAACTATTGCCTCTTGCTATATCATAAATATGATATTACTTATGACTATAAAATTTGATAACCGTTTTTCGTTTCGAGTGGAATTATGAACTCGAAGCTTATCAACACTAACACAGAATAAAGCAAGGTAAGCAAAGCTTATCAACACTAACACAGAATAAAGCAAGGTAAGCAAAGCATACATTTATTTTTATTTTATGGCAAAGATGTTTATGGTCGAGTTGTGACCTTCTCCAAGTTGTTTGAAGACTTTCATATATTTTTATACAAAATATAGCTATTTTTCTGTTGAAAAAAAAGAGATGTTTATGGACATATTTATTACAGAACTAAGTTCAATGATTCCTTAGACATAAAGCAACCCATTTTTCTTTTATGGCAAAGATAGTTATGAACACATTTATTACAAAGCAACCCATTTTTCTTTTATGGCAAAGATAGTTATGAACACATTTATTACAGAACTAAGTTCAATGATTCCTTACACATAAAGCAGGCACTGCTTAGCTGGTCTAGAGTGCGCTTAAAATGCAAACAAAGTGTCTAGATCACACTCAAATTGTAAAACAAATGGAACTTAGAGAGCAGTTTCAAACAAATGTGACTGTGCCAAAATAGTTCATCTAATTCACAGTTTCAAGCCACACTTGCAGTTTCTACCGGGTTATGCACAATGATTGTAACTCCACGAGCACACAAGAGAAATGATCAGCCGGGAAGAAGAAAGAAAACCAGATCCCTCTGAAGTTTTATGCTATCATTCTGGGGGGCTAGCAGAGGAAACATACAGAAGCCACCCTCAGAATTTACAGGTCTGTAAATTGAAAATAGAAAGAAAGCTAACTATGCCAGCCAACGGGAAAATCGCCATGAAATGAAGTTTGAACGTCAAAATGAAGAAAAGCCCAACTGAAATCAATCCACAAGAAAAGCAAAGTTGACGGAATTGTAAGGAACATATATTAAGCTAAGCATGAAGGTGTTTAGACTTGTGAGATCTGAGAGTAAGCACGAGCCCTGCGGAGACGTCGTCAGTGTCCTGAATGTGGGGATTGTCCATCAGAATGAACGGTGCGTCACACCGAACGCTGATACTCTGCAGAGTTTCTCCGTCCTTCACCACATATATCTCTCTGCACGCACTCCCCCGGTTTCCCAAGCTTCGCATTCCATGCGTTTGGCAGGGCATAAACACTATAACCTCTGCTGCCACCGCCAACAGAACCATCGCCATAATTCCCATTCGATTCATCTTCTAATTCTCTGAGAGGCCTCTGAGATTTATGGTCGTTCAATCGCCAATACAATTCCGAAGCAAGCAGTTTGTAGAACGCTGCAAGAAAGGCAGGCTGCAAGTAATTGGAAGAGTAGCAGTACTGTAGGTATATTTGATGGAGATTTAGGGTTAAACGTCACAGCTGGTGAGGGAATGCTCAGAATTGTGGAAGCTAGGGCTTTTCTCATCTGCAACAACTGTTGGGGCTCAATTTATACATGTAACTTACGTGATCTCAACTCCACCGAGATGGCGTGGTCCATTATATCGCCTATGAACGCAACAATAATAACTAAATTATTGTCGCTATTCCGTCCTCGGAGGATGAAATTTTCTAATTTCTAGGGTTTATCTGTTCTTCGTTGGAGGTGTCACGATGGACAGTAGCACGCGTAGGGTTGGGCTTCTAGGGTTACTCCCAGTCTCCCAACTGCTTACACGTGGTTGTTTTGGAGCACAATCAAAGGACACGTAATATTGTAATTTGAATATCTGTAGACGTAATCCAAATAAAAGTATCTGCATATGATTTACCGGCTTCATACGGGCCGGGATAATTTGAGGTAGTTTTATATAATAATAGATCATGTATGTGTGACATTTAAGTTATGATATATGATGTTTATAAAGTGACATTATTTATGCACACATACTTAAAAATTAAGCTAAACAATTATTATTATTAGTTATACATCATTTTTAATCAATTTTTTCTTTACTTTAAATTATTACGTTGAATCATTTGTATTAACTATTTGTGTACATGTAACTTGTATATTAAGTTGAATCATTTTATTCCACTTCAAGAAATAAAATGTTAAAAGATAAGAGAAATATCTATTTTTATTTGTAAATTCTAATATAAGTATAAAACGATAATAAAAAATGAAGAATATTTATTGATTAGTTATGATTATTATTAGCATCATTGAAATTAAATATATCATATTTATAAAATATGATTTATAATTTAAATATGATTTTAAACCCATTTGTATTTTCATTAGAAATAATATTTCTTATTTATATTTTCATTTGTTAATTATATAACAATGGAAAGAAAAGTGAAATATATGGTATTATTAAAAATTATAATATTACATTAAAATATTTTGTTATTATAAAAATTAAAAAGTACTCCTCCATACATAGACTTCTAAAGAGATCAAAATTGTTCATCACCCACACTAGATTACAAAATAAATAGGCTATCTAATATCCAAATGTAGTTATCCATATCCCAAAAAGTAGTCTATCCAGCAAAAAAAGTCATAAACATGACTAAGATCATCTTTCAAAAAAGGAGAAAGTTAATCGTCAAAAAATGAAGAAGATCCTATAAATTCCAGCTTATCTTCGATCCACTCTCCCCAGAATAGAAATCCCTCCTGCACAATGAGTGCTTCCTTGGACAAAGCATCAGCCACATCATTTAGTTCCATGTATATGTGATCGATAGTCCAATCATAAAAAGTGGAAAGAAGCGACTCTATCATCAAACACCATTGTTGAAAAGAGAGAATCTTTAGATTGTGTATTTTCTTTGCCTAATTAACAACCATCAAGGAATCACCAAATATTCTTAAAAGTGTCCACACCAAAGAAATTAGCAATTTTAAGCAAACACCACAGGTCAAGTAATTCAACCATAGAGTTTGTGCCCACACCAATATTTAATTTAAATTTGAAGAAGTTATGTTTGTTGATGATAAGATAAATCCCTACAGCACACCTACCTCCCATTGTCGCTCCATCAAAAAAGCATGTAGTTGTATTGGATTCTTCAATGCCCAATATATGTGGCACAAATCTGCGAGAGGAAGTTTGATTTCAATAAGAATTATACATACCAATAAATTTGTAAACTAATTGATTCAAACTAATCCTTCTGCCCTCAAATATGTAGTCATTTCTAGTTTTCTAGATCAACCACGAGATAAAAGCAGGCAGAGCCTTATGTAGTTTTTGAGCTCCGGTCCATGACATAATGTGGATTCCAGTTCACCCGATCCCCACATATGGTCAATAGCAAGTGTAGTACAAAACTAAGACCATACAGTTTTTGTAAACATACAATAAACAAATAAACAATTAACGATCTTTTTGGCATAATGGAGAGATGTTAGGACCAATCCATCCCCTCCGAGTTAAATTACTCCATGTTAAGACATAGTCTTCTAGGACTAACCAAAGAAAACATTTAATCTTTTTTGGGATATGCCATTTCCACAATTTTACCACCCACCATTTATGAGATGCAGAACCCATCTTTTGCACTATTGCATTGTGTTAATGTTTATAGCAGCATAACCAGGATCACTAAAAGAATGACAAAGCACAGAAACAAAATGAGTGTGGAGTTCGTTTAACCATGATGATAAGAACAATCATCTCCCAACCATAGACAAAGCTATTTGTCTCCCCAGAGCTCAGACCTTCCAATAGAGAACAATGTGCCTCTAGATAGTAGTAGCGCAAACCCAAGAAAACAAGAGAGAAGCTTCTCCAATAGTGGAGAACCCCAAAAATCAGTCTCCTAGCTGCAGTAGCAAACCTCTCTTGGCTAGAGTGAACTTGCTTGAGTGAATGACCAAATGAGAGTTCGAACTCTCTATTTATAGACATCAAAAGGTGACTTTTTCCCTTACTCAACCGATCTAAATTTCCCTAACTGGGCCGACCTGACTCGGGTGGTTCTTCCCATTGTTTGGGGAAAACTGCACACTGTTTTGGGGCAGTTTACGCACTAGGATGACTTGTCTTGGGGGAATAAAAAAAATTACATTTAATGAATCTTTTCTATGTGATATCATCCCAAGGTTTACATTGATTCTTTCAATGGTTTTACATGATCAAATACATTGATATCTTCTCCCATAGGAGGTACAATAATAATATGAATAACTTCTGAAGTTGAACTATTTCCAACACTCCCTCTCAACAAGGAAGGTATTATTTGAACACTATATTCTAATATTATTCTTTCTTTGGTCGACCTATGAGGTGATGCCTCATGCAGCTACTAATTTAACACTCCCTCTTAGCTAGGGAGGTATCATCAGTAATATCATACTGAAACACATATGTATATCATCTGTACATCAAGGTTATATCTAACCTCTCTATATCATAAGGAAGGTCTTCCAACACAATCTCAGTCCATCGAGAAGTGTCAACAAATCAATCTTCGTGCATTTTCTCAATCCAGTCCATCGGAGAACATGCACTAGCTCCACGACTCTACCCTATCATAGGGAAGTCACTCGTGCCTTATCTCAACAACTCTGCACAGTCCATTGAAGAGTCGATCATTCATCAATACAATGTGCCTCAACTCAACCCAGACCATCGAGTGCCTACATCATCAACACTTCCTCTTAGCTAGAGAGGTGTCATTACATCGAAACACATCTAATCATCTCGTCTGATCACGTATGATCATCACATCATAACACATCTTGTTATCATAAGAGGGTCCATTCCCACACAAGGATACACTCCACAAAGGAGAACGTTCCACAAAGGAACCATCCACAAAGGGACACACTCCACAAAGGAGCACATTCCACAAAGGAACTATCCCACAAAGGGACACACTCCACAAGGGATCACATTCCAAAAAGGAACTATCCACAAAGAAGCACGTTCCACAAAAGAACCATCCCACAAAGGGACACACTCTGCAAAGGACCACGTTCCACAAAGGAACCATATCATCTTTTCATAGAAGATATATGATCTACCTGATCAACTTGGTCATTCTAGACCACAGAGGATTACTTCCTCATGCACTTTATCGATCTCAAATCAAAAGGAGGCCGCACTCCCCAGGAAGACACTTCTTCCAAGCACTTTGTCGATCTCAAATCGAAAGGAGGCTACACTCCCCAGGAAGACACTTCTTCCAAGCACTTTGTTGATCTCAAATCGAAAGGAGGATACACTCCATAGGAAGACACTTCTTCCAAGAACTTTTTTGATCTCAAATCGAAAGGAGGATACACTCCCAAAGAAGACACTTCTTCCAGTTTACCAATCATTACAACTTGAAGGTGGTGATAACTGTAGCTAGTTCACCCCTCTGGTCCCACACTCCACACAGGAGCACTCTCCACACATGAGAACGTTCCACAAAGGAGCCATCCCACAAAGGGACACACTCCACAAAGGAGTTTGTTCCACAAAGGAACCATCCCACATAGAGACACACTCCACAAAGGAGTCCGTTCCACAAAGGAACCATCCCACGTTGTGACACACTCCATAAAGGATTTTGTTCCAAAAAGGAACCATCTCACACAGGAACACACTCCATAAAGGAGTCAGGAACAAGTCTTGGCTTGTGCCTCATCAACAGCCACACTAGTCATCAATCTCCCTTCCCTAGGAAGGAAATATTCACCACTCCAAGCCTTCATTCTAGACAAGGGATTGGTAAGGATATCTACAATCTACTCATATGTAGAAATATACTAGAGCTTCATTGCTCCCTTCTGTCACGGAATATCGTTGTCACATCAAGCTCATGACCATACAAATCTGTAACCAACTTCTGAAGCCATATTGCTTCCTTACTAGCTACACTGGTTGTGATGTACTCTTCCTTGGTTGTACTGAGTGCTGCATAAGTCTGTTTCTTATTGATTCAAGAAACCATAGTTGATCTCAAGCTAAAAAAAAAAACCCATAGGTGCTCCTTCTATCAATTGCACTACTATCCCAATATGAATATGTGAAGCCTACTAGTTTCACTCCATTTTCTGATACATATCTCAATCCATAACCAATAGTACCACGAAAATATCTCAACACATGCATAGCTGCTACCTAATGTACTTGTCTCGGCTTGACCATGTGCTGACTCAATGTGTTTACTGCATAGCAAATATATGTCCTGTTATTAACCAAGTACAACAAGGATCCAATCAACTGATGGTACATGGTGGGTTCTACTAAATCTGAAGATATGGTAGAAGTAAGTAACTTCTTCAGATTTGCTTCCATAAGTGTAGCCATGGACTTACAGTCCAACATACCAAATCTGCGCAAGATCTCAATGGTATACTTCCCTTTCCTAAGGAAGATCTCATCAAGTCCTTGCCACACCTCTAATCCCAAGAAATAATGCATCAACTCCGAGGTCTCGCATTTTAAATTCACGGATATTCTCCCTCTTGCACCTGGAAATCATACTCTCGTCCCCTGTAAGAAAGAGATCATCAACACAAAGTACCAAGATCAAGGTATGACCATCATCAACCTTATAAAAAAATTTCTAATCTGCTTCACTTCTGGTGAAGTCTAGATTTGTTAGGTAACTGTCGATCCTAGAGTACCAGGACCAAGGTGCCTTCTTAATCCCATAAAGAGCTTTCTTCAACCTAATAATAGCATGCATGGTGACTGGAGCAAGTGTCTCATCATAATCTATTCCATCTATGCTGCAGACTCCCTCTGTAACTCTGCCTCTTGCTCTCAATCGTCAATATCCATATGAGATCCTTTGGACCTGGGGTTATGGGTCCACATATGACTGAATTTGCATCGGTAATCATCACTTGTTCTTTGGAACAAGTCTCATCATCCTTTTCTTGTAGGTCATAGCACATGATCTTTCCTACAAGTCAGATTCACTCAAATAGTTAGTAATATTGCATGATCATGAAATTCAATCAACTCGTATTGACATTTTAATGCAATGAAAATTTATTATGCACATTTATGTAACCAACTTAGCCAATGCTTCAATCACAACACCCATCCAACGGGATGTTGTGCAGCATTATAGTCTACTTACTCATCATATGCATGATATGCACTACATGAGCCTACAACTTTGTCAATCATATATAGATGTATAACAAAAAACTATATAAGTCTAATGCACAATTTCATAATCATATGATAGACTTAAAAAAAACATTAAATACTTATCTTTTGTTTGTTTTTTGGACTCCCACTTGATCTTTGACTCCCTTATTTCCTCTTGGATACATTCTAACCAAAACTGATCAAAACTAGGTAACTGACCATGAGCACATGTCCCTTTCACAAATGGATTCCATTCTGGAGGAATTCCACTCATAGATGTCAAAACAAGATCTCTGTTAAGGACACTTTCATCAACAACTACTAGTTGATCTCTGATTTGGGCAGTCTTCAAGAAATAAGAAGAAACTGAATCATCTTTTGTAAACTTCACTTGACGAAGTTGATCTTTTAGAGATAAAATTCTGCTAGGATTCTCATTCTCATATAGATTCTTCAAGGCATCATACATCTTCTTGGATTAATCATGGCTTCCAATGAGAGGTACAAGATGATATTTTACTGAGTCCATCAATATCCTCATAGTTGTGGCTTCATTCTTCTTGAATCTTGATTTTTCTCTGCCTCACTCTGGTTCTGGAATATTTCTGAGTATATGATCCTTGAGATCATGTTCATTTAGGAGCATGAGCATTATTCTTTTCCAATATCAGAAGTTTGAGACTCCCTCTAATCTATATTATACTCTAATTCCAACAACCATCTTGATTGAAGACTGGAAACTAAAACCTGTTTCAGAAACCCTAGAAGAAGAGGGTCAAAAACTGAAGTTTGGAATCTTGCAAAAATGACTCCACAGATATATGTTCCCTATCAAGGCGATTTGAGAGGAGGTATGATCGATCCAAATCTGTGAACCAGACAACACAAAACTTGAAACCCTAATTTCTACAGTAACCGCGACAGCTGCAGAATTAGGTCAAAAATGAAACTTCTCAGAACTGAAATTTTCCTTCACCAAAAGATGCGCCTTCCCTAGGGCAAAATTTCCAATGCACTTTTCAAGAAAAATTGAGAGGTGAAGGCCCTAACATGTGAAACCCTATTTTTTTTCCCCAACAGAAATTAGGTTAGATTTGAAAGTTCTTTGCATGAAAATCTTCCTCCACATATAACTCTGCCTTCCCAGGGTGAATTTAGTATAGGTCTTTCTGGATCAATTATGTGGTTGGAAACCCTAAATTCAGGAAGCCCTAGTTTCTGGCATTTGTCTCTTTCAACATTTCTCTAATACCATGTTAATGTTTATAGCAGCATAACCAAGATCACTAAAAGAATGGCAAAGCATAGAAACAAAATGAGTGTGGATCTTGTTTAACCATGATGATAAGAACAATCATCTCTCAACCATAGACAAATATATTTGAATCCCTCAAGCTCATACCTTCCAATATAGAACGATGAACATCCAGATAGTAGTAGCGCAAACCCAAGGAAACAAGAGAGAAACTTCTCCAATAGTGGAGAACCCCAAAAGTCAGTCTCCTAGCTGCAGTAGCGAACCTCTCTTGGCTAGAGCAAACTTGCTTGAGTGAATGACCAAATTAGAGGTCGAACTCTCTATTTATACACATCAAAAGGTGACTTTTTCCCTTACTCAACCGACCTAACTTTCCCTAATTATGCCGACCTAACTGGGGTAGTTCTTCCCATTGTTTGGGGTAGACTGCCCACTGTTTGGGGCAGTTTATGCACTGGGCCGACTTGTCTTGGGGGAATAAAAAAATTACATTTAATGAATCTTTTCTTTGTGATATCATCCCAAGGTTTACATTGATTCTTTCAAGGGTTTTACGTGATCAAATACATTTATATCTTCTCCCATAGGAGGTGCAATAACAATAAGAATAACTTCTAAAGGTGCAATATTTCCAACACATTGTATTGATATTTTGTAGTGACAATACCATACTCTAAATTGAAATACCATACAAGCTTATCCACTTTGTTGGATAGTTTTATACTGGCCCTGTTGAGTCTTGAAATATGAATATTCCATCAGCTTCCCATTGTTTCTAAGACCAATTTCTTGTGCAGTTAACCAATAGTTACCATAACTCTGTAACCATTGAGGACGCCGAATGTGATCAAGGGTCATGAAACCACATTTTGATAGATGAACTCTAATGAAAGTAGATAAATAAAAATCTTATTCATTTCCAATATAAGGGTCTAATCCAATCAATACATTGCGCCCATTACCAATCCTCCAGGAGAGATGCATGTTGAGCCAAGGAAATATCTTAAGAAAACCATTCCAGATAATTGAAGAGTTCCTAGATTTTTTAATTGGATTTTTTATCCAATTAATCAAGTTTATTTTAATATACTTACCCTGGATAATGTTTTTCTAAAGACCCAATCCAAATATGCCACTCCATATACTTTTTAGACAGAGAGCCATGTTGAAACATAAAAGATTCTTGATGTTCCACCCACCATATTGTTTAGGAACATAAAGCTTTTACCAATTTGCAAGATGTATCTTTCCACCTTTTGCATTGCCATTCCAAATAAATTTAAACATAATCTTTCTGATCGTTTGGAAAATTGATTTTGGCACCATAATTAGCAAAAAACAATATACCGACATTCCAATGAGCACAGCCTTAAGCAGAGTTAGCCTGCCACCTAGAGAAATACATGAAGCTCCAGTGCCCAATCCTTTTTTCATATCTCTTTACTAACCAAAACCAGTCTCCCACCTTGTAGCAATTTGGTTTTATAAAATACCCAAGGTATTTGAAACCGGTCTTGATCTGAGACATTTAAAATGGCATAAATCCATAAATACATTCCAATATATTCTCCACATTATGGAAGTGGAAATGATATTTTTGCATACTTATGTTCATCCCAGATGCTGAGCAAAAAACCTTGATGATTACATAAAATTGGGACCATTCTTCCACAATGCCAATACCAAAGAGGACCACATCATCAACAAACAACAAATGTGTAATTAAAATAGAATTAGAAATCTGAATACCTTTAAGTAGTTCCTTCCTTATTGCTTCAGTAATCATACGACTCATACCTTCAATGACCAACATAAAGAGATAGGGTAACAATGGACATCCTTGTCTCATCCCTCAAGAAATTCCAAAGAAAGATGTAGGAAACCCATTGATCAGAATTGAGAATGAAGTGGTGGTCACACAGACCATAATCCAGTTGGTTACCTGTAAGGGTATGCCAATTTATAATAAAAGAAGTCTGAGATATACCTAATTTACACGGTCATAAGCCTTTACTAAGTCCATCGTGAGGATCATATCATTTAGATTTATAGTTTTCACGAAGTGAAGAATCTCCTGAGATACCCCAATAGCATCCAAAATTTGTCGATTTGACAGGAACCCGAATTGCTCTTTAGTGATGAACTCAACAAGTTTTGGTTTCAATCGATTAACAATAATTTTGGTGATCAGTTTATAGGCCAAATTACATAATGCAATAGGTCTGAAATTGTTGAAGCTAAAAGGTCAGTTGCACCTCAGAATAAGAGTCGGGAAGGTTGAGTTAAGACCATTATACATATACCCTTCCAATCTAGAGAACTCACTCATAGACAAAAGATCATTCCCCATAATATCTAAGAAACCTAAAAAGAGTTCAACTCTCCACCCATCGGGATTAGGACTTTTGTCCTTAGCAAAAGTTTTAAGAACATTAGTCAATTCCTCCATAGTAACAGGTTTACCAAGTTCCATCCCCTCATATTTTCAAAATAAAGAAGGAAAATAATTAATAACTCTCATATGATCTTCAATCTTAGAGGTGCCAGTATGAGTGAAATGCTGAGAGAAACAATGAGTAGAAAATTTTTTCAAGTCTCTTTGAGTTCTAATTATATTTCCCCCTTCATTAGTCAGATCCCAGATTGCATTATTTTTTCTTCTATCTAAAGCATAATTGTGAAAAAATTTAGTGTTTTCATCACCCAGTGACACCCAGGTAGCTCTGCTTTTTAATCACAATGCTTTCTCCTCCCGATCTAGTATAACCTATTTTCTTTGTTCAAGAATATGCAATTCATTTTTCTCTTCCTCAGTAAAAATGCCATCAATATTGAGCTCAAAAAGGAGTCTAATATGACTCGATCCCCACCAGATTAGCCTTATCTCTAGCAATTCTGAGTTTTTCCCATTTCATCACTTCATTCTTCAAACATTTTAATTTAAAAACTAGGGACTCCATTGGGTTAAAATCAATAGGGAAATTTTTTCTTGGACTTTACACCATACATTTTTAAAATAATAGCCTGGTGATCAGAGATGTTCGAGAATTCTAACCAAGTTCTGTACTTTTATAGATTGTTACATAAGGTGTCCTCCATTAGAAAGCGGTCTAGTCGTTTTCCAATGATTTGGTTGCCACATATTCTATTGTTCTAGGTCGCACATAATTTGTCAGGATCAATGTCAATCAAGTTATTTCTCTAAAGAAAATCACCAAAATAACCAGCCAACTCATCAGGATAGGTCGAATTATCTCAAATCTCTGAAATGATAAGTTCAAATTCAAATCACTTGCAGCAATTAGATTAGGAAGTTTTAGGATACCACATCTATCCAATTTGTTCCAAAAAAATTCCCTATCCTTGTAGGGACTGTAAATATTGAGCACAGAGATATTCTGATAAAATTCAAGAAAAATTCCTTCCATAAGTATTCCACCAATCGTCATATAGGCCTTAAAACGAGTAGTAGAAGGGTTCCAACCTGAAATAATCCCACCAGATTGACCTACCGCGTAAATGGCATAGAAATACCAACTAGGTAAAAGTTTTGAGAAAGATTCAATTTCTGAAAGTGAATTGCATTGAGTTTCTTGGATTAATAATATGTCAGGGTTAGTAGAATTAATCAATCTAGAGAGGTCCTTAACCTTCCCAACCCCCCCCCCGATTCCTCGGATTTTGTAGTATAGACAATCCATTAATCACCACCGACAATGGGTTGGGTTTCTCTAAGGGCCCGAGTAGGAGAATCAATCTGGTTCAATCTTTCTGATAATGGGATAAATGTATTTCCAACAAAATTCTCAGAATCATGAGGAGGACAGACCGTCTTGTCCTTCATTTCTTCTTTTTCCTAACACTAGTACATTTGGACCAAATTCCAATGGCCATTTCGTCTCACTTCCGACCTCAAACTGTCGGTATTTTGACAAATCGTGGTTGGCCCAAACGTCGTTTCACATGCCATCACAATTCCGATGTCTCAAAAATCATCGCAAGTCTGATGATTTTCACGTCGCAATTGCAACTAAACCTAAACATTGTTTTCAACCAAATATCTACTTGTTATCGTCACATTTGCGATGAATGTAAGTCACAATTGCGATAGGACGGAAGACGAAGTTGCGACGGAAGGAAGTTGAACTTGCAATGGACTAAAGTCAAAGTTGCAACGGAAGGAAGTCACTTTTGCAACGGATTGACGTCGCAGGTGCGACAATAGGAAGTCACCTTTCAACCAAAAATATACTTCTTATCGTTGTAGTGGCGACGAATGTAAGTTGCAATTGCGACGGGATGGAAGTCGAAGTTGCGACGGAAGGAATTCGTAGTTGCGACAGAAGGAAGTCGAAGTTTCGATAGGATGAACTCTTTGTAGTGACGGCAGAAATTCACTACTGCAACGTTTCGGCGTCGCAATGGCGACGACATTAAGTAGCAATTCCAACGGTGTTTCTATACCACCGACGGTTGTGTTCATTGCAATTGCGACGCTGTGAAATTTTAAAAATACATATAAATTTAATGTTTCACTTAGAAGCATCACTAATGTTGTGGAATACATTGGTCTAGATCCATAATGTCTAGGTACAGATCAAGTATAAGAAATGTTGTGGAATAACTCTCATATTAAGATATCATCTCACTTGACCTACTATAATGAATGGGAAGGCAATACTTAGAAGGATATAAGAGTATAAGAAAGATAATTGTACATATTGAACCTACAATAAGCATTGAGCACATAAGTGAAATGATACCACATTAAATAACAACAGTATTATGCAAGAGTAATCAGTATTACCTATCACTTCTTATCTCTTTTGGTTTCTCACTCTAACTAGAACCTCAAAGAGAGTGAATTTATGGTGTGGGAAGCATCTTATTTCATAAGTAAAATCATACAAGTATCTACCAATGAATCATAACCATGTAAAAACTCTTAAAATTTGCAAACCAATGAATTGTTGCACCTATGTATGTAGCTATGTTTGAAGACCATTTGTTTGAGGATTTTGGTTTAAAACTTTTATTGACATAGTCACCTCTTTTTAAGATCATATTTCTAACTACTAGGCACTATTAACCATAGAAAATTTGATTTGCAGGGATGCTGCTACCCAAAATGTGCCCATATATGATGATTAGGATGGTCACTTATCTCTACAAGTCCAATTGAACTGAACTGAACAAAAAAATAAATAAATAAAATAAAATAAAATAATAAATAAATAAGATAATAAATAAATAAAATAATAAATAATAAATAATAAATAAATAATAAATAATAAATAAAATAAATAAATAAAAAATAGCATATGCATTTCTTTACATTCATATGTAATCCAATAGTTTAAAATGTTCTATATGAAATGTTGCAAGAAAACAATTAAAAATATTTTTATATGAAAATTTGCAACAAAATAGGCCACAAATCCAACTAGAAAAGCAAAGAGAATAAACATGAATATAGATTCAGATGCAATTAGAAATTAGAAATGTTTTACATGGAATGTTGGAATAGAACTATCCACAAATCCAAATTGAATAACAATGGACATAAGCAATGCTCTAGATTCAAATACAATTCAATTTTACCATGTAAACTAAAATGTAATTCCATGTCATAGTGGCATACTGGTAGTGGCTATGTATACTATTTTTCATGCATTGGACACTTGCATGGTCCATATTTTTCCCAAGGTGTCAAATGAGTCTTGTTCATGGGAATTTTTGTTCTTAACCCAACCATTTTTCTGGCATCTTAAGTGGCCAAGATTTTCTTGTAGAATGTCATGAACATTTTTGATACTATTGGTAGCTAAAGGAGGCATTTTATTAAAATAAAAATCCATGCTAGAATATTTTCAAGGTTACCAAGAAGCATGTAAACATGCTACTTACATTCCAAGCAAGCACTCACTAATGTGTATATTCTAATTCTAGTTAGGAAAACATATGCAACACCTAAAATCTTTATAATGACCCTACATCTCCATGCCTCTTAAAAATGAATTTGTAAAAATTCCTTCAAATATGATACTTACAATGCATCAGTGTTAACCTAAATTTGTACTAATTGCTTTCAGAAGATGGATTGTATCAATGTGCATTGGAATATGTTTGGACTACATCAATATGCATGGGCCACACCATCAAGCTACAATGATATTCTAATACAAACAAGGTAAACTATGCCAACCTCAAGAAGAGAGACATCAAAACTGCCATGTGATGTCCATGTACTTTGGAATTGGAAACAAGGTGTAAAGAGCCTGAATCAGTCAAGATAAGACATACCAACCTCTAAAAGTCATATATGGGGAATGTGAAATACCATTGAAGGTATGTTGCAATTTATTTTAATAAAATTGTATGCAACATAAATGCAAAGAATTTTGAATTTTTTTTCTTTAACATAAATCTTTGTTTTGGCCAAAGGTATCAGAGAGGATGGCCTATGCAAAATACTTGTTGATCCAATGAAGTAGTGTTCTTTGGTGCATAACAACGATGACATATGAAATATTTGGCACAAGAGGTTTGGTCACCTACACTATGGAGCATTACCTCTCTTGAAGGACATGGTGCAGATATTGTCGGATGACAAGATAGAGAAGAAACGTTGCACTCAGCAAGCATGCCAAGATTTTCTTTTCCCTAGCAATAAGCACATATCAAGAAGGGTTCTTTATTTGATTAATTTAGATGTTTGTGGACTAGTGTCATCAATCTCAATGACATGTAACATTTATTATGTTTCCTTTATTGATGACTCCTCTAGAAAACCCAAGATATATTTTAAGAATACAAAGGATGAAATGTCCAATAGGTTCCAACTGTTCAAAGCTCTTGTGGAGAGTTGGAAAAGTAAGAATATTAAGGTATTGAGATAAATAATGGAAAATATTATTACCTCCAAGGAGTTTGATTCCATTTGCAAGGATGCAGAGATCAAGATGTACATGACATTTCCTTAAAACCCTCAACAGAATGGGTTTACATATAGGAAGAATGGGTCCATCAATGAGACAACCAAAGCAATGATCCATGAAATTGATTTACTCATGTGTATTTGGGAAAAGGCAGTCTATACGGTTATGTACATTCTTAACAGGTACCCTCACAAGGACAAGAAACCAAAAGAAGCATTTGTCCTTGGTATATCAATATCCCTAATGAGAAGAGATCCAAGCTTGAACCTTATAGCAATAAAGGTATTTTTGTGGGTCACGATCATTAGCATTTGGAGCCTAAAATGGCCTCCTACGGAATATAATAAAATAAGAGTTATGAAATATGGGCATCCAACAAGTACCTACACAAAAAATTTAGTAAACCAATAATGAGATAAATTGAAAATATGTGCAAAAAAATAATTTGATTTCTTTCCTTTCAACACTATTCACCAATGGGGTTGACATCATCATCTTATTAAATTGTATTGGTTGAAAAGAAGCATTCTCTTTTTTTTTTAGTAAATTTTCATAAGAGGTTCATTTTAGATCTCATATTTCCCCTCATGGAGACCTCCTAACCTTACTAGATTTGCCTCCCAACACATTGAAAGACAAAGATAAGTTGAGATGTGAAGTTTGATGAGGATGCTTAGTAAACTAAGTCTCGAGATCCCCCTAGAAACGTAAAGGGAGAACAAAGTGTTATCCCAAGCTTCAATTTGAAAACTGCAGCAATACAATAAGCAAATAATTCAAGTTTTAATGAGAGAGTAGATACCTCAATACTACCTAGTACAAACAGAAAGCTAAGATGGCTTTCTCAACATTGCAAGAGGCATAAGAGCAAGTTAGAGATCCAAAGACATCTATTCGAGTGAGATATCCTCGTAAAAGTTTCAAAATTATGTCGTGTCAATTGCTTCCATCATTGATGCAAATCCTTACAGTTATGAGAAGGAAACAATTGAGCAAGTATGGTGGGTTTCCATAATAGAGAAGTATAAGAGTCCATTGGAAAGCATGATGTGTGGAAGATTGTGTTGAGACCAGTGAGGAAATCAAAGATTGATTCTAGGTTGTTGTAAAAGGTTAAAGCATGCATATGATGGCAGCATTGAGAAGTACAAGGCCAAGTTCATAGTGAGAGGAATATTCCAGAGACAGGGAGTTCATTATGATGAGAACGCTTGCTCCAGTTGCTAGGCATAATTCCATCAAAACAATTATAACTTTAGCATCAAATTTGTATTTCCTTTAGCATCAATTCTTTTTATGTCCCTTTATATCAAAGGGATGTTAAGACTGATTCTAAATGGGTTGATGGTGGAGTAACTCAGAATAATACATTAATTATCCAGGAGGGTTTGACGTTCATGGGAAAGGGACCCGTGTGTGTGCATTGAAGAGATCCCTGTGTGGTTTGAAGCAAGCACCACACGCTTGGTACTACTACTCACAAACTAATGAGTACTTGTTGAATTTAGGAGTCACCAAGACTACAAAGGGTTCATAGGGTTCCCCATCAAGAGATATGTGAGACAAGGTTATTGTGTGTCTCCCACATTTTTGTCAATGACATCATTAACTGAAACACATTGAATATTTTGATTCCTTTATGCTTGGTTCGATAGAAAATCCCTAGCTTCTCTTTGTTGACAACTTTGAATTTTTTGCATATTTGGCATACGATCTCCAGGAGATGTCCAAGAGAGTGCATAGTAGGGCCAAAATATAGTGGTATGGCATGATAGACAAAATCAAGGTTATTGTTGTATAGGATATCTAATACACCATGTGTGTCAAAGAGATGCTCCTCTGGAGGGTAGTTGATGAGTGTATGAGTGTTTGGTACTTGGGAAGATAAGTTGCCTCTCAATTGCCTAGCATGAGTCATTTTCTTGTCTCTAGAGGAGTCTCTACTTATTCTTCGGTCTTGGACTTTACTAGGTCCTGATTCACTGGGTGCCCATTTTTGGAACTTAGTTGGCATAGCCCAACAAAACTTTTTGAGAAGAGTTGTTTTGAAGGTTTGACGTGGATTGCTAGAAATACAACTAGAATATGGGTGTGATTCTTTGCATAGAAATTTGAAAATTACCCTGATTTCAATATTCAACGTAGGATATATGGTCTAAGCCTTGTTCAAATATAGGGGTCAAGACTTAGATTGTTTCCTTGGTGAATAGTAATCCACCCCATAGGAGTGGGAACTCGAGCTTTCAACAAATATTGAAGCAAAATACTTAGCATTGTACAATGGGCCTACTAATTCTCAAGGACAAATGGATTTGGACGATAATGGTGGTAGGAGACTCAACTATCATCTCAAGTGTTGTTTGGTGTAAAAGTCTTCCAATCATTCCCATCCTTTCTCGATTAGTGCAACGTATCCTTCTAGGCATAAATGCAATCTTGGGCATAAAAGAAGCACCTCTAGACACATTTGGACCTCAAATTATCGGATATGATGAGGGATGGATCATGCACAAGAGGGAGGAGATAGGTTGTGAGCTCAATTCTAACCATGGTGATTTAGTAAAGTTCACAAATGGATATAATACAATTATTGTTTAAGTCATTTATGATGTAGGAGCATATGTGAACTTTATGTGATCGTGTAGTTTAGGGGACTCCTCTTAGAGATCACCTAAGGAGATGGTATCAAGTTTGAAATATGAAACCTTAACTTTAACATAGTGATCATTAGGGAGTGTTAAAGTTGAAAAAGATGAAAAAGATGTTTAAATTTGTCTTATTAAATTTACTACTACTGTTGTACTATTTTCACCTTCAAACCCTAACCTAACCATAATTTTAACATTAGATACCTGTTATCACATCCATAGTAGTCATGCTACCATGATTGCAGAGAAGTTCAGTATATATTTTTGAGCTTTTCCTTTACATAGTTTCAGTGAGATCAATTATGATGAGCAATATTACTTATGATCACTCACACATCAGAGAAACCCCAGATCAGACATGCAGTAGACCTTATGCCATGACTGAGCCTCTTGACGTCATATTTGATGACCGAGATGACCTTTTATCCCATACAGAGTAGTGCAACGCCCATAGTATCATCAACAGTGTTTCAGTGGTTACAGGTGATCCAGATAGCAAATACAGGTATATGGCATGACAGGTATATGATGTGCATTGGTTTTATTATCTTTCTCTTTTGGTCATTTTGATAGTTTGAATTAGTCTATAGCAATCATGATCTAGAAGTATATATATATATAATTAATATGGTTGTTATTGATTATCTAAATGGTTGTATTACTTACATGTAGAATCTCTTGTTTTATACTCGTTGGTTTTACCCTCTTGGGAGCGTGGACATGATCATTCCCACCTTGTATGGCTTGCTAGCTTAGGCATCACTTTCACTTTCTCCATCCATCCGTTGTCTTTCCCAATTTTGGTTGTTACCTTAACTTACACCTCATCCTGTGATATGGAGGACTTCCCCACTTTTTCCTCTGTGTTGGATAGCATCCCTGTTAGTTTGTGTCTCGGCTCTGAGTTGGCAACAGAACTTACCCTTTGGTGAGTTGGATTTGATGCCTTGATCAGTCTAGTCGGTTGCCTCGATGTTTGGTCTTGATTATAGAGAGACCCCCTAGTTTTCTGATTTGTTGGATAAAACCTGAAGCAAATTATACTACCATCATTTGTGGAAACTTAAATGACTAAACACCCTGGATGAGAGCTTGAGTAGTTGTGTTTCTAAACACATGCAAAATCCCCAAAAGGGTTGTGAAATCAAATGAATTGGAAACTAAAAGCACCATGGATGAAAGCTTTAGTAGTTGTGCTTCTAAGCACATGCAAAATCCCCAAAAGGGTTATGAAATCAAATGAATTGGAAACTAAAAGCACCCTAGATGAAAGCTTTAGTAGTTGTGCTTCTAAGCACATGCAAAATCCCCAAAAGGGTCATATAGGCCTAAAGAAAGCAGTAGTTAAATATATGCTAAATCCAAAGACTGTTGGCCAAGGAAATGAAATGTAATGATGTGATTTGTAGACATTTTCCAAGGTTGAATAAGTACTCCTCTAAACAACGTATTCCATTTGTGAGACACCACCACTCTTTGTGTGTTTATTATCTGACATATGCTTTAGTGTGTACTCCCTTTTCCATTATCCATAGTATCACAGCGTTGAGTCAATTAATTCATCCCCTTGTCCTAGACTTGCATTCTTCACCCTCACCCTCTTGCTATCAAATTGATCATGTCTACAGAATGAGTCTATCCTTGAGGTTCTTTTGTAAAGTAAATAATTATTTGAACTTATGCTTTATGCTATTATTAATTAACTGCTAGTGAAATGATGCTTAATACTTTAAGTCTTGCTATGAGAATGATTAAAAGAGAATGTCTCAACCATTTGCACTTGCAGCAATAGGCTTTTCCAGTCTACTCATATTTTGATCAGTCTTGACTTGGTCAACCTTGGTATCTGTGATGAGTTGGACCAGTGATGATGTATGATGATGATATATGGTCTTTTGATACACCTTTGATGGCTCCATATAGTTGACATAGGTTTCAGATGATGGTTGATGCACCTTTTTATTGGTTATTATTATTTCCAAACCATTATATTATTATTGTTCAAGAGTTGAGGCTACAGATGATCTTACAGGTTTCCACAGGGTGTATGGGTTCTCATCTCTAGTAGATTTGGACCTTCTGAGTCTATTCAGACACTCAGTTATCCATTTCAGGCACTCTCGGACATGATATCGCCATATTTCCACCTTTTTGCCAGTTTTCCATGCAGAAATGGCTTGTCCAACAGCAACATTGATGAGTCACATTTTCCTAGGGTGCTACATAGGAGAGGGGTGGTCTAGCCACTTTTTATTACCATATTACCCCCTCTCCAAACATGATGGCACAGTCAGATTTTGTGCCTGGGCATCCCGGTAGTGGGTTACATACATTTTGATGGTTTTTCAGGTGGAATAAAAAGGTCATTAAGGAAATCGATTTGGGATATTGAGGCAAGGTTTTGACATGAGGTTTATTCATAGGTCATCTGTGATGTATCCCACTCCTTCCATATCAATTTGCAGCATTCAGTGGGGTCCACACATTCTTTGGTTTGTCATTTGATGCATTCTTCTCTTAGTTGAGGGGGTCACGATTTGATCATTTGGTCACTTGGACATGTCATTGAGTCATAGTTTATATCATTGTGCCATGGGGTGATGCTAATGAAGTATAATAAGACCTCCTAGCCCCACCATGTGCTCCTGGTCACTTATCCTAGTCACCTTACGTGGCATACATTTGTCTTAGTCATTTTTATGTGGTGTGCACCCCCCTAGGGCTTCTTTTAGTGAGTGTGCACCCCCTCATGTGAGTGGATCCATGTTATATTGTACCGGATCATCTTAGCCGTTGATTTTATTGTATTTATATTTTGATATCAACCACTCGTTCATAAAGTGGTTAGGGTTTTGGTCTCTCTCCTCCTATTTAAGGAAGAGACCCCCCTATTTTAAAGGCACCTTTAGGGCTCTGGAAATACTGGAATAAAATACTAGTTTTGTGGATCTGCTTCTCATGCTTTGATTGGATGCTCTTGTGCGTGATGATACATATTTTTATTTAGACATCTAGGTTTCTTGCAAGTGATTTCAACAACTACAAAGGGAGGCCGAATTGAACTGTTGCAGGGGTGTGAATTACTTGGAGGGAAGATTGTAGGGGTTTCTCACATCCCCCCTCAAGAAATACGTTTTCATCTTGAAGGGATTTTTTCAATTATGCTTTGTCCATTGATTTACTTCTTTTGATATGCCATGCTTAGATATTATTCATCTGTGGATCAAATCTCACATTTTGTAGTTTGTTTTGTAGGTGAAATAGGACGTTTTTCCTTCTTAGACTTGGACGATTAGCTTGGAATCACTTGGATCTGGCTTGGAATTGTAACTAAATGCAAGGATCATCGATGTATAAGGAAGCCGCAAGAATTTGAGGTAATATCTACAAGGTACGTATCCATTTTCATGTGTTTCACCCATTGTTCACTTCAAGCCCTCATATCTCAAAACCCTCATTTTTTTTATTTTTTAGATCTGATGAGATCTAGCGATAGCTTGGGCTTAATAATTAAAACCCACCTCAATAATAATTAACAAACCTTGGATCTAAAGTTTGGTGGGCATCTGACTCCATTTACCCCCTAATCTAAGGCACTGGGCCTCTCCAAGAGAGGTCGCACTTATTGGGTAGGTGGGATTTTGCTAGATCCATCACGTGGGTATTGCGTTTTCCTCATCAAATCCATAGATCTATTGAGTAGAAACCCCTATAGTGCCATTTCACCTTGATCTTCACCTTGTGGGCCCCATTTTGATCATTTTCCATATTTTAAGGGTGGGCCCTACTTGGGTCTTTCTATTTGGCATTAGATCTATCTAGATCTACTAATATTAGCCCATAAGTGACCTAATCATTCTTTGGTTGAACATTTGTCCATCTCATAAGCCTCTTCAACCAGGCCCAAACTCCTTGGGTCCACTTATCAATCCTAGATCTAGATCTTTTCACTCTTGATCTCTTCCTATTTCATCTTTCACATTTCCCTAGGAGGTCTTGAGTAGGTTCGCTAGCCTTCATAAGTTAGGTAGGGTATCACCCTTGGTCTTGATTAGGCTATATCTAAATCGAAGAGTGTCTCGGTTAGCGTGAAAACCAATTTCATTGGAAACCGTGGCATCTCTTGGGTCACCTCTTTCGTTGTCCAATGCCTCTACCATTCTGGATAGGATCACCTTTTGGGACAACTACAAGTTGTGTGATAACAATACCATTAGGCATTGATGAGCCATTTATTTCACTTCTAGCCTACTTACATAAGTGCAATCAACATCTTGGAGATTTTCAAGCAATAAGAATTGGTTCATTTTGGCTGACTACCCTTATAGACTGGTTTCAAATTGTCTATGCTCGCTACATATTTGATTTTGGGGAAAAACACTTCTACTTTCATGGGCTTGGAACTGTACATGAGTTGTGATATTCAGAGTAACATGAACATAATCTGGAATGAAATACATAACATGTACATAATATGGAATGAAATTGGAAACAACATACCTCCCCTCATCACAGCTCATCCATCGTTATGTTTGTCTAGTACCTGTAGTGCCAAATCATTCAACCTCCATAAATATATAAAAAATAAATACTAGTCATATTCTTACCATTATTTACTAGTATAAGATGCATATTTATGAGAATGTCAACATACCTTTAAAATGCTTCGACCCATCACCTTTTGAGCCTTCTTTTTGGACTAGCCCCTCATCATCCTGGATTCAAACATGGATTTACTCAATGATAACAAATTAAAAAACCGATAGATAAATAACTAAATAACACTCGTGAATAAAATCCTCTTGGTTTCGAGAATGATTTATTGGAGCCGTCTAATATTGGAGCAAACCTCCCTCGATCTAGAGCAGCAACAAAGTCAAAATTGACTTTGATGCTGCTCCATTTGATCGAGAGAGGTTTTCTCCAAGATTAACGGCTCCAATAAATTATTCTGCACTAAATAGGGCCAACCACATGAAGGCGTAATCTCTTATGGCCCCTCCCCCCCCCCGCCCCCACATATCTCTCAATTCCCCAATGCCCAATCTATCTTCTACTATAAAATATGCATTAAATAGAAACAAAATTGATAAAATGTAATTGTAAAGTTAAGCAAGAACATTGAGATAAAATAAGGTACAAAGTTGTTTGATTTCCTTTTGATTTTAACCGAATAAAGTACTAACCATCTATATTTCATATTTTACCTTACTAAGTACAAAAAAGTATGCAATAAATCATTCAAAGGGAATGCAACAAAAGTATGCAGGAATTTATTCAAAGGAAAATGTAAAAAAAAACTAGTTTTTTATAAATGAGGTATATCATCCAAAATATGTTCAAGTACAGTACATATGTCTATCTAATTATAATAATATCATACATACTTCATTAAACATTCTTAGTCTTCTTCCTATACTTCTTAAGTAATTCATCATATTCAATGTCATCTTGATTTACTGGGTGCTCTTAAGAATTTGTTTCTGCTTGCGGCCTTTGACACAATGTACACCTAGTATGATACTCGCGGCGTGGAAGCCATTGTGATGGGGCATCGCCTAAAAAACAAAAAATGTTAAATTTATAAGGCCGGTTTTTAAATGTCAATGAAGTAGTTCAGTAATGTTAAAAAAACCTCTACGATGTAATTACTTACCTAGTGCACTGTTCGGAATCATTGCAATCGCTTCCCTTTGCTCCTCTTCAGCTGTAGGACCCTCGATTACAACATTCTCTTCCATTGAAACCACAAAATTTTTAAGGACACAATGCTAGATGTAAAAGTTAAAAAAAATAATTCCAAATAAATAACTACGAAATAATCAAGTATGTGATTAAGTTCTAGCCATATTACCATCATGGAGCTCAGTCAATGTAGCACCATTGTGGGGTTGCACAGGAGAAGCATCTTTTGGCCAAACTCCACTATTAGCGCACTGCTTTGCACTACTTACGGGCTCGTTCATAGTGTTGCTCCCCTAATTAAAACCAAGATATAACACTTTAAATTTTATATGGACAATTTCAAACATGATTTTTTTTTTATAAGTGATGAAAGGTTAATGTGGATTGATTTCTATTTACCTTATCTTGTACATTGGATCTTGGGATCTGCCCCAAGCTTTTCCACCATTCAACAACAAATTTATAGTCGAAACTGCAACCAATCTTGAGGTCTTCCTCTATGGTTTCAGTTCTGAAGTCATCACCCTACATTGCATAAGAGTATGTATTTTTATGTTATTGGGTGCAATTACCCAAAAGTTGTAAGGCGATACAAATGATATTGTTAAGGTATTTGGGTAATTACAATTCGTGATTGTGACTTCAAGTATCTGCCCTAGCCTAGCTTGTGTTGTCCATGTTTGGCAATCCTTGCTTCTGTTTCCTTCGAAGTGTCAGGTAACCTATCATCAAAAGTTTCGAGTATGTTATGCACCACACTTTTTTTTAGATCTAAATAAAATTGAAGATATTGATTTCAAGATGTAATTTACCTTGTGGGACCAGTTGGTGTCTTCCCTTCTTTTCTTAATTTCTTATCTTTTGCATCCTCAATCAGTGCCTTCCACTCCCTCTCTGGAATCATGAGAGGTCTCTCGTACCTAGGGTTCTTCTCCAAGTGAACCCTATAATTTTCGTGCATATATTTTAAATGTTGGCCAACTGCGGAGCTGACCGCATCTCTATTAAATGTGTCCACCCCAAAGAGACCTTCCAGATGATCCAAAAGTTCTTTTTTGAGTTTGTAATTATGTGAATTCACCTCGTGCGTATGGTGGGCCCAAAAATCAGCAACGCCTTGGTCTCCAAGTGCCTATAAAAATCATTGTTTCCTACACATAAGAAATATATCATCATTAATTTAACAATAATAATCTAGATGGTTTATGTTTGAGATGGACAGCATGAAACAGGTAAAATATTAAAAATTACATGGCAGTTTCACTTGCTTTAATGGAATTCCTTCATCATTAACCATAAATGTCCCTGAAAGGGTCCTCATGGAGGTAACACATCTCGCTCCAGGAAATGAAACCATATGATCGGCAAAATCATTAGCCTCATCTCTGTTAGCACCTCTAGTTCTTGGCTGTGTGGCTCCCTATGGGTCTATGTCATGGCTACCCACTATAGGTGTGGAAGGTGGAGAACTAAATACCCTGGAAGGTATACGATTTCATGTGTCCGGAATATATGGCATTTGCGTAGCCCCACTACTACTGAGACCATGAATGTCAGGCTCCATAGGTTGCAAAAATATCTGTATAAGAAAGGAAAATGTTTCTTCGTTTAGATAACATAAAATTTAAAAAAAAAAACTATCATAATTGTTATTCAAAATAAAAATATCACTTTAAATTATGGTTATTACCTTATATGTGTTATGTTGTGTCATAAGTTGAAAGATCATTTCCTCAATTTCAGGAGTTTGATCTACAATGTCTAACAAGCGATCAAGTTCCATGTTGGCTTTATTGATATTTTTATATATTAGTACCTTTGGATCGGGGGATGAGTACAAATCCGCTTCACCAAGTGAATCATGGGCATCATTTCCCACAGACTACATATTTCAACAAAAGAAGTGTCATTTCAGTTTTCTAAAAAAATTAAATAATTGATTGGCATAGATTATAAGATTATATAACCAAATAATATAATTCATAGTAAATGTAAGTCGAAATTGTCACTGGTTTACATGTTCTACGGCTGGCCCTTTTCCATGATCATCCTGCCACATTATAATATAATTAGAACCGCGAAATATTTAAAAAATTGTTGAAGATTAAAAAAAATTATTACCAGACAAGTAAAATTATACATACTAATAATAAATTTCATAGTAAATGTAAATTAAAATTGTTGATTGTTTACCGGTTCTGAGGCTTTTTATTTTCCTCGATCATCCTGCCACGTTATAACATAATTACAACCGCGAAATATATAAAAAAAATAGTAAAGATAACAAAAAAATTGATAGCCACAAATATTAAATTATATAGACAAATAATAAAATCCACGTTAAATGAAAAACAAAATTGTTAATTGTTTACTTGTTTACTTGTTCTGAGGCAATTCCTTTCCCACGATCAGCCTGCCACAATACAATGAAATTAGAACCACGAAATATTTAATACATTATTTAAGAAAAAAATATATAATGCAATAAGTATATGTTGCATAAGTACCCGCACAGTATTATTCAATGTATCTACTCGATTAAAATGGTAATCCACTTGTAACTCTTCCCCAGGATCTATCTTTTTTATTGTGCACACAACTACCCGATTTCCTTCACCTACCTCAAATAGGCAATTTGGTTGCTTGTTTGTTGTTCCAGGTCGTGTGCTATTTATAAACCCTGCGATATTGCCGGAAGCTTTAGGCCTTCCATCAATATAGATAGTATCCCCCTTATTTTTATGATTGTCTTTTACATGTATATAATTTGTGGTGAGTGCATGTCTCTGCATACTTCGCATGTATCGGACCAACACAATCCAATCGTTGTATTCATAACATGGTCCGACATATTCTATCAATTCAATCACTGTATTGTATTTTACAGTTATTCTATCCATGGAAAATATCCCCAGGCCATGTAGTGAGGACAGTGCAATGCGATACATCCTATTGTCGACACTAAAGTCAGTGTTCAATGGAGGCAATTCCTTAGGTACCCATTGTTTCACCAAATGCTGATACCTGAGTGGCACCTCGATGTATCCTATGCTCTCATCATCATAGGAGCATGATCCTCCTTCGGCAAGAAAAAATTCCATAAGTCTACACAATTTTCTTTTGACCTTTTCACCTCTGGTCGTTCTTCGCCTATCATATATACTACATGCAAACACATTTCCTTATATTTGTCCTAAGCTTCCCTCACTCGACGAAGAAATATCTAACAAGTACCTATTTGGTTCTACCTTCAGTCGATCAAATCAGATATATAGTTAGATAAAATTCAAATAAGGGCATATCAATGACATATAATTCAACATCAAGAAATGTAATATTGTGTGTATCCTTTGACTTTTCAACTTCAGTACTCTATGTCTTATTAAACCCATGCACCTTTAAAAAATGCAATTCATATTTGATGTTGATTTAATTAGTCTTTGAAATTGATGAATAATTGGATCCATGCCCTCTCGAGGAATATTGTCCAGATGTGTTATGTACAATAATTGTTAGTTTTTATCATCACCATATAAGGAAGGTCCAAACTAGATTATCTCGCAATGGAAGAAAAATAAAGGTACGCATATCAATGAAGTGGAAGGTGAGACCAATGAACTACTCTTTCCAGGGACTTGCCAGAGCTCTTCATTCATAAATTTTAGAAAATGTATGAGGAACGTCCCTAACCAAAGATAATAGACATTATCAAGGTGGACTCATTTGTTCCCAATATAGTATCAGAAGAGGAAAATAGATCCATGTTTGAACAGATTAGTTCAAATGAGAGTCTTACAAGAATTTGTTCTTTCGAAAGGGATAAGAGCCTAGGAAAAGGAAACTAGAAAAATTAGTTCTTTGAAGGATTCTACAAGGGGTCCTTGTGTTAAAGTAATCTTCAGTAACATGTAACCAATAGTATAAGACTAATAGTAACAAGTCTAATTAAGAGGAAGTGTGGGACCCTTCCTATTTTATACTCAGAAATTTTACTTTTAGAATGATCTGAGCCTCTTAGAGGCCAATCCAATGAGGAGGAGACATCACTCAGTTCTATTCAACGACTCATGGATTGAAGAAAATGTTTTCTTAGTAATTTATGGAAAACCCTATTGATGGCTATTGATGAAAACCCTATTGATGGCTATTGATATTAATCAAAAGGATGGTGAATGCATCTAAAACAACTAATCTAGTTTGAAGATTCGAGGACTTACTGGTCTTTGTTATTGAATCTCCTTTCCTTTCATATTTTGTGAGATAACAAGGAAGAGGGCCTACCTTGTAGTTTTAATTGTCCATAATCTCTAAACAAGTAGGATTTAATGCCATATGATGCAACACAATTTTTTTTTTCCATACTTAGGCCATCATTTTTCCTCTCTAGGTGGGACACATGGAATCTTTTTCCTTTTCTTTGTGATATTGAGTCTGGACTAACTCAAAATTCAATAAAAATGGACATGTCATGGTCAAACTAGATATCAAAACTCAGTCAAATTTGACAAGTCTTGGTCAAACTTTCCAAGCCTTGGGGAGTTTGACTATAGTTGATTTAATTTGGCCCAACATAGTAGACTCACATTATTTTGGAGTTGAGTGACTATACTTGCTGAGTAATGGGTAGACTCAAATTTTGTTCCAATGAAGAGTATGTTAGGTTTATTATAAAGGCAAGATGGAAGTTGGGGTGGGTTTTACAAATATAATAGAAAGCATAAGATTCAAAGATATTTATGTCAACAAAATCCACAACTCTAAGATGTAAACATATAACCATATTTTTCAAAATGCCAAAGGGCCTTTCAACCATAATATTGAACATCTAATACACAATTGACTTAAGGGCCAAATTCTTGAAAGAATACTTCAAGGCAGACTATTAATTAAATTCGATCGCTTTGACTTCACGATCATCAAATAACTCATAAAAAGTGAAGGAGCCTTCAACCAATAACAATGCCTATTTGGAGCTCATTTGCTTTATGATACAACTCATGGAATACATGCCTAAAGGATGTCCATCCAAATGATTGAAGTGGCTTTTGAATTTCTTGCAAAACGGGTCAAAGGAAAATTAGTTCCATGGAGTTCTTATTATTATCCCAATCAATCACTATTTTGGATTCCCCCATTATCAGTTGCTTGTTGATACCCTATTTATTTGCAAAGTAGAGAAGATTCCACAAAGTAGAGAACTATGCTGTCATGTTCATGCCTCTTCCAAGTGCATACCTCACATGAAAAAAGTGTTAAGAATTTACGAAGAGGAAAACATCGATGTAGCACATTGGAGGATCCCTTGGTTGGCACCACCAATGAATTTTCATGCGATCTCCAAATTGAGAGAAGGAATGATGGGAGTTATTTTCTTGATAAACTTGTACATCACCTTGTGTTCATTGGATATATTTTATACTAGACCAATGACTACCTCAACAAGAATATCCTAGTCTTGAAAGATGTTGAAATTGTGAGCCCAAAAAAATGAAGCATGGTAACAAACAATAACTTTTCATTATGGAATCCAAAAGCAATTTTTGCACATAATCCACCAAGCTCAACTTGTTTTAAGATGCTTTGGGCTTAAACTATTGGGCCATTTTAATCCAAACCTGGGATGCAAAAGGATAATACACAAAAAAATTTGAGATAGTTTCCGCATCATTTTTACAAAGAGAACATATGCTCAGACCCACCCATACCCTTTTAAGACCATTATCTCACATGAGAAGTTTATTGCTTAACGCAAGACACAAAACTATGTTTGATTTTAGGGATCCATGCAGCTTCCAAAGTATCTCTTTCTGCCATTTATTTTCTCTTATGAATTCATATTATGCCTGAACAATATAACCTAACTTAGCCATGAATTCCCCAGTGCAAGGGCTCTTTGACCAACACAAGAGTCGTCTACATCTTCAGTTAGCTTAATAAAGTTAGGGAATATCTTGCCAATGAACCTATGCCATTCATTTTCCACATCGCCATTCAAACCCAAAAATGAGTATCGTAGTTACTCTAATCATACTCAAGCATGATTCGACAAATCCAAAGAGTAAGAGAATACTCGAAATTGGGAAAAAAATCAGCATAAAGCTCGACAAAAGAGGGTATGGATTACCGAAGACATTGTTTTCCTTTTTTGTGTGCTACTAGAAATGCACCCTGAACTGTCTCCTCTGCTCGATGGTCGAATATCCGCCCCAAGGTATTCTCCTTCACTTGTTTCCAAAGGGTATGCTACTCAAAATGCACCATGAACTGTCTCATTTACTCAATGGTCGAATATACACCCCAGGGTTTGCTCCTTCACTTGTCGTGGGGTATGCTACTCGAAATGCACCCTAAACTGTCTCCTCTACTCGATGGTCGAATATTGATGGATAATGCACTCAACTCTCTCCTCTACTTGAAAATCGATTGAGTTCTAGCACACCATTCATGTTTGGAATGCAATGCACTACTTGGTTTTGTGTTTGTTGTACCCTTTGTGTTCCAACTAAGTCTTCAATGCAATGGAGAATTTTTTTATATAGTTTGGGATTTTTGTGTTAAAATTTAATTTTTTAAATTGTTATTTGTGTTAAAATGTAATTTTTTAAATTTTCATTTGTGTTAAAATGTAATTTTTTAAATTTTCATTTGTGTTAAAATGTAATTTTTTAAATTTTCATTTGTGTTAAAATGTAATTTTTTAAATGGTCTATTGCGTTAAAATGTTTTTTTTCCTCCTTCTATGTTTTGTATTGGTAGCCTTTGGTTCTATATAGGTGAATTAATATATAGCACCCATAAGCCATGGAATTAATATCATTTCCAATGTTAGTACTGAAATTGGAATATTCTAATACATAAATTATGTATCGATCACATTTTATTTTCCATCCCTTTCCTACAATCATTTAACAATTGATATAGTCTGGTGTATAACTAGCAACAACTCACACATCAACCTAGAAACTTGGAACACGATGTTAGTGATGGTGATGATAACGACATGGGTGTCAATGGTAATCATCATCATCACCATCAACACCATCCTAATCATCATCATGATAATCGTTGTCATCATTATCATCATAAACATCAAGAACATCATCATCATAAGCATCATCGTCATCATCAGCAATCATCATCGTCATCATCAGTAATCATCATCGTCATCATCAGTAATCATCATCGTCATCATAAACAACACCATCGTCGTCGTCATCATCATCATCAGTGACGACGATGATGATTATGATGATGATGTTGATAATGAAATCATCATCAATGTAATCAACACGATCATCATCATAGCTTTCAACACGATCTAATTAGATTTAACTATCCCCCTCATAGATAACCAATGAGACCACAATCCTCAAAATATTTTTCTCTTTTTCCCATTGCGTAATAAGACTTACAAAGGTGTATCCTTTCAAACTTTGATAGTCACTTCTACTAAAGTCAAAGTTTATAAAAAAAAATGCATAGTATATGGAATCCTTGGGAGGCCATTAATTAGTTCTATCCTAGAGCGAGATCTCTCCATTTGAATGGGCTTGTCCTTCACTAGTGTGTTTCAGATCCAATTCTTTTGTAAATGGAATCATCATTGTACCATGAATACATCGAACTGTTATGCACTTAATAATGATAAAATTGATTATTTTAAGGATAGGATAAGATAATTTGAATAGGCATAGACCTTAAGAAATGTAGAAAATTATGTGTAGCCAAAAAGCTGATGATGAAGCTATGATCTTCTGCTAAAAAAACACATATACTAGGAAAAAACTTACCTAAGTGGCACATAGTTGAGTATATGTGCACTAGATAGTTGGTGTCAATACTTTAAAAAAATGATAATCACACTAGTAAGGTGATGAGGAGTCTCTACTTTTGAATTGGGACGAAAGAGATAAGGGAGTAAAAGGAATACTCTGAAGAGAGTTGAAAAATCAATAAAACGAATAATTATGATGAAATTATATAAATTTTCCTTATTTTCCACCTATATTTTATGTTTAGATTTCACATGTATTGCAAGATCTTGTGGTTTTCTTTAGAAGTATTACATTGCCAAGAATATAAGCATGAATCTAAGTGGTGAGGAATGAGTAAGATTGGCAATCATTCATATGGTTAAGGCCCTTGGACTAGATAATATGATTCATATATATATATATATATATATATTTATATATATATATATATATATATAACCTTACTTAGTGTAGGAGGAGTTTGAGTTGAAGTTATGAATAAAAGTGCTTGGTTATAAAAAGGAAAGAAAATAACATTAGAATAAGTATAGACATTAAAAGAGAAAGGTAAAAAAATTTGTATAGTCTCAATATAGATACTGAGACCATATCATTATACTAAGGATTGTATATTGGGATAAGCCTACCAAGGGACATATAATTGAGTATGTATAAATTACCTTGGCATTGTGGTACTTGAAAATAAAAAGGAACCTTTACATTTGTAGAATGAAAAGTGTGTATAATTTAGTATCTCAAAAAAGTTGAAAATTCCATATTAAGAACAAGTATGTTGTAACACCCTTCCGGGATGACGCAAAATAAATAAAAACATTTATGCCTACTTGGGTGGGTCTACATCTATATTCATACTCCCATATGAAAATATCATTACAATGTGTTGAAACCATTTAATCTCTAGTATAACGAATATGAACAATATTACCAACCCCTCAATTTCTTCTACATCAGATCCATTGAAACCATAATGTAGACCTTCTTACAATTAATAATTATAAACCAATGTAGGGAACCAATTAACAACTCAATATCCTATGGGTATTAGTACCACTTGGAAAAATGATGTAACAACTCCTTTCACAAATACACTTACAACCCAACATACTAACCCGCTTGGACATTTAGATAGCAATTCAGTACTTTATAAGGAAACCCCATATCTATTAACATAACAACACATGAATTGAATTAATATGTAAACTCCTAATTTGTAACATCCAAGGGCTTCCAAGAATCCAAGGGAAATAAATATTCCTTGAAACACCAAACATCGAATCCTAGTAGTTAAAAACTTGCATGGAACCTTGTGGAATATCTAGGCTTGTTAGTAAATTTATCAACATCCTTTTATCCCAAAATTGTGGTTAAATGGAGGTTGTTAATCACTCATTGGTTCATGTTCATTACATCTATCATAAATGAAATAACAAACATGACATTTATCTCTGTGTGTTGCAACATAGTTACAATAGAGCTATACATATCTATATAGGACACCCTCCATTTGAAGTTTTTGTTTGGGTACCAATCTATTTCTATTCATGAGATTTCAGTAACTCTATCTTCATATTTCTCTTCCCATCAACAAAAGGATCATTCTTGTTTTGTTTAGAATTCTGATGGAATCCATACAAAGTTTCATGATGCATTATTGAATACTTAAGCTAAATACAAATAACTTCATGAATGACATCGAATACCTCCACATTTTCATATTGGAAACAAAGTTTGGTTTTACCTAGATAAGTAGAGTTTGAAATCCAAGCAACATCATAAGCTCAAACCTATTTAGCATTGGCATTATACCATTTTGCAACATATTAGTGAAAATGGTTTCAATTTGGATCATAGACTTCTGATCTTGGTATATTTGTTGTGAATGTGAGCCAAATTAAGCATCATGAACCACCACATTATAAGGGTGAATCTTATATCTATAATCCTTTGTCACGTCCCCTCCCATCGATCCAACGCAAGGAAGGGAACATGACTACAACTCTTGGGATTTTTACCAAAACTCAGCCCCATTCATTAAATTCATACAAATAAAAAAATATGTGTGTGCAGATCTATCAAACACAATGAAAGTAAAATTCTTCTACACACATATATTATGCAATTTCCAGCATATTGATAACATTCATCAAATAATTAAAACCTTGCAGAAGTAAAGCACATAAATAAAATACTCATATTGATGTAATGTTGTCCCAAGCAACTAGCTATGTCGTTGCAACGTTCCACCCAACCATAGGCCAACTATGCTCATTAATCTCTCAGCATAGTTGCCACCCCCGAGCTGGGCATGATTTCTACAAGGAAAAGGGAACTTTCAAGATCAGCACAGCCCAAGCAAACATCACATCTAACCCAAGCCAGTCCATAGCTAGGTTTATCAGGCCAATGTGAACCCTTCTATTTTTGGATGCTTGCACTCAAGCTCAAGCCAAAACAATGGATACCCAATCCATACACAGAAAGCTCAACTATTGAGCATGGATACCCATTTTTAACAATGGGATTTACAAAACAAGATTTCCATGGGTTTTCCCCAATCATGGCACAGCAAAAAGACTTATGGGGAGGGAAAAATCAACCACAGGGCAACAACTCGAATTTCCCACAGATATAGGGGCATTTAAATGGAAAAAACGACCTCCCAGGATGCCCACATCAAATTTATTTTCTTCACCACATCTCGGCAACACAAAAACGTATTCCCAGCTATGGAAAAATGAAGGAAAAACATGAAAAACATGAAGGAAAATGCCCCAGCTAGCTCATACTGCATGAGGGAGCTAAGGCAATGGTGAATAATGGCTTGGGGATCAATTTCGTGGGTGTTTTCTTGCCCAAGAATTAAAAAATACGTTTTTCCAAAATGGTGCCTTTCCCATACTCGAATTTGGACAGCCATACCTCCCCATTCCCAATGCATTAACTACCTCAACCAACTCTTGGAATAAATTAATGATTGGGTACAAAAGTCAACATGGGTAGTTGAGGTTTTATGGGTCCTCTCGTTGACATTTGTCTTGACTTGATTGGCTCCAAGGGTTTGAATATTTCCCTCCCAATTCCTTGTAAAAACCATGCCCCCATCTCGTGTTGCATTGCATTGCATATCTAGTTGTGGGTATTTTATTAAAATACATTATATTTGCAATTCCATTGTGCCTTGCTAGCACGCAAACCAAATGCATCACTAAATCAATGGTGGGGCCTTGGCCTTGATCTCTTCACCACGATTTTATAACAATATTACATCACTTACATTTTAATGCAATGGGGTCAAAATAGGGATATTACAATCCCCTCCCCCTTGGAATAACACCATCCTCGGTGTTCCAATACTTAGGAATACATACACACTATACATATGTCCAAAATTCACAAAATGTGGCAGGTCTGTCTTGCATTTCATCTTTTTACTTTGAACCTTCAGGAACAAGTCCTATGGCTTCCCCAAGCTGCTCCTGTTGGATTTGATCTTCCATATCCACATGTGGGCATTGCTCCACAAAATTCCCTTCCTTTTCTTTACCTTACAGCTGATCCACAAGTCTGGAAACTTTATGGCTACTATATTTATTGTTGTCCTTTGTTGGGCAGTTACAGAGGCAATGATTTCCTCCACATTCCCAACATTTCAATGGCTTCTTTTCCTTTACCTGCTCAATTTCCTTTGAATCTTCCATCCTTAAGTGTTTCTTAATGAGCTGATTGGATGAATGCCTCTTCATTGATCCACTGCCCTTTCCCTTACTGTTTTCCCCCATAATGCTTTTTACCTCCCTTTGCATACAAATAGAGTCCCGCAAAGCCCTATGATTCATCTCATTCTGCTGCTTTTGTAGCTTGAGCATCTCTCCAAGATTTTCTTGGGTCTGGGAAATTGTTTGAAGAATATCTTCAGCCAACTCCAAGCTCTTTTGGTCTGCTTCCATGGTCAATATGTACAGTTTCCCACACTTTTCTTGCTAGCACCACTTGACTTGTAACAGCTGCAATCAATTGCTTTCAATTTCTCACCTATGAAATCCATCATGGAAATTCCTGGTAGGCCAAGCATAACATAAATATTAAAATCAGTCAATTATTTTCCCAATTGACATGGAAAGTCCATGCTTTACTCATGAGACTTCCTCACTTTTCATGCTTTCCCAACATACATATGAACTCATTCATGTTCATCATTTCACGGGGAATTATCTATTTCATCATTCACAATTTATTTCAAGTAATTAAACACAATCAATTCTCAGCCATATCATGCATTCAACAATTCTTTGTTTTATAAATGCATCAATCAAAAATTAAAGAGAAGAGTAAGAGTTTTTTTTGTTTCCTCTTAGTCTTGTTCCAATCCGGAGCCACACCACCATTGTGGTTCCATGCTCCTTAGCCTCTTTCACTTCAATTTGAATGCTTGACTTGCCCTTACTTGGCTATGACACTTAGTTTCTAAGGTATGTCCAAGACCTCTCAACCAAGGAACCCTTCCACATGGTTTGCCTACAAAATTCTTGGCTACTAGGACCCACACAAGTCCACTAGCACCACTTCCATTGCTGCTCGTTCTGAGCTTTCTAGGACATTTACATGTCCACATGCATCCCTAGGATGCCTTCATAGTTCTTGCTTCCTGCAATGACCAAGGTTTCCAACAAAGAAACAACAGTGTATCATCTTGGTTGTCATAATACTTGTACATGGAATTTTCATTATCTAAATTAAGAAATGAATGAAAATTAGATACTTATCTGCATTGGACATTTCCTCGCTACTCCACAGGTTTCCTTATCTGCTTTACAATCCTTGGATCACCAGTGGGGTGGATGCTTGGCCAGCACTAATGCTGCTCCACAACATCAATTATTTAATGCCCAATCAGTTCACTGACTGGATTAAACAAGCGTTCATGGTGCCAAACCAGTTCCATACCTGGTTTTCCCTCTCCATTGCCAAGCCAGCACATCCTTATGGGTCAACGGCCAATGGAAGGAAACTGCACCATGAGCATTTCCAAATCAAGGCTCTACTACGGAGCCACAACCCTTTACATCCACAAAAACCTCTTCACAACAACCTTTCATACACAACAAACCTTCCACCAAAACCCCTCACAAAAACCTTTCACTTTGCTTCTTCAGTTTGCAGCACAAAATTGCATCTGTTTAAGCTAGCAACATAAGATGGATAAGCAAGCTCATCAGCATTGTTGCTCTAAAATTGCAACATATTTCACAACATTCTCTTTCAAATATTGAAACACCAAGAATGTGACCATTCCCTTAGGGTGTAGTCAACATCGACAACCCTAACATAACCCAACACCCGAAAGTTGTGCACCCCTTTCCAATGTGAGCCATGTAGGCCCTAATCACACTCAAGCAGTCTGAAATGATATAAATAAAATAGAACATGCTATGCATATTAAACCTAATAATTAGACATGCATGTTCTTAGCTAGGGTTACATAATACTTATCCCTTTTCAGATTTTTTTTCTCTTCATTTGCGAAGAATGGGGGCTCCCTTCTCTGAGTCAACAGTCCTTTGGTTTTCCACCCCAATATTTTCATGTTACATAACCCACATATGCCTTCTTGGAATAATTTTACCATCTCACTCACATGGTTTTCCAACATGCAGTGTAGCTGATATATTATCAAAATTTACAATGGCGCTTCACCCGAAACCCATTTCTAAAGCATGGGATCCTTCCCATGGATTTTGGATTCTACAAGCCATCACACATGTTCTTCCTGCAATGTGTCTTCCTATTATCAAAATTTACAATGGCGCTTCACCCGAAACCCATTTCCAAAGCATGGGATCCTTCCCATGGATTTTGGATTCTGCAAGCCATCACACATGTTCTTCCTGCAATGTGTCTTCCTGACACAGTCCTCAAACAACCAAACAACCATTAGCAATTGTTAGCAAAATTCAAAATCTGAGTTTTACAATCTATTTTCTTACAATGATTTGTTTACAACCATGAGACCCTTCTCATAAGGTTTGGCTCTTGCACATGGTAGATTCCAGCCTTGATCATGGGCTTACCCACATTGCTATGCCCAAGACAATCTACCTAAAATCTGAAATTTTAAATCAGCCAACACTTCCAACTATTAAAATCTCAACATCACCAAAACACACTTACTTCATGTGAATCATTATCATACTAAAATTGCAAGGTACAGTCACATCATTTATTCAATTAGAATGAAACTTTAAATACTCATTACTTCACAACCATATGATTTATACAACTCTTCCCTTCCCCAGAGCATTCTGGAAACCCATCAAACATGAATACCTTCCTGCAATCTTTCTCCTACATGCATAGCAGCTCATGAAATGATCCCATAATTACCATTAATTCATCATTTCATCTAATATCTAATGGCAATGAAACATACATAACACAATCATGCATTCACACAATGCATATCAACATGTGCACCCACACACATGCATGCACACCTACAACATTTACATAATCTTTTAATGTGCATTCACTCAATACATAACCACAATATTTACAAAATATTTTAATGCATATCTACTCAATGCCACCCAATGCACTACAACATTGATCAAGAACATCCTTGTGCCTGTACAAGTTTCCTACCATGGTAAGTTGTACATTCTATCCAATGCCCCAACACCATGCCTAGTCATCTCCCCAATCACTTGATGGTCCATTTGATGTCTTCCTTCTCCACTCAACAACACATCATGAGTTTCATCACTCCTTGGTTGTTGGCAAGGAGGTTTCATCCTCATTTAAAACCAATAGGGAGTTCATGGAATACTGGTGTAACACTATAGCATTACCATTCCAAACACATTACGGCCTTAACCATGACTATCTCATATGGCATGCACTACCACAACAGGACTATAAGTCTTCACTTGCTTTGGTTAGTAAACTCATAACCAACATACACAAATGGCATGATATACTTTCATATGAAAGAATTCACAATTCAAAATAGCTATATGATATAAGGATCATTTCCCTTACTACCACATACCTCACCGTACCCGATAGGATAATGTTCGTATGAATGCATTCAACATCACATACACACCAATTTATGATTATTACACATGGCTCAAGGGATTCTTACCCAATCCCCCTTTTTATGTGCAATCATAAATCATTACCTGCATGGTTCCATTGACATCTTTGATTTTACCTGATCAGTCAGTCTCCTACAAGGATTTCACCATCCTACCATCAACCTCTTGATCATAGATTTGTTGCCCCAACCTTTCTTCAGAAGATTGTTGGTCATATAAAACAACATCATCCACATCTTTAGCCATGCTTCAGTTGTCTTTGTTTGTACAACCAATGCGAACACCACTAATTATTAACAACTACAATAATTATCTTAAGTGGCTTATAGCATGTATAAAACTTCACTAGCTTTACCAGCATGCAACATCACATACATGCACTATGCAATATCTGGCAATATGCCCACTAGTGCATATTCACTTCATCTATCTAATCTCTTGCATTTTTTTGCATTCATATGCCAAATTTTCTATACATAAAACTTGAAAATATAATCATATAATCAAGAGAAGAGTTAAGGAATTCTCCCCTTCCAATCCCTCATCATAACAGGGAATTCCTCGTCCACATCATAGTTGATCCAATTTCATGGTCTCTTAACAAGCACACAAGGAATCATTAGCTATGATTTTCTCACTAAGCAACAATTCAATGCATATACTCATGTATAACATTCCTACTTGCTATTTTCCAAGCATACAATTGTTATGCTATAAATAGAAATAGCTTAAGGTGAGAAATTTCCCTCTTTATCAGCATTTACTTTCTTCTCCAATTGCTTTCAACTTGACCTTTCTTAACTTCCTTGAACTTATGAGCACTGCAATTGATTCAATTCTAACTCCATAAAGAGTCTTTTCAAGGTCCCTTATATGACCTTGCACCTTATTCAACTATAATAATTCATTTCCTTTCTCATGGAAACATTTGCCATAATTCTAAACCACACAATTGATTCACACATGGAAATGCCTCATTACATTCTTAGAAATACACAAAATAATTTCCATACATTATGGAGAAAATCGATATTGACATTTTCTGTCAACCACAGAATTCTCTCACAATCAATAACTGCTTCGGTTTTTTTTTATGTAAATCTTAAAAATTATTGTGCAATCTGACGCATAAATTCCATGGGATTTTTCAATTCCGGACACTTGAAAAATCGCCCTGGAAACTCCTCAAATTTCTTGTTTCGGGAGACTTTTGAATTCTCCACCAATCTGTTTCGGCGGACTTTTGAATTCTCCTTCGACCCGTTTCGGAGCAACTTTCAATTTTATGTCGATCGACGCAACTTTCACTTTTGCGCCGACCGTTTCGATGTAACTTTCACTTTTGCGCCGACTATTTCGACCACTTTTCCATTTCTCGCCAATCGACGGACTTATCCCTTTTTTGTCGATCGTTTCGGCGACTTTTCCTTTTATCGTCGATCGGCAGACTTATCCTTTTCCACCGACCATTTCAGAGAGTTTTCCATTTCTCTCTGATCAGCGAACTTTCTATTTTGGCATTGACTGTTTCGGCACACTTGCCTCTTTTCCGCCGACCGTTTCAGCGACATTTCACTTTGCTCGTCGATCAGCGGACTTATCTCTTTTGCACCGAAACACATCAATGACCCGTTCACTTGTTCGCCGACAGTTTTGGGGCTTTTTCAAATTTTACGCGGACACTTGCTTAGGCACTGACGCAAGGCACCTTATGCACTAAGGTTCTTTCTTAACAATTATACACAACACACGAGTTCACATAGACAAGATGTAAACAAGATGCCAGAAGTTGGCTTATATTACTTCTACCAAAACGGTTACAATGCAAACTGCAAGGAATGAAAATAACTAATTAATTGTCGACCTCAGCCGTTACAATACAGAAGTAACTATGTGCTCTCTCAGTGTGTCAACCGTCACCCTCTCCTAGTTCACTACGGAACTCTGAGCTATGGCTCGATCTTCTCTACGTTCGAAAGATGTGTGACTTTTCTCTCCAACCTACCTATCTTCTCCCCAAACTCTGCTCTGCCAAGATGATCCAAGCTCTCTAGCCTTCTACTCTGCTGCTGTTGTTCCCGAGATCACTCTGACCCCCGAAACACACTTCCTCTGCCTGTCGATCTCCTCAGATCCTGGACACCTACAACTGTCAGTGCCCCAACCATGCTACACAATCTCTGCCTGTGTTGACATCTGTCACGATCCCAACTACCTTCAATAACTACCATTAACTTCCTTAGAAACCCTGAATTGTTTCCAAGTACTCTCCTTGACTTCTACGCGTCCTTCTGACAGGCTACAATAATTCGTCATGTCATCCATGTTGGCTTGGTTTTGCAACCAAGCTTGAGTGCTATGGGCACCTATCAACAATTGATAACAGTTTCAAAGATTGAAAGCAAAAAGCAATTATAAATCTGAATCTAAAACTAAACTAGCATGTACATATCATAATAAAATTGAAAAGATTTAAGAACAAGAACAAGAAATAAAATAAAATAAATAACTTTTGTATTATGATACCTCAAATGGTGAGGATGTTGTGGTGTTGAGCAGCTCCAAGGTGAGTAGCTCCAAGCTCCAATGGTCTCTTCTCCAAGGTTGCTTCAATAGTCAATAACTCATGAGAGATTTTGACAGCATGAGGATAGGATGATGAATGGATGGAAAGTGAGGAGCCCCTACCACCTTTTTATAGTTTTTGGTGGTGGGGAATACCATTATGGTTTTGAGGAAACCAATGGTATTGACCAACATGGTTTAGGTACCTTTTCCCTCCTTTTTCCTTTTTTGAATATTTTTAATATTTTTATTCCCTTTTTAATATTTTTGGGAATTCTGGACCCTTTTTGAGGGTTTTTTAATGCTTTTTGAGGAAAAATATTCATTTTGAGGGGAAAAAGGGGTGTATTATGGTCTTCTGGTGACCTTTTGGTGGCTTTAGAGGCTCAAATGGTGGAAAAGTGGACAAATGGGTCATGTGAATAAGGAAATGAGCTAGTGAGCACTTTTTGGGTGTTAACAGATTGCCCCCTGATGTGTGAGGGAAGGAGCTCATCGTATGGCCGATAGACATCATAGTTCTTTTGTCTTTTTTCTAGGGTTTGGGGAAGAGAAGAAACCAGTTGGAGACTGGATCCACGGCCCTTGGAAGCTGCATAAAACAAAAAATATTACATGGCCTCAATATGAATGAGGAATAATCTTTGATAATGGACGAGGCGGGCATACCCATGCTCGTATCCAGACATATACATAACAATTAGTCCTAAAAAGGGGGACCTAAATAGGACATAAAAAATATGTTGGTATGTCATAATGGTCCAAAGGGGACACTATTTTGGGATGTACTGATGATCATAACATGACTGATCTCAATAACTGATACACTGGAATAAAGTGACAACTGTTCTGAATAAGGTCTCAGAATGGTTGATGAACTGCTGAAACTGAAGGTGTCCAATATCTGTAGGGACTCAATGACTGTGAGTCATCTCTGAGAATATATGTAACTGTATACTCGATGGAGTATAAAACTGGGGTACATCGGAATACTGTCGCCATGTGCAACCCGGATATCTATAGAAAAAATGTAACTGGTTGTTTCCATAAGTAGACTCTCAAATGTGGAAGAGTCGGGTGGTATCCGGGGTCTTCAACAAATAACTGAACGGACCAATACCCTGTGCGAGTCTCAATGATGCAATCAAAGTGTTGAAGTCGAGCATGTGAGAAACAACCATTTGGAGAGGCTCTAAGGACTCTTCTCGAAATGATTCGTAGGCACTCATCATAAATGGTGATGAGCCCAAGACACAGGGACCTCTAGGTCTATACTCTGGAATAAATTTGGGTGTCGTCGACAGAGGGAGACCAGCAACTAACAAGGCAATGATGTTTCCTTGATAGGAGCACGAGGTGTAGAACTGAAGTGTGGTAGTACTGATGGTAGGACTGACATACTTGTGGGGATGGTAAGTAACTGGGGTCATAGAGTGGGTGGACTCAAACTTCCTTTGTTCAGATCATGATGACATGGTTGACCTGGCAATGTGGGGAGCTGACTTGTAGGTGCGGGGATCATAGCTTTTAAGGATTGAAGGGTATGTATTAACTCTGGGGGGGGGGGACGAGTTGATGGGTGCTGTCGAGGGGTTCTCAGGGTGACATACTGCAAAATACTCTGAACAAAGGCGACCAAAATGGGGAAGCTTCCATATGAGTAGACGTGATCTATTGTAGCGCCGAGAAGCACCATTGGGTCCTTCTTCATAGTTTTAATGAGCTCCAAGAAGGGATAAAAGTGTGCTCTGAAATGGTACTGTCCTGTGGATTTTGTGAGCCCAGGACTGTTCGTGCTCATAGGTGCTTTCATTTTTAAGGAGTCTGAAAACGATAAGAAGACTCTGTAGTGGTTGTGAGTACCATCCTGTGGATTTTTAAGAGCCCAGGATGGTGATTGCTCATGGTTGCTTTCATGTTTAGAGAGTCTGAAAGCGGTAAGTGGACTCCATTGGTTTTCTTTTTCGTAAGTTAGTCTCCAAGGCCCGAAAAAGCATAAAATGATGCAAATGGAGAACTCTTCTAGCCGATGTGACTAGAGTATTCCTTTTTCATAATAAGTCTACAAGGTCCGGAAAATGGGTAAACTTATACCAGGTAGACGCCATTTCAGATACATTTAGTGAGCATTAAAGGAAGCAAGGTTGCTCGGCGATCTTTTCATTATTTTAGGAGTCAAAAAAGAGCTTAACAGAAACTCCCTAAGTGCATTTTTCGTAAAAGGGATTGCTCGGCCCCGAAAAATGGGTAAAATTGTGCAGAATAAGAAGGGATTGATGAGGGTGAGAAAAGGTCTCAAGCATCATCATGAGTGTGGAATACTGAATCCGGTGACATAAAGATTGTCAAAAAAAGGGCAATGGCCAATGTGGCACGCAAACCGAGGTGATGGGTGGCATTTTGAAACAATACCCAGAAAATTATGGGGTGAAGGCGAGAAATGATCTCAAGCATCATCATGAGCACGAAAAACTGAATCCAATGATATCAAGATTGTGAAAAATGGACGAATGTCGATGTGGCACGTAACTCGAGGCGACGAGGGGGCATCGGAAAGAATGCCCGAAAAATCTAGGCACCAAAGCGAGAAATGATCTCAAGCATCATCACAAGCGCGGAAAACTGAATCCGGCGACATAAAGATTGTCAAAAAGGGGCAACGACCAATGTGGCACGCAAACCGAGGTGATGAGTGGCATTTTGAAAAAATGCCCAAAAATTATGGGGTGAGAGCGAGAAATGGTCTCAAGCATCATAATGGGCATGGAAATATGAATCCTGTGGTGCAAATGGTGCGAAAAACGGAGGTCATAAGGACTCCGGAATAGTCAAAGGAAATAACTAGGTTAAAAAATGGCTACAAATAAAGGTGAGCCCACCAAGCCAAGAATGCAGTGGTGGGGGAAATGATGACCCGCGGGGGAAGAATACTAGGTGTACCAAATCAAATCAAATATGCAAGTGATATGTGACCTCAAAAATGGTTAAGATCACGCATGTGAAAAAGTGAGCAGGGTTAATGACCTGCCCCCATGATATGTGCATGGGATTTATGATTATGGATCACATATGTGTTGGTTTGAACAATGGGGTCATTGAAATAATGAGATAGATGTGATGGGGAAGGTTCAAAATGATGGATCATGCCCCCTATCCCAGGGTCGAGGTAATCTATTATGCCCCCTAATTTAGAGGTGTCAATGTGGTGCAGATGTTGTCTCAGAGAGGGATCAATAGGGCATTGAGAAACTGTTGGCGGGGGAGTGTACCATGAGGTTGTGGGCCGTGGTGGCATACTGAAGTGATTATATGATGATGGGGGATTCCCCTTGTGGGGTGGATGCCCCCAGTATCTCCGACGAGAATCACGACGATGATGAGTAGGCAAGGTTTTGGGCCTGCCCCCATGTTGTGGACATGTGGTTTCCTCATCGATTTGAAAGGGTTGAAAATGTGTGTCAAAGGGATCAATGGAAGGGGCCGACCGGACAGAGGGGTATCCAGTGGAAATCGTGTAAATGGTGTTAATTTCTTCCGAGGAGGAAGATGGTGGGGGATGAATTTCCTCAATGAGTAGAGGGGATATCTCTAGGTCGACATTATTCAACTCGTACAGTGTTGCTCTGTAATCTGGGAGATCAGGGCAGTGATGTGAATAATGGCCGTAGATTCCGCATATTGCACAAGGATGGTTTGTGCGCAATGATTTATCACGAGGTTGAGGGGGGAGTTATAGTTTGACTACTGGAACATTAGTGTCTTCATCCAACATATTCATGTGTTCTTGGAGTGCCGGTAATTGTGGACATTGATGAGTGGCATGGCCTACGTCGTCACACAACAAGCACTTAGGGGGAATGCGAATAGTTGGGAGGTTTTTAGCTACCTTAGGGGTTGTTGGGGGGGTGCGAGTTATGAGTCTAGTGCTATAATTTGGTGGGCCTCTGCCCCCTGTGTTCCGTAACAGAGGTGGGGTGTTTCTGGATGTTGATGCCGCAGTCACTATTAGGGGTGGTCTGTTTTGAAGATGAGTGACCGGAGGGGGTGGGTGGCTGGTAGTAGGGATAGGTTGTACCGGTTGTAAAATAACAGTCGGAGTCGACGGGGGGCTCGGAGCAGGTAAGTACCATACGGGTATCCCTAATGTTAATCCAGGAAGGTTGAGTGTAGCCATTACTGGCGAACTGACAACTCCAGAAAATGGGAACAAGAACGGGATAGTGTGAATTGGCGTTGTGCCAATATGAGTAGGCACTGTGGGTGTTTGTGGTAGTGACGAAGGTTGCTATGTGGTGTGCGACAGGGTTCACAAATCCGATGTTTTTGTTATCGGTGATGGTGGTGAGATCGATGGAAATGTGGAAGTCATAGGTGACTCGGTGTAGATTCCAGGACCAATTGACAACACAAATGATGTTTGTGCGTTTTGAATGGTTTGTTCAATCATTGGTAGCACATTTTGAGGAGATGCGGGGGCGTTAGGATCATAATATGTGAGTTGATTGATCTTGATAACGCGTCCTTCATGTGGGAACATCATGAGGTGAAAAACAGATGAAGCCACTGCTTTCATTTTGTACATATAAGTACGTCCAAGAAGGAGGTTGTAGTCGAGCTGGGCATTGATCACTTCGATGTCGATAAGAACTAATTTGCCGCCTAGTTCTACGGGTAAGTTTGCTAAGAGGCCTTGTGGTTGAGTTGAGCGTCCGTCATAAGCTCGTAATGCCGTGGTGGATGGTTGTAAAGCAGGGGAGCCAAGCTTCTGCCACACAAGGGTGGACATAACGCAGGTGGAAGCTCCTTCATCGATGATGCATCGATGCACAACAAGGTTTCGAATGTTTACTGATACTTGGAAAGCTAAATTTGATGGCAATCGAGGTTCGTCTTGGTCTAAGTCGAAAGCCATCATGTGTTTGTCGTCAGGGTCTACTCCTCCGATGGCGGATAGTAGTAGTTTTTGTTGTGCAGGGCATGTTTTCAGTACCTCTAAAGCAGACATAGCAGCGGGGGATTGTGCTAGGTCTTCCACGACGTTATAATTGGATGTTGCGCGAGCATTAGGATTGTTGTTAATCCTTCGCAAAGGGATGCGAGGGATTTTAGGTCCTCCATCCAACGGCATATTTGGTATGCGTAGTGGTTGATTTGGTGGAAGGGAGGTGGATGCGTCAGTGGGAGGAGTTTCTGGGTGTGGGTCGTACTGATTCCTGCGAGTTTGGAGGTTGATGTCATTGGATGACATCATTAATAAATGGTGTGTGCCTGGATCCGCATGCTGATAATAAGTTGCGGCATAGGTGATTTGCTGCTGGGGTGCAGAAAATCCTTGTGGGGGATCCATAGGGCGAGTATTTACTACTCCCTGGTTTGGCAATGGGTTTTGTAATATCATGGGTTGCGGTTGATTAAGTGGAGCTGGCTGTCCAGCGTGGCCCTGGCGTTGGGCATTGTCAGCCCAAAGTTGACGTGCTTTCTCTAAATGGGAGCAGTTATGAGTGTAGTGTCCATAGACTCCACATGTAGAACATGGGTGGTTTTTTCTCAGATTATTGTTTTTTGGCTGCTTGGGATGACGATCAGGATTCTAGTTGGGAGGAGCAGCATTGTTATTATTTGGAGGATTGGGAGGTGGTGGACCTTGATTATGTTGTTGGTTGTTGCCGCGGTTACGTCCTCTTCCACGGTTTTGTTGTCCACCCTGGTTGCGTTGGTTGTTTTGATGTTGGGGCTGATTGTGTTGTGTGTACACTTGCCCTTGAGCAGTGGGAGGATTTTTGGGTGCCACAGGTGCGGGAGTAGGTTGCGGTGGATAATAAGCTGGTGGGGCTGGAGGTGGTCTAGTTCCCTGCTGGGGTTGTTGGTAAGCCTGAGCTATTGGAGGTGTTGGGTTAGCTGTTGTAGCTTGCTGTGGGTAATACATTGGTTGTGCCAGGAAATGAATTGGGTTCTGGGTGGCCGGTTGGTTATAGTATGTGGGTGGCACATATGTCGATGGCGCTTTCCCATAGCAATGTTGTGGACAAGAGGGTCCATGAGTGTGATGAGTCTGAATCGTTGGAGCGTACGAAGTTGTCGCTCCAGAATTAGATGTAGCCCTGGAGAGGTCTGGGGAATTTATGGTGCTCACCATGCTAAAAGGTTTAATTTGCGGAGTGACTTGGCCGATAATACCATCAGTGGCATGTGATGCCCCCGGAGCGTCATCGCGTGAAGAATCGCCTCGTGGGGCGTCTGGTATGATGGTGTAGAGATAGCCTGATTGGGCATAAATTAGGTCGAATTGCTGAGCTTTTAGGATAGCTTCTTCCTCTGACTGGAGTCGTTCGGAAGCGACGTCTTTTTCTATGAGGGGTAGGAGTGATTTAAGGAACCAGTCCAAAAATATACGGTCATCCAGTTTAATCTTACAGAGGCTACAACGCTTGCGCCACTCATGGATGTGGTCGGTGATGTGGGCAGCTGTGTTTTGTCTGCAAGACAACAGTATTTCAACTCCTGCATTGTAGCGTACAGGTAGCTGAAAAAAATGAAGGAAAGTGGAGGCGAGAGACGTAAAAGTATGGCGGGTCCCATGTGGTTGTTCGATGTACCACTTGGCTGCAGAGCCAGTGAACATTCGTTGCAACAGTCTTAGTCGAATGGAGTCATCCACTATGGAGTTAGATGAACACCATAGGTGAAAAGACATTATGTGGTTTTGGGGGTCCTCCCCAGGTTTTCCTTCAAACTTGGGGATGTCCAAGGGGAGTTTTGTACGAATGGGTGGCCATGTAGGGTTGTGCCTGATAGGATCGTTGGTTAGCCTGGCTAAGTCTGGTAAATTCAGACTAGCCATGTAAGGTAAACTAGCAGATGTGTGTGGCGTAGTGACTGGGACATAACTATTCATGGTGGCATTATGTAGTGGTCCAGTAGACCCTAAGGGTATGCTAGGTATTGAAGGTATGTGTCCTCCAACCATTGTGGTTTGGTATGGGCCAACGTTTCCAAGTGCAACATGGGTTACACCGGGGTTAGGAATAGTGCCAGGAATTCCTGGGAGCTGGGTTGTGGTAATGATAGGTGGTGTGATTCCTATGTTTGGCATACCCATAATAGGAGGTAGTCCTGTGTTGGGCATACCTAAAGGTGGAGTGTCCCCCATATTAGGCATGCCTAGAGGGGTTGTTGTTACCATGGATGGCACAGTAGTAGAAGGGTTTGTGGATGTATCTCCAATAGTACTGGTAAAAAGTGGGTCGTATTGTGGTCCAGCCATGAGGTTGGTTGGTTATAATTCAGTAGGGTTTTCGGATTCAACCTCATAATCAGATGTGAAGTGAGGCGTGTCAGAATCGGATGACTGTATGTTTGGCCGATGACGTGTTGAGTCAAGGGATAAGGCTCTACGTCGGTGACGTGTAGAGACAAGTGGACTGAACTGAGGGGGTTCACCCTGAAGACGACGAGATCGTCTTAAATTCTCAATGGTGAGAAATATATATATATATATATATATATTGTAAATTTCAGTGTAAGGTGGTGATGTAAAAAACTCAAAACCCTAATGCAACAATGAGTGCAAGAGGGGAGTGAAAAAATGAAGGCTCTCAGGCCAAAAATCAACCTCAAAAAGCACTTATTATAGCAGTTGTACTATAATAAGTGGAGGGATGCAACAAAATTGGTCATAATACCAAAAGTCAAACAGTTTCTAGAAAAAATAGGTGTTACTAGACCAAAGGTGGGTAATGTATCATGCAAACACCTAACTAGAAGTATTGTGAGTCAACAAACGATATCCTCTGCAAGGTGATGAAATCCAAGTCAGACAATATAGAGTGTTGAATCAACGGCTAAATATCCCCCTACCGGGAGGGACACCGGGTAGACAATCCTAAAGAGTGGCAACTAGGATACCCCGTTCATGACACGTTCAGTTGGGTGAATCTACAGTTTGGTTCTATCGCCGCTGTACACCAAGAGGGCGTACACCGAGAACTTCGAAAGGTATCCTTCGGTTACTAAATGGATTGCGGTATTCCACTCAGACTTCCGGAACCAGTCTGGCTACTTCAACCCTCCTAGGGGAGAGGCCTTCTCGATAAATTGGTTGATAACCGTGTCAAAATTATAAGGGATTTTGGTACCGTAGAGGACAACCACTATGTCTCAAATGTAATAACTGAGGGGTGTTATTGGAACACCTATCCCCTCAATTCTACCTAACTACAAAATTCTTTTAAGTGCTCCCCAAGTGGGGTTAAAAGTTTGTTGAGTTTAAGGTAAATTTTAAGGCTCAGTTTAAATTATGTGGCAGAGTGGGTGCAAGTGTAGGATTTAAACTGAAATTGATTTGCCTCGCTTGAGAGATTTTACAAATGAAAGAAAAGACGCTTCCAGTTTTGCAAAAAATAAAGGCGTTTTTGAAATGTAAATGCTTGAAAAAAAACTATTCAAAAATAATGGATCTTTGAAATAATTTGAAGGAAAGCAAATAACATGAATACTTCAAGAAATAAATGAATCTCTTAAAAATTGCTAGGGCAAAGTATCGAGCAAATAAACAGTAAAACCTTGATCTAGATAAAATGCAGAAAAATCTCTCTTTCAATTTCTGAAAATGTTGTAAAAAGACTTTTAATGAAGCATTCTAAATAGTAAAAGATTTCATATGGCTGTAAAAATACAGAAAATTTAATACTGTAAAATATGCTAAAAGGGCAGAAAATACAGCAAAAAATAATTTTCAAAAAATTGGCCAAATTGAAAAAACTTGCATTGCGGGTTTCGGGAAAACAGCCGCAATGCGCAGCGTGGGTTTCGGGAAAACAGCCGCAATGCGCAACACGGGTTTCGGGAAAACAGCCGCAATGCGCAGCGCGGGTTTCGGCCGCGATGTGCAGCACGGGGTTCGGCCGCACAGTTACAATGGGCAGCGCAGGTTTCGGCCGCAAAGCCGCGATGTGCAGCGCGAGTTTCAACCGCAAATCCGCGATGTGCAGAGCGGGTTTCGGTCACACAATCGCGATGTGCAGCGCGGCAAATGGCCACGAAGCCGCGATGTGCAGCGCGTAAAATGGCAGCAAATTTGTGACGTGCCGTGCGAAAAAAATCCGCGAGGTCGCGATGAGCCGCGCGACTGTCGGGCAAAAAACCGCGAGGCGAAAGCCAAAAAACGGATGCCGAAAATGGAAATTTCGGGCTATTAATGGCAATAGAAGGGGCCAAGATCTAGAACAACAATGGATCTGCTGTCTAGGATGGTAGATCTATGAATTAAACTGATTAAAACTAACAAAAACTAAGATCTAAAGCAAAAAAACTGAGATCTAAGAATTCGAAGCCAGCGGAGTCGCCAAAATTGTTGGCTTGGTTTTGCAACCAAGCTTGAGTGCTATGGGCACCTATCAACAAGTGATAGTAGTTTCAAAGATTGAAAGAAAAAAGCAATTATAAATCTGAATCTAAAACTAAACTAGCATGTACATATCATAATAAACTTGAAAAGATTTAAGAACAAGAACAAGAAATAAAATAAAATAAATAACTTTTGTATTATGATACCTCAAATGGTGAGGATGTTGTGGTGTTCAGCAGCTCCAATGGTCTCTTCTCCAAGGTTGCTTCAATAGTCAAGAACTCATGAGATATTTTGACAGCATGAGGATAGGATGATGGATGGATGGAAAGTGAGGAGCCCCTACCACCTTTTTATAGTTTTTGGTGGTGGGGAATACCATTATGGTTTTGAGGAAACCAATGGTATTGACCAACATGGTTTACGTACATTTTCCCTCCTTTTTCCTTTTTTGAATATTTTTAATATTTGTATTCCCTTTTTAATATTTTTGGGAATTCAGGACCCTTTTTTAGGGTTTTTTATACTTTTTGAGGAAAAATATTCATTTTGAGGGGAAAAATGGGTGTATTATGGTCTTCTGGTGACCTTTTGGTGGCTTTAGAGGCTCAAATGGTGGAAAAGTGGACAAATGGGTCATGTGAATAAGGGAATGAGCTAATGAGCACTTTTTGGGTGTTAACAGTCCATACTGTCTGTCAGCTTCGACTTATCCATCGGATTTCTTCTCACAACCCAAGGCTTGACGATTCCGCCACTTCCTCCACGCTTGGCTCATGCCCAAACCTTTCAGAGTCGTGGTTCGACGCATGTCGACCATCGACACCTCTCATTCTTTATGTCGTCTGTCAACCCTTGACCTGTCGAATCTCGACCTACTTCTCCTGTCGGCCCATCTCGACAGCTTCTACTCGACTTATTGACTTAAACAACCAATCTACTTCCCGCACCTGTGGTCGTCGGCACTCCCTCTAGTCGGCCTTCTTCAAGTCAACTAACTTATACTGATCTTCCTAGGCCCCGATGCTCCTGTATCAGACTCCCCAGGTGAAAAATGACTCGACTGCTCCGTCAGTATCCTAAACTCTTTTTCAGAAATCTATGTCGCCTAATGCAACTCATCATCTTTCCATCGCACTAAGTATTCCTTCTTTCGCGAACTGCGTACGCCCAACTTTGCGTTCCTCTATTACCTCTATGATTTCTTCCTTCTGTCGATCTGGAATCTGCTCTGTCCAGTCAATCTTCGATACCTCGACACTTCCACTGCTTGAACCTTCTTCAAAATTGTACAGATCTGAGACGTTGAACATTGGTGAAATGCTCAATTCATTCAGCAGCTCCAACACATAAGCATTGTCTGAAAATTTCTTCAGAATCTTACATGGTCCAATCTTCTTCAGCTTCAACTTGTTATATGTTCCTGTCGTAAATCTCTCCTTCCACAAATGTGCATAGACTAATTCTATTTCGCTAAACGACTGTAGTCTCTTCTTCCTGTCGGCTCTCAACATGTATATCACGTTACTCTTTTCTATGTGCTTTCGCACATCCTCATGCACTTCTTTCATATGCTCTGCAAATGATTCTGCATCCGCGCTTTCCCTGGTTTCTGTCGGTAACTCGACCAAATCCACCACTCCATGTGGGCTTCTTCCCTGAACAATCTAGAATGGGCTCAAACCTTTCGACCGATTCATGGAATTGTTGTATGCAAAGTCTACTTGCGCCAACACGTTTTCCCACTGCTTGGGTCTATCGGTCGTCAAACACCTTAGAAGATTTCCCAAACTTCTATTCACCACCTTGGTTTGTCCGTCTGTTTGCGGATGATATTCCAAGCTAAACTTCAACCTCATGTCTAGTTTCTTCCATAGGGTTCTCCATAAATGTCCCATAAACTTGGTATCTTTGTGTGATGTGATACTCTTCAGCAACCCATGCAATCTAACTACTTCCTTGAAGAATAGTACCGTAATGCCTGTAGTGTTACTTGTATTCTGACACAGAATAAAGTGTGCCATTTTCAAAAATCTATCGACTACAACAAAGATTGAGTCGCTCCCTTCTTGCATCTTCGGCAATCCTAGAACAAAATCCATGCTCAGGTGCTCCCATGGGGTATCCAATACAGGTAATGGTGTATACAACCCCATGTTCTGACTTCTTCATTTTTCCAACTGGCAAACTCTACATTGTCAAACCCACTTTCCAACATCTGTTGTCATTCCTGGCCAATAATACTTCTCTTCGACCAACGCCTTGGTCTTATCGATGCCAAAATGACCTGCTAATCCGTCGCTATGCAACTCTCGGATTAGGTTCTCCCTTATGGATCCTCTGGGAATACACAATTGTTGTCCCTTGAATAGGTATCCCTCTTAGATAAAATAATCCAAGTATGGATTTCTGTCGACACTCCATGGTTCACGACAAGCCTCCCATGGACGCACTCGTCGAACATCTCACAATCAACAGTGACTGTTGCACCATGCGCTCTTCATCCAACTCCTCGGACATTAACGCCTCTATGAGCCATTTTCAACCTCAGTTGAAACTCCCACTCTCTCCAATCACAACCAGACTTCAACAAGTTGTGCACGACTCTACCCAATCGCAGTTGGAGCTGCAAACACACTTGATGCTTTCCTCCTCACATGATTCTTACGCTCTGATATGGCTATCCTTCAAATCTCAGGATTCTATAGCTCTGATACCACTTGACGCAAGGCAAGTTGATATCGCCGGCTTTCTCTTCGACGGGATTCTCCTCTCGCTCTGATACCAATTGACGCAAGGCGCCTTATGCACTAAGGTTCTTGCCTAACAATTACACACAACACACACGTTCATATAGACAATATGTAAACAAGATGCCAGAAGTTGGATTATATTAATTCTATCGAAATGGTTACAATGCAAACTGCAAGAAATTTAAAAAATTAACTAACTGTTGGCCTCAGCTGTTACAATACAGAAGTAACTGTGTGCTCTCTCAATGTGTCGACTATCACCCTCTCCTAGTTCACTATGGAACTCTGAGCTATGGCTCAATATTCTCTGCGTTCAGAAGATGTGTGAATGTTTTCTCCAATCTACCTATCTTCTCCCTGAACTCTTCTCTACCAAGATGATCCAAGCTCTCGGGCCTTCTACTCTACTGCTGCTGTTCCCGAGATCACTTTGACCCCCGAGACATGCTTCCTATGCCTGTCGATCTCCTCATATCCTATAGACCTGCAACTGTCAACACCCCAATCGTACTGCACAATCTCTGCCTGTGTTGACATTTGTCACGATCCCAACTACCTTCAATAACTGTTATTAACTTCCTTAGCAACCTCGAACTGTTTCCAAGTACTCTCCTTGACTTCTACGCATCCTTCTGACAGGCTAAAATAATTCATCATGTCAGCCATACTGTCTATCAACTTCAACTTATCCGTTGGCCTTCTTCTCACAACCCAAGGCTTCGTCAGTCCGCCCCTTCCTCCTCGTTTGGCTCATGCCCAAATCTGTCGGAGTCATGGTTCAACGCATGTCAACCATCGACGCCTCTCGTTCTTCCTGTTGTTTGTCGACACTTGACTTGTCGACTCTCGACCTGCTTCTCCTATCGACCCATTTCGACAACTTCTGCTCGAATTATTAACTTAGAAAGCCAATCTACTTCCCGCACCAGTGGTCGTCGACACTGCCTCTGGTCGGCCTTCTTCAAATCGACTAACTTCGACCAATCTGCCTAGGCCCCGATGCTCCTGCATCAGGCAGAAACTCAAAAACTGAGAAAAAATTTGAAATTTTTATTTATTTTCTGATGATTAGTGCTGGGAAGGAAGGGTTCTTACCTCTGCAAGTTGTTATATGTAACCCATGTAGGCCCAATGTTGCAACCTTTGCTCTGATACCAATCTCTCACGTCCCCTCCCATCGATCCAAAGCAAGAAAGGGAACATGACTACAGCTCTTGGGATTTTTACCAAAACTCAGCCCCATTCATTAGATTCATACAAATAAAAATATATGTGTGTGCAGATCTATCAAACACAATGGAAGTAAAATTCTTCTACACACATATATCATGCAACTTCCATCATATTGATAACATTGATCAAATAATTAAAACCTTGCAGAAGTAAATCACATAAATAAAATACTCATCTTGATGTAATGTTGTTCCAAGCAACTAGCTATGTCACTCCAATGTTCCACCGAACCATAGGCCAACTGTGCTCATTATTCTCCCAGCATAGTTTCCACCTCCGAGCTGGACATAATTTCTACAAGTAAAAGGGGGCTCTCAAGCTCAGCACAGCCCAATCAAACATTACATCTAATCCAAGCCAGTCCACAGCTGGGTTTCTCAGGCCAATGTGAACCCTTCTATTTTTAGATGCTTGCACTCAAGCTGAAGCCAAAACAATGGATACCCAATCCATACATAGCAAGCTCAACTATTGAGAATGGATACCCATTTTTAACAATGGGATTTTGTTTAACGAACAATCCACTCGAGCGGACGCAAGACGAATCTCCCTAGCTCAATGTGAGTCTATAACAAATAGTACAGACTATAAACCACTTTCCTAAATCTAGTTAAGGATCAAGTTATCGGATGTTTACCTTAAGTTTGCAGTCCCTTTTCATGGACGTTGTTCCACACCTTGCGGTCATCAGCTCTAAGCTACAAGACCTGTCAAGATGCACAAAATAAGACAAACAAGTAAAAACGTCCAAACGATAACAGATCTAGGTAAACAGTTAAGCAAGTAAACTATACAATATCATCAACACAACAATATTGGTGTAAAGCGTTTATATTACTGTAAATATAGGGAAAGTACATAGAAAAGAATGACTACAACCAGAGCTTAACGAAGTAGCCCTTCTCCATCCAAGCCAATTCCATGTCCTCCCAAGTAAGTGCGAGTCTCTCAATGGATGAGTAGAGATCTCTAGGATGATTTCAACAGCATGTAGACATTATAGACTTTCTCCTCTTGGAGAGGGATAGAGCTTCATTTATATAGGACTAAGTGGATAGGGTATGGATAGAGTAGGTTGAGATATGGTAGGAGAGAGATAGGGGATCCTTCCAAGAGGTTAGGAACCAAGTGCCAGCTCTCCCAAAAGGTCAGAGATAGGGATCCATGTCAGCTAGCTTCGAGAAAGGACTCGAAGGAGCTATTTTTTTCGTTAACTGACATCGTCGCACCCTGCAAGAGAGCAAGATGCGACGTCGCAGGTTGCATGAGTGCAGCCTGCGACAACCTCTCAAAACCTAGTGTAAATGGGTTATATCTCTTCCAGGACAATAACTTAGTCAATGAAACCTTAGGGATGTATACACTGAATCTCAGAATGGTAGGATTTTAGGTGTAACAGAATGCCCCCCAAAGCATGAAGCTGTTTAAAAGATTGGACAAGTGAAATGCTTTAACAGAAAAAATGGCAATGGTTTGTCGGACGAAGGACGTTGCTGCAGTACAACTAACTCTGAGTACAATGTCTCATATGACATACAACATGGCTACCGACCAATACATTGCAGATCCATGGTAGTAATAACCGACTGAACACAATCATGGCTACTAGACACAAGCGTAGATCCATGATGAGATGATAACACAGCCATGACCAATACAAATGTGGATCCATGTGACATGACTCAATACGACCTCCATCGCAACCTGGGTAAAACATGACTCCCCAGGGTCTTCAAGCTGAACCCGCAATGATACGAATCTATCCATGTGATTACAAATGTCTTGACGTCGAACATGGTAGAAACCACTTGATTACTAGTCATTGATGTATACCGTTAACAAGTGCAAGGGAGATCACCATTAATGTCAATGATTCCCAAGGTATCACAGTACATATCATCAAGCGTAAATAAATGAGTTGAAGTCGAAGGCGAGATGAAATATTTCAATCAAGAGTCAATGATGTAAACTCATGTTGAAAGCGAGGTAACCTGCCATTGAGGCATGCAGGGCCAAGGTACTTGGTTGGTTTCTAGATTCAATCCTCGGATGATGATTTGAAGTCGATAAGGATGAATCCGTCGAAGGAGGTCCATGATGAATCCCATATCATCGACACGAAAGACGACAAAGGATGTGTAGAGAAAATCGGATGGTACAGTGACATGCAAGAATTGAATCAGAGTAGACCGACATGGTGGAAAGTGTATTGACTGTAGATAATGAGTTGTGATAATATTCTTGAACATGGGCATGGCATGCCTTGGCAGTATTGACTTGACGAGTTATGATACCAAATCCTAATGCAACTGATGATGGAAGCATTCTTTGAATGACTCAAAGGAGTAACAAGACTTAGGAAATAGGTGAAACTCGAGGAAAAATAGATGATCCAAGTGCAGTATGCAAATGCAAATGAGTGCCATGCTCAAGAAATGACTAGGTATTGCCACTGATAAGGGATGTAACATAAAAGCTTTCATTTTCCCCCATCATGAACGATGAGTGCCTCATGTGTTTTTTACGAGCTTGGTGAGGGTAACCAGATGCTCGGTATAGCTCATCTCATAAATGAGTCCAATGCCAAAAATATTTTCCGAACCTAGGATAAGAGGGGTTCGTCCCATGACGGGCCCTTCAATGTGAATATTTAATGAGTCCATAGAAGGTAAACTCGGTAGTCATTTCATGTTTAGAGAGTCTGAAAAGAACTAAAGAAGACTCCAACGATCATTTTTCATAAAGTTAGCCTCATCGCCCGAAAAAGGGTAAAACAACGCGGGAGAAGACTCTTCCAGTCATGATTGGCTAGAGTATACATTTTTCGTAATTAGTGCCCCCTGGTCCGAAAAAGGGGTAAACTATCACCAGGAAGATGACCATTCAAATTATTTAACAAGCGTGAACAAGACAAGTTCGCTTGGCAATATTTTTGTATTTCGAGAGCCTGAAAAGAGCTTAAAGATAGACTATGGGGGGGGTCCTTTTCCGTAGGATTTTAACGAGCTCGGAAAAGTGATAAATCGTAACTCGGTAACTTATTCTCATAGTTTCAAGAGCACGAGAAAAAACAAAGAGTAAGCTCATCATCATAAAATAATCATAATCTAACGGCTATAAAATAATGACAAAACATTCAAGGGATTGTTTATACCTTAGATGACCATTATAAAATGAGAATGGCGTGTAAGACCACTTAACAACTCCTGCACACTTGAAAACTAGGTCAAAAAGTCAACTAGGTATTCAAATGTCATGAAAATGATTCAAACTATAGCAAATGACCTAAAAGCATCAAATATTTGAAAAGGAATATTCCATTTTGTTTATAAATAAAAACAAAAAACCAAATATAGTCACCATTTGTTCATTTGCCAATTTGGGAGAAGAAGTGCCATTTGGAGCCAAAACTTCACTTGTCGATTCCGGGAGCTACGAGCAACCATTTCACCAGTTGTCCGGAGTAGGTAACTCTAAACTTCATCCAGCATAATTGTAGTGGTTTACATTTTTTATATTGGTCCATTTTTTGGGTTTTTGAGGTGGTTGTTGGAGGGCTATTGCGTCCTCAGGCTGTTGCAGGTCGCCCTTTCGGGATCTGCGACGAACCCAAGTCGTCGCAAATCCTGCAAAGGTGGATTGCGACGATGTCACACTGTCAGCATTGACGGGGTGCGATGGAAACGTCCAACCCAACCATCAAACCTATCCCAAAAGATGAACTTTCAATGGTTGAAGTGAGTACTAATGATATTAAAATGCTCCTTGTGGCAGATTAACAGCAACCACCATGGTCTTAGAGTGGCGCGAACGAGAGCACGAGGTAGATGACGAGCAAGCTGCAAGTGACCCATTGTGTATAGAAGCACTGAGGAATTGTGGTCTCATCAAGTTCTTCCAGATCCAGGGCATGAGGGCCCAAATCCCCCTGCTGACTCATATGCTTAGATGTTGGGATGCGGCTCAGCAGTAGTTTGTGATCGGTGAGCATATACTCATTATGGATATCAAGGACATCTACTTTTTGACTGGATTGTTCCAGAGGGGGGATAACGTAGCTATTACCGGATCACGAGGGAGTGATCGGACCGTGGACGACATGATCCAGCAGTATTGTACTCCTCATGCACGTGCTTCTAGTGGGAAGATTCCCATTAAACAAGTACAAGAACGTCCGTTGCGTGCCATACTTTTTACCATTACGAGGATAACGGGGAGTCAAGCCCCTCACATGGCTACCAGATCTCAGATGTTATATGTGGAGGACTGCATGTATCCGAAGGTATTCAACTGGTGCGATGGACTCCTCGTGAACATTCGAGCTCAACTAACCAAGTGTTGGCGGGGAGATCTCAAACAGTTCGGTTACGGGTCGATAGTGATCTCGTTTTTGTCGGAGCGGGTCCCTCTCTTGCACCTGCAGGTACTGTTGGATGATAGGGATCCTAAGGATCCTCACATGGGTAGATGGACAGAGGTGATGGCCCACCATGGTGGGGACCCCATCATCGGATATGGTCCTGAGTTCTTGATCTGGATTTTATGAGCAGAACGAAATGAATACAAATTATTATCATATGCTTAACACAAAATAACAGAGATACAGTAAAACTGGTTTTCTATTCAATAAGGGAATAAGCTAAAATTGTAAAATGCAGCGGAAAACAAGCTTGTTGGAATGGTGGCGGCTTATCTCTGAGAAGAGATGTGACGGCTGCGCTCATTTCGCAAGAAGATGGTTACAATGAGGCTCTCAAGGCCTTTTATAATAAACAAGAATGTCAAAAACCATAGACATCCAAAAACCTAACCCTAGGAGATGAAGCGCCAAAAGTCATGTGGGCCCCGTTTGGGTAAGTTAGTACATGAACTTCCCAAGGTCGTAACTTTTGCATATGATGTCCGTTTGGGGTGCTCGGTAGCCCATTGGAAAGGTCTATTCGAGATTTACAACTTTCGACTTGGGCCAAATGCATGTATATGGCAACCATTTGGCCTCTCAGATCACCAAAAAAGGTAGTTTAGGGCCTCAAAATGGCCCCGGAAGTTCAGGACCCGAAAAACTGCTAAAAATAGTACAATACCAAAATTGTCAAAAAACTATTTTGAGCCAGTTGGAAAGGTGGGTGGCCACCGATATCCACCTGGATCAATCCTCCCTCCTTAGGAAGCAATGGTCTCCATTGCATTGAGTTCCCCCATCAGATGAGGAAATTTCTACTGAATTTGGCCCCAGGTGAGCCACTTTCCTTGGTGCAGGAGCTGTCCTGCTTTGACAACTTGATAAAGCTGGATATTTTGATGTCGAGTGCCCTTGATCTGTGTGTCTGCAATATGATCACTAGATTCTTGTTGTAGGAAGTCAGGGTTGAGATCTGTTGGTGTCAACTTCTCTGCTATCTCTGAGGTGTCTAATAATGGTGGGAAATATGGCCGAAGGAGAGCCACGTTGAAGACTGGATGCAAACCAAGGAAGGGGGGAATGTTGAGCTCAAAAGCATTGTCATCCACTCCCTTGGTGATGGTGTACGACCCATAACGGAGTGGGCGAAGCTTTCGATGGGGCCCTGTAAGGCGTTCTTTCTGCAAATGCAACCAAACTTTGTCGCCCACCTGAAACTTATGTGGCACCCGATGTTGATCATGGCGATACTTGTACTTGGCATTAGACTTCTGTAGAATATCCTGAACCTGTTGGCGGATATGCAGGATCCGTTCAATGAACCGGGCGACTTTGTCAGCTTCTGGGGATGAGTCGATCGAAGTGGTTGTAAGGGGAAGTGCAACATCCATGGGGCCCAATGGTTGGAATCCCAACCCCACCTGAAAGGGGATGTGGCCAGTTGAGCTATGCAGGGCTTGGTTGTAGCTATGTTGGACATAGGGAAGACTCTCATCCCATGTGCAGGGGTGTGTTGAATTGTACATGCACAGGATATGTACGACCTCGGTTTGACCATCGGTCTGGGGGTGGAAGGAAGTGGATTTGGTGAGCTTGGTATCCAGCAGTGACCAGAGGCTCGACCAGAATGAGCTGAGGAACCGACTGTCATGGTCTGAGATAATGGTCTGTGGGATCCCAAAATGTACCCATACTAGTTCAAAGAAGAGCTTAGAAGTGGCTTCTGTTGTGATGTTCTTCTTGCAAGCGGCTAGAATCGCCATCTTGGAAAAGCGATCAACAACCACAAAAACGTAGTCATTTCCCCTCTTGGTGGACGGGAGGCCTGACATGTAGTCCATTGAGATGGATTCCCACGGCCTGTCTGGAGTAGGCAGAGGGGTGTATAGGCCCTGTTTCTTAGTGGTCGGTTTGGCAATAGCGCAAGCGATCCAGGACCTGATATACTTGCCGAAATCCTATCGAAGTTTCGGCCAGTAGAAATGTTTCTGCAGCACTGCCACTATTTTTTCGATGCCAAAGTGTCCTGCCACCCGACTATAGTGAGCTTCCCCAATCAGCTTCGCGCGCTCGCTTGATGGAACGCAGAGATGGCCCAAACGACACAACAACCCATCCTGAAGATGGAAATTAGCAACCACTGAGTTGGTGCCCAACATTTGATAGGTGGTGGAGAAGTCAGGGTCAGTCTCATAGAGGTGGGGCCATCCGGAGGTCTCGTTGCCGCAAGAGTCTAGCACCGTGGTGAGTGCCGCGACTAGAGGTCGACTAAGGCAGTCAACAAATCAGTTGGTACTCCCTATTTTATATTTGATGTTGAGGTGGAACTGCTGTAAATATGTTGACCACTTCTGATGGTGGTCATTCTGCAACTTTCCTTGGGTCTGCATGAACTGTAGTGGCTTGTGATCAGTGTGGATGACTGTCTCTTTCCCAAGAATGTAATGTCTCCACTGGCGGCAGGCTTGTACAATGGAGTACATTTCTTTGTCGTAGGTAGGGTACTTACGGACAGCATCTGATAGTGTCTCACTATGATATGCCATGGGGTGGCCGTGTTGAGTGAGAACGGCACCCACAGCATAATCTGAAGCATCTGTCTCGATCTCAAAGGGATGTTGCAGGTCCGGTAATGAGAGTACCGACGATGAGCACAAACGCTTCTTCAAGTCATCGAAGGCTTGTTGTTGGGACATGCCCCACACAAATTTTGCCTTACCACCACCACTGGTCACTTGGCTGAGGGCCCATGTGATATGAGAGAATCCCAGCATGAATCGGCGATAGAAATTGGAGAGGCCCAAGAAGCTCCGAAGTTCAGTGAGTGTGGTTGGGGCTGGCCAGTCATGGATGACCTGGATCTTAGCTGGATCCACATGCACACCATGTCGATCAACGATGTAACCTAAGTAATGGACCCTATCCATGCCGAAGGAGCATTTTTCCAAGTTTGCATATAGTTTTTGCTTCCGCAGGGTGTGCAGAACCTGCTGAATATGCTGCAAGTGTTCCTCCCAAGTCTTGTTGTAGATGAGGATCACTACAAAAGTATTGGTGAAAGGTCGTAGGATATCGTCCATCATCCTCATAAAATTTGCTAGAGCATTTTTCAAACCAAAACGCATGACCAGCCATTCAAAAAGACCTTCTTTTGACTTGAAGGCAGTCTTCCATACATCTGTCTGTTCTATTGGGACCTGGTGGCAGCCAGACTTCAGATCAATCTGACTAAAGTATTTGGCCCCCATGAGCTAATCAAGGAGGTCGTCGATTCGGGGAATCGGGGTACCAGTTGCAGACTGTGATTTTATTCAGGGCTCGGTAATCAATGCAGAATCACCAGGTCCCATCTTTCTTCTGCACCAGCATGATTGGGCTCCCACAAGGTGATGAGTTGGGACGTATGTGTCCCTTGTGGAGAAATTCTTGGATCTGCCTCTTGATCTCCTTGTTTTCCAACAGAGAGCGGTGATAAACTGGCCCATTGGGTAGCAATGCGCCTGGGGTCAAATTGATGGGATGCTTGAACTGGCAGTGCAGAGGTACCCCGATAGGAGAGGAGAAGATATATGAGTATCCTTCCACCACCTTATCCACTTGCTTCTGTTGTGTAGAGAGATCGGTCGCAGAGGCCCTGGATCTGGCTGCGATCTTTCTCTCACTTTGAGAGCGAATCACAAAGAAGACAAATTTCTCGGTCTGAGAGATGACCTTCCTGAAGACAAATTTCCTGGTCTGAGAGATGACCTTCCTGCATTGCTTGGCAGAGATCAAGGAAATAGCACTAGGAGGGACTGCCTCAGGTATCCTGTACAATTTCCTGTTCAAAGAAATAATGACACTACGAGCCCTAGACTCATTTACAGCATGACATTTCCATAAATAAGGTTGTCCCAAAAGAACATCTGAAACTTCGAGAGGAGAAACATTACACAATACCTCGTCCTTGAAGGGCTTGATGCCATATGACAGTCGGCACTGTTAGCTGACGCGGAGATCGCTTCCTTTGCGGAGCCATCCAATGGTGTAGGGTTGTGGGTGCAGCATTGTCAGCAAGGCCAGGCGCTTGACGACCTCTGCTGAGATGAGATTCTTCTGGCTGCTGCTATCAACGATGAAGTGCAGCGGGGTGCCTTTTACCCACATCTGTGAATGGAAGAGGCATTCTCCTTCTTCTAGCTCATCTGGTTCATCAGACTAGAGCTTGGTGGTAGCAATGGTGGCACTAGGTTCCGCGTCAATGATCCATCGTCCCCTTTTTGGTTCGGACTCAGAGTCAAAACCCGCATCTGATTCAGATGCTTTCACTTCGGCCACCAGCCACTGCTTTGAGCGACAATCAGCAGTGTTATGCCAAGGGCTCTTATGGAAGTCGCACCACTTCTCAGTATCTTTCTTTGTCTTTCCGGTGTCCTTCTTTACTTGCGGCTTGGACTGGTTGTCCTGATACTGTCCATCTTTGCTCTATCCTTTATTCTGTAGGTTGGGGCCACCATTTCCTCTCTTTTGCTGTGAGGGGTTCCTAGGCCCAAATTGCCGCGTCTTTTGTTTGAGCTTCTGCTCGATTTTGACAGCATATCGGTAGACCACTCCCAAGGAAGAGATGTCCAGAAATTCCATTTTGGTCTAGATGTATCTATGCAGACCACCGCGATACTTGAGCACCAGATGTCACTCTAAATCTTTGATACCCAGCTTGGTGCGCAAGGTATGGAAGATATTTGTGAACTCTAGCACTACTTGGTCTCTTTCTTGTCGCAGTGTGGTCCATTTGGTATACAAGTCGTCACAACTTCCAACAGGGTAGTATTGTTCCTTAATAGCATCCCTGAAGGATTCCCAGGTGGTCATGATTGAAAATAATGAGGCTTCTTCTGTGTCCTTTTGCTCCCAGAATGTTTCCCACCAATCTTTGACATGGGGAACGGCTTTGAGGAGTGCAAAAGTAATCTTTTCTCTATTCAAAAAGTTATGGATAGAAAAATACCCTTCTAGTAGATTCAACCACTTATCTACAGCATCTACGTCTATATGTCCTTCAAATATAGGAATATCGAAGTTGATTTGTACCTTGAAGGGGGCGGCGCCTCCGCTCGAGGAAGATGCGTCGATTGTTGGTAGTCACCGAAGGATTTGCACGAAACTATCCATCATCTCGTTCCTCTGTTACGTGAGGGCTTCCTCAAGCAACATTTTGATAGGATCTCTTGTCCCGTCATCTTTCTTTTATCCTGCCATGAGAGGTCGCTTGGGCATGCGAGAGCTTTTGTCCTCAAGAGAAACAAGCTCGAGACCCAATTCTTTGTACCCTGACCTCGTTGGGGACATGCATTAAGACGACAAGGAGCAGACCGCTCTGATACCACTAATCCGTATTTTATGAGTAGAACAAAATGAATACAGATTATTATCAGATGCTTAACACAAAATAACAGAGATACAGTAAAACTGGTTTTATATTCAATAAGAGAATAAGTTGAAACTGTAAAATGCAGCGAAAAACAAGCTTGCTGGAATGGTGGAAGATTATCTTTGAGAAGAGATGTGACAGCTACACTCATTTCGCAAGAAGATGGTTACAATGAGGCTCTCAAGTCCTTTTACAATAAACAGGAATGTCAAAAACCCTAGACATCCAAAAACCTAACCCTAGGAGATGAAGTGCCAAAAGTCATGTGGGCCTTGTTTGGGTAAGTTAGTACATCAACTTCCCGGGGTCGTAACTTTTGCATACGATCTCCGTTTGGGGCGCTCGGTAGCCCATTAAAAAGGTATATCCGAGATTTACAACTTTCAACTAGTGCCAAATGCATGTCGATGGCAATCATTTGGCCCCCCAAATTGCTAAAAAAGGTCGTTCAAGGCCTCAAAATGGCCCCGGAAGTTCAGGACCCGAAAAACTGCTAAAAATAGTACAATACCAAAATTGCCAGAAAACTGTTTTGAGCCAGTTGGAAAGGTGGGTGGCCACCGATATCCACCTGGATCAGTTCTTCACCTAGCTAGAGGGACAGTTACCCATGGTGGAGGACTACCCGTACAATGGTACGGATTATAGAGATGACCCAGACCTGGTATTACCTGAGGGAGCAACATGGGGAGACATAGGTAAGAACAAAAACCTTTGTATTTTTAAGTTTTCTATATTTATGATTTTTTTTTTATAGTGATGACGAGTTAACAACATGTGTGTGCAGATGTGGGCCCCGTATGACCGGTGGGAGTCTCTCTTCTTGCGAGGAGAGAGAGAGAGGAGAGGGAGCAGTCATGGCTCCAACCGTACATGCCGCCATCGCAGAGATGGAGGATGTCTACACGAACCTGAATGGGTTGACGTCAGACGTTCCAGAGCCGATGGTAGATGAGTTGCCGCGGCCTATGCAGGGATATACGGTAGGAGCAACCGCACGCTTCAATGCGCTGCTTCGCAGGGTCGCGAGAGCAGTTGACTGCTTTCATACTGAGCAGGCTAGAGCTGCTATACCTAGGGGTGTACAGGCCAAGCGTTAGGCCTTATGCTGTTATTGTGTATGTACTGGGAGCTTAGAGGCCTCAAATTTTGTACTACTGAAAGCTATGGGGATTCAGATTTTGTCTAGACTCACTGAAAGCCGTCGTGCTTCAGATTTTGTACCAGCACTACTTTTTATGATGATATATATATATAGACATTCTGGCGGTTTTAAAAATGGATGAATGGTGTATTCTTGTTTATGTGTTTGCTTATAAAATGAGTTATTTACATGTTATGTCTACTTTTAACAATTCATGAATATGTTTATATGTGTGCAATGTACCAATCTAAAATGAAGTTGGCCATAGAGTCGGCAACGATGTTCACGTCTCGTCGAATGTGCAGGTACTGAATGGACTTGAAGGACCTTTCCAGAAGACAGACTCATCTATAAAGACGAAGTAAGGTAGGATCGCGGATGGCGTAGACTCGGTTAAGATGAGAGACCATTAGTTGAGAATCCAGTTGGATGACAACGTGGTCCATACCCAAACAAATGGCGTCAGTTAGGGTTCCAATGACTGCTTGATATTCCACAGCATTGTTGGTCGCAAAACCTAGACACATTCCCCCTGAGATGATGAGCTCGTTGGTAGGTGAATAGAGTACCCAGGCTGCCGAAGCAAGGTTACGGGTATGCCGGTTGGAGCCGTCCGCGAATCCACAGCACGTTTCCATCTGCACACGCAAATAGAACATGGTATAAGAAATGAAACAAGACCTAAACACACAAGAAATCAAAGCGTCACACCACACAAAAAACACACACACGCCATGTACGGTATATACAAAAGTACTTATGCAAGAAACTCAGGCATAGTACCTCTTTAGGTAGAGCCCATTGCAGAGCTCACCCAAAGATATCCCGTCGTAGTCTTCAAGCTCATAAGATCCCTTCTCTAATACGTGTTTCAATACGTAAGGTCCATGCCACATGGACTCAAACTTTCCTGCCCCCAGCTTATCATGTTTCTGGTCATACACAAGGACCAAATCTTCTTCGCTATAGATGCGAGGTTCTATCGACTTGTCGTACTGCGCTTTGATGCATCTCTTATGGGCCTCGTTGGCAAGAGCGGCATCTCGGCGAGTCTCGTCGAGCTTAGCTAGGTAGAGGAAGCATTCTTCTTCAGCAGTAGTGTTGGGGAGAAGTTCAATGGCGAGCTTGAGGGACGAAATCTCGCACTCAATAGGAAGGACCGCCTCCAATCCATACACTAGTTGGAAGGGAGTAAATCTAGTGGCGGTTTTAACGGAGGTTCGATAAGTCCACAGTGCGGAGAAGACCATATTATGCCAAATGGCCTTGTGCGTACCCACCATGCATTGGACCATAGTTTTCAAAACCTTGTTAATGGCCTCGACCTGTCCGTTTGAATGTGGGTAGTACGGTGTTGAGTTTTCATGGCGAAAACCCAATCTATCGCTCAACTCGTCAACCATATGGTTCATAAAGTGAGAACCATGGTCAGTAACTATTGCTTGAGGAACTCCAAACTATGCTATGACATGATTAAACATGAAGAGTGCGGCGGTCTTGCCGTCCTTCATGTATGTAGGCATTGCCTCGACCCACTTTATAAAGTAGTCCACAGCTACAATAACATAACTATGCCCCCCGGCTGAGGTAGGCTTACCATGCATGAAATCGATGCCCCATTTAGAGAAGGGGCCAACGAAAATAACCGGGTGTAACGGGGTGGGATGGGTACGCTTTTTCATATGAAAATGTTGACATGGAGGACATGTTTTTACGGCTTCGATACAGTCTTTGAAGATAGACAACCAATAATATCCTGTGGAAAAAATCTTCTGGGTTGTAGCCATCCCAGAGAGGTGACCGCCACAAGCCCCAGCATGATAGTCATTTAGGACGTGTTCAGCCTCATCATGAGTCAGACAACGTCGAAGAATAGAATCGATACCATGGCGGTACAAAGTATCACTGATAATCAGATAATACTTCGCATGGTGGCGTATTCGACAACAGTTGTCGCGAGACAATTGAGGGCTAAAACGTTGGGTTTGAAGATACAATGTGATATCTCCATACCACAGATCAGACATACTGATAAGAAACAATGACTCATCCGAAAAAGAATCATTGGACTCAGACTCTACATCAGTACGAGGAAGGTCGCAGATGAACTCAGCAAACACCAAAGACTTTTTAGACTTGGGTTTTTTGAAAAGAAGATCTAATTCTTGCAGTATCATGATCCAGTGTGAATACGTGCCCCTAAGAACCTGACGAGTTAGAACGTGGTACATGGGATTCAAATCGGTGATGATGGTGGTGGTTCAAAGCAAGATGAAATGTCGGAACTTGTGTACGGAGATGACCGCCACGAGAGCAAGGTTTTCAACATGTGAATAGCAAGTTTCAATGTCGATAAGACCTTTACTGGCATAGTATATCACATGTTCTTGGGCATTCTGCTCTTCCTATACCAAAACCATGGCGATAGTGGTGTCGGAAGCAGCGAGGTGTAGAATGTAATCTCGATACCAAAACCTATACGTGATGGCATGTTTCAAGCTATCAAAAGATTTTTGAGCTTGATCATCCCAAATGAACGGGACGTCATTTTTCATCAATCTCATATAACCCTGCATCTTTTGGGCAAAATTACAAACAAAACGCCTTAAATAAGTCGCACATCCTTGCAAACTCTGAAGTTTCTTGATATGAGTTGGAGGTGGAAGAGCGACAATGGCTTCCACCTTCAAGGGATCAATGCGGATCCCATTTTTCGAGACAATAAACCCTAAGAGGCATCCAGACTCGACAAAAAAATACACTTATGAGGATCCAGACGGATGTTGTACCATCTGCATCTGAGGAAAATGGTTGCCTGATAATCTTAGTGGAACTCGCGCTGCTTCGAGTGGGTAGGGAGGTCATCCAAGTAGGGTTCCACAAAGTCCTTCACATCATGGAAGGCGTACGACATGGCCTGCTGGAATGTGGAACCCTCATTTTTAATACCAAATGGAAGTTTATGATACGCAAACGTTCCCCAAGGGTAGATGAATGCAGTCTTGTGTTGGTCGACAGGGTGGATCTCAATCTAGTTGTATCCAGAAAATCCATCCATAAATGAAAAATGACACTTCTGGCACAATTGTCGATAATCTGATCAATAAAGGGAGTCGTGTAGTTGTCCTTGGGACAAACTTTGTTGAGATCCCGATAGTCGACGCAGACATGAATGGTACCCTATTTTTTGGTAACAGGGATGACGTTTGAGACCCATTCTGTCAATGGGACAGGATAGATGAATCCATCCTTCAAGAGTTTCTCAATCTCTGCCTTGATTGTTGCAGTCTTCCAAGGGTGTACCAGTTGCAGTTTTTGGCGGATAGGTTTGACGTCGGGAGAGGTTTTAATATAGTGTAAAACAATGGTGAGGTCTATCCCAGGCATCTCCTCGTAGGTCCAAGCGAAGACGTCTCGGAATCGCTTGAATAAGGCCATACAAGCAATGACTTCTTCAGGGAAACACTTCTGGCCTAAATGAATGTGTTCCACTACACCAAGAGTAACCGAAATGTCTATCAAGGTGGTGGGTTCGATGTTGGCTTAGTTTCCTTCGGATTCCATTTGACACGTAAGTATCGAGGACTAAGACCCAAAGTAGATATCCGGTTTCAAGATGGTGTGAATGTTGTTCTCCACAGTATCCAACAAGGGAAAAGAAGACGAACGATGATGGATGTCTTCCCATGGAGGATCATCTGCGCTCATGATTTCCATAATGGACTCGTCAGAATGAAAAGTCCATAGTAGAGGATCGGATGATGTCCGTTGTAGAGAACAGGAGGTGGAGGCCACAGCTAAGTGGTCCTCCGGCGCTGATTGGATAGCCTCATACATGAGTTCAGCGGGTGATAGAGGCATGGTGTCTCCAATCAGGTGTGTGGTGGCTTCATCAGGTACAAGCCATGAATCAGTGGAGTTGAGGATAGGTGAAATCTACGAGGAGATCATATTCACCGTGGCAACATGGTTTGAGGGATCCAAAGTAGGAAAGACACCCATAAGGGATGAATCCTTAAGGAATGAATCCTTAAGGAGGCCCACCCCCACGCTCTCATACTGATGCAAAGATTGTCCAATCGAAGGAACGTTATCGCCCGGGTGAGTAGTGGTGTCAGGTGTGCAAAAATCCAGTTGGTCGACAGTGACAATTCGTCCTTGATGGGGGAATTGTACTATGCGGAAGACAGATGATCCGATCGCAGTCATAGCGTAAAACCAATTACAACCAAGCAGAATGTTATAATCTAACGGGGCAGCAACCACTTCCACATTAATGGTTGCGGTCTTTCCCCCCAGCTCGACTGCTAAAGTTTGTAACAACCCATGAGGTTGAAAGCCATGTCCGTCGAAGGCTCTCAAAGTTGTAGGAGAATGGTTTAACTCGGGAGAGCCAATGGCCCTCCAACATCAGATCGACATGACCAAAGTAGAGGCATCTTCGTCCAAAACGGTACGATGGATTGTCTTCCCAGCAATGTTTGTGGCAGCTTGAAATGCCAACTGATGGGAGAGCCTCGGTTTGAAGTATTCCAACCGGAACATGATAGTATTCGATGAATCCGGGTAAACTACACTGATGGCGGCAAGGAGAGTCTTGCGCTGATTAGAACAGTTTTGCAAGACTTCAAGCATCGACATAGCACAAGGATCTTGTGCTAGGTCCTCTACAATGTTGTAGTTTTGAGCATCCCGAGCATTAGGATTGAAAACCAATTTTCTAATCATGCTCTTGGGTGGACGCAATACTAACTCGAAAGAAGGCTTCTCTATGGTGAGAGGATCAGTCGGTACGGTGACGTCGGGTATCAAAGTGGAAGCTTTTTCAACATTACTTCCAACAGGTTCCTTTTCCGGAACAGAGTCATATGAACGAGAACAGGTTTTCAAATTGATGGTCTCGCTACGCATCATGAGAACATGTGCAGTGGTGGATGCTTATCCTTGGGAAGAAGAAGTGTGAGGGATCGACTGTTGATTTTGAGCAGGGAAGGGATCATTGAGAACTACAGGTGTGGGTTTTCCCTTGAGAAACTTTTGAACTTTGTCTCTATGGGGGCACTCTTTAGAAAAGTGGTCATCACCACACAGTAGACAAGGATACTTCAACTTCCTTTTCTGTTTGATATCATCAGGGGTGCTCTTTTGTTCCTGCTGGGTGGAATATTTCTTAGGTTTCCCTTTGTTCTTCTTCTTACCACCAGACTTTTGAGGTGAAGCTGATGAAATAGAATTCACTTCTTCAGTGACAGCAGGAGTGGATGATTTGGTGGTGTCGTGACCAGCCTGTGTTGGTGATGGGGAATAACCCTAGGGGTTTGATGAACCAACAGTTTGAGAATGAGGCTGGGTGCTAAGGGATCCAACGATGCCATCAGCTTGGGGTCGCTTAGGTGGTTTCACAGGGTCGTAGTGTTGCGGGGTGCATCAGGAAGAATATCAAACAACGTGCCAGATTGAGCATAGAGTAAGTCTAGCAAATGGGCACGAGCAATGGCTTGTTCCTCAGTGACTGCGCATCCCATGGAAACATCTCATGCTATGGTAGGTATGAGAGACTTCGTAAACCATTCCGCTAGGAGTTTATTTGGAATAGGAGCCTTAATGATATGTCGCCTCCTCCGCCACTCATGTATATGATCTAATATATGAGTAGCGGTATTTTGACGGAGAGAGGTTAAAAGCTCTGTACCAGTTTCAAACCGTATAGGCAGCTGGAAATAAGTCAAAAAATTCATAGCAAGAGAACCGAAATTAGGAAAAGAATGGGGTGGTAATTCAATATACCACTTCGCAGCTGAACAAGTGAGAGTCCGTTGGAATAACCTAAGACGGATCGAGTCGTCAATCGAGGAGTTGGATGAACACCATGTTAAGATTTAATATGCTAAGACAGAAAATAGCAGCATTACATTCCATTTCACAATAATAGCATATATAGGATCACTGAAGAAACAAAAAGCATAGCATAAACACAAGAGACACAGATTTATCCTGGGAAACCCTCATGGGGTAGAAAACCCAGTAAAGCTTCCTCAATATAGATGACCAGCAATATACAAAGATGTAACCCTGAGCATAAGCTCCTCCTTCTCCACAGCAGAACTCTCCTCCACAAGTGCACCACTCTCAAGTGAGTGAGTGTGTCAAATGAGGAACATACCTCCTCTATTTATACACTACACTGACATGTATTTTACACAAGTACATGTAGGCTCGTCTTTAACCATTAGGTTAAATACCCTATTATAACTGACTGGGTCGACCCCCACATGGTGGGTCTAATAACCCTAGTTACCACAACCAATCTGGAGGAATAAACATTTCCGGATTCATAGTATAATCACATCGGAGGTATGGAACATCTCCGGAATAAATAATATACAAATATAATATTCTTAGAAGTTACAATATCTCAACACTCCCCCTTAACGAGAAGGATATTATAACAGCATCTGCACGAGCAAGGAGTCATCAACATCATACATGATACATCTATAAATCATTGGAAGCTTTCTCAACATCATCAGTAACTCAAGCAGTTACTGGAACATCAACATCTTCAGTACTGAGTCTTTATCTTCTGCAGCACTCTAACAACTACAGCAACATCAACATCTGGATCCTCACGATCATCAGCATCATCATCTCACGATCATCAGCATCGTCATCACACGATCATCAGCATCATCATCAGCATCATGATCATCATCATCGTCATCACACGATCATCAGCATCGTCATCACACGATCATCAGCATCGTCATCACATGATCATCAGCATCGTCATCACACGATCATCAACATCGTCATCACACAATCATCAGCATCGTCATCACACGATCAACATCGTCATCTAGATCAACATGATCAGCATCGTCACATCATCTCGATCTACAGCATCGTCACATCATCTCAATCTACAGCATCGTCACAGCATCTCGATTTACAGCATCTGGATCATCTCGATCTACAGCATCTGGATCATCTCGATCTACAACATAAGTATCCTCAACCATACAAGTACATTAATCAATACAGGTATCACCAAAAGTATGTATTCTCACCAATACATCTATCATCAAAACATGTATTCTTACTAATACATATATCATCAAAAGCATGTATTCTCACTAATACATCTATCATCAAAAGCATGTATTCTCACTAATACATCTATCAATACAAGTATCCACACCGATACAAGTATGCACAACAGTAGCATACCCTGCAACACACATGATCCAATTACGGGATGGTCAATCCCTCTCACTTTAGGACATAGGTCCAAGGATGATACAATCCTGATCCACTTATGGGATGATCAATCCCTCTCAATTTAAGACATCTCTCATGTCTATGGACAATGCAATCCAGATCAACTTACAGGATGATCAATCCTTATCCTTTTAAGACACCTCACCATGTCTAGGGATGATGCAATCCCGAATCAACTTACAGGATGATTAGTCCTTATCACTTTAAGACATCTCACCATGTCTAGGGACGAGGCAATCCCAATCTATTTACAGGATGATTAGTCCACTCAATCTCATTTAGGACTATCCTTCCTTTCGGAATTACTGGATTTACTGTCCAAGGATGATTTAATCCACTCAATTCATTTAGGACTATCCTTCCTTTCGGAATTACTGGATTTACTGTCCAAGGATGATTTAATCCACTCAATTCATTTAGGACTATCCTTCCTTTCGGAATTACTGGATTTACTGTCCAAGGATGATTTAATCCACTCAATTCATTTAGTACTATCCTTCCTTTCGGAATTACTGGATTTACTGTCCAAGGATGATTTAATCCACTCAATTCATTTAGGACTATCCTTCCTTTCGGAATTACTGGATTTACTGTCCAAGGATGATTTAATCCACTCAATTCATTTAGGACTATCCTTCCTTTCGGAATTACTGGATTTACTGTCCAAGGATGATTTAATCCACTCAATTCATTTAGGACTATCCTTCCTTTCGGAATTACTGGATTTACTGTCCAAGGATGATTTAATCCACTCAATTCATTTAGGACTATCCTTCCTTTCGGAATTACTGGATTTACTGTCCAAGGATGATTTAATCCACTCAATTCATTTAGGACTATCCTTCCTTTCGGAATTACTGGATTTACTGTCCAAGGATGATTTAATCCACTCAATTCATTTAGGACTATCCTTCCTTTCGGAATTACTGGATTTACTGTCCAAGGATGATTTAATCCACTCAATTCATTTAGGACTATCCTTCCTTTCGGAATTACTGGATTTACTGTCCAAGGATGATTTAATCCACTCAATTCATTTAGGACTATCCTTCCTTTCAGAATTACTGGATTTACTGTCCAAGGATGATTTAATCCACAACCGTACATTTAGGACCACGTCCAAGGATGACTCAATCCTCAACCGTTCATTTAGGACCACGTCCAAGGATGACTCAATCCTCAACCGTACATTTAGGACCACGTCCAAGGATGACTCAATCCTCAACCGTACATTTAGGACCACGTCTAAGGATGACTCAATCCTCAACCGTACATTTAGGACCATGTCCAAGGATGACTCAATCCTCAACCATCCACCAAGGACTTCATTCTCGAAGACATACATCTATGGCTCTTCTTTAGGACTGAAGTCCAGGGATGATCCAATCCCCTCACATGTTCACCAAAAACTTCATTCTCGAAGACATACGTCTACGGCTCTTCTTTAGGACTGAAGTCCAGGGATGATCCAATCCCCTCACATGTTCACCAAGAACTTCATTCTCGAAGACATACGTCTACGGCTCTTCTTTAGGACTTAAGTCCAGGGATGATCCAATACCCTCAAGTCCACCAAGGACTTCATTCTCGAAGGCATACGTCTACGGCTCTCTTTAGGACTAAATTCCAGGGATGATCCAATCCCCTCAAGTCCACCAAGGACTTCATTCTCGAAGACATACGTCTACGGCTCTCTTTAGGATGATGCAATCCTATATGTCCACTAAGGACTTCATTTTCGGAGACATCATGTCTACGGCCTCTTTTAGAATATATGTTCAAGGATGATGCAATCCTCTTGTCACCTTAGACCTTGTCTAAGGACCATCCACCAACCTCTCTGTCGGCATCACTAATATAGGTATCCTCATCATCGACCTCACTGTCGATGCAGGCAATCTCATCATGAGTTATCACATCACTCCCCCTTTCGAGGAGGGTCCTTCTGAACTATATTAAGTTTGTCTCAGAAAACTTTACTTGAGGTAGAGGTTTGGTTAGTACATCGGATCGGTAGAGGTTTGGTTAGTACATTGTTACAAATTCGAACTTTTGGTTCCTTTCTGCACCATATCGTCCGTGTATAGAAACAATATTCAACCTTGTAGAAAAGGTTGAGATCCTCATCACCCATGGTGATCATTAAGCTCATCAATTGATTATCGATCCTGGGTACCCATACAGAACCTGATTCACACTTCTTCTTTAATTACACCATTAAGAGAATGGTCTTATCTAGCCACTTGGAGAAAACATCTTATCATGATTCTCTTCCTCTTTCTAAGAGAATTTTCTAGCCACAAGCCTTCTATAGTGTGTTTGATTTGTAAATCCTTTTGTTTGAACATCCATCGCTTGTTCAGTGTTCATCATTCATCATGATCTTTCCTACAAATCAAAATTAAGTACATGGTTAGTAATACTTCATAATCATCAAATCATATTGACATGATAACCTATTATGCATACAGATATCATTTACATAGTTATGTAACTATTTTGACCAATACTTTGGCACAACACTTTCCCATATCCTGTATGCATACAGTGGCTATCTAGATGCCTTCCATCTCTACCAGAACATACTATTGAGAGTGTGCACAGCTCTCAGCATGTCAGCAAAGAGGTTTCATTCTAGACAAGCAACAATGGAATGTTTGTCCAACTTACCAATCATATGCATATTAGTAGTATACTGTTCAATGCTCTATGAATGTTTACACTCAGCATGATATATTCTAGGAATACAAATATGCATACAAGCAATATCATTTACTATTTCAAATAACAACTCAAATACTTATCTTTTATGTTTGTGTGGTTGCCTCCCGCTTGATCTTCTATATGTCTTTTGAACTTCTATTCATTATGTACCACTGTGCATGCTCAAGTGTGCACTAGTGTCATCCTCATGATCTCATACACAGACATACATTCATTAGTATATTCTCAATATTATCAAAACATTCTAGTTCTAAATAATCTTTGAAAATGTATAGTCGTGATTATAGATAATATTCAAGGTTTCAAGGAAGTCTTCTTTTACTTCTGCATATTCTTGTTTGATCATAGTACTCTTCCGGTTAATTAGATCATCAAGATAAGAGACATAATATGCATAAACCCTTGATTACTAACTTTATGAATAAGCATAACCAATCATACCAAGTATACTTATATAAGGGATCCTAAGGTAAGATTCTAACTTGTCATAGGAAAACATACCTGGATTAGTATACCTGCTTAGTTATGTACAACATACCTAAACAATCTCTTCAATGATTTAGAGATCCTGAGCTAGAACCTGCATGTCTCATATGTTAAGCATAATATAACAAAGTCATACATACCTCGTAAGTAGAACAAATATTATGGATGAGTCTTTGTCTTCATGTTGTCATGGTCATGGAACTTGATTTGTCTTTTGTGATGTACCTGTATCTTGTTAGCAGACAACATCAACCTCACACAACACCATAATTCATTAGTACAATCATATAGCCCTAATCAATGAATGTCTTCGATCATTCACATGCATTCATACTGTTACTAGGGTGATAAGACAATTCTAACAATAATTAAGATTGTACTAATAAATAATATGAAGACAAACACATTATGAACTTAATCAAGAATCAGATTTCAAGACATACCTGAACCTCCTTGAGTCATACCTGTCGAGACTTCTTGTAGTCTTCGTATGTAAGGCCTTAGCCTCAACTCCCCCTGAAACTTGATCTAGAGCTTGATTAGGGTTTGCTAGAGAAACCCTAAAAATTCGATCTTTGACTTTCACACTTCTGAATGGATGGAAGAATGTGTCTTGCTGAGCTGATCAACCTAGCATTCTTCAATTTTGAAATCTCCAAAATTTGACCCCTCAAAATTGCCTTCAAAACTTCTGGATCTCCTGGACAGGAACCCGAACTAGGGTTTGATGAAGCCCACCCTTCTATCCAATCAAAAGGTTCGATCCAAGGCTCTGACTCCAAAAAATTATAACTTTCTCCGAAACCCTAAATTCCGGAAGCCATGAATAAAGGTGCTCCAAAAATAATTCTGTTTTGACAGAAATATGCACCTGATTGTTTCTGATATAACTCTGAAATTTCTACTCCAAAGGGTCTGAAAACTTTTTCTGCAGTAGCCTAACCTGTCATCTTTCCATCCTAACAAGTCTGACCTCAATTGGATTTTCTGAGAGAGAGTTATGCCAAGTGTCGCAACGTGACCTGTTTATGGGATAAAACAGGAGAGCGAAATTGTACGGAGTTCCACGTGTCACTATTTCAAATTCGGCCTCTGAAAACTTTTCCTAAGATAGCTCGCCCTGTTATCTTTCCATCCTGACAATTCTGACCTCAATTGGACTCTCTGAGAGAGAGTTATGCCAAGTGTCGCAACGTGACCTGTTTATGGGATAAAACAGGAGAGTGAACTTGTACGGCGTGCCACGTGTCACTGGTTCACCTTCGGTCTCGGAAAACGTTTCCTGAGATAGTAAAATCTGTGTACTACCTGTCACTTTTTACGAAATTTCATTTGGAGCTTCCTAGCCCAAGTTATGACCTTTTTTCCAAGGTCACCTGATTTTGACTGAGATCTGGAAGAGGCAGAAACCCTAACTTGTACTGATCATAACTCATAAAGTACAACGAATCTGAGGGTTCCCTTTGGACACAAGGTACCTGGGGATGTTATATATGACCTGTAAACTTTTCAGAGCTTGAAACTTCGCATAAATGGATTTATAGCGAAAGTTCCACGATGACTGGTTTTTGCTATATAAAACCCTAACCTTCAAATTGTCGCAAGAGAAGCAAGTGTCGTAAGTGCCATACATTGCCTTCCTTCAGGTTAGCTCTGATACCATGTTAAGATTTAATATGCTAAGACAGAAAATAGCAGCATTACATTCCATTTCACAATAATAGCATATATAGGATCACTGAAGAAACAACAAGCATAGCATAAACACAAGAGACACAGATTTATCCTGGGAAACCCTCATGGGGTAAAAAACCCAGTAAAGCTTCCTCAATATAGATGACCAGCAATATACAAAGATGTAACCCTGAGCATAAGCTCCTCCTTCTCCACAGCAGAACTCTCCTCCACAAGTGCACCACTCTCAAGTGAGTGAGTGTGTCAAATGAGGAACATACCTCCTCTATTTATACACTACACTGACATGTATTTTACACAAGTACATGTAGGCTCGTCTTTAACCATTAGGTTAAATACCCTATTATAACTGACTGGGCCGACCCCCACATGGTGGGTCTAATAACCCTAGTTACCACAACCAATCCGGAGGAATAAAAATTTCCGGATTCATAGTATAATCACATCGGAGGTATGGAACATCTCCGGAATAAATAATATACAAATATAATATTCTTAGAAGTTACAATATCTCAACACACCATAAGTGGTATGTCATCATGTGGTTTTTAGGATCCTCACCTGGCTTGCCATCAAATTTTGGGATATCTGATGGAAGTTTCACCGAAATGGGTGGCCAATTAGTTCCGTGGTAGATGGGGTCGTTGGTCAAGCGAGACAAGTCGGGTAGCTCCAAAGTAGCCAAAAAGGGCAGCTGCGGATTAGGATGCGGGTACTGATAGTACTGATAAGGCATGTAAGGACCTGTGGGACCTTGTATCGACTGACCATAGGGTGTTCCAGGAGGAAACTGGCCATAGGGGTATGGGCCGCCCAGACCAAATGTAGGTTCGCCTCCATAGTAAGGTGGTCCATTACCATAATAAGGTGGTCCATTACCATAAGGTGGGGGCATGCCTCCACCGCCGGGAGGGGGTGGGCCACCTCCAAATGGTGGGGGTCCACCACCACCGCTAAGGTAGGATGGGTCGCCATCGCCTCCATCGGGAGGAGGTGGTGGTCCGCTACCACCACCAGAATAGGATGGGCCTCCACCACCTCCACCGGGAGGGGGTGATGGGCCACCTCCGCCGTCGAAAGGGTAAGAGCCTCCTCCGCCACCTCCACCATAGTAGGATGATGGTCCACCACCAGGATGAGAAGGTCCTCCGCCTCCACCATGAGGATGGGATGGTCCTCCACCACCACCGTCGGGATGGGATGGTCCACCGCCACCACCTGGATGGGATGGTCCTCCACCACTGCCACCAGGGGGAGGTGGACCTTGATGATCGAAGTGAGGTGGTCCTCCGCCAGAAGGTAGAGGTTCGCCTCCTCCAGAGTTATGTGGGGGCCCACCGCCTCCAATGGGAGGTGGGGGTGGACCAAACGGGAGTGGAGGGACTTGAGGGACTGTGAGTGGGGGTCCATGTTGTAAAACATTCTGATGTCCCTGTAAAGTGTAATGGTTTCCGAGGTAGGGTACCCCGTAGAGTGCGTTTCTGGGATTAAGTTGACCCGGCATAGGGTTAAGATGACCTGGATACGCTTGACTCGATCGAGGTTGAATTATGTTGGACAGTCTCCCAACATGGGATAGTCACAAAGTGGAAGGTCCAGGAGGTAAGGAATTTCCAACGGAAGGCCCAATGGGAACTCCTGCTGCAGTATTATGGTTAAGAGACGGGGATTGCCTCCCAGCAACAACTTGCTGACCACTAAGTAAAGGTTTACCCAACACTGGTTGTTGATCATTCACCGTAGGATTACCGCTACTTGTAAAGAAGGTAGGGGGTAAAGAGTATCCTCCCCTTGAAGCTTGGGGTGGGGGGGGAGCAGGTGACATAACTGTGGTAGTTACAGGTGTGTTGGACTGTTGTCATTCAATAGGTTGGGTTGTGAGAGGTACTGAACTGGTCTCCTATCTAGGGGACATATGTGTAGGAATGGATGGTTGACCATTTTCAGCAGTGGTCACATGTTGCGTGGATGATTCTGGTGACTCAAAAGATAAAGAGCGACCTGGGATGGGTCGGTAAGGGGGTAACATTGGGTCTTCAGCCCTTCGTTGGATACTTGATCTCCGACACCTCTCATCCATAGAACGGAAGTGATCCAATTGGTCACGATAGTAAGCTAAGGGGTCATCCGGAGTAGTCCCACTGGGTGGGGGTGCAACGAAAAAATGGGCCACTAGGTGGCCTAGAGAAGATGTCCAATAAGCTGCTGAAGGACCAACAGCTGTTGTGGGGTCGTCTTGGGGTTGATTTATCCATTCCAACGATCTAGGCTCTCCCGGTTCAATGGGAGGTAAGTCTTGTGAAGTGGGGATTTATGCTTCTTCACCCTGCGGGGGATGAGAGGCAGGTGAATTTGGAGGAGTGTGAGGAAACAAAAGTCCTCCAACATTCAAAGTGGGGTTTTCCACTTCATGTGACCCGAACCTGGCTTGTGGATCCATTCTTACCCTCGAAATTACCTCCTGGTTAAGGGGATATTTGGGTGGCAAATTCTGAATCCTACGAGACCTTCTCTAAGGAAAGTCAGCCAGAGTGACTAAAACAAAAAGTTTCTCCTAAGGCAAGCTAAACAAAAGAAAAGCAGACCAGACAAAACCCTAAACAAACTAAGGCCACAAGCAAACTTATGTTATAAGAGTGGATTGAAAGGTCTGAAACCTCACAGGATTGTCAAGGCTTCGCAAATCGCTATATACTGCAGAGTCCAACAACAAAACGTGACAAGGAGGATTGAGACCATACCCTTGCTTGAATACCCAATTACCTGGATGGTACATGTGTAGTAATCTCCCCGAGTGTTCTTCTCGGTGTATTGCTCCGCCAAGACGGCCAAAAGGTTAACTCAGTCAGTTTCAGGAATCCTAGTGGTGTCTCCCGATATACGCAAGGTACGTGGGAGCTCAAATCCGTAGTGGTGTTGTCTAATGCACAACCGTTCAGCAAGAGACCTTCTGATATACTACCGAGTACATAAAACACCTTTCGATATACGCCAAGTACGTGTGGTACTTGGTGGGTACGTGAAAGAGCTCGATATATCGATAAGTACGTGGAATACTACAATACCCCTGAGATACAGTGCTAGAAAATAACGACAGCTTCCACGCTTAACGATGTCGGAACACATCTCTAACTTACACACAAGTTACTAAAAATGTTACCCTAGTTATACCGTTAATTTTATCTGGATGGTTAGATGAATGCATGAGGTGAGTACATAATCGTAAACATAATGTAGGCCCTAACTACATGCAAAAAAATACACTTTTCTTTTGATGAACTCTATGTATGGGAGGGAGAAACTTCTTTCCAATTTTACCAAAGCAACACAATGCAATGCAATCCCAAATCTACCAAAAAATGACCATGAAATATTCTTTTCCTTTTCGAGCGAAACATAAAAGACACAATGCTACTAAACCAAATCAAAGCATGTTTTTTTCTTTTTCTTTTTCTTTTATCTTTTCAAAACAAAAATGATTCTAAGTGATGAAAAGAGAGAGTTTCTAAGTAGAGTATGCAATATTTTCACTTTCACTACAATGGCTTAAAAGAATAAAAACCAAAAGATGCATTTAACTTTCCAAGAATGGAACCACTTTTGCAAAACATGATATCTATTCGAATTTTTCAAGAAGAAGAGCAACTCATAATTCGTGAAAACACACAAATAATTCATTTTCTTTCAACTTTTCCAAAAGATCTACAAATGAGACATTCCAATGCATATGCAATTCTTCAAATGAGCTTGATAAATGATGGAAATAAAATACTTTTGATCTTTCAATGGACGTATCGAAATAAAAATTTGACAACAACAATGCTTTTAAATATAAATACTTAAATGAAAAGATTACTTGCAGCACTCCAATAACTTCAAAAAATCTCAAGAAAAGATGAGCACTCAATGGACTGAAAGTACATACAAACACTCGAAATATATCAATAACAAGTAGCACTAAAGCAAGCAAAGCTCAAAGATGAATGCAAATGAGGTCTAGAAACTGATCCAATACAATGATCAGATCTGGAAATGAGAGGAGGGAATGCAAGAGTGAGTGGATGCAGGTGGGGGAGACAAGAGTGTCCACCACTACCAAATCTCAGACTTGTCCAAGATGGAACTCAAAACAACTCCAAATAAAACCAAACAACTCAACACACAGATCAAAGATGGGGTCTCTGACTGGATCTTACAGTACAGAGGGAGCTTGCACACAAACCAAAACTCAAATCAAAAATGGAGAAGGGATGCCTGTATGGCAAATTTGGCAGATCAACGCACTCTGTGCTTGTACACAGTGCGACGTCACAGTGTACCAATGCGGGAAATGCGATGATGTTGTAGTAGACCAATGGAAGGGTTGCAACGACAGGCTAACAGGAAAAGAATAGAGATAAAAAATAACACAATGTCGCTCTGGGTACATTGACCAGGTGCGACAGGCGAGATCTAAGTTAAAAAATGAACCAATTCTCCAAACAATGAGCATGAAATGGTTTGAAAATGAGAAGTACAAACCCAAAGGAAGGTAATCAAACTCTTCAAAGTGAAGATCTGATGGTGAAACTAGTTTAAGAGACAAATGACAAATAATATGGCTTGTAATAAGAAATTAACTGAAAATGACATTCAAATTGACAACTATAAATCAATGTTCTTTTCCCCAGTATGGTCGCCAGATTTGTTTGATGGACAATCCACTCGAGCGAACGCGAACCAGATCTCCCTACCTCAATGTGAGTCTAGAACATAGAACAAATAGTACAGACTATAAACCACTTTCCTAGATCTAGTTATCGAATGTCTTGCCTTAAGTTTGCAGTCCCTTTTCCTGGATGTTGTTCCATGCCTTGCGGTCATCAGATCTAAGCTACAAGATATGTCAAGATGCACAAAACAAGACAAACAAGTAAAAACGTCCAAACGATAACATATCTAAGTAAACTACACAATATCATCAACACAACAATATTGGTGGAAAGCGTTTATATTACTGTAAATATAGGGAAAGTACATAGAAAAGAATGACTACGACTAGAGCTTAACGAAGTAGCCCTTCTCCATCCAAACCAATGCCATGTCCTCCCAAGGAAGTGTGAGTCTCTCAATGGATGAGAAGAGATCTCTCTAGGATGATTTCACCAGCATGTAGACACCATAGACTTCCTCCTCTTGGAGAGAAATAGAGCTTCATTTATATAGGACTAAGTGGATAGGATATGGATAGGGTAGGTTGAGATATGGTAGAAGAGAGATAGGGGATCCTTCCAAGAGGTTAGGAACCGAGTGCCAGCTCTCCAAAAAGGTCAGGGATAGAGATCCATGTCATCTAGCTTCGAGAAAGGACTCAAAGGAGCTATTTTTTTCCATTAACTGACATCGTCGCACCCTGCAAGAGAGCAAGATGCGACGTCGCAGGTTGCATGAGTGCAGCCTGCGACGACCTCTCAAAATCTAGTGTAAATGGGTTATATCTCTTCCAGGCCAATAACTTAGTCAATTAAACTTTAGGGATGTATACACTGAATCTTAGGATGGTAGGATTTTAGGTGTAACAAATTTACAAAAAAGGATGTCCATGGGTTTTCCCCAATCGTGGCACAGCAAAATGACTTATGGGGAGGGAAAATTGACCATGGGGGAACAAATCGAATTTACCACAGATATAGGGGCATTTAATTGGTGAAAACGACCTCCCAGGATGCCCAAATCAGATTTATTTTCTTCCCCACAGCTCTGCAACACAAAAATGGATTCCCAACTACGGAAAAATGAAGGAAAAAGATGGAAAATGTGAAGGAAAACACCCCCGCTAACTCAGACTGCGTGAGGGAGGAAAGGAAATGGTAAATAATGACTTGGGGAGAAATTTTGTAGGTGTTTTCTTTCCCAAGGAGCAATAAACACGTTTTTCCAAAATGGTAGCTTTCCCATACTCGAATTTGGATAGCCATACCTCCCCATTCCCAATTCATTAACTATCTCAACCAACTCTTGGAAGAAATGAATAATTGGGTACAAAAGTCAACATGGGTAGTTGAAGGTTTATGGATCCTCTCATTGACACTTGTCTTGACTTGATTGGCTCCAAGGGTTTGAATATTTCCCTCCCAATTCCTTGTAAAAAGCATGCGCCCAGCTCTTTTTGCATTGCATTGCATAGCTAGTTGTGGGTATTTTATTAAAATGCATATTTACATGATATTTGCAATTCAATTGTGCCTGGCTAGCACGCAAACCATATGCATCACTAAATCGATGGTGGGGCCTTGGCCTTGAGCTCCTCACCACGATTTTATAACAATATTACATCATTTACAGTTTAATGCAATGGGGTCAAAATCAGGATATTACATCCTTAGGGCATTGTTCTACCTTTTCAACCCCTTTGGATGAATATAGTCTTCTTGATGTCTACACATAAACAACTAGGCATAAATCCACTACCACTTATAGACTTGGGAGAAAATTGTGTTTCTAGCTCAAGCTAAGTGGATGTCCTATACATCATTGGAGAAATCATTTTCACATATATAAGATAATTAGGGACATTGTCCTCTAAGCAGGGAGTATTGATGGGACTTAGTCCATGTGATTAAAATAAGTGTTGCATTTTATTATATGTTTTTATGTATTTCACATATTCTTTAGCATGTGCAAATTTAACAATATCGTCTCTAACACTTGCATAATTGCACTCTTATGTTCTCTAGTGTGCTAGTATCCATATTAGTACTATGTCCATAGTAAACACCTAGTAGTTAGTATCAATCCAATATTTTGACCTGTATACCTCTTCACTAAATATGTTTAAAAAACATACAATCAGGAAGTTACATATGTATATGGAGATAAAGAAATCTTTTGATCACATTTATTAGGGTTTTGATATAGTTGAGATATGTAAGGTGCATAATTTGGTATTCATTGAACATAAGGTGTAGGATGTTATTCATATGAGTCAAAATCATATTTAATTTCTAACATAGAAAAATCATCCTATTATGAAATATATGGTGTAAAAATTTACAAAATAGTAGTGAAGGATCAAGTTGACTTTAAATTAGTAATGAAATCTCAAAACATACAAGGCCTTCTATCATTATTCTTATCTCCATGTCAAACAAATTGGTGATCCCTTTTCCACACTTACCATGGCCCCCACAATCATAACCCATATAATGAAATAATTCGGGGCCAAACCCTTTAGTATGCTTCTCAAAATCAAGAAATTCACACAAGAAATGCCAAAAAACATTACTTAAATATGTTGTAGAAAAGGTGTCAAAGGAACCAAAATATTTCCCAAATTTCAATTAATATGGTTGAAGTAGTGGGGATCAACCCTCTGTTGGAACATTTAAAAACCCATTAAATACTTAGGATATATTTTACTAGTCACCTAGATTAATTTCCTAAGTTTTGGCTAGCTAAATATGGATAGTTTTGTCTTTTAGTGGACCACTTGCCATCCTAAGTCACAAAAATGAATTTGGACAAATTCTAGATAAGATTTCCTTGGATTTTGTCTGATTTTATTCTATTCCTGAATTAGAAAGACACTTTCCTGATTTAGACAGCTTTATCCTATTTTTTCTACTTTCTAGTGGATAAGGAAAAGCTAGTTGACTTGGAAACTCTCACCACTTCACAAATTCGACCTCCACATCATTTCTTATCCATATTTACATTCCATTTAGCTCACTCATGACCTTCCATACCATACTTGCTAAATCCATGAGCCTCTAGCACAGTTTTGGAAATTGCTTTTGCCACCTAGGGGGTTTTTATGTTTTTAGTAAGCCTTACTTTTTGTGCTTTACAACTTTCCTTTAAGGCATTCTATTTTCTCTCTTGAGATGTATTATATATTGTATTTACATTGAGGAATAATACATGAGATTATATTGCCATCATTTGAGTTCCTTCTCTTATGTTCTGTTTCAACATTTCTTCTTATTCTTGCATATCTTTGAATAATTCTTATGAGGACTTATTTGCTTCAAGATTCTTGGCTATTAGAATTCTTTCATAGTATTCAACCTATATATAATTCTCACATGGTATCAGATCATTTGGAGTTATTAATTAAATTAGTCTTGCAGTATAAGTTTCAGAGAGTTTGTTTTGCAGGTACTGAAGATCAAATGGCAGAAATTTATTGTTCAAGAATTCAAATTTTTCCATCTCTCAACATTGTTCTCTCATATGTCTTTTGATTTGAATCATCGGCGAGTTGTTGCAGCTCATACACACTCATAACCTCTCCTTGGGTTGATATTTGGTGTGTTATTGAATTCTATGGAGGCAAAATTACAGTTTGGAGTGATTGGTTTCACTCTCTCTGTCATGCTTCTATTTCACTGGATGATTTTTGACACCGATTGCACAGAAGATGGAGGACATCATCAAGTCTCATTTGGATCTGATCTCAAGAAGCTCAAGTCTAGTGAGCACATTCCACTTCTTCCCAAGAAGAAGATTCCTCCAGACATTTGACCAAGTTCTCACCTACTTGAAGTTTGGAGAGCATTATTATGGTGTATTCCATGATCTTGAGGGGAGGTTTTCTTCCAAGTGGTTTTCCGTCTTTCCTCACATACATGGATTAATCATTTTTTATATTGGGGTGACCATAAGCCTTGTTGCTTGGGCCCTATATTTTTTATATTTCACCTCATAAAGTTAGTCTTAAGGGGGGGTGTTGGAACATTTAAAAACCCATTAAATACTTAGGATATATTTTACTAGTCACCTAGATTAATTTCATAAGTTTTGTCTAGCTAAATGGGGCCAGTTTTGTCTTTTAGTGGACCACTTGCCATCCTAAGTCACAAAAACGAATTTGGACAAATTCTAGATAAGATTTCCTTGGATTCTGTCTGATTTTATTCTATTCCTGAATTAGAAAGACACTTTCCTGATTTAGACAGCTTTATCCTGTTTTTTCTACTTTCTAGTGGATAAGGAAAAGCTATTTGACTTGGAAACTCTCACCACTTCACAAATTCGACCTCCACATCATTTCTTATCCATATTTACATTCCATTTACCTCACTCATGACCTGCCATACCATACTTGCTAAATTCATGAGCCTCTAGCACAGTTTTGGAAATTGTTTTTGCCACCTAGGGGGTTTTTATGTTTTTGAGTAAGCCTTACTTTTTGTGCTTTACAACTTGCCTTTAAGGCATTCTATTTTCTCTCTTGAGATGTATTATATATTGTATTCACATTGAGGAATAATACATGAGATTATATTTCCATCATTTGAGTTCCTTCTCTTATGTTCTGTTTCAACATTTCTTCTTATTCTTGCATATCTTTGAATAATTATTGTGAGGACTTCTTTGCTTCAAGATTCTTGGCTATTAGAATTCTTTCATAGTATTCAACCTATATAGAATTCTCACACCCTATATATATGTTAATAGAAATAGGCCTAGATATCCCATGAGAATGGATGCATTTCTTGAACAATATGTTAGTTTACAAACATACAATATTTGTCGCAGATTCACCATCCAATAGAACAAATGGATATTACTAGAAACATATGTGATTGAAGTAATATTGGTAGCTTCTATATATGATGCACGCTTCAAATGGTAGGTGTTCTTCACATAAATCTTGAATTCTTGGCCACGGGCTTCACCAAACTCTAACCCAATCAGAAATAATGGGTTGGTGGCCATACATGGTGATCCTATTTGGAATTTTGAGTTCATGTTGAAAGAGAAGGAAAATTTACATAGATAACATGGCCATGTCCAGTATTTTTACATAGATAACATGTCCACGTGGGAGAGAGGGGAAGTCAAAGTCTAGATTTCACTCATAGGAATCGTTATCCCTAGATACCATACCTTTACAACTTAATCTATCCCTCAAAACCATATTTAGAAACCTAATCTAGACCTAGAAACTTAGTTTATCCCTAGAAACCTAATCTATCCCTAGAAACCCTTGAAACCTAATCTATCCCTAGAAACCCTAAAAACTTAAACTAGCCCTAGAAACCCTAGAAACCTAATCTAGCCCTAGAAACCCTAGAAACCTAAACTATCCCTAGAAACATTAATTTAACACTAGAAAACTGAGGTTCATCCTTAACACTAATTTAACACTAGAAAACTGAGGTTCATCCTTAACACTAATTTAACACTAGAAAACTATCTATCATCCTTAGGGCATTGTTCCACATTTTCAACCTCCTACAGCCAAGTTTCATCATTTATTTCAACATGAAATTGTCGCAACCTCTATAAATGGGAGTGTAGCTTTGTTGCTTCATGCAATTCTAGTGAGGGATTGCTCTCAAATATGATCAATGTTTCCACTTGAGAATATGTCTAAATAGGGAATACAAAGCATTGGTGGGTCAAAACAAGATGGAAAGTTACACTTCCATCACCCTCATGCATTTATTCTATAATTTTTTCATTTGATTGTCTCATATTTGGTTGTGTGATTCATGTTTGAGTCTCAAACCCATCCCATACCATCAACACATGTGTCTACTCTAACCATGTCAAATTTCAGTCCATACAAGCACAAATTGAAAAAGTATCAACGTTGGCCCCATTCGCATATCATCAGTGATATATAGTACTATTGGTTGGGTGAGTCATCTTTGAGTCCGAAAATCCTCCCATATCGTGAAGGCACACGAACAGTATTCCTAGGTCAAATTTCAGTGCATACTGAAACAATTTGTGGAAATTTCAATGTTGGCCCTGTTCAAAGGTCATTGGCGTTGGCCACGTCTATTGATAGTACAATGTATTTTAGTTGTTCCTTTTAAATTTGGTTTGAGACGCACATTCCCGCATCCAGTGCAAGGGAAATAATGTCGATAAACAGGTACTTCATGATAAATTGCACAAGATTCATCAGTTATTTCAAAATGAGATGTCATCTACAACCAAGGTTCAATGGTATAAAGATGAATGAGCTTCTCTTGATTTCAAGAATAATTTATTATCTACTGAACAAGGCCAACCACGTGAAGGTGGAATCTCATATGTCCTCTCCCCTCCCCCTCACATCGCTCTCAATTTCCCAATACCCGATCTACAAAATATAAAATAATCGAAAGCAACATACTAATTAGATTCAGGCACAGAAACTAGAAAAAAAACATATAACATAGGATATAAAAAATTGCATAAAACTTATAAAAATGTAATTAACCCACACATGTAAATTATTTAAAGAGAATAATTCATACAAATTAACAATATATATAGCTACATACCTTGTCCAACTCAATATATGTATCATTCTTCTTCTATATCTTCTTCTTCATCCAACTCAACATCTGTATCTACAGCATCCGATTCATAAACAATGTTCAAAGGATTGCTGATATCATCATGATCTACATCAATGTCAGTTTCGAGCATATCTTTATCTATATCATCATCAATATCTGGTACTACATCGTCTCCTATGCCTAGTTCATCTTCTCCATCTTCTTCATCTGTCAACACATCATCATGCTCCAACTGATCTACATCATCTTGGTCTTCTTCAATATCATCTTCTTCCTCTACAATGTAATTTACTAGCCTTCCTCTTGGATCATATCTAACAATAAACGACCAATCCCTCTTACCTGGAACCTTTGAATAAAAGACTTGTTCACACTGGCTTGGAAAAACGTAGCGATCGTTTTTATTTTCAAACATTGTTGTTTTAATCATTGGAAATTCATTCACATGCTGAATAACAATTCTCTCCTCATCACCTCCATGCAGTAGTAATCTATACCATTTGACATCAAACAGAACTAATTTGAAGGAATTAAAGTCACACTCAATTATATCATCCAAAAACCCATAGTATTGATTTTCAGTTTCTCGAGAATGTCTGTCTCTACTAGAGGAAACATTTGTGAGCTGGAATACTGCAGTTATCCCACTATCAGAAGTTTTCCTAGTGTCATCAAACTTTTTGATATGAAATTTATGGCCATTGCACCACATATCCTTGTGGTGTTTTAACTGCAATATGCGAGACATGTAAAACATGGATTGACAATTAATAAACATATTTATATAACTTGGAAAGTATTTGAAAAAAAACACACCTACAGACACATTAATATAATATAAAATAACTGTATAAAATGGATGATTTTGCTTTCCTTGCCATCTTTCAGACCATATGTTAAATCTTGTTTCCTTGTGTAACATCAACATCTCCATTATGATCGGATTCCCTAACTAGTTCAGATAATTGTTGCCATCATAACCTACCACCATAACGTTCTTTACATCTTTCAATCCATACCTTCATCCAGTTGATATTGTTTGAAATATATAAGTGTAGTGCCTCCCAATCTCAATGACCTGACTCGAAAAAACATAAATCAACAATATTAGAAATTACTTATAACCATGGTAAATCTTAATAAATGATGAAAGAATACATATTAAATGAGTATGATCATATATTAAAAAACCAAAGAAGTTGTATATATCATAAATCTACATAATTTAATTTCCTCTCAGTCTCTTCATTCTTCCTTTCCCCAACAACTGCTCCCCTCCAAATTTTTGATGGAGTTCACATCCCAAATACAATCCACTGCATGCATAGATCGCTCTGCTAACTTAGGAAGATAGTGACTAATATACACCATGGACTGATATACCATATATCCCCTCACCATAGAATCCTCAGGATGTTCTCTATGTCTAACTAAAGCCTTCAATGATTTCAAGTGCCTCTCCACCATCCACATTAACCTTGTGTGTATAGGTCCACACATTTCAATCTCCTCAACTAGGCGTATGAGTTAGTGTGCTTGTGCATTGAAAAATGTTGGAGGTAGAAACTTTTGCATTTCACACATTGGCCGATGCATTTCTCTTTTCCAATAGTTTATATCATCTTGATGGATTTATTTCAATGAAAACCATCTACAGATTATGACGCAAGAAAATAACATGTTTCAACAAAACATAAACTATAAAACACATGTCATTAAGTACAAGAACAAATTGAAAAAACATTTTTCATATATATTAGTCACCTCTATAACTTACCTCATGTATTTGCCAAGATCATATATAACTTGTTTGACGTTGTTGACAAATTCATATGGGAGAGATAGAAGTAGAACATACTGTAACAATAAAAAAGAAATATTATTTGTTTCAAAATAGACAAAAATAAAACAAAAATCCAAAAAGGTAAATATGCCAAATATATAAATATGAATAAAAAAATTATTGCCTTAGTGAATGTATGCCAAGCATGGGTTTTAACCCCACCAAATTCACCTTTCTTGGTTAAGATATTATTTATGTTTGAAAAAAAACCTGTGGAAAATTTAATACTTTGAATGACCTCTTTTACATCATTGCTTTGTTGCTTTGTTAATAACCATGGAAGGTTATTTCGGTCTCCATCTCTATTTGATCGAATCACACTTCGTATTGCATGATTGGATTCTTCAATGTCAGTACAAATTTTGACAATTTTTTATTTATCCCTCCTATCATCTATGACTCTCCATAATGTTTCTTTCACATTCTTTTGATATGCATCATATCAAACAAATGAGCAATTTTTAGCTCCTCATAGTAGGGCAACCTCGTGAATTGAGTGGCATAACATTTCATTCCTCGTGGCATCCCATTATTTCTACCTTCACGACAACAACATTGATGAAGCATAAAACAAATGACAACAATAATTATCAAACACAATAAATAAATTTAATACTTAAAATATAATTTCAAAATCAAAACAATATTACATATACAATACATAAACAAATTGCGTACCTTGATGATTTATGTTATACTCCAACCTCCATAGGGGAGGTGTCATTCTTCGTGGTTTTAATCCAGTCTCTTCTTTCCCATTGAAAATATGTTTTTCAGTAGTACGAAACCTATGGGACTTCGACAAGCAGTGCCTATACTCATCAAACAACATCTTTCCTAAAGATTTTGAATAATGATACTTCATCTTAGGACCATAAATTGGACATGCAAATTTACCCTTTATTTGAAGACCTGCAACATATGGATTAATGTGAATTATACGATGGATTATTAAAAAAACATGCATGATATCTTCAAAATAATTAAGAAGTAATAAAGTGCAAGGAAACATTAATACATACCACAAATATGTGTTAGTCCGGGGGCATCATGAATTGCCCATACAATCATTCCACAGAATTGAAATCTCTTTTTCCCAATTGGTTTATAAATGTCATACATAGTTATATCATTCCATAACTATATTAGATCATCGATAAGAGGCTCAATATATACATTCATATATTTAATTTGGTACTTTCCTAATTGTTTGAAATTACACATAATTACTACCATGATATGTATATATAAGTAAATATATAAATAAACAATAGTATGCAAAAAATAAGACAAATGAAAATGTCACATTCGAAAAATTAATATAGACAAATACCTGGAACAATCATTGTCAACATTATGTGCTCCCTCTTTATTGAGATCCAAGGAGGAATATTATTGTTAATAACAAAAATAGGCCACACTGAGTAAATAGATCTAAGCTCTCTGAATGGATTAACATCATCGGCTGCCAATGAAAGCCTAATATTTCAGGGTTCATCTTTAAAATCTGGCCATTTTTCCTAAATTTCCCTAAATGCATATCCATCTGTAGGAATTCGAAGAACACCATCTCCAATTCTATTTCGCACATGGTAATCCATAAACTGTGCTATGCTTTTATACCTGAACAGTCGTTGCAAACATGGAATTATGGGAATATGACGAAGAACCTTTCGAGGAACCATTTTTGTTACTTGATCGGTTCTATATCTACTAATATGACATTTTGGGCATTCAGTTTTCGATGCATGTTGTCCATAACATATAATATGGTAATTAGGACATGCATCTATACTTTGATACTCCATTCCAATGTCTTTCATAACGGCAAGTAAATCTTGATATGTGCGAGGTAAAATATTTGATGATGGTAAAAAAAATTCACCTAACAATCTACATCATGAAAATTAACTAGTTAATGAAAAGAATATTAATCGTAAATATTACATTCTTATTTAACACAATAATTAAAGTTAAAAAAAGGTGAAAAGGTCAACCTTTATGTATATCTAATGAAACATATTACATACCTGAGGATCTGTGTCATACAAGTGTTTGACAAATGATTCATAACCTTTAAGTTCATCAAAAGCAATATAGATGAGAGAATATTTTCTCTTGACCCTTTATAAAGTCGTTTATTTGCATTTTCCATCAAAGTTTCATCATAAAAACCATCACTGTCCCCCATCCTCATCTAGTTGAATGAACAAGTCTTGGATCATTTGATTTGTCCCGTCATCTTCAACTATGTTATGGTCATCATCTACTTCCATGGAATCATTAACTTGATCTTCGTTATTCGATTCATGTTCCTCAGCTTGTACAACATCATTTCTACTACTACTTGGGGCATTCTGCAAAAAGCTAGAGGGCAACTCTAGCTTTATAATTAGAAGAACTCATGAAAAATTAGTGCATGTATAACAAATACTAAAACAATATAAAATTTTACAAATACAAACAATATTAAGAAATATAATTTATATATATAGAGCTATTACCATGGGATGATATTCCTTCAATCCCCCATCCATGTGACCATATTTCCTACAATGTTTTCTATCTGTTGTTATTAAAATTCTCACGGGACGTCTCATAAAACAACTATTGCAAGGGAAAAAACATCTACCATCACCCTTTTCACCCTCTTCATCTCTTTCCCTACCTCTAATATTTTCTGACATTCTTCCCACAAAAAGTATAGTGATGATTATAAAAAAAATCCACTTTTTGCTTGGCAATAAGAGCTTATATCCTTTATGAATCGTCATTCATATAGAAAAATTGTCGCAACCACTATAAATAGAAATGTATTTATAAATTTTAGACCATCTCTATTCTGACGAGTTGACCAAGTCAACGTTGACTTACTTAAACTGTGGAAAACCGTTTGGAAAGTGAACGGCTACTTTTTGTTCGTCGGTATTGCGACGGAACGGGTTATGAAGTCGCAACAACGACAAAATCTAATGTCGTTGCTATTGTGACACTATGGTATTCACAATGGCAACACTGACGAATAAGGATAATCCGTCGCAATACCGATGATATCGAGGAGGTAAAAAAAAATTACATTTTCTCTTTAATTTTCCGACATCCGTCGGAACTCTATAGTCGAAATTTGGTCCAAATGTACTAGTGTAGTAGTTACATTCTAGCATCTAATGGAAGAAATGGGAATAGATTCATATCCAGAGGATGGAAACTTTGAAAACACCTCAAGAGGAGACTTATGTAATGAATTTTCATATGAGGACATCTTTGACTACAAAGCACGAGGAAAATTCAAAAGTAAACCACCACGAGTCGTAGTATCCAAGATCGAAGGAGGGTTCCTAGAATCTGGAGGAACAGGATTTCAATCTGGAATTAAAACCCTAGATTATGAATTAGGGTTTGGAACCATTTCATCACTAGTCGGCTCGTGGTCAAAACCCTCCTAAGAATCCTGGAAAGGGTTTTTGGAACTAAAGAGGGGAAATCCTTATGAGCGGGACAAGGATTATTACAACACTAATTTCTTCTAAAATCCAAATATTTTTCAGCTGGGAGGTAAAAATCAGGTTCTTCCTTAGAAACACCATCATAATGAGTGGAGGAATCAGTATTAGACTTACCATTTTGACAATGGAGTGGCGACTGGTCAGAAGCATTATGTGGTGAGAAGTGCTCCTTCAAATTTGAAATCAAACCCTCCTTAGATGAATCAGATATAAAATTGTGCCCATAAATTAATTTAGGACACTTGACCTTTACATGTCCATCTTTTCTACAAAAATAACATCTAAATGGGATATTTTTGTAATCCGTCTTCTAAGAAAAAGTCTTCGCGGCCCAAACTATATCCACTACCTCAGGTAATCCCTTAGAATATCAAATTCAACCATCATCGATGCAATTTTCTTCTCCACGCATAATAACATTTATTTTCCAGTCTCACAAATTTTCCCATGAAATTTGCAAGGTCCTCAATAGAATTGTCCGTCCACTATTCTAACGGAAATCCTGGCATAAGAACCCATAGGTGTCTTATAGTACACTTCTCTTTCTCTGGATTAAATTTGGTATGCCATCTCTTTAAAATGATAGAACTGTCGTTTATCAACCATATTTTTACCAGGATGGTAGGGATAATCTCTGCAATCAAAAATATGAAGTAGGGATGTTCGTTCTAGGAGCCAGACCTACTAACGAAGTCCAATTTTGGTTGACCCAATCTATTAGTTCCACCTTATATACTTTGGTTCCCTCAAATTTACCAACTATTCCCTACTGGAAAGGGAGGTTACCCTATCCATATTTGCATCCTTCCCCAATACAAATTGACCCAAATCCTTCCTAACCTTGTAGGATTTCAATTTTTCGTCTTTGTTTATCTGCAATACCAGTAATTTTTATGTGTTTCTGAAAACTCGAGGAGCCCGGAGCAGGATCATCATTTCCAACATATTGAACAATAGTGGTTTTGAGATCAACAATACCCGCCGACCCATGTGAATCTGAAATAGCCCTAAAATCCACAAAGTGTAAATACTGCAGCAAATTATGTGAGTTTTCCACAAAAGGTGTACCACAGGTTAAGCCCAATGGAGCCTATTTACTGACAGATCCAAGATGCAAACTTTGTGGCCACCGATCCAAGTCTTCTTCACAGATGTGGGACCAATAAGTCATAAATACTGATAAAAAAAATTCCCATCACATAAAAAAACAAATCAGATTGGGAGTGTGTCTGCCGATCCAAGCCCCGAACACCAATGTGGGACTGTAGGGAAACAAAAGTGCTTATGCCTGATAAGACTACCAAAATAATGAGTATAATAAAATAGGAGATAAAACCAAAGAACTGAAGAAGAAGAAAAATAGATCTTAGATCTATTTCTAGGTAGGGGTTTAAGAAAACTGCAGCAAATTTAAGAAATTTCCGACTTTTTATCTTGGTTGGTACTAGGACACCAGGAATGGAAGTTGAACTCCAAGCTGCTATAGTTTTCAGAAAACCCTAGCTAGAGTTTCAATGAGCCAAAACGATCTCCCTATGATGAAATCCATCAAAAGTTACCAATTAAAACTTTATCATCAAAAGTTCCCAATTATATTCCAAAATCCATCTACTTCAACGTCTTCTTGTAACATGCAACAATCAACGCTTTTAATATTTTTAATAAAAAACAAAAACCTTCGAGTTCCACCTTCTAGAAAATGCGGGGGAATTTTTATTTTGCACATCAAATAAACCAAATACCAGAGAGCATCTCTACTTTTCTTTTGAATGGGTTTTTTTGTATCCTCTACCTCCCTAGAAAAGCTCCCCTAAATATTTATTTGAAACCATTTCATCCAAATTCAAGGGGGTTAATGCCCTCCAATTGGGTTGAAAAAAAATAGTTAGCTTCCAAAGTTGCATTATTTATCAACACATAACTTAAAACTTAAGTTGAATAACTTGTGTTCTCATTTTTTTTTAAATAAAAAGATATGATATTTTTTTTCTTTTATTTAGTTTCATTTGCAATATAATCGATGATGATGATGATAGTTATTAACATCCACTGAGACCAATTTTGGTTTATCAATCATGAAAAGGAAATGAGTCACTTAGTTTTCTTTAGAATTTTATTTCTATGCTCAAAAAGCTTTAAGAGGAGCATTCCTAAATCACCATAGTTATGATGAGTTAAAATGTTATGAAGGTCAATATTGAAGCAAATGTTTTGAAATAACACTCTAATGTGGGTGTATGTAGGACATTTTATGAGAAAGTGATTTTCATCTTCAACCCTCTTTGTGTCACAAATATGACAAATTCTTTCATCCCACAACATTTTAAGAATTTCCGAGCGCCCTATTTCATTGTGGATCTCATGAGAGTATGTTCTTATTTTAGCAAAGTTTATATTCTTCTTTACATTAGTTAAAATAAAGAGATACTTTTGATTTTCTAGATTAGGGTTGATCACCTCCTTATAATATCTTAATTTTCTCTTATCCTCTAACTCTTTATCACACCACATATTTTCCTTAAACTTAAATGTAATAATATTTTTTATATTATCATTATTCTACAGAGTGACCTCTTCCTCAACTCCCAAGTGTTTTATCCAAGACTTGGCATCTTTATGCCAACCTCGTTTAAGTCGCAAGTGGTTTTGACTAGAGTATGAAGCAATCTTAGGAAACCTCTTGTCTCCCATGTTGTTTATCTCGTTCTTGTATGTTAGGTACCTATTCATAGACATGCTCTCAATCGGGGATAGGATGCTTCTATGAGGATGATAGGATATGGTGTATTGCCATTAATTTTGGGATTATATGTTATAAAATGCTTTTGGATTTGCTCTATTCTTCTCCAAGATTCTCTAGATATGTTGCAACCCCAAACTTTACAACCATGTAAGATAACAGAAGTGACAAGAGTCTCAAAGAGGAGTTTCTTCCTATCCCAAATCCATCTCGATGTATAGACTTACAACTATTTTCAAGTCCATAATAAGCTTTCCATCCTCCATTAATCATTTTATCAATTATATAGTTCTATTTAAGCTTATGATGAAGATCGATTCCGACATATTTATATGAATTCACTTCCTCCAAGTTGTTGTTGTCACACCTGAAATTATCATAAGTGATCTTTTGGGATTTGATTATTATAACCTTTGTTTTGTCAATGTAAATAGGAATACCCATACTATAGAAAACATCATTGCGAATATTTAGTCGCTTGTCGTTATCATAAGGACTCGTTGCCATAAGAACAATATCATTAGCATAGAGAAGAAGGATGATGACTATACCAACCAAATTAATTCCAACACAACCCGCCTCTTCCAAACAACCCTCTATCGTGTCAATGTAAATATAAAAAAGGGTGGGGGTAGGGGACAAGCTTGCTTGAATCCTATATTAAAATTAATTTCTTTTGACCATCCCTCAAAGTTCCTAAACTTGCCAATAACCTTGCCATACAATCTTATTGCAGCACCTCTCAACTTAAAAGGGACTTTTAGATCTTATAATCTATTCCAAAGTTTAATTCTAGGAACTGGTTTAAATGATTTTCTAAAGTCAACAAAACAATCGAGAATATTAGTTTTATTATTGCGACACTCCTAAAAAATGTTCCTAAGAGTAACAAGGTGGTCCACAGTTAAATGATAGCCCTGAAATCATGCATGGCCTTTAGATCTTTTTCAGTTCCTTTTTATCCATATCTTGATCTTCTTTTATTGAATGAATCCATTATAATTTGTCTAAAAGAGGGATAAGGGATAATCATAATGGTCCTATAAGGGGATAAGAACAAACAAGAGAGGTATCTTTATTAGAAAAAATTCTAATATATATTTGGTAAATGTATTATTTTTGTTTGAGAAAGGTGAGAGAGGGTGCTATCATATTAATTTGAGGACTTTATTTTCAAATCTAAATTTTAAATTGGCAATATTTTGTGTAGGTAATGTTTTAAATAAACCATATTTGTCTCATAATTGTTGTGTTTACGACCTATTATTCACAACAAATGAATCCAATCATAATGTTACATACAACACACAATTTATAGGTGTATTGATGTGGAACAAAATACAAACATAGCCATATGCTACTCTAATAAGGAAAATCATATGACAACTAATGTTGGATATATATCAGGTTGTTCCTTATTCATATTGGTTTATACTCGGAAATAGTACTCTAGATAATGTTGTGTTTAACTTTACTAACATTTGTTGTCTTAATAAATGGATTAGGTCCAATATTTTAATTCCCTCGAGGACTTTAGTAGGGATGTCCTCTTTCCCTATTATTATTTCTTATAATCACTAAGGTATAAAGCAAAACAATTATGTCAAATTATATGGGGTATTTTTTGGTGTCAAAATAGGAAGAGATCTATCCATGTCCCACTTATTGTTTGTGTATGATGTTCTATTATTTATGTATGGTATGGTTCTCTGAGGGAAGCAAGGAAAATAAAAGATATTATGGAGTTGTATAATACAATAACATGCATGGAGGTGAATTTTATGAAATATGTTATCTCTTTTTTAGGTATGAATGAAGACTTTGAGAAATAAGTTATGCAGATTTCTCTTTCATATGTGTTAGATTTAATGATGGATTCAATTATTTGGGGTTCCTCTCAAACCAAATGGTTATGGTATGGTGCAAGGTAATGCTACCCAATTATGACACATTTGTTGCAATGGAAACCTGGAAAAACAAAAATATGATCACTAAAAATAAATATTAGAGGTACTTGCACAACATTTTACAACATGATGTAAAACGATGAAACGTAGACAATCAAGTTACTTTCCATGATTTATAACTTTTATTTATGGAAAATTAGTATAAATAAAGAAAATGGTGTTCTCCTGATATTGGTATGTTACTTTTTTTCTAAAAAATAATGCATATGTTCGTGTTAGGCCCTGGGTTTGGTTTGTATACAAGAAAAAATTGCAAAGTTGTAGATAACAAGAGGTTCTTTAGAGGCACTAGTTTCCATAATTTTTCATGTTAATTTTTTTTATTTTAAAATTAACAAAGTCAATCAAGCCTTGGAATGAGGAGGTGGAGCATTAGGCCCCACTATGAGGGTCTTAACACAATCAATGGACCTTTTTTTTTAGTGTGTAGGTCTTTGTATGTACTTGTGTGGGTTCATTTTTGTTTTTTAAATAGGTAACCAATCAAAACTTATAAAGAACATAAGATACCTATGTTTTTTAGAAATGTGACATATGACGAAATAAAAATAAATAAATAAATATAGGACAATATTGTATTCCTTAATATATATATATATATATATAGTCAGAATATGCACATAGATCTCTATAAGTGTGGGAAATTTTATTAGCAACAAACATTTAGATCATATATAGATTTGAGGTTGAAAAATAGGGAAATGAAAAAATGGATGTGTTTTGTTATTTGTAAGTTGAACCTACAGGTTTGACAATCCAAACCTAAAACCTAAGCATACAAATCATACACCACGTAGATGGAAAAAGTAAATCACGCCATTTTTTTTTAAATTAGGAATGTATACGCACTATTAACGTGTGCATGTTATTATTCAAAAAAATATGCATGTGTTATTAACACATATTTCCCCATTATATTCCAAATTAATTTTGGATGTCTGTGCGCACTAGCTTGAAATGGTTGATCTCTTCAATCCCCTATGTGATTTATCTTCTAGATGTTATCCTTTAATGTGCTTGTGTGTGAGTTAAATGAACAAATCCATCTACAATATTGATAAGGAAGCATAAAGGATTTCCCACTCTTGTTCCATTAACAAGCAAGTGGAGGCCCTTTAATGATAGACGTTGTCCTCCCTTAGGGACCTTGGCTAATATTCTCATTGAGTTAGGCAGTAAGATTGTTTTGATGAATGTCACCATCATAACTATACCAATTGAGATCTTGAGTCTAAAGACATGTTTGAATTATTTTCTAAATTCCTTGTATGTAAGGGAGCATGTTCTTGATAAGTGCAATCTATCGTTCCTATAACACCCTTGACTATGTTGGAGTATGGATCCTCATAATAATCAACTCTGGTGTTAAAGACTATCTATCACTCACACCCTACCCCTCTCTCTCCCTCACACCATTTCCCAATCTATCCCTTCTACATCTCTCCTATCTATCTCTCACACCCTACCCCTCTCTTTCCCTCCCACTATTTCCCAATATATCCCTCCCATAATCTCCTTATCCATGCCTCCCACCCTACCCATTATATATCTCTCTCTCCTAATATATCCTTCCCAAGGTACCTCTCCTATATCCTTTCCCACATGTCTCTGTCTCTTATACCCCCTTTCTATCCCTTTGTTAGTAACACCCCACCTCTCTCTCTCTCCCATTTTCCATAACTCCCATCCTCTCTAACCTCCATGTTCTCTCTCCATATATCTCTATAACCCCTCTCCTCCTTTCCACCACCACCAACCTCCCTATCTATCTATCTTTATCTCCTCCTGCCCCTACCCCTAACCATGTCAACTCTCCTTTTGTCTCTTCCCTCGCCACCTATAACACCCCAAACCCCCCAACTCTCTCTCAACCCCAATCCTCCCCCTACTCCTCCCACTCCATTCTCTCTCTCTCCTCCTCTCCCTACACCATATTGGGAATGTTATATTCTTTGCATGTAAATCAACTGGTAAATTTGATAGTCAACTGGAGTAAGAGGTGATAGACGATGGAAGTTTGGTCAGCTGAACAAGCAAAATAGTTGTTTGGTCGAAAGGAAATGACTGGTCTAAGAGAATTCGATGGAACAACCCAAAGCTCAATGGGAAATTGACCAAATTTGACCTGGTCGATTTGATTGTAACGGAATAACCGAAAGTGGTTACGAAGTTATAGATTCTCATTAATGAGTACTTGGTTGTATTGAAACTATAAAAAAGATGCAATGGATATGCATGATGTATGTACTATGAGTAGTAGTGTGTAGCGTGATCATGTAATGGAGTGTGATTTGTGATCTAGCAAATCACGATTGTAAACACATGGTTTTCACTGGTTTGTTGGTTTTTCCTCCAAGAGAGAGATTTCCAAGGCAATTATGTGTAATGTGTTGATGTTGTTGTGTGCCATTATCTTATGTTTAAATGTGTATAAATATATGAATCAATTGCAAACCCGTTGTAATTGGTATTAGAGTTGTATTTTGTTGCGAGGGGATGCTTTTATTGCTGAGAGTTTGGATTGATCTTGTATATGGGGGAATACATATTACAGTAGGAGTCTTCCAAAAGCATTGATTCTTTGTTAGAATGGATAACACATTGAGGATAGAAATAAAAAAGTTTAATGGGGAAAATTTTGATATTTGGAAGCTTAAGATGGAGGTTGTCCTTGTAGATTGAGAACAATGGGTTGCAATGAACCCAAGAATGACCCTAGATGAAGTGTCAAAGGAAGACTAAAAGAATATTGACAGAAAGGCAAATAGTACAATCTGAATTTGCTTAGCAGATTTTGTATTGTTGAATGTCTTAGAAGAAGACATTGCAAAGAAGTAATGGGGAAAATTGGGGAATTTGTACTAGCCGAAATATCTGGTTAACAAGTTGTTTCTTTGGAAGAAGTTGTATCTTCTAAGGATGGGTGAAGGTGACTCAATTATAGAGAAAATGAATGCATTCAAAAGTGTTATAATTAAACTGTTGTCCATGGATATTAAAATCATCGAGGAGGATAATTGCATCAGTCTATTCTATTCTTTGATGGATTCTTAGGATAGCTTGGTTGTGGATATTGGAAGCAATAGTACCACATTAGATATCAATGATGTGGTTGCATATATGTTGTTATAATATATGAGATGAAAGAACATGGAAGGTATGACCCATGATGCCTTGGTGGTATGAGTTTGACTGGTAGACAAAGGAAAAGGAAAAACCCCTGGTAGAAGATCGATGTTGAGGGGTAGATATAAGACCAAATATCTTGTTCTAATGACAAAAACATGTTTGTAATGTGGTAAAGTCGAGCATTTTAGATGAAACTACAATTCGATGGAAGTTGAGAAAGGAAAAGGGTATGTGGAAGGTTAGTCGACCGATGGTAAGTAATTGAAAGAAGAAAAAGGTGATGTGTATTTGGCATCCAAAAGTACATAGTCAGATCGTGACTCTTGGTTGATCGACCCATCATATCATATAACACCTTGCAGAGAGTGGTTCTATGAGTATGAGAACATCGACAGTGGTGATGTCATACTAGGAGATGATTCACCAACCAAGATAGTTGGATGGGGAAAAGTTCAACTAAAACTGAAAAACAAAATGATAGGAACACTTTCAAGAGTAATAAATATCCCAAGTTTAACTTGAAACCTTATCTTAGTAAGTAAGATGGGGAATGCAGTTGTGTATTTTGTATTTGAGAAATATATGTGTAATATGGTGAGAGGAGCGATGGTATTGATGACAGGTGTTGGCATGGGGCTAAGTCGCATAAATTTTGGTACAATCGACGACAAAGGGGACAACGACTAGGGAAAGGGACCAGTCATGGAGCGCAACAAAGCGGATAAAGCGGAAGTAAAGTGAACAAAGAGGAGTCATTAGTTAATTAGTTAGTTAGTTAATGGGTCACTTTGTGAAGTGGATCAAGTTTGTAACGACCAGTGAGCCTATAAATAGGAGTATCATTGCAAGCCTTTGGGCATATGATATCATCTTATCCTTATCCTTATCTGGATTGTATCTTTTTTTCGATCAAAGTATCTTCACATATGTGGAATTTTAATCTATCTTTCGCGTTGGATAACATCTTTGTATTTAACCTGATCTGTTGAGATGGGTTTTGTGGATTTGTAATCTTGATTTGTAAGACAGGTTGATGTATAATGAGAAGGAATGTTTGTCTATGACTTTGTCGCTTATGTGTCATACCGCAATATGATGTATTTTGTCGCAGTATGGATACATCTGATATGTGTCGTTGATCTGTTGAACATGTTTTGATCATGTGTTACTGTGTCGATCTAATTGGTATGTTTCGGTATGCGGTGATAGTGTTATGGTGCAAATTCTAATGATGTCAATCTATGGGTTATGTTGTGATTAAATGTGAATGATGCATGTCCTCCTATACATGCGGAAGCTTGGTTCCTGCAGCCCCCTTAGGTATCTCGGGTGAAACCTCACTCGCTCTACAAGTGTTACTGGAAAGGATAAACCTTTTCTGGGCCGATATCTATGGGAGTTTATGTCGAGCTTTGTTGACATTGTGCGAAGTGAACCCCTGTCGACAGATCTATGTCAACAAATGGTTTGGACTTGAAAAAAAAAACAGGAATACCGCGAAGTTTAGAGTCTGTCAATGGGAGGGTGACGAGGTTGGAGTTTACATGTCTGTCGAAGAAACAGTGACGAGGATTGGGTCCTGTCACGTCCAGAAAAGTGCGAACTGGTCATATTGGGCAATAAATGAAGCAGTTAAGATGCGGCGGACGACGACGCAAGTGGACGAAGATGCATTTAATGCCGCATCATTGCATCGGATTGGGTAAATCGACGAAGGATAGGGAAAATTGATGATAGATTTGGGTAATCATTGTCCAAACCGATTCGATGGATTATAAAAGGACGCGCATGGAAACATTCCAACCCATTGCGCATTGTGAAGTGTTGAAGTTGAAGAGAATTGCAGAAACCAGAGAGCGAAGCTAAGTGGATTCTAGTTGAAGAGTTACAATGGCACATGTAATAACCAGCACTAGCATGCAGGAGCCACCTGTTGCAAGGGCACCAATTGGCGAGGAGCAAACCGAAGTCACATCTGCACCGACGCGGATATTCCGCAAGAAAAGAAGTGCCAACCGGTCGATGGATACAGAAAAAGGAGCAAATACTACTTGCAGAACGACACAAGTTGTAGCCACGGGAGGAGAAGCGGGAACTTTAGGTGCCGCAAGAGAAGAAACAACAGCAGCAAGAGGAAGGCAGTGACGTCCAACCATAGAGGACAATCCTAAATTTGTATCGCCAAGAAGAGAAGGGGATCCGTCGATCATACCAGAGGGTGTCCACATTACCATGGGAGTGTTGCAGCCGCTGCACAAGATACAATACAGTGACCATGATGTGTTAGCATATCCCAAGTGCACTCAGCAAACATTCAGGGAGAGAGTTCAGGAGAAGGAGGGCCCAATTGTAAGGGAACCAATGCCATGGGAGTTGGGAATACAGTGATCAGGATTGTTTCCAATTATCCACATGCCACATTTTGGGCACTCAACGGAAGTCAACGCATGTATCAAACAGTTGCTTGTTTTTCTCCACGAAGGCTACTTGTGGCTCAACGAAAATATCCCAATCACTGTGGATCTGATTGCGAAGATTACCGGGTTACCCAAGGAATGGGTAGACCCATTGCAGTATTTCCAAGGAAAAGAAAACGACAATAATTTAGCAGCAAAGAAGAAAGATAAATACAGGGTGGTCAAAAACACCCCGATTACTTGGACGAAACCATCAACGACGGAGCGGTCAGGCTCGTAGCAAATTTGTTTACCATCAAGTTGGTTCGGAAAAAATGCCCTAATCAATGCACATCAGTGGTAATCGCATCAGCAAGGCAGTGTGCAGTCGGATTCCAGATGAATTGGTGGTTGTTTTTAATGAACGAGTTGATGGAGGATGTTGTCACGGAACAGGAAAAAGGTAATCCCTTTACGTATTCTTGGCTCCTATTTTTTATTGCTTTGGTCATGTGGATGGAGCCACCACAATAACAAGGAGTAGAGACGGAAACTGTTAAAGTGTGTCGAGGGGCACAATATCAAAATTTATGGGCGTTGAACGACAAAAACAGGCAACGCGACAACAGTATCCAATTCTATATCTACTTGGAAGAGTTGTGTGCACAAGCGATGAAGGTCCCGCGACTGATAGATGTCGCGGAAAATAAATATAGGAGGGTCATGAGGCTTGCAATGGGGCCTCAATCAATTTTCATTCAAGCACATGCAAACCCGGACAAGTAGTGGCTGACAATGCAATATAAACTGAATGAACGAGAGTTTTATGCCATCATAGAGGAACGGCCCAATGAATGGAAGACCCCATTCGACGACGACCAACTGTCGGATACAGAGGATGGGAATCCGACAGACGTCGCAAAGACGCAAACAGAAACAAAAGACTCATAGGATGAATATGAAGGCGACGACAACCAGTCAAGACAAATGGGCGAAATTCAAGGTGGTTCGACTAACACTCCGACATATTCGGAGTTGGAGGCATAGCGACAAGAGGCGAGAACGAAGAGGAATAGGGATAGAGGATAAGGGAGTTCCACTGCTAGTCTCCCCGACAAACAGATGAACATGCTGTTGGACAGAATTACAACGATGGTGGAAGAGAATTGCGCCAAAGTAACCCAACATGCGGCAAATTACTTCCATCAAGTGTTGCAGTTACTATAAACGTTGAGAAACGCAGTTATGGAAACCAAGGTACAGACAGGACTTGCAGGAGCAAGCCACTCAGAAGTGTGACGGAATGAGATCAATATTGGCACTAAGCAGTGTATCATACAGGTGCTACCTGGTGCGATCACTACAAGCAATGAAGAGTTAGACGCCACCCTGCGCAGAATGGATACTGTAAGTATCGATCTCAATATGCTACCAATGTTCATGCTACATCACACCCATATTAGGACCAGTGACGAAATTCGTAAGCAGGAAGCCTCAACACACAACCAAATGATCAGTTACAAGAGGCAGGTAACAATAGTTTAAGCGTAGATCGAACAACTCCGCGAAGAGAAAGAGGTAGTAATGAAAGACATGGAGAAAGCGTTGGATGATAGAAAGAGTCTGGAAAATGCCATTTCTATGGCATGCGACAAGACGCCAGATATATCTAAAGAGATGATCGTGGAGGTGAAGGCCTTAAGCTATCCGTAGTCATTACGGATCTTAGAAAATCCAACGAGGAATTGCAAATGAGGGTGGCGCCAAGCACACCACCAAAGCAAGTGGAAGCGAGGAAGAACACTATTGGAGATGTTGCGACGAAGATCGCAAAATTGGAGAAGGTGGTGCAGCACATAACAGAGGAGGTATCACAATTTTGGGGAAGTCTCGTGCAAGACGAGCAATTGCACCAATTGAACGTGCAACTCGACGAGGAAGAGACACAATTAGCGGTATGAAGGGGCTCGTTGAAGGCGATGCCCCTACTTGCGCAGATGAATAAAGCAACAGAACTAAAGGAATTGCAGCACCAGGTCAACAAGGCACGGACCAAACAGCAAAGGAGAACAGCATAGTTGGACAAGTTGCAGTCGAAAGCAGAGCAACTGGCAATCGAATCTATGCCATTATTGACGTAGATCAAAGAAAATTTCAAGAGAGTGTAACAGTCAGAAAGCGAGCATCCGACGGAGCAGAAGGTTGAGGAATGCGCAATGCTCAAAGCTACAATGAGGGAATATGTTGACCAAATCAAAGCAGCATACGCAAATTTAAAGACTCATGTCAACACACCAACAACGTCTGGATGAAGTGGCTCGAGGGAGAGCCACAAGTTTGTGTTGGGGGCATGTTGGCACGAGGCTAAGTCGCAAATGTTTTGGTACAATCAGCGGCAAAGGGGACAGCGACAAGGGAAAAGGACCAATTGCGGAGCATAACAAAGCGGATAAAGCGGAAGTAAAGTGTACAAAGCGGATAAAGTGGAAGTAAAGTGAACAAAGCGGATTCATTAGTTAATTAGTTAGTTAGTTAATGGGTCACTTTGTGAAGTGGGTCAAGTTTGTAACGACCAATGAGCCTATAAATAGGAGTAGCATTGTAAGCCTCAAGTATCTGATATTATCGTATCGTTATCTTTATCTGGATCGTATCTTTTGGTCGATGAAAGTATCTTCACATTTGTGGAATTTTAATCTATCTTTCGCGATGGATAACATCTTTGTATTTAACCTGAGTTGTTGAGATGGGTTTTGCAGATTTGTATTCCTGATTTGTAAGACAAATTGATGTATAATGAGAAGGAATGTTTGTCTATGAATTTGTCACTTATGTGTTGTACCACAATATGACGTATTTTGTCGCAGTATGGATAGATCTGATATGTGTTGCTAATCTGTTGAATATGTTTTGATAATTTGTTATTGTGTCGATCTAATTAGTATATTTCGGTATGCGGTGATAGTGTTATGGTGTGAATGCTAATTATGTCGATATCTGGGTTATGTTGCGATTAAATGTGAATGATGCATGTCCTCCTATACTTGCGGGAGCTTGGTTCCTGCAGCCCCCTTAAGTATCTCGGGTGAGACCTCACTCGCTCTGTGAGTGTTGCTGGAAAGGATAAACCCTTTCTGGGACGATATCTATGGGAGTTTGTGTCGATATTTGTTGACATTGTACGAAGTGAACCCCTCTCGACAGATCTGTGTCAACAAAGGGAGTTCCGACTAGAACCTTGTATACGATATTGAGAAGAATAGACATTGATGAAAGTGCTAATGTGGTATGTATAGATTCCAACAACATATCTTTCTATATATTCGTTGACCATGTTGTGGAATGAATAGATGGGGCATATATGTCAGAAAGGTGTTCGTTCTATACACAACAAAGGTATCACTATAAAATAAGGACCAATTATTCGATGGTAAACTGTCGGTTGTCACACACCATCTCTTAGTACAATCGATGAACATATGATACTTAAACCATTAGTTGAGAAATCATCGGCTATCCAAGGGATTTGATTTCCATGTGAATACTGACAAAAACAAGGACTCATGTCAAGCCAAAGGTAGATGTTTCAAATTATGATATCATCGGTCTACTGACACAATAACGTCAGTTGACCAGCACAGGTTTGTCGGTTGACTGAGACCCTTACAACGTTTGTTAGACACATGTATGTCGGTATACAGATGTTCACCTTTTTCCAACAAAGCAATTCCATTAGTGTATTGAAATATGGATGTCGGTCCACCAATACCACAACATCATTTGATCGACGCATATTTATTTCACTTTATAATGGGCGTCGAATAACCACCATCATATTGTAATTTTATCAACGCCATTACGTGGGAGGACCAAGACACTTTGGAGGTTTTTGGACACATGCTTGTCTGTAGACAGATGTTCACCTTTGGCCACCAAAGCAATTCCGTCCATGTACCAAACTATGGACATTGGTTCACCGAGACCACGAGGTTGGTCCTCTAGTACATATTTGTTGCACTTTATAATGGGCATTGGTTCACCACCATCATTCTGTTCGTTTCTCGACGCCATTATGTGGGAGGACCGGCAGCATATTTTTCCAAACGGAAGCTTTGTCATCGATAGACCGCCAATGGTCCATTCGTATACCGAAAAAATACAATAATTAGAACAGCATAATGTTTGATACACAGTGAAATTACTGTCCTTAAACCAACACTTTTCCGTTGGTTTACCATCCAAATTTATGACGGTTTGGTCATGTTTTCGATGGTTTACCGTTGCATATCCTGTTCCAGATCGTCGGTAGACGAGCACATAACTATCGATCGACCAATGACCTACTCTAATTAAAAATAATAATAATAATAATGGTACAGTGTAATTGCTTCAAGAATGTCTCTTGTTGATAAGTTTTTGCTACAAACTCTCATATACACCATTCATCTTCAGCACATATAGCAAGGTATTGATTGTAGATTTGGTGTGTTAAGATTGCAACTTGGATTGGATATTGTATATGTAAGTGAACAGTCACCTACAAGACTGACACAATAGTGAAATCTGATTTGAATAATGATGCAAGTTGGTTATGCCATTTATGTTTTGAAGTAACCAAAGTGATATGATATTTAAAGTGAATCCAAACTACAATACCTTATGCTTAATACCTTATGCTTAAAGAAGGAAACCAAATCCAAAAACATTGAAAGTACCTACAGTAAATATAAATCAGATAAGTCCACCAAGTGTTTGACAAGTCACCTATCAAGTTGACTTTAAGAATCCAGTCAAAGAAAATTACAGTTGCTACAACAATTGTTTGTGGGGAGTTTAATAGGATCTCTATGCTAAGGAACAACCCCAAATTGGATCTTGTAAAACCATCAAGATATGATTAAGGAACTTTACAGTCTTTCTCCATTGAAATAATTGAAGCCCTAAGAATCCAAGTCGTTGAAAAACTTTCTTAGTGGATCTTGCATTTCCACTATCAACCATAAAAAAAATGTACTTGAAGAAGAAATTACCTATGTAACATTTTCCTACACTCCAAGTAGATGCTTCCCCACTTGGGAAACTATGGAATTCTCATATCTTCGACCTCTCATATTGCTTCATAAGCATCGATATTCAATAAGCTCATTTCCTATCCCTTTCATAAATATATTTCTCTGAGAAACATAGTGAGCAAGAACCAAATCATCTAGACCTACACTAAAACCAAATAAGGATAAAAATTCAATCAGAAAATGTTCAACTGAATTCAAACACTTCACTGCCGGTGTCCTCGCATTTCTATTCTTAGATTGATATGTATTGGTTTTATTTCTCCTTGAAAGTTTATTAAAACCTTTAGTTGGTCCCACAATCAACCAAATTTGAGTTGATATGATATTCATTGAAAAACAACTTGTGTAAGTGAACAATCACCTACAGGACTGTCACAATTGTTTAGTGACTCAACAAGAATTCTATTAATATTTCCAAAACATAACAAATCAAAGGATTTACATCTAAATCCTGCAATGTGATTTTCAAAGCAACTAGACTCATTTCCCCCACCCTACAAATACATAAATTCATAGTCAGTTGTGAGTCTATGTCTTAGTTAGGTCTCTCCTACTTATCATATTTCACAACCAATAAAGGTAATCTCAAGTTTTGTTGCATGCTTTCTATTGATGTCACTTGTCTTACTTCCTCTTATTTTTTTCTTCTCTCTTCTTCCCAATTACACCCACTTATATTGTCAAAATTTGGTTCTCTTAGAGACACTATGTGCCCAGTATCTTTGTCTCTCAAAAATATTTCCTAAAGGTGCATACCTTGTTGTACAAGAGGGTTACAGTTGGTAGATTTTATAGTATGTTAAAGAGTCTTTTGTAACTACTTCATTTTTCTATATATATGAGGATTATAGTGTAAATACTCTGTTTATTTTGGGAATGGTTATTTAATTAGTCTTCTATTGAGTTGTGTTTTGGTTATGAATTATGTGCATGGCATATGAATAGCTTGTTGTTTTTATGAGATGTAATGCTTGTCTTCTTAATATAATGGAAAACTATTCTACTAATCTCTATGTGCTTGTAGTGTATCACTTCCTTTAAGCTTCTAGTTCTCTACAATACAATGTCTAAGAGTGTCCTCTTCATTTGATAAAGATCCATAAATCTACAAATAAGCCATTAATATGTAAGCTTAACAAGATTTTCCACAACTGACTTAAAAAAAATTGCAAGCTTAACAAAATCCAGGACTTGGTAGAACTATATAGAGAATAAAAGGAAAGGTCGAGGTGGTGAGTCCCCATCCTTGCTTCAAAGAAAAAAAAATATGTTTTATGTTGTTTTTAATTATGTGGTTTTGTGAGGATATTCCCTTGTAGGGAGTCTCATAGAGTGGCCCCAAGTACTAGGGGAATCCTATTTTTACAGGGGACCCCAAGTAAGTCACCAAGTACCAAGGCATACACGGGACAGAAAGGGGCATCCCTAATTAAGTCCCAAAGCCAGAGAGTGTTGAGAATGTAATGGGTGTGTTCCCACCCCTTGGGATTCAAAACAATGGAAAATTGTGAATAATGTCAAATTTGAAAAGAAGAAACATCTCTTAACTAATTATTGGTAATTATTGATTTTGTTTACTGCTGGAAATGGCATCTCTGAAAATTAATCGTAGGTTTTATCCATCGTGATTATTCTTGAATGTACAGGGAAAAAACTAAAGGTATCATCACTTGCTATCCAAAAATTGAATGAGGAAATTATCCTCTCTTTTAAGCCAATGATTATGGAAATGAATTCAACATGAATGGAAACATTGATGGTGGCTTTGTTGAATCTTCCCCACAAATGTGTTGGGGACTAACATGAATCTTTGATTTTCCTAGACATTAAATTCTAAGTTTCCTATTTAAATTGAGTTGAGCCCTTGCACTCACTTTCACTTTCTTAAAGAAAATCCCTATAGTATGAGTAGATTTTCCACTTGTAAACAACATCTTGGAATACTTTCCAAATTTGTCTCTAACACCCCCCCTCTCTCTCTCTCTACCCCTAACCCCCCTCTCTATCTCTCTCCTTATCCTCTTATCCCTACCCCCTCCCTCTCTGTCTCTACTAATCCTCCCCCCACCTCTCTCTATACCCCCAACCCATCCACTCTTCACCCCCTCCCCTCTCTCTCCCCTAACCCTTATTGACCCCCTTATGTCACTCTCTATCTCCTCTCCTCCCCCTAACCTTTACTAACCACCTCTCTCTCACTCTCTCTCCCCTCCTCCTCCTAACCCTTTCTAATATTGAGTAAGGAACACTTGCATGATATTAATGCACATGCATTATTAACACGTACACATTATTTTTTGTATTAAAAAAAAAAACCTTTCTACAGCCCATCATTTTGTCTCCTCACAACACATGGGTTGTTGTTTGAATGCACAAATCCCGTGAACAATATTCTATTGCATGTGCTATTTGTTTCTTAAACTGATTGGATTTACTATTTTTGACATATTCTTGTTCTATTAGAACCTCTTGGAGTTTTTGTTTTGCATTATAACCTTTTGGATATGGGTAATAAAAGAAATAACGCAAAAAATTCTAGAATGATGTAGTTTCCCCTTGAAAAAGTCAATGAACTAAGAGAGAAGGCAAGGTTGGGTATGGAAATACTTAGGCATGCACTAGTGTAATATCCCAAGACATGGACTACTTTATTTTGTGTTGAGCATAAGCATCGGATCACATGGAATACTTTATTTTGTGTTGAGCATAAGCTCTGGATCACATGGACTATTCTATTTGGTGTTGATCATAAGCTCTGGATCACTTGGACTTTGATCATTGTCTCTAAGTGTGGCTTTGGGGACACTTAGATTATTGTTGAGCATAAGCTCTAGAAGAGCACTAGAATTATTCTACATTAGTGTTGATCATAAGCTTTGGAAGAGCACTCGAACTATTGATTGAGTGAGTGTCGAGCAACAAAAGATCTAGAAGCACTTAGACTCATTGTGTTAACTGGTGTTGAGTTGGAGGCTCTGGATCATCAGTAATTGGTTTTAATATCGTTAAAATAAAATATGAATTGTCTTCTTTTATTCTTTCTAAACTCACTGGGACTGCCACTCAAAGAGGGATCGAACATGCAAGAAATTCGAATGACCAAGTAGTTGATAACTAAAGATCAATTGAGATTCCTATCCAGGCAAAAGTGGAGATACAAGATGCTGAGGAGGATGCGATGGTCTCGCACGGCTGTCTTACTGACAAGGAAATTCGTGAGGATTTTTCTAATCTCGTCCCAAACCCCGGCAACACAAGGGGCAGGGCTTCTCTTTATCAAAATACCCTCGACATGCTCTGGTCGCACAAGCTTGTTTTGGGCAAGGCCCTTACCGACTGCGACGAGGCACAGGCAAAAATCTTAATGCAGCAAGATGATATTAATGACATGATGAAGCAAGTTCTTTACAACCAAAAACAGCTCGCTCGCCAGTTAGGGATCACTCTGGTCAAGGATCCGACTACTCAGCCCACTCAACCGGTTTACCACAGCAACTAAGCTATGCTCGTTTTCTGGCCTTTCTCCTGGTTTAATCATTTTTATACTCATATCGTTTTTTTGACTTGCTCATAGGAAGATGTGTTAGTTTTATTGTTTCTTTTACCTTCTGGTTCTCTAGATAGCAGTATTGTTTTAATGATACTTCTCCATACTCTTTACAGGTCTGTTTTCTCCTTGATGAGAGGACCCGACACCTGCATGACTCTGTATTTTTTGATACTTATGTCTCTGTATATGTTGAGGATGATAATATAACGACCTACATATAGCTTATAAAAAAAAAAAGATAACTAAAGATCAACTAGATGTTAGGATAAAGAAATCCTATATTATATTTTTCATCCAAAAAAAAACGTACTATTGCTATTCATAGAATCAATATCCTATATTATATAATTAAAATATGAGAGTTTAAATATATATTATGATTATTTAATCAAACTATGAGAGTTTAAATATATATTATGATTATTTAATTTAAATATAAAATAAATTGTGAGAGTTTAAAAAATAGATCAATTTATTAATAAAAGATAAAATAAACTGTGAGAGTTTTAAAATAAAACAAATGGTTAAATAAAGATAAAAACAAACTTTTTGTCTATCTGGTAAATAAACTTGGTGATCTAAAACTAAAACACTAGGATCCTTCTCCTCATTGAAAACTTATAAATAGGAGTACATTGCAAGGGGAAATGGTATGAAGATCATTGGAGGATCCAATTCATAAATCTTTGAGTACTAGATTTTACATATTGAGTTTTTGGATTAGTAAGAAAGATAACAATTTTCCCTATGCCTTTTAGTCTCTTAGCACGCTCGGCTCAACTCAGGGGTGATCGATTGAACGAACCAAGAACAATTCGAGATCTACGGTTGGGAGGAACGTGGTAGTTCCTAAGTCAGTCGGAAAACAGAAAAAGGACTAATAAGTATTTTTATGTTGTTATTATTAATTCAAATTTATTCTTATAAATCTGATCCAATCCTTCTTATATTCTAAATTTGTTTATATAAGCTTCTTATTGATAGGAAATCTATCTACTGTGATTTTATTCATAAATACGTTGATTCTGTTCATTAAAAATCTGATTAAGAAACTAGTGGATAGAACTACTGTTGTTGAATTAAATCCTGATAAGTCTTATATTTCCAATTTCAATATACAGTCTTCTTTTATATATGCTGCAATAACTATTTTAAATTCTAAATATGGTAATTGGAAGAATTATTTAGTCATAACTCATGGGTTTTAAATTTTATTACTTTCATCATTATTCAACATTGTTTTTATTTCCAAATTATAAATTATTTATCATACCATAGGTTGTTTAGCCTAGGAATAAACCTTCCATCATCCCTAAATAAGGAGAGGATCCTAGATCCGGATCCCGGGACCAAGTTCCTAAACCCTAGTTAGGTTATTTAATATATATTTATAAATGATATATACTAAATAAACTAAGTATTAATTATATTACAAATTTTGATTATATAAAACAACTCATATAATAAACCAAAATCCATTATGAAAAACCATGACATCGTATGTAACCAATAGAGAGCAAGCAATCCTATCATCCATGCAAAACTCATGTAAACATTAAACCTTTTAACAATCAACCACAATACATAAAGTGCTTTCATGTTGACTACATGTCCAACACAGAGTTGACCTCTGTAAACACTTAATATATATACTATGTATTTACATCGAATCAAGGTCCTCAGTGATCAACCGAAGACATGTGGCAATGAATTATTCTTCTGCATGACTAAAGACAAACGATGGCTATATATATGCGCTTGGCATGAAAGCTGAACATACAACCAGTTTGCGTTAAAACACTCAGTCACGTTTTAAGACTGGAGTCCACACGGTCATGCGTTAAAAATTGACAGGGATCGAATCCCTTTAAATAAAACCAACGCATAGGCTGGAGCGAAAGCTTCGCTGCCAAACGTGGCTCTCTCTCTCTCAGACAAACAAAGTAAATTACAGTGAATTCATGAGAAGGGATCGAATCCCATAAAAACCAAGACCTACAAATCATCAACTCGGTTTTAACTTACACAGAAATTCACACGCATACTTTAGAAACAGAGCATTCATCACACATTCAACGTTCTAACCATAGAGGTAGATGTTTGGGCATGAGAGTCACGGTTCATTTATTTCAACAGTCACTATTTACATAGAGGTAAAAACAAAGATAAATCTATGGTCAAATATAGGATGAAAGTGTGCATTCTTTCACTTTTAACCAGACAAACAGAGCCATACGTTATACAGTAATACTATACGAAAACGCCTTGTCGGGATTACAAATTTAATTAAAATGAAAAACATTGGTCTGGAACAGTAATAAATATTTATACATCAAAATCTGAGTTACAAGCCAATGGGGAAAGGTTAACAATAACAAATCGAAATAGGGTAAACCCTTCAATTTGAAACCATGATTCACAAAACTCCTTGCCTCTACATTAAAGCGTAGCTAAGTCGGTGTTGATAACACCAAGCAAACAACAATTCACAAAAAAATACCGAAACCTCTTCAAATTTGTTTCTCCATGGAGAAAAACGAACCCATAGGAAGCCATGAGCTTACCCGGAGAGCTGTAACGTTTTCCGATTGCTAGCACGGCGGCCCCCAAGCCATGCTTTACCTAGACATAGACCTCACGACACAACAACGAAATTAAACGTTAGTTTGGTATTTTAAATAAAAACACAAAGTTATATTTCACTCCTAAAATAAAATGATACCTATTGTTGAGAGAGAGTTTCCACTATCATCAACGATGCCTCTTCAATGAACGAAGAAATCGATTAAGAGATAGAGATAATATCTGTGCAAACGTTTTCAGAAATGGAATTGAGAGGAGTCCCTTGGCTTCCCTCTCCCACAGCAAAGTCGAATGAACAATGGAACTCTCCTGAAGGAACATCAAGCGATGAAACCCTACCTTAGGACAAAGCATAAATGATATGCTAGCGTGGAGACTCACCATTCGCTCCACGACTGCCCATCACATGGGCTGTCTTAAATGGCCAACTACCTCTACTATAAGCGTTTTGTCATATGGTCTCAAAGATCAAACGTTTATGCCTTGATTCATTCAAACACTTTCTCTATATGTAAGACTTGGCATGACAAGTGTAGAGCTTTGTCTTGCCGTAATGTTTGGATCAATAAGTTTTATATGTAAGTGACCTTCGTTATACATAGGAATCACACGACCAATGTTAAGGCTTGGTCTTCACATAAGTTTTTGTTGGTAAGTTTCATACATGGCATTCTTTTGATAAGTTGTGTCCTTGCTTAAGGTTTAGGACATGGTATAAGCCAGTTCATAGGCCTTTATGGCATAGTATAGGTAATCCAATACCTGCAAGAAGAACATAATTATTAATGTTAGCTTGGGACAGCTAAGGCTTCTACGGATCATAGATCCATTTATAGATCCATCCATAGAGAAAAAAATGGACGATAAAGACAATTATAACATAAGTCAACAAGGTCAAATAGAGTTCATACATGAGTTTACATTCATCATTGAAGTAAACAACCTCTTTTATTATTATGACATAGATCAAGTTAAAATACCAGATCACACAATGGCGAATAATTATCATAAGTAAGACAATCAGTCTTCTTTAAAAGATATGAAAATACATCAAAGGAAAACAATCATATACATACCAGTCAAAGACTATAAGATGAAATTCTAGTGAAAGATGACATTTTAAACCATGCATTGACGATAAAAGAACAAACAGATTACTCGGATTGCAAACAAGTAATTCTACTATCTCACTGCTTAGTGTTGAAGTTAATTTAATAGATTGTGTTGTTATAACAGTCTTGGGTTCCCTTATAAAAAAAAATTTAGGGTGTATTTTGAGGGACATTACAACTAGTCACCCCCTTGAGTCCAATGGAGGCGATTCATATTAAAACATCAAGTCAAGTTCCCTCTAATATTCCATCAACAAGAAATGGTCCAATTGAAGAAGAAGGTATTCAAACTTTGCTAGATGTTAGGTATTGACTAAGGGATATTGGACAAGTTACTCATTTGCAACCTTCCGATGAAGACACTCCTCATGTGCAAGATGAATTTGAATAATCATATGTTGAACATATAGACCACGCACATGTCCAATGCACTCCCAATATTGACTCTCAAGTAAATGTAGTGCTACAATCTATCGCTGGTGGGATTTGCTTCTTGTCCACCTTCCTTACCTCGACTATCCATTGCATGCTGAATCAATCCTAGACATATTCAAGTGAATGAAAGTCCTCTAGCATTCCTTCAAGGTAAGTTACCAAAATGAGCTATTGATTGGCAGTGTTGCAAAATTATGAAATACTTTTTTGAATAAAAAAATGATGCATCCAAATGTCAATTATTGTTGGCTTTGTTAAAATCACATTGTTTAGATATTGTTAGGAGGATTTTAGGTATAAATATAGTTAAAGGTTCAGATGCTAATATCCATGTTGTTAGAAATATTCAAGCATATTTTAATACAATTCGAAATTCTACTCGTTCAAAAAATTGTAATTTCTCTCATCGTGTGTTATCATAATTGATTGTAAATAAGTACACAAGGCATTGTCAGTTGTTTCCATGCACATCTAACATTTGTTAAGTAAATAGAAAAGCTCTCCAAAAGTAATCTATTATAAGAGATAACCTTGAAAACTTAAATCAAGCAGATTGTTGAGCCTTCATTGGAAGGTTTCCTCGTTCATATAGGAAATTAATTGATATTGTCAAGGAACTAGTACAAAAGTTTTGGCATGAAAATACTAGGCATTCATCCAATCAAAGAGATGTGCTAAAGTTGAGAAAATGTACTAATTATTATGAGCCTCACATTAAGTGCTTCATTGACATGACACAAACATAGATCTATGAGAGATTCAAGAATGAACACATGGAATTGAATCTGGGCCAAAGACCATTTGAGAAATTTAAACCTTGGTATGTTAGAATATGCACAAACAGTAACACATGTTGTTGTAGATACCATGTAGAATTTGATTATTTTCGTGACACATATGTACACATCTATTGTGTTTTGCATACTAACATTGTGCAAAAGTGCTCATCCATACTACTTCCGATTTCATCGTGGGAATTCATTCATAGCATCATGTGTCCAATGCCAATGGATAACAATATTATGGGAAATATTGTCTATATGTAACATGCGCTAGGTGTAGTGGAGTTTATTGTGTCTATGCATTCACGAAAGCGAGGAGCATGAATTTGGGAGGATGATAGTAGATATGTAGAGATTCAAGTATGTATGTATCAACTGGACAATGGGAAAGAAAGAAAACATATTGCATTGGTGAAGTCTCGTGTAAGTGAAGATAGAATTGTTTCATATTGCACCTTCAAATTTTTCATATATATTTTAAAGATCACAACACAATTATCCCTTTATCTTTGTGTCACTAGGTACGAGTATGTGATTTCATGAGGGGAATTTTTGTAAAAACCGAACAATACATTCAACATGTGTTGGAATATTCACCAATACTAGGGGGGTGAATCAATATTGGCCACTTTTTACCATTTCAAACTTTAATATCAGATGTATCAATTAACCAATAATGATAACATTCATCATCACATAAACCATACACAGTACACAAGAGATTTTACATTACAAATGGGAGAAAACCACATAATGTTTTTCTTATATAATATAAATATTACATTCAATTGATTTACCAGTTCCAAATAGGAGGCTACAACCCCCTGGTTTTACCACAGGATCCAACCTGTACTGAGGACTCTAATCCTCAGTGAGCTCCAACTCACTATATTTACTAGCATCAACTAGAAGGAGGATACTACCCCCTGTCGTTGCCCCATCCTGCCACCCTGATATGAATAAGAGAATTAACCCATCATTGTCACTATATCGTTCAACCTATATCTGTATCACTATCTCTTTCAACCTATACATGTATCATTGTCTTTTTCAACCTGTATCACTATCTCTGCCAACCTGTACATGTATTAATGTATTTGTCAACATGTATAGTTGTCTTTGTCAACCTTTACATGTATCATTGTCCATGTCATTGTATCATTGTCTCTATCACTATCTCTATGTCAACTTGTATCATGCCTCAATTGAATCCATCTTTCCAAGAATTCCCAAAAACAATCATCCATTGATTTCATTTGCATCTTCAAACATTTACATCATAGACATTTCCAAACCCTAGGATATTCCAATATAATCAATTCACCATGATCTATGCCAAGGTCACAACCATAATCACCATAACATATATATTAAATATCACCAAACAAAAGTCTCTAACACATGCACAATATCCATACTATTTTCAACACAACAAGAGAAGCACATAAGCAAGAACCATACCTTTTCCAAGATGAAGAAACAAGAAATAAAACCTTCACCAAAATAAAATCTAGATCATGTCATCACATATCCCTTCCAATAAGCTTTCCAACAAGCCAAAAAATTTGTAATTCTGATATCATATGAGAAAGTTATGTCAATTTTATCAATCTTCACCGAAGAACAAAAATGATCCCAAAACTTTCCACACTAGCTCCTCCACAAAAGTTTGCAATTTTTCCTCCAAAAGTTGCGCAATTTAGAAGATAGACTTCAAGAGCTTGAATGATGATGAAATGAGAAGTTTCACCTCCTATTTATACCCTCCAAGATGCCTTTAGTTTTCTTTATGGCCGACGTTTCATTTATCCTTAAATTTAGGATCTCCATATTTTAAGGGGTACTTGAATGGGTCAATACCCCACTTCAAGGATTCATCATGGAACTTTAAATTTCCCTCATGATCACTTTATATATTCATCAAATGGGATTTGGAGCTTCTTATCGTCATACTTAGTGGACACATCATTATTCCTTTCAGGGTTTCTTTCCTTTTTATGTGGACCCGTCATTATACTTTGGGGTTATGTGGACCCATCATCAATACTTTGGGGGATTCTTCATACTTCACATCAATATTTCTTTGGACCAAATTTAGGGGACCTTTAGGGCCTTCATCATCATGTTTCATGTGAACCCAACATCATGGTCATGTGGAGCCAACACCATTATTCTAGGGGTTTTCACCTTTCTCACCAACATTGCTTAGGGGCAACCTTAGGGACTTCTTTAGGGGTTTTCCCCATATGTGTACCACCCAAAGTGTCTTCCCGTGAGGGCCATTCTTAAATATACACCATAAGGGGACCGATTTGTATTTATATACACTAGGACTTTGACATCAATGACAACCTTATTCAAAAACATGTGCATGTAGCACGGCAACAGGATGAACAGTTTCGAATATGCAAAGACACATTTCCCACAAGTACCAATGTCAATCGTGGATTTTGATGAGGACTACACCCTTCAACCATAGAATGAGATCCAGATCCAGTATGCATAATAGTACATATCACATATAGACATGATCCAGACAACAACAAAGACAAGAGGATAATAGTGAAAGAGACAAACTTCTACATAAATGACAACATGTGCCATGACCTACATTATGTGCAACATTACTTTCAAATTTTTTATGACCAGCCTAGATCCACCTAAAATCTGGATCTACCATGTGCCAATAGGGATCAAATCCATAGTGGTGCAAACCTTTCTTATTGTTTATCTCTTGTTGGATAGGTTTAAATTGTTTTACTTTAACTATTTAACATTCTTTTACTTTAACTATTTAACATTATTTTACTTTTTAATTTTTCTAGATTGGTTTACTTTTTATTTTTTCATTGTTTTACTTATTACTTTTTCTTATCTTTAAAAGTTATTATTAATTTTTAATTAAAATTTATGTCGGCTCAATTATTACTATGTTGGAATGTTACATTACATAGTATGTAACATGACAACATCTCTCCCATAGTGGTTGGGAATGTTACATTATGTAACGTAACGTGAAAACATATTCCCCATATTAGGTTTTAGAAGTGCCTCTCAGCATAATAAATTGAAGTAGAGAGATATACAAATGGATCGACATTGGATATGGTTAGATGGTTGTGCATGCCAATTAAAATATGCCTGTGTATTCCAATGGTTGAGTATTTTGCACAAAACATACAATGTGCAACATATTTGCAACTATTTTGAGGATAGGCATGGGAAATGTGAGAACGATGTGGCTAGTCGATCGAGTCATGAATTAGGGTGTCTATTTGGTGAGAAATGGAGCGCAAAATCTATAGGGATAAATAGTTTGACCGAAAACATTGCTCTAACTTTTGGATGAAAGTTACAGTGAATGGTGTCCTCGATTTCTATGCCTAAGGATTGTTGGACAGAAAAAATTCATGGCCATTAATTTCTTTTAGTACCTTTTCGGCAAAAAAAATTCAATCGACCACTTTTTCGGCCAAAAATTTGTTCGTCTGAATAATTGTTTAAATATATGAACAATTTTGGATTGTTGTTCATTAGGACCCTCTTGCCACCCATCGGAAACCCTTGTCACCCTGCTTCACCACCTTCCCGCGGCAGTGCTCGACCACCCTCCTAGGCCACCATACTCATCCACCCTGCTTGGCCACCCTCCTACGACACTGCATGTCCAGACTGCTAGACCACCTTGCTTTGACCACCCTACTTGGCCACCCTGCACCCTTTGTGGAGTTGGTTCCTTCAAAGTTTTTCATGGTCTATTGCGGTTTATTTGTGGTACGTTGTAGTCTGTTATAGTTGTGGTATATTGCATTTGTGGACTTTTGTTGTTGTGGTTTGTTACCTATGGCGTAGCCGTGGTCTATTACCTCTAATGTGGCCATGGTCTGTTGCAGTCGTGTTGTGGTCGTGGATTAGGTTCTTCATGCTAGTCTGGTAAGTTACCCTTTCGTTGATACTAGTTACAGGTATAAACATTAGAAGTTACATTCTTTAAAAAATTTCAAAATGTTGCATTCAAGGTCTGTAGGAAATAAAGTTTTTGAAAACCTTTCATTAATCATGGAACTAGGAAATAATTAATTGCATTTTTAGTTATTGTATTAGTATCTATAGAGATGACATCAGTGCATTTGATTGACTTCTTATTTGGATTTTTCAAGGCAGTTTTGTAAATATTGTTAAGTCTACATTCACATATGAACAAAAATGAATATCTTGTTAAGTTATTATAGATCAACGGTTGTTTCCTGAGAACCTAGTTGATAAGAATAACAATCAAATATCAATTGTTAGCAGTTGTTTCTAGAATATAATTTTGACTTAAAACCTCACCCATATTTCAAGTATTAAATAAGTATTGCAATGAAGCCTTGAGAATATATAAGCCATCCCATGTTAGTTGCAATTGTATCATCCTTTTTATAGTTGACAAAAATCCATATAGCCATAAAGAGAGGTTCTAATTTGAGCACTAGAGAAAATTAGTAATCTGCACAACATATTAATATGAAAATATAAAGAGCTAGGTTCTAATTTCAATGGATTAGATATCTATGTTTTGATAAGGGAAACACAATGTGTTTCAATCCTCATTGGGATCATCCTACGAAGCTATTTATTTTATTTAACTCTATTTTTTCTTCTCAGTTATGGTCAGTTATGTCTGGACAGAACAATTTTACTCTATTTTTCCTTCTCATTTATGGTCATTTTAGTCTCATTTTTGTGCCTGTCTTAAGTATGCAAAATATATAGTTTCAATTTGGATGATAGTATGTACTCTATTTTTCCTTCTCAGTTATGGTCATGTCAGTCTCATTTTTGCATCTGTCTGAAGTCTACAAAAGACATGGTTTCAATTTGGATGATAGTATGTACTTTTTTTGGGACGTATGATATGTTGGTTTGTCTATGTAATCAAGCTCTATATATGTAAAGTTCGAGCCATATATTGGTCTATGTATTAACACTTTTTGAGAATATCTCATCTTGGAAGGTTGGTTGTATCTTTCTTTTATGTCTCGATAGAGTAGATTTACTCTGTTTTTTATTCTTAGTTATGGTTATGTTGGTCTCACTTTTGTGTCTGTCTTGATTCTACAAAAGACAGTTTCAGTTTGGATGATAGTACGTACTATATTTCTGGACATGGGATATGTTGGTTTGTCTATGTTATTGGGCTCCGTATATGTAAAGTTTGTGTCATATGTTGGTCACTGTATTAGATTTTTTTAGAAGATCTCATCTTAGAAGGTTGGTTGTACCTTCCTTTATTTTTGGACATAACAAATTTACTCTGTTTTTTCTTCTTAGTTATTGTCATGTTAGTCTCATTTTTGCAACCGCCTTGATTCCGCAAAAGACATAGTTTCAGTTTGGATGGTAGTACATTTTTTTTGTTTTTGGACGTAGTATATGTGAAATTTATACTATACTTGTCTCAATGAAGTATTGTTTTTTCCTATTGAAAAAACATCTATCAAGGAATTTATTTTCATAAAATATTTAATATGAAAGGGAATGAAAAAGTGAACAAAGAAATATCTACAAAATTTAGTGGTGTACGTTTCATTTTTGTTTTGCAATGAGGGATAACTATTAGTTAGTGAATTTATTGTCCTTGATCGGTGTTCATTTAGTTACTATTTTTTGTGAAGTAGTCTAAACATTAGAAGTTTTGTACTTTTGAACTATAATCTTCAAAACCATGACTAAAAATTTTAGTCCTCGATTTCCCCTCTAAAAGAAAAAATACAAGAGCTTCATCATACAAATAATCCTAGGTTAGATTTTAACTCCTTATAGCAGCTATAAATGTCAATTTCATAGATTCAGAGGCATTCATCTAGAGTCACAATACCTAGATTTTAATTCTCCTTGTCACAATTATGTACACAATTTTTGAAAATTTAGAGTATTAGCAATGTACCTCTGGAGACTTCTACCAATGATCCATTTAGTTGCCAAGTGTGTTCCCCGATATTCTTTTGCTTGACAAAACACTTAATGAACATTCATTATCTGTATGATCAAATTTTTTCCTTGGAAAGAAATGCTTGTTTTCATTGAGAATGCATGATTAAAGATCGAGCATAATCTCTACCAGGAAATTGCTATGCCCAATTGACGCTACAAACTCTTCTAGTTAAGTTGATTTTTCTTGATTTGAAGGGTCTTTTTTAGTTGTTCCTTAAATTGTAGGTTAACAAAATACTTCCACTTTTTGCATTGATTGAACACTTGAGATCGACCTCGATTGATAAAATGAACTAACCATTTCGCTTTTAGCTTTAACCTTCCATTCCTTCAATTCCAATTTTTCCTTGTGTTCCCTCTATATAGTAAAGTTATATCATAGGGCTAGCCCAAGGTAGTTTGCCTCTAAACACAAAAACATATAAGATAACCCCAATGAAAATAGTTTATAGGTAACTTTGTAATTACCTATAGATTGGTTGGAGAAGAAAGTCCACCCCAAGCACTCAATCAAATTGCTAGAGAGTGTTGGTTGCGACATGCCATCCCTTTGCTTGCGCCAAACCTCCCTTAATTGATTCAGGGATGGAATGCATTTATTAGATGGAAAAAAGGTTCTCCCTATTCAAAGTAGATGCCCTGCAATAATCCTTTTTTCCACTCATATTAACAACCTCATCTTGCAGTAAATTCAATGTTCTAATCAGTTGTGCTAGGGTTGATTATGCCCAAAAAATTGTCTCAATCTAGGGTTGACTATTATTCATGTCTCTTCCCTTAGATGGAATGTTTTGGAAAATGGTTGATGCTATATATATATACTCTCTCCAAGACAAACATGCAGCATTAAATTATTGTAGGTTAGTACACTAGGTTGCTCCTTCTCAAGATGCAATATAGAGTATTAACTCAAGGAAAATGAGTCATTGATGAACTTGTAATAGTCATAAAATGCAGATTTGATAGTGCGTTAGATGACCTATGCAAACCACATTTTCCAAGTCAACTTATTAAGCAACATTGATCATTGAAAAACTTCCTTTTGGTCTCCTAAGTGATTTTGACTCGAGTATAAGCAAAGATAAGAGTTGTGTTTGGTGAAATTATAATTCTAGATAGTAATAACTCATTAGGGATAAATAATTAATGTTATTAGGGATAGATTCCTTAGAATGTTATGCAAAGATGCAAAGTGTCCATCAAAACCAAAGAATGAGAAATGTAATTGAGTGCAACAAGGCAAAGGAAGATGATGGTGAAATTGTTTTGAGGCAATTTTTTTGGACACCACATATTATTTAAAAGTATTATCATGAATATAACATCTTATTTTAGAGATAATATGTTTTATTTGTTGGTGATGGCATTTAATTATTGTTTTATCTTAAAATCAAAATGAAAAATTTGGAGACGTAATGAGCTCATATTTTTGTGTCAATATTCATGTAGAAGACAAAGTTAACTACATGGAAAGATAGGGGTCATTACCTGAGGAGTTGTTGGGTTTCTTTTCAAGCCAAAAACGCTCAAGGAAGTTCAATGACACAGTGCCATCTAGTGAGACAAGGATATCAAGATCGACAAGCATCGGTGTTGACAATTGAAGATTGTCATATTCATCTAGAGAATCCAGCTTGTTGCATCGTGATTATGGTATGTAGATGTATGCACATCTAAAGTTGTGCATAGATGCTTATTGATTTTAGTTTAATGAAACATTGCAATTTTAAATTAATATTTTTTTAGAGTCATCTTTGAATAGATTGTCTCGAGAGAATGCTCGAATGAGGTCATATATTCACCATTCGAGGCAAAGGGATAATTATATGGCCATAGAGGATTCTCCCATATCATCCTTTGGAGAACGTCAAACTTGACAACCTTCTGTTGGTATAATTTTGTGTAAAAATTAATTATGTTAATATAAGTCAATTGTAGATGTACATGTTCAATAATTTTGTTTCTTCATGCAAAATTGTGTTTGTTTTTGTAGTGGATCAAGGTTCAGTATAGGGTCATAACCGGGTTGGAGATGAAGGTCAACATGCTACCAATTACAAGACAAGGGGTGAAGGTCGATCAAGGAGGGTAATTGTTGAACAAGGTGTGGGTTGTACTCCATAACAACTTATCCCTCTTATCTACCTGAGGATATTCCATGTGAAAATGATGTCCAACAATTGACCCTTCAAAGTTGTACATCTCACCATGCAAAGTTGTAGGATGATCTTGCTAGTTTGGATCGTCCTGCTGAGAGTAGATGAAGTTTAGAGATTGTTTTACATTCATTGCAAAAATTCATTGATGTATATCATAGTCTCGAACCAACTATAGATGGTTTTATTGACTTGATGTGGAGGCTAAAGACAAACGTGATGGGACCCGACAAGTGGGTTGATGTCGAGAAGAGGGTGACCAAATAACATGAAATTTCAATGTTCAATTTTAAAGAAGCTCCAAAGCAACAAATGTTGAAAGTGTAATATTTCAAGCACCCTCACATTGCACATTTCTTGTATTATATGTTCTTTGCAGCCTATGGTAGATTTCCATGGAATGACAAGGTACCTATTTATTTTGCTAGATTTTTTTTATGTAGTGTTTTTTGAAAACATGAAGCTAGATTATACTTACGTTCCTTCTAAATTTTTATGGAGTTTGAAGAGGTCCAACGTATAAAAGAAGATGTTCTTTTAAAGATCCTACATTGCCTCACCCTCCACCTCTTTTGATATCTCACCCTCCTAGGGTTGTTACTTTAAGATCAGAGGTGGAGCCTACATCTTAGGTTCGTAGAGATGCAAGGGACGTTGTGGTAGAAGTTTTAACAACAATGTTTGTAGGAGTTGATGTTGGACTGAGTCGAGAGAGTGCACGGGCTAGTTTTCATAAAAGTTTTTTTTATAGAACCGATGATGAGGTAGATTCAATGAACCTTGAGGATCTTCGGGCCTATGCAAAGGAATTTCATGATGGATGATTTGAGGTCCTTTCTCATGATAGAGAGAGTACACGAGAGGTTTGTGTTTATATTTAATCGATAATTGTTTCATTCATTAAGTATATATATGGCTTTGTAAATTTAGATATATATACAATGAATGCTAAATAAATGTTCATTGATTGCATTTTTCTAGATTATTGAATGAACATGATTTTAGAGTCTCCTCTAGTGAAAATGTAGAACAAGGACATAAAGAGGTATATTTTGTTAAATATCTATATTTAGGTTTTAAATGTATTGTTAGATGTTGCTAAAAGTTCATTTTTAAGTAATTTATGTATCTCCTTGTTAATGTGAACATATATTTTGAAATTGAAAATGGTTTTGTTCATAGAGTTGTATTTTTTTAAGATATTCCATCTTTGTCACAAGTAAATGCAAGCATGTTTTTAACTTTTTAGTTGTTATTTAAAGTATAACTTAATTTTAATTTATTTTACTCATACAATGTTATATTTAATTACATAATTTAAATTTCAGGAAATGCAAGCGAGTAACACTATGGGTGGTGGGGAGGTAATCATTTACAAATTATTATTCTTTTCAATTTTAGTTTTAAAAGTTTATTTTTAGTTTTCGAATTTAGTTTAAAATTGTTTAATTAGTATGAAATTCATATTTGCATTTACATATGTTATGGAAATTCGTTATAGGTCAATCAAGAGGAGACAGGGAAACATGCAATGGAGGATACTGATCCTCCTTTGACATAGAGTTTTATGGGTCTCCTTTGTTATGTTTGGATTAGCATTTTGAATCTGTCATTTGAACTACTGTATTACATATATGTTTTGAGTACATATTGTAGTTGTTTTGGATGAGAACTTTATTTTTGGATTGAATATAAATTAATTTTGTATAATAAATACCTATCATAATTTTGCATGATGTCCATGAATGTATGTTTTATGATTTTGTTTCATAATGCTAGTCAATCTTATATAGTAATAATATAGTTCAATTTTGTTAGGAGTAAATCTTAAGAACATATTGTGTTATGGCTACGATGCTTCATAGCATTCTTGTAGACAATAATCTATTATGTAAAAGATGATTCTCATCAATTATCCAAAGCTTGTAGTTTTGAAGTGTTGTAGACAATTCCACTAACCTAGTCAGTTTTGAGAAGTCTCTATTTCCCCAATTTTCCTAGATACAACGTTGTGTATCTTGTAGTATTGTAGATAATCTTGTATCATGTAAAATATGGATCTCATCAATGATCCAAATCTTGTAGTTTGGAAGTATTGTAGACAATTCCAATAGCCTAGCCATTTCTTGAGAATAATTTAGCATCTTTCAAATAATCAAGCAAATTGTATATTCTAGGAAGAGGCTACCGATTCTTTATTGAAATCTTATTAAGATCCCCATGGTTAATGCACATGTGCCATCCCACCTTTCTTAGGGAATAGGATGAATCGACTTCCATAAGGAGAGGAGTTGGGTTGAATATGCCCTTTGTTGATCAAGTCTTGAATTTTTTATGGATTCCTTCATTCTATAAAGCATACCTTTTGTAAATAGATGCATTGGGTGATGAAGAACCAGGAACAATATCAATGGAGTGTTTTTCCTTGCAATGTCGTGGTACTCTAGTTGGATATTTGAACACATCTTTGTATTCTTCAAGTACTCTATCAACTTCTTGTTGTTGTCGAGAGTTGAAAATGGTGGAGAGTTAACAAGTGTCAAAGGGTTGCTTTGATCCTCTTGGAATACTAAGGTTTGATCATCAACAACATGGATTTTTTAGCATGGTTAATCTGTTTTTTGGCTTGTTTTTCTGAAACCATTTCTACTATCGACATGGGTCAATGTTCAGGAATGACATACCACTGATTATGGATTTTAATAATCACTTTTTGTGATATGGACTAATAATTTCCATGTATGTCCCATAATTAGGGTTTCCTGGACAATACATCAGCTATTGAGAGTGGTGCTATATCACAAAGCACCTCATCTTGAAAAGTCTTGATGAAGTAGGCAATTTTGCATTGTTGAGTGATCCTAAGTTCTTGTCCATCCTTCATCCAACTAATGCTGTAAGGTTGTGGATGTAGAGTAGTAACAAGACCCAATTTCTTCACAATGTCTTCATAGACAAGGTTATTTTTACTACCATTGTCCACAATCAAATGCAATGGGTTATTTTGTACCCATATCTATGCATGGAATATTCGTTCTCTTTCTTCTTCGTCAACAATGGTTGAGTTCACGAGGGACATGTGTCACATAGAGTTCGAACACTTCACATGTGAACCTATCTATTGATTAGCTAGGTTCTTTGCGGTGGACATCATCCACTTTGTTAGTGTAAGCATCCCTCGCCTTTCATATAAAGATAGGGAGGAGGAGAAAGTGTTTAGTCAATTAATACTTAGAGTTATAAGAAGTCTAAAAATCATCATTCACCATAAGTTGGTTTAGAAACCAAGCCCCAAGGGTTAGCTCAAACGGTCATGATCCAAACATGAGATTTCTCCACCCAAAGTTGGGGAGGTCACGGGTTCTACTCTCTTTATCCCCTTGGGGTTAAGCTCTGTAATCAAGGCTGATAATTCACTCTATTTATTATCCATGAATCATGGGAAACTCAAAGGGTTTTTTGCGAGATTATTCCTCGGAGGAAAAAAAATGATCTAGAAACCAGCAAGCAAAGATTCATCATATGAGTGTAATTGTTAGCTTAAACATGAAGTGTTGCATTGCATATTATGAACTTAAAATGAAAAACTAATTTCCATATTTATAAAACAAAAAGAAAAAGGAAAGATTAAATTTAATGGCTAAAAGAAGAGAGTGAGAAAGATCTAATGACTAGTGCCTAAATTCTAGTGAAAGGGCATGGGGTCATGACAAAAGATAGTAGATCTCTTGGTGATCAAAGAAAGTGTGGGTGGAAAAACCTTCACACCTTAGTCTTGTTCTTTAATACCCAAGTAGCACTTCTTCTCTTGTCCAAGTAGAGGATTTCACAAGCCAAAAACCCCTTAATAAACCTACAAATAGATGAGAATAAACCTACAATCAGTACTAAACAATCCACAAAGAGATGCAAGATTTCAAGTGCTGAAATATTCCTATCTTGTTCACAAAACCATGTAGTATCATGTGAAGATATTACCTTAGTTTCCATGCATCCTTAAACAAAAGGAAGAAACCCTTAGTTAAGTTTCACCATTAATCCACAGTTAGCTCCTAAAATTAACCCAATACACTAGCACATAAGAAAATAAACACAAAGTAGCAAGGATGCTTTATTTTCCACAAGTTCTAGCAAAGAGTACAATGAGAGAGTCTCTCTTCTAAAGATGAGAGAATTGCTAAATCTTCAAATGACATTGTCAAAACTAGCAACCCTAACCACTTTGACCACGTGAAGGGGGTGCGCACCACTAAAGAGAGAGAGAAATGAAGTGAAATACATCTCAATGAAGTAGAAAACTCAATCATTACCACTCAATCAATACCTCATTGACACTAAAATCTTGACCACTCAATCATGTAACAACCTCATTGACAAGTCAAAACTAACAACCCACTCTTAAATACAAGTTGAGAAAAGAGAGGAGTGGCCTAGGAGAGGTATCCAAAGCAATAATAGTTGGTCCAAAACCCAACTAACAAGATGAAAAAACCTTGTCCAAATGATTAACAAGTCAAAAATAGCAACTCGCCCTTCAAAGAAGAGTCAAACCATGATGAAGGAAGCCTCAAGAGATGGAGTGCTCTAACCAAGGATGATGCCAAGTGTCTCAAGGGGTCCATGAGAGGTCAAAATCCCTAGAGCACCCTCTAACCAACTCCTCAATCTATGTTCCAAGTCCAACAAAAGAAAGAATAATGGTCCAAATGTCCACAACTCCGCAAAAGTTGGTCAAAGCTCATTCCAGCTTGTCCCAAGTGGTCAAAGAGGGCTAGTGTTACGCCCTTGACATGAGTCCTCGATGGGTTCCCTTCTTCACGATTCGACGACAAACAATTGGGCAGCATGGTGTGACTTGGTCATGGAGCAGGGTACATCACAAGGGAAACATGATGCATTCGATGTGGGCAGCAGATCCTTGGAGTAGCAGGGCAAGCCAAAGAGATGCAAGTTTCTTATAGGCATGGGCACGCGATAGACGTGGTACCATGGTGCGCTGGACATGAGCCCAAGGCGCCCAGAATATGGGGTTAACTTGCGAAAGTGGGAATACTTGGAAGAGGTGCACCCAGACATGTGGACACCTTGCAAACTCGACAAATGGCACATTGGGGTGTGCTTGGTGGATGCACCCACGAGAGGCTTGGACGTGGGCTCACTTGATGCACCAAATGAAACGTGAAGGAGTTATGAGGGAAACTTCGGACATAAGGCAGAGCACGCGAAGATGACTTTGGGCTCAAGAGAGAGTGTATGGAGACCGGGCAGTGGGCATGCAATTCAGCTAGGCCAAGAGAGGCCATCATAGAAGGATGAATGGGGCACCCACCTCCCTAAGACAAGGGAGAAATTTGGCGCCACACCATCTAAAAAAGAGGTCACACTTTAGCAATTGAAGCATTCAGGCAATTAAGTCATACAAGGGACGAGTCTGAGGTTGGTTTCACTTAGGAGCAAGGCTGGGCACACTTAGTAAACAAGTCGCATTGGCAGAAGGCTAGGCACTCTTTACTGGGCACAAATAGTGGAAAATTGGGCCCACTTGCAGACTGGGCACAGTTGGCAGCAGGTTGGGGCCACAGTGCAGATTGGGCACTCTACTCAATAGACAGGACACACTGCGCAGCAAAAAGGGTGCACTAGTAGTAGGCTAGGCGCACTTCACGGGCAGTGTACAACCAACAGTTCAGTAGGAATAATTGTAAGGACGACAATTATGGGTGTGCACGAGGTCAAAACGACAAGAGATTGCAGGTTGCAGGGAAATCTTGAGTTTGGGGGCTCTTTCCTTGGTTTCCTTTATTTTATGTAATTGGTTGTCGGTAGTTGTCGGGCACCCTCTTGTACATTGTATATTATTGAATAAAGATTCGGGCGCTCTTCTTGATTGCCGCACGTATCTCTTGTGTATTGCGTCATGGCTTCTTGTTAATGTTCATGAGTAAGACTTAACTGTAAAATTGGCTAACTGTTGAAATAAGTAAATGTTGGATAAGTAAGTGAGTAATGCTTGCAGTGATCTAATTGTGTGTAGCTCAAGGCGTAGTTATGGTAAACCTTAGTGAAGAGGCGTAGTCCGGGTGCAGTACTCGTAAATTGGCAAAGCCCTTATAAACAAGACACGTCGATGTTGCATGCTCCTTGGAGAAGGAAACAAAAAAGTTGGGGCATTTCTCCTGGGATCGTGACAGGTGGTATTGAGCAGAAATCGGTTGAAACTTGGTGTTTCCGTCGAAATAGTCATCACGTTAGTGCAGATCGGATAGGTTGAGGGCACAACCATGGCAGAAGCTCGCACACCCTTCCTACGTTCCTTGAGGCAAAGATTTCACTTGGTGCGCATTAATAAAAGACTTGTTGTAGGTAGGGCAGTGATCATCTTGGCAAGGTGACGAAGTACGACAACGCACCAATGACATTCTCAAATGAGGAAAGAGCCTCAAACCATGAAGACAGCGATGATGGATAGATTCCAAAGGTTGCCAAGACTAAGTCCTTGTCATGCTAGAGACGATTGCGGGGAAATTGGTAGACTCCATAGAGAGTCATGGGAAGAGGTTAGAAGCCTTAGAAGATAGGCTGAAAGCACTCACTCAGTCCATTGATGGCACGTTGGGGGACACGGAATCTAATGTGTTGTGCTCAGACACCAAAGCACTTGTCGCAGAAGTTGAAGAATGGTTAAAGGAGGTGGAAAACTTGGTTAAGTCTGTTGTCAAACGGTTGATGACCAAGATGACACCATCAACTTGTTGAAGCGAACAATGTCTTAGAGAAGTAGTTCGATGGCATCGTTAAGAATCAAGATTAAAGAACTAGATTCGTATGATGACACTCATGATGCTAAGTTGTTGGGTAACTTATGTTGGGACGTTGAGCAGTACCTTGAACGGATGGGGGAAGCTCGAATGAAGCGAAAGTGAATGTTGTTGCAATGTTTCTAAAGGGTACCACAAAGCTTTGGTGGAGAACCAGGGTGGAAGACTTGGCAACCGAACGCAATGTTGCAAAGATAAACAACTGGGCAGATATGAAAGCAACCTTGAAGGCACAGTTTGGTCCCGAAAATCAGCCATGGATCGCAAGGAACCAGCTAATGGGACTCAAGCATGTGTCAAGCCTTCAATCCTACATTAAGTCATACACCATCCTTATTTTGGAAATTACCAACATGTCCGAAGAAGATCGCTTATATTATTTTATGAAGGAACTTCAGCCTTGGGTGCAAACAAAGTTGCGTAGGCAAAACATGCAAAGTCCTGTTGCATCGACAGCAGAAGAAAACAAACTACTTCACTATAAAGCAGGGTCAAGTAAGAACTTGGAAGATGATGCTTCAGGAGAGAGGCAGGCAGGCAAGAATAGGAAAATGGAAAAGAACAAAAAACCATCCAAGAAGTAGGAAGGCAAGGAAAAGGCACGACAGTTGGATGCATCCAAAGAGAAAAAGGAAGGCATGACTATTTCTTGTTGGATATGTGCACATGATCAATACACTAAGAATTTTCCACTAAGACAGGAAACTCTCAACGGAACTGAGAAGACAACACAGCATTTGGTTGGTGTCATATAAGTCTTGAATGCAATAGTGGTAGACAATTCTATAGCAAGTCAAGAGCAAGACTTCACCATACTTAGTCATGTAGAAGCGGTGATAAACAACAAAACAATCGTGGAAATGATTGACAGTGGGGCAACTCACAATTTTATGAAGGAAGAAGTGGCTAAGGAGCTCAGGTTGGAGCTTGAGCCCGTACAACATTCCTTCAAGGCAGTGAACTCAGAAGTCAAAAAGATTGTTGGCTTGGGCAATGGAGTTCCTTTGAAGCTTGGGTCATGGCAGGGAACTACAAACTTTACAGTGGTGCCCATGGATGACTTTGATGTGCTCATGGGGCAAGAGTTGATGAGGACGAGGAAGGTGACATTGATCCCTCACTTGGACTGTTTGTCATTCTTGAGAAAGACCAGACTCAGAAGATTCCTACTATGCGGAGGCGTTTGGGCGCAACAACACGGATGAATGCGATGAGCATGGTTGTCGCAAGCAATCAAATCAAGCCTTTGGATGGTGGGAGATGTGGGTGTGTGGTTGCGGAAGGAAGATCGGATAGGAGAGCTTTGGTGGAAAGATCGTTGCAAACAGTGACGAATAACAACTTAGTCAAGTCGGTTGAAGAAAAGTTCATCGTGATGGAAGCCATGGTGAACTCAATGGAAGCCTCGATAGAGGAAGCATGGGACGTAGACTCAAGAGAGCAGCGACCCACGGAAATCGAAGACATGCAAATAACAAAAGGGCCATCCATAGAAACCATGAACATGGTGGACTTGGTGGATGCAGACTTGCCGACTAACGGAGACCGTGAGAAGGGAGCTTGCGAACCTTAGAGAAAATCTAAGGAAGAGGGTGAGAGTTCCTTACGCATGCTTGGACAAGAGGATGAGCCAGATGATCCAGAACTTATGAGATTGTGAGTTGAAGGTGGTGGTGGCACTGGCACAAATCTGCCTCTCTTGTTATACTTGAGCAAGAAGCAAAGCAACCTTGAGACAAAACCGCAAGAGATAGAGATGGGATGGAGAGTTGATCCATTTGGAAGCAGTGGCCACAGCGGTCACTTTCCCACTTCATTCTACTAGAGCAATCGAAAGGTGGCTCACTGTCCATGGGAAGACAACGAGCTGAGAAAGGGGCACCATGGTGATGGTGCCCGAAAAAAAAAAAGTGCATTGAGGCATATGTTCAACAACACTTTTTATACCCATGGGAAATGGAGGCAACCAAGACTGAAGATGGGCGCAAGTATGAATTGTGTGAGGAAACTTCATGATAGCTTGGGGTTTCTAAGTTGCGGAAGAAACTTGGGTGGCGAAAACTGAAGTCCATGAAGCATGCAGAAAAGAACTGGCAAGAGTACATTGGTTCAAGAAACTTGTGAGAAAGGAATTTCATGAGTTGGGCGAGAAGTTGGATTAGCTACTAAACTTGCCTAGAATTATGGCGCAATGCAACTGAGCATGAGGGAATTGAGCTAAGGGAAAAATCAAGATGACTCTTGGCAGGAACGACGAGTGGATGAGTAAGTCTAAATGGGAAGACTTAAGGACAGCAAATTCATGAGCACTTGGGTGGCCTTGGTGAGAAGGTTGCCTGGTGCTGCAACGGATGGCAGTAGCATTGGACATATGCTTTTGGAGGGATTGAGGCACAGGCATTCAGGCAAAAGCATTGAAGCTTTGAGAAAGGAAAGTAGTGTGGAACCTTGGTGGCTAACAACATTAGTTTGGATGGATGTAGTATGGTAGAGACAGGTATGGGTAGAAGGCTTACAGTTGGATGGATATTGTCGGGGTCAGCAACAACTTCAAGTGGGAAAGGATGTTACGCCCTCGGCATAAGTGTCTGATGGGTGCCCTTCTTCAAGATGCAATGGATAACGGTTGGGTAGCATCGTCTAACTTGGGTGCAAAGTTGGGTACGTCACAAGGGAAACATGATGAATCTGATGTGGGTTGCAGAGCCTTGCGATAGCAAGGCAAGCCAACGACAAGAAATTTTTTAAGGCATGAAATCGATAAAGAGATGCAAGTGTCTTATAGGCACGAGTGCACGGTAGACTTGGTACCACGGTGAGTTGGACGTGATCCTAAGGCCCCCAGAATATGGGGTTTACTTGTGAAAGTGGGTATATTTGGAAGAGGTGCACCCACACATGTGAGCGGCTTGCAGACCCAACAGATGGCACATTGGACTGTGCTTGGTTGATGCACCCATGAGAGGCTTGCACGTGAGCTCACTTTATGCACCACATGAAATGTGAAGGAGTTGCGAGGGATACTTCAGGCGCAAGGCAGAGCACACGAAGATGTCTTTGGGCTCAAGCGAGAGTGCATGTATATTGGGCAGCAAGCATGCACTTTGGCTAGGCCAAGAGAGACCATCTTAGAAGGATGAGTGGGGCACCCACCTCCCTAAGATAAGGGAGAAGGTTGGGGCCACAACATATAAAAGAGAGGTCACACTTGAGCAATTGAAGCATTCAGGCAATTAAGTCATACAAGAGACGAGTCTGAGGCTAGGCATACTTAGTAGCAAGGCTAGGCACACTTGGTAAACGGGTTGCATTGGAAAAAGGTGGTAAACGGGCTGCATTGGAAAAAGGTTGGGTATTCTTTATTGGGCGCAAATAGTGGCAAATTGGGCACAGTTAGCAGCAGGTCGGACGCATAGTGCATACAGGGCAGTTTGTGCAGCAAACAATGTGCACTAGCAGCAAGTTGGGCGCACTTCGCAGGTAGTGTATAGTCAACCATTTGGTGGGACGAATTGTGAGGAAGACAATTCTAGGTATGCACAAGGTTAGAACGGCAAGGGATTGCAGGTGGAAAGGAAGTCTTGAGTTTGGAGGCTCTTGCCTTGGTTTCCTTTATATTATGTAATCAATTGCCAATAGTTGTCGGGCACCCTCTTGTACATTGTATACTATTGAATAAAGATTTGGGCACTCTTCTTGAGTGTCGCACCTATCTCTTGTGTATTACATTGTGGCTTCTTGTTGATGTTAATGAATAAGACTAACTGTAAAATTGGATGTGTTGAACTAATTGTTGAATAAGTAAGTGAGTAAGGCTTGCAGTGGTCTAATAGCTTGTAGCTCAAGGTGTGGTTATGGGAAAACCTTGAGTGAAGAGGCATAGTCCAGGTGTAGTAGTTGCAAGTTGGCTAAGCCCTTGCAAATGAGACACGTTGGTGCCGCACGCTCCTTGGAGAAGGAAATAAAAAAGTTGGGGCACTTCTCCAGGGGTTGTGACAATTGGCCCTCTCACACATACCAAGATGACGAAAAATTGTGCCTCATGAAGCTCCCATGTGTGCATGAAGAAGCAGGGGCACAACACCTAGTATAAAGGACATGAATAAAATATATAACAACCAAGTGTTAGACATTATAAAGTATGACTTAGGACAATAACTTAATTATATGCAAACATTAGCATAAAATGCTATTATCTGCACTTTTCTAATAACTCATTAATTAATTATCCCAATAACCTTAGAACTACCATGGTGCAACTATAATTGATCTAGATTTGCATGTTACACCTGTAAGACTAAGTGAACTTCCTAAGTTTCTAGACAAGGTGAAGGTAATGAAATGAGTGTAATGTAATTAAAGGTGAATTAACTATAATGTTAGGGAAAGGGGGTTCGCAAATTAACCATCATGAGAGAATGTTTGAGTTCTAAGTCTACCCCTTAGCTTTCAAGAGCTAAGGGTTAATGATTTTTTCTCCATATGTGTGTCTTGAAAGGCAATTATTTTATCGTTGAGTTACCATTTCCTCGTGTCATTTTTTACAATCATTTTTATTTCTTTTTCTTTTTTTTAACAATATGACTCCCTTTCTTTGGATTTAGGTTTGATAAGATGGAACATAAGGATCATGGATTTTGCAGGGCATAACTCACATTTCATCATTTAATCGCATTTTCCTTACAGTACTTTGACTCTTTTGACTTTGACTTAGGTTTGACTCTTTTGACTTTGACTTAGGTTCCATACATAGAAATAGGATGTAGAGACCTTAGAACATGACATATAATATGTTAATTGTGAAAGGGGGACATGATCGAAATGGGAGAAATGGCTAGTGAAATGACATAATATGAAAGATGGCTAGGTAATATGTTGCGAATGACATGAAATGAGGGTCATGCTTGCTTGGATTCCTAGGAGCACAACTAACCCGCAAGGTCATACACTTAATATAATTATAAAGAAGAATTATAACCATACCATGATGCTCCTTAAGCTATTGAAACAATATTTGAGGATACACAAGTCATTATATAGTAACACCTTTGACCTCCTATGGTCATAACACTAGTGTCAACTAGATGTCCCCCTATGTATCCGGCACATGTCATGGAGAACTGAGCAAGTTGAAAGTGTTTCCGTCAAGTAACCATGGGAATACCATAGATCTCAACAATGGAACTGCTAGATGTGATGGAAGGTCACATAGGAAATAATGATCAAGTCACCCCATACATGTCAAGGGGTGACAGGACACACTACTATAAGATTAATTATATGATTAATACTTCATCAAAACCTTAGGAAAAGGATTAATCATCAATAATATGTGTAGTACCCCACTTTTCTAACTCAAACTTAGGAAATATCACATCACAACGGTACTAACATCATTCATTACACATCCCCCCTACGCAATGTCTAGGGGGGGATTTACAAAATTTCTACCTTCCAAATTCCAATGCATGTTATAACAACATTTACACCTAGAAACAAAAATAAAGAATTAAATCAAAAGAGAACTTCCACTAAGATAACAATAAGAATGCAAAACACTTGAATGATGCTTTGCATAGTTAATCCGTAACCAACAATCATACGATGTTTAAAGTAGCAGTCACTAGTAAATGCTGTTAGCAGCACAACACAGTATAGAGATCACCGATTTGTACCAGAAGCACTTTTAAATTGTTTAGAAGAAAATAGACATGCATATTTTAGCTAGGAACTTCTGATGGCAAAAACGCGGCAGCAACCATTCTGCCCTCTTCATTAAGAAAATTGAAAGTAGATGCTGCGTGCCACTGCCAGAAACATCAAAATATAAATGAGAAATACCATTTTAACTCAAGAAACTCTGAAAATTTCGAGTGCAGATATTGCTAAATGCTAGGATTAAACCAATTATTAGTTACCGAATCAACAGCTTCCAATTTGATTCCATTGGATCGAAGGAAATTTCTAATGCTTGGATCTACTAGCTCAGTTCGCTTGCCACATCCAAGCACCAGTATCTCTGTCATTAACAAAAGTAACATCAATTCTTATCAATGCCCTATATTGGCATTTAATATAAAGTTTCAAGAGACTGTCTGTGAGTACATCTTCCTTATAGCTATAGAAGACTATGACTTACAACATTCATGCTTTTCAGACAACATAAACTAGGGAACTGAACTACTTCTAAAGAATTAAGATGTGTTTTTTACTTCAAAAATAAGTGAACAAAGAAAAATGTCACATATTGCTCTTTTCATCTAGAAAGATCTTAAAGTTTGTTCCATAAATACGAACTTTCCTCAACTACCAACTTGCACAACCCATATATCAGGGAATGATAATATGATCACCACATTTCTCTTTAAAAAAGGACTGGATTCTAGTTATCCTACTGTTTTGACATGAGCACCCGTAAACTTGGAAGTGAATTTTAATGAAATATTCAGTTTTGATCTTTTGGTTGCTGGAAAACAATCATCATTCAGCAATGGCAAGAAATAAAACAAATGGGCAAGCTACAACCCTTGAAGCTATCAAGAAAAGAGAACCATAAAGGTAAAAAAATTGCTGCCAGATAGTAGAATAAGAAAATTTCAAAATTATAATAAAGCTAAAGAAAGGAAGATTAAGTTAGGATAGGATGAGTCCCAACACTCACAACGAATTGAATACACAAATAAGACAATGAAGGAGGTGGTGGACCAATGGTGGCTTGAACTTCGGATTAGGGCAAACATAGTGTTTCCTTAAAATCTCTGTATAAACTTTAAAGTAAGAAAGGCTTGTCATACTTTATGTTTTAATCATGCGCATAGCATTGAAGAGCACAAGAGTCAAACTAAACAATTCTTACACAATCAGAATATGAGCCTACGTTATAGATCAGAAATCTTCTCTTTTGATGAGTGAATAATATATGCCTCACTTAAGCCCAACATGAGATGATAATGCAGCCCATATACTTCAACACAATATGATGTAATCTTCTTGCTAGAAATCCAGAGAGAGAGATTATAAAGTCAATACTGCCAAAACACTTCAACCAAAAAATGCAAAGTTGAAAAGAAAGAGAAAGGACAACTAATGACACCGAGTTTCTATGAAATTTTTCAAAACATCACTGACCCATGTGACTTAATTCTCTAAAACAACAAATAGCAGCCCCAACTAAACAACCTTTCTTAACATTTAGAGATAGTAAATGTTTTACGAACCAATAATGTCATACCAATATATCATGCCCAAACCTGAAACTCTAGCCTTAATAATCACAATACAAAATTGAAAATGTATCATTTAGGCTTACAGGTGTTTGAATGTGTGTACATGTACATGTTTGTCTTGATATGTACTGATCTTAGTCTTTTTTCTCTCTAATGCTTTATTTTCTCCTTTGAACTTCTGTTAGTGTAAGATTAGAGACATTAGGCTTTTTTTATTGAATTAGTGCTCCATATGAACCCCATAACTCGGCCGACTTATAATTCATGGCTCTATGCCTTCCAGGGTGTGAACCTGGGTTATTAACATGGCAACACCCTATCTCAGCCACTAAACCACAATGCAATGGACAACATTATGTTATTTCTAATGCACTTTTACAGTGGAAGCCCAAGATATACAAGTTTAATCCAAACTTCATCTTCATAATTATTTAAAGATCTAGTTTGGACCAATCTTTGTTTAATTTAACACAAACCCAATTTCAGGACCAAAATAAAACTGAGCACTTTTCTATCCAAAATTAAATGTAAGAACAAACAATAATATACAAGTAATCTGTCTTAAATTCTAGGAAACAGAGAATGGGATGAGTGTAAACCTAACACCTCATTTCTGTAGGTGTCGTTTATAACTTTATACTACCAATTTTGTAGTCAAAAGAACCCAGCTATATGGTGTTATCTATACTTAATCAAATTAATAATTATGGCAAAGAAGAAAACTGATGATCCCTAAAGGAATGGGAAATTAGTTTTCACTATCTATATTATTGTAAAATTGCAAAGGCTAAGTAGGGATTCCATCAATAATTAGTGAAGAAATTTAACGATATAACTTGTAAATGTCAATGATTTGAAAACACCCATCTATTCTCAGTTTGACTCAGAACTGACGAGTCTACCTAAACCCACACCAAAATGGTTTCGCAACAAGTCAAACCTGGGTCAAACTAATTTGACTCAGTTAACTGGGCCAGTGCAATGAAACATTGTTTGACTCAACTGGTTTTTGAAAAACATGTTTGACTCGTTTGACCTGTTCAACCCAGCTACCTTGTATTTTTAATTTTCCATTTCAAGCTCATTTTTTAGAAGGGATGTGCACTAACTTACTAGGGTTTCTCAAGAACATTAACAAGAGGACGTAGGGCACAACTAGGGCACAAAATTTGTCAACATACCTCTGTTCTAGCACAACTTCCACGACATTGCAAAGCTGTTTGGAGCCTTTCTATTGGATTGCAGAGCTAGGGCACACATTTTCTGCTGGTTTTCACATGACTTACTTGGATATGTTATTATTGCATGCAATTAAGTGTAATTCTTCATGTCTAATCTAATTTCCAAAAAAAATAACTTCATATCTAATCTAAATTCAAAGCAAAAAACTATTAAATTTCTTGAAAATCTATATTTTGTGTATATATCTACATGTCGAGTCATTGTCAGGTTTTTGACAAGTGACGAGTCAAGTTTAACTAGTGGGCCAAAACAAGATCTAGGTCAAATTAAGTCTGCTAACTTTGAGTATATGTTTAAGTTATTACAAAAATAAGCTAGATCACTTAATGGCGAAACCTTAGATAGGGTTGAGACACATAACTAAGCATAAAGGAAGATACACCTAAGTTGCCAGGAAACATGGGTGCGGGGAGTGGGACACCACTTTTTGAGACAGGGTACTTGGGTTCGTCAAGGTATTGTACACACACACACACACACATATATATATATTAAATTATAAAATTAAAAAGTTAAAAACATGCCACATGCATATTTCTTCAAAATTCAATGGTTCATCATTCATTCAATATTATCATTTACATTGGAACATAAAATTTGATATCAAGTGGAAGTCCAAAGTTATATTATGATTGTTCAAAAAACTCAAAATATTGAACAGTGAACAATGGAAAAGATAAATGATTTGGCTTCCTCGAGCCATGTCATCAACATCCTCAGGATCATCATCAACATCACTAAGGTCCATTGTCCTCAAGTCTAACTCCGCCCTTCACAAAACGATGCCAAGCCCTCCACTGAACGTTGCCTAGTCCCTCCTCCGAACTCTGTCAGACTTTGCTTCTCAATGATGAGTGAAACATTACCGCCGACTGTGGGTTTGAGGTGTCGCCGTTGAGTTTGATGTGTCGTCGAATCAAGGGAAACAATGAGATATCAGATATGAAGTCCAGATATGCGTTTAGGTTGGGGATGGGGGTACCTTTCCCCTTTAATTATTTTTTTTAATTACTTAAACAAATGTTTAATCCGACAGTGAACCCACATCAAGGTACGACAAACCCAGGGTCATGCTCCTCTTCATCCTCATGAGTCTTCTTGGATTTGATGAAAGTTGTGTCTTCATCAAATGTAACATCCCAGCTGAGCTCAATCTGACGGAATCCTGGGATGTAGATACGGTAAGCCTTTGATTGCTCACTATAGCCCACAAATATTCCCTTCTTTACTGAAGGTTCCAACTTTGATCTCTTTTCTTTTGGAATGTGAATAAATACAGGACATCCAAATATTTTTAGATGGCTAACTTCAGGCTTCATACCAGTAAACATCTCTTCTGGGGTCTTGTTGCCAAGAGCACTGTGAGAGATTCCGTTATGTACATATACTGCGGTTCTGGCTACTTCTTCCCATAGATGCATGGGTGAGTCTTCATCTTGGATCATGGCCTTCATTGCTTTTATGATCGTTTTGTTCTTCCTTTCAGCTACACCATTATGTTGTGGATTATAGGGAATAGTAAGCTCCCTCTTAATCCCTGCTTGTTTACAGAAATCTTTGAAATCGCCTGAAGTGTATTCCCCTCCATTATCTGTCCTTAGAATCTTTATCTTCTTTCCAGAGAGGTTTTCTACAAGAGCCTTGAACTCTTTAAACTTTTCAAAGACTTCATTCTTATTCTTCAAAAAATAAATCCATGTTTTGCGGGAGTAATCATCAATAAAAGAAGCATAGTAAACATACCCACTTAGTGGAGTGGTGGACATAGGTCCACAGATATCTGAGTGAATAATATCCAAAGTACCTTTTGCTTTGTTGTCGTTGCTTGGAAATGGATTCTTCGTACTCTTTCCTTGAGCACATCCTTTGCATACTCCTTCATGATCAACCTGGATTTCTGGTAGTCCAGTCACCACCTTACTTACTATGGGTAAGGCTTTATAGTGTACATGATCTAGTCTTCTATGCCATAGCTCACAAGGGCTCATGGTACTGGTCATCAATGTTGTATCTGCATGACCCTTCAGTTTGTAAAGTCCTCCTTCTTCTACTCCAATGACTACAACATCATTGATAGTCTTCCCCTTTGGCCACATAAGAACTTCACCATCTATAAATGCAATTCGAAGACCTTTCTTATCTAATGTTGAAATAGATAGAAGGTTCTTCTTTAAACCTGGTACATAACGTACATCCTTCATGTTCATGGACTTTCCAGAGTCCAATTTGTAAGATGATTCTCCCATTCCTTTGATGGGGTATTGATAATCATCTCCAAGCTTTACCTTGTGTGGAGATTCCTTCTAAATGAGCTGTGAGAGGGATTCTTTGTATCCCGTCATGTGTTTTGAAGCTCCACTATCTACTAGCCAAGTATCACTTCCATGAGATACTGAACTAGTGAGGGCTGATATTAGAACATATTCTTCACTGGAGTCTTCATCTTCTCTATTTTTTACTTCTTCATCATACTCACTATCTTCTGTTGCATGAGCATGAAATCTCTTCTTCTGCTTCTTATGATGTCCGGATTTGAGTGGACAATTTCTTGCAATGTGTCATGTTTTGTGATAGGAGTAACATTCAACTGAAGATAGGTCTTTCTTGAACTTCTTTTTCTTCTGAGGTCTTCTTGGAGAGTCCTCTCAGGGACGTACATTGTTCTTCCTTTTCCTTCCACCTTTGGCATGAGTTGCCAAAGCTTGATCTTCATTGTCGTTTAGTTTCTCCTCTCTCACCGCTATTCTTTCTTCCTCTTGCACACACTCTTCCCATAGCTATCTGAACTGGATCAATTTCTTTCTAGCACAAATGCCACGAACAAATGGTTCCCAATCTCTGGGGAGACCATTCAAAGTGGTCATCACAACTTCAGTATCCTCTACCATGTCTCCAATAGCTTCTAGTTGTTCTTTTATCTGGGACACTCTAGAGTAGTATGAGTGCAAGGACTCGGACTTCAAGATCTTCACTCCATTGAGTTGATTTCTCAAGGTCATCTTCCTATTAATGTTCTTCCCTTCAAATAGGTTGGTCAGGTATCGAACATCTCTTTTGGAGTCTTCTTGGAAGACACTTGGGGGATCAAGTGATCTTTGATGGAATCAGCTATGATCCTCTTTGCCTTGACCATATTCTTCTTATGTTTTGCTTTGGCTTCATCTCCCTCAGGTTCTGTAAGTCCTTCCTTTATAAATTTTTCTAGGTCATGTTCTTCAAGGATGAGCATGACTCTATACTTCCATGCCCTGAAGTTCTCAGCTCCTTCAAGCTTCTCATCAAGCTTGGTATTGCTAGTCATCTTGATATAATTAGTACTATTATCACCTAACTTGTAGTTGCCCCTAGAGATGAATCCAAGATGGATGGCAGAGGGAATGGGCAACCGAAAAGGTGCAACCAAGATAGCCTCGACTCCCAATAATGGATGGTTGTCACGCCAATCGAGGCAATCTTCACTTTATGTTATCTAGCCCAAGACAACAAAGGGGGAGACCCAGATCCACTCCCGATAGAAGAGATCGGACCAAAACACCAGATCAAATCAAATATGGATGAAGTACGTAAGGCGTATGGTGAACCCTAGATCTATGGATGAAGTCACAAGATGAGAAATAGGTTGGATAAAGGGGTTTAAGCAGTGTGGCTTTGGTCCATTATGAGTGTGAGAGTGACTTATGATATTTGAAATAAGATCCAGGATTAGGGTACTAGTCAATTATGAGAAAATCCACTACCTTGGGAACCGTGTCCAATGCAAGGTAGTTAAGGACCAAATTGGGGCTAAAGGTGAGCTTGATGGATGGATATGACAGTGTTAAGGTACTCAAGCAACCAAAACAAAGATCAAACCACAAGCAAACTCAACAGTCCAAGAAAGTCGAATTAGCTTGGAGAAAAATCAGTGCCTTGGGAAATGGGCCAAATGGAGTCAGATGTCCACCAACTTGTAGATCAGGAATGTTGAGGTGTTGAGGTAGGTGGATCTTGAAAATTAGGATCATCCAATGGCTAGATCTCAGTAGATCTGAGATTGAAATGTATCACAAAGTGACCCAAGTGGGGCTCAACCCTCAAAATGAGGAATGGAGCCCACAAGGTGAAAATCACTAAAGTGACACACTAGGGGTAGGTTATCAAATGTGTAGATGAAGGATCAAGTGGGATCTCACCTACCCAGGTGCTAGATCCTAGCAAACTCACCTCTCCTAGGAAGTGCGACCTCCCTTGGAGAGATAGTTTTGCCTTGGGAAATGGGTCAAATGAAGGCCAATCTTCACCAAACTACAGATCCGGATCGTCGTGGATGCTATAGAGGTGGGTTTTAAATTTTATACCCAAAATCCAAGTGGATCTTGCTAGATATGAAAAATTGTAAAATGAGGGTTTGAAGTAACTTAGACAAATGGATAGATCATGGAAAGAGAAATTACCTTGACATCATACCTGAGTGATGGATGAAGATGCCTTGCTGTTGAGGAAGACTCCCGCAGAGATCATATGAGAAATTGTTGATGTTGCTTGCCAAAATGATGCCCTAGCCCAAAAGTGCGACCTCCTCTTCCTGTCAACCAAGGAAAGCAATTTCAATCAGTTGAGCAACAATGGAGGAAATACAAGTGAAAAGCAAATGATAACATGAAATAGAAGGTCCTAGGACAGTAATACTCCCTGTTACCGACGAAGAAACCCAAAGAAGAGGCAGGGAGAGTCTTCCCCTACCAATGCGTCCTCCTTGAACTAATTCGGCCTCCACCTGTAGATGACAAAAACGTGGTACAAAAGATAGCAAGACAAAGGAAAAATCAACGAACGAACTCCAAAAACATTCACCACAACACAACAGATAGATGCAATAATAATTCTCTATTCCAATAATCCAGAGCCAAAAGTCCCCTTTACAATGAGAAGCTCTCTCCTTTAAATAGGATGGAGAGAGGCCACAATCCTAACCACTTTTTGAATGAGTGGCTAAGATTAAAAGATCAAAAGATCTAATCAATGGTTCAGATGAGCTCAACAATACAATACATGGATCAATAATAAAATATAACAATATGTGGACAAACTCGCCCTAAGAGAAGGGATCCCACCAAATCATAATGATAAAACATAAGAAATAGCTCATGGTGGGTCCAAGGGGTAATTTTTAACACCCTTGGTCAATCCCCATGGCACAATATCCAAGAATAAATGATCTAGACACCAAATCATGCCTCTCTGGGAAAGTCGTGAGCCTTGGGAGGCTCCAAAAAATCATATAAAATGCCATAAGTGATGGATGTGGATCCTGATGAAGCTAAAACTGCTGGAGAAGGTGTGGAAGACATCCCACTCATCATCACTGATCATCCCATGCCATAACCTTGCCTCAATAGCCCAAATCGAATTCCTCTGTAGCCATTTTTACCATTTCTAGACTGCCTCGGGAAGTGTGAAACTGCCCAAACTGCCTCCTAGAGTGCCTGCGCTGTCAAGGTAAGCTCACCAATGAGTCTGGGAGGGGGGTAATATGGTAATAACAAGTGGCTGGACCACCCCCTCCATGCACAGCAGCCTAGGTGAACCAATAAAATCTCATCACTGCTCTGACAGGGCCTTTGACAGGCCAAAACTGCACTAGGATAGCCAACCGAGGCTAAAAATCACTATAACTGCCTGGAACTAAAAATAGACTGTCTCATTGGACTCATAAGGTCCAAATCCATCTAAGATGTGTACTCATACACCATATAGACCTCTCCATGGTCAAAAATAAATGCTCATCGTATCCAGCAGGCCAAATAATAATAATCTGTAAAAGTGTTGAAAAGCACAAATCATCATCATAAGCTTGAAACCACTACATAAGCCCACCATGGTGACCTGTAATAGACCATATATCATCTATCTGTAACATCTGAGGTCTGCCACCTCATGTCCTGTGGTTGACTTTTGGTCAAACTGGATTTAACCAAGTCAACATGACCAAAATATAACTCAAACTGTCATCAAGCTACTGCAAGGTGTCAAAGGTTAAAACATGCTTTACAATCCATTCAAATAGCAATTATAACAAGAAGTAATCATTACTGGTGATCTAAATCCAAATATAATAGGTCATTAATTATTATTATTACTCAAACAAGACTTTCAAGGTCATACTCACTTCATAGTTGTGATCAATTTGCTAGTGAAGGGTGAAGGCTAAGAATAAAATGGTTAGGTCAAAGGATGACTTACTGACTTAACACTGTGACACTTTGGATATGGAAAAGGGAATACACACCATAGCATATAGTGGACAAGCAACAACACAGGGAATGGCGATGTCTCACAAATGGGTAAGTTGTTCAAAGAGTGTTTATTCACCTTGACAGATGCGCACAATCCATAATACAAATGAGGCCAGCAATCTTTTTGATATAGAGTTTAAGTTCCATTGCTTTTTGGGCCTATAGTTTCCATAGCCTTTGATCTATGTGTGTTTACAAACACATTGCATAGTTTTACATTTATTTAAGCTTCTTGCTACAGGTGTGTTTTTAAGGCACTTGTTTACCTGAGCACTTCTAGGTGTGTCACGACTCACAGACAGCTTGTTTACCTAGGTATTTACATTTCACAATAGATATAGCATTTGATATTTCATAGCCATTTTCATTTGGCTTTGCCTTTCATTCATGTGTGTTAAGAAACACATTGCATGAATGGGCTTTTCATACAAGATACAACATTTCATTTCCATACTTTGTATTCATGGCAGCACTAAAAGTTTCTGGTTTAGCCAACAGCATCTTTAGTGACTAGGGGGACTAATCCAACTCACCATAGGTAAGTTTTGTCACCAACTCAGAGCCGAGACACAATAAACAGGGAAGCTCATCCAATATATAGGCTATAGTGGGGGAAGGTCCTCCATGCCACTAGTCAAGTAGTAAGTCAAGGTAATGAACAAACTGGGTAAGTCATGGATGGATGAAGACAATGAATAATGAAACCGACACTAGCAAGCCAAAGTATGGCGAGAATGAGCACCTCTATTCTCCCTAGGGAGGGTAAAACCAATGAGTATAGGCCAAGAACTTCTAAGATTGAGTAGGGACAAATATGATATATATATAAGTACAACCAAGTCCACATATCTATATGATCGCCAGATCATGATACTAAATGCTAAGACATGCTAAGAAAATGGAAATAAAAGCTATATAACCATAACACCATAATATACCTGCTGAGTCATATACCTGAAAGATCATCATCTGAACCATCATCTGTCCTCTGAAACTGTTGCTGTAACTCTGGGCACTACTGACTGCTCTGTACAAATGGCTAAATAGCTACATCGGTCATCTCTCTGAGTGTCCTGAGACTCAGTCATGGCATGGGGAATAAAAATGCTGTCCAAAATCTGATATTGATCCATAATAGATGCTCATCTCAGCATCTCAATGCAAGGGAACTGGCTGAATAGTGTACTAGAATAAGAAAAATAATGTATGGTAGCCCGACTACTATATATGTGATAACAAGTACTTCAAATGGAAATAGAATAGATTTGAGACTTAGCAGAAAAGTTGTCCTTCTGAAAACTACTTCTACTTTGACCTAGGGTTTGTTAGAGAAACCTTAATTTTCCAACTACGGGATTTTGGAAAACTGAATGGATGAGCAAATTCGCCTCCTCAAGGCGAGTTGAGCAAAGTACTCCTTCCAATTCTGTGAGCAGATGATCCAAAAACTTGATGCCCTAATTCTCCCGGGCTGTAGTGGGGGACCCAAAAATGAAAATTCTCAGAACTGAAATCTGCTTCGACGGAAAGATGTGCCCTAGTGAGGCGAGTTAGATGCACTGTCTTTTTCAGCTGATCTATTGAGGGAGCTCCCGGAACAAGAAGCCCTAGTTTCTGCAGTTACGGAGGCTGCACAATGTTTTCTTTTAGGCCTGCTCTGATACAATGTTAGTTTTTACTTGTTTACCATATAACATTAAACAATCTATCACTGAAAGAAATACAAGCACAGCAAGAACACAATGTTTTCTCTCAGGGAAACCACAAGGGAGAAAACCCCGGCAAAATCTTCCTCAATATAGAATTCACAAAGTACAAAAATAAACCCCAAGACAAAATCAGCTACTCCTCCACTTGTGCAAACTTCTCTCTCTCTCCTATGCGAACTTGTGCGAGTGAGATGAGTGAGTACAAATGAGATACTCCTCCTCTATTTATATTCTTCTGTTGAGGTGACATTTCCCCAACTGGGCCGACCTCTCAATTACATAATATAATAATCTTTTCTGGGTTCTTCTAGGCCGACACAAGACCTGGGGTTTACATTGACTCTTTCAATGACTCTTACATTATTAATTACATCAATGACATCTCCCGAAGGAGGAATACAATAATACAATAGACAAGTACAAGTAGAATATCTTCCGCAGTTTCATTTCTTTAACATCTTCAACATCCTCAGTGGTTACTGCATATGTATCATTATTAGTTTCATTTTCAGAACCCTCTTCTCTCCAGCAGAATGCCTCAATGGCTGAGCTACTTCTTGTTCCATTCCTTGCTGCACTGAAAAGTTACTAATATCTGTGTTGAGATACCACATTTTCAGCTGATCATGGGTTTTATGAGATGGCAATACTTTCTGCGCAAAATAATATTGAGACTCTTCAGTTAAAGAAAACCTACATACCTGCTCTAAACTTCTTGGCGATAAGTAATTAGGTAAAGTCTCTCCATTATTAGGGCATATATTCTGTTTTTTTTGTCCATTTCAATGGCCCTTGTTTAATATTTGAATTTCACTTCTGCTCTATTTCTGCTTAGGTCAAGTGTCTCCATTATCAGGGCATATATTCTGTCCTTTTCGTCCTTTTCAATGCCCCTTTTTTAATTTTTTAATTTCACTTCTGCTCTATCTGCTTAGGTCAAGTCTCTCCATTATTAGTGCATATATTCTGTCCTTTTCGTACATTTCAATGGCCCTTATTTAATATTTGAATTTCACTTCTGCTCTATTTCTGAAGTAGAAAGAAAAACTATTGTTCTCTTGTAATTTTTGGAACCTTCTGCACAGCAGTATGATCACTTGAAGAGAGCAGTTTGATATCCCGGAGAGGTGGAGGACTAGTTTCTCCTCCTACACAGCAGAAACACTTGGAAAGAGCAAGGCTCTGACAGCACCAGTTGCAAACGTTCAAATAAATATAAAGGCACAAGAGTCTACACAAATATATTTGAAGCAAATGATTAATAATTGATAAAATGATAATACGATTAAATTGATATGATCTCTTTATATAGCATTTGATGAGATAGGTTACAATGAATGGTCATGCCCTTTACAGTTTAACTAATAATAATTAACATATAGTAAGTTATAAATTAGATACTATTTATATTAGTAACTTACCTTACGTATATTACATACAGTAGCTTTGTTTTACTGATATTCAACAAAAACACAATTAATTGTATCAAATTTTCAAAATTATTTCATTATACAATGTCAATCTCAACCTCTAATTTCCAACTTACTTTTATTTATTGTAGGAAGAAAGGAAAAAAAATGAGATGGGCACAACAGTTATATCAATAAATTTCCAGTTTATTTATCTAACACGCATATGCACAAACATCAACATGTCAAAATCATTTAATCACATGACCACCACCATCTCACAAATGCAGATACAGACAAAGATATACAAGATTCAAGATAAAGTGTAAAAGATAAAGTTGTTATTTATAAGCCTATTTCAACAGAAAGCATAGCTAGACAGAAAAATAAATTTGTTTACCAATTCATTATATATTTAGATATATAATTATTGCAGGACAAGGACACAACAGAGAAAAAATAAAAGAGGTAGTTAACCGGAACTGTTTGAAGACTATTATACTGCACTTAAAATCTCATACAAGCATACTATTTCATGTTACAAAACAGATTGCTATCTACAGTCAAATATCAATCATTGCATACAACTTGTTGATCCATGTGTTCACATCCAGTTCAAAGCTCCAGTCACGGAGAAAATATACAAAATATAGGCTTACTGGTTTAACAATCACCTGGAACAGGCCGTAAAAGCTGGAAGATTGACAAACTGCAAAAACCAACAAGGAATTTTCTGAGCAGAAAATATTTGAGTAATAAAGAGTATTTTGTAAGGCAAAACCTTCAGTGATTTATCATCACAATAGTATCCGACAAATGCAATGCTAATATATCTATTTGCTTGTCAGCTAGGATGAAGAAAGACATTTTGATACTTCATCTATTCAAAAGGAAATTTCCCCACAATAGAGGCAATTTAATTATAGCCAAAAACTCTACTTGTGTGAACCATTATTTCTCTTTGCCTTGTATTCTCTCTTCGGCACATGTGTCATGGACATTATCAAAGACCCAACCTTTTAGATAAATCAGTAAAACATATAGAATTAAATTAATGCCTAAATTTCCTTAGCTTGAACCATTACCTCTTCATTCCCACTATTCCCTACATGTTAAAATAGCTATCATAAGACCAATGTCTTTAAGATGATCCATTTCTTTCCTACTCTGACATGCACAGACTACTGTCAAGATAGAACAAAGAGAAAAATAAGGTATCAACAACAGAGTGAAAGATACTTCTCATAAAGCATAACTAACCTTGTGGAAACATGTATTATGAAGAAACAAACAATGGAAACCTCATCTATAAATCCATAAAAGATTGAATCTAAGAAAAAACCTTTTGCTTTGTAAATCAAATGCAGAGTCAAATTGGGCCTTATTAAAAGTAAAACCTACCAATGCTACTGGATTAACTGTTGAGAATTGAATGGATATGTATGCAAATGGTCAGATGAAAGACATAATTCAAAGGAAAATATTTACAAAAAAATTGAAAAAGAAAGAAAATGTCTTCTTAGAGCAAAGTCAATTCATTACAAGGTACACAATTCATGGGTGTGTATCAGAATCAGTAAAACCTTCCGAAGAAGGTGCGGCAGCTATCCCAGATTTAGAAATCAGGAAATCGTCACCCCAATTTTTTAATAACTATATATTTATATGAAAAATAAACAGAAATTTTAAGAAAAAAGTTTGATAAAATCTAAGTACCAGTGTTACACTTATCAGTGATATATCGCCGGCAAGTCGATATATCACGAGTTAAACACCACAGCGATATTATCACCACAATTTATTGCAATAATTTCGTCTTTAGACTTGGGTTGGCAGGTGCGGGAGGGGTCATCTTTGACCCCGGGGGAAACAGAATGAATGACTACGCCTAGGGGATTGGAAATAAAACCAACAACGCTGCCGAATGGCTAGCTTTGATTAAAGGTTTGGAAATTACCATCAACATTGGAATAAAGGACTTGATAGCCGTTGGGGACTCTTTATTGATCGTCCGCGATGCCCGAAAAATCATCATGAAACGCAATATTCCATCCACTAAATTTCAACATCTCCTCAAGTTTCTCAGCAGAGAATTCAATTCCATCAGCATCCTCCACATTCTCCGCTCAAACAATCAGCATGCCGATGAAATGGCGAACAAGGGAGTGCTTCTAAGCCATGGTTATATGGTTCAAAATGATAAGCTTCCACTACTTTGTTGGGTTCCCTAACCCTCTTCACCCTTGGGGTGTCTCTTCCCCCTATACACGATTTCCTAACCTATACTCCACTACCACCTTAACGAACGTCAACTCCCTCCTTTGCATGCGCACAGCTGTCTCTTGGTTTTTGGGCTGCATGCTCCATTTATGGCCTTCACATTGCCCTATCTACCACAATCATTCTCTCTTTTCCCTCGCTGCGATCATCTCCTTCCTCAAACGGTTTTCTGCAAGTCGGCATTTGGCTCTCGTCCAGGGTATGGGTGATTATCCTTCTGCGTCCTTAGCTCCCACCTTGGGCGCTATTACTCCACCTCTCGACCATCCCTTTTCCTGTTCTCTCTGCAACAAATATCTGCCTCTGCGTTCCACTCACGAGCATCTAGACGTCCGTCTCCTTGGCCCTCTGCGTTCTCTGGTCGACGACCTCTCAGCCCTTAGCGTGTGTGCAGGAAGTGAACCAACCCTGGACCCTACTTCCCCCCTGTCTACTCAGTGCACTCTGGCAGACGCAATGGAGGATCAGCTGCGTTTGGTTAGAGCGGAGAACTCCGAAATCAAAAGGACCTTGTCCAGAATGTACACTCTTATGCACTCCATGAGCACAGAAATAAGGAATAATAGCAATCTCATGAATGGTCGTATCTCTTCCATCTCTGATACGGTGGACTTCACTGCTAGCACCATTGCAAATGTGGATACTAAAGTGGATGACAATTACAGGAACATCTCGGATTTGGACAGCAAGATGGACAAACTAAGGGAGGATTTAGCTCGCTGCATTCCTTGCTTCCATGACAATAAAGGCTCCAGCAACAACCCTGAGAACTCTATGGAGAGTCCAGAACCACCGGACTAGAGTCAAATCTAGCTCTGCAGCTTCTTCTGAACATCCGGGTCATCTGTCTTCTTTCTTGCTATAGCTAGAATAGACATAATTTTGGATAATAGTCATCTAAATATGAGTCTTATGGATCTGAAATCCTATTTTTGTAATGTATTGCTTCTGCATACTTAGTCTGGGACAATTCGTGAAGGTTTACAGTCATCTTAGTTTTAGTTTTTTAAGAATTAAAAGAAGTTTCAGGAAGCAGATGAGAAAAGTTGGAATCCTGGCACCTCTCAGAGGCAAACCAGAGACTATATTTCTGTAATTTTGTATGACTCTTTTTAATACAAAACCCTATAACCGTTCTTGTTAAAAAAAAAATCATCTTTAGAAATTGCCGCGATAATTTCAGTAAATATCGAGAATTGATGGAAATTATCGCCATCCTTGTCAATTTTGCCTTATAACCAGATTCTTGGTCTTTTAACCCTCATTTTGCAAAAGTGAGATAGGGGATTGAGCTCTGAGGACACTGTAACCATTTCTCATCAAGCAAACAAAGGGGAAATCCACTGTTTTCATTGCCATCAATCAAGCAATTTTTGTTTTGATGTGATTTTCTATCATCCTGTCAGGACTTATGAGTCATGAATCAGGACAGAGACCATATTTCAGTATTGATGGGTGATGTACCACATCATATCTTATATGTCAGTTTTATTTCAAATTTATATAGCAATGTGTTTGTTTGATGTTGTTGTTGCTTTAGATGTTTAAAACATTGAAAAAAAAAAGATTATTTTTGTATTTCTTTTAAGTTTCCCAATATTTTCCCCGACATTGCCAATAAGATATATTCCAAACCCTCGGCTATAAATTTGCTAACAAGATAAATGTAACATTGATTCTAACACCATATAAAATCAGAATTTCAGATTTCTAAATCATACATAGTCTGAATTTCAGTTTTCTACATTGTAAATAGCATTCACACCTTCTACAAAACCAAAATGTCAAAATCAAAAATTACACATAGACATGTCTAAGTCTCACGAGAGAAATTAGGAGCAGCATGTGACACAAAGGCTCACCTCTGTTCTAACAGGACGCCTCCTCTTTATCACTTATATATGCTTTTGTACAACTCCCAGCTTATTCTATAAAAAGATAGAGTGATTGTGAGGATACTGGGTTCTTTTTTATTTAAATTATTTGGCTTGAGTTCCGTCATCTTTCCTCCCATTATTTTCGTTTAACATGTGAGAGAGCATATTAGTCACTGTGAGTTAGAGGTCACTCTCATCCTATACATGTGATTCTATCCCTAGACATGGTGAGAGAGGGTTCCTGTAAGTGATATGACATCCCCTGGAGTGCTTTGAAGTTGAAGCCAATATCTCAGAATTTTGTAGTGCTAAAGAGTTGGAATAAAGGTACCATCTTATTTGGTGGCTAAATCTCAGTTGTTTGATTTGCTTGGTTACTTTACTTAAATTTTCTGAATTAATTGGCATTGGGAATTACTCCTGCTTAATTGATTTTCTACTCCATCACCCACAGAATTCAAGGCACTACAGTCACAGATATTAATTTCCAGACTTTAACCTTACTGTTTTTGTTTCTTTTACATGCACACTTTGCAAGAGCAGATTTGAAGTGTTTTTACAGCAGACTTGCATAGTTATCAATGCAGAATTAATTATTTCAGTGTAAATCAGAGTTGTAGCTTGCTATCTGGGGTTATTTCACACAAATTTAAGGTCTTATTTTTAAATTACAGCAAATTAATCTTGCAGTTTGGAAGAGTATTTTATCTCCCAGGAATATATTTTATCTCCAGACCCCCCCTGAGGCTAAAAAGCACTAACCCGAAGTGCAAAGGGATTGTGCAAGGTGACATTGGCACCTTCCATGGTTACTTCTTAACCAGATGGTTTTGAGTGTTAACACATCCTCCACCAATGGCTTCTCAACTCAAGAGTTTCTCTTCAACATATGTGAAAGGTGGCTCCAATGCTCCCAGGGCTCTATGCCCAACCTCTAAGTGCATAATGCCCTCCATCGAGGTGGTCGCTCCACATGTCTCAAGCACCCATCCTCCTCAACAAGTGCACCCTTTTAGAAGTTCTCAAACAGCCATGTGTGACAACTACCACATCAAGAAGTGCACCTCCCTAGCATTGATTCCAAGGTAAGCATGCACCATGTTACCGCGCAAACTAGCAGGTCGTAGTTAAAGCACCGAAGATCGCTGCTAGCCACGGTAACCTGAGAGGTGTTACCCACTATCACCAGGATAACTACCCATGCACTTCCAGTTGGATCTTCTCCAACTCAAGGGGGCATCCCTCGATAGGATTGCTCGGCTATGACAATGAGGGCACAAGGTGAATTGGATGAGATAGTCGTAGCAAAACGGGGGTTTGGAGTTTTTAGGATTTTTATAATAAATGATGGAAAGACTGGAGATCAGTTCCAATATCCAACTAGGATAATGGAGTCAAGGTGAATCAAATGGCAAGTGAGGCCAAGAAGAATGTCCTTCAAGAATTGGCCTAGTTCCTTCAGAGATTAGGGTCGGGACAAGAAAACAAGTCACATCACCATGAAGATAACAATGAAGTTCAAGGTCTACAAGAAGGAGCTCCAACAAGGGAAAATCCTAACTACCCAAGACCAACTGTGGAGAAAGTAAATACCATGAAACCCTTGCCAAGGGAGCTAAAGCTATGTGAGACAAGGTCCAAAATGCTTACCCAAACCATCAAAGGAGAATGTGCAAGCCAAGAGCTCAAGATGCCCTCCTTCCAAGAGTTATTACAACCTCTGTTACAAACATCGCCAATATATCGGCAACATCGCGATATATCGTGATGCTAACTCACTGGAAATATATCGGCAATATATTGCCTAATGTTTTCCCGAATTTTTTGGGCGATTTTTTCCCGATTTTATTGTGATTTTTGCCGATTTTTTCAAATATATCGCAATTTTTTCGAATATATCATGATTTTTTGCATTTTTTGTATTTTTTTTATATTTTTGTATTTTTTAAGTTTGTCTCTATATTGCCATGTTTGCCGACATTTTCGCTGATAAATCCGATAATTTGTTTTTGGACCCTCAGCGATATATTTGCCGAAACAATATTTGTAACTTTGATTACAACTATTCAATTGGATCAATCTTTGTGAGGTTTGCAAAGCCTTAAACATTCCACCATCAATCCTTTAAGCACCAACATAGAACCAAGAAGAAGAGACTTCAAACATTAACAACACTAGATCCACATAGAAAGAACCCTTGAACCATAATGCATAAGAAAGATATATCGATTAAGCTCCAAAAGAGAGAGAACTCTTAAATGTCCAAACATGAAAATGAAATGGGGAAGTGCCTCTATTTATAGGAGAGGCTAAAACTTCCTTTACAATAAAATATCATTGTTTTCCTAAGATCTAGCCTAGGATGGGGTAAAATAATACAAAATTCCCACTTAGCAACTAGCTTCTAGCCAAAACTGGAAGGATCTACATCAATGACGGAAGACATTAGCGCAACATAATTACGAAACTTATTAAGAGGATGACTCACCAAAAAAGAAGTCTTTGGAGCTCCTACTTGCTCCTATGTCGCTTGCAATGTCTAAGCAAGCCATCTTGGCTTCTTAGTTGTACTAGGTGGTGTTGAGGTATTTGCTATTGTACTAGAACTTGACTAATTTGCATCTGATTTTGTTGTACTTTGAAAATCAACACCTGGGACAGCAGTCTATTCAACCTCCTATGCCTTTGTAGGAGGATCCTGAGACTTAAAGGACCAAGCATCCTCATCAAACTTCACATTTGACCTACCATTGCCTTTTGTTGTGCTGGAAGGTAAATCTCTTGAGCCTTGGATGTCTCACTATATCCCACAAAAATGCCCTTCATGCCAGAAGTTTCAAGCTTAGATCTCTCCTCATCAAGAATATAAATATACACAAGACAACCAAAAACAAAAAAGTGTGATACTAGTGGTTTCTCATCAGTAAAATCTTCTTCTAATGTCTTTTCTTCAAGTTCCTATGAGGACACATGTTTAGAGTGTTGACAGTGGTAATGTATGCTTGTGAATGTGGCCAAATAAACATGGTTGGATCTAGATCATGAATCATAACCTTGGTTGTCTCTATGATGGACCTGTTCTTCCTCACTGCAACCCCATTTTATTGAGAATTGTAAGTCACTGTCGGCTCCTTCTTGATCCCTACATCCCTACAAAAGGAATCAAACTCCTTGAAGGTGTATTCTCCTCCATTGTCGAATCTCTACACCTTTGTATTCTTATGTGTTTGATTCTCCACAAGAGCTTTGAACTCTTGGAACCTACTAAACACTTCATCCATAGTATTTATAACATATATCCAAGTTTTTATAGTCATTAATAAACAAAACAAAATAATGTTGCATGTCAATAAAGTCGATGACATAGGTCCACACACATCTGAATGAATCAAATCAAGAATCCCTCTCGATTTGTGCTCACTAGTAGGGAAGGTAGTGTTGGCATGCATGTCGAGTGCAGAGACCTTGCACACTCACATCTTCTTTATCTTGAAGTTCAATAATCCCTACACCATGTCCTTCAAGAGGTCCATAGCGGAGGTGACCGAATTTCTTGTGACAAAGCTTACATAGTTGATCATTGTTGTTACCCCTCATATTCCATATGGGTAACTGTTGTGATTTTCATCACAAGATTTGATTTGCAACATGGTACCTATTACCACCCAACCTATACGCTATGTCACAAGGTTTGTCGAATTTGAACCTTCAAGTTCAACATTTGGTAAACCTTAACCCAAAAATCAAATTCATTGAGATTCATTATGGAATTCAACCCTCATGTGCTAGGGCGACTCAATGCCTCCATTGTTGCAACACGATGCCTCCATGCCTCTATTGTTGCACCTATGAGGATTGTTGGGGCTATATAATTTATAATAGCAGTTGTGTTCTTTCCCCGCACAGCGACAGCTGTATTTTTTTCCCTTGGATGGTGGAATGGGATAGTTCAAACTTTGGGATCCGGCTGTTGTATTCCTTTTCTTGACAGTTTTCCTTTCCCAACGGCGACATTGAGCTATGCATTTTCCCTCGGTCAGCAACATGGTATAGTTTGAACTTTGGTATAGTTGTATTTTATGGTATAGCTGTATTTTTTCCCTCAGGCAGTGATATGGTGTAGTTGTATTTTATTCCTTTCCACGGCAATTTTCCTTTCCCAACAACTACATTCAGGTCCCTGCATGGTTCTTTCATGCTCGACTTAAGGTAAGCGTCTATTTATTATTATTAGGTACTCCTTAGTAGATTAGTGTATTATAAAATATAATTTTATAGTTTTTTTATTATAATGATGTTATTTTTATAAATATAGTTTATTTATTGCCCGTCGGGGTGTAGATTGTTGTCCGCTGAGATGCACACCAGCAGCAAAAATCTTTCGAAAGTTGTCTCTTCACTTCAAGTGAGAGAAGTGTGGCCTTGGGGGCAAGCAATGAGCTAGGTACTGTCACCTAAATCCCAACTCCTCCATTTAGGCTAACTCCTAATGAAGCCAAGGGGGTAGTCCCTACAAAGAGTTAACTATGGCTCAATGTTTTAAATGTTTTGATTGTGTGGTGATGCGGATGGGTGTTGTTTAGGATTTTTTTGATAATGAAAGACACAAAACTTACAATAGACACAAGATAAAAAGCAATCCACGTTGCGAAACAAGATGTAGCAGTATATAAAGACTAGTAAATTATAGCATCCACAGATAGATAGACTCCAATGAACAAATGGTTCAACTTAAAATTAAAGCATGTAAGTATAAAAGACCAGTGTCTTATCCATTGGGTGAAGGAGTCAAATAATTGAATGTAGTGCTGGGGGATGTTGAATATGTAGTCTTAGTAACTGTTTGTGAGAACGTTGTGCAAATTATCTTGGTAAATTCAACGTTTTAATGGTCTTGATTATTAGGCTAAGAACCAACAAGGTAATCAAAAGTCCGGAAAGGTGTACTTTTAAGTGGCTCCCCTCTGATGGTATGTCAAGACCGTCCAGATTTCAAAGGGTAAGTGTTCAATTGGCTTGACCACCCTGATGTCTGACAACGGTATGTTTCTTGGCCTCACCAAGTTTAGGATCTTTTGCCTCCCACTTAAAATTTTCTCGAAATACGTTGGTTGGGGTAAAGTTTTATTAAGTTATCACTTGTGAGATTAGCAAGTCCAACACCTTTCTGAGTACTAGCCCAACCCTTTCAGGTTGGCCGAGCATACGGGTGTCAAATAACAACCAAGATAAATTAATTAATGAAGGGGTGTGAGTTGGAATGTTTTTAGAAATTATTAAGAGCACACTTGTTCAACTCTCCGACAGAGAGCACTTTTGACCTCGTCTTATGACGAAGTTCAAAAGATTTTAAACTAATCTATATGCTTGATGCAAGGTAGATGCAATGGGAATGCTCTCCGATAGAGAGTGCTCTTTGACTTAGATTTGGCCAAGTTCAAGAGGCTTTAGTTCTTTTTAAGAATAGAAGCAGTTTAGCATAAAGAACATGAATTAAGCTCAAGAAACTGAAAGTGAAATGATAGGTATTTAAAAGAAACAAGATGATTGAAATAATAATAACTGAAAAAGACTTAGTGTTCTACCAAACAAGATTAATCTAAAGGTGGGATCTACCTCTGAACAAGGTCAACCACTAGAACCACCAGTCCTTGAGAAATTCCAGCTAGCTGAGTTTCGACAAGGAGTCTAATGGGGAAAGAGAAGTAACCACAAAATTATGTGGCCCTGCCCTAGGGATGAAATCCCAAGGATACTATCTCAAGTCTAGACTTGGAAAAGAACTAATCTAAGCACAGAAATAAAAGATTAATCTATGAACTTGAAAAAATGAGATCTAAACTAAGCATGCAACAACACTCTTCCCCAAATGGGGAAGAAGAACCCAAAAAGTGGAGGACTCCTCCACTTAGCCTTTTTTATTAAACTTTACAAATGCCTTGGGAATGAGATCCTTGCAAGATATTTTAAGAAAAATGAAACAACTAATGAGAAAATTAAACTTAGAAACCGTTAAATGGCTTTTACAAAGGAGAATGTAAGTGATTCTTTGATTTTGGTTTAAGCCCTCTCTTTGGAAGTAAGTTTAATCCTCTTTGAATCTTGTCTTCACAAGTGTTTCTCCTCCTTGAAGAAACCTACACAAGCTTAACAGATCCTCTACAAGGCACCCATTAGATGTTAATAGAAAATAAAGTGCAAACTTAAGATCTAAACTATGAAATTTGAAACAAGATGATTCAAGCCTATCTTTTAAAAATAAGATCTAAGATGCAAATCTAAGATCTAAATCTAAATGCCAAGACAAACTAAGTGCAAACTTATAAGCTTTATAAAATGAGATCTAAACTTTAAAAGAAACTAAGTGCAATATCAACTAAGACTGAAAATTTGAACAAGAATGAAACTACTATTAACCCAAACTTTTTGTTTTGTGTTTTTTTATATGTTTATGGCAGATTTGAAAGTGGACGAATGGGATGAGGAGAAGGCAAACAAGGGGAGACGAGAGGATGGCTTTGGAGAAGAGTTGAGGGCAAAACGAAGAGGAAAAGGGAGGATAAAAGAGATGGACGAATGAGGGATAAATGGCAAGAAGAAGAGGAGCGAAAGTTAGAGTAACTAGGAAGAGCGAATGGAGAGAGGGAAAGCTAAATGAATGGGAAAAACGAAAGGAAGATGGAGGGGAGATCTAGGGTGGAAAGCTAGAAGAAGAGATGAAGAAAAGAGTCAAACAGAGCAAGGGAAGGGAGGAAGCCAAAGCATGGATCAATGGGGTTTAAGGCTTCTCAAAAGTAACTAGTAACCAAGTTTTAAAAGATGTAGTTTTGTTTTAAAGATGGAACTTAGATCAAGGACAACTCCGTGTGCTTCTTTCTCTTGGAACAATCCAAATCCTTGTAGATCCTGAAAGGCAACAATGTTAAAATAAACCACTTCTGATAATGGAGATGGGATTGATGCAACTGAACTCGCACCCCTCTCCAAATGGCAAAACCTATCCAAAACAAACAACTTGATACCCAGTGAGATCAAATAGATATACTAGTATGCTGAGAACATAAAGATTTTATCAACGTTGGTACAACCGAATACTTCTTGTTCATATAATCTTGACAAACTCGCATAATAAATCAACTTGACAACTGCAAATGATAGATCTTATGTTCTAAAAATAGACTTCTAAAGCTAGTTTATTTGATCATTCACACAAGCATAAACTGAAAGTATGGAAAGAAATCACCTCACAAGAAAGTACATTCACCAAAGTAGCACAAATCGCATGGACCTCCAAAGTCTAACTTTATTCCAATGGCAAAAGTAAATAGCAAGTACAAAATTCTCCAGAGTAATCTTACATCCAAAATTCCATGAGAGAATAGCCAAAATGGCCTCTCATTATAGCAAACTAGACAATACCTAACACCTAAGTCGAATTGGCATGATGGAAGCCAATAACACTTGACATAAGTCGAATTTCAATCAAATCCATGTCTATTCCAAGCTTGGAGCTTAGACTTACCCACAAACTCGAGTTTAGTATTAAAGGAGATGGGGAGGTGGCCTCCACCTTGGCAAGGCACCCCCCATCTTTCATTGTTAACATCACCCATCAAATAAGCATTCGCCACATTGCAAACATGAGCTCCAACAAGGATTGACGTGAGCTTTCAAAGGAAAGCGTGAGTGCCATGTGGGAGATCCAATCCTTAGTTACATAAGTGCTAACTCGTGTTCAAAGGGAGCTAAGCCCATGAGGTGGCCACTAAACAAAGAGGGCGCCCACCTTAGCATTTATTTCAACTCAACCACCCACCAAACACTTGCCACATCATAAATTCGATTTTTGCATGAGGGAGGGCGAATTAGCTTGGAGTTAATCACTGTTGGTGACTGGATGTTTGACTGGATGATGACTGAGATGATTGGAATCTTCATTAATGCCCAGTGCCATGTCATTTAGCCCTTTATTTTATTCAAATTGATTTATTTTGGAGAGATTTGGATATCTCCAAAATATTCAATTCTATTATTTTTAATCAATAATTTCTCTGTAAATGAGTTTTTTGAGAAATTACTGATTATGAGGCTAAATTGACATCCAAAACTTAGGATAAACTGCTCCGGGGATCATGAATGATTTTTGGCTTAAGGTTGGAGCCTTCAATCACTGAATTCGGATCCCGGACGACTGACATATTACAAATTGAAATTTCTCCATTTAAACTACAGAGAAATTTATAAAAATTTAAAAAATAATTAAAAACCCAAAACCGAAGGACCCGGTAAAAAAATTTCAAAAATTTTTCTGAGGGTTCTAGGGACCTAGGACATGACCAGCACCTATTCTAATAGTGTCTAGTAGGCTTATATGCATCAGTTGGACTCTAATAACCCCCCATGGCTAAAATTTTCAAAATCGGGCATTCCAGCTTTGGAGGAAGCGGGAGAAAACCTCATCGATTATAGCTCAGTTACAGGTAAAGTGTAATTGACAAGGGAAAAAACTCCCTAGAATACCTTAGTTGCTTAATCAAGTCATGGGGAACCGAGACACTCAAAATCCTACTAGCACACTTTATTACAAACCCCATGGGGCCATGGTCATGTCGACTAAAAAACAAAACTAACTAGCCAAAATTGGCTAGGCACAAATGCTGGATCATCTGATACACTGGAGTACAAACATTCATCATGTTTGTCAAATGGCGGCTCTTCAAGATAATCCAACTATGGTACAAAAAGTTGGTAACATAGACCATCCGGCAAAGCCCGTGTAAGCCTTGTAAGAGGTCGTTGGTTCAAACCCTGGATAACCCGTGCTCCATTGTGGCAGGCTCGGGGGTTGCACCTAGGGGTATAGTGGTAGCGGATGGGATTGGACCCCTGGACCCCATGTCACACAAGTACCAGCCCCATCCCAGTTGTTGATTCCCCTAGTATATATATATATATATAGTTTATTTATTATATTATCTTATTAATTTTATACATAATATATTATATTGTTTTATATATATATAAAGATATTTTAATATATTATAGAATATAATTTATATTTTAAAACTATATATATATGGGCGAACTTAATGGTGAACCTTATCTAAACCTTGTCAAGAAATTCGAATTCGAATCAAATTTTATCGTTGTCGAACTCGAACTCAAACCCGAACCACGTGACATAGCCTATACGTGAGTGGGAAAAGTATTAACCCACTAGCACAACCTAGATGGAAACAAAGGTTGGATGTCACTGTCACCTCAACACTCACAACCTCTCACTTCAGGCCTAACTCTCTAATCCAAAGCCTAGGGAGGTGTCCCTAACGAATTGATTAATTAAAGTCTAGATAGAATATTTATAAATTAGAGTTGTCCAGACTAACTACGTACAATGTATTTATGTTATTAATGAAGTGCTTGCACTCAGTGAAATAAGCTCAAACACCATAAAGATATAACCATAACAATATGTGCTCAAGACTAACCAATGGATCTACTTAAAGAATATACAATGGTAAATGCTAAATTCAAAGGAGAACACTTTCAGGTGGTATAAAATGTAAACTATGAAGCATAAACAAGACTTATTATTAATTTACCATTAAATCAACAATTAGGAGTATGAATCAACAATGAATCCAAGGCGTATGACAAGGTCTAGGGTAAAACCATAGAGCTTGTAAGAGGCACAAAGATGATTATCTTAAGTTATGTGAGATATATACCTTAATCATCCAATAGAACTAAACCAACAATATATGATAAAACATTGAAGCAATGCTCAATTGGCTTAGAATGCTAGAGATAACCACCACTAATAATAAATCTGATTGCAAAATAAATGATAAATAACCATGAATTAGACAAGCAATTAAATTATGTTGTTTAGTGATTAAACTCAAAGGGATGGTGGTTAAAACCAGTATTATTTCCTCTTGCACCTAATTAATTATTTATGTATGCAACTTACAACAGAAAAGACAATTCTAGAAATGAATAAAATGCAGAAATTTAAGTGCAATTTCCAAAATTAAAGAGCTACGTAAATGCTTAAAGATATACTTGAAAAGTAAGCCTTTCACTTAACTAAATTCTGCAATAAAAGAAATATAGTTTGCTGGAATTTAATGCAGAAATATATCTATGTAACTCAAAAATTAAATGGTAAACAATTAGACCTTAAAGAGTTATTAAATCTGGTTGCGCCGAGAGGCGCTCTACAGCCCAGTATGGGGGAGATCTTGTAACATGTAATGGATGTAACATGTAACGTTTGTCGAATATAATAAAATGTAAAAATAAAAAGTAATAGTATGGGGGAGATCTTGTAACATGTAACGGATGTAACATGTAACATTTTTCGATTTACATGCGCTTAAAAGCACAACTAATCGCAGCTTGCATCCGGGGTATATTTAAATTTATGAGGTTAGCAATCTTTAGATTTAGCATTTATTTAACCATTGCTTTTTAGACCTTTTTGGACCCTTCGAGGGGTACTTTAGCATTTCATTGCTTTAGCATTTAATTCATCGTGTGTTTAGAAACACATTCTAGAATTTAATTTCAATAGGCTTACATAAGAGATTTCCAATCATTTCCATAAGTAGTACATGTGCTTCCAGTTTTAGCCAACAACAACTCATGTGACTAGAGGGAATTCCACACTAAGCCACACATCGGGGCAACCAACTAGAATGATCTAGGCATAAAATCCAACTCACCAAAGGCAAGTTCTGTCACCAACTCAGAGCCGAGACACAAAACAAACGTGGGTGCTATCCAACACAGAGGTAGAAATGGGAAAGTCCTCCATATAACAAGCCAAAAAAGCAAGTCAAGGTGAAAGCCAAAATAGGGGAGGTCATGGATGGATGGAGTCAAGTGAATGTAGTGCCTAAGCTAGCAAACATAAAAGTTAGGAAAGACCATGTCCATGCTCATAGGAGGGTAATGAAACCAATGAGTATAGTCAATAAACCTTAAAGTGCAAGTAATACATCCAATTCATTATTTACATCCAACCAAGATAGTTCATTTCATTATTTAAATAATACTGCCATATCATGAGTTATATACCAAGTTAATGCTATGAAGATGACTAAAACAACAAGATAATAGTCCAATGCTAACAATCACAAGTCTAATGGTCATATCACTGCATATCATAAATAACCATCATCTAGAACCACTGAAACACTGCTGCAATAATACAACTGGAACTCTAGGCACTGAACTGAAACTGTATGGAACAAAAGGTCATATCGGTCATCAAATCTAAGCTCTCAAGGCTCAGCCTTGGCACAAGGTGTACACAATGTCTGATATAAACTGCTCTGATGTATAAGTGATCATAAATGAATTTGCTCATCGTAGCTGATCTCTGTAAAAGCAAAGCTCTTAAGAGTGTAGATATTTGCTCAGCAAGAATAGTAGCCCAACTACTATGGTGTGATAACAGGTCTCACATGAGAAGGGGGAAACTTTGAGTTATAAAGTTAATGAAAAATTAGATAATTAAACCCAAACTTATCACTAGGGAAAGGCACTTGCAACCTTTTTAACTTAGTTCTAACCAGAAACCTACATTAATTATCATTTAACCATGTGCAAAAGGGACTCATAAGACTCTAGACTCTAACTAACATTGCATAAATGTTCATGGTGACTCAATACATGATATGTGATACATTATATTGACTAAGGGCTCAGGTGCTCAGGGACATATTGTAGAGGCACCCAAGATGTGGACCGGCTTTGGAAAATTTTACGAGTGGAAAAGCATCCAAAATTTTACGATCATAAAGATGTAAATTTTCTTCAATAAAAAAAACACTCAAGTGTCATTTTCCTCGGTGCAACCACCATAGTCGAGTTAATAATGGATTATAATCATCCCTTTACATACAAGAGACATCTCAATTACATAACCTTTACAATATAACCATGGACAACCAATACAATGATGATACATTACAAATTTGGCTTAGACAAGCCATACATTGGACTTCTTCTGGATCATAATCCTGTTTACCCCTTGAATAAATCTCATGCAATCTAAGGGGTAACAGTACCAATGGAATTTCTTGATGGACATGTGGGATCTACATCTTTATGCAACTTATTTTCTTCATGATGGATATTCGATGAAGATCTTTAGTGGGGGTTAATTTTCTCTATGGTGGATGGTGAGTTTGATGGTCAGTGAGAGGTGGTGTTCTACATGATCCCCTTGATTGAATGTGTGATGGGGACATACTTGATGCTAGACGGAGTAAATGCTTCTTTCATGTCCACTTCCTTTGGTGTTGATGTATTGTGATAGTGCACTTTGCCTTGGTGGGATTTCCCTAGGTAATATGACTTGACATTGTAACATTTTCTAAACAATGTGTAGGGGGGGATGTGTAATGAATGATTCTAGCACCCTTGTGATGTAATATTTCCTAAGCTTGAGTTAGAAAAGTGAGGTATTGTATACATATTGTTGATGATCAAACCTTTTCCTAAGTTTGAGTTATAAAAGTGGGGCACTACACATGATGATGAAACCTTTTCCAAAGGTTTGATGAAGTATTAATAATATAATCGTGTTGTAGGTACAATAGATACCATGCTTCATTTTGATCACGGGAGCCCCATTAATGTAAATATAAAGGGGTTTAGGTAAGTTTTAAATTTTGGTTTGCTATGGCATCATACCCTTTGTTTGGTTTGCTTTGTTATCATTATTATCTCCTTTGAAAATTTATAAGTTTCTGGTTGTTTTCTTGATTTGCAGAAAACCTTAGATTTTTGCCCAAAATCATTTTCTTACTGCAAATACCGAAATCCCGCAATTGCGGATTGCGGGAATCGTTTGTTTTCCCTTTGGTTTTTCTTTGACCCGAAACCTGCAACCTGAAATTGCAGGTTGCGGGAAGACCATGTAAATATTGTAGAAATTTCGATTCTGAAACTCGAAACCCAAAATTCCGGGTTGCGGATTCTGGAAACTCGTTACACCAATAAATCGCGTTGTGCGTTTCCGAAACCCAAAACCCGCAAATTGCGGATTGCGGGTCGCGGAAAAAGTTATTTGACTATGATATTTGTTTTCGTTTCCGAAACCCGGAATTTCGGGTTGCGGATTTCGAAAACACGTTTGTTCATTCTGCAAAATTCATAAAACCTTAAACCCGCAACCCGGAATTTTGGATTGCGGATTTCGGGAATTTTGAATAAAGTTTGATTTTCGAACTTGATCCCGCATCCCACAGGAGCTAATCTCAGCCGTTCATTTCTTCTAAATCTACGGTCTAGATTTGATCCGACCGAAAAAACCATACATACATAAGTTTTTCTATTTTTCATTACCATTTTTTACTGTCGAAAATTTATGCTCCTACGTGGATTTTACTGTCAATTTCTTACTAGGCTCACCTTCACGGTTTTTCAGTTGTTATCAGGTTGGTTTGCTGTCAGTTTTGCATCTGCTTTTCATGGTTTTCTTGTTTACGGTTTGCTTCTGATTTTGTTTATTTATTTATCAGAATTTCCCAAACTTCACCAAAATGTCTCGAACTACTTGGTCCGAGGCACTTCACAAGGATTCACTGACCAAAGATCCCAATTTTGGCATTTTCTCAGACACTAGTGAGAGAGTCACTGAAACCTATCAAATTGACTGGGCTAAAATATATGCAATCTTTGACAATGATGATCTTTCGGACATCAAGGAAGACAGACCTGCCTATGAAACAATTAGGGCTTCCCAAATCCATGCCATTGTTGCTCGCCCTGTCGTCCTACCTTATACAGACCTTGTCAAGTGGATTGTGGAAAACGTTAACCCTAAGGACCAGTCGTTTAATGACAGTGCAGGGTCACAATTGACTACCTTTCACCCTGAAGTTTTCATCGGAGCTTTTGCTCTCAAGCCAGCTGTACAAATCCCAAGCCCTGATTTCATTTCATCTTCCAAAACCATATACAATTTTGATGAAATGATAAAATCGTGGATGGTTAAACCTGGTAGTTTTGTGCCGAAGGCTGATACCGTTTATCCAATTTCTTGGTTCAAGGAACCTTACTCCCTATTGGCAACCATGCTCTGCAGGCTCTTTGGCCTTCCCAATTGTTCAGTTTTTAAAGCCGAATGGGCCCTCATAGCTCACCATGTGTTAGCAAAAGGAGAATCTTTCCCTTGGGCATCTATTCTGTCTTCAGAAATTAAGACAACAATTCAAGATTATCAGAAGGCACCTGCTTTGAGAAAGCCACATTTCTACCTATCAGCCTACATTCTTGATGTCTTTTGCTCTGAATTTCAGTACCCCAACTTGGGGTGGAATTGGACCCATGAGGCCTCACCTGTCCATATATACCATTCTGCACTATGGGAAAGTAATTATGTGCCCCTGCTTTATGAAAATTGTGACCATTTCATGGGCACTATTTATTTCAAAATTTTCCAACAAGAAGCTCCTACCTTTTCAGCTGATGCCAGGACTTTCATCAACACCATTGGGGATTGGTATGCTTATAAGTCCTTCTCATACATCAAAGTCTGGGGAAGTGACATTGTTCACCTTCTGCCAAGAATTGTACCTGACATGTTGGTTATTCAAGAAGTTTCCTATCAAACTATCACTGATGGTGTCTACAAGAGGCTTACTGGTCCCAAAAAGAGAGGCGGGCCTAAATTCTCTTTAAATCTTGGGCCATTAGTTATTCCTACCTCAACCTGGGCTACAGTGCTTGGTGATCAACTAGATCCTTTGAAGTTGGGTAAAGCCCCTAAAAGAAAGCATGATCCTAAGAAATTCTTGTATGCACATTTCAAGCAGTATCACATGAAAATGCACTATGTCCATGAAGAACTCCTGATGACTCCATCTATCAAGGAGTGAATACTTTTTTTGAAGTATTGGCAAGGGCCAAGAGCATAGATGAACAGAAACAGATTATGGCATATCAGAAAGAAATAAAAGCTCAAGTCTATGGGCAAAGAACAATGGAGTTGAATATCATTGAGCAAGTCAGAAGGGATAAAGAACAAAAGCTAATTCAACAGGCTAATGCCCCTCTGATGCTTACCTATACAGATGGAGAGAAAGGTAAGGCTCCCATGGAAAATGTCCCTCAGATGAAAACAATAGCGCAGGTTAAAACTTTATTGCAGACCTCTCATAACTTCCAACAGCAGTTAGCAAAATTGACTTCAGTATTGGACACTCGGGCAGTTGAACCACCTAAGCCCACTATGGATGTTCAAGTGACTGCTGCAGCTTTGCAGGTAGTTGATGATTTGGCAATGGTTGAAGTAAACCCTGCCAAGAGACAAAAAGTTCAGGTTTCCACATCAAAAGTCCCTACTGTTGATCTTATTGACAGTGATGTTGAAGATGAGCCCCAGGCTACAGTTCAAGTGACTGAAGAAGTTACTGAGAAGATGACTGACAAGGTTATTGAAGAAATCACTAAGGAAGTGATAGACAACTCACAGGCAGTCACAGACCTGTTGGAAACTATTGAAATGGATCATTCTGATCTTGATCAACAAGTTTTGGAACTCACCACTACTCCCCCTAACATCACAACTCCATCACTATTGTTATCACCTATTCAGGATCTTTCTACTTTACCTACAGGGTAATGCCACCGTTCTCTATTTCCCAATTGTTTCATACTTTGACTCATAGAGCCACCCCTTTTCCTGGTAACTCAGTTTCTTTTTCCATTCACTCATCTATTTTTGTAGAAGCCCAGTCTTCGACTGCCCCCTGCAATTACCCATATCCACTGCATCATTACCTACTGAGAATGAGCCACCCTCAACTCCTTCTCCATTATCACCATCTGTTGGTGATGATCAAGTTCCTCTTTCTGAAGCTTTCACTTCAATCCCTTCTCCAACTCTTGTTTCATCAATTCCTCAGACTGTCTCTGCCCCTATGGTTATTCCTCAAGTTACCATGCCCATACCCAATCCAACGGCCACTCAAACTCCTTCACTAATGTCAACTGAGAATGTTATTTTAATTACTTCTGAAATAATTACTGAATGGGAAGATGATGAGGCAGTCCCTCTTGGACATTACTTCTACCATAAGGACAATAAAGCAGTGGTTAAAAGGGGTAAGAAGAGGAGCAGAGATCAAGATGGCCTAGAAATATCTGTTCCTAATCAGATAGTATGGGCTCAGCAATCCAATGATCCCCAGATAGGAGCAACTGAGGCAGCCACACCCCTAGGGGCATTTGCTGGTGCAAACCTTGATTCAGTCCAGGTACTGAATAGGGAAATGGATCAAAAAAAGGAAGAAGTGGAGAAGCTTCAAGAAGAGTTGGTAAAGACCAAGGAGGAACATGAGATTTATGTTGCTGATCTTAGGAGGATCTGGGAGGACAGGTTAGGAGATGTGGAGCGAAGCAACAACTCTCTGCAGGTTGAACTTCGAAATGTACAAGCTGAGAATTCTGCTAATACTCAGAAAATCGCTTTACTGCAAAAGCAGTGAGAGGATGCAACTGCAAGTGCAGCCTCCTCCACTTTCTTTAAGATGTCATCTCAGGAGTTCAAAGACTTGGCCCTCCAAGTCAATAATGAGTATTATGAGTTTCGGGAGAAGCTATTTCGCACCCTTGATGAGATTAGAGAGACTCATATCATTTTTGGTAAGAAGTATAGTACTCTTGAACAGCAGAAATCCAAAAGGTTGGAAGCTTCTAAGGCAAATGAAAGCGTTAGTGAGTGGCAGAGATATATCAAGGATACTCCAGAAGGTTTCCCTGTGCTTAACAGTTTTCAATTTAAGAAAATTAGAGGTGCATTGAATACCTGGCTTGAACTTAATGAGTCAGTTGAGGATATTCTTAAGAGAGCTCTGTTAAAATTTAATATGCTAAGACAGAAAATAGCAGCATTACATTCCATTTCACAATAATAGCATATACAGGATCACTGAAGAAACAACAAGCATAGCATAAACACAAGAGACACAGATTTATCCTGGGAAACCCTCATGGGGTAGAAAACCCAGTAAAGCTTCCTCAATATAGATGACCAGCAATATACAAAGATGCAAACCAAAGACATGATCTCCTCCTCCACCATAGCAGACCTCTCCTCCACGAGTGCGCCTCTCTCAAGTGAGTGAGTGTATCAAATGAGGAATACACCTCCTCTATTTATACACTACTCTGACATATCTTTTACACAAGTACATGTAGGCTCGTATTTAACCAATGGGTTAAATACCCCACTACAACTGACTGGGCCGACCCCTCTAGGGTGGTCTAATAACCCTTTGACCCACATAACACATACAGGGCCGACCTCCACTAGGGAAGTCTAATAACCCGAGTTACCACATTCCGACGGAGGAATAAACATCTCCGGATATACAATAAGATCTTTATGGAGGAATGAAACATCTCCAGAATAATAAAGTATAATTATAATATTCTTTGAAGTTACAATATCTCAACAAGCTCAAGCTATCTGTAGCAAGCGATGGTATGCAGCAAATAATGTCATGGACAGCCTTCAGTTACCTACCATGGAACTCATTGAAGATGCTTGCCCACCGAAGTTGAAGATCGAGGAAATTGAGCGCAAGTGTGAAGAAGCCCAGCAGCAAATCCAGCTCATTGAAGAGGTCAAAATTGAGGATGTGGAGCGGTTGATCAGGAAACCGGTCTCCTTGGAACGAAAAATCCAAGTCTTTATCCGCATTTGGCATAAGCTGGCAAAGAATGAGATGGAAACATTCGAGTGCAATGCCGAGCTGGGGCTTGAGTCAACTAATTATCCAATTGTGGATGAGCTGTTAGAGATTTGGGACAAATGGCAAGTTTTTCTAGGCCATTAGGTTATATTTGATTTTGTAATCCCGGTTTGTGGGAATTTACTGTTTGTATTATTATTTTGCAACTCTTATTTAAAGAGATAATCTCTCGTAGAGTAGGGAATGATGGAACTTGGAGACAAGATCTGCAGTAGAGGCTGGAGATGCTTTGTTTTGATACAAGCTTGTCATTTCTTGCAAACTGTTATTGAATACAGTAAAGTTATTTTTCAGATCTACTTTTGTCAATTTGTCAAGTTTCTTTGATGGGTGTGATTTTCCTCCAAGTTGCTTATCTGACACTGTTTTAATCTTTGCAATTTATTAAACATATTGATCTACATCTTTGGTTTATCACTGCTTATGATTCATGTATTTATGAAGGTTTTAAAGAGTTTATTCTATTAAAATCTTTTATCGATTTCTGCAAATGATTATTTCAGTAAGTTACAAATGATGTTAATTTTTCAATTAACATATCAGTTACAGATTAAGTCTTGAATGCATAATAAATCTCAATTTGCCATTAGTTGATTTTCATTAATTAATTACAACTTGAGCAGCATAAGTCACTAATCTTTTTCACATTTATGTTTAAATGATAAGTGATCTTATTTATCCATAAATCAAGCTGATCTGCACCTATTCCGAAAACACCTTCTTAGGATAGATCTAACCTAGCTTAAGATTCCGTTTAGTAGATTTGTTTTTACAGACTTTTTGCACTTAGTTTTCTTTACTAGAAAACAGATCCTTTGGATCAAAACCTACCAACTCTTAGAGTGCCAGCGGAGGCTGAATATCCGTGGGAGATCACTACACCAAACAGGCTGGGGATAGAACTGTCCTTGCGTAGGGCCTTTTGAAGCCTTTCAGTCTTGGTTTTCCCCCTCTGTTGAGAGCTTAGGAACCCATTCCAGCACTTTGCATACCCTGCACATCCAAGGCCTCAACACGATCCTTTGGTGGTGTGCCCTAGGTTAAAACCTAGGAAGAGTTTATAATTTGTCATTATGTTGGAGTTTCACTAGGGAGAACTGATACACATGGTACAACAGTTTATGGAGCATACCCTTTCAATAGCACACATGTTCATGTTTATTTAATCAATCAATGGTTAATTGCAGGTGCCTTGTGGTAGTTTTGGTGATGTGTGCTAGCTTATCAACAAATATCTTTTGACAGAGTGCTCCAATTGTCGCCAGATCAACGTTATTAGATGCAATGGCAATAGGATTTTCAAAAAGTAGTTATAATAGAAAATCCGATAAGTATTGAAGGAGTTGGTGACATACAAATTGTCATTTAAAAACCCACATTGTATTTTCACTAAAAGTGTGGGGTTCCTCTCTCTTAAAGGGCGCACTTTTGGAGAATTAATTTATTATTTCATGGAGAATATTGCTGGCTCAAATCACTCAAAGGAAGTAGGCGCCCCACTGCCTTCATGGCTATTTTAGGAAAAGTGGTTCCTAACTAACTCGATAATTTATTATTGTTGAATCTTCTCAAAGAGTTAGTTGCATGAGAGAATTATTATATTGGTTTCCATTGAAAAATAAATATTATTATATTACTTCTCCTCCAAAAGAATGTAGATCTCAACAAATCATTGTTAATTTTAGTAATGAGTTTGTTGAGAAGATTAGAGATAAAATACTTTATTCTATTCCTTGGAGAACTAATGGATCTAGGAAAGCAATTACTTGTTTATTGTAAAGGAAGTTGAGCTAGAATCTATATAGAGCAGCCCTTCCTCCCTCATTTTCAGGGTTGGATATGGGAGAAATCCCTTGGAGCCTAATTGAATATCTATTAGATGTGATTGGAGGATCAATGAAGAACTTTTGTGCATGAGGATATTTTTTATACCTTAATGTTGATTTCTTAATTGCTAGAATTTCTCGCAATACATTTGTAAAGTAATAAACATGGTGACACCATTCCTTGTTCCGTTTGATGTTTATCATTGAAAATTGTTTATGGATGCATATGTCTCCAAGCTAGGCTAGGTGCACATATATTTCTTTCCTAATAAACACATCTTTACAAGTGTTAGGAGTTCATCTATACTAGTACTCTCCCAAATCACATTTCATCTGTATTAATGCTCTCCCAAATCACATTCTTGTAGTTTTGAATAACAAGGATATGGCAGTTGTAGCTTGTACTTTTCAACCTCGATTGCCATTATCCCTCACTAGGATAGCCTCCCATTTAACTTTGACATGACCCCATTTTCCCAATGATAAGACACTAGCCTCTGGTCCACTCATCCACGTTATATTTCTCAAAACACACAAAATTGTTTTGTTGGAATTTACTCTCCATTTCACCTTGTAACTCATAGCCTAGAATTCCAGCAATCCTATCATAGGGAAGCCACACTTGTGCTAGCGAAGAGCCGGCCTAGAGTGTAGAAGAGAGTGGTGAGGTGACAGTGGCCTCCCTCTCTATTCCTCCAAGGCCTTACTTGAGCTTTTAAGACTTTATCTCTAGAGATGAGGGTTTGTGAGGTAAGAATTGTCATGCACTAGAGCTTTGTGTTTGATCAAATTAGCAAGGAAACTTTGAAGGACACCCTCTCACATACATCTAGCCAAAACTCCACCAAGATCATGGTTGGGATCCCTAATAATAATTTGTTGATCGTCAAACTCAACCACACATCTTTGATCTGTTGTGGGCCAAATGGTGATCAAGATAGACATGTCAAATTAATAATAATAAAAGGTACCTGGATGATGAAATGCTCTTCAAAAATACTTTACCTCTCCACATGAGATCTCCAAGAGAGAAGGTGCACCACCCTAATGGTCAACAAGACCATATCAAGATGCATAAATGAGATCCACTTTCTCCAAATAGGTCACTCCTCAAGGCACTCTCGAACAATGTGCAAAGGATCTCCTCAAAAAATAAGACAAATAAGTTCATAGTCACTTTAACTCTACGCAAGGTGAAACGAGGTTTATTCCAAGGTGCAAGTGGACCCTATAGTCGAGTACATCACCTAGAAAAATGTGCCAAGAGGATAGGATCAAAAGGCAAGTGGACATGTGGATAAGGCTGAATGAATGAATAAGTGTTACAGGCTGGATGTGTTCAAAGGGACTAGGGCACATGCATAACTAACCTCTCAAACTACTTGCAAACTCAACCACCTCCTCAACATGTGTGCCAAGGGATAAGGATGAAACAAAGTCAAGCTAGGATGGCATGTGTGAGTATGAAAGGGTCAAAACAATACCTAACGAATTGAGGAAGAGGGTAACCACTAACAAATATTAATTTTTTATTGGGTTTCCTTAACATGTGTGCTAAAGGATGGCGCTACCCTCAAGTGTTGTGTAATGTCCCTTGTTAGGAATTTTATTAAAATGACAATTTTTTCACTTTTTCCCCAATTTAGACCTTTGACTAGTTTTGAGCTCTAGGTCCCCAAATTGCTCCAATTGCTCCCAAATCTTCTAAGAAAGTATATGGATGATGTTAGAACATAAATATGTATTTCAGGTATGCTTTTGGACCTTTAAAATACTTCTGCAAATCCTCTTTCAATTCTGGCCAATGTAGGGAACTTTACTAGTAATTTCCCTTTGACTAGTATTGGTCTCTAGGTCTCAAATTGACTCCAAATGCCTTCAAATATTCAAGGAAGGTGTATGAATGATATTAGGACTTGAATATTATGTTCAGGGATGATATATGGCCACCAAAAGACCTCTGCAAACTCTCTTAAGATTCTGGACCAAGTATGCAATTTTACTAGTAATTTGGGGTTCAAATCCCCCTGGGGTAAGTACGGAAAATGGCTTCCCAAATGCCTCCAAACCCACTCAATTTTCTGAACAAAGGTAGGGAATGTATTAAGGATGTTATTAAGGTCTCATGTGCACCATTAATTGATTATTATATCTATTCCAACCCTCTCCCATTCAACTGCAAAAATCACCAATTCAACCCTTGGGGAAATGGCACTATTTCTTCTCCCAATGCAATTAAACTGAGTAAAAATACTTCAAATGCTCAAGTACAGTACATTAAACTTGTAAAATACATCCATGGCAGTCCATTAATCACAAATGCATCAAAGAATCATCCATTCATTCGAAATCGCCAGCATTACATTGGTTCACAACAGATAGTGGGGAAATGGCACTGTTCTTTCATTAAAAATGAAATTTATACATTTCTACTTGGAATTTCGACCTAAACTTTCTGGAGATGAAGAACAGAGTATTTACTTCATATTACAAAAGAAATGGGGCATTAGAAGCTCCCCCAAAGAGTACAATACCTCACCAAAAATGCCCTCCCTCAAGGATCAAGAATATGCCATCAAAATTGGAAATGGTTGAAGGAGTGAGCTGCAATAGAAGAAACCATGAGTTGCCCTGTAGCTTACACCTGCAAATAAAGACTCCATTAAAGCTCCAAATGAAAGGTCTGAATGGCCTTTCCAATTACCAACTTGGATGGGAATCTTTCACCCTCGAAATTGGCTAAGGCAAGAAACTAGTCATCCACTAGCTCTCCCTTTTCACAAATGCAATTGCAAATTCTACAAATGATCAAAAGCGACTTTCATTCTTTGTTATTGACATTTATAAAGTTCTAATGTCCTCCATGGGTCGAATTCCTTCCAAGAGACTCATGTCAACTCAAGTTGGGAAGAGATTCCAAAGAACGCCACTTGTACAACAATTCCTAGTCTCCCACTTCCACCAAATCACATGTGGAAGCATCTTAGCTGCCCTAACACCCTTGAGCGTCCTCTTGGAGTCTATTTTTAGCCCTGACATGTCATATGTCAGCCTTTAGGTTTGATTTGTGTCATAGGTGTCATAGCATCTTCATCATTGTTGTCATAGAGCTAGGGAATCTAACCCATGTGTCTCACTAGCTCCAAATTGCCTCTTCCTCTTCCATGGGAGTTACTCTTCCTCTATATTTCGACCTTGGATGAGTCATGCCATGAATAATACCTTTTGGACTCCCCCAAGTATGTTACCATTCACCTTGAATTCGAATTGGTGAGAGAATGATGCCAAGTGTAGTGGGGAAATCTAGCCATATGTGGGTCCCACTTCCTCCATGTGTCTTCATGATCAAATGCCACTTTGATTTTCACTTGTATATATTTATTTAGCTCATTTATTAAATATTTATGCCATTCTAATGTTCAAACATCATTTATTATCCCCCTTATTCCAAATCCCAAAGCTTCCACCCCAAACCTAGGAGACTAGTAATTTTCCTCCTGCAATTATTTGACCCTTAACATCAATTTTACAAACTCTAATGAATATAGCCAATGTGATTAGGCCATTGTGACCCAATGCCAAATTTGGGACATGACATGTTGTAGCACGTGAACATAAAGTTGCATTCCTTGTTAATAACTTTTTTCTTCTCTTTTTTTTCTATTTCATTTTTTACCTTTTTTCTTTTCTTTTTTACTTTTGCAACTTAGCGAATGAGGCCTCAATGAAGGTTTATAGCCTTTGAATATTAATAGCCCAATAATGTAGCACTCAAGCTAAGGTTTGGGCTTAATTAATTAGCCAAAAATATCCCAAACCACTTTAGCGTGTCCACACGTGAAAAAGGTGAAATAATGAAATATGTCAAATGAAAGGTTAATTATGAAAAGAAACCTATATGAATATGGATGAAATGACTCATGCACCCTCTAGGAATGGGAATATGATGGAATATGGGTGTGATATGGGTTATACAAAGGTAAAAAGTGAAATGTGAGGAAAACCTAAGTACAACAATGGAAAGGTGATGAAATGTGTCTGATAGCAAGGAAAAACATAAGGAAAGTACCCTACCATGTGCTAGAGGACACAAACAACTAAGAACAAGACTTGAACCCACCATGCAATGACCAAGTGAGAGTGATGACTAGATTATCATGAGCAAGGGGAAATAACAAGGTGATCTCCCCAACAATGATCCAACATAATAGAAGTGCCTCCGTCAAGATGAAAAGATATATGACACACAAATGAAACAACCTCCACTAATAGTACAAACATAACCAATCCATGCTAATGAGAGTGAAAGAGAATGATAAACTAATTGCGCAAAGTCTCCATGAATACCACATATAAGGGTAGTGTTACCCCCTTTTTAGCAAGGTTGACTTTGATTAGAGATTTTGATGTGAGATCTGTGGTTTCACCATTGATCATGTGCCTGAGATCCTGCAGCCTTGTCAGATGGTCCATGTGCTTTGATATGCCAAGTCAGAGGTAGTGCCTAATCCTCTAGTAATGTGTATTTTCTAACCTTCATCTATTCTTAGCATGTTTTCTGATATGACAGTATGTTAGCATGAGATGTTACATGTATGTTTTATGATGACTCATATACTTAAATTGTTATTTGTCTCTTAGTCCAACCTAGTGTGGTTCTTTTAGCTTAATAACTGTGTTAGTACAAGGTTAGTTTGTACCTGGGTGAACTAAGTCAAGTGATTTCCATCCATCCCCTTTCATATTTCACCTCTGTGAATGATCTCCTTTAGTAATAATACATGGTCTCATTACTACTTCAATGTATGAATGCCTCAAATAAAGCCAAAAGAGTCTTGTACTCTCCAAAAAAGGATTTGATGATAAATTAAATGCAAATGGAACATATCATGGGAGATACTCTCCACCGTAAAAGCCAGGTTCCCTTGTCCCAAGTTGCCTAAGCCATATCTAAAGAAAAAGGGACTAAGCCAATGAAAGGGTTAAATGAAATGCAAATAAATGAAATATCAAAGAAAAAAAATTAAAAAAAGGATCACAGATTCACAATATGAAGGCACGAGGATGGATGACCCATGACAGCACTTCCTTAGGCACACATGTGGAAGAAACATAAAAAATTTCTAACTCTTGAAAGTTAAGGATAGACCAACACATTCATGTTAGATGGTTATTTCAAGAAGACCCCCTCTACTCCCTATGTATATACTTCACTTCATGCACCCTCACTTGACTTAGGTAAACTAAGCTATGCATGTTGGCTTAGGATTAACACATATAAAAGGGTTTTAAGGATTACACTAATGTTAGACTTAGATGGGTAAAATTATCTTCATTGAGTTATTAGATAAAGTGTTTTTGTAACTTATATCTTGTGTATTATTGTCATATTAGATGAACATTTGCCTAAGTTTTGATGATGGTTAACTTTATTACACTACAGAGATTTTATTTACACACATGCTATGACTTGACTGATATGTTGGATGATCATTAGGCACCTATATCTGGAGCGCTACACTGTCATGTTCCTAGCACACTTGGAGGGACATCTTAACTTCAGGAGCATTTATCTTTTGGCAGAGTGCCCAAAATTGTGACATCTCAACACCATTGGCTGCAAAATGCCTGTGGGATTTCCAAAAGTGGTTATAATAGAAAATCCGATAAATATTTAGAAAGTTAAAACCCAGAACTGTCGTTTAAAGTGCCACACTGCAATTTTGACGTGTGTGCCATTTTGGACCATTTATGATGGAGTGCCCTCTTTCTTGGGCCATATATTGTACCATTTACCACCTATTGACCATGATTTGATGGGGGCGCCCTCTCACTTTGAGGGTTTATTGAGGATTGAGCATATATATATATATATATATATAGACTCATTTTGGAGGATCCCTAGGATGGATCTAGGGTTTTGGACACTTTACTATTATTTTATTGTACAAAAGGTTGAGCCTTTCTCCTATAAAAAGATCTCACCTCTCATTCTCATTGTGGTTGCGCATTGGAGAGAAATGCTATCACTTTGCAATCTAAAAGTTTTGTCTCTTGGTCTTCTTCTATGGTTGTCACAACTGGGTGATTCTTCTTGTTGAGGTAACATGCTGTCTTCTTCATTGTAAGGTTTATGCTCCTAGTTCATTGAAAGAATATGTTTGCTCCAGAGGAATGATCTTATCATTTTGTAGTTTAGTTTTGTTGTTGGTTTGTACTTTGCCTACCTTTGTAGAGGTCGCAAATTTGGTGGCATAATCTAGGGTGCATGCTAAGGCATGAGCTGAAGATGTGATGCAGTAATAATCGCTCTTCCTTGATGACGGTTTGCATAAACCTTCAATATCTTGGGATGAGAAATTCTTGTGTTATGCAAAGATTTCATCTAAAGCATTTACATACAAGGCCACTTGGAGGATTTGATCCCAAGACCCCATAGCACAAGGGTTTAGGCACTAATCTCTCTTCTAATTCTTGAACCAAGAAAAAACACCAGATTTCTCAATTTTTCTTGTTTTCCTAGGGTAGATCTATCATCTAGGGTAGAATTTATTTTCAGAAAATCAGAAAAATATTTGCTTGCTTTTCTAGGATAATTTAGAGTAATTTTAGAGCAGAACTAACCCCAAAAATTTATTAAAAAAATTCTAGAACTTTTCAGATTAGCTAAGAAATTTATTTTATTTTATTTGGGTTGAATTAGCTTAGTTTTATTTTCTACTTCTAGATTTAATTTCTGCATTCCATCTTTGAAAAAATCAACCCTAAAAATTCATCATTGCATAGCTTTCTGGGTGTTTTATACTAGATTAAGATTGTTGGAAATTTCTGGCCACTAATTTCATACATTTCTGCTATTTTCTATTAGTTTATATGGTTGAAATTGTTAATTTTTGAATTCTAAAAATTATATCAACAAAAAACATAATTTTGGAAACAATTTTAGGGCCATATCTAGCATAAAAAATTTCAGATTTCTCGGTTAAAATTTTCTGCAACAAATTTCTAGGTAGAAATCTGAAAATTCCAAGTTTTTCTTGTTGTTTATGTGGCTGAAAATTATCGAGGACGGCAGCAATTTAAATCTGGAAATTGTTCACTATTCAAAAGTCTGATCTAACACCTCAGATACACTAAATCAATAATCTAAATGAAATTTTTAGTTTTTTTGTCCTATTGAGTAATCTATGAACAACAAGATAGACTGATATTTCATATTTGGTTAATGTTGATTTAACAATGCATAGACTTGACACATTGACTAAACGGTAAGCTGAAAATTCTAGAATAATTTGTGGGTTTGACTTAAGTGGATAAAATTTTGAATTTTGAAATTTTCTACATACTGTTATTATAATTGATGGTGCATTACATCAGCAGCAATTGAAGTTTGTTTGGTTGATGGTGGATAAATTGTCTATGTTACATTTAACTAAGTGAATCTTGTGATAATTCTTGCAAGTCTTCATTAGTGAATGATTAACTACTCATAAATCACACAATCATTAACTAAACAATCTCTGGAATTTTATTTCTCTCATGACTTTGTTTCTCTTTCATGGATCAATGAATGTATGATTTTGATGATTTTTAATATTGCATGGCTCGTGTTATTTTTCACACTCTTGAGAAGTTTCTAAGCATTCGATCTAATGAATATTGCACATCTTGAATGGTTAATTGCTTCTTTTGGGAAAATCAACTACATAACTCAATACACATTATAATCAAGTTGACCTCAATTCCTTTCGCTCTCTTTAAATCAGATCCAATCTAACCTATAGGGAGGCCTCCCTTGGCCTTTGAGAGCAAGCCTAAAAGTGGGAAATTAGCACTATGGTCAGAGGTGCTTCTTTCCGAAGTTGGCCTTGATAGCACTAGTGAGTTAGGACTTCCTCACTTAAGTGCTAAATCATGCCGTAACAGGTAGCACCAGGAAAACATGTGCATAATGATAATGTCCATGATCTGAAACTGGTCCATAGAAAGTCCATAGGTGTCATCCGGTCAAGTGTCATGAAAAGTGGTTCTATGACACCGTGTACAAAATATGGTGTAAGAGGGGGAACGGAATAGTTTTCTTTATCTAGTGCTTTGTTCAAATTCCAAAAATCGACACATAGCCAGATTTCTTTCTTATAGGCACCAAGTCAACCACCCATGCCGAGTGTCAAACTTTGAAGATGATCTTGGAATCTAGAAGCATTTTCAACTCTTTCTGAATTAATGGCTCTAGCATTGGATGTACCTTTCCCATTTTTTCCTCGAATAGTTTGGCATCTTCTTTCAAGGAAAATGACATGTTGAATAACTCTTATGTCGTATGTTTTGAGGTATTCATAGGTCCAAACAAATACATCCTTATACTGCTTGAAAAAACAAATGTAGGCTTGTTTCTCTATCTCTAAACAATAGGCTCCAAGATTGATATTCTTTGGATTTCCTTCATGCCCAAATTAATTAATTCATAGTTCATAGAGGAACTAATTGTTTTGACATTGACAAATTCTCGAAATCTACCTTGCAAATCAAACAACTTCACTAAAGTTAAACTCCTTTAGTAATTGAATTGCATTTGAGATTTCCCCATTCCATCTTGCATTAGAGGAAATTTGGGGTCTAAAATGGGCCTTATAAGAAAACAAGCCATTAAACTCAAGAACCAATAGAATTTCAAGAAAATGAGTCAACCATAATGGTTGACTTGGTATATTTGTCATTAAAAAACTACTTTTTCTTTTCATATTTTCAGCATATCTCCCTGTGGTTTTACTCATTTCGAGTGGGAGCACTCGTTGGATGCGGAATTCAATACTGCATCCAACGAGTGCTCCCACTCGAAATTTGAGTAAAACCACAGGGAGATATGCTGAAAATACGAAAAGAAAAAGTAGTTTTTGTGTCTTTTCCTTCAAAATTTATAATATTATTTTATTATTTTCCTTAGGAGGCCCATTTTAGACCTCAAATTTCCTCTAATGGGCAAGTTTGCATAGCTTTTGCATGTTCTTAATCATAAATTACTACATCTTTAAAAGTATCCTCATTAGTCAGTAACTGGATAATTTGTTGATCATCATTGTACACTTGCCAATTAGTAACATTGTCTAGAACTGATGGGCTGAAAAGAAGTTGAATAGAGAATCCATCAATTAATGGGGACAATTTAGAAGCAACATTAGCCTAAATGTCAACATTTGCCCTCTTAATCCGAGGAATGGAATTAATATTAAAAGCATCAAATTCTTTAATCGACTTCCATACCTCTCTTTCTTTTTTAGAAGCAACATTAACCTAAATGTCAACATTTGCCCTCTTAATCCAAGGAATGGAATTAATATTAAAAGCATCAAATTCTTTAATCGACTTCCATACCTCTCTTTCTTTTTTATCCTTCTTAGCTACCTACGCTCTTTCTTGTTTTTCCTTTAATTATGCTTATGCTCTTGCCTTTGCATCTTCTTCTTCCTTGTGCATCTCTACTGCCTTGTCTCTAGCTTCTTGATCTACTTTCTTTTTCCTCACCTCCTCTCTCTTTCTCATCCCTCTGCACTTTGTTTTTGTTACTTATCCTTGCCAATACTTCTTTATAAAGGCCTGGCTCTTTTGTAGAACTCTTCTTCTCACCAAGCTTAAAGTTGATAGGGCCACATGTAGTCGAGTGTTATTCAATGTCTTGTTACTAGAATGAGAGGATCATGTTGTATGAATCTTTCCTCTCCGTAGTAGTAAGGTCCCAAAGTTTCACCTTCTGCTTTAGCAAATTCAACATTGATTATGGCATCAAATCCAATAAACAATGGCAGAGTAGGCAAGGGAGATTTCTTATCATTAGCAATAGAGCCTCTGAATTCGTGCAAGTATGTTTGATAGCCTATCTCCTCAGCTGCTAGCTTTTGTGGAATAAACCTAGGTAGTAAATGCAAGGGTTTGGTAGCTCCAAACACTTTAATGTATGTATCAGTGTTCCACGGGGACTCGCCCCCCAAGGTCGGGAGCTCGCCCCCCTCGTTCCCCACGCCCCGGGGGCTTGGGGGCTTCCTCCGAAACGTTTCTCTACGCCCCCAAAAAACCGAAACTCACCGAAACGCAGAGGGGAGCTCGCCCCTGCTTGCTGAAGCTAGCTCCGAGCTTGGGGGACGCGTGGGCGCTCCTTTCCTCAGGTGGGGGGCTTCTAGACGCCCCCCCGCGATTTTGCCTAACAAGCTTTAAAAAAAATGAAATTTAAAAAAAAAACAAAATAAAATTAAACTAATATGTAATAAAAATAAAACCTAAAGACTAAACCTAAGCTTACCTTTCAATTTCATTCTATTTCGAGTCTTTGTTTGACCCGTAACTGCCGTCGTGAGCTGCCGCCGTGAGCTACTACTGCAGTGAGCTGCTACCGTGATCTTTGCTTCCCGCCGTGAGCTGCTACCCGCTTCCCGCCGAACTTCAATTTTGAAGGAAGCCCGCCGACGAACGTCGTGTTGAGTGCCGTGTTGACTGTTGAGCAGAGGAAGCCCGTCGACGAACGCCGTGTTGAGCAGAGGAAGGCCATGGTTACTGTTGAAGGCCGTGGTTACTGTTGATTCGTTGAAGGCCTGCACTATTTTATGTGAAGTCTGTGTTGAGCAGAGGAAGCCCGCGAGCGCTGAGGAGAGACCACGTTTTGCGGAGGAAGCCCTTCAACGCCGAGGAGAGCCCGCGAGGAGAGCGTTGTCACTGTGTTTCGAGCAGAGGAACCCGCTAGCGCCGAGGACAACCCACGTCCTATTTACAGACGACCCGCGTTTTGCAAAGGAAGGTTGTTTCGAGTAGAGGAACCCGCCAGTGCCGAGGACAGCTTGCGTCCTGTTTGCTGACGCCCATTGAAGACAACAAAGGTAGATTTTTTTTTAATTTTAATTTTTAACTGTTAGTGTTTAATTTTTTTTTATTACAGTTTTGCTCAAGCTGGAACAGTTCTGAGTTTGCAACTTTGCTTAGGGCTGAAATGTTACAAATTTTATTAAAAATTAAAATTTTAAATTCTGAAAATGACAAATGTTACTTACAGTTACAATTACAAATTTTAGTTTTTAATTTTTTAATTCTGTTTAACAACCATGATGATGAAATTTAATGTTTTTTAACGAAAAACAGCAATAAAATTTTAAAAGTTTTGTTGCAGCAAGTTGCCCAAAATCAAATACAGTTATACAACACCTTACAACACTAGCAATATGAGCAACTCCAGCAATTGCAACAGTAGTGACCTATTTGTTATTAACTTATTTATCATTTATCATTTTTATATTTTTTTTATATTTTTTATTTTTATATAATTTTTATGACCTAGACGCCCCCCGCTCCCCCCGAATTTCCCTAAAATTTGGGGGTGGTCTCCACACGTCCCCAACGTGCGTTTCCACGTTCCCGCGCTCCCGCGTCCCGGAAACTTGGGGGAACATTGGTATGTATAGCCCTCCCTTACATACCAATCCCCCAGATTGCTTATTACCTACATTTCTTCTTCCCTCATGCAAGGGGTTGGTTTGCAGAAGATTAGAGTGTAGATAGGAGCTATGAAGTGATCACAAAACCATGTGTAGTCACTTATGTATTCGTGCTCCCATAAGAACTAGTAGTAGGCTTGGATTGGTTTGTCATTTGGCTGCGACTACCATCCCAGCCTTGTGAAATTGTTTGTTACGCCTACTACACCCAACAAATATGATGACATAAAAACGTTTAGGTGAATGGCAGAGCCTAGTGCTTTGCTCTTGCAATGGCATCCATATAGTTGTAGATATTATAGACGACCAATTGAATGCCTTCCTAACCTCCACCACTTGGCACATCAGTGGGATCCAAGATTCTTTAAATTATGTCACATCTTTCTCACCGTATAATCTTCTAATTAGTGTGACTACATTTATATATGGGAGCCTAATATATGTGGTTGGATATATGCCCTTTTGTCATGACTTGAAAACTTTAACTTTTAACCACCATTTCTTCAAAATCTTTTGATAATTCTTGTCTTTGGCAAACTGTCACCCAATTCATCTGTCATGCTCACTTCAAGTTTGGGAAAATCGTAGTAGATGTCTACGCATGAGGGTTGAAATGATGTAATGGCCTTGCCATTTTCATCCTTGATTAGTCTATTTTCAATGTCTACATGATTGATCAACCATGAAATAACCTTTGCACATGGCATAAGAGCTAGCTTAGCTACCACCTTATGAAAGTAGGATGTTTTGATATTATGATATACTACCATGTTAGGATCTTGTTCCCTTAACTATAGAGAAGATTTTGGATAAGTCTTACCACTTAACATTTGATATATCTCATCCCACAGTGGGTTATGGCCTGGGACCATATTGCACTCAATATATCCATAGAAGGATGTGGAGATTTCTTCAACCTCAGGTTTTGTCAATGTTACCCTTTCTTGGATAATTTGTTGAGATTTCTTCATTCTCTTGGATTTCTTTTCAAGAGTCATGATGTTGTCTTGTAAATTTGTAATTGATCAAAAATAACATCAATCATCACCATTGTTAGCAAATACATGTGAAATTCATCCATGGTTTACTCTTCCATGGCTACTGTTTATAGTGGTTGTGGCACCTTTGTGAGAAAGAATGTCTTTCCAATGGACATAGTCTCATAATAGAACAACCCTATATCACAATCATGGAGTATGCAAGTGTGGGAACTTCGTTTATGGCAATGGCTCGTGCGAGTAATTGCATAAGCAAATGTAATCTCAATGTACAAGCTTTCCACATAGTCAATTTCAATAGTATCACAAAAACATATCAATGTGGGACTGAAAAACTAGAACCTTGAGAGATTTTCGCTAGGCCATTAGTTTGAGATCGAATTCATGAGAATCAATGGCATGTTGAGTTTGTTCATATATTAAAAAATGGAACCACTTGCGATGGGAAATTGTGATTAGGGGCAAAGTAGTCTAATATTGGGCACAATGTTGCATGGTATTGATGTCCATTTGGTACTACACTTTAAACTTGTTCATGGGTAGGGCATAGGAGAGAGAGTTCAACCGGATAAAAGAAAGTGGACTGAGTCTACTAACCAGCAATGTCTCGGGAGCTTAGCCATTTTGATTTCAATGTAACCCCATTCAAAAATGAACATGTGGATAGAACCAACCAAGGGGTTGGGGTTTTCAAACAAGTCAAGAAAAGGACAAAGGTGTAGCTTATTCTTTTTTAAACAAAAGATCTACTACCTCTCAATGAATTCCAAGTGGCTGTGAAGTGTCGGCAAGGTTGGTACATCCATTGGAAAATTTCCTTATAGCTCCTTCGCATGCTGATGACAAGTATACCCAAGCAATTACAGCTTGCAAATGAAATAAACCTTAACAATTCCTGATGCAAATGTGAAATAGTTTTAAACCGTTAGCACATAAAAACTTACAATAGGTTCACAACTTTCACAAAGAACAACTTTTTAAAAAGTGTGATAACTTAGTGGAAGTTTCTATATCATGAGCTTTGGGAAGATGTAACTTATGAGACTTTGTGATGGTTTGGTGAGAGCAATTTAAGTGATATTGCAATCTTTATAAAAATAAGATCTTTCCAAGTTTTGTGATGGATCACAATCACCCGAAAAATGACTCTTTGAAAGATTCCACTGAGGCTAGGCTTCATCACAAATTTTGGGAAGATCAATGTTTTGGAGTTTTGCGCTACAGTTGCAATTGTCGAGATAATGATCTTTTACACTCATGTGATGGCTTGCGAAAAGCATTAAATGATGTCACAATAATTGTGAAGATGCACTTTGAGGAGACTTACGAATTGGTCGCAAGCACTAGAAAAATATAACCTTTTGAATAAATGTGATGCCTATCTGCAGATTAAGGAAAAAATTATTTTTGAAAGTATTGTGACGCCTTCGCAAATTTGGAAAAAAAAATTCAAACAAAGGCACAAGGGCGATGCTCATATCGCAATTTTCAAAAAAAAATTGCTATCTTTCAACACTTTGCACAATGGTTGCAAGAATTAAAACATTAATCTTTCAAGAGGGTTTGCTAGTTAGCCGACAAAATTTTTTGAAGTTTGAACACTTAAACAATGGTTGCATGCAAGAATAAGAAGGATATTTTAGGTAAGTGCACAACATCGCAAGCTATGAAGAGATGGTGCTTTTGAATACGTGTGATAGCATCTTAAGCCTAAGAAAGATTCTATGGCAAATGGATTTGCCAAAGCTTCATCAAATCATAGCTTTTGAAAATCTTGATCTTAAGATTGTTTGGATGGAATCAAAGAAATAGGAAGTTTAAAGAACAAAAAGGAATTTGTCTTGTCCCCAAGTAGGATAGGCAATAAATGCTATAATGTTGGCTACTATTGTTGAATGTGTGTGTGTTGTTTGAGTGTTTTAATCAAAAAGTTAGCATTACATTAATTTATAACTTCTTAAGCAATAGACATCCCCATAGTCATCTCTTCAAACACTTTACAGTCAAACCCAAATAAGAGAGAACATTGGCTTTTTATTATTAAATTGATGGCAACAACAAAGATAACTATTGGCTATTGTAGCAACTACACTACATCAAGAGAACTAACACCATGAACCTGAAAGATGGAAACCAATGCATGCTACAACAGTCTCTCCACTTTGACGTCCTCCACAAAAACTTGCCCTTCCTTCACTTGTCGTCTCCCCACAGGTTATTTGTCCTTCTGCAAATCGGACCTCTTAAGCACGGACTCAATAGTGAATCGGCCTCCCTCAATATGAGGACACCCTGGCTATTTGATTCAAGCTCTAAGTAAATCAGGATGCTTAGAGAAAATCGACTCCTAAAGGAATGGAACTTGGCCCCAAATGAAACTCAGGTTTGCCAACTAAATTCGGCCCCTGTACTTGCCCTCAGCCTCCACAGTTCGTCCTTAATTATTCTTCAGGTTCCCAACCCCTCTAGCAAGTCGGACTCCAAATAAACTCGGCCTCAGGTAAGTTTGCACCATGTAAATTCGACCCTTTGGAACAGATAGCGATTTTGACAGTGAACTCAACCCTCCAAGAGATGAATTCAACCCTTTGAGAAGCGCCTTCCCTCACAAGTAGATGGTATCAACCTCCTCAAAATGATTCGACCCTTCTTGGATGAATCCAACCCCAGAACATAAATCGTCCTCTCAAGGAAATTTGGTCCTCACAAGAAACTAAAACAAGTGATGGCCTCCACAAGTGATGAATCCTAATGAGATGCAACTTTTCAAAGTGGACAAACAATGGTTCAATGAATCACAGACAAATCAGTAGTTTAGCTAGGGTAGAATTTTTTACTATCGAAACACGAAGGTGGATGGGTTTTGCCAAACCCAAACGAAACTCTGGACAAACCCCTAGACGATCACAAGAAATCAATATCAAATCAACATCCTTCCAATGAGATGTTGCTCCTCTTTTAATCTTCTTTTGAAACCCATACCATGGGCAATACCATGAAACACCCAATACCATCCAACACTTATGGCCTTCTTTTAGTAAAGTGACTTTTTCAATAGTCACTTTATGACTTGGTGACATTAATAATCAATGAACCTCCTCGGATCAGGCTGACGCAAACTCCCAAGTCCATCTCCTCTTGTCGAGCAAGGAAATCCAAAAATTGGGACATTACAGAATCCATCACAAAAACACAATTTTCAAGATAATTACAAAGGGTTTCTACACAAAGATTATTAGTTGAGTTATGAAAATACAAAAACAAGGAAATCCCTCCCGATCACAAGCAAAATTTAAGATGCACACCATCAAAGCATGTCAAGACTCAAAGTATTGAATATCAATAGGAGTCCCCAAATTCCAGAACTTGAGGAATTTGTTGAGCACAACAGGGCTAGGCTCTAACTCTCCTCCACACTCACTCAAACAGTGTCCAATCTGGTCTCAAACTAAATGAAATCATCCCAAAGGTTCTCAACAATGGGAAGCTTATCAAAAGCAAAAACCCCTCAAACAAATGGATCAAAGATGAGAACAACACATTTAAAGCAATGTGCACCAAGTCCTCATTCTCCACCTTCAACTTGATAGCAACACTTTGATCTCGAAGTTGGGTGATCTTCGTAAGGTAACTAGCCATTATGTCTATATCGCTCATACATGTGGTGATGAGCTTATTCTTCTGCAATGACTTGTGGATAATATTCACACTCTAGGACAAAGTGACTAAAGCATCATACATTCAGTGACTAGAGCTTATTCGTTATGTATCTTCCCAAAGATGTGAAGGATCAAGTGGTCCTTCACCGAATTAAGGATGATTCATTTTGCATTGGCCTACTTTTTATTATGCTCAGCGAATAGTGCAGCATCCATAGGATCTGTAACCTTCTTATCTACATAACTCAAAAGATCAACCTCCTCCAATAGCATCTACATTGCACTTGTGTTGTGAAGTTGGAAGTGCCCTCTAAATGATCACACTAAGATTGAGACCAGTCATACCTAAAGCTCCTAGAACATGCTATAATCAAACAAATCATCCAAAAAAGAAATCAGATACAACACTCTAGTCACTACAGCACTTAGGGCATCACACTCTACAACTTTTCACAAGTCCATATCTCTCCAATCACTGAAGGCACTTGGGCATCACACCCACTAAAACCCTCCAACAACCCCCTTTCACAAACAACTAAGCTATCCATACACAAATTCTTGGAAAATCTCAAAAGCAGAGTTTTTATACCATGTTAAATTTCAATACATGGTAAGCAGACCAAAGTTACATATATCGTGTCGGCAAATATATCGTCGAGGGTCCAGAATGTAACTTATCGGCAATATCAGCAAAATTATCGACAAACATCGTAAAACCTCAAAAAAATACAAAAATAACATTTTTTTTCAATTTTGTTAACATTTAAAGAAACAACAACATCAAATAAACCTAAGTTACAAGAAACTCGGGTTTAGCACTCGTTTCACCCTCAAAAACTCGCTGAAACTCGGAAACCCATATGGTACTTGACGAAAACTCGTTTTCGTCCGTATGAAACATGTTTCCTAAATGGGAAACGCATCCGTATGGATTGAAACACGTTTCCTCTCTTGTATGGTGCGTTTCCTGCCAAATAAAAGCCCGTCACTTAAGAAACCAACTCGTAAAGTCTCTTTCCGCCCATAGATTTCAATTATAAAGAGAACATCGCTTCTAATAAAATTTAATTCTAGATGCTTCTAATTAGGTTGAAGAAAGTTATAAAGAGGACATCACTTCATTCTCTCCTCACACAAGCGACTTTAGCACTCAGGTCCCATAATATAGCAATAGGCCTTGTGCAGATTGGGATGTCGAGTCAAAATTTGCTGACTTGGACATCGCTCTTGCTGCACTAAGTTGAGGAACCTAGAAGTGGAATTGGAAATACTTATTCCACTCTACATTCTGCTGCTGAGCATGCTTCTTGTTCTATTTTTGAGGAAGACTATGAAGATGAGGATGACTATTAGTATGAGCTTATGTTTTACTTTTATTTCTATGTTAGTATGCTCATTGTTCATAGTTTGATACATTGTACTTGTAGCCTCATACATAAAGTATATAGCCTCATTTATAAAGGTTGTTTTTGGATATTACTACTTGCATGAATGAAATGATATAGACTTGGGTTCATGAGTAAAATGTGATGTTACATGTATGATTTAAATTTTGTTTGTATCAGTTAACATTTATCACTTAGCAATGTTGCTTGCAACTAAATGTAATTAATAATTTATGGTTTATGTTTTATAATAATTTTGTCCTTGTTCATATATATATATATATATATATATATATATATATATATATATATATATATCACGTTTCCCCGTTTCCAAAATTTGGGGGAGTCACATTTCCAACGTTTCCTCGTTTCTCCGTTTCGTGCAACTTAGAAATAAACCCATTGCTACATAAATATGAAAATACAACCAACATATAAGATACATAAGATGTCAAATGGTGGATCATGATCACATATCGACAATAAACTGAAAATATTGAAATATGTCCCTGATAGAATGATAGAAAATCACATCAAATGCATCTCATGAGATGAATCATCGTGATTCATGAGACATCTAGATACCACATACTATATAGTAAAATCATAAACAATAGGAATCATCAACCCTCTCTACCTCCCCTTTTACGAGCAAGGGGCACCACTATTTATTTGGAAGCAATAGGTGGTCCTGTAGGTGCTCTAGATGAGCCAGGGGTGGAACTGGAATCTCCAATTGCATGGGCTTGGTGGAAGGTAACGAGGGTGAGGTGGAATCCAATGTGAGCTATCTCCTCCCATAACTACATATCATCAAAATCATTGCCTATATTGGGATCCTATTCATCAATAGAACCCTATGCCTCCCTCCTCTAGGCTCTAGCCCTTGCCTCTACCTTGAATCTCACAATTAATCCTCCAAAGACATTAGTCAACGCCCTACAAATTTGATGAAACTTCCTCTCCAATTGTTAAAATAACGTAGAAAAAGCTTCCCATGCTTAATAAGTGATTTTGCTCGAGTGGAGTAAATTTTTACTAAGTTCACGATAGAGGAGTTCAATAATCAACACCACCAACATCAAGGTACATAGAGGGGTTAAAGTGCTTGATAAAATGCCAATCCCATACCCTCATACTGTTGAATTTTTCTCATACAGCAGTAGAATTACAATTTTCAAATCTTGACAATTATTTCCAAATGATTTCAAACATTCATTTCATCCCATAGTTTTTCACTAAATCATTGCACACTGAAAATTTCAACTTAAATTGTAGCGGAAACAAAAGACCATAGAAACACAACCATGCCCAATAGACACAAATATTTTTACCCTAGAAAACCCAAACTTGGGAGAAAACCCAGCCAACTTTTCTTAGAAGAAATCAGTCCAATTTAATTACATTACCATTCCTGAAGAGAAACCCTAGCACATAAAGTTCATCCTCTTTTCATGAGGAAACCCTAGCCACAAGAGAGAGCAACCTTCACAAAACCGTAGATAGAGATAGCGAACCTCTTGAGAAAATAAGAACCCCAAAAATTAGCTCCTTGTGCCTTTGCTAGGCCTTCTTGACATGACAAGTGCACATTAGCTAGAAGAGTTGTTGTGATGTGTTAGTTGGATTGTGAAAATGAAATGTTAGTTGTTTATTTATACACTTCAATTCACCCTGATTTTTCTTATGGGGCCGACTTGTACTTTTGTTTTCCACTTTTCTTTTTATATTCAAGGCCGACTTGTCCTTTCTTCTTCTTCAATATTTCCTGGGCTTCTTCAATGGTTGACTTGTCTTCTTAGTTGTTTCTTCATCATAGAAAAGCTATCCTTGATGATCATCTCCTCACATGAATGTCTATTCACCCATAGAGCTCTAATGTTCATTTGACCAACACTAAGAAGTCCCGGACACTTCTTAGAGCCTATGTCAAATTCAACATTAGATTAGACTTGTATATTTCACAAGGGGATGAAATCCCCTATCAAATAAACAAGTCAAATCACTCTAATATAGAATAGATCACTCCATCCTGGAGAAGGCAATGTGAAAGCACCTTGGGGCCCATCTCCACACCATATGACCTGGGAGAAGCATTGCCTCTGCCTGGGCCATTCACCTCTATCCATATGACTCAAGCTCCGAGGGTGAATGTATCAATCTTCCTTGGTCAAATCAACATGACCAATCTGGGAGAATGTTTGCCCGATGCTACAACCTGGAGAAACATCACCACATACATGATAGGATCTGGTGGAAACTTTGTAATCCTGAAATCCCGAAAACCATTAAGTCTATTGAATTCTGAATGGGATCTCAAATTCTACTTTTTGCATATGAAGTCTGATGAGGTTGGAACCACTCTCAAACATCCTAAACAATTAATGATAATGTTAAAAATTTAAGTAAAAGGATAGAAAATGAAAGATAAGGAGAACACCACTTTTACTAAGAATTTAATATTACCATTTAATATTCCCAATTATTATTGAACCGAACCAGTCGTTTTTGGTCCGGCTCTGGTAACACTGCCGAAAACCCAACCAACCAGTGCCTTTATCTGTTAAATTGCACACATTTTTTATGAGCAAGGCGATATTTTCCTTATTTATCACAACTTATTCAATGTATCGTGACACATCAAAAATATCGGAAATGTCGCGCTGTTTTGGTGGCGATATATCACCGAGGGTTTGGTAGCGCGATATATCGCACTATTGGCGATATATCGCCGATATATGTAACTATGAAGCATACCTACAAACTAGAGAAATTGGAAACTCAGTGAACTCTCAAAATTGTTGTTCTGTGCTAGAACTACAAACACATAGCTAACTGAAAAAGATGAACAGCAAACGGTAGAAATTTGCAGCACTCAAAATCACAGATGTTTGTCTTCTATTGACTGGAAGATAAAATTAAAACTGTACAACATAATCACTACAAAATCTAAACACACTCACTTACTGAACTGTGTAACACCTTACCCACACTGCCATCATTATAGATGAGGGGTTGTCATAAAAATGGAAGTGTGCCCAAGCCTGCATGGAAAATCTTCGTAAAAATAGCACCCAGCTAAAAATTGAACTACTGCTAAAGACAAAAGCTTTCTAAACTGAGAAAGTCACAGCTTCTAAATATAGCTGACTGGCTAAAGATAAACAGAAGAGGGAGCATGCAATCAGCCAGTATGCATGCACCTCACACACAAAACTCTCTATAACAACACCCTCATTCACACTACTGCACACAGACCGAGGCAATACTGCTGATGCACCATCTCTGCTAGAGGAACAGTGACCAAGCAATCACAGGTAAACCTAACAGCTAGAGCATGTCAATGTGGCAGAAAAGAAATTGAAAGGGTGTGGAAAATGAAATCAAACCATCAAAGAGAACCTTATTGACATCTTCATTACCAATAAAGGCAAGTGCAACATCATCACTTTGAAAGAAACAAATGAAAGAATCAACAGCATTCATGGAATGTGGCAGCAAGGAATCATTATGCACCAGGATATTATTAAAGACCAACACCTAAAACAAATGTGAGAAGTTAGAATGATGCATGAAATCAACGGAAAATAGACTCCACAGGCTCCCCCTCTGACTTGGACATAAATTAAGGGCACTGCATGTAATTTGCCTTCTTGTTGGTGAACTGGCCAGCTTTCCTCTTCTGTGGCATCAATTGTTTTGATTGACTTCAATTCAGTTTTGTACTCTACAGCAGAGGGTTTATCCATTATGGATTGACTTCCACCTTGTTCTTTTTTAGTAACTAGGGGAATTGGTAACTGGGCTGGGTTTGTACACACATGACATGGAACCGATTCCGATCTGCTGCCACTACACCCGTAGGTGTATCGACACTGCCCCACATGCAGTACACTGGGTTCACGAGGTTTGAACTATCGACGTCGCAAGGAGTGCCTTAACAATGCACCCTATTGCAACCGGTCCACACCCCAGGGGCTAATGGAGATGCCATGTATCGAATCCTGTACCTCTCACAAGCAAAGCGAGCGCTCTACCGTTTGAGCTACATCGGCATTCCCTTCCACCTTGTTATGATGTGAAGCATTTTATTATTTTATTAAATATTTCTGCTCTAGGGAGGAGATGCCCGAGGCCCTCCTAACTTTGCTATCTATTGGTGTTGTATATTCAAGTCCCATTGCCCTATTTTGGTCATTAGTGGACACTAATAAAATTTGTTTCCTTCTATTTCTTTCTTCAAGACAAACCATAAACTAGCCTAAGATAGATGAGAGTCTGAGACCCCAAGAACAAAACCCTTAAGTATAGACCAAGAAGTTTGAACAATCTAAAGAATGTGCAAATAGATAATGTGATTTTGAACTTGATTTAAGGGCAAGCACTGACAAATTAGCCTGGAACATCTGCAAATTAACTCTACATTCTTCAGAATATTCAAGAAAAAAAACAGATGGGAGTATTAGTCCCAGAAACAGAACTCTTAATTGCATTGACTGCAAGTAAAATGCCCTGTTTTTACAAGACAACCCTTAGCCAAAACTTTAAAATTGAAACTTTTGTCAAATCATCTTTGAGCACAATGTTGTCTAATTGGCACTATTATTTTGATAAATTAAAGTCAAATTCAAAGCTTCAACCACCAATGATGGGCAACAACTAATTCAATGGATGGCAGAAATGAAGCACTAATGTAAGACATGACAGTAGCTTACTATTATTACATCTATAACATAATGTTAGGGCATCCTGGTAAAGTTACTCGTGAAGGCAATACCAAAAGTATGAGAACAGTCTTACAAAAGTATGAGAATAGCCTTAAAAATGGCAATGGAGAACAACCGTAAGCCTCAAGGAAGTAAAATAAGGTATTTAATCAAAGTGCAACTTCTATCAAAAATTGAAGATAGTGTCACATATGCATGTTAAAATAGCTGAAAAAACCTGTTAACAAATTAAGTACCTAAACTGAAATGATTGTAAACACAAGCAAGCAACAGTGTTCTCGAGCTAAAGAAAACACCTTCAATCAAATTTACCTGTCAGGAGTTACCTCAGAAAATTGTCTAGGACGCCATGAAAGAATCAAATTGCTTACACAAATCAACGAACCTTCATACTCAACTCCATTGGCAATAAATCCTGTGTCAGTGCACCTGGATATCAAGCATAAACTTTAAAGTATTAAATATTTGACCAGTGAACCATCCAACAAATTCTATAACCAAATGTGCCATTTCCTCAAGATTAATGATCGAGACATACCCTTTTACATCCTAGCCAATATGGAGAACTGACATATCTGGAGGCACAAACATTCAGACCTAAACAAATGTAAGGATGTACCATAATCTTTGGTGTATGATACATATTGTTAAACAATAATATTAGAGGCCTCCCTCACCGATTTCCATTGGACATAAGCTAAATGATTCTGTTTTCAACCAACCTTTACATACAAATTCCAGAGGAACTGAATGTTGCATTTCATGTATTGCTTTTATCTATAATCAAATAAAATATAAAGTTTGTAGAGTGTACTTTATATCAGGATTTCGACTATGTAAATGAAATGTCTTTGGGATCATGTCATGAAAAGGAAATGTTGAGTCACAAAAACAGTATGGCAATGCCTTTAAAAAATCTGGGAAATTCCTCCTAGAGATTCCCCGTAAGGAAATGTCTCAGAAGCATTTTACCCACAGAGTCCATTAGGGCAATGCCATTTCCCTACCCTAATAATTTTTTAATAGACATGGGTGAGTTCCACAACTTAGGAATCTCAAAAAATGAAATAAATTAATAATTAATAAAACAATAGGGAAACACCAGTTTTAATAAACTAAAAGGTTAAACCACAAGATCTGAAAATCTGTACCGTTTTCTGAAGCCATTTTGTGCCCCAATTCTTATCAAGTCACTGTTGAGCACCCATTAAGTCATATCGTTGTGTCTGTCTGCATTTTCTTTAGTGTATTGCAGGTGTGGAGAAATTGAGGTAGATTTCTCTTCTTCTCAGTGTAGATTCCTGAAATTATCTTTATTGTGAATTGCTTTAATTTTTCTCAGCTATTTCCATTTCTTCTAATATTTATGAATTATATATATGTTGTTTTCATCGTAACCAGGAGTAGATCATATTAAATCAATTACATGCAAACAAAACCTCAATCGAAGAAGATGATTGAGCATGGTACATAGAATTTGGCAGTGGGTAAAGGTCGAAGTGTTGAAAAACGTAGCTCAAGCAGGAGCTTCTTGCACAAGTTAGGTGTGAAAGTGTGAGAAGAAGTTCGAGACAACTTCTTAGTGACCACTTAGTAAAAGTGGGAAATAATACCATCCTGTAATTTCACTTAATAAATAAAGGTGAAAATCTAAATTCCTTTTATCTCTTAGTCTTAGAAATCTAAATGAAATAATCTAGATATTCTAGAATATTAGTGAGTTAGATTTGATATAATCTTAGCCATACACCTCATTGTTGAGATAAGATGGTTGCTAAGATTAAGGAGATTGATTGAGATTGATTGCTAGAATTAAAGAAGTTGGTTGCTAGAATTGAGGAGATTAGTTATCTCTCTCAAAGCATAAATAGGACAAGATGGGAGAAGAAGTTGAGTAACACACAAGTGAAGCCAAGGAAGGGAGAACACAGATAGCAAGAAGATGATCAACCAGCAAGGTGGAAGACTACAAGGATAGTACTGTACAGTGTCGTACAGGGTACAGCAATTTCCCATATTTCTGTGTAAGCATATTGTTTCTTTTCAGCGAGCTGTAAACCTCAGGTAGAGGTGTCCTTGTAAGTATTTGAAGGAATAAAAGTTGATTTGAAAGACAAAATTCTTGTGTATTTCGTTTATGCTTCCACTATTCATTTTCAGCTATACGTGTGACTGTTGCATGTTCAGAATATTTATTTGTGTTGTTAAATAAGTTCAGAATTAATTTATTTAATTAAAAAGAAACATAGGACAGTAGTCACCCAGGGCCTGAAAATTTACATGTTATCAAAGCTTGGTTCTCTGATAGAGATTCTCAAGGATTTCTACTAGTAAATCAATTGCCGGAAAGGACCAGCAATTAGAAGGTTTCATTATTTCTTTTAAGGACTAATTTTCAGATCCGAAAGATTGTGCATTAGATCAGAGATGGCATCAGCTAGCCTCAGGTTCAAAGACAGGCTGGATGGTGCCTCGAATTTCCTATCATGGAAAGTCAAGGTAACTCTTCTATTAGAAGAGAATGACCTCTAGGATATTATCAAGGATGTGGTGGCTCATGGACAGATCCACAACTTTTGGCAACTCACAAGAAAAAAGAAGTGGGAGCCAAGCGGATGATCATAGATGCTATAAAGGATCATCTGATCCCTCACATATCCGAGAAGAAGACGACGAAGGACATGTTCGATGCGCTGGTTAGCCTTTACCAAAGCAAGAACATTAATAGGAAGATGATATTGCATAACAAACTCAAATCTGTTGAAATGACTAGATCAAACAATGTCACCAGTTACCTGATGACGGTCACACAGATTCTTGACCAGCTTACAACATTTAAAGAGAAGGTTAAAGAGAATGAGCTAGTAAATAGGGCACTAAATGGGTTCCCATCTCAATGGTAAACATTTGTCCAAAGTGTTTGTGCTCGGGAGAACCTTCCCTCAAGGGAAAGACTATGGGATGACTATATCCAAGAGGAAACTCGGATGGAATCCAAGGACAACAAACAAGGAGGTGACAGTGACCATGCCCTAATTGGTTAAACAAAGAAGGGCGGAGGTAAAGGACCCAACAAGGGTCAGATGAAGAGTAGGTCAACCTCGCAGCCAAGGAAGAAGGAATTGAATAAAATCAAGTGCTTCATATGTCATAAGAATGAGCATTATGCATCACAGGATCCAGAGAAGAAGGATAAGGGGAAGCAACAGCAGGATTAGGTAGCAGCCTCAGCTGAAAATCAGATGAACAAGTTTGCAGCTAAATTCGAGGACTTCTGGATGGTATCCTGCCTCTCTTCTAGCACAATTCCAAAGATCACATAACAACTGAATTTTCATAACACACATATACACGAGTCCACCGCCAAATGCTTAAGATTCTTATACTAGTGCCAAGAAATGTGATAACATGGTATGTGGATAGTGGAGCATCAAGGCATATGTCATCAGCTCGGGAAAATCTAAAAGAACACGTCTCCGGAGTTTAGGTCGAGTTTGGTGATGATGCCAAGTATCCAATAGTAGGAGTTGGTACCATTCCTTTCCAACTCCAATCGGGTAACTCTTTAGACTTTGATGATGTGTTATTTGTTCCAAGTCTCAGGAAGAACTTTCTTTCAATTTCGGTCATGGAAGATAAGGGCTATGCAGTAGAGTTCAAAAACCAACAAATCATTATAAGACTGAAAGAGTCTAGCCTAGATCAGCTCAAGTGATCGGGGTTAGAGAAGGCAACTTATACAGGTTACAAGGTGAACTTGTTCAATCCCTAGTACATAACACGAACAACTTGTGCAAGTTGTGGCACAAGAGGATGGGGCACCTGCATCACCGAGCACTACCTATTCTGAGGGAGATCGTCACAGGCCTTCCAAACTTCAGCATTGAGCAACAGGGTGTATGGAGAGGATGCCCACTTGGCAAGCATGCCAAGGTTGCTTTTCCAAGCAGCAAGCATAGGTCTAAGCGGATCCTATATTTGGTGCATTCGGATGTATGTGGACCAATGTCAGTAGCATCAATCACAAGAAGCATGTACCTAAAGACCAAGGATGAAGTCTTTAGCAGGTTTGAGGAGTTTGAGGAGTTCAAAGCTTTTGTGGAGAACCAGACACGAAGAAGATCAAGGTTTTGAGATTGGACAATGGAGCTGAGTATACCTTCAATGATTTTGATGATTTCTACATGGATGTAGGTATCAAGAAGGAGTTCATTGCTCTGTACAACCCACAACAAAATGGAGTTGCGGAGCAAAAGAACCAATCCATCATAAGGGTTGCTAAGGCCACGATACATGACCAGGATCTGCCAATGCTTTTGTGGGTAGAAGCATGCAACACATCAATCTACATTCAGAACAGGTATCCTCATAGGATTTTGGGGGACAAGACACCAGACAAGGCATTCACTAGTGTGAAGTCGAAGGTGAGTCATTTTGCATATTTGGATACCTAGTTAACATTCATATTCCAGTGGAACAGTCATTTCGCATATTTGGCTATCTAGTTTACATTCATATTCCAATGGAAAAGAGGACCAAGTTTGAACCCTCAGCAAGACGGATTTGTTCATTGGCTATAGTGAGATTTCAAAGGCCTATAAGGCCTATGTTCTAGAGTTGAGAAAGACAGTTGTAAGCAGGGATGTAAAGTTTGAGGAAAACTTTGCATCCAGGAAGTCTCATGAGCCAATACCACTGAAAGATGATGAGGAGCAGGAAGCTCCAAAGGTTGAGCCAAGGTCACCAATGACTTTCAGTTCAGGGAAGCAACCTTCAAATGCAAAGGAGGAGCCACCAGCTCACACCAGTTCTATCAAGAGACCTCGATGGTTCACTCAGATATTGAGGGATGCTCATGAGTATGTTGAGGCTCCTAGGAGCACATTTCAGGAAGGAAAACCTCAAGGAAGTTTCCTAACTACTTGGCATTGATGAGCAGCATCATAGATTCAAAGCCTTCCAATTGCTGGGAGGCAGTAGACCAGCAGGTATGGCAGGATGCCATGGTGGAGGAGTACATCTCCATTATGAAGAGTGATGTTTGGAACATTGTGCCGAGACCGGAGGGGAAATCAGTAGTGACTTCCAAATGGCTCTACAAGATCAAGCATGCAAAAAATGGCAGCGTAGAGATGTACAAAGTGAGGTTTATCGCAAGAGGGTGCTCCCAAAAAGAGGGAGTGGATTACAAGGAGACTTTTGCTCCAATCGCCAGGTACACTTCCATAAGAGCAGTGATGTCTTTAGCCTGCAATACGAGATGGAGAATACATCAGATGGGTGTGAAGGCAACCTTCCTCAATGGGATAATTAAGGAAGAAGTGTACATAGAGTAGCCCCAGGGACTTGAGGTAAATGGGAAGGAGTCCCATGTTTACAGGCTTAAGAAAGCCTTGTATGGACTAAAGCAGGGACTGAGAGCATGGTATTCCGGGATCGATGGATATTTGTTGAGTATGGACTTCACCAAAACTGAAGCAGATCCTAACTTATATTTCATACTTGTTTGGACCGATCTGCTTATTTTGGTGTTGTCCATAGATGAATTGTTTCTTACAGGCGCAGAGAAGCTTATTGCAGGGTCAAAGCAGACATGGTAGTTGAGTTCGAGATGAAAGACATCAACATGATGCATTACTTCTTGGGTTTGGAGGTTTGGCAGAAACTAGGGGAGATATTTCTTGGGAAGGGTAAGTATGCATTTGAAATCATGAAGAGACTTTAGATGTAGGATTGCAAACCTATGGCCACAACCATGATCACCAATCTGAAGAAGGTGACAACTTCAAATTCAAATTTGGTGGATCCCACGGTTTACAGGCAGTTGATAAGTTCTTTGATGTATTTGGTCAACACCATCCCAAATATATGTTTTGTAGTAAACACCTTGAGCCAGTTCATGATGGAGCCAAGGCAAGAGCATTGGCTAGCAACAAAACATGTGCTCAAATACTTGAGGGGCTAAGTGGAGTATGGGTTGAGATATCTTGGAGGTGGTGAAGTTAAGTTGCAAGGGTATAGAGATTCGAATTGGGTAGGCAATGTATTAGAAAGGAAAAGCACCTCAAAGTGTTGCTTCAGCTTGGGATCAACAATGATATCCTGGTCCAGTCGAAAAAAGACATTCATGGCACTCAACTCTGTGGAGGCAGAGTATATGGAAGCAAGTACAGCTAGTTGTGAGGACATTTGGCTTTGCAAGTTGCTTACAAGTTTATTTGATCAAGAGTTGGATCCATAGTGATTTACTGTGATAATCAGAGTAGTAACAAACTCTCTGAGAATCTAGTTTTTCATGATAGGTCCAAGCACATTGAGATTAGGTACAAGTTCATTCGAAAAAGGATTCAAAAGGGAGTTGTAAAGCTCAAGTATATTCCACAGATCAACAAATTGTTGATATTCTAACCAAGCCCTTAGCAAAAGGGAAGTTTGAAACATTCAAAGACATACTTGGATTGGTGCAGAATTCCTTCCTCACAAAAAGGGAGTGTTGAAAAATGTAGCTCGAGCAAGAGATTCTTGCACAGATTAGGTGTGAATGTGCAAGAAGAAGTTTGACACAACTTCTTAGTGACCACTTAGTAAAAGTGGAAAATAATACCATATTGTAATTCCGCTTAATAAATAAAAGTGAAAGTTTAAATTCCTTTGATCTCTTAGTCCTAGAAGATTAGTTGAGATTGGTCGCTAGAATCAAGGAAGTTGGTTGCTAGAATCAAGGAGTTGGTTTCTATACTTGAGGAAATTAGTTATCTCTCTCAAAGCATAAATAGAACAAGATGGGAGGAGAAGTTGAGTAAGGAACAAACACAAGTGAAGCCAAGCAGGAGAGAACACAGATAGCATAAAGAGGATCGACCAACAAGGTGGAAGACTGCAAGGATAGTACCGTACAGTGTCGTACAGGGTACAACAATTTCTCAAATTTCTGTGTAAGCATATTGTTTCTTTTCAGCGGACTGTAAACCTCAGGCTGAGGTGTCCTTGTAAGTTTTTGGAGGAATAAAAGTTGATTTGAAGGACAAAATTCTTGTGTATTGTGCTTATGCTCCCGCTATTCATTTTCAGCCATATGTGTGATTATTGCATGTTCATAAATATTTATTTATGTTCTTAAATAAGCTAAGAATTGATTTATTTAATTAAAGAGAAACATAGGACAGGAGTCACCTAGGGCCTAAAAATTGACATGAAGTTTGATGAACATGCCATAATCTTAAAACCTTTTATAGTGGAGCAGTGAACTTGGACTAGCTTTTCAACTTCTGCAAATAGAAAGTAAGATAGTATAACTTCACATTCCCAGGTAATGGATAGTGCATGCAATATTAACTTCAAAAATGGTTAGGGCTCAACGCAAGCAAAGTGGATTGCATTCTTTGAGTAAACCCACAAAACAAGAAGACTAACAGGAAGGGGAAATAATTTGTGAATGGAGAAGCTAAGGAAGACTCGAGGTTTTCTCAAGCAATGTGAACTCAATCTAAAGCAAGATGACTCTGACCTAGAAACAATCCCAAAACCCTAAACAACACACAAAGAGAACATGCGCATGCAATTCAAACTCTTTTCTTTAATCAAATACGAACATAGAGGAGTAAATATTCAAAGCACAAACATAGAAGAGTAAATATTCAAAGCCACCTCTGATATCACTAAATAGAGTTGAAAAAACAGCAATAGTAGATAAGGTGAGCTTAGTGCTACTACCATTCACTAGAGAGCAAGCATACATGCGACTCTCAAACAGTTCCCTTGACAAATTGGCTAACAAACATCCAAAGTTCAAACCATCACCAGAACCAGCAAATCAACCACACCAAATTTTATTTAGCAAAGGAGAAACAATTCACTACAGGAAGAAGCAAATGAGACAAAACCCTAGACTCAATTCTACTTGAAAATTATCAGACCAACCACAACCGTTGGATCATATCATATGGTGAGGAACAGTATGAATGAACATCAATCAACCCATTTCCAGCATGCTACATTATGCATGGGTATGGTTTATTAACAAAGGGGCCGTACACAAGTTCAAAAGTTTGCCATGTGGCCCATGGTACCTTCAAACTACAACTCAAAATATCCCAAGGAAATTGACCAAATCATAGGAGATAGCATATCAATTAAGGTATGATTGGTGCATGAAAATGCTTGTGATGATGGCTCATCAAACCGGCAAGGTCAACACCATTGTTCATAGCAGCTAGCCAATCCCCTAGAGTCCACAAAAGACTCCCCACTTATCATAACTTGGACCATATCAACCTTGCCAAGTTACCAAGATACATAACAACTTATTTTAATAACATATGCTCATTCAAATTATATCTCAACCATTTGAAATATACATGATCAAAGGAATTTAACCATTTCAAGTCCTTCACGAAGTGAAACCAATCATTACCATTGGTACTAATATAACAAGCAAGGAGTGAAGCGTCAATACCATGTTCCTTATGCCATAAAGCATCGGAAATACACCAGGGCTAAGCCCAAAATACTAACCAATCAAACCAAGAAAATAGCACTATGAACGTTGTACCGAGAGTGGATAATCATATTATAATTTATGAGCAATATGTGCAAAGAGAGAATATGTTGGTTAGTGTATGTACGAAAATCAATGCTAAATCATATCACGAGAATTAAAGTCACTGCAAATTTGAATTGGTCCAATTAAATCAATTAGAATCTGTAATATCACAAGCTTCCAATATGATATAGTTTCATTGACAAATTAGAACCATAGGAACTATATCTATTACAGATCAAGGAACAATGCCAAAAGAATACCATAACCAACGTAAGGCCAAAAACCAAGAACCATATTACACATCAACCAGTCAACTCTGACACGCTCGAGCTACAACTGAAAGTTTGAAAGCAATGAACTGTGTATCGTTTCCATAAATCACAACAAACACCAACAGGAATCGATGAGACTTCTATTCAATATGCCAGAATATGATCAATAAACTATAACAAGAGTCGTAACATCAACATAACCATGCCTACACCACATCAACCATCTAGAACCATATCATCTCATGCTGCCTTAGAACTCGATTTCTTATCATCTGAACACAATCTAGGTGGTAGGACCCTGGTTAACCAAATACTTGTGAGACAATAAGAAGAAATGTTCACATCATGAGATAGGTCAGCGTTAAGTATTATGTACAGAGTTAACAAGTTTAGGCTAGGCTTTTTAAAACAGCAAAATATTTCAAAAACAGATTTACCGAGTTCCAAAAAGATTGTAACTCTTTTACTATCAAATCATTCGTTAATCAATTTAGTGATCAACAGAGAGTCCAATCCCTAAAGGGATGCTTAGGTATCCCACGATCTCCCACAATTGAAGCTACTTCCACGACAGAGGGAGCCAATCCGGGGTGTCATCTGCAACTACTAGCCAAATTTCATATTTATGACTCCTAATAACAGCAGCTGAAGACGCACAGAATGTGTCAAGACAATCCAAAGTTTCTTCCACTGAACTTGGTTCAAGTGTAACTTGCTGTTATCACTTGAAAATGCCCCTTCGAAAACCGTTACTTACCGCAAGATAAATCATAATCAGATTTTTGAAATTGGTATTCACAGGGAACGGACCAAGCCAGAAAGAAGGATTACTTTCATGTGGGCAAAGCTTCAAGTCTCGTAGAGGACAAATTCAAGCCACTGGAATTTAATAATTACAAAATGCCATATAATATAAACAAAAATTTTGAACTTGGTGAAGGATAAGTGAAGCTGACCCGTCGATACGAATCTGGTCTTCTGGGACACCAGATAAAACATTGATTTGATCATAAAGAGAAAATGCCCGTCTGCAATTTGATCATTCAATGGCGTTAAGAAATTTGATCATTCAATGGCGTTAAGAAATTTTATCACAAAAAAGGGGTTATGATTGTAAGGAAAATAATTAGTACGTAATGGAACCTGAGAGAAGGCAGAGGTTGCTTAAAATGGCCCGCTGTTCTGTTGCGGAAGGCTTGCATGAGTAAGGGGAGAGCTGTTGATGCCGGTTTCCCTGCTCTGCCCGCCATGTCCTCTCCTCTTCCTAGTTCAATTCAACTTCAACTCTGAAAATTTCCAGCGAATCCTATGGCCTCTACGGTAAAGCTATTATTGGGAAGGGGGTATTGTGCTTTAAACCAGAAGCTATTGGTCACAGGGGAAATTTTCGAACACGACTCGAAATGCATGCAAACAAATGGATGTATAAATATAAATATAAAATTAAATGTTTAATGATCCAATGGTACAAGATGCCTATTTCCTACTTCTAAAAGGAAAACTACGGCATGTCAATGTAGTGTCTCAATTTGTCGTTACAATATGACTTAACCAAAAACCAAATTATCTATGATATGAAGTAACCAAGAATCAAATTACTAATTAACCCGATAAAAGGGTTTAAGGGCTTTATAAAGGTCTTAGAATTGTTGAAGCACAAAATTGATGGAAAAGATAATCTTTACAAAATGTTTATATAATCAATATTGTTTAGTGATTGTATTTCAATCATATGAAGTAGGGTTTATGCAATTATGATGTTTCTTGCTAAGGTTTTTGTCGGCATGGGTGTGACCAACCCATAGCTCCATGGATAGCTCTATGAAGGACTTAGACTTAGTAGACTATGAGGTGGATGACTCTCCTAGTCACAATCATTTCTTTAGGTTACATCGGGAGGTTGTAGATCTGTGGAGAAGCCAACAAAATTTAAGGAATGTTTAATTCTCTAACATCATGATTTAGGCTCTGAACAAAGTATTGCTAGATGGAAAACATGCAAATAGTAAGGAAGCATGATATGGGGTTGAGTCGATAAGGGTCTCAAGAGGAGAAACATGTTAAAAGTTTGATGGTAAAAACCTTACTGTTATAACAAGGTAACTCTTTTGATGGTTCAAGAAAAAAACTCCTACCCTATAACTTAATGCTAGTATCTTGAATTATAGAATAGTTGATGGTGCTTTGAGTGGTATTTGCTCTAAGTTGAACTTGGCCCAAAAAGAAGGTTGCTCTAAGGATTTCATGTTGAATCAAGAGTTGGAGGCTCCTCAAGATGTCAAGAACTTTGAGGTAAAAGACTAGGATGAGAATGTGGTCTTACAACTTAGCCAAAATAAATGAAGCCAAAAAATGTATAAGGGTCAAGCCTGAAAATGTGAAGATGGCAGTAGGTCTAAATATAGCCATGTTAGAGGTCAAGGGTTTAATGGAAAAGGCTTAGTTGGTTGTTTAATGGGAAAGCTGGTGAAAAGGTAAGCTCTATGAAATTGGTTAAATGTGGCATGTTGTACTTGGTTGTACTCATATTTTTCATATTTTAGTACGAGGTTGGATATGTTTTATGGTGAGAAGCCTGTAGAATGTGGAAATGCTCCTTAGGTGAGACTGGTCGTGAGGACCATCCAGTCTTTGTATGAAAAAATGGAAACAAAGCTTCAATCTACAGAAGGAACAAACATATCTGCAACATATTTGGGTTCTAACTTCTACTTCATGGGCTTCCTCTAGAGTTTTGGAATACAAAGATTCTAGAAGGGGTAGGCAATGCCCTGAGATGCTTCATTGCTCTGGAGGATAGTTTCTTTGTGAAAAAGGAGATGATATTAGTAAAAATGTTAGTGGATTTCAATCTCAAAAAGGGTAACATCCATATATTGATATTGTTTGGTGGAATTGGGTTTTCAATCATAAGTTAGATTTCCAAAGGATTTTTTTTCAATGTAGTGGACTGTAAAAATCCTAAAAGGTCAATAAAACAAAAAGAAAAAGTTTGGGTAAAGAAGACTTATCCTTTCACAAAGCCAGAGGCTATGAGTGCTCAAATGGGAGAGAATGGGCATGAGGATCTCAAGAAGTTAGTTCTTCATGCATTTATGGTATGGATGGTGTTCAAAGTCGTTCACTTGAACGGAAAAACCCTAAAGGCCCTAAAGGTGTTTATTGCAAGCAATATATTCCTCTGGCAATTCAAGGTATGTCTTCTTAGATTACTCCCTTGTCCTTTCAAACAGTTCAAAATGAGTCCCATTCTATTGTTGGGTGTTTAGGGGCTACCTGCAAAAATGAGGAGAGTATAAGGGGTTTAAACCAAAGGGATTTCTCATGTAATAATGACTCCTCTATAAATTAAGGGAATTGTGCCCTTCACATTAGTATAGTCAACACTTCCCCCAATCTTAGATTTCCATACTTTTGAGCTCTAATAAGAGGTGGGTTTCGTTAGGCAAACCTCCATGCCCTTTTTTGTTTATAAAGAAGTTGAATAGGCTTCTCAATCTAAAGCAATTGTTCTAAAAAAGAACAACAAACCTCAAGATCATGTGATCAAGTCTCCCTACCATGTAAGATTAAAAAAAAGACTATTGATGATTTTGGCACTTTGGAATTGGGTTTAGCTATTGATCGGGACTATCTTGCTTCTATAGGAAGGAAATCCAATATCTCTAAAGCAAAGTCTCTAGCTAAAAAATAGATTAGGGATAGGAAGCAGCTTACTATTGGTGGGGACCTTGGAGTAGGGAAGACACCAAAAGTTGTTCCCAAATTATTATTTTGTCCTTGGACTCTAGAGGGGTATAAGAGGCACCATAAGAGGGTGCCCCAAAGCAACAAGATTTAAAAGGATTGTGTGCAGTGTACAAATCTGATGCTTTACTTCTTCAAGAAATTATGTGTGTTGGGTATAAGGTTGTAAAGTTTTTTATCTTCTTTTCTAAAAAATGGAATTTTTACTCAATGGATGTTGAAGGACTCTTAGGAGAGTTGATCTCAAGGTGGAATTCTAACCTAGTTGCAATATCTTCCAATGTTTTACATGCATGTAATGAAATGGAATTCAAATCTAAAGAATTGGGGAAGGTGTAGCATGTATGGTCCTTATGGAGATATAAAGCCTTTTTGAGAGGGGCTTGGATATTTTGGTATCTATAATTGTGACAATATAATTATTGGAGGGGGTCTTAATTTTACCCTTGATCAAAGAGAGTTTTGGGGAGAAGCGACAAGAAAAGACACTCTTGTTGATTTTAGAATTTGATTCATGTAGAACCTATCAAAATAGTCCCTACCTGGATAAACGGTAGAATAGGTAGAGAAAGATTCTTAAAAAGGTTGGACATGTTTTTAGTGGCTGATCATTTAATGAAAGACAAAGGTAGGGTAAAATCTTGGGTGGGATATGGAGGTTCATTGGATCATTTACATATTTTTCTACAAATTAAAAATAAAGATAAGAAGCCTCCTGCTCCTTTTAAGTTTAATTTATAGTTATTTGAGGTGGACTTTAGAGGGTTGGTTATCATGGATTGAAATCATAATGATAACGAGAATGAAGATTAAACTATGAAGAAGTTCACAAAGAGTTTAAAAAGTGTTAAAAAAGAAGCTTGTGATTGGGCACAAAACTTTGATAAAAAAAAAACAAAAAGAGATAAACAAAGTGCAAGAAGGTATTAAATGTCTCTTTGATAATAATGGGGTAGACGTTTTCACAAAAGAAGAATATCGTGCTCTTAAAATCTTGAAGGGAGAAATAAAGCTTTACTTCATAAGGAGGAAGCAGAATGGAGGCTCAAAAGTAGATCTATTCGGCTTTTTGAAGGTAACAATAATACAAAGTTTTTTCATAAGTATGCAAGTCATAGGAGGAATGTGAGTACAATATGGGAGATTAGTAAGCCATATGGTTCAAGGGTCAGATCTTTTAAGGAGATAGTCGAGGTTGGAAAGAAACACTTAAATATTTACTTAAAGGTACAGAGAAAGCCAATGTAGGTAAAAGCATGAAAATTATTACGTTATTTCCAAGACTCGTCAACAATGAAATCAATGCAAAGTTTGAGGCATAAGTGACAAATGATAAGATAAAATCAATTTTAAACTCATTCAAAAGAGAAAAATCCCCAAGTCTGATGAGTGGACAATAGAATTTTACATAGGATTTTTTATTTGGTGGTGGATGATCCTCTTTGAATGCTCGAGTCAAGAATCTTAGGGAAGGTCATAGGTGCCATCAATTCTACTTTCATAGCTCACATCTCCAAGGGTCTAGATCCTTCAACTATTGATGATTTGGGATCTATATCTTTGTGTAATCTAGTCTACAAATTGATCTAAAAAATCATTGCACAAACTAAAAGGAATTATGCCAGGTGTAATCTCCGGAGAGCAATTTGGTTTTCTATTCAATAGGAGAATTCATGATATTGTAGAATCATCCCATGAAGGTTTAGGCTAAATAATAACCCACAAGTTTATTGCAGTTGCGATGATGTTGGACCTTGCAAAAGCATATGACCAAGTAAATTGGCTTTACCTTAGATTGTTACTGCTCTAGTTGGGTATGAATTTGCAAATTATAGAATGGATAATGGGATTCCTTTCATAATATTTTGTTGCAATTCTTATTAACAACTATCCCTCAAGGTTCTAGAGGTCTTCATCAAGGGTGTCCTTTATCACCCTTTCTCTTTTTATTAGTAGCTGAAATTTTAAGTATGCTAATAAAGGATACTAGGAGGAGAAGAATAGTAAAACGAGTAAAATTTTATGACTCTGTGATTATTTCCCATCTGCTCTTTCTTGATGGTATAATGATGTTGGACAAGGATCCTTAAGGGAGATCAAAAGTATAAAGGAGATATTGGATATCTATTGCAAGGCTACAAGTGTGTAGATCAATTTGAGGAAGTCCACAATGTTGTTCAATGCTTTGGTTGATGAAGAAAAAGTTCAAGTTGTAAATTTTCTTTGTATGAGTTATTTGGAGTTCAATAAGGGCATATAATACTCAGGATTTATTTTAAACCCTAATTTCTATAAACGTGAAGATTTGATTTGGATTTATAATAAAATAGAGGCTAGAATTTTAATTTGATGCAATACATGGTTTTCAAGGGAGGTAGATTAGTTTTGGTTAACCCTGTGTTGGAGAGTATTCTTGTGTATTGGATGTCCATTGCACATATTCCTTAAAGAATTCTAAACAAAACAAGAAAAAAATGCTTTAGTTTCCTACAAACAAGAAAGATGGAGAAGGAAGGAATACACTTAGTAAAATGGACAAAAGTGACAAATTGAAAGGAAGTTGGATGATGGGGCTTAAAGACTATTCACATTTTCAGTATGGCTCTAGCAACAAAAAGTTTATAGAGGTTAGACTACGATGAAGGCTTTTAGGAAAAGGTAATGAAATCTAAATCTTTTAGAGGAATCTCCATTTAAGATTGCTCTAGACAAGAAATGAAAAAATCTCAAGGAGGCTCTATAGTTTGGAAAGCTCTAGTGAGGGCCTTTCCACTAATTGAAAAGTTGATAGCCTAGAATATTGGAAGATTGAACAAGGTGAGAATAAGGGAAGATCCTCGGATGGGTTGCAAAGGTAATTGCAAACTATTTGATGGCTTGATAAGAGATCTCCACTTCATGGGGATGTACACATTGGAGGATGCATCTTCAATTGATGGAAGGAATGATTAGTCTTAGGGTTGAAATTGGCAAAGGACTTGAATTCCAGGGGGGGTGTTGAGGAATGGAATCAATATGCAAAAGTTTTAAATTGTAGTGCCATAAAAATTTTTGATCATAATATTTAATTAAGTGGTCAAATAATCATGGGTCTAGAGAATATACTGCCAAGTTGGATTATACATCAAATATGGAGGAAGGTTGGTATGGGGAAAGAATATAGAGGTGGTAGATAGTCTAGAAGCTAGAATGTCCTTTAAAATATAAAAAATTTCTCTAGTTGGCCCTAGATAACAAATATTTTACCTTGGGATAACTGTCAAAAGAGAAATATGCAGAGTCCTAGAAGATGTTATGTATCAATAGCGAGAAGTCGGTTGACCACTTGTTTGTTTCGTACATTTTTCCTTGAGAAATTTGGAACGAAATTTTATAGATTTCAAGTGGGAAAAATAAATGGGATCATAGGGCATTGGTGGAATGTTTTTTCTCGTGGATATTAGAAAATTTTGAAAAATATTTTAGGGTTTTACCATGGTATGTGGTTTGGGGTATTCGGTTATCTAGAAATAAAATTATCTTCCAGGGGATAAAGTTGAGCCCATCTCGGGTTCCTTAGAAAATCATATGTGTTTGCCATGGAAGCTAGAAATCTACAAAAGAGAAACACTCCAAAATTCTAAAAGAACATGTTATTGATTTTGGTCATGCTTGGGGATTCTTTGACGGAGCTTGTCGAGGAGCTCCAGGTTTGTGTGGCACAAATGTTATTATGTTTTTAGATCAATCTTATCATTTCCAATTGAAGTTAGTTGTTGGGAAAGGCACAAACAATCAACCTGAGTTAAATGCATTGTGTCTACTCCTGAAGACAACAACAAAAAAAGGTTTTAAAAGTTACAATTTTTTGGAGATTTCAAACTGATGGTGGACTAGGTAGATAACAAATACATAATTGATAGCTCGGTGCTAGAGCCTGTCATGAATAAAGCTATGGAGGTCAATAGGAGCATTGAAATACTATCCTTTACACATGTTTATAGACAATTCAATTCAATTGTTGACCAATCATCTGTTGAAGCTCTTTCATTGTAGGTGGGGAATGCTATTGAACAAGAGTTCATAGAAGAGGCCCAAATTTCAACTTTTACAATCTTTACATTATGATGCAAGGATTTAAAGTCCTAAAACTATGTTCAATTTTCTATTCTTATGATATTGTATTTTTGTTTTGAAGCCTTTGGGCTGAAAGTAGGAAAAAAAATTGAAAGTTGCCTTTGAGGAGCCTAGTAAGTTCGTAATTAGTATTAGGATAAAAACAAAGATAAATGCAAGATAGTCCTAAATACTTTTATTTTTGTAGCCTAAAAAGATGGTATGATGTATATTCTAATTTCACACTTCAACTATTGAATATAAAGCTTTTTTCATATAAAAAATGATGTTACTCAAATTTGTTTGTGAACCATACAAACAAAGAAGGAGTGACTCTCTTTTGGAAATGAATGAGTCTTGCACATCTTACGGAATCCGAGACAAAAGGGAGAAGAGCTCAACATGGGAAAATATTGTTGGACAATGTTGAGAATGGAAAGGTTAAGTGTGAGGAAGGGGTCAAATAATTGTGTGTTTCTCTTAATGAATATGGGATTTGGTGAAGTCCACCAATTGCACCATGTTGTGAAATAGAGTGGATCAACCCCCATATATTGTATAGTTTAGTCCAAGGTGCGAGGGGGAGGAAACTTCTTCTAGAGAAGTGGCAAGATTGAATGGGATTTTGAGGGCAACCTCCTTCTTGAAGGAAGGCTCCCAAGATTTCTTGGAATGAGGATTGAGATGGAAAAATAATAATAACATTTTCATTATCCAAAATTTGTGCCAAGAATTGGAAGTGCATAGATTAAATGGTATTTTAGGGGTTTTTCAAATGAATGCTCGCAAGTTTGCTTAGATTGATGATTTAGATGGAAATTAAGAAAAACACTTTCAATTAGTTGTACCAAGACCAAAACTAGGGGGTGCAATTGAGACAATAAAAATTTACTTTGAACTAAAAATGGATATCTTGGGAAATTCATTAAAGGAATGGTCTCCTCCAAGTAACATTTTGGAGGAAAGGTCAATCTTGAGTTTGGCAGGATGCTACCAGCAATTAATTTAAGGTTTTTCTCAAATTGTATATCATATTAAATTGCTACAAAGAAAGGTTAATAAGTTTGAATGGACACCAATATGTGAAGAGAGTTTCCAACTTTTGAAGAAGCTTCTTATCAATATACCAATATTGAATATCATAAATAAACAATGATTTGAGTGTGTGCATTGATGCATGTTAAGAGGATGTTGGAGGAATTCTTAATCAAGAAGAAATGGTTGTGAGTTATACATCAAGGAAGCTCAAGCAATATGAAATGAACTATCACACATAGGAATTAGAGCTTGAAATGGTGGTTCAAGCATTAAGAATGTATAGGCACTAACTTACTTGGTATGAAGTTCAAATTAAGAATATATTAGTATAGCATGATATGTTTGTTTACACGACCACATATGAATATTCCTTGACAGAGAAGATGGTTGGAATTTCTCAGCAAGTGTGAACTTGAGGTCTAGTGCATCAAGGGTAAAGAGAAATGGTGGCTAATGCGCTCAACAAAGAGAGACATGTCACTTCCATCAAGACTTATAAGTTTGACATGGAAAAGAGGTTCTAAAAATGAACACTATGTTGATGCCCTCAAGAAACCCCAAATTCCAGGGACTGGGGTCCCTCCAAAAAAAATTAAGTTTCACCGATCATACTTATTATTTATGTGATCAAAGCTTTTAGGGAAATTGGTGCTCCATATGAATTAAGTTTTCTTGATCATACTACCAACTATGTTGATAGAATTGTGCTCGAATGCTTGCTATCCTTTAATTGCTTGATGTTGTTCCCTATTTCCTTATGTTTAATTGAATGGCTAGTCTCAAATTGATGAGTCTTCTTCAATTGGTTTATGCATTGACAAAAACAATGATTTGAAAACCCTCTTGCTCATGAAGATATTATTATATGCCTTTGTTTATGCTCTGATAACTTGATTGTGGCGTTTCCCTTTGCTTGTTGAGGATGATCAATGAATGTTTGCTTATAATTGTAAGTGCATTGTGTATATGAAATATCAAAAGTATGCATGCTTAGGCATCAAATGCATAGATCACTTGTGGCATATAAAAATCCTTGCATTGTAAGCAAAGGTATTAAGTCAAGTCCTATTACATCAACATTAATTGACCCACTACTTTTAAATGAAATCATTTACTATTGCTTAAATGCACCTATCATTAATTTAAATCAATTAATGCTTATGATGCCATGAATCAATGCTAGTGCATTAACATGCGTATTACTATGAAACATGTTGAACTAATGCATTTGGAAAAGGAGAATGATGAGCATGGGAAAAGTCAAGAAATAATGAAATCAAAGTGGTATAAAGACATGGCAACAAATTTCTTTTGACTATCAACAATCTCCCTTGTTGAATGTACTGTTGGTTTTTGAAACAAAGCATGTCATTTTGTAAAGAATGAAAGAAGAATGGAGAGACTCTTTGCATCCTTATTTTGCAAGCAAAGCGACAAGGAATGCATTATTGGTGTTGTTGTGACATGGGCTCTCAACAAACATTTCGAAAGGAAGAGCGCTCTAAAATCAACCTTTGAATTACAAATCATGGTTCAACATCTAAAGAGATCATACATTGATTTCAATGATCCAACAAAGCCCAAAAAAGCATGCATTAGGCCAAGAGACCTCAAGGAAGTGCATATTTGTGATGGATAATTCAGGAAGCAATGCATCAATCTAAAGCTTCTTAAGTGATGGTGCAATATTCAATGAATATTTTGCACAATGTAAAGGATAAATGAGTTTTGCAAGGCCCAAACACACTTTGTAAAAGGTTGTAATAGCACACCAGGCAAGAAAGTGATTTGCTTTTCATTTCAAGGACAAAATGCACTTTGAAAGGCTGTAGCAATGTGCAAAGGCAAGGAACAATTCATTGTGCCCCCGAAGGCCAAAACACACTCAATGGGAAACTACATCAGAGCTTCAAAACAAGTAATGATGTTTTTTGCCTCTTGGGGTCAAAACACCCTCGCGAAGAGTTCCAGTAGTGGGGAAAGGCATCCAATTATGTGTTTTACCCTTAGAAGCCTTGTTAGACCCTGTAGTAAGTGAAAAACACACTAGAGGATAAAACACATTGATGATGGAGTTGCAATGAAGAAACAAAGCATCTAATGATGCATTTTTCCTTTGGATACTCACCAAACCCCACAAGAAGTGAAAAATGCACTCTAAGAAAACACAACACTATGGAAACTACAATAGCATATCAAGGAGGCAATTGATGCATTTTGCCTTTAGGAAGCCCAAACAAGCTCAGACAAACTAAAAAATGCAGCTAAGGAAAAAACACAACATTACGGTAGCTATAGCCATAGAGCAAGATAGAAATTGATGTGTTTTTCCTAGTGGAAGCTCCATTAGGCCTCGAGAAAACAAAAAAATGCTACCAAGGAAAAAACACAACAATAGGTAGCTACAACAACTCAAAAAGGAGGTAACTACATCAACTGAGTATGAGATGTGTTTTAACCTTTTGGGTTGTTTGTGAAGTGTTTATTCTTCCAATACATGGATGGTGCCAAGAACTTGTGCACAAGTCTTATCTCACTAATTCTTGTGCTTAAATATTATCTTTTGTGATTAACACCATCTTATGTTGTTGTACATGATGATTTATAATTCTATTTTTATTTGCTAGCTTCATTTATTGAGTTGTGTAGGCAAGATAGTTGTTTGAAGTCAATACATAGCACTAGGTCATAGTTGGGCACAGTCAAGTGTTGAATTACATTCCCCATACTCATTTACATATAAATTTCCTAGTTGCAAGGCATACTTGGTGCCAATGTGTGGTTGCTACCTTTATTGAAAGTTGATAGGAATTTTAATTAAAATATGTTATTTTATTACGTGGGCAAGCTGAAGACTATGGAATTGTGCAATGCCCACAAATCAAATTTGAATTTGAAACCCCATTCCTCATACTTGTTTATCCCAAAACCAGTTGGTAATATGCTTTATGTTCCATGGTTGCCTTGGTTATTAGCTTGTTCATAATAATTTGTTTTAAAAAAAGTTAATTGACAATAAATTTTCAATTGATGAATTGTGTAATGCTTCTCTCTCTGCGAGTGAATGAAAGTTGCCAAAGTGTCACCATGCATTTGTTGGGTGAAATAATTCTCACATTTATCTTATTCATCAATTATGTTTCCATCATTTTAATCATGTTCCATTGACAAAGCCACTATTTTCCTTGTTAACTAGTTATGCTTGTTTTGTTGTTATTATTCATTTAACAAGATATCAAGTTTGCCAAGGTAATCTATTCTCATTGTCTTGTGACTATCATAGTTTGGGCATGGTTTTATGCTATTATCTTGTTCTTAAGAAGGGTTTTTGTATGCAGAGAATTGAATGAAGAATTTTTTTTTGCAATGGAGGTGAAGGAGTCTAAAAGAAAGAGCAAAGATCCCATGGAATTTCACTCAAGTGCAAGAATCAAGAAAGCATTCCAAATCAAATCAAACAAGCAGAGATGCAAAGTATATTCCCAATACAAGAAAAGGGTCATCTGCCAAGCAATCCCCATGCCTAAAGAGGAACGAAATGAAGTGGATGATGAATACTACCAACCAAGCAACAAATTTCATGACAACACAATTTCTAACCAAATGCAAATGCAAGGAAAACTTGGAATTAAAGTGCTCAGAATATGGAAACAAAAATGGTGAAGTGGACATCTTAGTGATAGGAGTGTATGTCATCGATATGAGAGTTGTCCTTGATATGTCACATATGTGAGCAATATTGTGATTTCTTAATTTTGTGTAACATTTGTTCTTACAACAAGTTTGAATAGTCAAAGTGAGAATAAGATGAAAATTTCATTGAGTTCAAGATACAAATGCTCAAGAGTTGACTCAGGTAGGTCAATTCTCGAAGAGTCAAGAGTTAAAGAGTCATAAATCTTGAAGGCCAAGAACCAAAACTTCATTTTTAATATAGAGATTTTTCCTTTAGGAAAAGGACACTTGTTTTGTCATTGTAATCTATCTTCACATGTTAATAAAGAGTTTGTTGTTAGCTATTGTGTTTATACTCTTGGAAAGTTGTGTTTGGTTGTGGACTATTATCTTCTCTCCTAGTTCTATTAGTGCTCATGAGCATTCTAACTTATGGGATGTTCTCTTGATATGTCGTTTATTCTCACTTATCTTCTACTTGTGAACATGATATGAAACATGAATCTTCTTAGTAACTTGTTGTTTATTCTCAATTGCTTACAATATCTAATTATGCATGTACTTGTGGGACTATTCTCCCTACTATTATATGCCTAATCATGTTTCGTCTCAACTTGGATGCTAATTGTTTTTGTGATAGGAAAATGTTCTTAGCAATTCCATCATTTTACTTGGAGAGGGAGTCGAGAGTTTTCTATTTGGGTTCAAATATGATAACAACGGTGGACTATTCTCCATGTTATCAATTACATTTTTAGACATTGTTCATTTCTCCTTTAATTAGGATTTAGTTGGTATTATCTTGCATACTACATGTGTTTCATTTTGTTCTAGCATTTACACCATGTTAATTCATATTCTTGCATTTTGCATAAGCTAGTTTAGATTATATTAGATAGGTGAGAGAGCATAGTAAAACATCTTACAACAACTTGGTCATAACTAGAGGGCTTGCCATTTTAGTGATAGTAGAGCAGGTTTTTTAATTTATTTTTGGTGGAAAGTCTAAAGAAGTCACGGGTGTGGGATGTCTGCTCACGGATCCAAATGGTAAACACATTGTTTCCTCCTCTAGGCTTGAGTTCAAGTGCACTGACAACATTGTTAAGTATGAATCCTTGACTTTAAGAATTAAGAAAGCTATCAAACTAAAGGTTGAGTGCTTAAAGGGTTTTGGTGACTTTCAAATAATTGTGAGGGAAGTAATTAATTCCATAGAATATAATTTATCTCACTTAAAAATCTACCAAGATGAGGTATTGAATTTGAATTTTTCAATATTAATTATACTTCTTGCACATACAAAATAGAAGAAGATTACTTAACCACCACTACTTCTCATTTCTCTCCATTGGATGACTCTTTCACTGACAAGTTTTATGTTTAATTTTTGTTTAGGTCCATCATTAGTCCTAAACAACATTACAAACAAGAGGGATTTCAATGAAGATCAATGAACCATAATTTCTTAATGAATGAAGGCACCTTGAAGGATGCAATCATCGATGACTAAGACCATGAAAAGGACTTGAATGATTTCAAAGACAAGATCGTTCACCTAAAAAACGACAAGATCCCATATAATGTGGTTACTCTTACGAGGTTGTTTGACTCAAGGTATTGATACAAGAAGGTGACCAATGTTAAAAAAATAATGCCTCACTGAAGTGCAAGGGTATTAATCACGGGACTAAAGGGGGCCCAAGAGTGTCTACCTCGGTTCTTATTCTACCACTGTTTAAGGGGAGCAATAAATAAGGTTGTTCAAGCAATACTTTGATGTGTTTGCATGGATGTATCATGAATTAAAGGTTTATGACACAAATATCATTCAGAATTGTTCAAGCAAATTCATCCTATAGATAGTTAAACTTACTCATAGATCAGACAATATTCAAGCAATCCTAATCTAAGACAACTAAGTAACAAGTGGGACCTTAAAATCCTAGATTTAGTTCAATGTATGAAGATCAGAACATTGAGAGAGAGAGAATAAGGTATAACTTACTTCAGATCGGTCGGTTGTCCAAGATCCATCTCCAAGCTTGATGTCCAAGATGTGAATCTGTGAGAGCAAGACAAGCACAATATCTCCAAATACCAAATACTGAATACAAAGATCAAGATCTAACTTCCAGTGAAAACATATCATGAATCTAGGATAACAAGAATCATCATATGGGAGAATAAGCCAAGTTGTATTAAGGTAGCTCAAAGAAGAATAGTACAATGTTACCCTTGACGACCAAGCAATAGAGTCTCCTTCCAAGCCTTCCTCCTTGTTATCTCTGCAAAAGCTCCAAGACCATAGTTTTGATGCCCCCAATGTTCTCCCCTTAGCTCATGGATGGCCTCCTTCTTATAGGATTTGGGAGGCCAACCACTAAGAGAGGAAGGTGGATCTAGATGAGTGAATGGTGGATCAATAGGTTGAACCAGGCCAAAGAGGGAGGGTGAGTTAGGATCGAAAGGAGCTTCAATCCCAAGAAAATATCCCGAAGTTAAGATCCACTTTCCAAGATAAGATATGGTTAAGGAAATTTTCGTGCCCTAGAAACTGAGTAAGGCACGAAAATGATGTAATTTTCACGCCCCTGCAGGCATGCAAGGCGCGAAAATGAGGAATTTTCGCACCTTGCACCACTATCAGGGCACGAAAATCCTAGTAAAAGGTGCTCAATGATGTGGCATGTGGATTTCATGAGTTGGAATTCGGCTAAGGTAAGTTGGATTTATCTCCAAGAACTTCAATGAAGGCCTAGGAGGGGACCAACTAGTTAGGAGTAAGGTCCAACACTCATTAGGAGGTAGCGCCATTAGGTTCTGCATGGTCTTACGACATGAAGATGTGAAATGGCACTCAAAGTGGGACTTTGAGGTATAACAGATGCCCCCTAAAGTGTGAGGCTAGAAGAAACTGATGGCCGAAACACTTTACAAATAAATGAGTCCACGGAGATAGTAGGAAGGAGGTTGGAGTGGAGCTGCAAGGAAACATAAGCAATATGTCAAATAACGCCGAGGTGGGCATACCCATGCTCGGAACAACTGACTCAAAGCATGGCTGCCGACCAATACATTGTACATCCATGACAAGATTTATATGATATAGACTGGAGACAAATCATGGCTACTAAGAACAAGCATAGATCCATGAGATGACAATGACACAACCACGACCAATACAATAGTGGATCTGTGTGACAATACATCAATGAGGTCACCAACATGATGTCTATGTGGGGACCTACTCAATAATCGTCATCGCATCCTGGATGCGAAGGAAACATCAAGACCCTCCAGGGTCTTCTACCCAATCCCGGAGCGATACGAATCTGACCATGTGATTACAAGGTGTTGAAGTCGAACATGGCAGAGACTACTTGATTTCCAGCCAATGATGTAAGCCGTAAACAAGTACAAGGGTAATCACCAATGATGGCAATGATCCCCAAGGTATCTCTAGTACAACCCAACGAATGCGAATAAAGTTCTTGAAGTTGAACATTCGAGGGATTATTCGATCAAAGGCCAATAATGAAAACCTACTACCGAATATGAGGAAACCTGTCATTGAGGCATGCAGGCACAAAGGTACTACAGTAGGTTCCTAAGCCTAATTCCTAGATAGCGAGTTGATTTCGACAGGAGTAGACTCGTCTAAGGAGGGACATAATGGATCCCACATCATTGACATGAAACCGATATAAGAAAGAGGTGTGGAGAAACAGATCAAAAGAGTATGGACTGACACAAAAAGCGGAGGCTCGATAATATTGCAGAAGGTTGACTCAAGTTAACATTGATTCTTTGAACATATAATGGCATGAAATATGACTTGGCAGCAGGGACTGACAATAGAAACAACCACAAGGTGAGCTGACTATAATGAAAAAGACAACCCATAATTGTATACTGGAATATAGATTGAATACCCAAAGAAGACAAGGTGTGGATGCATGCCATGTTCAAAGGTGATGACTCACAAGCTGCCAAAAGATAGACTCGGCTCATTCCCCCATTTCCCCCCATCATGGTTGACGATTACCTCTTTGTTTTTTAACGAGCATGAGGAGGATAACAGATGCTCGATATAGCTCACTTTTAAATGAGTCCAACCTTGTACATTTCACGAACCCAAGGAAGGAGAGGTTCGACTCCATAAGGATCCTTTGATGTTTAATTTCACGAGTCAAAAGAAGGGAAACTCGACGATTTTTCATGTTTAGAGAGTCTTAAATAACCTAAAGAAGACTCCAAAGTTTGACTTTTTCGTAAAAATTAGTCCCTGGACCCGAAAAAGTATAAAATCATATCCAGAAGAACTCTCCTAGTCATGACTAACTAAGGTATACATTTCTCGTAAATAGTCTAAACGGTCTGAAAAAGGGATAACCTACCACCGGATAAACATCCTTTCAAATACTTTTACAAGTGTGAAAGAGATAAGTGCACTTGGTAGTCTTTTCATAAGTGAGGGAGTTTGAAAATAGCTTAAAGAGAACTCCAGTGGTTCCGTTTTCATGAGTTAATCAACTTAGTCTGAAAAAGGGAGAAAATAATACTAAATTAATACTTTGCTCATCGTTTTACAAGCACGAGTAAAGCAGACTAAGCTCGATACTGTTTTACTTGGGTTTAACAAGCACGGCTCAAGTGTAAAAAGCGCTTGGAATCTCTTTCATAGTTCAGGTCCAGAGCACGAAAGAGAGAAAGTAAGCTCGAAAAGAAGGTCAAACACCCAACACCACCAATGTGAACAACTCATATGAACCTGTCAAAGGAGGTCAAAAAACCTAGAAAAGACATTAGGTCATAATAAATGTGAAGAATAAATGGCTTCTAATGTGAAAAATAGGTAAAAATGACTAAAAGAAATGTATAAGAGAGGGTAAAATGGGAAATTACCCATTTTAACTTGGCCATTTTTACACAAAGAGGATTTTTACCTTGTTGAGAACAAAACTTCAACTGAAGATATTGGGAGACCCAGGGCGTCATTTCAACCACCGTTTGAAGCAGGTAAGTCCTCTCAACCTCCTCTTTCTTTTCATCCATTTAGTTTTTCATTTCATGCAACTTTTTGGGGTTTGCAAGGGCCTTAGGGCACCAAATTTGCGCCATGAAATTTTTGCACGCTCTCTATATGAGAGGCGCAAAAATTCAGGGAATTTCGCGCTATGAGCAGTGGCAGGGGCGCGTAAATTATAAGTTTTTCCACTCCCTACACTGCCCAGGGTGCGAAAATTTGCAGACTTGGAAAAACAAATACTTGCCTCTCCCTCATGGCACAAAAATAGGTTTCCACCTTATGAGTGAAGTCTCCCTTGATGATTTATAGGAGATTCCAAGTGGTTAGAGCGAAGATGGTGGGATGGAAAGAATGAGAACATGAAGGGGATGAAAGGGATGCCTTGAATGATGATAACACATTAGCCGCACTAAGAGAGTGTGGTCTGTTGAAAATTTTCAAGACCATGTGTATCCGCAAACAAGGAAAGCTACTGAACCACATTATCCAAATGTGCAACGTTGATATCCAATCCTTCCCCACTGGAGAGCACATCCTCAAGATAGAGCTCGAAGACATCTACTTTTTGACCGGTCTCTCCAAGAGAGGGGAACGGGTCAATCTGTCAGGGCACCGAACTACTGAAGAGACTACAGATACCTACATTGCTCAGTATTGTAGGAAAGGGTCCCGCAAGAAGAGCGGGAAAGTGCTCAGCGTAGATGTGTTGGATCTTCCCTTGAGGATGATCCTATATACTATCGCTCGAGTGGTGGGAAGCGTGGGGGCTGACCACACAACCAAACCTCAGATGAATTATGCTGTGGAGAGTATGGAGCCCAAGTTGTTCAATTGGTGTGAAGGAGTCTTGATCAATATCAAGGATCAGGTGTCTAAATGCAATAATGGAAGTATCAACCAGTTTGGGTATGGTAGTATCATGGTGACCTTCTTCTTGTAGATGGTGTTGTTGCTGCGTCCTCAGATAGAGAGGCCTCGTCGTCCCGCATCCAAGCCACAGATGGGGCGATGGAGTGACTATGCTGGGTAGCTTGGTGGGCCGCAGGTCCTAGCCTTTGGATCGAGGAGAAGATCGTCATGATCGAGGAATCCCTATGCTGGGGTGGACTTCTGTGGAGATATCGATCTAGCCTTACTTGAGGATGATGACTGGGACGAGTCAGGTATATGACCTTCAAACTTGTTTTTAATTTTTTAAATTTATGTCATTTTTTGTTTTATTTTGATAATGTGTAGAAAATCTAATGTATATGTATAATGTTGCAGATTGAGGTCCGGTGAGGCTAGCAGGATCATCTCCACTACGACAACATGGGGCGGAGTACCAAGCTGAAGAAGATGAGGTAGGAGGGATCCACGATGTGGATCAGAACTTATAGGGACTAACCATGGGAGTTCCTCCTGTGAGGATGCCCGAGCTCCCATATCATCTCCAGAGGCACACTGTGGGTGTGCTAGAGCGGATTGGGAAGCTGCTCCGTCGAGTTTCCAGGGCAGTGGTGTGCTACCATGAGCACCGTGAACCTCGTGACTAGTGTTTAGGCAATAGTATTGTTAGCGGCATGTATACGATATGTAGGCCAGAGAGCCAATTTTTGTATGGGTTGTGATCCCAATTTTTGACTTTCGACACATTATACTATTGTATGTGGAAAAAAACACTTTTTACATGATATATGCATATGGTTCTATCTCTACTGTTTACCTATGATGACTTGTATGTTACATTTTTACATTTGTTCTTTTATGGTGTATTAATTCTGTGTGTGCTAGATGCCAATCCAACATATAGTTAGCTAATGAATCAACCACCATGTTGAATTCCCTTGGTACATGTTGATATAAAATGTAATCAAATGATCGTTCAAGGAGGCCTACCCTTCTGTATAAATGAAGTAGTGTAGGATCATAGACGGTGTAGATGCGATACAACTGAAATACCACAAGCTGAGATTCCAGGTAGACTATAAAGGAATGGATTCCAAGAGAAGAAACTTCAGTTAGAAGTCCAATGACTGCATGATACTCCACAATGTTATTTGTTTCGGGTCCCAAGCAAATGTCACCCGAGGATATCAACTCGCTGGCAGGGAAATAAAGTACCCATGCCGCAGAAGCAAGGTTCTGGGTATGTCGACTAGCACCATCCGTGAATCCAAAGTACGTCGACATCTGCGCATAAAAGCGCAAGTCGAGATAAATGATCGTGTATGAGATAGAGTCCTAACACGCAAAAATCGAACCAAAATCACACTAACTACATTATATACAAAGTGTTTCACGCAGGATGAACTTACGCATAGAATCTCTTTAGATAAATCCCGTTGCGGGGCTCTCCTAAATATATACCATCATAGTCTACGAGCTCGTAAGCTCCCTTCTCTAACACGCGTTTAACAACGTAGGGACCGTAACGCATAGATTCTAATTTGCCTTTACCTAGATTATCATGCATCTGGTTGTAGGTTAAAACTAGGCCACCTTCGTTGAAAACCCGAGGTTGGATGGATTTATCATATTGAGCTTTAACGTGCTTTTTATGGGCCTCATTGGCAAGTGCAGCGTCTCAGCAAGTTTCATCTAGCTTGGATAGGTATAGAAATCGTTCTTCCTCGGTGGTTGTGTTGGGTAAGAGTTCTACGACTAACTTGAGGGATGGTATCTCACACTCAATCGGTAGGATTGCTTCTAGGTCATAAACCAGTTGAAATCATGTGAACTCGGTTGCATTTTTGACCGATGCCCTGTAGGCCCAAAGTGCTGAGAATAGAGCTAAGTTCCATTTAGATTTTTGGGTACCCACAGTGCGTTGGATCATACGTTTCAAGACTTCATTGATCGCCTCTACTTGATTGTTCGCCTGTGGGTAGTATGGGGTTGAGTTTTCATGATGAAAACCCAGTTTGGAACTCAGTTCATCCATCATATGGTTCGTAAAGTGGGAACCGTGTTCAATCATGATGGACTGCGTGACTTCTAACCTAGCTATGCTATGATTGAATATGAATAATGATGGTGTCTTGCTTTCTTTTGCATACGTAGGCATGGCTTCAGCCCATTTAGTAAAATAGTCAACAACTACGATGACGTAGCTATGCCCCCCGGCTGAACTGGGCTTACAGTGCATAAAATAAATACCCCATTTTGCAAAGGGGTCGACGACAATGACAGGATGCAGTGGAGCGGGGTGTGAACGCTTCTTGGTGTGAAAGAATAGGCATGAAGGGCACATCTTAACTTCTTCAATACAGTATTTGAATATTGAAGGCCAGAAGTAACCCGCACGCAATATTTTTTGGGTTGTAGCCATCCCAGAAATATGACCACCACATGCTCCAGAGTGGCAGTAATTAAGAACATGTTTGGATTCGTAAAGAGTTAGACAACGTCATAACAAAGAATCGATACCACGACGGTACAGGGTATTGCTAATGATAATATAATATTTAGCGTGGTGTCTTATGTAGCGACGTTCATCACGGTTGAGGTCGGGCCGAAAACTTTGGGTTTGGAGATATAAGATAATGTCTCCTTACCAAGGATCAATCGTTGCAATGAGGAACAAAGATTCATCCAGAAGAGAATCAATGGGCTCAGATTGATCATTGACACGAGGTAATGCACAAATAAGCTCTGCAAAGACCAAGGATTTTTTGGATTTCACTTTGGAAAACTCCAAATCGAATTCCTGGAGAACTACAATCCAACAGGAATATTTTCCCCCTAGCACTTGATGTGTTAGGATGTAGTACATCGGATTGAAGTCCGCGATGACGTTGGTTTTGCGGATAATATGTAATGGCAAAATCTCTGGACTGCAAAAATTGTGGCCAAAGCCAGTTTCTCCACATGTGAGTAACGTGTCTCAGAGTCTATGAGACTCTTGCTGAGATAGTAAACCACATGTTTGTGACCACTGTTGTCTTCCTGTAAGAGCACCATTCCAATGGTGGTAGTAGAAGCAGTGATATATAGAATGTAGTCCCGTGTATAATTGGGGGGTTGTATCACGGGAGCATCGGTAAGGGCCTTTTTCAAATTGTCAAAAGACCATTGGGATTTGTCATCCTAGATGAAAGGAATGTCTTTCTTAAGAAGCCTCATGTAGCCCTTAGTAATCTCAGCGAAATTGCAGACAAAGCGGTGTAAAAAGTTCGCATTCCCTTGCAAACTTTGGAGTTCTGGAATGTTGGAGGGGGAAGGTAAGGCTAGAATAGCCTCCACCTTTGATGGGTCTAGACAAATGCCATCCTTAGAGATTATGAAGCCTAAAAATCTATCGGCTTCGACACAGAATACACATTTATGCAGATTCAAATGGATGTTGTAGTGGCGACATCGTGAGAATATGCCACTCAGATGATCTGGATGGTCCTCTCGCGTATCAGAGTGAGTGGGTAGGTCATCCAGATAAGGCTCCACAATATGCTTGATATCGTGAAATGCATATGACATGGCCCGTTGAAATGTGGCCTCGACGTTCTTGAGACCAAAGGGTAATTTGCGATATGTAAAGGTCCCCCATGGGCATATAAAAGTAGTCTTATGCTAGTTTGATGGGAGTATCTCAATCTTATTGTAGCTAGAGAAGCCATCCATAAAGGAAAATATGACACTCCCGTCACAGTTGTCGATAATCTGGTCGATAAAGGGAGTTGGGTAGTTGTCTTTCGGACAAGATTTGTTCAAATATCTATAATCGACGCAGACTCTAATCGTACCCTGTTTCTTAGCTACAGGAACAATATTGGACACCCAATCTGTCAATGGGACAGGGTAAATGAAACTAGCAAGAAGAAGTTTTTCAACTTCCGCTTTAATGGTTGCAGTTTTGCAGGGATGGTAGGGTCGGAGTTTCTGCCGGACGGGTCGGGCACCATGATAGACTTGAATTTCATGAACCACTATAGAGGGGTCTATCCCTGGCATTTCTTCATAACTCCAAGCAAAAACATCACGGAACTCCTTGAATAAAGCAGTATAGAATTCCACCTCAGTAGGTGTGCAGGTTTTGCCTAAATGAATTTGTTCCATGATACCAAGTTTCACAGAGATGTCAATTGGAATGGTTTCCATAATGTTTGCTAAGTTTCCTTCGGAAAACACATCGTGCATAGGAATGGGAATCTTAGTGTTGACAATGTGCGGTGAAATAATGGATTTTGAATCAAGTTCTACCGCTTGGATCGCAGGGAAAGAAGACCGATGATGGTGATCTTCCCATGGTGGTCCATCGATGCTCATGATATCCATAATAGACTCGTCAGAAGGAAAAGTCTGTGTAAGGGAGTCAGTATAGGGAAAATATGAATGGATTCGAGATGGAAGATGTGCCACCATATGGTGGTCAATTGTGTCGATCCAATCAAAAGTGAATTTAATTGCATGGTAAGTTGCTTGGTTCCGGTTCAGAGGCATGCAATCGCCGATGGTTTTACATTCGACGGGACTCAGTATAACCCATGAATTGTGAGATTCATGAGGTTGAAAAGTACTCGACGAGATCATGTTGATTGAAAAGATCGGGGGTGGGAGCTCCAGAAATACTCCGATGATGGAGGAATCTTTCAGCAGACCAACACCAGTGCCTTCATAATGATGTTGAGATTGTGTCAACAGCGGGACATTATTGGCGGTGTTGGAGTGAACGTCTAGAGTGAAAAAGTATAACTGATTAATGGTAACAATTTTCCCTTGGTGAGGAAATTGGACCAAATGGAAAACGAAGATGCTACGACAGTCATGGCATAAAACCAATTGCGGGAGAGTAGGATGTTATAATCCAATGGAGCATCTACGATTTCAACATGGATAGAGATGGTTTTTCCCCCTAGTTCTACAACGAGTGATGGGATGAGTTCGTAAGGTTGAAAACCACAAGCGTCAAAAGATTTTAAAGTAGTGGGAGACTGTGTTACCTCTGGAGAGTCGATAGCTCGCCAACAAGGCAAAGGCATGATCGAGGTGGAAGCACCCTCATCCAAGATGGTACGATGGATGTTGTTTCTACAAATATTAATATGAATCTGAAAAGCCAATTGATGAGATAATCTCGGCTTAAAGTATTCCAAATTGAACGTGAGTGTATTGGAAGAATCAGGATCAACAACTCCGAGTGTTGAAAATAAGGTTCTACGCTGAGTAGGACAGTTTTGTAGAACTTCGAGAGTGGACATTGCACAAGGTGCTTGAGCTAAGTCCTCAACAATGTTGTAATTTTGGGCATCTCACGGATTTGGATTGAATGTCGCCTTTCAAATGGTGGCCTTTGGTGGGCGCAACACAATGTCAGTAGGATGCCTTTCAATATGAAGAGAGCCTGTAGAAGGAGGAGCAAAAGGGAAGTCTTCCAAGGGAGTTTTCTCTTTGGAATTCCCATTCTTGTTTGGAGTGGGGATCGAGTCATATGTCTTTCAATGAGTGGATATGTGGATAGTCCTGTTACTCATCATAAGAATGTCGCGATTTGAAGATGTCTATGGTTGGGAATTATCATTTTGGTTGCCCCCTTGTAGGGGGTTGTGCGAAACCATTTGTTGTTGTTGATGTGGGAAAATGGGTCGGTTAAGATTGTCGGGCGGGAAGATCCTTTGACAAATTTATTGTCTTCCTCTTTATAAGGACATTCCTTTGTGTAGTGGTCTTCCTAACATATGAGGCAAGGGAACTTAGCTTTCCGTTTAGGTTTGTTGTCAACGTTGGTTTGCTGTGGTTTAGGATTTTCCTGTTGAGTGGAATATTTTTTAGGTTTCCCTTTAATGTTCTTCTTTTTCCCTCTGGATTGTTGTGGCGGGGATTGAACGATGTTCACCTCGGAGGTCTGAGCAGGAGAAGTAGACGTTTTGGGTGCATGCTGGGTTTGAGGTGGAGCAGCAGCGCTTTGTTGTCCATTTAATTTTGTTGCAGGCTGGGCCTTCACATAACCAAATACACCATCGATAGGTGGTTTTGTAGTGGGCCTAGATGGATCGCTAGTAGGGAGTGGGGCGTGAGGAACCAGTTCGTATAGGGTTCCGGATTGGGAATAAACCAAATCCAGGTACTGAGCACGAGCGATTGCCTGTTCTTTTGTGACAACCCCGCCCATTGCAACATCCCTAGCAATGGGTGGTAGTAATGACTTTGTAAACCAATCAACCAGTAATTGGTCAAGGATAGGAGCCTTAATCAATCTTCTACGTTTCCACCACTCATGAATATGATCGGAGATGTGAGTTGCAGTAGATTTCCTCAATGAAGTTAAAAGGTCCGTGCCAGTCTCATATCAAATGGGAAGCTGGAAGTGTGTCAAAAGCTGCATGGCGAGGGTGTTGAAATCCCCAAAAGCGTGTTGTGTCATCTCGATATACCATTTTGCTACCATTTTGGTGAGTGTGCGTTGGAATAGCCTCAATCGTATAGAATCATCCATCAGTGAGTTCGAAGAACACCAAAGATGGAATGCCATGACATGATTTTTTGGGTCTTCCCTGGGTTTGGCATTGAAATTTGGAATGTCCGATGGTAGTTTGGAAGGAATGGGTGGCCAATGAGGTTCATGCCAAATGGTAATGCTTATGAGTCTCAACAAGTCGAGTAGGTCTAACGTTGCCAAAAATAGAAGTTTCCGGTTGGGTTGCGGGAATGAAAAATAATGATGGGGTGCTAGGACCCCTGTCGGGCCCTGCACTGCATATTGTTGCATGTTATACCCATACATGTTGCCCGCAGGGTATTGGTGGAAGTTTTGTGAATTGGGGACCATCTGGTTAACCGTTTTTTGGTTAGGAATCATTGGATTCACCAATTGATTCAGGATTGAATTATAAACCGGTAGTTGAGGATACTGCTGAGTGGGATTAAATGGAGTAGATACCTTGGGTTGTGGGATCCAGGCAGAGTTCCCAAATCCTTGATTGGGTGTATTCCCCATGCCTTGAGTAGGGGGAGGTGCCTGAAATAATGGAACCCATGGATTGTTCGTTCCACTTTGATTAAGCAACGGGGTTTGGGGGGGTGGTTTCCATTGATTGTTTGAGACATTGGGATAAGGGACTCCAGAGTTAAGGTTAGGGGGGACAAATGATTGATGTTGATTTGTGTGCCCTCCGGATGGATTCTGGTTTCCGAACATATGTTTCCCCCCAGTAGATGGGATTTGTGGCCTCCAAGAATGAAGTGGTCCGAACGAAGGAAATTGGTTGTTGGTCCCGCTTGGGGTACTAACAAAAGGTTGTCCTCCGCTAGGTTGGGTTTGTGGCCCCCACGGAGTAGATGATGCTGATGGAGGAGGTTGGTGATTGGTTCCACTTGGGGCACTAATAGATGTTTGTCCTCCAAAAAATGAGGTTGTGAGGCTTGTGATTGCCACAGGGCAGATGGTCTTGACGGAGGGGGGTGGTTATTGGTTCTAGTTAGGGGACGAATGAACGGTTGTCCTCCGGAAATAGTATAGATTGTGGCTGAAGATTGAACTCCAGTCACAATAGGTGTTCTAACAGTAGAAATGGGTGTCCTTCCAACAAGAACATTAGAAGGAATTGGTTGTGCAGTTTGGTTGGTTGCACTAGTGGTACCGACTTGTGAAGATGATCGTGCACTAGTTCCAGATGGTAAGGGCAATGATGGGGAAGTAGGGTTTGTCCTTTGAGTAGGAATGTTCCTTGAAGAAGAACTAAAATTGTCATTTGGTAATAAATGAGGGGAAGGTTGGAGGGGACTCTCCGGCTTCAGTTGCATAGGTGTTGAAAAAGTGCAGAAATCGTCGATAACTTGGCCCAGAGTGGTGTTCCATAGTGATGAGGTTGGATAAAAAATGTTTTTTGTTCCTGAGTCATTAGGGAAATATTCTGGATGGATCCATTTTGTTGTTCTAGATCGACCTACAAATGATGTGCAATAGGTAGTATCATGGGATGAATATCGGAGGGCTTGGGAATCACGAGGATTTACCACTTGAGAAGTGGATATCGGTGGGTATTGTGAGGTCGAAGCCCATATTTGCATAGCTTCACGTCTAAATCTTTCCATTGCCGCCTGTTCATGGGATAGACTAACCATTTCTACTCGTATAGATGCGATGATGTCATGGACTGAAGGGAGATCGGGGGAAGGAATTCTGAATGATCTATTGCTAGAAGATCTAACTTTGTAGCTACGTATAACCGAGGGAGAAATTATGATAGGTGGGGTTACCAACTGTACAAAGGGTTGGTCAAAGTTCGCAGCGAAGTGAATTGTCGAAGGGGGTGCTGGATCGGATTCCTCAATAATATCGACATATCCTTCAGGGAGATCAAATTGTGATGGAATAACTGGAGTGGTGCTAGCTTCCAGAATGATAATAACTTCCTTCATAAGGTCGGATTGAGGTGAGACACTAACCTCAGGTGCTAAAGTGGTTTCCACTGTGGTGCTAATTTCTAGTGCAACAATGGATTGTGGTACTGCACTAGTATCAGGTGCTACACTAGTCTCTGGGATAGTACTAGTCTTTGGGACTGTGCTATGGGTCTGGGGTACCGTAGTAGTTGGTGGTGTCATGCTAAGTGATTGTGGAATGGTCCCCCGACTAGCTTGTCTACTAGTAGGGGGTGTAGGTATGCGTGAAGGTGGTGTACGACTAGTTCTAGGTACTGGTTCGAGACTCTTCCCTTGTTGTCTTTGTGATTTCCATTGGTCCACCATGGAACATGGTTAAATGTTCTAGGGGAAGTCTCGCTGGAAAAGAACTCAAAAACCCTAAAGCAACCGAGTGTGCAAAAGGGAAGCTAGGAAAATAAAAGGCGCACAAGCCAAAAAGCAAGCTAAAAAAACTACACTGAGACCGTTGTCACAGTAAGCGAGCTACAATAAAATGGCTAGAAAGCCAACAAGAAAGACTAAAAATAAAAATACCCTCTATAAGGTACAATAGCAAGAAATCTTCCTATCTAAGGTATGGAGACCTCAACACATTGTATCCTTCGCAAGGTGATGAAATCCAAATCAAACAATATGAAGTGAGAGACCAAAAGCTGAAAGGATATCCCTCTACCAAAAGGGATCCTAGTTTAAAGAGCCCTAGAAGGAAGGTCACTGAGATACCTCGTTCATGACACGTCCGAGAAGGTTTACTGGAGCTTCTACCTTTGATCCCTCGTACAACCGGTATGGAGGCCGAAAAATACAAGGAAGACAATGGATTGATGTCCTTAGGCACTAAGTGGAGTGCTGTATTCCACAAAGTCCGTCCGAAACCAGTCCTCGCTGCTTACTCCTGTGAAACGAGAGGCCCTCCCAATAAATTGGTGTAAAACCGTGTCAAAAAATACAAGAGGATTTGAGCACCCTAAAGGAAAAACAACTATGTTTCAGATGTAAAGTGACAGGGGGAATTATTTGGATTCCTATCCCTGATGTCGTACCTAAATACACAATTATTTTGTATCCTCAAGTGAGGTGAATGTGTGTTTAGTTAGGAGATTGATTTTAAGGTCTAGTTGTTAACTCAAAAGGTGATGGAAGTGCAACTCGATGGTGTGAAGACTTGACTCAAACCATGCATGTAGAATGATTCAATGCAACTTTTCTTTTCGATGAATGTCTAGCTATGGAAGGGAGAGAGTCCTTTCGTTCCCAATAGCAAGCATAAACACAACTTTTTTCAAGAAGAGAGAAAAAAAATCAGTCACTTTTATATGCCAAACCAAAAGTAAACTACTCTTTCAAGAAATGAATGTATCCAACTTCTAATTGAAAAACAATTTTTTTCTTTTCTTTTCTACTTCAAATGAGTATCTAAAGTATGACAAGTAAATGGAACAACGTCTTATGATTGCAAAAACAACTTGATCGTTTAAGCGAAGGAGAAATAGGTCTTGAAGAAAAAATTTCTAAGCCAATTCAAAATGCAAAGAATTTTTCTCAAGTAATGAAATTTCCACTAAGTTCTTTCAAGGATGCGAACCAGTAAAATTTGCCTTGAAATTTTAAAAATGATCACCTTTTGCAATGAAGAAGTCAAGAATCCAAATAAAATAAATTCACTCTTGTCACTTTCACTCAAAAAATCCAAACCAAAAGAGATCAAGCAAACCAAGCTAACTAAGGGTTCAGAAGCCATTGCAAGAAATGCAGGAGTCAAACTGGAATCACACAGGTCTGATAAGGCTCAGAGAGGTGCACTCAAACCAAAAAGTCAGAAACAAAAAATGAACAAGCAAAAAACCAAGTTTAAATGGGACACAGGGAATTTTTGCTCCCTTGAAGACCACCTAGGCGCAATTTTTTGGGATTTTCGTGCTCTACTGCATTGCTGGGGCGCAAAAATATCAGTATTTTCACTTTGTGGTGTATAGGGGGTCGCGGAATTTCTCTATAAATGAATAAGGGCGAAGGTCTGAGAATTTTTTTGTGTTTTTCTTAGGTTTGCAGACCTAGAGAACTGATTTATGAAGATCAAAATGATAAACAGAGGTCAAGGGTTGATCAGATACCGAGATGACGAATCAAATGGGTAAAAACAAAGATTTAATAACCAAATGAATATTGGGATGCCCCCAACAGAGTCGCCAGTTTCTGTTCAAGTAAATTTGTCCTACGGATAGTTAAAGTTACTCATAGATCAGACAGGATTCAAGCAAGCCTAATCTAAGACAGCTAAGTAACGAGTGGGACCTTAAACTCCTAGATCTAGTTCAATGTCTGAATGTGAGAGCATTGAGAGAGAGAGAAGAAGGTATAACTTACTTCAAACCGGTCGGTTGTCCAAGCTCCATATCCGAGCTTGATGTCCAAGATGTGAACCTGTGAGAGCAAGACAAGCACAATATCTCCAAATACCAAATACAAAGATCAAGATCTAGCTTTTAGTGAAAACAGATCATGAATCTAAGCTAACAAGAATCATCATATGAGAGAATAAGCCAAGTTGTATTAAGGTAGCTCAAAGAAGAATAGTACAATGTTACCCTTGATGACCAATCAATAGTGTCTCCTTCCAAGCCTTCCTCCTTGCTATCTCTGCAAAAGCTCCAAGACCAAAGGTTTGATGCCCCCAATGTTCTCCCCTTATCCCATGGATGGCATCCTTCTTATAGGATTTGGGAGGCCAACCACTAAGAGAGGAAGATGGATCTAGATGAGTGAATGGTGGATCAAGAGGTTGAACCAGGCCAAAGAGGGAGGGTGAGTTAGGATCGAAAGGAGCTTCAATCCCAAGAAAATCTCCCGAAGGTAAGGTCCACTTTCCAAGCTAAGATATGGTTAAGGCAATTTTTTGCGCCCCAGACACTGAGCAAGGCATGAAAATGATGTAATTTTCACACCCTTGCAGGCATGCAAGGCACGAAAATGAGGAATTTTCGCGCCTTGCACCACTAGCAGGGCGCAGGAATCCTAGTAAAAGGTGCTCAATGATGTGGCATGTGGACTTCATGAGTTAGAATCCATATCAATATATTCTATCAAGTACTATTTCTGATAGAATATGATTTCATTTGTTTGCTATAGTTGATCATTTCAAAGAAATAATTGGAATAATATTATTTCAATAAAAAACGAGCTTATGTGTATCCAATCCATGGGATTTTTTGACAAGCCAAACATCATAGCCTTTTGGAATTGTATAGAAATTAGCACATTTTGTTTGTTATGATATATTAAAAAAAAATTGCACTTAAAGTTCAAAATTCTATTTACATTGATTTTGAGAAGATTCATTTTCAAGTTACAGTAGAGCGTTAATTATGTTTCTACTTGGTCACAGCAAGGTAATTTAAAATATTTTATTTAGTTTCTTTTTTTAGATGTTTATTTTTTCATTTTTGTTATTAGGATAGATTAACAATCTTCTGGTCGAATGAGCTATTTTTTTTATAATTGGAATAATATTATTTCAATAAAAACGAGCTTATTTGTATCCAATCCATGGGATTTTTTTGACAAGCCAACCATCATAGCCTTTTGGAATTGTATAGAAATTAACACGTTTTGTTTGTTCCGATATATTAAAAAAACAATTGCACTTCAAGTTCAAAATTCTATTTACATTGATTTTGAGAAGATTCATTTTCAAGTTACAATAGAGCGTTAATTATGTTTCTACTTGGTCAGTGCAAGGTAATTTAAAATATTTTATTTAGTTTCTTTTTTTTAGATGTTTACTTTTTCATTGTTGTTATTAGGATAGATTAACAATCTTCTGGTAGAATGAGCTAATTTTTTGATATTGATTAGAAGTTAAATAACAATGTCACATAAGAACAACTCCCTCGAAAAGGAGAATAAAATTTGAAGAAGAATAACAACAAGAATATTCTCAAACAACCAATGAAGAAATTAGACTTGAGTCTCCCAATACTTTTTCATCTGAGTATTTGTCTCAGGATGAAGTTAAAAAAATGACACAACAATTCTCAAACATGACAGAGATGATTGTTCCTCCGGTGAAAAAGGAGGGGAGGAAAATAAGGAGGAGGAGGAGGATAAGGAGGAGGATGATTAAGCATGTCCTCAATTTTTCAAAAAATATACTACTTATTTCAGTGTGCTTTCTTTCTATCTTGGTATCTATTACATCCTCCTTTGAAAGGTTGGTTTTGTAATATGTTTATGAACATTAATGTAATTGTTACTAGAAACTTGTTCATAGAAACATCTAATTTTTGTACATTATCTCTCTAATTTAATAGAATTCTGCTCAAAGAAAGAGCTTGCTTTGTATATTGTTGTTATAAAAAAAATAATGTATCATTGGGTCCACACTGTCCTACAAGTCATGGTTTTCCTAAAAAAAAAAATTCAGGTTCACATTCTTAGTCTACATGATCTATCCTCAAACACAAGCACAATGACTCTAGTTCATGGAAAAATTGTCATTTATTGGAGACACTCAACCATCACTTTTACCCAACAAAAGAATTACAAATTTGAATTTTTTTAGCAAAACATAAGTTTTTATAAGTGGAATTAAAATAATGGATTTGCAATTAGGGTTTTAATAAGTAAACACACACTCTACAATTTGAATCATTGAATTTGGCTTTGTATTGAAGGTTGTGTGTGCATTTTAGTGAAGCTAGCCAAAATTGCCTTGGTTCACTAAAATGCATACCCAGGCTTTATTTCTTTGTCAATTTGAGTGAATCAAATAGGAGAGTGTCTTTTTTTTCATTCCTCACTCTCCAAATTTTAATATTTCTAATTTGTGCCTTAAAAGTTTCCCTTTTTAGATTTCCTTGAGCATGTGTAATCTTCCATTGGCGTGCATTTATAAATGAAAAGAATAGGTATGTAGCCAATTTGGTAGAATCAGTTCATAGATAAATAGGCCCATAAATGTGTAATTGTGTCCCATACAAATTTTATACCTAGGGTGTACTTAGTTTGGCTCAGTTGTGCATTTTTGTGCTGACTATGAAAAAATGACAAATAACTATGAAAAAATGACAAATAGAATGCTATTTTGGTAGACATGGATTTCACTATAGATGATTCATTCTACATAAATTAGTAGAATATGTTGTAGAAAATGTTGCTATATCCATGTTATATTATTCTTGATTCCATAAACCATTAGCTACAGGACAATCTGTGAGAATAAACCTAAGGTATATCCAATTGACTTTGCTGAAGGCTTTTGAGAGGTCAATTTTGAGCATGAAAGTAGGCCAAGATTTGATTTTAATAGTGTAGGGCCTCTTGGGATATGCCAACAACATCGCGAATATTTCTCTAGTCTAGAAATCCAAACTAATTCAGGGATATGTTGGATGAGAATATGGGATTAATACACAACTATGACTCTTGATATGAGCTTGTAGATACAATTGCAAAGTGAGATGGGATGATAATGATCAAACTTGGATGATTGGTTGAATTTAGGAATGTTTTCTATGAAAGTAGACTTGAATGGAGGATGGATCTTATCTAAGATACCTGCTTCCTCCACCATTGTTGTTAAGTCCTATTCTATCGAATCCCAAAAGCCTAAGTAGAACTCTACTTTCCATCCATCAGGTCCATGCTATTTTTCATCTTGGAAGGAGATAATAACTTTTTGAACTATCTCCATTGTAACTTCTTCCATAAGAGCTTCATACCGATTTGCATCGATCCGTCCATGGAAGAAAGTCGAGGATGATAAATGAACCTGATATTTTCCTTTTGAGTTTTAGCAAAGAGTCTTTTGTAGTGGTGCACTATTGCTTTGAAGATAGATTGGAAATTTTACATTCTTCCCTTGTGTGGTCTCAAACATTCCATATTGCGTTGATATCCTTTTTGCCTTGGGATTGTTTATGAAAACAAGTTGTTGTTGTCTTTCATTGTACACTTTGCTTCTTGCCAAGCTAGTAGTCTGGATTTTTTCGTCTTCTAAGGAATCAATTTCTGTCAGCATCTCCTCATTGACCAAATCACTATGAAGGGAGTCTAGTCTGTCCAAAAATATATGTTCAATCTCAATTAGGTCATTCTAATCATTTTTGAAATTTTGCTTTGTCTAGTGCTTTGTGAGCCCTCTTATTTTAATAAATTTTTTCTATAGAAATCATCGCCACCTCTCCAGAGGATAGATCATAAGTGAACCAATTTGTTTCACCAGATTCTAAAAATCCTCATACCTTGTGGAGGTTGAATTTAATAGGGGCAAGAGGCTTACTGGAGGTGAGGGAGCGCTCAAGGAGGATGGGAAGATGGTTAGAATGTGTGACTTTTAGAAAGTTTGATTTGTCCAATGCTTTGTGAGCCCTTTTATTTTAATATGGTTGTTCTTAGAGCAATCATCACCATCTCTCTAGAGAATGGATCACAAGTGACCCAATTTGTTTCACTAGATTATGAAAGTTCTCATACTATAGCTAGTGAGGGTTGAATTTAATAGGGTCAGGAGGCTTACTAGAGGTGAGGGAGAGATCAAGGAGGATGGGAAGATGGTTATAATGTGTGACCTTTAAAATTGATGAGTAGAAAGAATCGAGGGAGAGAAAGAGGGGTTCCTTAATGAGAAATTTATCTAGCCTTTTGAAGATGAGTCGATGACGAACTCTTTTATTTGTCTAAGTGGGGATAGTGGTGTCAAGTTCTATGTCCACAAGGAGATTTGAGTAAATATGATACGAGAGAATTAATTCCACTAGCAGGTCCTTTCTTGTCATATTTCCATAGATTGCAGACATGTGGATAGTGAAATTTATGTCCCTTCCTAATATGAGGTGAGGAAGGGAGAGGATGTTTGAGGAGAATAGATCCTCCAAAAAGTCCTTTCTACCATGAGAGGGAGCGTAAACATTTAGGATATCCACAATGCAGTTGAGGTATTTTGAAAAATAAGAAGCCAATATATAGTGAGGGGCACTTATTGAAGTTTGGAGGAGTAAGGAGGAGTCCCATCCTAATGTTAAGCCGCCCGAGTTTCCAATAGAGCCAACAAAGAAAATGTTCTAGTCGAGGAAGCATTTATTGAGGATCTTTAGGGAAACTTCAACAATATACATGGTTTATTGGATGAAGATGATGGATGGTTTATGCTTGAGGGAGATCCTATTCAGGGATCATTGTTTGGAGGACATTCCAATGCCAGTTATGCTATGAGAAATGACTTTCATTTTTTAACCCCACAGGGGGGATGCTTACCCCTTGAATAGTGTGTTGTCAACCTGATAGAACCTCTTGTTCTACTTCAACCTTTTCATGATTTATGAATGATATCCTCCCTCTGGTGGCCATTATAGAAATTCCTTGAGAATAAAATAAACCATAGGACAACCCCAAAGATCCTCTTGTTTGAAAGTGAGTTTGATATCTCTTTATGAACAAGGGGGGGTATGGGCTATTTGAGACTCATTTCATTGTGTCGTTGGATGGGGATCCATATTTGGTGTCAATCATTCTTTTAATAGAGATCGAGAGGATGTAATATCACTATTTACTGGAAACACAACATGGGCAAGAGGATAAAGAGAAGGAATTTCCTCTCTGAAAGCATAAACTGGTTGTTAGCTTTTGAGCTACCAGGGTCCCATGGGATGTGTGGCGAGCTTTAGGATGAGAGGATATTGGATTCGAGGATCTTAATTTTTTCTTGTAATTGTTCTCTTACCCTTGTAAATTCTTCATTGATTATGTCATGATATTTTTGGAGTTTGTTCTACTCTTGGTCTTTTTCCACTACATATCTTTTCCTTTTTGGGATTTTTGTTAATAAATCCTCCTAAATTATGAGGGACTCATGACCATGTGTCTTCCTTTGATTTATCTCGATTTATTGCAGAGAGAGAAACTCATCTTCAGGCTCCCATGTGATTTGCAATGAGTGCACCTGAATGGAACATTTTTATAGTCCAGGGTCTGCATAAAGTGATGATCCCCAACTTTGATCATAATTACATATGTGATCCCTTGGTCCATGTCCATTTCCACATAGATGGTGGCCATAGAGCTAGTTTTTAATTCTGTCTCAGGGTCCACTTTGAGGAAAGTGCCCAGGGAGTATTCGATAATCTTAAATATCTCTGGGTTTCATAATTTAATGGAAAGATAGGGTGTTTTTACACAGAGGGATAAAATGTGGATCCTCTCCCTTATTGGATCGAACCATTCATTCCATCTTAACAGAGTGAGGGATGAGGTGCCCCATAGCCATGGTCCTTTCATGGCTACTTACAGTTGATCCTCAAACAAAGTAAAAATGAAGGTAATGTAGCCCTGAGCCCCCACATGGGAGAGGGGAGAGTATCCCAATATGTGTTCCCAGGTTCTGTTAAACCATTTTTTCAAATCTTGTTCACAGTAACTTCTACCATGGAATCTTCCTATTAGGGATTTTTGAGTATAAAAAATTACCTTGTCCCTAAAGAGTGTCGGATCCATCACTACCTTCATCTCTAATAAACACTTCCTTATGCACTTGGCCTTCCTATAGCATCTTCGTTTTATTGTAGCAGTTTTGGGGAGATACTGATGGGGATTAGGAGGATGAATAACCCTGGGGGGAATAATGGAATCCTTCATAGAGAGGGCCTCCAATTTTTTTTTCAGAATTTGTGAGGAGCGAGGGATCCAGGGGAAGATCAGAGGATTAAGATCATGAATGAGGGGAAAAGTGAGGGGGAGAATGGGACACAGAAAGGGGATTATCGAAAGAGGCCCGAGGTGGATCCATGGAAGGGAGTGGAGCGAAATCATGATTGAGAGAGGTCAGGGAAATGGGTAGTTTTGTAGCTTGAGTACTAAGACATACTTTGAGTGGAGAAATTATCAGATGTGGTAATGATGGTAAGGGGTGGGATGGATCCCTGAGGGTTCCCTCAAACTTAACTAGAGCGCTCATGGTTTTTAGAAACACACACACACACACATTTAAGGAAGAAAATTTGAAAATATTACATGAACCATACCATTATGTGGACTGGTATATGTGATGTGCATTGGAAAGTGACGTTAGGCGGTGCCAAGTGGAAATTGTGTGCAAAATTGGAAGCCACATGGAAGGACAAGTGTTATAGTTGAAAGTGGTTTTTTTATATGTGGTATGGCAGTTTGCAAAGGCTAAAGAAGTGGTTTTGGAGAATGGAGTTTTGGATCCACAATTGATGAGGAAGAGACACATGTACCTGAGCTAGTAAGTGGATTGTGGAGGTCAGAGGGGGTGTTAAATACCTTTACCTTCATGATTCATAATAGAAATGGACCGTTGATCTAGATTGTGCAGGTGTTCCAAATATGTAAGGACAAAGATGGAACCCCTTGCAACATCAATTGACTAGATCATGCCAAGTGGAAGCCCCATGGGTGACCTAAGGCTATGGTGGAAAGTGGTAGCAACAAAAATGTTAAGTAGTTTGTGAAGGTAGAATAAGTAATTTTGGAGAATTTTTCTCAAGTTCTACAATTGCTATGAGTATGACATGTGTACTCAGGGTGGTAAACAGATTGTGGAGGCCGAGGAGGTGTTAAATACCTATACTTTCACACTCTGAAATTGATCTAAAATGTTGATTTGGATCATGAGTAGGGGAACATGTGCATTAGGGATCAAACATTAGAGTGGTACCCCCCTATCACATCCATGATTAGGATTGTGCTAGGTGGATGAGTAAAAATACATAAGGGTATGGGGGTATCCCATGAATTATTTAATAAATACAAATAAATGAATAAAGTGGAAAAGAAGAAAAAGGGACATGGATGCTTGACCTAGTAGATAATGAGGAAAAGAAGATGACATGGAATATGTAGGTGATTACAAGTTGGACCCCATTACCACATTAGTAGCCATGTGTCATGCCACCTTAGTCACACGTGCCACATCAGCATAAGAAAATTTTGTGTTAAAAGAAAATGTATGGAGGCATTTTCTTAATTTAACCATAATAGGTGAAGATTAATATGGAAGTTGATGAAATTTTGGGAGTAAGATCTCAGTGTGGAAAACTACAATCGTTTTAGAGAAGAGTGTTGGCCTTCTTAGCTCCAAGTTACCCAAAAAGAATGATTAATTATTTTTCAAGACTTGGAGCGTACTCATTAACATGGGCCCTATTGATGTTGAAATTTGGATATTGTAGTATGTTATTAGGCATAGAGAAAATTGGTGGATCATTTGGCCAAATCCAAGGGGTTTGAAGTGGAGATGTAAAACCAGGCCAAACTTCACTATTATGGGAGACTTTTTGGTGATTTTGAGAAAATTGGAGGAGGGAAAAGTGATCCAAGGTTTCAAAATTGGAAAATTTTCTTACTCAATATTTTACCTTCTTAGTATTATGAACAAATTTGTTCAAGTGAAAATTTACCAGTTATACTTTGTTTGAAAAGTAACAATTTTTGCAAAAAAAAGAAAGTTTGGAGGAAGTGCAAAAAGGAAAAAGTGGACAATTCCATAATTATATAGGAATTGACTGGAGCATCAGATCAACGACATAAAAGTTGTTGATTAATCACAACCATAAGTATTATCTTCTCACAATACAAAAAAATCTTTGTTCTTCCTATATTTTCCTCTACACGTGGCAGAATTTGGTCCCTGAGATTAAGTGCACCTACAAGAAAAATGCACAAGTTTGTAACTTTGGAGGGCTGTAATTTTTAGATCTAAGCTAAAAAATGAATATGATTATAGTCATTATAAATATAATCAATATAAGAATAAATATAAAGGATTATATCATGAATAAGTACTTCATATATTTCCATAATTGGACAGAAAAGATCATACCTTGTAGATACAATGTTTGATTAGATATAATTAAAAGATCATAAATTTATTGGAGAGAGAGAGAGAGAGAGAGAGAGAGAGAGAGAGAGAGAGAGAGAGAGAGAGAACCAATATATATTGTATAAACAATTAAAAGTATGAATGTGGAAGTCCATATCTATCGAGTATATAATGAAAAAATGATAGGAGCTCAAAAGAGGCAGAAACAACTAAACAACCACCTAGTGGAAAGTTTAAATCTATTGCACAGGCAAACAAAGAATGGCAGGTTTATGGAGTGAAGAAGGTGGAAAATAATATTCAAGGGTGAAGAAGAGACAGGGGGCTATGACTCCACAAGTGGGGAATGTGAAAAGGGGCTTAAAGGACACCTAACAGGGCTAAGAGGGGAAACTCGCAATGATGTTTTAGTCTAAGTACTTAAACCCCCCTTGATTGATTAAATACATTAGTAATAAGCTTTGTTGATATTCTCATAAGGTTGACAATTAGTTGGATTAAAAAGGTGAAAAGTCATATCGTCATGAATTCCACATGGCGACTCCTAGTCATGCAAGTATAATGTTGTAATTTGAGCTTAGAGGGCTTCATTCATCATTCTTACAATAATTCATCATCATTCTTTACTATACAAATTCAGGAAGAATGCAAAAAGACAATTATGATATTAACTATACTTCCATGCATGTTGATGCAAATGGTTATGGGAAATTGGTGCCAATGATTACTATGCCATTGTGAGAGGAAACAATGGCCTACAACTAAGAATCCTTGAAGTCCCAACAATGAGATTCCCTAGATAGCAGGGGCTGGAGCACTAGAACATAATTGTGATATCCTAAGGGACTACTTGTAGAGAAAGGGATCCCATTCTTGGTGTTGTGTAGGCTAAGAGGGGAAGGGTGTTGATTGATTGGGATAGTTTTAGAGGGGGTTTTAGCATTAGATAATTGCTAGGTTGTCATTAGAGGATGAAATTTTAGGAACTTCACCCTTGTGGGATGATAGCCTCAGCTTGGGGGTGGCCTCTATCATAGAAATTTAAGTGTGACAAAGTGCTTAAGGCTGGGAGGAATGTCATTGATTTGCAGAGAGTTGGACGAATATTCTCCATAAAGATAAGTGTTCTAAATATATAATGAAATGTTTTGTTTATATTATTGTCTTGCATTTATTTATTTAGAGTTTGGACATTTCTGTGTGTATGAGTTGATTATCAAAATTATGGAGGTATGGATGGTAGAATTGCATGCATGGTTAGTATTGTAATTATATAATTGAGAATGCTATTAACTTCTACAAAAAACTATTGGAACCGGTTTTGGTATCAAAAAGTAAATTCAATGGTGGAATTAAGGTACCCCATAGGCTTGACAATGGACAAAGGTTATTGGGTATGTGACATATACGATGTCCTTAAAAAAAAGGATCAATAACTAATGAATCCAAGATGGTGATACAAAAGAATCATAAGGTGTGTATTTATAAACACCTTATGACATGGGGCACCTTCCTCCGTATGAGGGTTATGAACCCACATAATTGCCTATGTCAACCTTAACCACCTAGAATAATATAAAATAACATTGACGAGGTTGACTATTAAACATGAACCTTGTAACACACTAATGAGGAGGCTTAGAGATAATGTCAAGTAATCATAAGTGACGATTACCATCATTTCAACAACTCCCCTAAATTTTAGTGTATGGGTATTGGAGAAACATAATAAAGTAGAAGAAGAGGAGCATATCTTGAAGGGTTAGCTCAAGTGGTTATGAGCCAGACGTGATTTCTCTTCCTCCATAGTGGGGAAGGTCATGAGTTCAACTTTATTTATCCACTTGGGGTTAGGATCCATAATTAGGGCCATTGTTTTACCCCACTTACATCCATGAATCATGGAGAAATACATAAAGGGTTTCCTGCAATTTTATTCCATTGAAAAAGAAAAAGAAAAAGAGGAGAATGCATACCAAACTCAATAAAGGAACATATATAGCTATAATAATATAAGGTGGGTTTGGGATGACCCAAACTAATACGAATGTGGAAGGGTTTATGAATACCCAACCATCATCAACTTAGAACTAGTCAACTCCTAAATAAATACAACCTATAAACTGCTCAACATTCGGGGAAACTAATCTTGATTTTATGATGGGCTTCCGTCGACCGTGGATTATCCGGAAGCCCATCATAAAATTGCAAACCATGGAAACCTAAAATCTTTAATCTTGATTTGTTTATTTGATAAAGAAGTCTTGTCAAGAGGCATATATACAAGAAAGAGAAGGTATAAAAATGAGTGGGAATACCCAAATAAATGAAGAATTTGTTCTAGTAGGAAGAAGACAGAGTGGGTTTGTGATGACCCAACTAAATAAAAAGTGGATCCAATAATATGTTGGAAGAAAACTACCACCAAATTGCTCATCATCCATTGATCTGATTTTACTATAGAAGAATTTATGCCATGCTTAGTGGCGCTTCATATGATGTGGAGTGCATAGTATGTTTCCTACCCTTGGTTGTACCTTAGCAAACATAGACATTTGAGATAGCTTGCAAACAGATTGCTATACATTGACCTAATGCTTATGTGGTGCACTTCCTTAGGAGGTTGGAGACCCATGTGGCATGGTAGTATTCTTCATGGGTCACACATGGAGTGACTAGTTGATTTTTTGGGAGGATGAGTGTTGGGAATTTAGGATGAGGGAATTTAACCCTAGCTAAGAGGGGATCATTTGGTTTCCTACATGTAGGATTGTGCTTGAATTGATATGATTAGGGTTGAGGAGTGTTCATTGAGGTGAAATGGACCCGAAGGAGTGGATGGATTGGGAAGTAGCATTATAGAATTGGAGACATTTAGAAGAGGAGAGTTAGACCTTCTCTTGTGCAACATTCAACCTAGTACCCTTTTTATAATAGTCCTACTTACCTTGGATCTTGACACGTACCACCATGGAGTTGGAGTGCTTGATATATGGGCCCATCTAGTATATTGCACACCTAAGAATCCAATAAATCACTACTCACAAAGATGCACCTCTATCCAAGCAATAAATGAAGCAATACACAACTCAACCTCTAGATGGTGAACATGAAAGGAGACTACAACAAATCCACTTGGTTCACACCACCAAACCAAGCTACTCCCTCTTCCCCTTTACTAGGGGATCCAAAATAAGGATGAAAATTTGTGAAACTAAAGGAGCACAACCCAATATCACTTCTTGCTATCAAAACTTCATATCAGTCAAAACAAGGAAGACATCAATAATAACCTATAAAAACTCCAACATACTTGAATTCATCATCATGGGACAACATATCTTGGAACCATAGTAAGACCAATTTAGTACATCCTACAAAGACAATGACATCTCCAACAACCTCAACATGGTCACCTCCCTCTTACCAAGGGAATCTTGAAGGAAGAGTATCATGATGGACAACTCCCTCTGCTCAAGAGAATCCAACAACCCTGTCATTTGTACTCCTTACTAGACCCATTAGCCATAAGCTTGGAGTCAATCATTAAATCCACCACCATAGGTTTTGAACCTATCTATAAGTTAGGTCTTCAACACCCTTATTCAATGTTAAATTATCCAAGGTAAGAGTACGTATATGATGAATACAACATGAAATATATACTCTCAAGGATCAATTACAAAGTACAAATACACAAGATCCCCAATGACTTAGGATGACATTGGATATCACATCCATAATCAATCTCTCTAGGAATTCCCAAGATGTACAAATAATATTATCCCTAAGGGATAACATTGGAAACTTCCTCCATCTTTAACAATTACTTAAACCTATCAAGTTTGTCATTCCTGCAAACCTTTGAGTCACAACTCAACCAAAACAAATGAGTCAATAATCCTCAATATATCACCAAAATAAACATCCCTTCTCGAGTTCTTAACATAAAAATAAAAAATCATATGGTTAAGCATTCCTATCACATGCATTAATAGACTACCAACATTGGAATATACTAGGACAAATCAACCACCAATAACATACCCTCCTGGTCATCACACTTGATGAAATATAGACCACATACAATGAAATAGATCCTCCACCTATTGAAGGTGAAAAAACACTGAAATGCACTGGTACAAATAATCCATCTATTGCATGTCCTCTTGGGCATCACACCAACTAAACATAAATCCACGCCTTTAAACAATCAAGTAGATCTACCACCCATCACAGGGGGGGAACAAACTAGCATCCATTGGAAGAAATCAACCACTTATCATAGGTCCTCTTAGGCATCTCACCTATTGAAAATAACTACACAACAACCATCCATGTAATATATATACAACCTATCACATTTTAAAACACACTCTCATCACAAGATAAACTAGGGTTTCAACCCATCAAACCCCCCACTAATGCAATTTCTCATAGTAAGCACACTAGTGTTTCAACACCCAACAAGAAATCCTAGGTACAATTAAAATATCCAACTATCAAATCAGCAAGAAGGAAATCTCTGCCAAAACAACTTTGGAACCATGTAGAAATTTCAAGAATCATGTAGTTAATGTGGATCTAAAATTTCACCTCATTCACTTGAGTTTTCTGGGATCTAATCCGTATGAACTTCCATCCATAGGGTTAATCTAAAGTATTCAATTACAACAAAAAATACTTCACTTGACTTCAATCCAAATCAACCTACAATGTAAGAGAATAAATACTATACAAGTGTACTTCAATGCCAACGATGTAAATCCCTTAAGGCATATGTTCCAAGCATACAAGAAATTTGAAATAATTTTATCACAATAGATTTTACAACAGTAAATATGCTCCCTTCTCTTCTATATGCGTGTTAAATCATTTAACAATTTTAAAAATATAGTATGTCAAATCAAAATGTGTTAGAATATTGAGAATATGCATAAACATACAACAATACATTTGCTAACATGCAAAGCAAGAATCTACTAGTCAAGCCTTCTATCTACACAAGCAACACATAATCATGTAAGAAATAAGAGACAAGAGAACAATACACCAAATATACGTGGTAAAACCCCAAATGGGAAAACATCCACAAGAAGGTTTGGTCTTCTTTATTCTTCATAAATCTCAAATATTACAACTGAGCTCCTCTCCACATATGCTTCACAGCTTTACAATAGCATTACAATGCAACACACAAGATATATATCCAAAGGTTCTCCTTCACCTCTATTATATACCAAGAGGTATGGAAGAATAACATCCCAAAATGCAGGTGGGATAAATGATTTTCCACCTCTTTATATAATGAATCGCAATAGGATAATATTTCTCCATGATGCACATGGGATAAATCCTTTCACATAATATTATAGTTACTTATTCATGCCAATGCTAGATAAGACATCATACTTGACATCATTACAATTGTAATATTAAAAATTACACATTCCAACAACATGAACAAAAAGTGTTGGAATTGACCTAATCAAGAAGATAACAAAGGTTGAAAATAAAATACGCAAATACACAATATTTGGATAGCTTGATACTTCATATATGCATAAAAGATGAGGTACAAGTACATACCATGAATTTATCACAAATATGGCACATGTTAGGCTCTCCAAACCCTGTCTAGGGTAACCATAAGTAAACCCTTCCCACCAACTCCTAGTTATAAATCACTCCCAACCAAAGTTGGTTACTCCACCAAAGATCCTCTACATGCAATCATCAACACTTCCAAATCTTCCTTGGCACATACAACAAGCATATATGACAAAAATCTCTACACTAACATTGTTAACTTCCTTAGGATTTGCAATCCCTAACTATGTTGCATCACACAAGTACATGGAAATACAACTCTAGTATTGGACTTCATATCTACATGACCATCCAAGGGTTTCAATCCTCAAACCCTAGGTCATCAATCCTCACATCAACACAAACACCAAGAAATCCATGGAACATCAAGGATACAATAACCAAGTCTTCTTCCAAAAAAAGCATCACACTAAGCTCAAGACTTGTAAAGCTTATGTCTCCATGATCTTTCCCTAGTTTCACATCCCAAAATAACAAGGCTCCAAAATCATGCAAGGCATTAGCTTCAATATCCTTGTTTTCTAATAGGTTGCAACAAGATCCATAATAAACATCGTCATCTTCAATGTCATGTTATTCTGTAGGGTTTGCATGCATAATATAAATGCTAGAATCATAAGAGAAAACCCTAACATCGTCATCTTCAATATTTCCATGAACATTCATGACGTATCTCTATCCCCTTGTATTTTCCTAGGTCTTCTTCATGAACCCTAATGTTTTATTCTCCTATGGATTCCTCATGAACCCTAACATCTTCCTCCCTACAAGGCTTCTCCAAGACAAAATAAATAATACAGCACAATGATGATAATGAGTACAATAGCTCTTTCCTCCCTTATATATACGATAGGTGAGGGATATGAAAATAATATAAGGACATGTTCCCATACAGGTAACTATAAAGGAAACCCCACATGGAGAACACTAAAATTCAAGGAGCACATGCGTCAAACTAGGTTTTACCAATCCCCAAAGTGAAACAACCTCTAAGTACGATCTTTCTTAGGATTAATATCCCTTGGATAAGATGGTGCACTCTCCAACAACTTGTTAGTCCAATGCTCCCTCTTACATGGTGGTCTGCTATCCAAGTGCTCTCATGCAATGTGATCATCCTCTAATTGTGTTCCACATTTTTTTTGATGTGCCCAATGCTACTCTCATGTTTTCCAATGTGGTCATTAATGTAAGATGATCTACCTCAACATATATGTTTAAGTCCATCACCAATCTCTCGTGAAGTATGTTCCTCAACCCAAGTGTCCTTAGGTCAAGTATCCAACCACCAAGATATATATCACATGGTCCCAATCCCCAAAAGATAAGTTCCCTCCTAAAATTTCCAACACTCCTTATAGGAATTTCCCTCCTCCAAGTGCCCAATACTCCTTCTAGGAAGGCCCCTCTCCCAATAGGGCAATTGACTTCCACATGGCGTGCACCCAATGGCTTAGTACACATGTTGATTAGTGCAACAACCTCCTAGGTAAGGGAAATATGCTATCACTCAAACCAAGCTAAAAAATCCACCCAAGCTAAGTCATCCGTATGTCCATGAAGCATATCCAAGGGGTTAGGGTACCTAACACTCTTATAGAATGGTAAAAATACTTTTGGAGTAACCCCATGGTTACAAGTACCACCCAACATAGATAGGAAGCCTTGGTGACTTACCCAACCATTACATGAGGCACATGAGCAAGTAGGGGCACCCAAGAATTCTTTTTGAGCGAGTTATCCTCCTAAGAAATTTCCTAATTATGTTTCATTAATGTCTTCCATCATCTACGCAAAGCCTTTGAGTTTTAAGGAGGAAAATATAGAACAAGTATGGTAGTATACCATGATAGAGAAGTATAAATCCATCTTGAAGGATGTTGTATGAGATAATGTGTCGAGACTAGTTGAGAAATCGGTATATGATTTTATTGATCCCTCAACGAATCCCCAAGTTATGTAGCTTGGGGACCCACCTAAAATTTTGAATCAAATATCAATGGCCCAAATGCAATCTTCCTCTATCATGCTTCTGCAACTGCATCTTGACTATAACATTTTGATTTGTATGTTTTGTTGCATTATTTCTCATAAGGCTCCTTTTCAACTTGTTTTCTCATCATGTTGTATGCTTAGAAATTATCAAAGAGTCCCTCAGTCATACATTTCTCTTTCCATTTGAAGAATCCATCCCTGAAGAGTTGAAGAGACACATGTAAACAAAATAGTTCTAGTTCCCCAAACTTCAAAAGATCTTGAGTTTATCAAGGCCCTTAGTATGGTCCACTTTTGAACCATCTAGACTAGCCTTGAATACCAAGGGATCAAAAACTTATAATTTTGAGAAAACTTCCTTGCAAAAATTAATTTCAAAAGAGCCTCACTTCACCGAAATGCCATCCCTTTAAGCACTTAAATCATTGAATCCTGAGTGCTTTAGGAAACTATTTGGTTGAAACTTCAGCGGCATAACCATTTACCCTAGCAAAACGTCAACCAACTAAGAGACTAACTTGCTGAAATATCGATAGGTTTGAGTCCTTCCTCTTGAAACTTCAACCATTTAAACCCTTAGTAACTCACAAGAACATTTAAAACTTCAATTGCACACTTTCCCAAAACATCAACCCCTTAGCCACCTATTCCATAAAAACAATGGCAAGTAAACTAGTTACCCATCAAAATGACAAGGAACAATGACTCACCTCTACTGATGTTTCGATGGGAAGCCCCCTAATCTTCGATACACCCAATTCCCGCATCACATAAACCTGTCCTAAAATAAGCTTATGCCATCGACGTGTCGAAGGAGGAAGCTCCTATTCCTCCGACACATCGGCAGTCTAGCGACTTGTGACATTGATCAAACACCCACTAAATTGTTGTTGTTCACGACATACCCCTTTGTATCGACATGATGGATGGTCTTTATGCCAATGTGTCTGAAGGAGATGCCTTTAACTCACCGATGAAACACAATCTTGAGCCCCTCATACATAAAATAAAATAAGACAAAAGAGAATAAATGGGGATAAATATGTCTGCTTACACACATCGTTATTGTTTAAAAAAGGGTATCCATTGGTTCAATAGGTCAGTCTTTCACATTGACACCCTCCTTGATGGTATATCCAAAGTGGTTGGGTGCATAAGATGATTTGACCAAGGGAAATGTGCCACCTCATTGTCAACAACTCACTCACTTAGTAGGTAAGCCTAGTTTTCGACCCACATGTTGATTTGCACTAGGGTAATTGGAAGATTCCTTTTTAAACTTTGTAATTGAAATGGTTCCCTTTCCCTTCATCTAACAAAAACCAATTCCCTTGCCCTCCCCTAAAAAATGGACACCTATCACCACCTTATCAAGAAAACCCTCTTACCTCGATTTTGGATTCACCCCAAGTTTCTCTATCGCATAATTTGAAAGGAGATTATGGCTATGGAATAAAACCCCACTACCATTATCTTGGTCCCAAAATCACGTTTTACGAAACCCATCGTATGCCGATTCCTATTACAATTTATTTGCTGTGGCTTGGACCTTGCATCCCATCCCATTGAAGGTACCCCCATAGGACTCTCATCTGGTGCTAAGCCCTTGGGATAGTGACTTTGATGTTAAATCCTAGCTCCATTTAACAAACCAATGCTAGGAATTGAAGATCACTCCTCTTTTATTTTCCTTGTTTGGCTTGATAACCTACTAACATCATGGCTTATTTGGACTATAATGATGATGAATTGCATAGTACAAGATAAGGAGTTCACAACAACAAGGATCAATGAGTGTAGACTCAAGTCACGACAAAAATCCACTAGAGTTATCTTGCTCTCTCTTTCTCCTCCCTTCCATACACCATAAGAGCTCAATATATAGCCTTCCAAAGGTAAGTGAAAGGTCGAATCGAGTCGTTTCGGGGTATATGGAGGGCCAAAGGTCACCCTAAGACCGCTTTTTGGGAGTAAAAAGTAATTATATATTGGTTTTTACCATTTAACTTGGTGTACGCTGGCTAGAGTGGAACAACTAGCGTACATGAACAAAAATAGGGAAAAGTGTGTTCCTGGAGGATAAAATGTGGATCTGAGTCAATAAAATGGATCCTGAAGGCTAATCAATGCTGATGCTCACAAGGTGGAAAATTACGCTGTAACAAATGCCCCCTAATGTGTGAGGTCAGAGAAGGTACTACAATGGCCGAAATACATTATAAATATCAGAAGTGGAGTGATGGAGACACAAATGGCGAGAGTAGTTCACTCGTCATAATACAATAATATCTCTGAATACATGTCGGTACAATACAACAATTTGATACAATGGCCATGATAGGTAGTATATAGTGAATACATGTCATAAGTGGTCATAGCCATGACCCATACAGTAAGATATGGTCTCCTATTGAAAAGGAAACAATTGGTGCAACACTGGAGGTACAAACTGCTGATGTATGATAAATAAGCTCTCATGATTACAGTCACGATCAAGAGAAGCATATTGAATGCTACTAATGTCTGGGGTCTTCTACACAAATCATATATGGTGCAAGTCTCATCAAGTGAATAAAGGTGTTGAAGTCGAACCTGATGTGACATCGTCTGATTACCGGTCAATGATGTATACCGTTAACAGACGCAAGATAACCCACCAATAATGAAAATGGGCATCAAGGCACAGAGTACAATAATCAAAGTGTGAATAGATGTGTTGAGGTCGAAAAATAAGATGAATCCATCGATCAGGGGACATTGATGTATTCCCAAAACTATCGATGACGAGAGAACCTACCACTAATGACTGCAAGCCTCAAGGTACTCAAACGACTCTAAGTCTCAATTCCGGAATAAATGGGTTGAAGTTGAGAGAATGAAACTCACTAAAAGGAGGGCATTAAGGCATCCCCCATCAACCAGCACGAGGTAACAACTACGCTGAAAGATTTGGAAGAACTCGAACGAACGGACTGACTCAATAAGGATGGCCGACATGCAATAGTTAAGAGATCTGAGGAGTGGACGAATTTGGTTTCAGGACTTCCTTTGAACAAGAGCATGAGCAGATGGATAGACTCAGGCAGTAAAGACTTGAATAATGACACTGTGCGATGCAGGAGGCATCAACAAAGGGCTCCATAGTGATTGGAAGCTTAACCAATCGGTGGAGTAAAATCTGAGAAACAAGTACAACTCCTAAGGTCCTACTATAGTCCCGACTCATGATGGATGGAGTGGAATGAATGCTCTATTCAAAGGCGACACAACAGCTGCCAACAAAAAGAAGTAACGATTCTCCCGTCTGACTTTTTGGAATATTTGATTTTTTTTGGTATTTTTCATATTTGGAAAAGCTTGAAAAAGAATAAAATTGCTTATAGTACAACAAGTGAGGAAACGAGTGTCAAATGGAAAGCAAACTAGTCCCAAGTAGTGGAACATACCTATGAAAAATGTAAGGAAGCATGTGCAAGATGTGGACACTCGGGGGGTGGTCCCTCACGGTAAAGGGTCATCAAATTGCAAAAGGCAACCTAAAGCTCTGCTTGGCTCAAAAGGGAGAGTGCTCAGGCACATGGCTAATAATTGAGAAAGCAGGAGTTGACACAAGGCTCAAAGGCAAGCAGGATAATGCAATGCATTCACAACTTGACATAAAATGGAAGTCCTTTTTCGTAAAGTTAGTCTCCTCACCCAAAAAAGTGTAAAACGATGAGAGAAGAACTCTTCTAGTCACGTATGACTAGAGTATGCCTTTTTCATAATTAATCCACAAAGGTCTGGAAAAGGGGTAAACTTATACCTAAGTGGATGTCGCTTTAAATCCTTTAATGAGTTCGAAATGACAAGTATACTCGGCAATCTTGTTTGATTTGAAAAAGTCTTACAAGGGCTTAAAAAAGACTTTATAAAAATATTTTCCGTAAAGGTTTAACGAGCCCGAAAAAGTAAACTCGTGACCTCCTTATTGTTTTTAACGAGCTTGAAGTAAAGGTGGAAGAATGCTCATAATGGGCGCAGAGGAGTGTCAGGGACATGCGAGACTATTTCCAAGCGCATGGAACAAAGCTATGCATAATGCAAGGAACATGAGCAAGATAAGGACACTCAGGGGGTGTCTGCGAATTCAGATGGCAAAAGGTTCAAATGCATCATAACAATGGGGAGGCTTAAACCTATATGAAAGGTTCCGAATATGCCTGCCATGACCGAACCAAATATTGAAAAGGACCAGTAAACAAGTATAAGTCCAACTAAGAATCCTGTCTCCACGAAACACTAGTACCAAAATCATATCTAAAACAAATGTAAAGACAGATCTGATACCAGTCTTCGTGGTAGAAAAACCATCAATATTTCTATGATCAACCTCAGGGTGAAGATCAAAGTTGGAGGATGTGAAGGAATTTACAAGAACAAATTCGTCATCACAGGAGTTGTCAACTCTAGACTCAAACTCAGCAGGATCACCGATTTGCGGATCTATAGTAGAGTCCAAAGACTCATCACTAGGGAGATCAAACGTTGAAATCAAACTGGGGCCGGAAAAAACTATACCTGGATCAAAATCTAAATGTATGGTAGATTGTATTATAGACTCATCTTGCTCATTAAGCTAAAGGGTGGGAGGGGAGTGAGATCTATGATAGAGATCTCCCCAAAGCGTGTCATCACCATTCATGGCCTCGATAAAAATTTCATCTGAAGGTAAAATACCATCGAGGCAATCATGTGAACAAGATGGGTCGACTGCATACGCGGGAAACATAACGAGATCTTATTCCCTTGTCCGTGAAGAAGAGAGATTCGGCTCTGCAGTGGCTTGTTGAATATCTTGAGAAGCAAGCTTGGCTGCATACAAGGGCATATCCATTCCGATGTGCGAAATGTCTCCAGACTGGGAACTCATGGAAAGTGGATCACACGGATCACTATAATATGATGTCCGGAAAAGTACATGATTCAACGAGGAAGGAGCATCATTGGAGATGGTTCATATGAAGGAGATTAGTGCAGGGAAGTCGAAAGATCCCATCACAGATGGATACAATCCTACACCAATATTCCCAATTGCTGGTTGAGAATTTTTGATCCGGGGAACAACAGTTCACGACGATGCTACAGAATTGGAACTAGAGAAGTCTAGCTGATCAACCGTCACAAATTTGCCTTCGTGGGGAAAGAAAATAACTCTAAACATAGAGGACACGACCACTTCATTGTGTAGATCCAATTCCTACCCAAAAGAAGGTTGTAGTCGATGGGCGCATCAACCACCTCGATTTCAATAGGCACAGATTTCCCACCCAAGTGGACCTCAAGGGAAGTGAGAATACCATGCGGCCTAAACAACCGACCATCGAACGCAATAAGCATGGTCATATATTTTGACAAGGGAGGAGAGCCAAGAGCTTTCCAACAATCCAACAACATTATTGAGGTGGAAGCACCTTCATCAACCACCGTACATTTAACAAATTTATCTAAGCACCTCGCATGGACTTGAAAAGCCACATGATAAGGAAAGTGAGGTTGGATATCAGTAGTGTCGAATTTAATGACGTTAGGGCTACTCTCATCCTGAACTCCCAAAGCAGATAAAAGGGCGTAACTCTGCGAAGGACATGCCTGTAAAACCTCAAGAGCCGACATGGCACATGGATTTTGTCCCAAATATTCTACAATGGAGTAGTTCTAGGCGGCTCGGGCATGGGGATTGTGCGTTGAGCGCTTAAGAACACCTTTCGGCATCCGTGGCATAGTAGTGGGCTTCTCGATATGCAAAGAAGTGTAAGGAGGAGGAGGAGGCTCATTCCCCATATTTGGTTGTGGTGCATCATAATCGCGTTGACGAGTAGAAACACTATCCTAAGATTGGACCATGTTCATGCATCCATAGCCACTAGCATGGGAAGAGGACGTCGTGGTTTCATTAGTCCCATATCCAGTAGCGGGAGCATTCGAAGCCATATTCTGATGATGCGGAAGGGGAACTTTCAACACAGCTGGGCTCTGTGCAAGATGCTTCGATGCTTCTTCAATTCGAGGACACAAGTGAGTCAGATGATCCCCCCCACAAAGTTTGCAAGGGAATTTTACCTTATGTCTCGGCTTACGGTCCCCACCAGCATTTCCGCCGTCCCGAGGAGGGTTGGCGTTCTCTTTTCTAGGAGTGTTTCGATTACTTCCATTATTCCCATTATTCCCACCCTTACGATTATTTCTCCCCTTCTTCTTTCCACTAGGTTGTTGGTTACCTGATGGGTCCGTCGTCTGTATAGAATGGACATTAGACGATTGGGTAGGAGTGGACGAGGTGTGAGCCTGTCTAGGGTAGACTGGTTAATAGAATTTTTTTTCATTTGGTTTGTAACCAAGTCTATGGGTCGAGTACTCGTGGATCCAACAATGCCATCAACATGTGGTCCAGGAATAGGCTTGGGCTCATGTCGTGAGCACGTTGCGTCAGGGATGATATCGTACAAGATACCCAATTGAGCATAGAGTAAATCTAGTTGCTGGGATTTGAATATAGCTTGCTCCTCAGTCATGATGCCAGACATCGAAACGTCCTTAGATATGTAGGGAAGCAACGACTTGAGGAACCATTCCAACATAAAATCCGGAGGAATGTTGGATTTCACTAACCTCTTCCATCGACGCCACTCCTGAATGTGATCAGATATGTGCGTGGCCTTGTTCTGGCGGAAAGTAGATAAAAGCTCGGTGCCAGTATCGTAACGAACTGGCAACTGAAAGTGATCCAAGAAAACCAAAGCTATTTCATTAAAAATTTTGTAGGTGCCCCCAGACAACTCGACATACCACTTCGCGGCTGCCCCCTTGAGGGTGCGTTGAAATAGTCTCAGACGAATAGAGTTGTGGTTTAAAGAATTCGAGGAGCACCAAAGGTGAAAATTCATAACATGATCACCCAGATCCTCACCATTCTTCCCTTCGAACTTCGGAATGTACAAAGGTAGCTTGGTAGGGACTGGAGACCAAGAAGGATCGTGACACACTGGATCATTCGTGAGCTTTGAAAGATCTGGTAGATTCAACCGAGCAAGAAACGAGAGCTGAGGCTATGAAACTGGATTAAAGGTTCCCAAAAGAGGCTGACCTTGAGGACCGTAGGGATGATATGAACCGTTACTGTGACCATAGGGATGATAATTGCCTCCACCTTGACCCGTGTAAGGGTATGGAGGTATATATGCATTATAAGCACCATAGTGAGGAGGGTTATAGTAATTAGGGCCAGAACCCGCTGCATTATAAAAAGGATTACCACCATAATTATGGGGCATATAGGTGCTAGTTGTAGCAGGAGCAGTCGAGTAATGACCATAAGTGTAGTGTATGTTTCCCCCCCAATGTTGGGAATGTGCCCACCCCCAATGTTAGGAATGTGCCCACCCCCAGTATAAGGTATGTGTCCACCTCCAGTGTTGGGAATGTGCCCACCCCCAGTGTTGGGAATGTACCCACTCCCAGTGTTGGGAATGTGTCCACCCCCGGTATCGGGTATGTGCCCACCCCTAGTGTTGGGAATGTGCCCACCCCCAGTGTTAGGAGGGACATGCTGGTTAGCAGACGTGGTCGTAGTCATGGGTATATGCATAGAATCATGCATGTTAGGTTGTGTGGTGTGAGCCGTGTTATGTGAAGTATTCCCACTAAAATGAGGGGCAGTCCTAAGGTGTGGTCCTCCTCCAACAATTGTAGAAGCTAAAGGGATATGACCAGACGTGAATTGAAATAGAGCGGGAAAGGTCGTTCCATCCCTGGAGGGAGTAATAGAGGTTGTGCCGCCCCCGGAGGGAGCAGAAGAGGATGCACTGCCCCCGGAAGGAGCAGTGCCCGTAGCTCCAAGGCTAGTGTTAGCTTGACTACCTGACGAAGTGGATGTAGCATTCAAATTAAAGCTAGGCATACCAACTGAAAAAAGGATTAGTGGTCGAAGGGTTCGTAGTGTCATTAAGATATGGCATCCCATATCAAAATCCTTGTGTGTATGTACCATGGGATGGGTTTGGCTTCGGGGGTGGATATGGCCCAAAACTTGAAAAAGTGACATGTGGGGGTGAACCTTCCTCTCCGAGCTCCCTAGGAGAGGGAGGAGCGGTCTATCCATCGACCTCAACCGACAGAGTCACAGTTATTCTTCCCCGCGTGCCAGATGCGAGAGTCATAACGTACTCGTGAAGTTTATCAAAATTCTCAAAAGTATCGGAGGGGATCCTCCGGTGTCTCTTATGAAAAGGAAGTGCTACCTCGTCAGCTGGTAAACCAGCCAAATGACGAGACCGATGGAGAGGTGGATCTCGCTCCACAATAACTCTAAATAATCAGAACGCCTCCTAACGGCCAACTATCGATTAAAGAGCACACACCTAAAGAAACTACAACAAAATGCACACAAACAGGACTGGCTCAAGGGACCTCCCGACACTACAGCCGGTATGTCTCTCCTAGGAGAGGCTTGAGACTCCCAAACTATAACCGGAGGTAACAAAATCAGTTATAAGGGTTCCCAGACTTCACCGCGTGCACAGGGTCAAATACCTATACAACAGGAAACTGTGCTGTCCAACCCCTATCTGACCCAGGACAATCGCAAAATAACTGCAACAAATGCCCTATGCGATACCTAGGTAAAGAAACTAAGGTCACCACGATATAACCAATGCTCAGGCGGACAGTCGCAGGTGGGATCCGTCGTATGGGCAGGGTAGCTAAGCCCGAAACTCAAGAGGTACAGATCCCTCAAGAACCCCCGTACATGAACAAATCCTGGAAGTATATCCCACGTTCAGCTAGTATTGGAGGGCTATCTCCGCAACCAACCTCCCATGACCTCATGCTTAACTCTGGTTTTAGTAGAGCTTCCTGAGAACAATGATGTATACCATGGGTTTCACCACTCCCTGGTCAGACAAATAATGTTGGTTCAATAGTCTTGGATTGTTAGCTCACAATGATCTATTCCAAGACTCTAAACCTAAGCTAGTTGGTGCACCCTATAAAATGAAAATCGTTTCTAATCAATTTTAAGATTAAGCGTTGATTTTAATGGCTGTAATTACTCAAAGGATATGGTCGTGAAACTGATGATGTCTAGGACTCAATGGTATGCACAACCGAAAAACACTAGACTCATCTATTCAATAAAAAGCATGCCACTAATATGCCAATCAATCCAACGGTTCGAAATGAAATGCAGCTCTTTAAAGTTTCAATGCACAAGCAAGCCCTAGATGAAATCACAAGCACTCTGATGCAAAATGCAAAACATAAAGCAAATTTTTTTGTATTTTCTCTTATAAATGCAAGGAAAATGCAAAACACTGTTTTTGTATTTTTTCAATATAAGGAAATGAAAAAATGCAAGCAAAATCTAACTATTCAGTAAAGAAATGCAGAGCACATCAAATAGACAACCCAGCAAAACCCAAACAGTAATATTCAACCAAACTAATGAGCTATAAAACAAGAAATTGTGAAAAATCAAAAAGCTCAAAACCAAAAAGAAAGAGGAGTCTCTGGTCACAAACAGATCATGGAAGAGGCCAACTAAGACTCAGGAACACTCAGCACCAACCCAACAACAACCCAAAGCCAAAAAACAACCAATCCCGGACTTGTACACGAATGTTCAAAGAACAACAACAGGTAGACGCGGGCTACAGTTCACACAGGGGCGGGTAGACGCGGTCAAAACTAGGTTGACCCGCGTACAGGGAAAGGAAAATGAACCCAAAAAAGGTCAAACAACCCAGAAAAAGCTAGTTTTCTAATGTAAATCCTGACATCCAGTCAATGACATAGAAGCTCGACAAACAACAACTCAAAATAAGGACAAATGCCTAAAAAATCCCAAAATGGATGTTCTCCCCAGCGGAGTCTCCATTTCTGTTACGGAGAAAACTTCCTATGGCTCGGGGAAGACCACAACAGACAGCTGACTACCAGAAAATAACTCAATTCCCAATGCAATGTTATTATAATGAAAATGCTAAGATATGGAGAATAAAACCAACCTTCAACCGGATGTTCGAAGTAGTTCCCCGCTGAGATTTCAATCTCTACACTTGAACCTGTAGATTAGTCTCAACAACAAATACAAGCAAGTGCATATAATATGTGAAAGATATTAACATAATCAATAACATGATCCATTATATCATAAGTGAATGTAACCTAATGTAATTTAAACATTCACAACATCAATTGGACAAGAAAATGAGTATTTCCATTAATTAATAATAATAAGTACATAATACGACCTCTTGCCAGCAACCAATCTGAACCAAGAACTGGGTCTCTCCACTTGTGCCTCCACCACTTCAATCCCCCATGCAATGGAAAACTCAAACTATGAAAGGAGTTTGGTAGGTGAACATAAGAAGTTAACAACAACAAGGATCAATGAGTGTAGACTCAAGTCACGGCAAAAATCCACTAGAGTTATCTTGCTCTCTCTTTCTCCTCCCTTCCATACACCATAAGAGCTCAATATATAGCCTTCCAAAGGTAAGTGAAAGGTCGAATCGAGTCGTTTCGGGGTATATGGAGGGCCAAAGGTCACCCTAAGACCGCTTTTTGGGAGTAAAAAGTAATTATCTATTGGTTTTTACCATTTAACTTGGTGTACATTGGCTATAGTGGAACAACCTGCGTGTACGCTAGCTATAGTGGAACAACTAGCGTACATGAACAAAAATAGGGAAAAGTGTGTTCCTGGAGGATAAAATGTGGATCTGAGTCAATAAAATGGATCCTGAAGGCCAATCAATGTTGATGCTCACAAGGTGGAAAATTATGCTGTAACAAACTTCACTTACAACAATCCTTTTGTTGTGAGAAGCATTCTTTTTTGAAGTTCCCTGCTATTTTTTGTGTGTTTTTATTAGGGTTTATGCTTCCAATATCCATTCTATATATTGCATATTTATTTTTTTATTTTTTTGCACTAGCAGTGGCTTCCAACCAAGCAACTATTTTAGCCCCTAAGCCTAACAAGTGGATTGAGTACTATCCTCTTTGGAGGCATGTTCAGAAGTTGTCCAGATGTGGAGGCTGTGGTTCATGGGAGTGGCGATGTAATCTCTGCAATGGTCACTTTAAGGACTCCTACCCAAGAGGGAGGGCACATTTGTTGCATGAAGTAGGAAAGGGTGTTGATTATTTCCAAAAAACAAGTGACCTAACCGAGAGGAGGAGGTATCAAACTAAGCAAGAAGAGGTTGATAGGATTAAAAGAATACATGACCAGCTTGCTAATGCTACACCTCAAGCTCCAAACATTTAGCAAAGGATTGTGCATAAAGCAAGGAAGAGGAGGGAAAATCAACAACAACAACAAGTAGGGACACCCAAAACTAAAGCATCATCTCATTCAATTCAAGAGAGAGCAATAACTAAAATGGTGAATGATCAAGGGAGAGAAGAAGCTAAAACAAGAGTGGTTAGGGCCATCTATGACTGTGGTATCCCTTTCAATTTGGTTTGGTCTCCTTATTGGAAAGATATGATGAGGACAATTAACGCAACTCCTCAAGGGTTCAAGGGGCCCAATTATGAAAAAATTGTATTGATCTACTCAAGAAGGAGAAGGATATCATGGAGGATATTTTAGCACTGATTCGTTCTTCATGGAGTAACTCTGGGGTCACCCTTGTCTCAGATGGGTGGACATATACTAGGCATAGGCCATTGATAAGTATCATTTCCACTTCACCAAAAGGAGCAATGTTTTTAAAGGCCAAAGACTGTTCATGGGAGGTAAAAGATGCTCCATTCATTGCTAATGTTTTAGCCACAACCATTGAGAAAACAGGGCCTACTAAGGTGGTTCAAGTTATCATGGATAATGCACCAGTTTTCAAATCTGTAGATTTAATTATTGAAAGCAGGTATGAGCACATTTTTTGGACACCTTGCATTGTGCATAATCTAAATATGATCTTAGAAGAGATTGACGGTAAAGTTCCATGGATAAAGGAACTCACAGGAGAAGCAAGGGAAATAATCAAATATATCATCAACCACCACTAGTCTCAAGTAATATTTCGACAATACTCCAAATTGGATTTGTTAAAAGTCATTGAGACAAGATATGTCTGCAACTTCATAATGTTGCGCTGCCTTGTTGAGGTTAAGAAACCATTAGTTTCTATGGTGGTGATCCAACTTTGGGATGAGTGGTTACATGAATATTCAGAGCAGGGAACTATGGTGCGTAGATTGATCCTTAATGAAGAGTGGTGGAGAAAAATAGATTTTTTGATCAAGTTCATAGCCCTTGCATTTGAGCTTCTTCGAAATGCCAACATAGACAAATGCCAAAATAGACCAACCTTCCTTGAGAGAGGTTTATGATGGCATGGATACCATGGATACGAAAATTATGGAAACCATTTCACAGGAGTCTCCTCAACTTTTATTTGTTGATGGTGATTTTGCTAATTGTTGTAGTTAAGTGGATTGCATAGTTACCAGTGATACATGATATGAAATAAGCAATTGTATAGATAGAACACAGATAAGTAATGGAGGTAGATCAAACACGTCTTTTATTACTCAGAATAAGTACATAGATGCGTTATAATGCCTCAGTGCCCTTATGTATCCGGCTCTCCAGCGTATATATATGGTTTACAAACAGTTCCTGTCGATTCACTAACCGACGCGACTAACTGACTCGACATGTAGTGATTGACACGACTGTTCAACATGTTCTACAAAGTGGTTGAACGAAGGAACTGGTTGGGCGAACGACCTAGGCTTCTCCAACATCTCATCCACAAAAAAATCCCGTCTTCGTCCCGAAGAATCAGAAAGTAACTTGGGCTCCTCCCCCCCCTTTTTTTTCATGCTTTGTAACATTTTAGTCGGGCACCGTTGACAAGTTTTCGGAATACGCTCCCTTGTAGTGTTTTCAGTTGAACTGCTCCGTTAGCATGGATTTCTTCGATGACATAGCAGCCCAACCATGCAATGTGTATCTTTTTAGGTTTCCACTTGATTCGGATGTCATAAAGTAGGGCTAGATCACCAACTGATATATTTTTGTTCTTTATGTTTCGGTCGTGCCAAGCTTTCTATTGTTGTTTTTGGATTTCTTGATGATGGATTGCCATCTGTCGATGTTCTTCAGGTTTCAATAGTTAGGAGTACCTTTCTTTTCTCGCCTGTTCTATATCAATGTGTAGTATTTCTGCAATCGCTGGTGCTTGTTGTTGAAAATGTAGGGGACCAACTACTTCTTGTCCATAGACAAGGTTGAATGGTGTCTGACCTGTCGATCTTTTGTATGTTGTTATATACGCCCATAGTACTGCAGGTATCTTGTTGTCCTAGTCATCCTTGTCTATATTGCACATTTTAGTCAATCCTGTAGTTAGCGTTTTATTGAATGATTCTATTGCGCCATTAGACTAAGGGTGATATGCTGTACTCATTCTATGCTCGATAAAAAATTCTTTCATTTATATGGAAATTGTTTTGTTGACGAAGTGGGTCCCTTGGTCTCTAATCAAGGTGACTGGGCATCCAAATATCATGATAATGTTCTCCTAGATGAATTTGGCTGCTATCTCACTTGATCAAGTCTCAATAGGTTCTGCTTTTGCCCATTTAGTAACATGCTTGACTGCAGTAATGATATACCTCGCTCCCATTCGTTGACCAGGGGTTGAAAATGGACCTATGAAGTCGATTTCCCAGATTTCAAAACTTAGTCTTGGATTGATTGATATTAACCGCATTTCAGTACTTGGCAATGGTCGACCAAGTCGTTGACATCTGTCGGATTTAGTCACAAATTCTCGACAATATTTATGGATTGTCGGCCACCATAATCTTGACTGCTGAATTTTTCTTGTTGTTGTGTCAGCTTGAAAATGTCCACCTGCTGGTCCATTATGTGATTCATTAATTATACTTTGTTGTTCGTGGTGGAGAACACATCGTCGTAGTACATCATCTGATCCTAGTTTATAGATAAATCTATTTACTATAGTATATGGCGCAACTTTCATTGCTAAAATCTTATTTTCCTTTTCATGCATTCCTTCTGGAGGTTTTCCCTCTTCTAGGAACTGAGAAATATCTGCTAAGTCGGATGGAACAAATTCAATTCTAAATAAGTGAGCATTAGGTAAATCATCCTCAATTCCCGTTGGTGCTTATCCTGTGTCTATTCTTGATAAGTGGTTGGGTCCAACATTTGCTTTACCTGGTCGAACTATAACTTCATACTCGAATTCTTGGAATAACAGTAACCATCGACATATTCTTCCGTGGTAAGGGGTTTGCTGACCAAGTATTTCAGGGCCTGATGATCTGTATAGAACACAAAAGGATTGGAGAGTAGATAATGTCGGTATTTCTGGAGTGCAAATACTATTCCCAGTGCTTCTCTCTCAGTTGTTGAATAGTTCCTTTCTACCTTATTTAATTTTCTGCTACTGTAGGCGTTAGGGTAATCCATTCTATCATCTCCAGGTTGGGTGAGGATTGCACCGACTGCTATTCCAGATGCATCAATATGTACATGAAATTTGATCGACCTATTTGGAAATCTTAGGATGGGAGCTTCGACTAGTTTTCTTTTTAAATTGTCGAACGATGTAGCACATTCATCTGTCCACTGATAATATTGATCTTCTTTCAGCAACTCTTCTAACAGATACATCATTTGATCCCATTTTATAGAGAAATCCATTTATTATAGTATATGGCACAAATTTCATTTCTAAAATCTTCTTTTTCTTTTCATGCATTCCTTCTAGAGCTTGTCCCTCTTCTAGGAATTGAGAAATCTTTGCTAAGTCGGATGGAACAACTTCAATTCTAAATAAGTGAGCATCAGGTAAATCATCCTCAATTCCAATTGGTGCTTCTCCCGTGTCTATTCTCGACAACTGGTCGGGTCCAACATTTGCTTTACCTGGTCGAACTATAACTTCAAACTCGAATTCTTGGAATAAAAATAACCATTGACATATTCTTCCATGGTGTAGGGGTTTGTTGACCAAGTATTTCAGGGCCTGATGATATGTATAGAACAAAAAAGGATTGGCGAGTAGATAATGTCGGTATTTCTGGAGTGCAAATACCATTCCCAGTGCTTCTCTCTTAGTTGTTGAATAGTTCCTTTCTTCCTTGTTTATTTTTCTGCTAGTATAGGCATTAGGGTAATCCATTCCATCAACTCTAGGTTGGGTGAGGATTGCACCGACTGCTATTCCAGGCGCATCAATATGTACATGAAATTTGATCGACCAATTTGGAAATCTTAGGATGGGAGCTTCAACTAGTTTTATTTTTAAAATGTTGAACGATGTAGTGCATTCATCTTTCCACTGATAGTCTTGATCTTCTTTCAGCAACTGTTCTAACAGATATGTCATGTCGGAGTAGTAACAAATAAAATTTCTGTAATACCCTGTATTCCCTAGCAACACTTTGACTTGTTTGGAGTTAACTGGAGGTTTTAGTTCGAGAATTACTTTAATTTTTGTGAAGCCGACTTTTATACCTTCTTTACATACGACATGTCCAAGTAGGATTCCTAATGGAGTGACGAATATGCATTTCTTGATATTCAGTGATAGTTGAATCTGACAACATCTTTCTAACATAAGTCTTAGCCATTTGCAATGATCTCTCAACATAGAATAAATCGTTCAATCGTCAAAATATATGACCATGGTTTTGTAGATATGTTCTTGGAAAGCTTTGACAACTATTCTGGAGAACATAGATGGTACATTCTTCAATCCAAATGGAATTACTGTATATGCAAATGATCTGAATTCACATACAAATATGGTCTTCATTTGATCTTCTTTGGCAATAGGTACTTGATTATACCTGGAGAAGCCATCCATGAATGAATAGCATTCATGTCCCGCAACTTCATTAATAATTTCATCAACGAAAGGTGTCAGAAATGAATCTGTAAGCGTTACCTTGTTAAGTTCCCTGAAGTCGACAAAAATGCGTAGTCATATCGGGTCATGCTTTTTAGGCTGGACAACCATTGGGATTTGCCACTCTAATTGATCAATGGGATAGATAATTCCGGCGGCAAGCATGCTGCCTATTTTTTTCTTGACTATTTCTTTGTATTTATGTGCGAGCTTGTAGGGTCTCTTCTTGACTAGTTTTGCATCTAGTTTGATGTTGATCTTCATTTCTCCCATTTCTTGGACAAGTCCTTTCATATCTTTATAATCTTGTGCAAAGAAATCTTGGAATTCTTTTAATAAGTTTGTAATTTCTGCTGTTTGTTCTTCATTCCAATAATCTCCTATCTTAGCCATTTTGGGCCTATCATCGTTAGATATATGTACTTCTTTGATATTAATCTATGCTTCCATCCATTCAGGTTCTCTGGTTTCATTAATATGTCGCTCACCTTCTTTGAATTGTGTAAATGTCGGGGTAAAATCTGCGTCTGTCATCCTTTCGGGATCAATTTTTTCTAAAGATTCAACATTAAAGACTAACTTGATCAACTTTGATGTATTTGGATGTTCTCGTTTCCATTGGAAACTTTTCCCTTCTGTTTTTTCCGTTTCCAATTGTATTCTTCTTGAGTGCTGCAGTTCGTTCGATTTGATATTGTTACATGCAACGACTTGTCGGTCAAGTCGTGGCTGATTTTCTGATGATATTTGGCTATTTGCTGGCTGTAGGAAATTTCTCACTTGATTGCTTGCTTCTATTAATAGATCATCCCATGGAGAAAACGTAAAATCTTTGATAAAATTTTCTCTTAATTCTTTCCAAATAAATGTTTCTCCTCTTGCTTCCTCCATTTTATACCATTTGTTTGGTAAATCGTCAAGTGTACTTGGGAAAAGGCCTGGCCAGGTTTTTTCGTCTCGGTAGCCCAATTTTTTCCATTCTTTTTTGCAGTTATCGATATGCTTTTTAGGATTTTGGCCTTGTGTGAAGATCAGAATATTTTCTTGTGCCGTGAGTTTTCTTCCTCCGAATCTTTCAACAAAGTATGTCGATGCGGTAGTGCAAGTCTGAAGTCTTGACTGATGTGTATCCCACCATCTTGCAACTTGATCTGTGAAGGTTTCGACCAAAATATGAAGTCGACCTTGTTCTCCTATATTATTTGATACTTGCTAGATATGGGATGTGGGTGATTCCCGTTCTTTGTATCTCAGTGGGGGAACACCTGACAATTCGTTTCTCATTGGTGCGAGCGTCGGATATTATTTGATTTTTATTTCGAAAATATTCGGAATAATGGAGATAGAAAAACAATGTTGGATTTTCTTCTTAGGGATAACCTCAATCATCCGACATTCTCGTGCTTGTAATTCATAATTCTCTATTTTCCAGTCGTAGAGTTCAACATCTGAATTATATCCGACTGATGTAGGGTTCCTGAGGTGGATCTATCCTTGTGCGTTAGGTTCAATATAATATTCATTGTTCCTTACCTGGTATAACTGTCGAATGTTGGCGTCATCATCAATATGCTCTATCCAAGGATGTCCTTGTGAAGGGTGAATGGGCACAATTACTTTCTTCCCATTTCCTTTAAGTTTTATTCTATTTTTGTGAAGAGATATTGAATCTTTCATCTTCCTTCCCCATGGTCAGAAAACTAAGGCAGGAAAGGAACTGGAGCCTTCTTTTGGGTCAATAATTTCAAAGTCAACTTGTGTGGTTATGCCCATGATGGATGTCTCAACATTTTTCCATACCCCAATTGGTTCGATCAATTCTTGGTCGGCTACTTTGAGATAGATGCCCGACTCATGTAGTTGTGGTCGACCAAGATGTTCCCAAGTGTCTCTAGTCATGATATTTGCTTGTGATCCGAAGTCGAGGATGACTTGTCGAATAGAGTACCCTTCAATTTCTAGGTCGACAAGTGGGTCTGCATCATTTTTATCTCTCTGGCTTAGTCGACAAAGACTTTTAGTTTGTTTTCCTTCGACATATTTACTTTTAATGTCGTGTAATAGGTCTATAAACTTTGTGACATATTTATGTTTCACATTCATGTTTTTAAATGTCTTACTTCTTGCTTATATATATATATATATATATAACCAAGAAGTAAGACATTTAAAAACATGAATGTGAAACATAAATCATACATGTAACATCACATTTACTTATAAATGATTACATAATGCAAGTAGCAATATCCATATATATATATATGTAACATCACATTTACTTTTAAATGATTACATAATGCAAGTAGCAATATCCATATATATATATATATATATATATATATATATATCCCTGTTCCAAAATTTTGGAGGGGTCATGTTTTCAACGTGTCACATCCCCATCTTGACCCTATAGCATTAAAATGTAAATGATGTAATATTGTTATAAAATCATGGTGAGAAGCTCAAGGCCAAGGCCCCACCATCGATTTATTGATGCATACGGTTTGCGTGCTAGCCAGGCACATTGGAATTCAAACATCATGTAAATATGCATTTTAATAAAATACCCACAACTAGCTATGCAATGCAACAAGAGATGGAGGCATGATTTTACAAGGAATTGGGAGGGAAAACATTCAAACCCTTGGAGCTAATCAAGTCAATCCAAGTGTCAATGAGAGAACCAATCAAACTCTCAACTACCCATGTTGAATTTTGTACCCAATCATTCATTTCTCCCAAGAGTAATGCCTTGGGGAATGGGAGGTATGGCTGTCCAAATTCGAGTATGGGCAAGCCACCTTGCATGGAAAAACGTGTTTTGCTTCTTGGGCAAGAAAACAACCATGAATTGCTTCCCAATCCATTATCCATCAACCAGTCTTCCTCCCTCACGAGTTGGGATCTACCAGGGCGTTTTCCAGCCATGGGTGTCTGTGTTTTCCTTCAATCTCAGCTAGGAGAAGGGCATTTTTGTGTTGTATGCCAGTGGGGAAGAAGGGGAATGGAATTGGGGTTCCATAGAGACCGTTTTTGCTGTTAAATGCTTAGAGAGTTGGGGAGAAAACATTTTTCCTCCCTGTGGATGCATTTCCCTTCCCACAGTTCGTTTTGGGTGAGCCACGATTTGGGGAAAACCCATGGGCATCCTGTTTGTAAACCCCATGAATGGAAATGTGTATCCATGCCCAGTTTTTGAGTTGTTGTGTGTAAGAAAATGTTGGGGTTGAGATGGTTATCCATTGTTTTGGCTTGAGCTTGAGTGCAAGTATCCAGGGTTCAAATGTAGCCTAATAAACCCAGTTGTGGACTGGCTTGGATGAGAATAAATGATTAATTGGCTGTGTGTGAGCTTGAATGTTTCCTTTTCCTTGTAGAAATCATGCCCAACTTGGGGGTGGTCTCTGAGTGCTGAAAGCATACAGGCTGGGTAGAGACCTATGGTTGGATGGAACGTTGCAGCATCATAGCTAGTTGTTTGGGGACAACATTAAATCAAGATGAGTATTTTCTTATGTGTAATTACTTCTGCAAATGTATTAATTGTTGACTGTGTTAAATTGAATGACAATCATGTAATGTGTGTGGATGATATGTTTATTTCTGCTGTGCATATTCAATTGAGTTGCATCTATACACAATGTTTTATTCATATGATTATAATGAATGGGCTGAGTTTTTATGAAAATCCCCATAGATTGGTATCATGTGCCCTTCCTTGCCTTGGAGGGATGGGAGGGTATGTGACAGAATGGTATCAGAGCTGTTGGTTGCAGCATTGGGCCTTCATGGGCTACCTATCATAGTTGCAGAGTGAATCTCGACGAGTTGGCCCGAAACGGCGGAAGAACTCGCTGAGTGGAGCCAACACATTCGGCGAAATTGGCTGAGTTGCACCGATGGAGTTGCGGAATGCCCGGGGAAAGGAAGAAAAATTTCAAAATTTTGAAATGCATTCTCTATGCTTGGGATGAGAAGCAGGAATTGCATAGAAGGATGCAGAATCAATATCCATTATGGAGGATGAAAGGGAAATTCCTCACCTTAAACTATTTTTGTTTATAGCATAAGAATTGCATATTTGGAAAGTATCAAGAATGAATGATTACACGTAGGTATATGTTGAATTTCTAATTCATGAGAAGATCATAGCTAATGATTACTTGTATGCTTGATAGGAAAGCCAAGAAAAGGATCAGCTATGATGTAGAGGAGGGACTCCATGTCATAATGAAGAATTGGAAAGGGAGAATTCCTTAACTCCTCTTTTGCTATTGTGTTTTTATTTCCTGAGTTTTATATACTAGAAATTATGGCATAGGGATGCTGGAAATGCAAGAGAATAATGCATATGAATTAGTGGGCATGATTAGAGAGTCATTGCATAATGCATGTGAATTGCTTATGCATGAGCATGATGTTGCATATTGATAAAATAGTGAAGTTACACATGCAATAGCCCACTAATGGTAGTGCCTATGGTTGATGACAACTAATGTTGTAAGAACCAGATCATAGAAACATGATTGAAAACGCAAGATATTGAATAAATGAGATGAATATGCACTAGTTGGCACAGTGCATGTGAAAATGTTTTTGCATGTATATGATATTGCATATTGGTAAAATAGTGAGGTTTTACATATGCAATGAGCCACTCAAAATAATTATTGTGGTTGTTAATAATTAGTTTTGTTCGCGTTGGTTGTAGGACCAAAGACAACCAAAGCATGGCTAAAGATGTGAATGGTGATTGTTGCATATGTCCAACAACCTTATGAAGAAAAGATGGTGCAACAAATATGTGATCATGAGGTTGGAAAAAGGACTGTGTAGCCTTGGTAAGAGGCCAACTGATCAGGTAACATCCAGTGATGTTACTGACAGCCATGCAGGTAATGGTTATTTGTGCTTAAAGTGCATGAATGTTGAAAGAGGATTTGTTAAGATCCCTTCAACTATGATTAAACTATGTTGATTTGGTTTGCATGTGGTATTGAGTGCCTGAATGTGAATGTCAACCTACCAAGTATGGTGAGGTGTGGGTAAGTGAAGGCAGTGAGCCTTACACCCTATAGTTTCTTAGAAACCTCGATTCATTCATATGAAATTATATCATGCCATTTGGGTAGGATGGTTGTGTGTTTAACAACCAAAACAAGTGATGACTTATGGTCTTGTTGTAAGTGTATGCCATATGAGATAGTCATGGTTAGGCCATAATATGTTGAAATGCATAGTATTCATGGATTAATGTGAGGTTGCATTGAAGGGATGTGCATTAGAATATTCTGTACAATCTTGTGGTTATGCATTGACTGAATGCACAATTGAAAGATTATGTGAGTGATGTAAATGTGCATGCATGTGTAGGTGCACATGTTGAGATGCATTGTGAGAATGCATGGTTGTGATATATATATATGTTCAATGCAATTAGATAATAGATGAGATGGCGAACTATTGTTAATCCTGAGACCATTTCAAGAGCTGCTGTAAATGCAGGAAAATGATTGCATGAAGAAGGTAGACATGATGATGGGATACCAGAGTGCTCTGTGGAAGGACAGAGATTGCATGAAATGTGAAGTAATGAGTATTTAATGTTTATCTAAATTGCATGGATAGTGCGACTGTTTCTTGCAATTTTATTATGATAATAATGCATATATAGAGATGTATATATTTCATTGCATTTAAAATGTTAACAGCTGAAAGTGTTTGAATTATTGAGTGTTATAATTCTGAGATCACTTCAATGACCGTTGTAGCAATGAAGAGAGTATATGCATACATACTCACAACGTGTTTGGCTGATTGAAGTTTAGATTTCAGGTAGAAATGTCTTGAGTATGGCAATGAGGATAAGTCCATAGTAAAGACCAGGATCTACCATGTACAAAAGCCAAAGGTTATGAGAAGGTTTTCATGGTTGTAACCTATGCATGAAACAAATATGAAAACTTGCTGGTTTAAGTTTGTGAGAATAATCTCATGGTTGCGAATCTAATTTATGTAGGAAAATAGATTTACAAATTTCAGATTTGAGATTTTGCTAATAATTGCTAATGACTGTTTGGATCATATAAAATTGTGTCAGGAGGACATGTTGTAGGTGGATGTTCATGTATGGTAGCAAGGGTGAAACCATAATGGACAGAGTGATACCACTTACGAGAGCCAGACAACATGAGGATAGCCTCATTGCTAAGCAAATCAATTTCTGTAGTAGATAGAATTGCAAATTCATATTGAATATAATTATTAATGACATTGATTGGTTATGGAACAATCAGATTTGAAATTTATTGTTAAATATTGCTGACTGTTTGGCTATTTGATAAGTGTGCCAGGATGACACATTGTAGGAAGACCATGTGTGATGGCCTGCAGAATCCAAACTAGATGGGAAGGACCCCATCCTTTGGAAATGGGTTTCGGGTGAAACGCCATAGTAAGTTTTGTTAATATCCCAGCTGCACTGCATGTTGGAAAGCCATGTGAGTAAGATGGTGAAATTATTCCAAGAAGGCATGTGTGGGTTATGGAAAGTGAAAATATTGGGGTGGAAAACCGAAGTACTATTGACTCAGATAAGGGAGCCCCATTCTTCTCAAATGAAGGAAAGATACATCTTAAAAGGCATAAGTATTCTGTAACGCTAACTTAGAATATATATGTCTGGTTATTAGGTTTAATATGCAGAGCATGTTTTATTATTTCATTATTATTCTAGACTGCTTGAGTATGATTAGGGCCTACATGACTCCCATCAGAAAGGGATGCATACCTTTTGGGTGCTGGGTTATGTTAGGGTTGTCAATATTGACTACACCCTAAGGGAATGGATGCATTCCTGGTGTTTCAATACTTGATAGTGAATGCTATGAAATATGGTTACAATTTTAGAGCAGCAATACTGATGAGCCTGCTTATTCTTCTTGTGCTATCAACTTACACAGGTGCAATTTGGTGTTGCACGTTCAGAGACAAAGTGAAGAAAGAATACTCAAGAGGATTGTATGAGCAGTGGTAACCTTTGTGAAGTGTGAGTGGGTATCATGGGGCCATGATAGTCTACAGTCAAGAAAGTCACCTAAAGAGTTCCTAAAGGGAACCGTCGGTTTTGCACAAGAGAAGGAGTGCCATCCTTGTGTGGGTGAATAATTGTTATGCGCATGAGGGATTGTGACACGTGTGAAAGGATGATGCAAGCCTAAGGCATAGCGGTAGAGCCTTGACCTATAATGGTCGGTGGCGCAGTTTCCTTCCATTGGTTGATGACCCAAACGAATGTGCTGGCTCGGCGATGGAGAGGGCCAACCAGGTATGGGACTGGTTGGGCACCACCAAATGTTTGGTAAATCCAGTCGGCGTGAAGGTTTACTGGTAGGGCATTAACTACTTGATGTTTTGAAGCAGCATATGTACTAGCCAAACATCCAAGTCCATGGGTGATCCCAAGGCTTGAAAAGTGAAGCAGGACCCTGTGGACCAGAAAAGTAAACGCACAATACAGATAAGTATTCAGTTTCATTTATTTCTTGTTTGGAATAATGAAGATTTTAGGTAGAAGTCTTCTAATAGCTAAGCTGATACACTATTGTTTCTTTGTTGGAAACCTTGGTCATTGCAGGAAAGCAAGGACCCTGAAAGAACTATAAAGTTCTTGGTAAATCCAGAGAGTAACTGGTCAGGCGCTATAAAGATCTTGGTAAATCCAGAGAGTAACTGGTCAGGCGCTATAAAATTCTTAGTAAATCTAGAGAGTAACTAGTTGAACGCTATAAAGTTCTTGATAAGTCCAGAGAGTGACTAGTTGGGCATTAACTACTTGATATTGTGAAGCAACGTGTATGCTGGCCCAACATTCCTTAATTAATTAATAAAACCAGTCGGAGCACTGGCCTAGCATATTGCTAAATGAGATGATTGATAAACCCAGTCGACGTACTGGCCTGGCATTTCCCATTCGAATGATTGTGGAGTAACCTACGTGATGGCCCAACATTCGTTATTGTACCCACAGGAAATCCAAAGCTAGTAAAGCAAAGAAGGATCCCATGGAATAAAGAGAAGACATCCAATAAAGATAAGTATTTGGCTATCTTGCAACTCTTGCTTATGAATATACGTGTGTATATGATTTAATTATGATTTCTTAAACTCTTGTTTAGAGATAAACCTTATGAAAATACACTAAACATGGGAATTGATTCAATGTTTGAGTGTAGGTATTGTTGGAAGCAAGGACTATGAAAGCATCTGGAGGATGCATGTGGACATGTGACCGTCTTAAAAAGAGATCAGTATGAGCAATAATGAAAGATGGTGCTAGTGGATATGTGTGGGTCCTAGTAGCCAAAAATTCTGTAAGCAACAATGGGGAAGGGTTCCCTAGCTGAAAAGCATTAGACAAACCTTAGACACTAAGTGTCATAGCCAAGAAAGGGCAATTCAAGCATTCAAATTGAAGTGAAAGTGGCTAAGGAGCAAAGGACCACAAGTGATGGTGTGGCTCCGAATTGGAACAAGACTAAGAGGGGGCAACTCTTACTCTTCTCTTTCCTTTTTGACTAATGCATCTTAAAAATGAAGGATTCTTGAATGGATGTCATAGTTGAAAATAGATTATGATTAATTGCTTGAAATGAATTGTGAATGCCGAATTAGTTATTTTCTCGTGAAAGGATGAACATGAATGAGCTCATGTGTATGTTGGGAAAACATGAAATATGTGGAAGTCTCATGAGTAAAGCATGGACGTTCCAAGTCAATTGGGAAAATAATTGACTAATTTTAATATTGTGTTATGCTTGTCCTAACAGGAATTGCCATGATGAGTCTCACGGGTGAGACATTGGAAGCCATTGAGTGATGCTAGTGAGGAAAGTGAGAGCCAGTTGTGCACATTGATCATGGAAGCGGACCAAAAGCTATTGTTTTGGCTGCAAAGCTTGCTCGGATAGTTGCCAGGACAACAAGGAAGATGGCAACCATGAAGTTCCAGACTTGTAGATCAGTTGGAAGGTGAATAAAAGGAAGGGATTGCTGTGGAGCGATGCCCGCCTACAGAGCTGGAAGATCAAAGCTAGCAGGAGCAGCTTGTGGAAGCCAAAGGACCTGATCCTGAAAGCTCAAAGTAAAGAGATGCAATGCAGGACAGACCTTCCACCATTTGTGAACTCTGAGGCATGAGTAAAGTGGGTATTTATTCCTAAGTGTTGGAACACCGAGGACGGTGTTATTCCAAGGGGAGGGGTATGTCACATCCCCATCTTGACCCTATAGCATTAAAATGTAAATGATGTAATATTGTTATACAATCATGGTGAGGAGCTCAAGGCCAAGGCCCCACCATCAATTTATTGATGCATACGGTTTGCGTGCTAGCTAGGCACATTGGGATTCAAACATCATGTAAATATGCATTTTAATAAAATACCCACAACTAGTTATGAAATGCAACAAGAGATGGGGGCATGATTTTACAAGGAATTGGGAGGGAAAACATTCAAACCCTTGGAGCCAACCAAGTCAAGCTAAGTGTCAATGAGAGAACCAATCAAACCCTCAACTACCCATGTTGACATTTGTACCCAATCATTCATTTCTCCCAATAGTTGGTTGAGGTAGTTAATGCCTTGGGAAATGGGAGGTATGGTTGTCCAAATTCGAGTATGGGCAAGCCACCCTGCATGGAAAAACGTGTTTTGCTTCTTGGGAAAGAAAACAACCATGAATTGCTTCCCAATCCATTATCCATCAACTGGTCTTCCTCCCTCACGAGTTGGGAGCTACCAGGGCGTTTTCCAGCCATGGGTGTCTGTGTTTTCCTTCAATCTCAGCTAGGAGAAGGGCATTTTTGTGTTGTATACCAGTGGGGAAGAAGGGGAATGAAACTGGGGTTCCATAGAGACCGTTTTTGCTGTTAAATGCTTAGAGAGTTGGGGAGAAAACGGTTTTCCTCCCTGTGGATGCATTTCCCTTCCCACAGTTCGTTTTGGGTGAGCCATGATTTGGGGAAAACCCATGGGCATCCTATTTGTAAACCCCATGAATGGAAATGTGTATCCATGCCCAGTTTTTGAGTTGTTGTGTTTAAGAAAACGTTGGGGTTGAGATGGGTATCCATTGTTTTGGCTTGACCTTGAGTGCAAGCATCCAGGGTTCAAATGTAGCCTGATAAACCCAGTTGTGGACTGGCTTGGATGAGAATAAATGATTAATTGGCTGTGTGTGAGCTTGAATGTTCCCTTTTCCTTGTAGAAATCATGCCCAGCTCGGGGGTGGTCTCTGAGTGCTGAAAGAATATAGGCTGGGCAATGACCTATGGTTGGGTGGAACGTTGCAGCGACATAGCTAGTTGTTTGGGGACAACATTACATCAAGATGAGTATTTTCTTATGTGTAATTACTTCTCCAAATGTATTAATTGTTGACTGTGTTAAATTGAATGACAATCATGTAATGCGTGTGGATGATGTGTTTATTTCTGCTGTGCATATTCAATTGAGTTGCAATTGTACACAATGTTTTATTCATATGATTATAATGAATGGGCTGAGTTTTTATGAAAATCCCCATAGATTGGTATCATGTGCCCTTCCTTACCTTGGAGGGATGGGAGGGTATGTGACACAACGTGTCCCCGTTTCATAAACTCGCACCCGTTTCCCCCTTTTGTGCAAATTAGATCTAAAGACAAAATGGTCCATGGTATTTCTTCATTTGAGGACAAGGAGGAGGTGGTGGTTTGTACGAATTATAGGGACATTGATAGCACCACCAATATAGACAATCACACCATTGGAGGGGGGACTTACCATATCTTCAAACATGAACACTTCCCAACAATCCCACTAGAAAAAATTGGTGACCTAGGGGTTTACCGTAATATCAAAATGTAAGGTCTCCATAGAGTATCCGCTAGACCTTCTCTCTTCCCATGTTCTTAAGTCATCTCCTCGCTTCATCCTAAATTTCATGTAGACAACAGAGTCATCGAAGATATAAAGGAGAAATCCATTTCCTCTTTCCAACCTTTTTCTTTGGAGGCCTATTATAAATTCCTAGCCCTGGTTGTTTATTTCACTGAGGAGTGGATCAGTATTGTGGACTTAGAATTCCATGCACACTTGAGGAAGTGGTGGTTGAGAGGCAAAAGGTTCAAGCCAATGGACACAGGCTTGTACCCTGCAGAATTTTTGAGACACCCTTACCAGATGGAAGCCACACTAGGCTATATGGATAGAAATATGCCAAATAGTTTAGAGTATCATCGGTGCCCATACTACAGTCAGTGACTTATCTTGGTACTATTTTCAATTTGGGGGCCATCCTCTCTGCTAACATCAAGCAAGTTATTGTAACTGCAAGAGAAAAAAATGTAGGAAAATATTATGAGTTCTATATGTCTTCTCATATTTTAGATGTGGTATGTGAAAGCAACACCTTTCTAGTGATGGGATGGAAATAAATCCCAAGGGACCCTCCAATCCATGTATATTGAAAGATTTCATGGGAGCATAAGTACACTAGCTATTATGCCAAGATATGTTAGGAGTTCTAATGCCACTATATATACTCATTCACGGGTAACCATCCAAGTGCATGTTTGATAGAGATCTAGAGGCCTTGGCTACAATAGGTTGGTATGTCACCCAAAAGGGGACTTACTTACGAATATATGGTGGCACTAAACCTCCTCATATTCTCCCTTTGTTACTAAAATGGTAATCCAACAAGACACAACATATCGAGTTCTTCTAAATGGTATATGTACAGTATTGACAAATGAAAAGAAAGTTGTTTTCCCCCCCATTGCCTCTAACTATTGGAGGATACTGCTTGAAGGATATCAAAGAGGATAAAGAAACAGCCTAGGCTATTAGTGTTTTCTAGTTTGGTATTGAATTCTTCAGAAGAAATGATTCCAGGAACATAGTAGAACAATGCTGCCGTGCTTTCAAATTTACTTGGGCATATGCAGATGAATTTTAGGCAGACAAAGAAATGTACAAGAGAGCTAAGTTCCTTGATGATATCACAAGGTGATTGGGAAACAAAAAGCAGAAATCTATAGTGCAAACAAGACCTCAAGAAGACACAAGTAAACAAGAAGAAGAAGATGCCTCTAGAAAAGCTGTAGAGGAGAAAAGCAAGAATGAAGCAAAACTTATGGCAGTTGAAGAGCACATACTCAAAGAAGTAGAGGATAAAAGAAGAAAATAAGATAAATAACAAAGAAGAAAAGAAGAGGAAGAAGAAGCTAGGAAGAAAGCAGAAGAGGAAAAAAGAACCCAGATTAAGATAGATACATGAGCACTTCTTGAAGTAGGTCCCTCTTTCTACTAAAGAATGCCAACACCTGATATTCCGGAGAATCAAGGTATGGCCAGAAATACATCCATTCAAGCAATACATAGTCAAAGTCAGAAAGTGTTGCAAAGAGAGATATGAACCCGAGTGGGGAGGATAACAACATTTCTCCCAACCACCCAATCTACATTGAATTGAGACGCTTCGTCCTCAAAGCGTTTTCATTTGTTATAACCTTCACTTTATATCAAGAGGTTCTGTGCATTGTACTATTCTTTTCCATTTAATATGAATGGATCACCATTACCACATGATTTGAAAAGTCGAATATTATTGATGTAGCGAATCTCAAGGTCAACGAATTTAGAGTAAGGCAATCGACGGGCATCCTGCTGGAGATCAGAAAGAATTTGCTTCACTTTGGAAATCATCCAGAGAGTTAGGTCTCTCTATTGATGTGGTTTGCGAATGGGACAGTTTTGTGAGTAGGTTATATCAGGTTGGGATTATGTTGTCTAATATAGAGGATAAAGTGGTTTGGAACTATAATAAGAAGGATGGATTGGTCAATGCAAATTTGGCGTATAAGCTGATACTTGAAACTGAAAAGGTGGACAATTCGAATTCGTGGACAAATTTAATTTGGAAGAGATATGCTCCCTTAAAAATTAAGTGCTTTATGTGGTTGTGTCTACATAAGAAGATATTAACCTGGGATTTTTTACACAAGAGGGGATTTAAAGGCCCTAGAAGGTGTGTCCTCTGTAAAAATGATATGGAAACGGTTGATCACTTATTTGGAAATTGTTTGTTTTTTCAGCAGATATGGAAAGAGCTGGGGAGGAGTTTACTTTTTCATTTTTGTTGGGACTCATTTTCACTAGAAGAAAATTTGAGGAAATGGTGTTGTACAGAGAAATCTATTTAATCTACCTTTCTTTGCATTGTGGGAATTCTGGAGAGCTAGAAAATGTTGGATTTTCCAGGATGTCCAATCTAATGTTCTTGTGAGCATAAAAGTGAAGTCTTCTTTCCTTGATTTTTCCAAAAATAGAATTAAATCATGTAATAAAAGGGCCCTCTTTCTAGTTCTGGAATCAAATCAGACTGTCGGTTTCTTTGATGGTGCAGAGTAGAAGGGATTACGTGGAGCGGGAATGACATTGAGAATAAATACAAATCATGTTATAAATCTTTGGATGGGAGAAGGTAATGGCACTAATACAAAAGCATAACTTTTAGTGTTGTGGGGATTACTTTGGTTTGCTAAAAAAAGAAATTTGGACACTTTCTTGATAGTTGGGGACTCAAACTGATCATTGACTGGGCTACAAGAGACATCTCTCTTCACTCATTAAGTTTGGATCCCTGGATCCAAAGAGTTAGAAATTTGATTGATTAGTTTGATCATATATCTTTCAAGCACATCTACAGGGAGTACAACGTTGGAGCAGATAATATTTCCAAGAAATCCATAGGAATTATGGATGGCTGTATTTATTTTGAAGAATATAGGGATGGATTATTACAGAACTTGATATTAGCCCCTTTTGGAAAGTAGGGTGTAATGTTTTAGGTGAAATCTTTGAGTATACTGTTTTCTCATGTTATGTGTAGTAGGATATAAATATTGAAATGATTTTTTGTAATTTTGAAACTATCTAGAAGACCAGAAGTTGGATGATAGAAGAGGCGTAATTTTTTTGAAGTTGAGAAGGTCTCACTTCTCATGGTTCTGATTTATTTGTTGATACATCTTTTCCTGTGTGCAAAAAAAGAAAAGAAGGGAATGGGCACTGAGAGATGTGACGAATCGAGTCCTTCAAAAGGTATGATGGGGATAGCATTGGTATTTGATCCCAGAGTATGATGAATATATGTAAATCCTGAAGCGAATGAGATCATCCCTGTTGATCTTGTCGAGGAAGTAGCCGGTTCTAGGTTTAATGCTGGGTGAACACCATGATCTCGAACAGTTTCACCCTCTCTCTTAAAAAAAAATCCAAGTAGTAATTAGACCGATCACTAATATTTTTGAGGAATAACTCAGAGGCCTTTAGGGTGCATGTAGTGTCCCTTTTTAATAAATTGGGAAAATTGCAATTTTTGGTCAAATTTGAACCTTGGACTAGTGATGACTCAAGTGCTTCCAAAAGGCTCCTAAGGATTTTGAATTGGATTTGAAGGTGTTTGAAAGGTATTAGTACATAAAAAGGAAGCTTATAGGTGCTTGGAAACTCTCAAAAGACTTCTGCAACATTCATTTATGTTCAAGAGAAAATAGGGAAATTTGCTAGTATCGAGGTTCAAATCCCCAGGGGTAGAGGTCACTAATGGCTTCCCAAATGCAGTACGACCCTCCCAAATTTCAGAACAGAGACATGTATTATTTTTATTAATTCAATGGGTTCCCAAATACAAAATTAATTATTTCCTAAAGGCTGCTACAACTCCCATATATCAGATATTTTTAAACATGTTTTAACATAGGGGGAAATGAGAGAAAAATGCTATATATTGCTATGAAATTTGAGAGAAATGTTACAAGGACTTGCATAAGGTGTATGAAACTTCTTAAGTATATTACTGGCTCTCCAAAAAACAATAAAACCGCATATATTTACTGATACAAGTCGATACCAAACAACTTCAAGCTCTTACAACAAGATATGTGGGAAAATGGCACCATTCATACATAATTTGGCATTTTTACATAGTTTTACTTGGAGTTTCGATATGAGGTATATATGAGCATCAAATATAGAGTGTGGCAATCATATTACAAGTAAATGGGGCTCCTTGGACTCCTCCAAAGAGATCTACATCTCTCCATGTGTGCCCTTCCTCCAAGAGCAAGAATATAGAGAGAAAAGTGAAAGAGATGTGGAAACAAGTTGAAGGAGAAATGGTCACGAGCATCCCTGTAGCTTCAACCTGTAACAAAATGTCTTCATACAAATCCAAATGAAAGGCCTGAATGGCCTCTCTAATTTCCAATTAGGATGAGAATATTTCACCCTCGAAATTGGTGCTAAGGCAAGTAGAATAAACACTCAACTTGCATGGACAAGCTATGCTCTCCAAATTACCAAATGAGAAATGATCAAAATCCCCTCTACTTCTTTGTTCTTGTCTTTTATTAGCATTCCAATTCCTCCATGGCTCAAATTCCCTCCAAGAGATTCATTCCAAATCGAGTTGAGGAGAGATTCCAATGAGTGCCACTTGTCCAACGATTCCTAGCCTCCCTCTTCCATCAATTCGAATGGGGGGGATCTTGGCTTCCATAACTCCCTTGTGCGCCATATGGGAGGCTATTTTTATCCCTAACATGTCATATAGGTCATATTTCAGCAATCCGGTTTGATCCTTGTCATAAGTGTCATAGAATCTTCATCATTGTTGTCATAGAAGCTAGGGAATCTAGCCCAAGTGTCTCAATACCTCTAAGATGCCTCTTCCTCTTCCATGGGAGTTACTCTTCCACTCAAATTCGACCCTCAATGAGTCATGCAAAGTGTAATGCCCTTCCAAATTCCCCAATAATGTTGGACTCCACCTTGGATTCGAATGGGTGAGAGTAGGATGCCATGTGGCATGGAGAATATTGCTTTGTGTGGGTCCCACACCACCAATGTGCCCTCATGATGAAGTGCCACCTTATTTTCCTATTATAAATATTTATTTAGCCCCTTTTAATATATTTTTTCAAGCTAATGTCCATTTGGGGTCTTATAGCTCCCTTATTCCAAATCTAAATGTTTCCACCCCAACCTAGGGAACTAGTAGATTGGTGGATTTTTCCCTTCTAGTGATTTATTTGGATGGGGACATTACAGTCCTCCCCACCCAAGATTACTTTCCCTCAAGCAATTCCAAATTGGGATGCTGCAAAATTTGTTCCTCTTCCCATGTGGCATCCTCACTTGGAAAATATTTCCATTGTACCAAATAATCTCTTATGGTTCTGCTCCTCAATTTCCTTTCTCTTGTCTTCGTTTTTTTCTTGAATAAGTATGAGTTGTCCTTCATCATCTAATGGAGGGAGTGTTTCTGAAATAGAAATTTGTTGACCAATATCCTTCTTAAGGAATGAAATGTGAAATACATTGTGGATTTTGCTACCTTCTGAAAGTTCTAACTCATAAGTTACCTCCCCAACTTTTCGAACTGTCTTGTATGGACCATAATACCTTGGTTTAAGCTTTTCTGATCCTTTCCCTTTTAAGGAGGTTTGCTTATATGGATTCAGCCTCAAATAAACCAAATAATTCACTTGAAAATTTCTTTCCTCCCTATGTTGATCCACATACTGTTTTTGTTGATTTTGGGCAACCTGCAAATTGTCTTTTAGAAGCTTCAAAATCTCTTGACTTTCCTCAACCCAATATTTATCTTTTGGGGCTCTACTATCACAAAAAATGTGATCAACAAAGGTGAGTGATTCATAAACATAAAGTGCTTTGAAAGGAGACATGCCAATGGAGACATGGAAAGTAGTATTGTAGCAAAACTCACCCAAGTGTATCCATTTAACCCATGCTTTTTGCTACTCACCAACATAGTTCCTCAAGTACCCTTCCAACCATTGGTTCACCCTTTCTGTTTGGACATCAGTTTGAGGATGATAACTTGTGCTAGGATTTAATTGAGTTCCCACAAACTTGAAGAGTTCTTTCCAAAAAGCACTCATAAATATGCTATCCCTGTCGCTCACAATGTTTTTGGGAAGTCCATGCAATCTGAAAATATCTCTAAAGAATAGATCAACCACTTGTGCAGCAGTAAAAGATGACGTAATAGCAAATAAATGAGCAAATTTGGTGAGTCTATCCACCACAACATAAATACAATCCTTACCCAAAGCCTTGGGAAAACCTGTGATGAAATCCATTGAGATGCTTTCCCACTTTTGTTCTGGAATGGGCAATGGTTGCAATAGACCAGCAAGATGGGTGTGTTTAACTTTGTTTTTCTGACATATCTTTCATTCATTCACATACTTTAGAACATCTTCCTTCATCCCTTTCCAAGAGAACCTTTGTCTTAATTTCCTATATGTTTTAAAGAAACCAGGGTGGCCTGCTAAAGGAGAATCATGAGATTCCTTCAAAATCTTGTGCTTTAGATTCGAACCATGAACCAAGTATATTCAGTCCTTATAGTATATTAGGCCATTCAATATCTTGTATCTATCATCTCTTTTGACCCCATCTAACACATCACAAGCAAAACTATCTTTGGCATACTCTACTATTAGCATATCTTTCCAATCTTTCGAAATGACCATAAGGGAAAATGAAGGTCTCCTAGACAATGCATCCGCTACAATATTATTCTTCCCTTTTACATATTCAATGTCAAAATCAAAAGCTTGGACCTTACTTACCCATTTTTGTTTCCTTTCATTGAGATCCTTTTGTGTGAGGAAACGCTTTAAATTGTTATGATCAGTTTTGACCACAAACTTGTTCCCCACCAGATATTGTCTAAACTTGGCCAAGGCATGCATGATGGCCAACATTTCTTTGTCATATATGGAGTAGAGCTTCTCATGTGGCTGCAATTTTCTGCTTTCAAAAGATATGGGGTGTTTATTTTTCTTTAGGACCACCCCTATTCCTTCTCCTGATGCATCACATTCCAAAACAAATGGTTTAGAAAAATCTGGTAATGCAAGTACTGGACAACTACTCATTACCTCTTTCATTCGTTGGAAAGCCTTTTCAGCCTCTTAATCCCATTTGAAAGCATCCTTCTTGGTCAAATCAGTAAGGGGAGTAGTTAGTTTGGAAAACCCCTTCACAAAATTCCTATATTAAGTGCATATCCCAATGAAGCATCTCAATTCAGTGATGTTCTTGGGTGATGGCCATTCAAGAATAGCCTTTATTTTCTCCAAGTGCACCTTTACTCCATCTTTCCCAATGATGTGCCCAAGATACAAAACTTCTTTCAACCCAAATTCACACTTGGACAACTTAGCAAACAAAGATTGTTCATGCAAGATTTTCAATACAACTTCTAAATGGTGCAAATTTTCCTCCCATGTCTTACTGTAAATCAAAATATCATCATAGAAAACCAAAACAAACTTACGGAGCTGCTTGCAAAATATTTTATTCATGTAGGATTGGAATGTGGTTGGAGCATTTGTCAAACCAAAAGGCATGACAAGAAATTCAAAATGACCATAGTGACATCTGAGAGCAGTTTTCTGCACATCCTCCTCCTTCATTCGAATCTGATGGTAACCAAATCTAAGATCAATTTTGGAGAAGAAATTTGCTCCAAATAGCTCATCCATGAGCTCATATATTCTATGGATGGGATATCTATTATTTATTGTCTTCTTGTTTAGATCTCTAAAATCAATGCACATCCTTAGGGTTCCATCCTTTTTCTTCACCAAAACAACTGAAGAAGCATAGGGACTTGAGCTTGGTCTAATGATTCCCAATCCCAAGAGCTCTTGAATAGCCTTCTCAATCTCATATCTGAACCTTTTTGGGTGTCTATATGGTGGTATTTGTATAGGTGAAGTACCCACCTCCAAAAAAATGGTGTGCTCAACTCCTTTGTCAGGTGGCCTTCTAGAAGGAAGGTCTCCAAAAACCCTTTCATATTTGTGTAGTAGTTACCTTATCTCCCTTGGATGTTTTGCAATATTTATGTTTGGCTTGGGGGAAGTGATGAAACATTCAGTAGCCCATCCAATATCCCCATGCCTCAATATGGACCTCATACTGTGGGAAGACACCACTTGGTTAGGATAGGTGTGCATTCCTCTCACTACCCTTTGTTTTCCTTCCAAATATTTGAATTTCATTTCAAGTATTTGGTAGTTCATTGTATGTTCCCCTATATAGTACAACCATTGCACTCCCAAGACCACATTTGTATCAGCAACATCTACCACATAAACGCTATCAGAAAATGTGTAATTTCCTATGGTGAGTTGTAGCTTTGGAATCCATGTTTTTCATTCCATAGAATTGTTACCTGGAATGATGATTGTGAACCCATCGAATGATTCAGTAGGTAACTTTATCCTCTCCACTAAGGTCGCATCAATGAAGTTATGAGTTTCTCCTCCATCTACCAATATCGAAACTCTTTTCCCTTGTACCACTCCCTTGCATTGAATGGTGTGAAAACGAGGCACTCCTGAAAGCACTGCCATTCTCCCTTTTTCAGGTGATGGATGATCTTCTTCTGCTGTGTCATATCCCTCTTATTGGGCTGAAATATGTTCTTCTTCCTCAGTGTCCCCTTCACCTTAATCATCAAAAAATACTTCAATGAATTGTGCTTTCCCCTTAGCACATTTATGCCCTGGTACCCATTGTTGGAAGCATGTGTAACATAGTTTCTTTCTTCTGGGTTCTTCCTTGCTTGGTCCCTCTTTCTTGTCCTTTCCAAATGCATCTTTTTTCCATGGCTTCTTGTCAAATCGGAACTTGGAAGGAAAGTTAGGCTTGGGGGGATTCCTTGTCTTGGGTAGCACATTTTGAAAATCTCTTGCCAAGTTCATGGCATCTTTCAATGAAGTAGGTTTGTGGGATTTAACTAAACCTTTCAAAGGTTCAGCCAAACCTTAAGTAAAGAGAAATACCAATCGAACCATAGATATATCAGCCACCTTAACTGATAGTTTTTGAAATTCCAACATGTACTCATCAGGGGTTCCAATTTGCTTCAACTGTGATAGTTCCTTGAAAGGCATTTCAGGGTCGTTTTGCTCAAATATTTCCAATAACTTGTTAACAAATTCTTCATATGTTGTGACCTGATCATGTCCCAAGGTTTTAATTCCATGGAATCACCAATCATTGGCTTCTCCCTCAAGATGCAAAATAGCCATTTTTAGAGCATCCTCTTCAACCATTGGATTCAACTGAAAACATACATCTAGCTTTTGTATCCAAGTATTTGCAGAACTTTGAGATGAGCCATCAAAGGTAGGAAGGGGCATTGTAACTATGGCATATTTCAATTCTTTATTTTGAAAATGATTTTTATTACCTCCTCTCATTTTGAGCTTTTTTGAAACAATGAAGACTTGATCAAATGGTAAGGTCCTTCTAAACTCTTCACTCAGCTGCTACCATTCTGCTAGAACTTCATGCATTCCATATTGGATGTTAGAATCCTCTTTGGGCACAATAAAATTAGGTGTGGTAGATCTTTTTGAGCTCTAAAATTCAGGTTCAAGGACCATGCTCTGATACCACTTGTAGTGTCCCTTTTTAATAAATTGGGAAAATTGCAATTTTTGGTCAAATTCGAACCTTGGACTAGTGATGACTCAAGTGCTTCCAAAAGGATCCTAAGGATTTCAAATTGTATATGAAGGGGTTTGAAAGGTATTAGGACATAAAAATGAAGTTGATAGGTGCTTGGACACTCTCAAAAGACTTCTGCAACATTCATTTAAGTTCAAGAGAAAATAGAGAAATTTGTTAGTAAAATCGAGGTTCAAATCCCCAAGGGTAGAGGTCACTAATGGCTTCCCAAATGCAGTATGAACCTCCCAAATTTCAGAACAGAGACATGGATTAGTTAGATGACTTAAATGGGTACCCAAATACAACATTAATCAATTCCTAAAGTCTTCTGCAACTCCCATAAATCAGATATTTGTAAACATGTTTTAACATAAGGGGAAATGAGAGAAAAACACTATAACTTGCTATGAAATTTGAGAGAAATGTTACAAGGAATTGCATAAGGTGTTGAAAATTCTTTAGTATATTAATGGCTCTCCAAAAAGCAATAAAACCACATATATTTACTGATACAAGTCTATACCAAACAACTTCAAGCTCTTACAACAAGATACATGGGAAAATGGCACCATTCATACATAGTGTGGCATTTTTACATAGTTTTACTTGGAGTTTCGATCTGAGGTATATCTGAGCATAAAATACAGAGTGTGGAAATAATCTTAAAAATAAATGGGTTCCCTTGTACTCCCCCAAAGATATCAACATCTCTCCATGTACTCCCTTCCTCTAAGAGAAAGAATATAGAGAGAAAAGTGAAAGAGATGTGGAAACAAGTTGAAGGAGAAATGGTCACGAGTAGCCCTGTAGCTTCAACCTGTAAAAAAATGTCTTCATACAACTCCAAATGAAAGGTCTGAATGGCCTCTCCAATTTCCAATTAGGGTGGGAATCTTTCACCCTCAAAATTGGTGCTAAGGCAAGTAGAATAAACACTTAACTTGAATGGACAGGCTATGCTCTCCAAATTAGCAAATGAGAAATTATCAAAAGCCCCTATCCTTATTTGTTCTTGTATTTTATTAGCATTCCAAGTCCTCCATGGCTCAAATTCCCTCCAAGAGCTTCATTCCAAATCAAGTTGAGGAGAGATTCCAATGAGTGCCACTTGTCCAACAATTCCTAGCCTCCCTCTTCCATCAATTCGAATGGGGGTAATCTTGGCTTCCATAACTCCCATGTGCACCCTCTTGGAGGATATTTTTAGCCCTGACATGTCATATAGGTCAAATGTGAGCAATCAAGTATGATCCTTGTCATAAGTGTCATAGCATCGTCATCATTGTTGTCATAGAAGCTAGGGAATCTAGCCCAAGTGTCTCAATACCTCTAAGATGCCTCTTCCTCTTCCACTCAAATTTGACCCTCAATGAGTCATTCCAAGTGTAATGCCCTTCCAAATCCCCCAAGAACGTTGGAATCCATCTTGGATTCGAATGGGTGAGAGTAGGATGCCATGTGGCATGGAGAATCTTGCTTTGTGTGGGTCCCACACCACCAATGTGCCCTCATGACCAAGTGCCACCTTATTTTCCTATTATATATATTTATTTAGCTCCTTTTAATATATTTTTGTCAAGCTAATGTCCATTTGGGGTTTTATAGCTCCCTTATTCCAAATCTAAATGTTTCCACCCCAACCTAGGGAACTAGTAGATTGGTGGAATTTCCCCTTCTAATGATTTATTTGGATGGGGACATTACAGCGCACTAACGACCTTCTGAGTCGTTTCAGGTGCAATTATTTGAGAAAGGAGAAGGTCACACAATTTTTCTCTTTGATCCCGGTTAACCATGATGTGGGAGGGATTCAAATCTCGGTGCAGAACATTTGCAGAGTGCAAATACTGAATACTTCTAAGTATTTGGATCATAATCAATTTCACATTCAAAGCGCGAGCTAATAGTCTCCCAATGTTGTTGTCATCGTTGTTTTGTTCCCCTGATTAAGGGGACATCGATGCAAACTATGTTCTATCGTTTCCATGGCCAGATAAAAGTCATTAAATCTATATTCATTGACACGTCGCATGAATCCTTTAAGGGTCACCATAAAAGGGTGACTGATTTTGTTATCCGCATAAAACTTGTGCCTTAATATATTCTCCAATTTCTTGATAGCAACATCCTCACCACTGGATGTATCGATGGCTAAACACACCAATGTGAATGAGCGTGATCCCAAAACATAGAAAATCTCATACTTCTTATCCACCTTGAAGCTTGAGTAAAATGGTGGCTTTATTGTGCTTCCATAATTGATGTACATGTTATATATTCTCTTCTTTGCAGATAACTGTGGTAACTGACTTGGGATGAACATTCCCATGTATATTGCATTTTGGATTGAGGATTGACATTGGCCTCCCAACTTAGAATCCCTCTGTAATGTTGTGTCCATAATGTTGTCCTTAGAATCCACATTTGAAGATACTCCTTCAAATTCCTAATTGGATTCAGAATCTTCATTTTCTTCTTGGTTTTCATGATCTCTGTTGTTAAAACTTAATAAAGTGCAAGCTGATGTCGTATAGTCTCTTGTGAAAATATTTTGTTAATTGTTGTACCAACTCTTTCATATCTTCCTCCAATTTCTTGCAAAGTTCCTCCATTTAAAAATTGTGATGGGTAAAATATTTTTGGGTTTAACAATGATTTCAGGGTTATGCAGGATTAGCTTAGTGGAAAATTAGCCAAGTTAGTTGGCTTTAATACCAATGTAGCAGAAGCACAAAAACTTATGAAATAAATATTTATAAATTGTATAAAATGATAAATGATAAGATGATTTCTTTACGATAATAGCCTTTACATATATATCTTTCAAAGAAGGCTTTAGTGCCTTTTCCAATGGTTGTCTTTCTAATTGTTTTTTAATTAATGCTAATATATTTAGTTTTGATTATCTTTCTTTTATTTTTCTCATTATACTTTATCTTTTTATTCTTCATAATTATTAATTATATACATAACAACTTTTCACTCCTTCAAAGAAGAGGTCGTTGCTCCCTTGGATTCATTTTCACCAAAATGATGAAAATCTATATGGTCAATATCTAGGAAACCTTTAGTTAAAAAGATGAAATTTTTGTTTTTCATTAACCGTGGGCATCTATACAAATTTCAACATGGTATCAAAGTGTTTTTGGTTGAGATCACTCTAAGTGTATAAAGATGGAGTTTATATTTTGGCTAAATATTACCTAAAAGAGGTGATTGACCTTATGAAGCTCATTGGATGTTATACACTAGGTTGCTTGAGATGAACAGTTGCACCTATGATAGGTTTTGATGGGTTTCTCTTGTGTTGAAAGATGATTGATTTACTACATTGACGGATGCTATGACCATTATTTAAATTGGTGTGATCCCTAAGAGGACTTGTGATAGGTGGCTGATTTTTTATAGGAATTGTTACTGATAGGTGGTAGATATACATGATTATTGACTAGTATGATTTTATTTTCAATGGGTGAGATGCCCAGGAAGACCTGTGATAAATAATTGATTGTTCTAGTAGATGCTAGCATTTTTCACCTATGATAGGTGGAAGAGCTTCTCCATATTTCAAATTTCCAAGATGTATATGGGTTTTCTCTTCTTCTTCTTTTTTGTCTTCTAACACAGTGTCTATAGTTGGATAGTATGTGGATGGTGGAGCTTCGAGACATATGGCATACAACAAGTCTTTATTCAACATGATTTTGGAGAAAGGCATCGATGTAGAGCTTGGTGATGATGCAGCTTATCCCATGATAGGAGTTGGCTCCATTTCCTTTCACACACCTTTAATTATGTAGGCCTATATGTGATTATTGTATGTTGCCTGTGAGGGCTTGGGACCACATTGTATTGTTGGCCTCCTTAACCTACCATATATATAGAGGAAGGAGAAAGTCATTCACATATCATATTCACTCATCATTCTTATTTCACTCTTGTGTAGGGATATGATGTAGAGGAGTGTACACTAGTCATCTTCCTCTCTTATCCCTTCATTTCTACTTGGTCTCCCTCTCTTAGAGTCGCTAGGGTTTCATGATCTTCTTGGACCATCTTGAAGTCTACGGTTAGTATTTTATCATTTGGAGATTTGATATGAGTGTTTTGTGATGAGACCCTAGGGTATATTTAGTGAGGGATAAGAAGAGAAGTGGATGTGTTTCCTTGGAGGACTTGTTTAAGTGATTCATGCATGCTAGATCTCCTTGGTTGAACTAGGGTTTTTATTGTTTTCCCTAGTTAGAGCTTTCAACAGCTAGTGGATTGTATTAGCCTTGTGATAAGGCTATGATATGTACACCAAATTCATCTTGTGTATATTAATGAAGCTTTTAGTTACCCGCAACTTGTGTAAATTGCATATCTGATTTCCATCCATGTATGTTCTACATGAATTGTAATTTATAGTTGTACATGTCTTGTAGAATTGACATTAGTAAATGACAATTATGTTGAGTAATTTGATATCATAATTGAAGATGTTAAGGGCTACTTTATTGCTATTATAAATATTGTAATAGAAAATTTTCAAATTTGGTTAATGCATGATAAGATTTCCCTAGAGGGCTAAAATTTATTAAGTCACTTGGGTATCTTTTCTCCTTGGATTGCCTAGAAGATTGGATTATTAAGAATTGAAATAGTGTTTATGTTAGAATGTGTTTTAACGTTGTCTAGTGGCTGGATGTATCTTGTACTTAGTGTCACAATGATGATCATTATGGCATCATTTGTAGGGCACTTATACATGTAACGTGGCCTCACTAGACTCTTGTGATATTGTACATGTGCACATGGAGATAGTTTTGGGAGTTATTTGGTGGCAACTTATCTTTGAGGTAACATCAACCTACACTGCTAGTTCATTTTTATCCACTACTTCTCTCTTGCCTCTTAATGAGATTATGATCAACCTTTATGGATTTATTGGTCTCCACTCTTGATCATGCCTTATGATCAATGGTCTAGGTTTCTCCTAGTTACTACAAATTGAGGGAATCGATCTTGAATCAAGTAGTATTGGAGGGTGACTTATGGTCTTGATTGTTGGCTTGGACCTTATGGGTCCTTATGCTAGATCATCCATATGATTGAGATTTGTATGGATCCCATTTGAACTCCATACATGTGTATACTCTAGTTGTTGCAATTGGAAGGAGTTTGCTAAAGAATAAGGCCTTGCTTCCAAGGATATTTCTCCACCTTGGGGTTTTACCATGCAAGCTTGTCTCATGTATCTTGTTTGTTAAATCTACATCAATGATTTGATGTTTTCCATGGGGGTCTAGATAGGATAGATCTTGGTTGTATGTTTGGTGTTTCATGGTATTAGAGCTACTGAAATCTAGTTCCTTTGATGAAATTTTGTATTGAATTTTTTTAATTGGCATCAAATATATGTACATTTTGAGATATGCCAGTCTAGCAATTTAGATATGGTATTAACTCCTATTTTTTATAGATTTGCAAATTAGATCTTTGATTGTAGCTTGGTTTCTTCAAATTCTATGCTTTTTTCACCAAATTTAACATTGCCATTGTATGTGGAACATGCAAATTAGTCAATATTGAGAGTTATTTCATGAAAATTGACCTTGTTTTCTTTAGATCTAATTAAAATCCTATCAAACTTTGTGGCAATAGTTGCATATTTTATAAAAAAAAAGATTTTTAGGTCAATTTTTCTATATTTTTGTTGATTTAATATATAGTTTATTTATATAAATAAAAAAATTAAACAAAGGAGAAGGTACACACGGATCCGTTCATCATATGAATCTTTCTTCGTACCTCCCTTCAACAATTCTCATTACATACTAGCATACCCCCAAAGTAGGGCAAATGAAATGTTGAGAAGAACTTCAATATGTTGTAAAATGAAAGAAAGTTGTGTACGCATATAATTTTATGTGTCTAAGGGGTTAACTCAATGGGTTGTCATCATTATATAAGAAAGTAATAAAAGACAAACAATGGTGATCCTTTGAGCCCAAATGATATGATCTGGATCAATATATATTTTTTCATCTATTTTGGTGCTTTGTAGGTGGCAAAATTAGATGAATTGTAGGTGGCAAAATTAGATGAATTGGCTTGTAGGGCAAATTTTAGGGGTAGGTCCTACTTTGTAGATTTGGGGTCTAGAACTTTTTGAGACCCATTTGAGGGCTTAAACGGTGTTTTTTGGGGTCAAGAGTTTGCGGAAATCAATTATATATGAAAGGTGGCATGGAAGGAAATTTACAATTTGAACAATTTGTTGGGTGAAACTAATAGTGTGACCACTATATTGTCCACCATGAGCATGCCTAACCTGTAAAATTGGGCTAACACGAGGAATGAGAATTTCTTCAATTTGAATTTAGATAGTACAATTGGTTTGTCACCGTGGTCCATATTATTCCATTTTGAGAATCGATGACCATCAGTTTCTCTATGGCATCGATTGCAAATGTGTCCATTGAGAGATGGATAAGTAAGAATGCTAGGATATGATTCCATACAAGTAGTACATGTATGCATGATAAAAAAGGCATCAATCTGTTTGTGAAAAGACAAGGTAGCTTGTGGATGGCCATGATACTGAAGAGTACCTATTGGAAAATGCAAAAGAGGTTGTTGTTTAGTATCCACTGCGGTCTCTCGAAGTCTCTTTATTCAATCTTTCTTTGCCACGTATCTTCTCTTTCCTATCTTTATAAAGTAAGCATATTAAGGTTAGTGTTGCATATAGAAGCCATATCTTATTGTGTAGAATTTTAAATGCCCTTATGTCATGGCTACTTTACCATATTTGTATTTTATTCTTCTTAGTAGCATATAAGTAGATGCCCATTTCCATCATCTTCAAAAGATACCACTTCCATCATCTTCTTCACTTTCATCTTCAGATGACTCGTTGATTGACTTGGCCATTGAATCACACTTTTCTTCTAATGTTTCTTGAGCTCCATGCAACACTTTCTTGTTTATGTGTCCTACCTCTTTTATTATCCTTCGAGGTAACTATCTATCCATTAAAAATGGTTTAACTTTAAAAAAATACTATTAAACATAATTGTTAATGATCAACTACTTTCCTAAACAATTTTAATAATATATACTTGCCTAAATCTCTAATTATATTCTTTGTTCGCATTAAACATCCTCCAAAAGACATTAAGTACTTTTTATTTAAACATGAAATTAGCCATCCACGTTCTATGTGAAATATTTAATTTATTTTTTTCTTTATTTTTATTTTATTTTATGGTATTCAAAAGGATATTGCTTCTCTACATTGTGGAGAAGATTACGATGATAGGTGGAAGAGTGTCAAGAAGGAAATAGGGAAGGAAAATTGGGCTAGTGCAGGTCTTCTTGAGGTTGCAATAGTTTTGGAGAGATTTGAAAATGTTTCTACCAACCAAAATGAGTGGCTCTTCATTCTGGACGCAATGTATAGTCTAGCTCTATGTCTTAAAAGCAGTTAAACAAAAGGGTCTGGGTTGTTGAAAAGTATGAAGTCTAAAATGGAAGACAATATACAATTGATAGTGGTAGGTTCCGTTATGTGCTGTGCTCAAATGGATCCTTCCAAGTTTCCCTTGACATGAGTATTGCACACTGTAATGATGAAAATTCTTAAAGGACATGAACAACTTATCAAATGCTTGTTATGAGTTATGAGTATGTGGGGCGGCTTCTTTGTTAAATACATGGACGACCTCGTAAAAAAAATTCTCATTGGCCTTTTCCACTCACATCAAAACTGTATGAAGGATGCCAAAGCAAGCAGTAAGAACAACCCTGTCAACTGCATAGATGCTTATGGGCTTGCCTTTGGGCCGTTATGGCTGTTGGGAACCAATATAGCGGAGCTCCGGGACGATCCAAACGTTGGACTAAACTGAATTGCTTGCTTATAAATAGATATGTGTGTGTGTAGGGACAGTTCTTTGCTTCCAATTTTTTGTTTTTCGTCCTTGGTTATATGACCGTTGTTGTGCAAGGTCAATAAGACAAAAATGGTCCAAAGTTGGAGGTCATTGCAAGTATGTAGTTATGAAACTGGATCGAGATAAATAATCGACTGAATCGAGAGATACACGACAGAATCTTTGGCAACCAACATTTAACTTGGCGAAAGACTGTATATAAACCATATTATTAATAAATATGGCTTGCTAGTATGTTATAAAATAAGAACACAATATAACATTTTGTAGACTGATAATTTAATGATGATGATGGTGATTATTAAAAAATTAAATATAATTAATAAGAATATTTTTTACCTAATTTTTTAAAATCTAAAATCAAATATATTAAATATTCATAAAAATTAATACAAAGAATTACAATTATAATATTTATAATTCTATAAACATTTTTTTTTTAATCTTAGAAAAAATTAAAAATAATATATAAGCGTTAACACTAAAAGTATTAATTTTGAAGGTGAGTTTATTTCTTTGACATGAGAAAGTGTATTAGAAATCTAAAATTTTTCCAAAAATATTGTATTCTATTATACTAGAATATGGGTTATTAAACCATTTTCTACTCTCTAAAAACTCGATATTGTATTCTATTATACTATAATATGGGTTATTATTAAACCTTTTTCTACCCTCTCAAAACTATATATCAGTGGTTATTAAAGTAATTTAATTAACAAACTCACTCTCGTTATAATTTCAAATTTCTATTGAATAAATTAAAAAAGGATATATGATATTTAAATCTAATATATAGAAAATAAACATATTTTGATTGGCCAATGATTATTTGTTGAGAGTATTGTTATGCATATCATATTTTATAACAAGAGCTACGAGGTGGCAATGTCGCCGACATTGCCATTTTTTATTGTGAGAAAATAGATGCATTAAGAAGAATAACAAGAAACCACCCACAAAAGAAGGAGCTATTTGCCCAAGGCCGTGAGCAATTGTTAGAAGTCTACATGAATGGCTTAATCCAAAACCATGCTTTCTATCATTGAAGCACATGCAAGAAACTAATGAAACAACAAATATTGGAAAAATTAATGATTAAAATTACAAATCTTAAATCTTACAATAATAAAATAATAAATTATAAAATATTGAGTTAACAAATTGGCTTTTATACATCACATTTCGTGTATCTTAAAGTTTTAAAATTGAAAATTTGATTATCATGTATTTTTTAATTTATTTTTAAATATACAACAATTTTGTTTTTTTTATATACTACTTCAAAAATTTTAAGTAACTTATATCTATTGTTTGTGGATGATGTTATGTTGTTTGGTAAGGGATCGGTGGATGAATGGAATTTTGTTTTGCCAAGACTATCAAATTGTTTTGTGTAACTTCTGGGATGGAGGAGAGCCTAACTAAATCTAGTTTTTATAATCATAAGGTGGTCGGGAATGTAAAGCAGGTGATCAAATCTTTCATGCCTTATAAAGTTATGGAGATGAGGTATGGATTCAAATATTTGGGATACTTTTTAAAACCTGTTGGATACAAAATCAAAGATGGGTTTTAGTTAGTGGAAAAATTTGAAAAAAGGATTAACCATTGGACGTTCATGCTACTTTCAATGGGTGGCAGGTTGACTTTACTCAAAGCTGTATTATCGAGTATGCTTGTTTATTGGCTATCCTTGGCTGAGGTGCCAAAAACTCTTATGAGTTGGATCTGTAGGCTCATGTTTAAGTTTCTTTGGTCGGAAATGCTGAAAAGGGGAAATTACAGATGGAAAATTGGGAAAGGCTATCTAAGCCAAAAATCTTTGGTGGATGGGATATAAAAAACATCTTTTGGTTCAATACTGCTTTATGTTTGAAGTGTTTCTGGAGAGGTCTCTTTGGTAGAGGTCTATGGACTGATGTTCTCCATGGAAAATATATCAAAGGGAATTTATTGGCATGGTTAAGAAATCCTGTGAAGACTTCTAGAAACTCATCAAACTTCTGGTTTGGTTTTATTAAGGCCTACCCGTCGCTGGGTAGAGGATTGACATGGAAGGTTGGCACATGAGCAAATGTTTTGGTAGGAATTGACCCTATTATTGGGATGGAGGAGAATTATCAATTATTTTCTTATTTATTAGAATATTTGGAAGAACTGGATTTTGTAACATTGGTTCATATTAAAAAACCAAGTTGGCTCCACTCCTCTAAGTCCTACTGGCTGACTGCTTCTGATCTTGGTTTGGGGAGTTGATGGGCTGTGGAGTGGAACAATTATATATCTCTCTTGAATTCTACAAGCCTCAAACTTAACTTAGGTGAAGACTCCCTTATATGGTACTCTAATGCTCCTACATGTTATATTTAGTCTAAGACTGCATATATAGTGATTGCTCAAGAACATATTTTTATTGCTCCAAGATTGTGGTACCAAAAACTGTGGAGTTGGCATATTCCATTGAAATTAAAATGTTTTTTATGGCTCACTTTTGAAATCTGTCTGAAGACTTGGGATAACCTAACACATAGAGGATGGGTTGGGCCAAACAAGTGTGCTTTGTGCAAGGAAGGAATGGAATATGTAGATCATATTTTTGTTTACTGTTAGTTTTCCAAACAAATCTGGTTGTCTATTTGCTCCGTTCTTAGAATTTCTTATTCTTGGGGATCTCTATCCTTTGAACAGAACTTCTACCATTGGTATAAGATATGTTCTGAGCACAAAACCTCACATGCCTTCATTACCTAGGGTATATGGAAGGCCAAGAACTCTCTCATTTTTTAAGGTAAGAAAATTTTCATGGATGAAATATGTATGAGGATTTTAAGTCTTTACAAACAATATTATGTTACTGATGAAAATGTTTCCAAAGTTCGTCATGTGGCGAATATCTCACTTGCACGAGATGTTACAGGTTTCTTCGATAGTGTTGCACAAGGAGGTTTTTGTGCTGCTGGGGTTATCCTCAGGTTGAACAAAGATCCCTTTTTTAAATTCAAGTTGAATTGTGGATAGGGCTCTAACACTAAGGTTGAGTTGTTTCCCTTATGGTATTTATGCAAGGTGGCTTCAACATTTGGGATCGAGTCCTTAAAAATCGAAGGGGATTCAATGGTAATTGTAAAATGGGAAAATGAACAATACAACCTACAGGTGATTGCTCTCCATAATTGGTGTTGGCGTCCAAAAAAACTCCTATATTCTTTTGTCTCTATGCATATTTCTCATATATACCGTGAACAAAATATGGAATTGGACCTGTTGTCAAAAGAGGCTCTAGAAGGGGTTGAAGGCATAATATGTCAGGATGAATATGTTGAAAACTCTTTGGTTTGCAACAATACTTTAAATATATTTTTGTTGTAAATGGATGGTATCATCCATACATGTTATAGTTTTTTTAGGCTTTTTGTTATATGTCTGTCATATAGTTTATAGTATGTTGTCTTCTCGTAAATAATGTCTAGATGTGATTATGGGTTGGGTGTTTTGTTTTATGTTTGATGGATGATTGGGATGATCATCCATATCTTGGATGATTGGACTGGATTATGTGCTTTTTGATCCTTATATGAATAACAAATGTGTCTTTTTTTTTCTTACTGAAAAACTTATAACTTGAGCACCATTTTTACAATCACGAAAGATCTCTATTAACAACAACAAGAAGCACTTGGATTCTATGACTGTTCAATAATGTCATGTCTTATACTTGCAATCCAGATATTCACAAACTTGACTAATATTACTCTAAGACAGAGAACCCAAAATCATTCAACAATTAATGACGTTGCTAATCATATTAATGCATTCCAATTGAAACATGTATATACCTAAAGTTGATTGACCTAAAATTTGCAACCATAAATGAAAACAATTTTAATTTATCGCAACTTAATTATTTGATTTTCTCTATAATTTTAAAAGTGTCATTAACATAAATACCATAAAATATTAATGTTTAAGCTAAAATATAAAAATTAACTAAAATAAATATTAACGAAAATAATTTTTTAAAACAAATTTCTAATACAAATACAAATCATCTCTATGAACATAATAAACAATAAACAATATTAATTTAATATATATTATTTCTATTTCAATACAAACATTAACATTGGTATCATAAATACTTTGATGTCAATCTATACAAATATTAATGTGTCAATTGGATTAAAAACAAAAGTAACATTATATGTTTATGTTAATTAATATAAATATTATTATCTAAAATAATGTTTTAAATCAAATTTCCAATACAATCATAAATAATCTCTATGAACATAATAAACAATGAATACTCTTAATTTAAAAATATAAACAAGTTAAAAAAAAAATACTATTAATTTTAAAATTTAAATAAATGCAAAAAAATAATACTTAAAAAAAGACGAGGAGTTAACCATGACACTGATTTGAAATGGATAAAATGGTTAAAAAATATATGGAAAGTGCAACAAATGCTTGCTTAGTTAACCCAAATAATATAATATTGCAATCCAGGATAGTCTCCATTACTCTCAATTCACAATTGTGGTGCATGTGAGAAACTTCAAACAATTAAATCCGCCTTGTGGGGATGTAAAATATCCCAAAGATTCTTGGAATGGAATTATAAAAAATATTCTGAACATTTCCATACTCTTTCTAGGTCTTATTAATTAGAGAGATGTCATATTTATATTCATACTCTTTTTAGGTTTTATTCATTAAAAAGATGTCATATCTATGGATAATAAGTAAACATATGTCTCGGGAGTGTGGGATGGCTCTGGTTAGGGTTTTGGGGGGCTTGCCCTCGGTTTTTTGCAGGGTGGGACTGTAAACACGGGTGGATGCTGAGAATATTTTGTAGTACCAACTTGGAGTCAAGTTGGTTCATTTTGAACCAACCTAGTACCAGCCAAGTATAAAAATAAGTGGGAAGTTCAAGCTTACGTGTACTACATTATACTTGACTCTTTTTACTGTGTTGTTTTTCAGTCCCATCTTCTTTTGGGTTTGGTAATTTGCTGGCTCCTACTCATTCTTAGGTTTTCTAGTTTATTTTGGCCCTTGTTTATTTGGGGTGTTTTCCTGCTGGGGCTAGATGTGACTGTTCTGCAGATTGGTGCTTTTTTGGGTCATTGCCATCTTCTCTATTTTGTTGCCCTAGGATATTCGGGCCTTACTATTGACACGTTTTCTGGTCCGAACATCATTGACAACTACCAGTGACTAGGGTTTTGATGGGTAACCTTTCCAGTTTTTTGAGCTTGAAATCCCCTTATGCCGGTGTCGGAGGTCGTTTACCCTTTTCATCTGTGGAACGGGGGGGGGGGGGGGGGAATAATCCTTCTGCCTCCGATGAGGTTCCACTTCTGGACCATTGTACTAAACCTAATGTTGCTTGGTTAGCTCGGTTCAGGGGTGCTAAGGCCAGAAAACGTCGTTTGGCTAAAGCTATCAAGGTAAGGGAGGGTTTGGACAGTTTCCACATTCCGCAGGAGATGAATTTGGATCACATTGAAATGTTGTCGACCCGAGCTGTTGTGGGAAGATTGGAATATACTGCTGGTGAATAGAAGGATTTGGTGGATTGGGTAAGGAAACATTGGATGCTGTTGGTTGGGGATATGTCGCGGGTCATTCAACTCCTGAATGGGTGGCTGATGTTTATTTTTTCTAAGCCTGAACATGTCGGGGTTATTCTGAAAAGGTTTTGGTGCTTTAAGGATGGCTCTTTCTGTTTGAAACGATGGCATTTGGCATTCAACCCATTGAAGGAAAAGCAAAGTTTTCGACATTTATGACTCCTTATCCCCGGTTTGCCGATTGAATTGTGGTCGGAGAATATTTTGATTGGCATTGCAAACTCTGTGGGGCGGTTTGTGAGACTAGATAACTGTTCACTATTTGGTTTTGATCGAAGAGCCGCTCGAGTCATGGTGGAATTCGAAATGACACGAGGGATTCCTGCTGAGGTCGAGTTGGTATGGGGTCTCGGGTTTGGAGACAGAGGCTAGACTATTTTAAGGTTCCTTTCGGTGTTATTTTTTCCAGCAGACGGGTCATACACGGTCGCATTGCCTGCAGTTCCTGTCACCTGCTCCTTCATCTTAGTCTCCTTCTCCGTTGGATATTGAGGTTACGTGTGCAAAGGATCAAGATTTGGGCCTGGAGTTGCGGTGTCATGGTCCTGGTAAGTCACATAATCCTAATAATCCCTTATTTCAAGATATTCTTGATGCTTATTTTGAAGGAATGTGGGATGCGGCGGCTAATTTGGATTATAGGATTATTGCTGGGGTTTTAGGTCATGCATTGCATACTACTGAGGGGAATTTGCATGTTCAAAGGTGTGAGCTACCTTCTGAAAAGTCCAAAGCCTGTAGGGACCTTTTTGGGGAGGGTTCAATGCCGGTGAAGGGGAATTCTTCATGTTATGGTTTGTCTGCCATGGGTCAATCTGCTGATACTTTGGGGGGAATGGTATTCTTCTGGATAATTTGGAGTGTGAACATATCCTTCCTGAGGAATCGGTGATTTTGAAGGAAGCTGGTGACAAACATTCTGACAGTGTTGGTAATTTCACCCCACTTGCGATATTCTCAAAGAACCCATCATCTAACCCTTTGGTTCAATCTGTAAACTCTGTCATATTTCGTAACGTGACTCTCCGGAAAGCTAGGAAGCATGGCCGTAAGGCTTTGGAATCCTCTGATGGTGAAGGTCAGGAACCCATCTCTATTTCTTCGAGAATTGATTTAGGGGGGGAGGGTTTGGAAACTTCTGCTAATTCTGGAGGCCTTAGAGCAGCTACCTCCCATTCTGGGTCTCCCTAATGTCCATTTGTTCTCTTAACATTTGAGGTTTGGGAAGGGTTTCGCGAGTTAGGGCCCTTTCCAGCCTAATTGCTACTTCTCGCCCATGTATTATACTTTTGCAGGAGACTATGTGTGGGGATGTTCCTACGATTTCTAAAATTGTGAGCATTATTGGTGGTTGGGAGGTTTCGGCTATCAATTCGGATGGCTTGTCAGGTGGGCTTTTGGTGGCTTGGGATCCCCGATTCTATGCATTTTCTGTGTTTAAGACCTCTTGGGATATCTTGATGAAGGGGGTTTGTAGATTTGCTGATTATCACGTGTCTATATTGAACTGCTATGCTCCCTATAGGAATAGGGAAGAGTTCTAGTATGGTTTACAATAATCTGGTATTCTTGACCTGGAGAATATTATTGTGTTAGGCGACTTAAACTTCACAAGACTTGCTCATGAGATTTGGGGTCATAAAGCCCAGATGGATGTTTTGGCTAATTTCTTTTCGGAATTTCTTATTAACAATAATTTGATTGATGTTTGCACAGGAGTCCTTTCGCCCACTTGGTCCAATGGAAGAGGTGGTGTGGAATGCATTCACAAAAGATTAGACAAATTTCTGGTAAAAGCTTCCTTGCTAGAGGTATGTATGAGGTATCGTTCATGGGTGGGAGAGTCAAAAATCTCAGATCATTGGCCGGTTTTTTTGCAATTGGAGGATACCATTCTGCAGCGGAATTATCCTTTCAAATTCGACTGTTCATGGTTGTCAAATGATGAATTCGATAACTATATTAAGGATATTTGGTTGAATAGCAACATTACTTAGGATACCAATCCTGTGGATCTGTTATGTTGGAAGCTGAAGGTGTTGAAAAAGAATGTTACTAATTGGATCCACCAGAGGAAAAAACTTGAGAAGTTGTCATTATCGGAGGTGGAATCTCAGTTACAAGTGCTATATTCTCAGAACTTGGAGAATCCATTAGACTGTCAGGGTTTGGAGCTACTCAAGAAATTGGAAGCGGAAAAGGAGGGTTTTCTCTTGAAAGAGGAGCAAGAATGGCGTCTAAGGAGTCAGGCACTATGGGTGAATTATGGTGACAAGAATACTTGTTTTTTTCACACTTTTGCTTCAGTCTGGAGAAATAATAATACCATTTGGCGTATGTCTGATGAGGAGGGGATGGTATATTCTGGGGAGAAGGAGTTGCAGGATTTGGCCCCAAAATTCTTTAGTAATATTTACTTTGATGACAAGGGTTGTGATTTACTATCACAACTACATGTGGCTCGTCTTTATCCTCGATTTTTTGACGATGTGGAAGCTGGGGAGCTCTGTAAAGAGATTACGTTAGATGAGGTAGAGAGGACACTTAAATTATTTGCAAAAGAGAAGAGTCCTGGGCCAGATGGCTAGACTGTTGAGTTGTTTCTGCATTTTTTCGATATCATGGGAGAAGATATCTTACAGATGGTGGAGTATACCAGACAAGGGGGTTATGTTTCAGGCGCATTAAACTCCACCTTCATTACACTCATTCCTAAAGTCAGTGACCCTAAGACATTTGGGGACTTTAGACCTATTGCACTTTGTAATCTGGCATATAAGATTGTTTCTAAGATTATTGCTGGTCGTCTCAAGCCTGTTTTTTCTAAATTTATTTCTCCAGAACAGTTCGGTTTTCTTCAGGATCGTCAAATCCATGATGCCGTTGGTATAGCACAGGAAATTCTTCACTCAGTTAAATGTAGGAAGAAGGAAGCTATCTTGTTTAAGATGGATTTAGAGAAAGCATATGATCGTGTTAGTTGGGATTTCCTCCAGATCGTATTGATTCAGATAGGGGTTCCAGCACTTGCAATAAATTGGATCATGGCTTGTGTGAGTACTATGAGTATTGCCATCCTTCTTAATGGGGCACCTACATCCTTTTTCAGTTGTTCTAGGGGTATTAGACAGGGCTGCTCTATGTCTCCACTCCTATTTATTTTGGTGATTGACGGGCTTAGCAGGTTGATTTCAAAGGTAGATTTGGAAGGAAGGTTGAAGGGCCTGAAAATTACAAAGGATTTATATCTCACACATGTCCTTTTTGTGGATGATGTTCTGATTGCTGGCAGTGATTCAGTGGAGGACTGGAGGGTCTACAAGGGTATCATTGAGAAATTTTGCAAAGCTTCTGGTATGCGGGTAAGCCTGCGAAAGTTATGTCTTTTTGAAAATCTGGTGGAGGAAAACCGGATATTGGATATTCAGGCTATTTTGCCATTTCAGTGCCTTAAGGTGAATGAGGGCTTTACATACCTTGGATTCCAGCTTAAGCCAAATGGCTATCTCATTCAAGATTGGAAATGGTTAATTAAGAAATTTGAAGCTAGGATCTCTCACTTGACGTTTCAGCTACTTTCTATTGGAGGTAAACTTACATTGGCAAAGTCTGTCCTTGTTGGCACTCCTGTATACTGGTTTTCTTTACTCCCTGTGCCTTGTTCGGTTATCAATTCCTTAAGAAGATTACTTTTCAACAACTTATGGACTGGTGGCTTGAAGAAATCATGCTTATCCATGGTAGGTTGGGATAAGATCTCATTACCATATTCATTTGGTGGCTGGGGGATTCTGTATTTCACTGTTTTTAGTGAGGCACTTCGACTGAAAAGTTTCTGGCGAGCTATCACTGGTAATTCACTTTGGACTAGGGTCATTCATCAGAAATACATCAAGACTGATATTTCCCATTGGTTGAGGAAGTCTCAGAAATTGGCTCGGGGTGTCTCCCCGATTTGGAATGGCTTTTTGAAAGTCTACTGTTGGCTTGCTTTGGTGTTGTGCTGGAAATTTGGCAATGGGTGTGAAGTGGCGATAGGTATTGATCCCATCATGGGAGTGATAGAGGCATATCAATTATCGGCCGAATTACTACAAGAGTTGAAGATTGTTGGGTTGATTACGTTGAATTCAATCGTTAAAAACAGTCAGCAGGGATATTGGCAGAATTCCGCAGATTTGCAAGTGTCACATGGAGTTGCTACTGAATGAGATTCTTATCTTCGGGCTCTTAATAATGCTGGGGTGCGAATCAGTCCTAACAGGGATGAGCTGGTGTGGTCTGGAAATGCGACTACGGGTCAGGTGACGGCAAGTTCAGCTTATAATTGTATCATTAAACGCAGATGTATTTTCCCTAGTCAATGGTGGTATAAGGTAATGTGGCAATGGTTAATTTCACTTAAGCTTAAGTGTTTTACTTGGTTTATGCTTTTAAATAGGTTGAAAACCTGGGATAACCTTGCTATTTTTGGGTGGATTGGCCCCAGCCAATGTATTTTGTGCAAATGTAGTTCTGAATCTGCATTTCACCTCTTTGTGGAATGTCCCTTTACTCGGTGCCTCTGGGAGAAATTTTATCTTGTTTTTGGTATTTCTGGGAGTTGGGGAGGCTGCAATGTGGATATTTCTTTGAAAACATGGATGAAGGACTTCAAATTACACTCTACTTTACCTATCTTTGTGTGCTAGATCGTATGGTGGACAAGGAATAAGGCAACATTTGAGGATTTTCCTCCTTGTCTGGACAATGCTTATCACTCCGTAATGTGCCAGTATTTAAAATTTCAGAATGATCAAAAAGCTCCTGTCTTGCGTAATATTGGGAGCTTTCAACTTATTGTGGATGATCCTATAATTTTCTTTGATGGTGCGGCTAATATGGGAGTATGTGGTGCTGGCGGGGTTATATTTATTAGTTTGGATCACTATTTCAATCTACGTCTGAATTGTGGGAGAGGAACCAACATGAAGGCATAACTCTTGGCATTGTGGTGTGTTTCTCGTGTGGCCAACCTCTTTGGGCTTGGGAAGGTGAATATTTTTGGTGACTCAAGAGTCACTATCAAATGGGCAAGGGGAGAATTTGATCTGAAAGTACTAAATCTGGTTTATTGGTGCAATAGAATTAGATCGGAACTCAGCACTTTTATCTCTGTGACATTGCAACATATATACTGTGAACATAACTCACAACCTGATTTGCTGTCAAAAGAAGCTTTGGATGGAGATATTGGCTACTTGCAGTGGGATGAGTACTTGGAAAATCAGTTGATAGATTCTGGCTATATGTATTTTCTGGATTAGCATCTTTTGGTTATACTTTTTGGATTTTGGGATGTTGTTATAACTTGCTAATTTGTAATGGGGGGTATTTACTGAACATTGGCTCATACTGAGTTTTTTGGACAGCTAGTGTTATCTTGATCTTCTTATGATCATATCATGTACTATTTGATTCACTATTGAATATCAATAGTATGCTTTTTTTCGCGGAAAAAAAAGAAAGTAAACATATGCCTCATTCATTAGAAAGATGTCATATCTATAAATAATAAGTGAACATAACTAGACATGCAATAAAGTTCACCTCGGATACCATATGTGTGACATGCTTCTCTTTCCATTATTGTTTACATTTAACAATATTAAACGAAATAAAATTATATGAAACAATGCCACCAAATCCCTATGAGGCTCAATCGTTTCACGGATACATTATATTCCCTAACTTTCCAAAGAGTATATGTATAAAAACCTAGTTCAAAATCCTGTAGAAAATGCCCAATGCAAATAAAAAAACACTCTGTAATTTGGCCTATAAATTGGTATCTAAGATCATTGCTCAAAGAATTAAATCGGCTCTCTCCTCTCATATCACAGAAGAACAGTTTGGCTTTCTGCATAATCGTCAAATTCATGATGCCATTGGGGCATCACAGGAACTTCTTCACTCCATTAAGAGTCGCAAATACAGTGCAATGCTTCTTAAATTAGACTTGGAGAAGGCGTATGACCGTGTGAATTGGACTTTTTTAAGGCTCATCCTGATACAAATTGGGGTGCCCCCACTGGTCCTTAATTGGATCATGTCTTGCGTTTCCACGGCTAGCATTGCTATTTTGATCAATGGTGCGCCTTCGTCCTTTTTTCGTTGTTCGAGGGGCATCCGGCAAGGGTGCCCACTGTCTCCTTTATTGTTTCTTTTGATTATTGATGCTCTTAGCAGAATGATAAACTTTGCCAAGCAGGAAGGTTTGATAAAGGGAATAGACCTGGGGTTGGACTGTGTCATATCACATCTGATTTTTGTTGATGATGTTTTACTGGCCGGTTTGGGGAATCTTGCAGAATGGGGGGTCTACAGAAATATTCTAAATTGTTTCTGTCGTGTTTCTGGAATGAAAATTAGTTCTGCAAAATCAAGTTTCTATTTTCATAATGTGGATTCGGCCATCAGACAGGAGATTTCTACCTTCATGCCTTATATTTGTGATCCATTAGATGAAGGGCTCAAATACTTGGGTTTTTTCTTGAGACCAAACAATTCTCAGATCAAGGATTGGTGGTGGCTTGTGAGGAAATTTGAAGCTCGGATCTCTCACTGGGCTTATAGATTACTCTCCGTTGGTGGTAAACTTATGTTGATCAAAGCTGTTTTGCTGGGATTACCTGTTTATTGGTTGTCCCTTCTTGAGATACCTGTCTTTATTTTAAATCTTATCAGAAAATTGATTTTCAATTTTCTGTGGACCGGTGGTTTGGAAAGGGCCTCTTTGGTCATGACTGGATGGGAGTCGATCTCCAGGCCTGAAAGATATGGGGGTTGGGGTATAAAGGATTTAAAATCTTTTAGTTTGGCCCTCAGGGCAAAAAGTCTGTGGAGATGTATTTTTAACAAAAATCCTTGGTCAAAGATTACTTATGCGAAATATATCAGATTGGATCGGATTGCTTGGATCAGAATTCATATGCCTAAGTGTTCGGGTTGTTCTCCTTTATGGAGTGGACTTCTAAAGGTTTCAGGCTGGATTTTGGGAGACTTGAGGTGGCAGGTGGGTAATGGGAAAGATATCAGAATTGGGAAGGACAATATTCTGGGCATCGATGGTACTGTTCGTATCCCAAATATGATTTTGGATTATTTAAAAATATATGGACTTACTTCTTTATACAGTGTCAGGTGTGAATCTGGTTGGCTAAGTTCATATGATCTGGGATTAGTTGGTGAAGATGCTTTCTCTTGGGACTCCTATGTACGTGCTCTTGGCTCGGCTGGTGTGTCTCTGTCGGATTAGGAAGATAAGTTGGTGTGGATTGGCAATGATAAAGCTGGTATTGTATCTGCTAAAACAGTTTATGACAAAATCATGCAGGAGAAGTATATTTTTCCCCAGCACTGGTGGTACAAACAGATTTGGAAGTGGAATATTGCTCTAAAACATAAGTGTTTTTTATGGCATGCTTTACAAGGTTCTTTGAAAACTTGGGATAATTTTTCAAAGCGTGGTTGGTGTGGCCCAAATTGGTGTATTTTATGCAAGAAGGAATCTGAATCCATCAACCATTTGTTTGTGGCATGCTCCTTTGGGAAAAATGTTTGGGATTTCTGCTGTTCAAATTTGGCAATTACAAAGGTTTGGGATTCTATTACTTTTGGTGAGTCTTTGCGGAATTGGTTTCGTTCTTCAAGGGAGACATTACAGGTTCCTATTCTTATTTCTTGGGCTATTTGGTTTTTCCGGAATATGGCCACCTTTCAAGACAAAGTACCTGATGTTGAGGCTTGTGGACATATTGTATTAAACTTATTCCAGCACTATCCTGTTGATAAAAATTTGGTGGAGAAGAGAAGAAGTGGTCAATTTTCATTCTCTGTGAACCAGCCTACACTTTTCTTTGACGGGGCATCGCAGAATGGAATTTGCGCAGCTGGGGGTGTTATTTATTTAAATGAGAGTCATTATTTTACTTTGCGCCTCAATTGTGGGAATGGTAGTAATATGAAAGCAGAGCTTTTAGCTCTGTGGTGTACTCTGAAGTGTGCCAACAGCTTTGGATTGGTAAATTTAATGGTTTTTGGGGATTCTCGTGTTACTATAAAGTGGGCAACAAAAGATTTTGAACTGAATGTTATTGCTCTATCTCACTGGTGTAGGCGTGCTCGTGCAGAGATCGATTTGCAGGAACATATTTCCTTTTCTCACATCTGCCAGGAACACAATGGTCAGGCTGATGAGCTATCTAAACAGGCTTTAATGGGTGCTGAAGGTGTTTTGGTTTGGGAGGAATGGATGGATTCTAGTATGTTGGAGCATGGAGAAGTTCCTTTTTACTAGAATGATAGAGTTAAGGTTATATATGGATCAGTTTTTAAATTTTTGACCTTTTTGATGTAAAATCTTGTATGGACAATCCTTTGTTGTTGACAGAATGTGGTCTTTGTGACTTATGATCAGTTTGGATATTCCTTTTTTTAAAAAGGAGAAAATCTTTATACTATTTGATTTCGAGGAATAGCAATAGTACGTTTTTTTTTCGGTTGAAAAAAAAAATATTAAAGATGTGCTTATAGATTTGAGGTTATTAACATGGATTGACATCTATATATAATTGGTAAACTAGACCAAACCAAGGCATTGCCATCTATTTCTTAATTATTCAATAGGATAATATGCCACATGGAATGAATACTTTTATAGAGAGATCTTCCTCAAAGATTTTAATGATTTATAAAATAATTTTGGGGAACGATAGATGAAGCCAATGGGAACACCAATAAATCAATTTTTTAAATAGAAAGTAAAAATCTGACTTTGCAAAACCCTTTGTCCCACGATGGGAGCACATTTTCTCTCAAAATCTCCCTCCGAAAATCTTATAAATTTCCAACAAACTTTGCACAAAGCGCAAATATTCAACAGAGACTTTACACAAAGCCCTGAATCTAAGAGGCTTTCATTGTAATCGATTCCACGTGATGGCAATGAACAACAGAAGCCAAGAAGCCCAGTATACAGAAATGACTGTCTTGGATCGAATCTGGATCCATCTACTTGGGGATTCCGACGGCCAGGATTTCGAATCCTCGTTCTACCAGACGGGAAATAGCCGGTCTGATACACGAAATTCGAAGAAGAAAACTTCATCCGGAGCGCACTCGCTTGCAACTTCGTGGCTGACAACATACAGGGAATGAACACAAAAACCTTGACTCCGGCAGTTAACTCCTCCCTTCTCTCGATCTCCGACTCTAATAATTTGGTTACATCCAAAGATTGTTTTTTCAACATATGAACTTCGGTATGTCTTTCCCTGCACCGGGGTCGCCGCCGGCGAGGCTTTTCAATCCATTTCCCTCCGTCAAGATAACGTAACCGCTGCTGACGGTTTTGAGGAGTATGACGAAGCGGCCAAAGGAACCGCTTCCTTAAAGAATGCCTTTGACGTAATTACTCAACTATGGATTGCCTCTATCATGACCCGATGTGCAGGATTTAAGGTTCACAACATTTTTTACACTTTACAGAGTGGACGTCTTACTCTACACACAGACCGTACAAATTCCTTCAGGTGTTCATACCTATGCTGTTGGGAGGGAGAAGTCAGAGCGGGGAGCAGGAGCGGAAGCAAAAAGAAAATTTTCAAAAGCTCCCGTTTTGGGAGCGTTTCATGAACCTTTTTTATATAATATATATTTTGATGGATTTATATCTTAAAAACATATAGGATGTTGAATTCGCTATAGAAAACATGGATTAAATCATATAACATGAATCATCTAGTAGTTATAATTTATAACATTCTCGTTAAATGATCAACCATAACTACTTTTATATGAGTTTGACAATGAAGAGAAATACCATAACATTGTCATCAAATAATCAACCTAGTATAGGAGCTTTTAGTATAGTAGACCTTGGGAGCGTGCTCCCAAAATTGGGAGCATTTTGGGAGCAAGCTTCCGAAGGAAGCGAGCTTCGGGAACAGGAACGAGAGGGTGGGGGTGCTCCCACGCAGCAGAGGTTCATACAGATATCTCTTTGGAACGTTGTGCCCTGTGTTTTTGGCAAACATTGAAAAGTAGGGTTCAGATCCAGATCACAACAGTGTGTGGCCTCTCTCATCGAGAAATCATGGCTGATTTCTTTCGTTGTAGATTGCCCTTCAACAATTTGTGTTGTGACGTGGTGGTTTTGCCAAGTTGACTTGTATGAGGTCCAATGATAAATCACCTGATCATTTGCCTCTACAGCCTCAACAAAACATTTATTACACAGTCAAAAGTCAAACAATTGAATTCATTGCTGCTAATTGGAGTTTTTTAAAACAATTTGTTGGGTTTGCAATTCGGTTTCATGTGCTCATAACTTTTGCATACATTTGTTACAAGTGTTTTTTTTCAGAATGTGTATTTTTCTATGTTGCACGGGGACTCGTCCCCCCTAAAATTTCACACGTTTCCTGCGTTCCCGCGTTCCAGGGACTTTAGGACTCCTCGAAAACGTCCCCAAATCGTCGGGGACGCTATCGGGGACTTGGGGACTTTTTGAACGTCCCCTTCCAAATCAGGGACTTTTTGGGTACGTCCCCGACGTCCCTCGAGCAACAGGGGACTCCCAGACATCCCTCAATCTTTGCACATGAAAAAAAAAAATAAAAAAAAAAATTAAAAACATAAGGCTAAAAGTAAAACTAAAACACTAAATTCTAATTTCTAAGTTTCCTTAACCATCTTTAGACTTTTATGCATCATGAATGATTCATAACTCTAGACTTCTAAATTTTAATTTAAAATTTTAAGTTTTTCAGTTTTATGATAAAGTTTACATGGAAGATATTATGTTGCAAACACGTTATGATTTTTATGATTTATCTCAATTAAAGGATGCAAGCATGTTTTGATGTTTTCTGATAAAGTTACATGGAAGTTATTTTAATGTTGCTGCAAACATGTTCTAATTTTTATGATTTCTCTCAATCAAAGGCTGTTCTGATTTTAATGTCAATGTGTTTATAATTAAAATATATATATTAAATTTAATATAATTTTAATTATATATATATATATATTATTATTATTATAAAATTGTCGTCCCCAACCTGCCGTCCCCTGAAAAATTGAGGGTGCGCTTTAGCCATCCCGGAAACTTGTCCCTGCGTCCCCCACGTCCCCCCGTCCCTCCGTCCCCAAGGCCAGTGCAACATAGGTATTTATGAGTACTCTTGATAGTGAAATTCATAGATTCAGTGAATTGTTCTATTGTATAGAACTGATATTCATTTGCTCCCAAAAACCCAAGGCTGGACCTCAATTAGGAACTTAAAATATTTATAACTCGCTGATACAGACACTCTTTTGGGCGATCTAAAAAAAATGGCATAAAATTTGTATTCGATACAATGGTGATTTCAGTTTTTTGTTGATTTGACCCTATGATTATTGAGGATGGTAATGGCCACATATCTCCTTTGTTTGACTCTGAAAACAGTTTGTTTGAGACGAAGTCTTAATGGTAGAAATTTGGTGCTTGCTTGACACAATGTATTTGTGATGGGGAGACCATTTTACATTACATGTGTTGCATAGTTGAGCACTTGTTGAACTTGATGAGCATTGTGAGATCGTGTTCAAGTTCTTGAATGAAGCACTCTAGTTGATGGTCAACACTTTCGGCCTATTGGATCATATTTAGGTTCATCTTCTACTATCATGCATGTCTTGTTTGGGATATTGTTCTTTGACACAATGACGACTTGCCATGATGATAGACGCCTTTATTCTTGGAGGATCTTTCTTGCAGTTAGCTCTTTGTTTGCTTCACTTGTTCAAGAGTGGTGTGTGTGAAGAGTTTGGAGACAGATTATTACTCTATCTTGAGTTGTTTAACACTTCATCATGAGCATATTGATGTTGTCATTACTGTCATTACTGGTCATTCTAAATTGAATCTTTGACAATAGCAATTGTCTTATCTTTGCACCTTATTGAGGATCAAGTGGCAACTTGTTGATGGTTTCTTAAATTGTTCCACTCAACAACCTATCATTGATGACATCAAAAGTTTGAAGCTTTCTTTGCCACTTATCCAAGGTGTTTGAAGTTGTCATTAAGGGGGAATGTTGTGTAAAGCCATCTTCCAAATGTGTTCATTACAACCCATGATATAATGATTGTTTAGGGGCCACATTTACTAATGTATAGTCTATCATTATGATGACTTTGAAAACATCATTTCTGAGGAATTTGTACACACAATGAGGCATTGAGATCTCAAATATCTCACACGATTGGCCCCTATTATTCTTATGTAACACAATTTCTTCCTTGGCTTAAGTGCTCATTCCTCTAGTCAACATTTAGGGGTCCAATGTTATAATGTGTTTTAATGTTGTCCAAAGGCTTGTTGTAATCTTGTACTTAGTGTCACAATAATGATCATTATAACATCACTTTGTGCTGCACTTATACATGCAACTTGGTCTCATTAGACTTTTGTAATATTGCACATGTGCATATGAAGATTGTTTTGGGAGTTATTTGGTGGTAACTTGTCTCTTCGGTAACATTAACCTACACTACTAGGTCATTCTTATCCACTACTTCTCCCCTATATCTTGATGAGCTTATCATCAACCCTTATGGATTTGTTGATCTCCACCTTTTGATTGTGCCTTACAGTCAATGGTCTAGGTTTCTCCTAGTTACAATAAATTGATACAATTGATCTTGAATCAAGTAATAGTGGAGGGTGGTTTATGGTCTTGATTGTTGGCCTGGACCTTATGGGTACTTAAGTTAGATGATCCATATGCTTGAGAGTTGTATGGATCCCATTTGAACTCCATAAATATGTGTGCTCTAACTGTTTGTTGAAGAATAAAGCGACCTTGCTTCCATGGATGTTTCCCACCTTGGGGTTTTACCAAATAAATTTCTTGTCTTCTCTCTCTTGTATGTTAGATCGACTTTATTGATTTGATGTTTTTCGTGGGAGTTTAGATAGGATAGATCTTGGTTATATGTTTCTACATATTTTTCTTGGTCTTTCAGTTCACTTCCCGCTATTGTTTTAGTCTATATTTCATAACAGCCCTAAGGATGAAATCTCATAAGGTTAAGATTCGGGAAACCTCTACTCGAATAGGTGAAGTTTCTATTTTTCGTTAACCTTTAGCATTCACAAAAAATTCTACAATGTTCTCCTACCTCTATATTTTAATGGATTTAACATGCACTAAGCAAAGATCCCCACAGACCATCATCAAGATTTATTTGCATTTTGTTGATAAAGTCTCATACCTAATCCAAGTGTCTAGCACAAACAAGAAGATCAACCCTACAACAATAATGCTTCATTGCAATCATGGTGTTATAATCAGTGTAGAAGATTTTGTCGAAAAAAATCAACACCATGCAAAGAATCGCAATTTTTCTTGTGCATTGTTTTTTCGGCCGAAAAAAATTGCGATGTCATCTCAAGCATCGAACATCATGATGTTTCCTCAAAAAATCATGACATGACCCCAAACATCGCCCAAGTCGTGACAAGGAGGTTTTAAAGTGTTTTTTTGGATTATCGGATGTCATTTTACTTGTCAAGTGTTGGGGAATGAGAGGGAGAGTGTTTGCAGCTATCAACCAACATGTTAAGAAGACCAAATCCTTGCTTTCATCACTATCAAGATGTTTTTAATTCAAGCACAAACCAATTGTTTGTTGCCTATGGTGTTGGTCATCTCAAATCCCAAGTATTTAGGCAAATTGCACTCTCTTACATTGTTTTTTCATAGATTGTTTTAGGGTTTTCAAAGTCCTTTTTCTTGCCTCTTATCATCATTTTCCATGGCTAAAAAAACAATTTAAGGGGTTGTTTTTCCTTTAACATCCCTCCTACCTTGAAGCTCAGCCTTGGGCTAAGAGCCATTCCTTGAGAATGGAGGTTCTTGGTCAGTTACCAAGATGATGATGTGTGATGTCCTATTCTCCTAGGTCTTCGAGATGGTTGAGTTAGATGGTCTTCTCAAGGGACTGGCCACCCCTTGATGGAGCCACTAAATTTTGACCTTAGGGGCAGTATAGAGGACCACATGATCACATCATCTAGTGTGGACCCTTCCTTATACAATGATGATGAACTTTCACGTTATATGGAACATTTGTACATTTGAGAGAGAGATGATTGGTTGTACCTACCCCACCTTGGTTGCTCATTCTTGGTCTTTACACTTTGTTGATTATTGGTCTTATGGTACCTTGTCTTTGACTTGTGGTTAGTAAAGCCATCTACCCAAATTGAGTTGTTTTGATTTGTACCATCTTGGTGTTTTTGGTCCTATGGGTAATATGGTTGTTTGTCCACTTTGTGGTATACCCTTGGTCCTAGGGTTTATGGGTCATGTACCCTTTCTTGATTTTTAATGATTTGACTTGTACCATGTGTTGGTACTTGTACCCTCACCTAACTTAACTATATGACCCTAGTACTCACCTAAGACACTTTATTTATATTTTTTATTTTGTGGCTTTTATTTTTGACCTTCACTCATTGGTACCTACCTTGTTTTTATGGAACCCTAAATTTAATTAAACAATCATTTTATGATTCTTCTAGAAGTCTTTAATATATAATGAAGTCTTACCTCCTCATTTTATCATATATTCAAGGATTTACATTTTAGGTATGACTGATCTCTGCTTGACGTCATAATTTGTGAGGTTACATGTTGACTGCTAGTTCACTTGTTGAGGCCGCCCACCTGCTATAGTCCCAGATCTGATTGATATGTTGATTTAAGGTTTGACGTGACGGCCCTAATATTGTTGCTACCTTAACCATGACCCTGTGAAGACTTGATATACCTGTTATAGTCTTGATTGAAGTTCGGGTTGCTGCTAAAAGGACCCGATCTGCATGTTTGAGGCTCGATTTGCTACTAGAAGAATATGACCTGCCTGTATGTGAACCGATCTACTACTAAAAAAGCCCGATCTGCTCCTTTGTGCATTGACTATGACCCGATCTGTTGAATGTGATTCGATTGGAGTCCAATCTGTGTGTTAAAGTTTGCTTGGAGGTCTGATCTGTTGTTTAAAGCTTGCTTGGGGTTTTGATTTACTATTGTTGCTCTACTTGGAACCCGATCTGCCCACTGCAGTCCTATTTGGGATTCATTCTGTTGTTGATGAGGTATGATCTAATATATCATTGTTTGTTGTGAGGCCGTGACTCTAATCTCAACTGTAAGCTCCTGTTTGATCCTCGATCTGTCTACTAGTTACTTATTTATGGAGGTCGTGAGGCCCTAGGGCATAATCTATTCTACAGTGTGTACACCTGTGGAAATCGTGGGTTTCTAGACCTGTATGTGATCAAATTGGTATTGATGAGACTTTCCTCTAACCAAATCTTTATTATTGAGACCTGAACTATTTGTTGAGACATTGTTTAGGATCAGATCCTTGTACTGAGATTTATATGTGACTTAAACCATGTGCCTTGAATTTGATTGTGGTCAAACCTATGTGATGAATCTTGTTTGAGACTATCACTGTTTTTGACTGTCATTGACCATTCTTGTTTGACTATACCACACCTATCATCTCTCTCTCTGGTTTGTACTTACCCTTTAGTAGGGTCAGCTGTTTCATAGCGTTCGTTGGCCTCTGAGAGGCACAACTTTGTCTGAAAGTAATATTTCTGAGTATAAAATAGGAAGGGTTCCACACCCAAGGTAAGTACTCTAACTTGTTATTGTTACTGCTAATCTCGTATTGTTGGTTACATGTTACTAAAGATTACTTTAACACGGTGACCAAATTGGTAGTGTTAAAGATGAAAAGTTGAAAGAGATGAAAACTATGTTTTAGTTCTATTTACTGATGTACTATTTCGTTTCAGTATCAGTTTGTTAAAAGTGATTTTGCATTAAAGTACATTGATTGTTTATTTTATGCATTAAACCCTAACTCTAACCAAAATTTAACATGGTATCAGAGCTTAGGGCTTGTAGCTAACTCTGTTTTGCAGGCTATCAGAGTCTACATAGATCCTAAGGTAGGGTTTTGAGTACTAACCAACTTGACCTTAAAAGGTTCTAGGATTGTGATCTAACCTAGATTGTGCTTATGAATGTATGGTACTACATAAGGATGATATGATGATGCCATTGCACACTTGAGAAGTACTTGTCCAATATGATGACAAGATCAAGATGCACATTGTGACTTCTGCATAAGAGCATATATAAAGAGGGAGGACCTTTCTATCCCAACTTGTTTTGATTCTTTGAATTGTCATGGTATAACATATTTTTATGACGTATGTGATTGATATGCTCTTGATGGCATCTAGACAGTTGTCTAGTATACGGATGGATGACTAAGACTATGCCATTATATGAATTTGATATTGGTGACTTGTTCTGATGACAAGTGATGAAATCTATAGATCCTATTTATGTTAAGAATTGGATGTACAGTTCCAGAGGGAGTTGTGTGCTTAGGTACAGAGGGAGCAGGTAGCTCCAGGATCTAAATATTCATCCTCCCAAGTATCAGTATAGTGTCAGCAAAAGAGAATCTGACAAGTATTTGTTCCTTTATTAGAGTGGAACTACTGGTAAAATCAGAGATCAAGAGGGAGCCAACTGTGCTCTTCAATCCCCAGTAGAGTGGGATTGCAGAAAAGAAGTAACAGATGTGACCTCCCAGTGTTATAGATATGGAAGTGCAAGAAGCACCAGTCCACGAGTCATCTTTCTCAGATGAGCAGAGGGAGGAGACCGGGGAATCTTCCAGTGACTTAGAGATGGAAGACTATGAGACATCTCGTTTAGAGAAGCAGAGGGAGAAGACCAAGAAGCCTTCAATTGATCTCATTGAGGACCCTATTGGGAGGCTTCAAGGATGCTCCAGTGAGAGCCATGTCACTGATACAAGATCATCCACTTATGTGGAGACAACCAAACATCGGGTTTGGAAAGATGCTATGATAGAGGACATCCAATTGACAATGGATAATGACATGTGGAAAGTGATTCTCAGACAACAAGGGAAGTCAGGTATAACTTCCAAGTGGATCTATAAGATCAACGTATTTGCTAACGTTCAGAGCTTCAAAGAGCTCTAAAAAAATCTTGCATTCTATGACAGGTCGAGATACATCGAGAGAAATTTTCACCATGACAAGGACATGGTGCAGTTGTCAGCATTACAGTTTACTGATGTGTTGACTAAACCTCTATCTTCGACAAGCTTAGTGTTGCTGAGAGGGAGTGTTAAATTTAGTGCAACTGCGAGACCCATTCTCAGAGAGGATAGTACCCTAGTCAGGTAACTAGGGTTCTTGGTCAAGTTAACCAGGCAGAGTAAAGAGTAATACCCTAGAAGGTTCCCTAGGGCACCCAGTTGTCTCTTAGGGTTCTTGGTCGAGGACCAAGCAGGTTGATGCCATGGCACAGTCCCTAGCATGTGGCTAGGGCCCCTATTGTCTCTAGGGTATTCTCATCTGGGACCAGATAGGTTCTTGGTCACGAGGACCAAGCAGATCCTGCAGGTTGAGACAGAGACCTCCTGGTCTGGGACCAGGAAGATTCTTGGTCATGAGGACCAAGTACATCCTGCAGGTGGTTGATCAACATTCAGTCTAGGACTGAAAGCTCGGCCTGGGGTTGAGAGCCATTCTTTAAGAATGGAGGCACTTGGTCAGTTACCAAGATGTTGACTTCGGTCAATCTTCAGCCTGGGGCTGAAGCTCAGCCTTGGGTTGAGAGCCATTCCTTGAGAATGGAGGTTCTTGGTTAGTTACCAAGATGATGATGTGTGATTTCCTCTTCTCCTAGGTCTTCGAGATGGTTGAGTTAGATGGTCTTCTCAAGGGACTGGCCACCCCTTGATGGAGCCACTAACTTTTGACCTTAGGAGCAATATAGAGGACCACATGATCACATCATCTAGTGTGGACCCTTATACAATGATGATGAACTTTTAGGTTATATGGAACATTTGTACATTTGAGAGAGAGATGACTGGTTGTACCTACCCCACCTTGGTTGCTCATTCTTGGTCTTTACACCTTGTTGATTATTGGTCTTATGGTACCTTGTCTTTGACGTGTGGTTAGTAAAGTCATCTACCCAACTTGAATTGTTTTGATTTGTACCATCTTGGTGTTTTTGGTCCTATGGGTACTATGGTTGTTTGTCCACTTTGTGGTATGCCCTTGGTCCTAAGGTTTATGGGTTATGTACCCTTTCTTGTTTTTTAATGATTTGACTTGTACCATGTGTTGGTACTTGTACCCTCACCTAACTTAACTATATGACCCTAGTACCCACCTAAGACACTTTATTTATATTTTTTATTTTGTGGCTTTTATTTTTGACCTTCACTCATTGGTACCTACCTTGTTTTTATGGAACACTAAATTTAATTAAAGAATCATTTTATGATTCTTCTAGAAGTCTTTAATATATAATGAAGTCTTACCTCCTCATTTTGTCATATATTCAAGGCCTTACATTTTAGGTCTGAGTGATCTTTGCTTGACATCATAATTTGTGAGGTTACATGTTGATTGCTAGTTCACTTGTTGAGGTTGCCCACCTGCTATAGTCCCAGATCTGATTGATATGCTGATTTAAGGTTTGATGTGAAGGCCCTAATATTGTTGCTACCTTAACCACGACTCTATGAAGACTCAATCTACTTGTTAAAGTCCTGTTTGAAGTTCAGGTTGCTGCTAAAAGGACCCGATCTGCATGTTTGAGGCTCGATCTGCTGCTAGAAGAATATGACCCGCCTGTATGTGAACCGATCTGCTACTAAAGAGCTTGATCTTCTCCTTTGTGCCTTGATTGTGACCCGTTCCGTTGAATGTGATTTGATTGGAGTTTGATCTGTGTGTTAAAGTCTACTTGGAGGTCTGACCTGTTGTTTAAAGCTTGCTTGGGGTTCCGATTTACTATTGTTGCTCTACTTGGAACCCGATCTACCCACCGCAGTCCTGTTTGGTATTTGTTCTGCTATTGATGAGGTCTGATTTGATATATCACTGTTTGTTGTGAGGTCGTGACTCTAATCTTAGCTGTAAGCTCCTTTCTGATCCTCTATCTGCCTGCTAGTTACTATTTATGGAGGTCGTGAGGCCCCAGGGCATAATCTATTCTACAATGTGTACACCTGTGGAAATCGTGGGTTTTAAGACCTGTATGTGATCAAATTGGTATTGCTGAGACTTGCCTCTAACTAGATATTTATTATTGAGACCTGAACTATTTGTTGAGACATTATTTAGGATCAGATCCTGGTATTGAGATTTATCTACGACTTAAACCTTGTGCCTTGAATTTGATTGTGGTCAAACCTATGTGATGAATCTTGTTTGAGACTATTACTGTTTCTTGACTGTCATTGACCATTCTTGTTTGACTATACCACACCTATCATCTCTCTCTCTGGTTTGTACTTAGTACTTACCCTTTAGTAGGGTCAGCTGGTTCCTAGTGTTGGCTGGTCTCTGAGAGGCACAACTTTGTTTGAAAGTAGTATTTCTGCGTATAAAACAGGAAAGGTTCCACACCCAAGGTAAGTACTCTAACTTGTTATTGTTACTGTTAATCTCATATTGCTAGTTACATGTTACTGAAGATTACTTTAACACGGTGACCAAATTGGTAGTGTTAAAGATGAAAAGTTGAAAGAGATGAAGATTATGTTTTAGTTCTATTTACTGTTGTACTATTTCGTTTCAATATTAGTTTGTTAAATGTGATTTTGCATTAAAGTACATTGATTGTTTATTTTTTGCATTAAACCCTAACCCTAACCCTAACCAAAATTTAACAGTCAATGTCACGTCGCCTGCCAACTCAAATGTCAAGTCACTTACCACCTACCACATGGCACCACGTAAGCACCATACACCTGTATGGATGCCACGTGTCACCTTTTCAGTGGTGCCACGTGGCACCTCCTTTTGGCCATTCTACACCCTTAAATCATTATTTTGCTGAAACTTCAAATCGTGATATCTTCTTCATCCGAAGTCTGTTTGACGTGATTCAAGCGACGTTGGAATCGTCTCAATGACCTCTTCGACTTGGTGCCATTCTTGCTGGGATTTGAGAACTTTGAATTTTTTAGGTCTTTATAGATCCTCTTGGATCATTATTGCTACACAAATTTTTTGTTGTTGTAAAAGCAAGAGCCATAGTTTTGGTGAGAATGGTGGAGAATGGATTCAAGCTCAAGCTCAAGCATGGCTTCTACAAATAGAATTGGCCTCATTAACTTCTAACTTTTCTAGCTTGACATATGGTGTAAAATTTATATTTCAATACAAACATCCATTCATCCCTACAAATCTAAACGACACTTTACTTTGAGGTGTCGATAATGGCCCTTCACACCTACTACCTCAAGGGAGGTTGCAACATAGATAGGGCAAGAGAGGTATCACCCTTTTGAGGGCACTTTGGGTCGCCATACAATTCATTGTTTAACTATTTATATGGTAGATCCAAATGCTTTTGTTGCAATATGTTATCGGAGATTAGAATCAACTCTCTTTTGCAAGAAGGTGCAACAACATGTGCAAGGTTGTTCTAGTGGAGTAAAAGCTCTTTCGGAGGCCTATGGAAACTCTTATCTTCATCTCTTTCATTTCCAACACTTAGGTTAATTTGCTCACTAGAGGAGATTGGTAAATTAACCCTATGCTAGCTTGATTTCCTTTGTTAATTTTTTATTGTCATGTATTTATTGTGAACCCTAATTGAAGTACCCTAATTAGTCTACAACCCTAGATTATTAATTAAGAGTAAAACCCTAACTAATCTAGTGTACTTCTCTCTTATGTTTTCCTCTCCTATCTTGAGGTTTCTCAAGTTTTCCCTAAAACCAAGTGTTGATTCTTCCCTCAAATCAAGTACCGATTCCACTTTCTCTTTCCTCCTTGTGGTAGCATGATGCCTCAATCTAACTATCATGCTATATTTTGGTGACTCTTATGGGGAGTTCCCATCAACCCTTCCTTCTCTTAAGTGAAGGCTTTCTCCTTGTGTTGACCCTCTATTCTCACCATAGGGAGTATTCTTAGAACAAGAAGGTTCCCCTTCTTCTTTTGCACCCGTCTACCTAATTAATTCCTGAACTAGTCCATTTTCTTGGCTTTTATATCTTTGCAATGGAGGCCATGGAGGTTGGCACCGTTAACATTGAAATGGCAAGCTACATGGCAATTCATGATCCTCCTTCCCCTTTGTCATTTACCACACCTCCAAGGAGTTGAACCATACTTCTCTCGAGGCCTTAACTCTTCGTGAGGCTCTTACATCCATCTTGAAAACTTGGTTGGTTTGAGAATCATGCCTCTTCCAAAAATGAGGGTATCATATCTTTTCAAGTGGATGGTTATCACACTTCATTTAAGCGTCCTTCGGCCTCCTCAACAGAGCCTCCTATTGATGGGCTATCCCTCTTCCCTCCTCCTTGGGTGACCCCTCCACTTGCTAGCCATGGTCCATCTGAGTCTTGGGTCTCCCCTTCAACCATTCCCTTGTCCTTCAAATCCATGTTTTTTGGTACTTATGCAACCATACAACAAACTCTACCTCAAACTTACATCCAAACAATCCAAGTACACATACAACCTCAACAACAAAATTTTCAAACCTCTACAAATCTTAGCAAAGGAAATGTCAATGTCCTATCCCAAAACCTTTAGCCTCTCCTAGGATTCTCTTCTCAACCAAATATTCATACAATAAAAAAATTGAACATGAACCAAGTATTCATTGCAACCTCTACATGATCGCAAAGTCAAACATACATCCCAACATTTTTCCAACAGCATCAACAAGCACACATCCCAAACTTTAGCCACTTGGACAAGCATATATGCCAACAATGAAATGGCCTCAGAATGTCAACTTTCAAGGAAGTTTGAACTGCTTCTTAAACATATGATCATATCCTTAGACAAGAATAGGGGGAGCACCACCCCCTAATAACAACATATCCCCCATATTGCCCCCATATTGCCCCCATATTATGTAAATCAATTGGTGCCACTGGGGAAGATCCCAAGCATCACTTAGAGGACTTCTCTATTGTTTGTGTCGAGTTTATTCATGAAAACAATATCACCGTGGAGCTCTGCTATTGCTCCATTCAGGTGACACCCTTCATTGGTTTCATTGTCTTCATGAAGGGTGAAGGGTGACCTTCGCCTATTAGCAAACCAGTTCATCCACCACTTAAACATCTTTAGAGTGGATGCATCTGATATCCTTACCCTTGTTAACCTTGGACAAGAACCTGAAACAAGAAGATGAGCCTAACTCAACTTTCATTTGGTGATAGCACACATATCTACATGATTCAATGGCAAATATACAAGAAGAAACCGTTTATAACCTTTTTATCAATGTCTTAAACTAAGACAACATAGTCAAAGTTTTCATGGAAGACCCCCCAACTGAAGATGCGATCTACTACCTCCTTCAAATAGAGAATGCATGTATACAAGATGTTGTGGGAGATAACAAAGATAAAACACTTAAACCCCAAGTTTGTTAGAGATGCAATAGACAACAAGATGACCGAAGTGCCCTTGCCCAAGACCGAGACAAAAACCATCTTGTACATCTAAGAAAAGGAGCAACCTTGTCATTCAACCTTAGAATGGTAAGTGGTGTAAATACCACACGTGTGACTCTCATAACAGAGACAATTGCCAATAACTTAAGTAGTTGCACATAAAACAAAGGCAAGCTGACATGCCAACTAAACCTAAAATCTTCGCTGTAGACATACTGCCAAACTCGAGATCGATAAGGACCATATGCTTGATAATGACCCCATTTCTGCATCCCCAAAATGGTAACATCCTATTTGGTGGTAGTACCAATTGTTCACGTACTTATTAAAGTAGGTATCATATGGCATAGAATTTAGAAAGAACCAGAAAAAGAGATCATGAATATTCTTCCATAACCACAGTTGACACGCAGCATGGTCCACCGAGTGCCTATTCAAAACAATCAGATACAGTCAACATGCTGATAAGATCAAAGTGTTAAAACATACAAGTAGAAAAGTATTTCATAGCATCCAAGAGTTCTACGCTTACATTAAAAAAAGTCAATAAAATCAATTGCCACTGGATTCGGTAGACTAATGCTTTTGGGATCTCCATTTTCTGCACCTTACCAGGAAGAAGATAACACTTTGTCCTGGGTACCTAATGCAAAGATGAGCATAGCGCCAAGAGCTTGGTATTATGTCTGCTTATGTTCACTGCCAATTTTCCTTTGCATTACCAATAATCCCCACAAGAACACCGTCCACTATTGAAATGATGAAAGCGGTTAGCATCCCTCAAGACAATTTCTCTTGCAACAATCTTGGATATGAACCGAATGGCAGAGTGGCAGTCAGCACACACTCTAAGGTTCTTGACAATTCGGATAGGTATACCAGGAGATGTGTTGAGAAGACCAAATGCAATAGCCAGTTTCTCACTGTGGTGGCCAACAAAATGTTCCTTCTGCTCCTCCTCTACATCATGTAGTGCAAAGTTTACGTTGGGGACATACCCTGCCTCCTTTATTTGTCCGAACAATATCTCCAGCTCAGCATAAATTTCTGGTGTTTGTGGGTGTGACCTGTCTGCTACACGGAAAACATATATCTGGTTATTGACCTCAATCCAGCTACAACCTGGCATTCTTTCTACCTTTCTCTCTTTCATCAATCTCCGTACATTTTGCACATCATCCCACTTGCCAGCTGTGGCATAGATGTTTGACAGCAGCACATAATGTGCAGGATTGTTAGGTTCTGAATCAAAAAGTTGCTCTGCGACATGCTCTCCTAGTTCTATATTGTTGTGAATTCTACATGCACTAAGCAAAGATCCCCAAAGGGCAGCATCGGGACTTATTGGCATTTTGTTGATGAAGTCTCGTGCCTCATCCAAGTGCCCTGCACGGCCAAGAAGATCAACCATACAGCAATAATGCTTCATCGTAGGTGTGATGTTATAATCTCTACTCATACAATCAAAGTACCACCGGCCATCATCTACTAGACCTGCATTGCAACATGCAGACAGAACACCAACAAAGGTGACATGGTTTGGTTTCATTCCCCAGTGTTGCATTTCCCCGAACAGCTGAAGAGCCTCCTTCCCATAGCCATGCACGGCATATCCTACAATCATTGCAGTCCATGAGACAACATTTCGACTAGGCATTTCATCAAAGACTTTGAGTGCATCTTCAATGCTTCCACATTTGGCATACATGTCTACAAGACCATTCCCAACAAAGACATCCGACTGGAACCCACTTTTAACTACTTCATTGTGAAACTCCTTGCCATATGTCAATGCTGCCAAGTTCCCATATGCTGGAAGAATGCTAGCATAGGTAACTGAGTTTGGCTTTATTCCCGTCAGGCGCATTTTTCGAAAGAGTTCCATGGACTCATGAAAAAGGCCATTCTTTACGTAACCAGAGATCACTGAAGTCCACGAAATAATATTTTTTTCAGGCATGTTCTCAAAGAGTTTCAAAGCTTCATCAACATTTCCATTCTGTGCATAACCTGCAATCATTGCATTCCAAGTGACCACATTCTTTTCAGGCATACTGTTAAACACTTTGCGTGCATCCTCCGTACTCCAGCATTTAACATACATGTCTACAAGAGCACTCCCCACAAATACATTAGACTGACAACCACTCCTAACTATTACTTCATGGATCTCCTTGCCATGCTCCAAAGTCCCCAAATCGGCAAATGCCGGAAGAACACTAGCAAACGTTAGCTGATTCCCCTGGATGCCCGATCTCTGCATCTCACAAAACAGTGTCAACGCTTCCTCGCTATGCCCATGCGTGGCGTAAGCTGCAATAACTGAAGTCCAGGATATCACGTTTCGTTCAGGCATTCTGTGAAAGAACTCCAAGGCCTCATCAAGAAACCCGTTCCGAGCATAACCTGCAATCATGGCATTCGAAGTGACCACATTTCTCTCAGGCATTTTGTCAAACACTTTGCGTGCATCATATATTCTTCCACACTTGACATACATATCTACAAGCGCGTTTCCCACAAAGACATGGAACTGAAATCCACTTCTAACTATGTTATTGTGAACGGCCTTCCCCAGAACGATGTTTGGCAGATGGGCACATACCTGAAGAACAGTGGCAAATGTAAACTGATCGGGCTGAACTCCGGCTCGTTGCATTTCCACAAAATGTATGAAGGCATACTGGCAAAATCCATGTTTGGCATAAGCACCAATAATTGCAGTCCATGAGACTACATTTGGTTCCTGCATCTCGTCCAAAACTAGGCGAGCCTCCCGCATTTTTCCACACTTGGCATACATAATGAGGAGTTTGGTTTGTACATAGTTGTCAAGCTCAGAAGCCCTCTGAATGATGTGGGCATGGGCTAGTTTACCTTGAGCCAGAGCTTTCATGTTTATGCAGCTCTGAAAGATTTGAGCATACGTACAAGGAAGTTGGTGGTCCATCATATGCAAAATATGGAAGGCCTCTCTCAATCGCCCCTGCTCACAAAGGTTCCTCACTTGGCCACTCATGTCCATGTTCGTGCTATCAGCGTCGACATTGGCAGGCAATTTTCCCGTCGTTGTAAAAGCAGGAGCCATAGTTTTGGTGAGAGTGACGAAGAAGGCGAATTTAAGGTCAAGCTTGGCTTCTAACAATAGAACTGGCTTCTTCATCCTCTTCTGTTGGTGCCATAATAGCTGTGCCATCCTCACTCTTTTCTCACTCTCTTCATGGTGTGTGCAACGGCTTTCGTCTCCATTTTCTTAAGCATAAACAATCATCCAAAGCTAAACCAAATTGTTCCTCCAAATCTAAACCAGATTGTGCCGGATTACCAACCCTTTACGTCCCCGCCCAAAAATAGTTTAAATAGTGCTATGATTTTTTTTTTTTAATTATATAGTAATATTGCACAATCCAATTTTAATAGGGTATTTAAGCCTATTAAATCCATTTTTATATTAAAACAAAGAATAAGGAATTCAAAATTACAATTTTAACTAAAATTATCTCATGGATATGGAAGCTAGGTTGGATGAGGAATTTAGGGTTTCTGGTTAGGGTGTGGGGAAGACTTTCTGCAGAATGAGGGCGTCGACGTTGAAGCACCTTGGAGTCCAGCTAACCGTCCGGTTAGCTCTAGTACCAACCAAGGAATCAAAAAGTGGGAAATATATTTTTTGCTTCGGTGTTTTTGATGTCCGAATTTCTGCAGAATCTTTCCAAAACCTATAGTATTTTTTGGCAGCTTATTCGAAGGATCTCGGTTATTTTTTGGGTCCTGATGTTTTTTATTCCTCTATTTTTGTCTGTGTCTTTCTTTTAGAGGCACTTCCACTTCGTTGGAGGTGTCGTTTTTTTCTTTGTGGGACACAACTGGAATCCACTTGTTTTTGGTGGGTTACACCTATCCAGGGGCCATGGTGTACGGTGAACCCACCTCATCACACGTAGATGGTACTCTTTCTGACTCCTCGAATGTTGCTTCTATCCCACTTTTGACAACTCCTTTTGGTGGTAAGGGTTTATCGCTCGGGGCTTTTGTTCATATGGAGAAGTCTGGTACTAAATCTAAAATCTCCGGGGAGGCAGCTCGACTAAGGAGAAGACATAAAAATTTTAGGGCGCTGGAGGAGGCGGCCAAATATTCCATTGATTCGAGAGTGAACTTGGACAGGATTGAACTATTATCCCACAGAGGCGTGGTAGGCAGGGTGGAAGGCACCAGAGTCTCACAGACTGAACTAGTGGAATGGGTAAATGTTCACTGGACCCCAATCTTCGGTTTACCACCTCGCATTAGTTTTTTGTCCCGGGGTTGGGTCGCCTTCATATTCCCAAATGAAGATCTTATTGAGTTGATTCTCGAACAGACTTGGCTAATAAATGATGGCTCACTAGCCCTAAAGAGATGGCATATTAATTTCAACCCACATTCTGAACAGATGAGGTTTAGACATCTGTGGGTATTGTTCCCAGGTTTCCCATTTGAGCTCTGGTTGCCAAATATTTTTGAGGGGTTGGGAAATATTTTGGGTCGCTTCATCAGATTGGAAAAGAACCTCATATTTGGCATTAATAAGAAATTGGCATCTATTCTGGTCGAAATCGATGTTTCTAAGGGCTTACTGGCTACTATGGAAATTTTTTGGAGGGGCAAGGTTTACAACCAGAGACTGGACTATAAAAACATTCCATTTCGATGCTTCCATTGTTGAGGTACGAGTCATGTGAAGTTGAAGTGTCCATTGTTAAGAAGAAAGGAAGCTGCGCCAACTCCAGTGCTCTCGGATGATGCGGTCTGCCCTTCCAGTTTGGTAAAGGTTTCCTTTGCTATGCCGGGTAAGTCTCTCAATGAACCCTCTGTCATTTATGAGGGGGTCTCCAAAGCAGAATTAGAGTTCTATCTATCTATTGAGAAAGCCCTGGATTTACGACTTTCAAAGTCTAAACCCTTGGCAAGGAGCTTAATTAAGGATCTCAATTCTGTTGGGGTTTGTGTTCCAAAGGAAAATCCCCCATGCTCAAACCCGATTGGAGAAAATGTGGAAATTCACAGTCAGGAAAAGGGCTCTTTTTTGTCTTCTTTCCCGGGAATCTCTGAAAATGATAATTTTGTGGAAGTTCCCTCTGTTTCTATCCCTATTGAAGTTATTTTGGAACCACATAATCCGAAATTTTCTCCCCCGGGAAACCCTAGTAACTCCTCCCTCGTTTTGACCCTGGACCATTGTCATACTCATCTGGAAGCAAATTTGTTGTTACACAGTGATGATGTTATAGACTCTACAAAATCTGTTCTAAATCCTAGGTACCTACCGAAGAAAACTTGCCCTAATTCCTTTTCAGATACTCTTCTCTCGATGAAGGGTATTGACGAAACGCCTTTAGAATTTTTTGCGGTGGACCCAAAACCCTCTGATGTGTCTGTAATTCCATCAATTCGTTGCATGAATGTGACCATCCGTAAGAAGAATAAAGTTAAAGAGAAAGCTATGATCGGTGACACTTTTATTCCACTCTCTGAACGTCTAGAGATGGCAGATACTGTGACTACCTCTAAGGTTATTTCATCCCATGGGACTCTTAGAGCAGATGTGTCCCCTAGGAGGTTTCGTTAATGTCAATACTCTCTTTTAACATCCGAGGTATTGGTGGGGTTTCCAAGGCTAGGACCCTTATCAATTTTTTAAAAGCTACTAGCCTAGACTGCTTTTTAATCCAAGAAACTATGTGCTTGGCATCACAAGCTATTGATTTCTTCTCCAGACACTAGCCGGGTTGGTATTTTAGTGTTATGGACTCTTGCGGGCTCTCGGGAGGTTTTTTGTATGGCTGGAACCCTTTAACTACGACTTTCCAAACCTACAAGACTATGGGGGGGCTACTTATGAGGGGTCGTTTTCTCACCAGCGACATAAACCTTGGAAATTCTCAACATTTATGCCCCTTACAGACACAGAGAACATTTCTGGAGGAAACTAGAAGCCTCTCGATTACTAAACTCCTCAAATTTGATTGTGGCAAGTGATCTTAATCTAACTTTATCGGCGGCTGAAGTTTGGGGACCATCGGTGTTGGTTGATGATTTGTCATATTTTTTTAAAGGCCTCTTTCAACGAACACACTTGATCGATGCCTTACCCAGGAAACTAGGTTATACCTGGAGTAATAAACGGTATGGAGCTGGGTGTGAAAGCAAAAGATTGGATTGATTTCCTCTAGCAGAAGGTCTGGCTGCCAAACTGATTAGATATAGGACTTGGACTGAATACTCAAACATTTCGGATCTCCAAGCCATCATTCTACAGATTGATGATTTACAAACCAAGTATTTGAAGCCTTTCATATTTAATAGCACATGGTTGAATGACACTGAGTATTGTGATTTGGTTGGGCTTTTTTGGTCACAAGTGGAGATCTCCTCGGGTCTTAATCTGGTGGACTCATTGATTTTTAAACTAAAAGGATTAAAAGAGAAAACTAAGGAATGGGAAAAGATGAAGAAAGCAAAAGACCGATAAGATTGTTTGTCAATTAAAGGACAAATAAAGCAACTACATGTCTTTAACTCTTGTGGCATTTTTTTAGAAGAGGACAAAATGGATTTACAAAATTTGTAGACAAGACTTAATGATATTCTGATGGCTGAGGAGAGTTCATGGAGGCTCAAAAGCCGAGCTATTTGGGTTGAAATGGTTGATAATAATACACGTTTCTTCCACAATTTTGCATCCCATGGGAGAAATGTAAACTCAATATGGGCCATCAATGATAACCAGGGATGTGAAGTTTCGGATCCAAAACGGATTGAGGATGCTGCACTTAATCACTTTAAAAAAAAATTTGATGACCCAAAGACATTCAACTTAATGGATCAATTAAATGTCTTGAGGTGCTATCCCTCCTTTTTCACTTTGGAAGAAGTGTTCGGATATCCACATCATCTTTTTCAGGATCTTGCATGCAAATTAGGGTTTGCATGCAGAATCTAGGGTTGGCATGCACTGGCATGCATCCCAGTCACCAGTTTGATGCCTCCAGCACCTTATCCACTTCATTCTAGCACCCGGGAGCCACTTACCACAGAGTTTTAGCCCTCCTAAGCTGAAAGGCGCCCACTTCTCACCTACTGCCAGAGAAGGGCGCACTTGTTCACCTACCACTGCAGTTCCACTTCAGTTACATTCAGTTAGCTCCGATTCTCCCTGATTTGAGGCTAGTTTCACTCCCGACTGACTGTATCACTTCCGTTTGACCTCCAGTTTGATTAGGTGACTTGTTCTGACTTCAGTTAGCCTCCCATGCGCCCCCACTGAGCCTCCAGATCCTAAATCAGTGCTACACACTTCAGTTACACTTATTACACTCAGTTAGACTCAGATTGACACCTGGATGACTGGTTGTTGTGATTGATGAGCACCACCGATGATTGATGAGGACTCCTAGATAGAGTCAAGCTACTCCATTCAATGATTTGAATGACCTCCTTAGGTAATTCGAATTGCTCAGTCATTGTGACAGTTCGTATTGTAATTCATTCACCCTTTCTGGGATAGAGAGCACTGCTGCATGTTTTGCACAGTTTTGCACCATATTTTCTATGTTCATCTGTTGTGATTGATTTACTTGTTCATTAGATCTGCTGTGACTAATTTTACATGGTATCAGAGCCATTGCAGGGACAAGATCTCTTTTCTACAGGTGTTTATACAAGAAGATTTGACTGAATTGCTAAAAAAAATTGCAAAAAGTTTGGCATGAGATATCTCAAGGGCATTCGCTCCTGTGCATGCAAAGCTTGAAAAATATTCCAATACCACTCCAGAAGCTTGAGTTACCACATAATTCCTGGATCTGATACATTGGACCTATTCAACATTGCTTGAAATCTAATCCCAGGTGTGATGCAACTCTCAAAGGGTGGATTGTTCGACCTTATTGTGGTTGTTTTTATGTGATTTGCAGGTTTATTGTCTCCTTCAATTGCACTCGCTATCTTTTGCATGCAAGCTTCCCTACAGCAATTGCATTCGCTATAGTCTGCATGCAAGCTTCCTCTTCATCAGTTGACTCAATCCTTGCAATGGAATACTCTTCTTCAAAGCCTATCCTCACCCCATTCAATTATTTTGATTGGAAAGATGATATGGAGATCATATTACGTTCAAAAGGTTACTACCGAGTCACTATTGGTCTTGAATTGGAGCCAAGCAATGTGTCAGATCGAACCAAACACTACAACAAGCTTGATGAAGCTTATGGTCTTCTTTGTCTCTCCATCTCCAAGGATCTTCACTTCCATCTCAGCGGATTGAAGACTCCAAAAGCCATATGGGAGCAACTTGAAACACTATTCGGCAAGCAGGATGAGCTTAGGGCTTTTCAATTAGAGAATGAATTGATTGGCCTTAATCCTGAGAATTTCGAGACCATCAATGAATTCTTCACAAAATTCAAGAACTTGAACTTGCAATTGAAGAACAGTGGTTTTATCAAAGAGGATAAACAGTTGATCCTCTCCATTCTAAGCAAGCTTGGGAAAGATTATTCGGTATTTGTCTCTACTTTCAATTCCGGTCGGCTAACTACCCCGAATTGGAAGATGCCTACCTTGAATGCCTTCATTGAGTCCGTTACAAAAGAGCATGACAAGTTGATTCAAATGGGGTCCATAAGCTCCAAAGATTCAGCCCTATTTGTTCAAGGATCCAAGATCTCGAATGGTAAAGGAAAGCTAAAGAAGGAGAAGCCCAAATTCGAGCCTCACAAGCAAAAGGACAAAGGCAAGCAAACGGATGCACCATCCAGTTCGAAATCCAAGCAAAAGGGCAAAGAAGGTAACCAAAAATCTAAATGTACTTATTGTAACCGTGGCTTTCATCCCGAAAGTTCATGTATGAAGAAGACAATAGATCAAATGGCCCTCCTTTTGGAAAAGAACAACATAACCCTTCCTGACGGTGCAAGGAAGAAGGATCGGAATGACGATCATGAAAGAGGACAAGCACTCATGGCAACGGTTTCGAAGCCCACTACTCTCTTGATAGATTCGGGTGCATCAAATCATATGGCTGCAAATATTGATTCTTTTTCCTCATTCGATCCAAACAGCTCCATCCCCATCCATTTGGGAGATGACTCAAAAATTTCTTCAAAGGGCAAAGGTACGATTCATGTAGAACATGGATGCTTTCAGAATGTTCTCTATGTGCCTTCCTTAGCTTCGAATCTCCTTTCTGTGTATCAAATGACACATACTGGTGAACCAAAGCAAGTCACATTCAGCCCTAATACAGTTGAAATTTCTGATATCAAAAGTGGAAGACTAGTTGCGGTTGGAAAGGCAAACCACACTGCAAAATGTTATGAGTTTTCGCACTTTATTCCGCTTGCAAAGCCCACTGCTCTTCGCACACATGGTAATGAGGTTAGTAGGCTTTGGCATGAAAGATTTGGACATCTAAATTATAAGTATTTGCTGCTGCTATCAAATAAATCCATGGTAGATGGGCTTCCACAACTCCGTTCCTCGAAGGGAATATGCACCGGTTGCATTATTGGGAAGCACCCCGAGCACAGATTCGACCGCGGCAAGGCTAGCAGAGCCTCTACTATTTTGGGATTGATCCATTCTGATATCAGTGGTCCGCTGCCCCATATGTCATTAAATGGTTCAAGGTATGTTTTGACATTTATTGACGATTTTTCCCGCTTTACATGGGTATTCTTTCTCAAAAACAAGTCAGAAGTGCTTGGAAAATTCAAGGATTTTAAGGCTTCTGTTGAGACCACCACTGAGAGCAAGATCAAAGCTCTTAGATCTGATAATGGTGGGGAATATATCAAGTCCGAGTTGCTGCAACTTTGTGCCCAAAGCGGAATCAAGATCCAACATACAGTTCCCTACACACCCCAGCAGAACGGTGTAGCGGAAAGGAAAAACCGGTCACTGAAAGAGATGGCTACATGCATGATTGAATCAAAAGGTTTGGCTGCAAATCTTTGGGCTGAAGCAATCAATGTTGCTGCATATATACAGAACCGTGTTCCACATTCATCCGTGAAAGGTATGACTCCTTTCGAAGCATTCTTTGGTCACAAACCGGATGTGTCAAATTTGAGAGTTTTTGGCTCTACTGCATGGGCTAGAATCCCTTCTGAGAAGAGATGAGCTTTGGATCCACAAAGTATCGAGTGCATATTGATAGGATATGGGGAAGAATCAAAAGCATATAAACTCATGGATATCAGATCTAAAAAGATATTCATAGAGCGCAGTGTGCAGTTTGAAGAACCGCTTCAAGAATTGCAACTAGTCGAGGAAAAGACTGCCGATTCACCGCCTTCACCAGAAGAAGATCCGAGCAGCGATAATGAAGGTATGAGTTCTGATATTTCTGATATTGTAGCAGCGTATGATGATCATGACATATCAGGTTCGGAATCCGATCATTATGATCCTCCTCAGTTACCAAAGTGGGCCCGAAACACTCTACATTCTGCTGGTTCGAATCTTGGAAATCCTGCTGATCCGAGACGAACAAGAGGAGACTTTCAAAGAGCAGGTATGGCTCTTTCTATTGCTGATCCATTTCTTCCTGAGATTTGTTATTTGATGGCTGGTTCAGATCCTACATCATTCTATTCAGCCCATCGAGATCCGAGATGGAAAAGTGCCATGGACGAAGAGTACAGTTCTCTTCAAAAGAACAATACATGGGAGCTAGTTTCTCTTCCACCTGGAAGAAAATTAGTGAAGTGTAAATGGGTCTACCGTACTAAAGTTGCTGCTGATGGCACTATCAGCAAATATAAAGCAAGGTTGGTGGCAAAAGGTTTTTCCCAAGTCCAAGGAGTGGACTACACAGAGACCTTTGCACCGGTTGCAAAGATGGATTCCATCCGCCTTGTTTTAGCTATTGCCGCATCCAAGCACTGGGAAGTGCACCATATGGATGTGAAGAGTGCATTTTTACATGGAGACCTTGCTGAAGAGGTCTATATGCAGCAGCCAGAGGGTTATACATCAGATCCATCATTGGTTTGTAGATTGAAGAAGTCTTTGTACGGGTTAAAACAGGCCCCAAGAGCTTGGTACGCAAAGATGGACTCCTTCCTTCTTTCTTAGAATTTCCAAAGATGCAAATCTGATCCGAATGTGTATCTTCAGCGAGTTAAAGGTAATTTGTTGGTTATTGTACTTTATGTTGATGATCTGCTTATTACTGGTAGCACACTTACTTCAATAAACAAGCTAAAATCTGCCTTAAATCTAGCTTTTGACATGAGCGATTTGGGCTTGCTGAGTCACTTTTTGGGCTTGGAGATAGCTCAAAATTTTGATGGGATCACTATATCTCAGCAAAAATATGCTTCCGACCTGTTATTGAAGTTTAATATGGCTGAATGTAAGGCATCCCCGTTCCCATTCCTCTCAGGAATCAGTCTTGAGGAGGGAGATTCCACACCGCTTGCAGATTGCAGTATGTATCGACAGTTGATTGGTTCACTACTTTATTTGACACATTCACGGCCTGATATCTCATATGCCGTGAGTGCCGTGTCAAGATATATGCAGCAGCCACATGAGCTTCATTGGCGAGCAGCCAAGCGGATCTTGCAGTATGTGCAAGGTACGAGACAGTTTGGCATACACTATGCTGCAGATTCTGAGCTAGATTTCATTGGTTTTACTGATTCAGATTGGGCAGGTGATAGCATTGATCGGAAGTCCACTTCCGGTTATGTTTTCATGATTGGTCATGGTGCTATTTGCTGGTCCAGCAAAAAGCAAGCAGCCATTGCACTTTCTTCAGCAGAGGCAGAGTATCGAGGGGCAGTCAATGCCTGCATTCAGGCAGTTTGGTTGCAGGGTATTCTTTCCGAGTTTGGTTTTGGTGGCACTACTTCGACTGTCCTCTTTTGTGACAATCAAAGTGCTATCAAGATCTCCACAGATCCAGTTCAGCGGCAGAGGACCAAACACATTGAGATTCATATGCATTACATTCGACAGTTGGTGCATGACCGCACCATCATTCTGCAATATTGCCCTACTGATGAGCAAATTGCAGACATCTTCACCAAGAGCTTCACTGAGAAGAAGTTCTCTTACCTCCGTTCACTGTTGGGGGTGAGTTCCATCATGGTGGAGACAGATTGATTCATTATTATGCTTTAGCTTGAGGGGGGGCTTTCTTCCCACTGGGTTTTCCCTCTTTCCTCACTTAGTTTATTTTCAGCATTTTTTGGATTATTGTATTGGGGTGACCTTTGGTCTTAGTTACCAGGGCCCCACATTATTTTGTTGGCACATCATAGTCTAGCTTGAGGGGGGGTGTTCGGATATCCACATCATCTTTTTCAGGATCTTGCATGCAAATTAGGGTTTGCATGCAGAATCTAGGGTTGGCATGCACAGGCATGCACTGGCATGCATCCCAGTCACCAGTTTGATGCCTCCAGCACCTTATCCACTTCATTCTAGCACTCGGGAGCCACTTACCACAGAGTTTTATCCCTCCTAAGCTGAAAGGCGCCCACTTCTCACCTACTGCCAGAGAAGGGCGCACTTGTTCACCTACCACTGCAGTTCCACTTCAGTTACATTCAGTTAGCTCCGATTCTCCCTGATTTGAGGCTAGTTTCACTCCCGACTGACTGTATCACTTCCGTTTGACCTCCAGTTTGATTAGGTGACTTGTTCTGACTTCAGTTAGCCTCCCATGCGCCCCCACTGAGCCTCCAGATCCTAAATCAGTGCTACACACTTCAGTTACACTTATTACACTCAGTTAGACTCAGATTGACACCTGGATGACTGGTTGTTGTGATTGATGAGCACCACCGATGATTGATGAGGACTCCTAGATAGAGTCAAGCTACTCCATTCAGTGATTTGAATGACCTCCTTAGGTAATTCGAATTGCTCAGTCATTGTGACAGTTCGTATTGTAATTCATTCACCCTTTCTGGGATAGAGAGCACTGCTGCATGTTTTGCACAGTTTTGCACCATATTTTCTATGTTCATCTGTTGTGATTGATTTACTTGTTCATTAGATCTGCTGTGACTAATTTTACAAGAAGGCGAGTAGATAGGTAAACCGGTCACATTGGAGGAAATTGAGGTTGTTTTAAAGGATTTTAAAAAAGACAAGGCGCTGGGTCCTAGTGGATGGTCCGTTGAGTTGTTTCTTACTTTCTGGGATATTATGAGTTCAGATTTATTGGAGATGGTGAATTTTACCCGAACTGAAGGTTGGGTAGCAGGTGGTCTCAACTCGACATTCTTAACCCTTATTCCAAAAATCAACAAGCCATTGTCATTTGATGATTTTCAGCCTATTGCCTTGTGCAACCTGGTGTATAGTTGATATCGAAGATCATTGCAAACATGATTAAGCCTTTCTTATCCAGGTGGATGACTATTGAGCAATTTGGCTTTCTTGAAGACAGGAAGATTCTGTATGCTGTTGGCATTACACACGAAGTGCTACATTCAGTCAAAACAAAAAATCAAAATTCTTTAATCCTGAAAATTGATTTGGTAAAAGCATATGATCAGGTAAATTGGGATTTTCTCAAATTGGTCTTGTTTCAGATAGGGGTCCCAAACAATGTGGTCAACTGGATCATGGCATGTGTCAGGACAACAAACTACTATGTTCTCATAAATGGTAATCCTACCCTTTCTTCAAAAGTTGCAGAGGGCTCCGACAGGGTTGCCCATTATCCTCGCTCTTATTCCTGTTGATCATCCAAGGGCTCAGTTTGTTGATTGGAAAAGCTAGAAAAGAAAAGTCTATTAAGGGTGTGAAGATCGCAAAGAACCTCTCCATTTCACACTTGCTCTTCGTGGATGATGTCATATGTTTTGGTTCTAACAGTGTGAAAGAATGGAGAGTTTTATCAAATATATTGAATCTCTTCTACGCGGCCATAGGTATGCAAATCAGTCAAAGCAAATCTGTTTTCATCAGCAATTTGAAGGAAAATCTAGTATTAAATGAGGTTTTAAGCTTCTTGCCCTACAAATCTTATGAATTAAACAATGGGATCAAGTATTTGGGGTACTATATTAAACCAAACTGCTACAAGATTTATGACTAGAGATGGTTAATTGGAAAATTCGAGAAGAGGATAAATCTGTGGATGATGAAATACCTCTCTCTGGGTGGCCGTCTCATCTTACTTAAAGCAGTTTTAAGTAGCATCCTGATATATTGGGCACTTCTGGCCAAAATCCCTCAGACTGTATTGAAAAAACTGAATAGCTTAATGTATCAGTTCCTTTGGTCTGAGAACCTAGATGGGGGACATTATCACTTGACAAGCTGGAAATATTTGGTGCTGCAAAAAAAGTATGGAGGGCGGAACATTAAAATTTTATACTGGTTCAATACAACACCGTCGATGAAAAGCATGTGGCGAGGTTTGATGGGGAATAATATTTGGTCCAGGGTTCTTCACGGGAAATACATCAAAACAAATATAATCAAGTGGATGAGGAATCCTCCTACTGCATATGGTAAAGCCTCTTTTATATGGAAAGGATTTCTTAAAATTTTCACATGAATTAGCTCACAGCTGGCATGGAAAGTTGGTGGGGGTACTGAAATTATCGTTGGATTTGATCCAATCATGGGTGTCCCTGATAGTTTCCAATTGTCACAATATTTGCAAAAAATTTTCACCAAATATGGCATGTTCACTTTGAACCATTTTAAAAGGTCAAAATATTTAGTCCCAGATAATTCTTATTGGCTTACCCTGTCGGATCTCGATCTTGCTGGAGGATGGGAAGAAGAATGGAAGCGATATGTTTTGAATCTGAATCTAGCTAGAATTCGTATATCCATGGAGAAAGACACATTGGTTTGGGAAAAAAATAGGCTACAGGTCAGGTCACGGCCAGCTCTGCTTATCAATCAATTGTGGAACAACAGGTTGAAGAAGATAGGAAGTGGTGGTTCTGAGTGCTATGGAAGTGGAAGATACCACTAAAAATAAAATGCTTCCTTTGGTTATTATTCAATAAAAAAGTCTTAACATGGGAAAACATGTTGCGTCGGGGAAAATATGGGCCAACTATGTGCTACCTTTGCAGAAACGGTATGGATACGTGCAATCATTTGTTTTTCCATTGTGTTTTTTCTTTGGATGTCTTGAAACAGATATGCCTGAAGTTGAATATCAAGGATGATTGGTCTGTTTGCGATTTTGAGAATGCTTATCTAGAGTGGAAACAGAAGCACTAGGATTACATCGTTGTCCCAGGTTTATTAGCATGGACTATTTTGAAAACACGAAATTTGGCCATCTTTCAAGATAGTACTCCTTCTATCAAATAGACCATATTCTCTTTCTGTCATTTATATCACTTATATGCAAAGAATGATAATAATAAACAGAAGCTCAATAGATCATGCAATCTCTCTCAGACAGAAAGTGATAATGTTATAGGCTTTTTTGACGGAGCTGCTTCTGATTATAAGTGCGGCGCAGGTTTCATTATCATATGTGGACAATTTCTCACTCTCAAATTTCGACTGACTGGAGGCTTGGGTACAAATACAAAAGCATAAAATCTAGGTCTTTGGGGTTTACTAAAGGAGACACATCTTTGTGGTTTGGATACAATTCGGATCTATGGAGACTCATTAGTTGTCATAAATTGGGCCAATAAAAAAGCCAATCTGAAGAATGTTTCACTACATTATTGGTGTCATAGAACATCTGAATTATTGGACAGGTTTTAGAATCTCTCTATAGTCCACACCTACAGAGAAAACAATGTTGTGGCTGATGAATTATCCAAGTTAGCTATTGATGGTTATCCAGGTGCTCTTCTTTGGTAAGAATGGGTGGACGAACAACTTGTCAATAATGGTTTTTGCTGCTCCTTTTTTTTTGAAAGTTTTTAATCTTTTCCATGTATTGATGTCGTTGTATGGTCCTTTTTGATGAGTTTTTATGTAATGAACATGTATATCTGATGCGGGGGTTGTTATCGGATTATACAGTCATGTTTAGTTCCAGACGTGGAAGTTGTGACATGGATGTTTAGGATTTGTACTTTTTGATTTCAATGAAATAACAAGAGTACGTTTTTTTTCTCAAAAAAAAAAAAATTATATCTCACCAATTTTAGTGATGAAAAGTTATAATTCCACTTAATTCATGAGAACTTTAATCATAAAACTTTGTTACTAAAAAGTTAGATTCATTTTAAAATGATTCAATGCTCAAAATTGGGAAATTTCTCAGTTCTCATAAAACTTTGTTACTAAAAAGTTAGATTCATTTTAAAATGATTCAATGGTCAAAATTGGGAAATTTCTCAAAATGAATGAATTAAGGTAGAACTTTATAAAAAAAATGAACTCCAAAAAAGTTAAATTTATCCACTTATTAACTCATGAATTTCAATCTATATATGACTCAAACATAACTTTATACGTATTATACCTTCACATTTTAATTAATTTAAAATTAATTCCTCGTCAAATAACCACATCAAGGATTTATTTACAATTGAAGCATAACTACAAAATATAAGCCCTTTGTTGAGAAAATGATCGACTTCCTTTCCATTTTAGTTCCAATTAAGTTTGTAATGAAGATGGTTTTTGAGATATCTACATAAAGTCACTTCCTCCAAGTTGTTGTTTTCATACACGAAATTAGCGTAGGTGATATTTTTGGATTTGATTATCATAACCTATGTGTTTTTAGTTTTAACTACCCTACCCGTACTAGAGAATAAATCCTTGAGAATTTTAGTTGTTTATCGAGATCATAAGGATTCATCACCATAAGAGTAATATCATCATTGTAAAAAAGAAGGATTATTACTATTGTTAACAACCAAATTTAGTTCACCTACCTTTTTCATGATTTTCATCACCATTATACATCATTATTAGCAATGTTAATAATAATAATCTATTTTTAAGGTCACAACCAAGTCAGACACTAATTTGGTGTATGAGACCCCCTTATTTGTGGGACAAGGGACCCCCCTCTGTGCAACGATGTAACTGATAAAATCTACAGAGGTATACATACCCTACCCCCTCTAGATTTGAAACTATGACCTCCTAAGAAGAAACACATGTTCTTAACCGTTTTGCCCACTTAGGTTGTACATTAAGACCGCCAAGCGAGCACACGAGATGGCCTGTGCACAACACCATTTCCATCTCATTCACCCATATGACCTATGCAATATGACCAAAATACTAAAAGAACAGTCAAATTTGGACCATGTCAAGCCTTCGTCGCCCATTTTCCCTCAATAAGGGTGACAAAACTAAGATGTTCGCTCCTTTAGCCCCTAAAGGAGCGACTAGTCACTCATATGACCTCGAAAGTAGCGACCTAATCCAAAAAAACATTTTTGTTGTTGTTATCCATTATCGTTTGCTACCCAAAGGAATTAGTGGTTGAAAAGTGGACAAACATAATTGACATGGTCAAAACTATCTGTTGAGTTAGTCTTCCAAACCCTAACCTCTCCACTAAGTCATCAATCAAATGGAGAGCATCCATATTGGAACCAGATCTCATTTTTTACCACTATTTTTCCAATAAATACATCTCTCATGGTCACCATTTCACATCCATCTCCATGGCATTTACAAAGCACCATTACGCTTCCAAAATTTCTCCAAAAACCGTGAAAGAGGCCATTCCTTTCTTTCCACTTTCACCATCATGGGATCTTACACTAGTCACTTGGTTGGAGATCAAGTTACAAAGGATATTGATGAACCCTCCCTTGGATCAGTTGCGAAGGCCCTCTAACTATCACATCATATCTTAAGGTACAATTGTAATATTGTATTCTTTGTGTAATAATAATAAAATCTTGCATGCTAGGTGTCCTTTTTATGGTTAGTTTTAGAATATATCATGCATGCATGTTTGAGAATTGTTTCCTTTAGATTAGTCTAGTTTAGATTTAATTTACTTTTCATTTTGATGTACTATTAAGGATTGCACAACCCCTTAGAGGTTGTTTTTTGCACTTGTGTGTGAAAAATCATACACAACAACTATACCAACTAAAGTCACACCGACGCAACCTATTTTTTCCAAACAATCCTCTAACTTGTCGATGTATACACCAAAAAGGGTAGGGGATAGGGGAGGACCTTGCTTGACTCTTATATTACAATTAATTTCTACCAACTAGCCCTCAATGTTCCTAAACTCAACAATAATATTCTCGTACAACCTTATCACAACAACTCTCAACTCGAAAGGAATTTTTAACTCTTCTAATATATTCCAAAGGTTAGTTTTGGACATTTTGTCAAATGTTTTTTAAAGTCAATGAAGCAACACAAGAGATTGGTTTTATTATTGTGGCACTCCTCCACAATGATCCTAAGTGTAACAAGGTGTTCCACAATTGAATGATAGCTCGTAAATATGTCATGGTCTTTAGCTCTTTTTCCATGGCTTTCTAGCCATATGTTGATATTCTTTTCCAAAATAATTTCATATAACTCGGCTAAAAGATGACTAATCATAGTGGTCCTATAACTAAAGGGATTGCTTTTATCTGTGTTTGTAAAAGTAGGAGCAATGAGGATTTGAGTCCAGGTTTTAGGGACACCCTTCTTGACTACTACATTAAAGAGCTTGTGGATGTGAGGAATGAAGATAAGGCCTCCAATTTTTAAGATTTTTGCTTGATAACCTTCAATGTCCTTAGCTTTAGCTTTTGTGAGCCACAAAATCTATGTCTCGCAACGAAAAATATTCTTCCTCTTTAGAAAGGTTTTGAATGTTTTCCATGATATTAGGGGATTGGTAAGGCTTTTTAAGATAGGAATTCCAATCCCTCAAGGGAATCATGTTGCTTTATTTAGTTTTATGAGTTAGAATTTGCCTTTAAAATTTCTTAGGATCTACCTTAGAGAGGTGCAAAAGCTTCTCTTGGTTGAGACAAAGGTTGACTTGCCTTTACATATTAGTCCTTAATACCATGAATCTCAAATCTTTGTTTGAGGAAGAGGAAACTTGCTGGAAGTTTGCTGCCATCAAATCATAAAATATGGTTGTATGACGCTCATTATAACTTGTAGTGGTATTTTCTTTTTTAGGAGGTTTGCATCTTTCAAGTGCTTTCGAGATACCATTATGATGATGAGGATGATGTTGATGATTGGTATCATACATTGAAGCAAACTTTGCTTTATCAAACCTTAAGAGAAATGACAATGATTTAATTGCTTTGATTTAGCATTTTATTTACATCCTCGAGAGCATTGTTGAGAAGATTTGGTAAATCTCCATAGTTTTGATTAATTAAAAGGTTAAGAATTTCAGTAGTGTTATATATATTTTGAAATTGAGATATAACATGGAGAACAAAGACATTCTAAGAGAAAGTGTTTTTCATCCTCCACAACCTTAGTTTTGCAAAGATGTCAAATTCTTGCATCCCATGGTATTTTAGAATTGTTTCACACCTTGCTTCATTATGGAGTTCATGAGAATTCATTCTTGTTTTGGGAATTAAATTTCTTCTTTAAGCTAGCTATAATAGAAAAATATTTTTTTATCTTCTATATTAGAGTTAATGACCTCTGTATAGTGTATTAATTTTCGCTTATCCTATATTACATTGTTTTACTATGGAGTTCATGAGAATTCGTTCTTATTTTGGGAATATTAAATTTCTTCTTTAAGTTAGTAGTAATAGAAAAATACTTTTGATCCTTTACATTAGGGCTAATGATCTTCCTATAGTATATTAATTTCTTCTTTGTTGGTTGTGGAGTCTAATTGTTTTCCTAATTTAGAGGTCTTGTTCTAGTCACATTTAGATCCTGATTCTTTTTTTGCGAGGGCGTTGTATTATAGGTATGTACTATGAGAGAGCGGTGTGATTGAGAGAGGATATTTTGAGAGAGTGAAGAGGAGGTTGCAGCAGATGTGTTGTCGGTTTTATCCCTTCATTTTGTTGGACGGAATAAAGGAGGGATTGGTTGTTTCTACATGGATGTTTCCCATATCAGGTGAACCATGTATATCAGTGTCTCTCTTGTATTGTATTCTTCTTTGTTTTATTTATGCATTCATTTTGATTTTTTATTACTCCACGGTCTTATTCCTAACAACTGGATACAAATCCAAAGTTCTATTTGGATGATAAACTCACAGGAAAGGAGGGTTCCTAGTTCAAGTGGGAGAAATGGAAAAAGAAGGTAAGTTTAGGGTCGAGAAGTTTAACGACCAAATCTACCAACTATGGAATATGAAAATGGAGGAATATCAATGTCAGAAGGATCTTTTCCTACCATTGGGCATAACAACAAAGGTGTTGACAACAGCGAAGGATGAAGAATGAGAAATTCTTAACTGAATGACACTATGAACAATACGGTTGTGCCTAGAAGGGTCGGTGGATTTTAACATTTAAAAATAAAATACAACGATAGATCTGAAGGCATTGGCTAAACTGTATGAAAAAAGGGAGCAGACAAAGGGTGAGAGAAAAGGAGCCAGGGAATCATGGGAAGTCTAAGAAGGGAAAATCCAAATCCATAGGGAAGATAAAGTGCAGGAATTGTGAGAAGAAATGACACCTGAAGAAAGATTGTTGGTCTCAAAAATCAAAATAAGGAGATGGACAACATGAGAATAATCAAGAAGTAAATGTAGCAGGTGTTGTGTTGCAATATACTTTAATCCTTTCATTAGATAGTATTATTGATTCTTGGGTGTTGGGATCGAGGGATTCATTTCATGCCACACCCCATAAGAAATATTTTCAAGACTATGTTCAAGGTGATTTTGGACAGGTTTATTTGGGTGATGATGAACCAATTGTAAAATTGTTGGAAAGGGTAAGATACATATAAATTACAGAATGGAAACCATTGGTTGTTGAAAGAGGTGAAGCATGTTCATGATTTGAGAAGAAATCTAATTTCAACAGGGCAGTTGGGAAGTGAAGGCTATACAACTACATTTACAAAATAATCATGGAAGGTCAATAAAGGATCACCGATAATAGCTAAAGAAGAGAAGGTAGGTATGTTGTATTTATATACATGTAATGTTGACTCTTCTAATGCTTTATATTCTACAAGAGTATACACAACATTGTGGCATCATAGGCTTGGGAACATGAGTGAGAATGGGATGTAGATTCTCCACTCAAGGAATTTGCTATTGGCCAGCCTTCATCAATCAACGGAGGAACCCTTATCCGATCAGGTCTAGTATCTGACACATCCTTATAAAACTAAAAAATCGAGAAAGATTGAGATACCACCGGAAAGGACGGTCGAGACCGGTCTTTGAAGATCGCCTCATTTTAAGATAGCCACACTCCCCAAGAGATTATCAACGAGAGCAGTCGAAGATATTTGAGGTCCTGAACTTGAAAAAAATCACTTGAAACAACCTTCCATAGAATCCCCTATCCAGAGGTTGGAACGATTGACCATGTTCCCTATCTCCCCCCAAATATCTTTTGTGAATCTATAGTTGATAAAGAGATCATCAGTTATTTCAATCCCTGACTTACACATATAACAAATCCTAGGTCCTTGAAAGTTGTAGTGTTGCAATCTTTCCCAAGTTAATACCTTGTTCACCAAAATAAGCCAGAAATGAAGGATACTCTTGGGTGGAGCTTTCAGATTCCACAATGCCCTCCACCACCATTTACTCGGCCCTTGATCACTAGGGAAAACCAAAAAATATCCCATATTAGTAGTATAAAGGCCTCCTTGGGAGTTGAAGTTTCATCTCGATTCATCCTTCTACCTCGCTATATAGATATGGGCCTTACACAAATTACCACAAAATAACTCCCATTCATCCTTCTACTCCCTCCTTAGCTGAAGCTCCTCTCCTGAGCACCACCCCTTCTTTTAGAGTGTCGTCTTTACTGGGTTGGCTATCTTATCAAGAGATGTTAACCCCATCAATTGCAGATGAGTCACAATGTTGGAAGTGAGCCAAGATTCACCTTTCAATCCTGAAATAATGTCATATCCAACTTTGATAGATCTATCGTTCCCAAATTTCCAGGAAAGATGGGGGGACAAGATAAGGAAATCACTAGAAAGAGATTTATAGTGATTTGATACTTGGCTTTGTTTCTTATCTCTTCTTCTAACCCAATCAATAATTGAATCGGGGGTTATATATTTAGCAATCAGAATGTTCCTCCATAGGCTTTCCTTGGTCAAGAAATTCCACAAAGATTCAACTTCCAACGCATTATTGAACAAAAATATGTTCTTCATCCCCCAGCCTCCCTGTAACTTAGGAGTCTCCAAAGTTCTCCAGTTCACCAGGTGGAAATATTCATAATTTGAGTTATGCCTCCAAAGAAAGTTGAGGCAGAGTTTTTCGAATAGTGTTAAGGATCGAGACAAGAATAGTTGCCATTAAATGCCAATAAACTAGAATGGCCTCTAGAATCGACTTGATCAGAACCAACCTACCCCCCATCAATAACCAACACTTGCACCATAGATTTATTTTGTTTTCTTTTTTTCCCACCAGCCAAAGCCAGTCCCTCTTACCATACTTGTTAGGTTTTAGGGAGAAACCAAGATAAGGGATTCCCTCCTGCATATTTTTGCACTCAAATGGGAAAAAACTCTTCCAAAAGACCTTGTCCCCCAACTTATTTTCCAATAGATATATGACAAACTTCTCTAAGCTAATATCCATCCTCGTCGCCCTGCAAAATAGATCCACATCTGCTTCCAACCTACAACATTCCAACTGAGATTAGATAATAAAAAAAATATGTCATCCAACATCAAATGAGTCAAACTCTCCATACCATTAAATGAGACTCCTACCAGACTTCTTCTGTTCTTGTCAAAATTAAGACTTGGTTATCCATTCTATAATAAGTAGAAAAACATAGGGAGAGAGAGGGTAGCCCTTCCCTAGACCCCTCGACGATTTAAAGAAGGTCGAACCAGCTCCATTTATTAAGATTGTGAAATGAGGGGACATTGCATGACTCATAATCCAATTCGTCAAATCTAGAGTGAATGCAATATGCAATAGAACCAGTCTAAGAAATAGACAAGAGGCCTTGTCATAGGCTTTGGATAGATCCAACTTCAGGGGTGTCATCCAAATTTTTTGAGTTTTTATAGTATGGAGACCTTCTTGAGCCGAACCCACTGCCTCATGGATTAACCTTCCCTTTAGAAACCCAAATTGTTCTCTTGAAACATACCTAGAAAGGAAAGGCTTCAATATGATAGCCAATACCTTAGCCATTATCTTATAAGCTCCACTGCATAATGATATTGGTCGAAAATCCACAAAGGATTTAGGCCTATCCTTCTTTGGTATCAAAGCAAAGAAAGTAGAATTCAAGAAGGTCGGAATAAACCCTATTCTCTGAACTTCTTCAACCATTTTCAATAAATATCCTCCCACTATGTCAAAAAAATCCATGAAGAATTCAGGGGGCCACCCATCCGACCCCGATATTTTGACTCTCTAGAACGCCTTTAAGGCACTTTGGAGGTCATCTATGGTCACTTCTTGCATTAGCATGTCATTATCCTCCAAGGACAACATAAAGGGAAATTTCTCAATGACCTGCAACATTCCCATCATATCCTAGTGCTCCAGCTCATAATATAAGTTTTGAAAGCGAATAATTCCTAACTCAGACAAATTTTTGAACCCTCTAACAGTGTGTCCTCTTCTTCATGTAGCTCCCAGATGGTATTGTAATTCTAGCGGTGAGATGTCATCTTTTGGAAGAACTTGGTATTCTAATCCCTCACCTCCAACCACAAGGCCCTACTTTTTGATCTCCATTCCACCTCAAAATCCTTCAAAATATTATACTTCTCATTATTGAGAGACGATATCTCCTGCCTACATGCCTCCGACAAGAAAATAAATGGATCTCTAGCATAACGGCACTCCAATTCCTTCTCCACTTCAACCAAATGACCTTCTCTCTCTTGACGCATCAATCCCTTCCACTTCACCACTTTCTCTTTTAAAGATATCAAATTTCAGCAATATGAGAACATGTACTACCATTTCCATTGGTGATATGCCTCCAATTTGACATAATTAGACCTTGAAATTGAGGGATTTTTTCCCAAGCAAAATTATATTTAAAAGGGGATCCAGGTTTAGCTTCTGGAACCCCATTTTCTAAATAGATAGGGAAATGATCAAAGAACATACGGGGCCAACCCAAGACCTATAAAGCTGTAGACTAGATTCTAGATTGACATGCATAAAGAAACGATCAAGTCTCTTTGAAATACCTTGTGCTCCAGGACGTTTGTTGCACCAAGTAGGCTCGATGATTGTTGTCTTAACACCCATGCATATGCTGAGTTCAAATAAATATCTTAAGATTGACCCTAAGGGGTCATCTCAAGTCGATCCACCCCGTATATCATCCGCCGCTAATGTCATATTCAAATCCCAACCTGCTACAACATTATCTGCCTTATAACAACCCTGAGAGAGTAGAGAGGACCAAGATCTCAACTTATCCTCATATGGACCATAAATATTAAGGATTAAAATAATCCTATCCAAATCAGAACAATGAACTTCAACTCCCACAACAAACCTGTTGGAAAATGTGTTAATAATCTGCACCTTCCTCCCAACCCCGAAAACCAAACCATTTGATCTACCTTCTGCATCCACCGCCAAAACAATCATATGAGGAAATACCTTCTCCAGGACAATCAACATCGTTGAACCCACCATCATTGTTTCTTGAATCAACAAAATTTTGGGTTTCTCTACCTCCACCAGACATTTGAGAGCATTAATTTTGGCCTACCCTCTAAGGAACCAGATATTTATGGAGGAAAACTTCATTAAGGAAACCCCTTTGGGGGTTGTCTTGCTCTAAGCATCGCTTAGATTTTCAGCTGCCTTCCCTAAGAAATTTCTCTTTTAGCTATTTCTTTCGCATGAATCATCTTAGATTTCCTTCTTGCTTTAGATGGAAGAGAGCCCGAGAGATCCTCTAGCTCCATCCCCCTTGATGAAAGGATACCCTTTGATCTATATCAGAGGAAGTAAGGACCTCTTAAACTATTCCCAGAGGCGCTACCATCTTTTGATTCCATCAAAAGCTTCAATGACGAATTCTGGGATTAATCAAATCCCATCCCAATAACCTGCTCTCCTTCCAATATTCAGCCATGACTCTCTCCTGAATCTTGGAACATAGGATTTTCTATCCCTCCTCCTTCCTCCTTATCAAAATTTGGCTCCAAACTTATCGAATCCTTAACTCCACTGAAACTTGAATTTTGTCCCCTCTATTCTGCCACAACTTCACGACCCTCTCCAGTTGGATGTTAGACATTTCCAACCCGATGTTAGACATTTCCAACCCCTGCATAAAATATGAGATAAGGGTCTCTTTTGTTTCTAACACCACCTCCTTAGTAGAAAGAACTTCATCACGAATTATCTCTTCTTCCTAAGTCAACTTCTTCGCCACCCTATGTTCCCCTCCATGCATGATGCCTGCCTCGTTAAGATAGTGGGAGCAATTGTCGTCCCCTACCGACACTTCCTTCCTTTTCCATATTTTCTTTTTGAATTTCAATACACAATTGACTACCACGTGTCCATAGAGGTGACAGTGTGCACACCTAAAAGGGACATTCAAGTAATCCAGGGGTTGTGTAAAGATGCAATCCCCGCCACTAAATCGATGGACTCAAACAATTCTTGTCTAGCGTCAACCTCAACTAGGATTCTCGCCACAAAATGATGTTGGGAATTGAACAAATATGCATCCGCCGCCACAAACCTCCCCATAATGTCCATGATTTCCTTGAACCCCTCCTTCAACCAGAACTCTAAGGGAAGGCACGACAATTTCACCAAGATCAGAAACGAGACCAAAGAATCAGAACACGGGTTAAACAACAGATGCCAAGGTTTTAATGCAAGAGGAGCAGAGTCGTTCAACCACACTATGGGAAAAATATTTTTGGCTGCCTCTTGGTTTTTTAACTCAAAACCTATTCATCCCCTTACCAAGAATAAAACCTCGGAGTTATACCATCACATGATTCTAAAGTATTGTTCTACATACAAATTTGGGTATATGGTGAGGGATGAAATGATAGGTCATAACTTCATTGAGGATCCAAATGAGTTGGCGTATGGCATTGCTAACAATTTTATTAGCCCTGTTAGAGATAGATATGAAGGATTAATGCATGCAAGCGAAATCGAGGATGGGGTGGCTAAAGGGTCAATCGAGAAGGTAGTAGAAGTTGTTATCTTGGGAACAATAAAGAATGTGTGATATCTTGCATAGGTAATCCATTTTCATGAACATTCTGTATCACTGCACTCTAGAGGGTTTGGTATTTGCATTGGCTATGTTTCTCAGAACTAATCAGTAAGCTAAGGTGTTACAATTGGTAAAACCACTATTGAATCTACTATTCAGAGAGAGGGTTTTCATGATAATAGTTTATAGGTTCCTCCCATTGGAATGTATTGTGATTAGGAGATACCACATATCAAGCCATTGAAATTGACTATCGGCTTGATAATTAGTGGAGAAGGAATGAGGCACTCATGATGTTATCCACCCGGGAAGTTGGCGTTGCTCTTGTTAAACTTGAATTGGGGGATGACATTAAAATGCATGAGGTGGTTTACATGATAAAATGGTGCATAATGACTGGTAATTTCATTGGGAGGAGGATTGGGGCTTAGAACATGAAGGAATGGACGAGGCTTTAGTGTATTTTGGTGTTGGGGTATGAACCATAGGTTTAAATCCTAACTCAAGGATGGTTGGGGTTTACACTAAAATCAGAAACACATGTTGAGAAAATTATTGGTTTGGTGTGGAAGTGGGGTGCATCCATGTTGTACCTTAAAATATGGATGCCCTTTTTGATGCAAGGATGGAAAATATGGACCTTATTCCACTGTGGGTCAAGCTTCCTAGATTTTCAGATTTTTTCAAAGCAATTGGGAGCACACTCGGGGTCTACTATGAAGCATATTTGGGATTCTTGGAGTTGGGAATTATGTCCGTAGCTCGAATCATTGTGGGTATTGACATGCAAGAGGATTTAGAACTAGAGATGGAGATAGTGTGTGGAAAGCTTAGTCATATTCAAACCTTGGACTACACGATAGTGCCTTTCAATGTGCTCAATGTCACTCATATGGATGGATTTCAAAAGAGTGTTATTTTGTATTTAAACACAGGGTTTGTTAGAAAAACAGGATCACAAAGCAATAACAATAAACAAGATGCAAATATAAATCACATAAAACACATTACAAGAGAGACACCAATATAACGTGGTTCACCCAAGATGGGCTAGGTCCACACAGAAATTGCCAGTCCTTATTATTATACCATCCAACAAAATGAGGGGATACAACCTGCAACACATCCGCTGCAACTTCCTCTTCACTCTCTCACAGTCTCTCTTACAGAATCATAAATATATTTACAATGCTACAATACATTACACAGCCGTATTACAATGTATTCCTTTTAAAGGGGAATTACCATGGGAAAATACTATGGGCTACCCAATACCATGGGCCTGCAAACTGTTGGGCAATAAACAACCCAAAAATTTATTTATGGGGTTTCACCCCCGAACCCCCTTTCTCGAGGGTGTTTCCCCCCACATCTCCCCACTAGGATGAGTGTATAGTCCACCTACATAGCATATAAAAACTGGGGTACAAACACAGCTAAAACAACAACATCTCTGAATCAGGAAGATTATTCTCCACAACCAACAATCTTCCACTTGGATATTGATCACAACAACTCAGCCGTTGCTGGAATATGCTCTGAACCTTGGACATGGAAAATTTATCATCTTCACCCTTCATGCTTGAAGGCTAAATGAAACCGAGTAGGAACTCAATTTCTTTCTGGTTAATACCTTTGTCAACATGTTTGCAGGATTTTGGCTAGTGTGTATCTTTTCCAACTTCAACAGTTCATCTTCTAGAACAGATCGTATGAAATGATACTTGAGTTGTATATGTTTAGTCTTAGAATGAAAGGTTGATTTCTTTGCAAGATGAATGGAACTCTAGATGCCACTGTACGACCTTCTATTCTCCTTCTTCTCACCCATTTCCTCCATGAACCTATATAACCAAATCATCTCTTTACTAGCCTTTGTAGTAGCAACATACTCTACTTCTGTTGTTTAAAGTGCAACAACCTTTGCAGCTTTGAAATCCAACTTACTGATGTTCCACCTACAGTAAAGACATACCCTGTACTGGTGCTCCTCTTGCTATCTTTATCACCTACCATATAAGCATCAACATATCCTTGTAGAACATTGTATGAACCTCCAAAACATAATGCATGAGTGGTAGTACCCCTCAAATACCTGAGAATCCACTGTATTGGCTTCCAATGTTCTTTACCTGGATTGTTCATATACCTACTCACAAATCCCACTGCGTGTGAAATATCTGGTCTTGTGAACACCATGGCATACATCAAGATGCCAACTGCTGATGAATAGGGAACCCTGGACATGTAATCTATCTCTTCTTGTGTCTTGGGACACATCTCCTTACTTAGTTTGAAATGGTTGGCCAAAGGTGTACTAATTGGTTTTTCATTCTGCATTCTAAACCTCTCCAACACATTTTGTATGTACTCACCCTGAGACAATGTCAATTTGTGATTTTTCGTGTCTCTTGTTATTCTCATACCAAGGATTTTCTTTGCAGCACCCAAATCCTTCATCGCAAATGAATTGGCTAACATCCTTTTGAGCACATTTATATCCTGCATGTTAGACCCTGCAACAAGCATGTCATCCACATACAATAACAACATAATATATCTTCCATTATCTACCCTCTTAAAATAAACACAATGGTCAGAATGTCATCTACTATAACCCTGCTCTGCCATAAACCTGTCAAATTTCAAATACCACTTCCTTGGAGCTTGCTTTAGGCCATACAGGCTCTTCTTCAACCTGCATACCAAATTCTCCTTCCCTTTGACCTCATACCCCTGTGGCTACTGCATATAAATATATTCCTCCAAATCCTCATGGAGAAAGGTTGTTTTTACATATAACTGTTCAAAATGAAAATCTTATACCGCCACTAGACTTGAAGTAGTTCTAATTGAAGTCATTTTAACAACAGGAGAAAATATTTCATCAAAATCTATACATTTCTTCTGTGCAAACCCCTTTACAACAAGTCTGGATTTGTACCACTTCTTTGCTCCATCTTCTTCCTTCAACCTGTAAACCCATTTATTCTGCAATGCTCTTTTACCTACAGGCAATTGAACCAAATCCCAAATCTGGTTTCTTACCAATGAGTCCATCTCCTCATTCATTCCTTGCTCCCACTTCTTTATAATTTCCACTTGCATTGCTTCTTTATAACATTCTGGTTCGCTAGAATTAGTCATCAATAAATAATACATTGAAGGAGAGTATCGTTCAAGGGATCTACTTGACCTGGTAGATATTCTAACACTTGCAGGAGTTTGAGGTACCTACTGTTGTTCTTGATTTTCTGGCACCTTTGGAACTTCATTTTCTTTAATTTCATTAAGCACTGTGTACTCTGTGTTTTCCTTTTCCCATTTCTTTCCCTACAACTGATCTTTATACATGAAATTTTCTTTGAATACCACATCTCTACTCCTAATGATTTTTGTTATTTTTATAATCCCATAAATGATAACCAAAATCATCAACCCCGTATCCAATAAAGGTACATTTCTTGGATTTAGCCTCAAGCTTTGTTCTATTTTCTTTATCAATATGGACAAATGCTTCAAAACCAAAAGTTCTCAGAAATGAGTAGTTTACCTTTTTACATGTCCATGCCTCCTCTAGAACACCACCATCAAAAGCACTTGAAGGCCCTTTTTTTATTAAGTAAACAATAGTATATACAACATCTACCCAAAACTGTAAGGGCAACCCTACATGTAATCTCATACACCTTGCACGCTCCATGATCGTCCTATTCATCCTTTATGACACACCATTTTCTTGTGGTGTTCCTGGGACTGTATTCTCTCTACGAATCCCATGGTATGAACAGTAACTATCAAACTCCTTGCCGCAGCATTCACCTCCACTATAAGATCTGAGACACTTCAACCTTTTTCCTGTCTCGTTCTCAACCAAAGCTTTCCACTTCTTAAAAGTAGCAAACACATCATATTTTTGTATAATGCAATAAACCCAAGTTTTTCTAGTTGCATCATCAATAAAAGTAACATAATAACGAGAGCCACCAAGATATTGTACATGAGCCGACCCTCATACATCTGTATGCACAAGCTCTAACTTTTCACTCTTTTTCTGTTTCCCAAACCTGGGAAATCTGACTCTCTTCTGTTTTCCATAAACATAGTTCTCACAGAATTCCAAACTTACCTACTTCATATTTGACAACAACTTCCTTGAGTGGAGAATCTGCATCCCCTTCTCACTCATGTGGCCAAGCCTATGATGCCATAATACTGTATATGTTCCCATGGAAGCTAAAGAGATAGAACAGTCGGTATTATGAGGACATAAATACAATGTACCTATCTTGTCTCCTTTTTCTATCACCATCGATCCTTTAGTGATCTTCCACCATGTTTCTCCAAATGTAGATAAACAACCACCATCTCCCAATTGCCCTGTTGAGATCATATTTATTTTCATAGTAGAAATATGCCTTATATCTTTTAGCAGCCATTCACCATTCTTTAACTTTATATGTACCTTACCCATTCCAACAATTTTATATGGTTCATCATCACCCAATCAAACATGTCCAAAATCGTCTGGAACATAATCATAAAATAATTTCCTATGGGGTGTAGCATGACATGAAGCCCCCGAATCTACTACCCAGTAATCACTAGTATTGTCTAATGCAAGAATCAAAACATTTTGTAACACATCACCTGCTACATTTTCTTACTGAGCAGTGTCTTGTTGTCCATCTCCTTTCTTCTTTAGAGATATGCAGTCTTTTTTCAGATGTCATTTCTTTCCACAGTTTTAACACTCTATCTTTCCCAGTTTGGACTTGGATTTTCCCTTCCTGGACTTGCTGTGATTACCTGGGCTCTTTCCTCTCTCCCTTTGTCTTCCCCTACTCTCCATGTTCAAGGCATTACTTGATGTCTTACCTGTGCTTTTCCTTCGCATTTCCCCCCTGAGAATAACACCAACAACATCATCAAATTTCAAAGTGTTTGAACCAAAGATAGATTTACTTACAGCCATGACCAAGCCATTCCATCTTTCTAGAAATGAACACAATATTAGAAGATCCCTAACCTCATCATCAAAGTTCACTTTTATAGAACTTAGCTAATTTGTAATTGTATTAAATTAATTTAAATGATCAGCAATAGGTCCACCTTCTGACATCTTCATATTAAATAAACGCTTCATTAGAAATACCTTGTTCGAGGATGATGGTTTTTCATACAGCTTACCCAATGCACTCATCAGAACCTCCGTTGTATTTTCTTTTGAGATACCAACAAAGCCAGGCACAACCGTATTGTTCCTAGTGCCTTTCTGTCAAGAACCTCCCATTCTCCGTCCTTCATAGTCACCGCATATTTTTCTTTTCCTCCCAAAGGTAGGAATATATCATTTTGATACAGATAGTCCTCCATTTGTATCTTCCATAACTGGTAGTTTTGGCCATTAAATTTCTCGACCTTAAACTTTCATTTTTCCGCCATTGCTCCCACTAGAACCAGGAACCCTTCTTTCCTACGAGTTTATATACCAAATAGACCTTTGGCTCTATACTAATTGTTAGAAAAAACAATATCGCAGAGAAATAACAACAAACAAGATGCAAATATAAATCACATAAAACACATTTCAAGAGAGACACCAATATAACGTGGTTCACCCAAGATGGGATACGTCTACACAGAAATTGCAATCCTTTTTATTATACCATCCAACAAAATTAAGGGATACAACCTGCATCACATCCGCTGCAACTTCCTCTTCACTCTCTCATAGTCTCCCTTCCAGAATCATAGAGATCTTTACAATGCTACAATACATTACATAGACATATTACAATGTCTTCCTTTTAAAGGGGAATTACCATGGGAAACTACGGGCTACCCAATACCATGGGCCCGCAAACTATTGGACAACAAACAACCCAAAAAATTATTTCAGGGGCTTCTCCCTGAACCCCTTTTCTTGGGGGCACTTCTCTTGGAACCCCGTGGGGTGGCGATGCCCCCCACAGCCCCCCTGTTGGGATGAGTGTATAGTCCATTTGCATAGCATATAAAAATAGGGTACAAACATGACTGAAACAACAACATCTCTGAATCAGGAAGATCGGGCTCCACAACCAACAAGGTTTATAAGAAAGATGCCAATAAAGTATTGTTGGATAGTAATAAGATTCATGGGAGTTTAGAGGTTTTGAAAAAATGACATTGGGGTTCTAATCAATCAGAGGATATTGGTGAGGCTATGTTGAAGTCTCCACAACATTAGGGTATCATTGTAATTTTGGATTGGGGGATTATTAGATGAAAATATTCAAAACATGTGTATATAAGAGATATGTGTTGGGACTATCATCAACCACTTGACTGTGAATGTTCCAATACAAGGTATGCCTACCAAGGTTCTTGACCCTATGTGTAGTATATCACCCTTGGTTAAAAATGGGGGCCATATAGTCCTTTAGAAATTAAATTTTTGAATGGTCCATTGGGTGTTCAAAGATTGGTAGAAGAACTATGGATTGACCTCGATAAGGTAGGCCTCGCTAACATGGGATCATTTCTTGAACCTCCTAGCTTTATTTCACCCTAGACCATATGGAGGATTTGGGTTCAGGGTAGTTGGATTTAGGTGAAGATTTTTTAACAAGGGAGGATTCATTGATATCCCTTGAGATCAAGAAAAGGAGATGGAAATAAGATTCATGGGTCAATTGTTGGGGAGCTAGCCCCTATGGATTTTGAGTTTAAAAAGGAGTATTAAGGGGCAGAAAGTATCATCTGTCAATGGCTCATGAAAAGGTTATCCTTGAGATGCAAGTGGGAAGACAATTATCCGTTTTGGGGGTCCTTAGAGTAGGCCAACTCATAGGGTTTGGTTTTTAATGATCCCTTTGTCTCTTAACTATAGGGGTCTGGATCAACCCTAAAGAAAATCCCTAAAAATCTTTGTAGAGACTCAAAATCCATACATCCTATTGTTACAAGAATCTATGGGTGACAGAAGTCGATTGTGTTTAGATCTTGGGAAATTTATTTATGGATGGGATTTTATTTCTTCGGATGCAAAGGATAGATTTAGAGGCTTAATCTTAGTATGGAGGACTAAAAACATAAAAAGTACTAACTCGTGGGATTTTGACTAAGGGTTCTATATGTTGGTACATGCTTGTGAGCTAGATTTGGAATTCACTCTTATAAATATTTATGGACCCTACTCTAATAGGGTTCCTTTTCTGGAAAGGTTTTTCAATTCATCACTAGAATCGTCCACAAACTATTATTAGATGGGGACATGAAATTTGCATTATGGCATACAGATATTTGGGTGGGCTCTTTTGTTTTGGAACTTTGTCATTTTTTTTTTGAGGCATATAGAAGAGAGTGGGATGATTGATATCCATCCTATTAAACTAAGACTGTCTTGGAAAACCATGAGAGTGGGGGAATGGAAGAATCTTAAAGAAACTAGATAGATTTCTTGTATTAGGACGCTTTAGGAATGATACCATGATACTTACGCAGTTGACAGGAATGGGAGGTGAGTATGGTCACTTCCTGGTCCTCTTAGAAATTGACTCAAGGGATGATAAGGACCAAAATCCTTTTAAATTTACCTCTAGTTGGATTCAAGATGAGTCTTTTATCAATATGATAAGGAAACAATGGAGATCATATGATGGTAATGGGAGAGAATCACCTACTATATAGTTCGCAACCAATTTCAGAAGGGTGAAGTAAACCTCGACATCATGGGATAATGAAAGAAGATTGAAGAAAGACAAGGAATTTAGGGAGGTAGAAAAGCTCTTAGAGGGGTTATATTTGTAGGATTTGGTGGGCTTCTCTAGTGAAGATCATAAGAAGGAAATCATTTCCCTTGAAAAAAGGAAAAGGAAACTTTTGGATGAAAGAGAAGTAGCTTGGAGACTCAAGAGAAGGGATTTATGGATAGAGAAAGGGATGGTAACACTACAAATTTTCATCAAGTAGCAAATCACAAGAGAAACATAAATGTTATTTGGAGCATGGAAGGACAAAATTGCAATAGGATAACAAGTCAAGATGCTCTAGCTAGTGAAGGGGTAAATTACTTTAAGATATTATTTAAGGAAGATGATAGGGCCACTATTGTATAGGTAGTTAATATGACATCATACTTTCCTAACATTATTAATGAGGAGGACAACGGCAATATGACAACGTTTGTTTCTAAAACTGAGTTGCTTGAGGTTATAAAATGTTTTTGAAAATAAAAAATCCCTGGACCAAATGGGTGGTATGTGGATTTTTTCATTGGTTTCTACGAAATACTTGAGGAGGACCTCCTTAGGGTAGTAGATAAGTCTAGGAGATCTAGGAAGGTCCTGGAAGCTTTCAGTTCCACCTTCAGTACATTAATTCTGAAGATTGGCATCACTCCTAGTTATGAGGAATTTAGGTTGATAGCATTGTGCAAGAACGCATACAAAATAATCTCAAAGGTCATTGCCAGAAGTGAAAAATCCCCATTCCCTAAATCTATATCTCAGGAACAATTTGGGTTTTTAGCTGGCATACATATATAGTAACATGGGTTTTGAAGGCATATGATATAGTAAATTGGTTATACTTGAGATTAATGTTAATTCATATTAGTTTCATCATGTGAATTGTAAATTGGATCATGAGCTATGTTACAACTGCATCCTTTGTGGTGTTCATAAATAGGGTAGCCACATATTTTTTCAAAACATGTAGAGGCATAAGCTAAGGATGCACATTGTCACGTATATTGTTCCTTCTAGTAGCAAAGGGGCTAAGTAGAGCAATCCTGAAGGCCAAATTTTTTGGGACCATTAAATGAATTAAATTAGTAGTACCCTTAGTTTAACCCACCTTCTCTTTGTTGATGATATTATAATTTTCTATGATGAATCCCACAGAGATCCTCAAAATCTACATGATATTATGGACCTTTATTGCACAGCTATAGGTTTGATGGTAAATTTAAGGAAGTCAACTATCTCCTATGAGAATGTTATTGAGGAAGATAAAGAACATTCTCAAATCTATTTCCCTTTGCAGAATCAAATTTGCAAGGTGGTATTAAATACCTAGGTTTCTACTTGAAGCCTAATGATTAATCAAATAAGGGTTGGGGCTAGATGATATCAAAGGTGTATAATATATTACACCAATGGTACAATAGGTGGTTGTCTAGGGGTGCATATTGGTTCGTGTTAAATATGTACTCGAGGCAATTCAAGTTTATTTGGTGTCCCTTACCTTCATACCTAAATGCATTTTGGAGAAAGTGAGAAAGATGGGTTTTCTCTTTCCGTGAACAAGTGAAAGGAAAATGAGACATTTTCCATGGGTCTCTTGGAAAACAATTGCAGCTCCTAAAGAGATGGAGGGATGGGGGATACATAATATTCATCTTTTTACAATAGCACTAACTGCAAAGGGGGTGTGGAGGCTATTGGAAGGTAGATAATTGTGGGTTAAAGTAGTGAGACAAAAGTAGATAGAACTATTATCAATTGAAGACTAGTTAAGGGCACCGATAAAATCACATAAAAACATGTTAGTGATATGGAAGGTAGTCATATTGGCATTTCCTTTAATTGGTGATTGGTTGATGTGGAAAGTGGCGGATGGCACAAGAGTGAGATTGGGTGATGACCCATGGGTTGGCTGTATGGGTAACTACAAGCTTCCTAGGGGGATGGTGGAGGAACTAAGGCCTAGGGATTTTGTTTACTTATACCCAAAAAGTTGATCCCATTAGGACAAATACTATGAACTAAGAATTGTTGGAGGTTAATAGGATGGGGTTTAATGATGTGAAGGTCCATATTTGGAATGGATATTGTGAATCTCTCTAGAATAGTCATGTGGGAATTAGAGAGGATTAAGACTCTCTAATCCGGTCCAAAAATATTGTGAGGGGTAGATACTCTCAAAATTAGGATACAAAGTATTGAAAGAGGGGGACATGCCAAAGGTAAAGTGCTAGTGGTTCGTGAGTGGTTCAAAGTAGTTTGGAAATACAAATGTCCCCTCAAAGCTAAAATTTCCATGTGGTTGTTCATCATTCAAAAGGTTCCAACATGGGATTTCATGCAAAAGAAAAGTTGGTAGGGGCATGGTAGATGTCCTCTTTGAAAGAATCCAAATGAGGATATATATCATTGACTCATCAATTGTACATACATAGGGGCAGTTTGGAATGACATTGAAAAGATGGTGGGTTTCAGGATATGTTGGAGTGGATAATATGTGGTGGAGGCACTCTCAATCTCGATTCAAAACAATATGACTAAAATGATAAGATATTTACATCTTATTATCGCATGGGGTATATCACTATCGATAAACTTTGGACTCTTTGAAGGTAACTTCCCTCCCTTGCACATTTGTACATCTCAAATCCTAGCTATATTTTCTCACTTTAAACATAATTATGATTAACTGAATGAGAGTGGTAAACCATGAGAATATTGACAAAGAAGGGGCATGGGATTACTTCGATGGTGTTGATTAGGGAAACTCATTCTTAGGAAGGGCAAGGGTAATATTATATCTTCCTAGTAATCACTGGTTCAAGTTTCAAGCAGGGTTAGGCTTATCCACAAACAACAAAGCTAAGTTATTGACTTTGAAGTTGATTTTAAGACTGACAACCACAAAACAGGTTCAAAAAATCCAAATAGTGAGGGATTCACTTTTTATCGTTGAATGGATGAAAGGATCAAGAGCTCTTGAAAACATATGGCTTGGGGTTTTCTTTAAAGAAGTCATGAAAACTAAAAATTATTTTGATAATGTCACCTGTATGCATGTATATAGGGAAATGATTGTGATTGCAAATGGCCTTTCCAAAGAAGGTTCAAATATAACACCTGGAAGATGGCATATCTGGGAAATTTTGAATGAAATTCTCAAGGAGCATGATTTATGATCTTTTATTTACATCTAATTTTTTATGGGTCATACAATAGTTTACTCCTTTTTGTTGTATCATATTATTAAAAACACTTCGGATAGAATATGTTAGAACCTAATTATTATATGATACCTAATGGGGTGATTGTTATCAACTATGGACAATTGATTTTGCTTACTTTATATTGTGATTGGGAGGATTGTATTGAGTTTGGAAACTTTCTTTCCAATCCTTTCAAATTTTTGCTATGTACTTATCTTTTAAATTCAGAAGGGTTGTTAATGGTGGATTTTAGGGATAGGATAAAAAACTCTTTGGAGAAATGTTCAATATGTTTTAGTTTTGCATATCATGCCTGGATAATGGCTATCTATCATATATATGATATGTATGAATAACTAAAAAATAGATTGAAAAATGTGATTTTATTGATATCAATAAACTTGTGATTTTTTTATTGAGAAAAAAACTAATGACATAATAATTAAAAAATATTTAGTAAAAACTAAATTTAAAAAGGACTGAAAACATCTTTTTAAAAACAAACCTACTTAAAAAAAAAAAAATTAAAATAATAACAATAAATCGTTGTGGCCAATTGAGTTTAGCCTGAGTGGTTTGAGGGATGGAGTATTATCCTCCCCGCCTAGGTTCAATTCCTACTAGTGACATGCTAAGATCTTAAATGAGTAACTGTCAAAAAACCTCAAGCTTCTACAAAGTTTGGTTTACCTTGGTTACCATCCTCGAAATGAGGGGAAGTACCTGGTGGGTTTCCCCAGGACTACTTTCCATAAAAAAAAAGAATAAATGGTTGTGGGCATTCCAACTAGATGGAACCCCCATGCATCCAATAATAAACTAAGTAGGAGTGCATGGTAGTAATGAGGAGAACTTCCCTCCAGACTATTTGCAGGTGAGGAGCAACGGTGGATGGGATGGGAGTTAGGTGCTTGCAATGAAAGAAGTTGGAAGTAGTAACATGCCTTGTCTGTTAAATGATGGTTAGGAGAAATGGTGCCCAAATAGGCAAGTGGACTTTGAGTGTGAAGGAAATGATAGAAAAAACTCGATGGAGGCTCAACCAGATGAAAAGGAGGTGGAAGGGAAAAAATCCCAACACTCTGTATGTCACTCTATTTAACTAGTGGATATATATACTTTGGTGTCATCTCGATCCAAGCGAGAATCACATACCTAGGCTCAACTATTTGGAAAGCAAGGCTCTCCTCCCCAATGATATTTTCTGTTTCAAGAGGCATTCACGTTTGTGATTCACCAAAGTAGAATGGTGGGTGGAGGCAGAGGTTGCAAGTTGAGGAAGAGAAGAAGAATTTCATCCCAATCATGGGTACATTGGGGGTCGAGGAGGTAGTAGTTGTTTATATGGAACAAATTTTGGGAGAAATTAAGGATCAGGTAACCAAAGCTGAAGTCTTGTTTAAGTCTGAAAAAATAGAGTTGGGTACTAAGCAATTTGTTGAAGAAATGAATGCATGGGTGAGGGACAACAGCTATACCAGAACAAGAAAGACCAAATACTATAAGACCTTTGCCCTCTACTGGAAAATGAAGTCATTGGTCGACAAGGTTCTGTTAGATTATCAAGAGGAACACAACAAAATATTGCTCTAAATGGATGAAATTCAAGAACAAATTAGGCAAGTAGTGGAAAGGCAAAACATCATTCTCAAAGCCATTACTAGTTTTTTTGTTTGCAGCTCTAGGTTTTTCCTTGGCTCCTACTTTGGGACCTGAAATATCTCTAGAGTCCTCTTGTGGGAAAGAGGTGCCTCACATAACCATTTCTGATGATGAAGTTGAATACTAGTTAATGTTTTTTGATGTCTAGTTTTTGGTTCAGTAAATAACTAACCTATATCTGGAGGTACTTTTTTGGTTCAGTAAATAACATAAGTATGGTCTAGGCATAGTAAGTACCTCCAGATATAGGTTAGTTATTTACGAATCATAGTAGGTCTCTGCAATTATGGTCTGAAACAGGTGTTTGTTCTATGGACAACAAATAAAAGTCTGTTATTTTATCTTTGATCGGGCTTCCCTTGGAGAAGACCCAAACTACTACTTTCTATATATTTTGTTTAAAGTAATATAATCACCTAAAACTTATATATATAATTAATTAATTAATTAACAATATTAAAACCAATGAAAAATAAATATAATTTAAAAAACAAAAAAAAAACACATTTTCGAGTGGGACTGTTTCCTTCTCTTGTGTGACTAGCGTATACCTCCATCATGCGCTTTCCATGCATCTATCTCCACACATTTTCGAGAAGACCCCACATTCCTGCTAAATTTCTCCTGCGTCGTTCTATGCAACCTATCCATTCATTCATGGTCTCAGCGAATTATCATCTCTGTGTTAGTCATATACTTTCCCTCTCATTCATGCGGCCTTTGCAGTAAGCACGACCTCCTTGCCACTTTGAATATTCTCTAGGTACACATGTAGATTCCAGATCCTTTCCATATTTCACATTTCTTTCATATAAGCGTGGTTATGTCTATCGTGATGGTCGAGGTGCTATAACTTCGCGAGTTGTGGGTAAGCAGTTTTATTGAAAGAGAAGTATGTGAAAGCTCCTGAAGATTCAGACGTCTATGCGTATCACTAAATATGGAACTGAGTGAGGATTTGGTTGCTTGCATTGACTACCTGAAGACTGAGTTCATTCCTTGCTAGTGACGTAGCGCAATGTGTTGAAGACCTTCAAACATGTGTGAAGAAGCTCGTCGCTGCATTACCACCGTCGAAGACTTATAGAGAGGCCGCTGCCAGTTGTTTGAAGAACTATTGAAGATTTAATAAGAATCTCAAGCCAATAAAGAAGAGTCACAAATTTGAAGATTTCCTTTGATAATAAGGTATGAAGACTGAAATTTAAAGCTGAGACTTGCGTGGACTCTCTCCATCTCTCTGGACTGAGCTGTATATTGCAACCTCTCTCTGAAGAAACCTTTGGTGAAGATTCTTTGGAAAGCTACATTGTCATCAGTGGTGACACATGAGGAATAGTATTTTAGTTATTGCTGCATACATATATATTTCACTTTAAATTGATGCCTTGAAGGTTACAGTTTGATAGGGGAATGAATGGATTATGAATACCGTTTGCAGACATGCATCCTGTAGATGTTCACACACTTATTTTATTTAGGACATCTGCTTAGAAAGCATTGCATTATTCAAGTTTTGTCATTAGGTTGAAGACTAGAAATTGCTAAAGATATTGTGTCTGCAGTTTGTTATGGGCATATGAGAATTGGTTTCCCATGGTTCTATAATCTTAGAAGATTTGGATTGCCTTTATCGCAAAAGACTACCGGGAGATTTGCATTCTCATTGATGGAAAGGTTGTGTTGCAGAATTGAATAGAGTTGCAGAATTGATTTGTTTGCATAGTAAAACAGAATTGGATTTGCATTTTAGTGTTTTAGAATTGTTTTAATGGTGATGCAAATGCAGACCTGCATAGTGCACATTGTATGCTAGATTGATAACTCTTTCTCTAGCCATCAGTTATGCTTCATCTAATTGACAGAAGTGAGCTTGCAAAGAAGATTCAAGATCAGTTTGGTGCAAATGCATGAAGAATCCAAGCAAGTTTGCAGTTGTTGCTACAACTGCTCCAAAAGAAGAGAAATTCTACATCACTAAGGTATAGCAGATTCATCATTCAACTTCATGTACGTAACTTGTAGACTGTGTTTTTTTGTAAGTTCTAGTATGTGTTTTGGTACTTGCATTTGTGTTTTGTGTACAATACCAAACTTCAGTTAAGTTGAGCTACACATTGTATGTGGGTGCATATTTGGCTGAAACCTACACCCCATTTTTTTAAGTTTGAATCTGCTGAAACTATGCTTGTAAAGGGCAGATTTGCAAGAAGCCCTCAGTCTGATTGAGTCCTTGTACTTGGCCCTACCTGCACAAGTATGCCTCAAATTGTATCCAGAATGTCTAATACAGAAGAAACATTAGAGCTGTTGAATACTCTAGTACATTCAGCTGCAGATGACTCAATCACAATCAACAAAGGCACACTCCAAACTGTCATTAATCAACTGCATAATTTTAAATCCATTGAGGAAGATGCGCAACACAATAATGGACATTTTGAACTAGTGCTTGTTCAAAATAACCTCTTGTTTGAAGATGATTCCTATTAGCTTCCATAAAATAATGAAATAATGTCAGATGTACAACCTATTCAGAGTTACAGATGCCAACAATGTGACAGAGTTGGCCATATGAAAGATCACTATTTTGATCTTCATCCTTGTTTGTATTGTGGGAAGCACAACCATTCTTCAGATCAGTGTGTGAAGCTGAAGAAACCTGCAAGAGTGAAACTTGCAGTAGATTATTGTACAACTTCTTACTTTGTACCTGACATGGGGGAACCTGATGTCAGGATTCAAGTTTCAAAGCCTTGTCCCTCTGACAACAAACACTTACAACCTTCCTCAAGTAAGTCATATCAAGCGATCCCAATCCATATTGAGTTTGGAAAGCCACTAGATTCAGAGATACCTGATTCTGATATACATGTATTCTGAAGACAGAAGAGATATACATGACATAGAGTACTCACGTGTTTTGTGTCTAGTTGTGACACCATGAGACTCTCCACTTCTCACATTTTTCCTGACAGGGGGGAATGAAGACCATCAGTAAAAATAAAGTGAGTGCAAGCGAGTCGGAACAACCAATCCTATGAAGAGCTCTGTTCGGCTGAGCTCCAGAGTTGGTGGTCATCCTTAAACCACCGATATCGAGAGCACCTTAATCCGGATTTATGCAGGAACGCAACAGAATACACAAATATCCAGAAAAATAAAGATGTAGCGGAAATAACACTTCATTTCATTAATCAAAGAACTGAAACTTGTTTACATACAGGATGGAAATAAACTAGCTAAAGTGTTGGTAGCTTATCTCTGAGAAGAGATGTGGCGGCTACATGCCTCTGAACTCTGTGTTACAATGACGCTCAAAGGCCTATATATTATTGATAAACAAGGGAAACCCTACACATCCAAAAACCTAACCCTAGGAGGTGACACGCCACACTATGGGCCCCGTTGGGTAACTTGGTACATCAATTTCTCGGGGTCGTAACTTTGGCATACTACCTCCGTTTGACGCACATGATACATCGTTAGAAATATTTATTCAAGGACTACATCCATAAACAACAAATGTCAAGTCTAGAAGGAATGGACTCGATATTTTCCAGACCATCAGATGTTCATAAAACGTCGTTTAGGGCCTCAAAACGGCTCCGAAAGTTTAGGACCCGAAAACTGCCAAAAATAGTAAATTGTGCTACAATTAAGGAAACTGAAAAGCTGAAGAAACAATGGTGGGGGTCCAAGTGGAATAGGCAGGTGGCCACCAATATCCTCCTGGATCATTCCTCCCCCCTTAGGAAGCAATGGTCCCCATTACGTTGAGTCCCTCCATGAGATGAGGAAACTTCTGCTGAACTTGGTCCTTGGTGAGCCACTTTCCCTAGTGAAGGAGTTAGCATGCTTTGACAACTCGATACAACTGGATCTTCTGTTAGCGAGTGTTCTTGATCTGTGTGTCCATAATCCGATCAGTTGTGGCTTGTTCCATGCAGTCTGGGTTTAACTCTGCTGGTGTGAGTTGTTCTGACACGTCTGATGTGTCCAATAGAGGTGGAAAGTAGGGTCGAAGGCGGTCCACATTGAACACTAGGTGCAGACCAAGGAATGGTGCAATACTGAGCTCAAAGGCATTGTCCCCGACAACCTTGGTGATGGTGTATGGCCCATATCGGAGTGGGCAAAGCTTGCGGTGGGGTCCAGCGAGGCGCTCCTTCTGCAAATGTAGCCACACTTTGTCTCCCACCTGGAAGTTGTGTGGCACCCGATGTTGATCATGTCGCTGCTTGTACTTAGCATTGGATATGTCCAATATGTCATGAACCTATTGGCGAATGTGCTAAATGCGCTCAATGAAGTTGTTCGCCTTGGAAACTTCAGACTGGACTTGAGCCGAATCAGTCTAAGTAGCTGCAAATGGCATGGCCACATCAATGGGACATAGTGGCTGGAATCCCAAGCCCACCTGAAAGGGGCTGTGGTCGGTTGAGCTGTGGAGGGCCCGGTTATAGATATGTTGTACATAGGGGAGGCTCTCATCCCATGTGCGTGGATGCTTTGAGTTGTACATGCGCAAAATGTGGACGATCATCCTGTTGACGACTTCTGTCTGGCCATCAGTTTGGGGATGGAAAGCTGTGGACTTTGTGAGCTTGGTGTCTAGCATTGACCATAGGTTGGACCAGAATGTACTAAGGAACCTGCTGTCCCGATCTGAGATGATAGACTGTGGGATCCCAAAGTGTACCCACACTCATTCAAAGAAGAGTTTAGCAGTGGCTTCTATTGTGATATTCTTCTTGCAAGCCGCCATTATGGTCCTCTTTGAGAATCTGTCGACGACCACGAACACACAGTCGTTGCCATGCTTAGTAGAAGGAAGGCTCGACATGTAATCCATGGATATGGATTCCCAAGGTTGACTAGGAGTAGGCAACGGAGTATAGAGGCCTTGCTTCTTGATGGACGGTTTGGCAATGGCGCAGGCAGTGCAAGATCGGATGTACTTCCCGACGTCCTGTCAAAGGTTCGGCCAATAGAAATACTTCTGCAGTAATGCCACTGTTTTCTCGACGCCAAAATGCCCAGCAACCCGACTGTAGTGCGCTTCCCAAATCATCTTGGCACGCTCGCTTGAAGGAACACAAAGGTGTCCCATGTGACATAGTAGTGCATCTTGGAGGTGAAAATTTGGAACTTGGCTGCTGTTGGCTGCTTTTTGGACAGACCCAGGTTTTCAAGAGGTGCAGCAACAAACACCCCTTGGCACACTGGCCCTTTCGGCAACGAGCTGCGCAGCAGCCCGAGGTCTCACCCGAAGTGGCTATGGGGGGGCTAAGGAATCAGGTTTCCTTAACCTAGGCGAGGTGGAGACTAATATTCTCCCTTCCCTTCCGATAGGACACCTTGGAGCAGAACGTCTTACTCTTCCGTAGACCTCTCAGCGCGGCAGTGCTGGAGCTCACTCTTACCAGCCTAGCTGCGCGGTATCTCCGCACCTGCGCACGAGGCGTTTACCCACTACGTCCGATATACTATATCGTTTCTGGCCTTGCGCCACAGCGCAGTAACACACTCCTCAAGCGCGGCGGCGATAGTGTTCTACAGACTCCTTCGACACTGCACGAGTATAACTTCTAAGGGAGCTTCAAGGACTTACTTTATATATTCGTTCATAAAGATAGCAAAACATTCATGTAAACATAGATAGTAAAACATAGACATGCATTCACGTAAACATCACCATAACAACAAGAATCATGTGGTTCGCCTCCACGGGGAAATCACATCCACGGGAACTGTATTTTGTATTATCTTGAGATGGGAATTACACAGTTCTGCTGCGCACACAGCTGCAGCCTTAGATCTTTCTGGGAAACTCCACGCACACAGCTGGGAGCCCTTCTCTTAGATCTATTCTCTTCTTCTATAGAGATTACAATGACTCAGACATCAACTTAGACTGTCTGTAACTCAGCGACTAGCTCTACAGCTATCCAATTCTAACTCTCTTACCTTCTAACCAACCCATCTCTAACCTTTTTCCCTTTACAATTACACATATATATAGGTGGCCCTGAGGGTCGCACCTTTACAAAACTGTGGGCCTTTCCCAACAGTGATCCCCAAAAACCCTAACCATTGACACGGCTAGGTGTACTGTAGGCGCCCCTTGCAGTCACGTCACAGCTTCCTGCAGGCTCCGTGATTTTCGGCACAGATCGCGGGTATGGGCGCCGCTTCATCGTTCTTTGCTCCATGTCCTTTGTCTTCAATGCTTCGGCCCGTTGCTCTTCCTTGGTCCGAGCAACCATAACTTCTGTACTTAGCCTTAATTAGGGTAGCTGAGCCCTCTATTCCGTCGCTTCCTTCATTTACTGTGGTGGTTGAGCTTTCTACTCGACCACATTTACTCTTCTTTGGCTTGTGCGCGCGAGCTACACGATTTTCGGCCCGCGCTCTGCGGTGATCTCGTCCATCTGGCGCCGTACCGCGCACTATTCACTTCTGCCAAAAATGGTGCTTTTCCTCAAAATTAGCACTTTTCCTTCAAAACTTAGTGCTTTTCCCCCAAAATTGGCAGCTTTGCCATAGCTGCGGCCTATGCTCCAACAACTGCCCTCCAAGAGTCTCTTGTATGTGTGGCTAAATTCTAGATCGCTCTGGTAGAGAAGCGGCCAATCAGAAGTCTCGTGCCCACAAGAGTTGAGCACGGTGATTATTGCCATGATCGGTGGTCGACTGAGGCAGTCTGCAACATTATTGGTGCTTCCCTTCTTGTACTTGATGTTCAAATGAAACTGTTGTAGATATGTGGACTACTTCCGATGGCGATCGTTCTGTAACTTCCCTTGGGTTTGTATGAACTGCAGGGGTCGACGGTCTGTGTGGATAATCGTTTCCTTCCCCAAAATGTAATGCTTCCATTGTCGGCAAGCCCGTACAATGGAATACATCTCTTTGTCATAAGTGGGATATTTGCGGACTGTGTCAGACAATGTCTCACTATGATATGCCACTGGATGCCCTTGTTGAGTAAGGACTGCCCCAATAGCATAGTCAAAGGCATCTATCTCGATCTCAAATGGTTGTTGCAAGTCTGGTAATGTGAGCACTGGGGCACAACAGAGGCGATGTTTCAACTCTATGAACGCCTTCTATTGAGTTTTCGACCAGAATAATTTTGCTTTCGCTCCTCCCTTGGTGACTTGACTCAAGCGCCAAGTGATATGAGAGAATCCCAACACGAACCTGCGGTAGAAATTAGCAAGACCCAGAAAGCTGCGAAGCTCTGTTAGAGTGGTTGGGGTTGGCCAATCCCGAATGACTTGGATCTTGGTTAGATCCACATGCACCCCCCACTCATCAATAATGTATCCCCGATACTGAACCTGGGTCATGCCAAAAGTGCACTTGTCCAAATTGGCACATAACTTGTGCTTCCGCAGTGTTTGGAGGACCTGTTGGATGTGGTGGAGGTGCTCTTCCCAAGTATGGTTGAAGATTAGGATGTCATCCAAGTACACTACTACAAATGAGTTGGTGAATGGTCGCAAGATGTCGTCCATCAGTCTCATGAAGGTTGCGGGAGCATTCATCAGCCAGAAAGGCATGACCAACCATTCAAAAAGGCCCTACTTAGCTTCAAAGGCAGTCTTCCACACATCAGTCGGTTCGATCGGTACCTGGTGATACCCGGACTTTAAGTCAATCTTGCTGAAATATTTTGCCCCTTTAAGTTGGTCCAGGAGATCATCAATTCGGGGGATCGGGTACCTATTCCAGACAGTGATCTTGTTCAGCGCCCGATAGTCAATACAGAGTCTCCAAGTCCCATCCTTCTTCTGTACCAACACGATCGGGCTCCCACAGGGCGATGAAATTGGCCAGATGTGACCCTTCTGCAGCAGCTCCTGAATCTGCCTCTTGATTTCATCGTTCTCCAGAACAGAGCGTCGATAGATCGGTCCAGTTGGAAGCGGCACACCTGGGGTCAGATCGATGGGGTGCTTGACCTGACAGTGCAGAGGCACCCCTGTGGGTGAGGTGAATATGTCCCGGTACTTCGCCACGACCTTGTCCATTTGTTCTTGTCAGGAGGAGGAGCCCTATTTGGAGGCTGTGGCCACGATGTTCTTCTTGCCCTGAGGGCGGATCATCAAGAAAACAAATTTCCCGGTTTTGGAAATGAGCTTACTGCATTGTTTTGCAGTAACCAAAGAGATAGCGGCAGGTGGTGGTACCTTTGGTATCCTATCCAACTTATTTCCCAACGTAATAATAACAGTGCGAGGCCGAGACTCATACACAACATGTCGCTTCCATAAGTATGGTTGGCCTAATAATACATCGCAAACATCAAGAGGAGCAATGTCACATAATACCTCATCGGTGAACGGCTTGATGATGTAGGGAAGGCGGCACTACTAGCTGACACGAATATCCTGTCCTTGGTGAAGCCACCTGATGGTGTACGGCTGCGGGTGTGTTGTGGTCGGCAAGCCCAACCGCTTCATGACCTCTGCTGAAATGAGGTTCTTTTGGCTCCCACTGTCGACAATGAACTGTAGCGAGGAACCCTTTACCCACATCTGGGAGTGGAAGAGATGCTCCTCCTCCTCTGAATCTTTTGGTTCTTCCTTTTGGATCTTCGTGGTGGCAACGGTGGCGTTGGGATTTGCATTGATAGTCTTCTTCCCTCTGTCATTCCCCTTCTCGGGTTCTGATTCAGTGTCAGAGTATGCATCTGATTCCGAAGCCTTTATCTCAGCCACCAGTGACTGCTTGGCCCGACACTCACTTGTGTTGTGAGTGGGACTCTTATGGAACTCACACCACTTTCCCACTTCCTTCTTCGGCTTCGCAGTGTTGCTCTTTGCTTGAGGCTTTGGAAAGTTTTCTTGATTCACCATGCCTTGGATTTGTCCTTGGTTCTGCGGTTTGGGGGCACCTTTCGGTTGCTTCTGATTCGCAGATCCAAAGTCTCGCTTCTTCTGTTTGAATTTTTGCTCAATTTTGGCAGCATACCGGTATGCCGTACCAAGCGAGGAGATATCGAGGAACTCCATTTCCTCCTGAATGTATCTATGCAGACAAATGCAGTACTTCAGCACCAAATGTTTCTCTGAATCTTTGATACCCAACTTGGTGCGCAGGGTATGGAACAGATTCGTCAGCTCATGCACATCTTGATCTCTTTGCTGCCGCAGCGTAGTCCATTGTATGTACTTGTCCTCATAGCTCCCCACTGGATAATACTGTTCCTTTATGGCATCTCGGAAAGAATTCCAAGTGGGTAGGACCGAGAACAGAGAGGGTTCCTCCTCATCCTTTCTCTCACAGTAGGTTTCCCACTAGTCCTTGACATGGGGGGCGGCTTTGAGTAGTGAAAAAGTAATCTTTTCCCAGTCGAAAAAGTCATGAACTGAGAAATATCCTTCTAATAGATTCAACCATCTATCTACGGCATCTGCATCTATTCAGCCATCAAATATGGGAATGTCAAAGTTTGCTTGTACCTTAAAAGGAGTTGCGCCTCCAGAGTGGCTGCTAGATGCAGATGCGTTGCCAGTGGGAAGTCGTTGAAGGATCTAGGCGAAGTTATCCATCATCGCGTTCCTTTGTTTTTCAAGGGCCTCCCCAAGCAACATTTTGATTGGATCTTCTGTGCCCTCGTCTTTCTTTTCGTCCCCCATGGGCGGCCGTCGGGGTTTGCGAGGCTAATCTTGCAAAAGTTCAACCAGATCGAGCCCTAACTCCTTATACCCTGCCCTCATTGGGGACATGCAAAGAAGGATCGAGAAAGAGCAGATTGATCTAATACCACTAATCCAAATTTATGCAGCAACGCAACAGAATACACAAATATCCATAAAAACAAAGATGCAGCGGAAATAACACTTCATTTCATTAATCAAAGAACTGAAACTTGTTTACATACATGATGGAAATAAACTAGCTAGAGTGATGGTAGCTTATCTCTGAGAAGAGATGTGGCGGTTACATGCCTCTGAACTCTATGTTATAATGAGGCTCGAAGCCCTATATATTATTGAGAAACAAGGGAAACCCTACACATCCAAAAACCTAACCCTAGGAGGTGAAACGCCACACTATGGGCCCCGTTGGGTAACTTGGTACATCAATTTCCCGGGGTCGTAACTTTGGCATACTACCTCCGTTTGACGCACATGATACATCATTAGAAAGATCTATTCAAGGACTACATCCTTTAGTGGATAATATCAAATCTGTTCCACCATCAGATGCTGAAAAAACGTCATTTAGGGCCTCAAAACGGCTCTGGAAGTTTAGGACCCGAAAACTGCCAAAAATAGTAAATTGTGCTACAATTAAGGAAACTGAAAGGCTGAAGAAACAATGGTGGGGGTCCAAGTGGAATAGGTGGGTGGCCATCAATATCCTCCTGGATCATTCCTCCCCCCCTTAGGAAGCAATGGTCCCCATTGCGTTGAGTCCCTCCATGAGATGAGGAAACTTCTGTTAAACTTGGTCCCTAGTGAGCCACTTTCCCTGGTGAAGGAGTTGGCTTGCTTTGACAACTCGATACAACTGGATCTTCTGTTGGCAGTTGTTCTTGATCTATGTATCCATAATCCGATCAGTTGTGGCTTGTTCCATGCAGTCTGGGTTTAACTCTGTTGGTGTGAGTTGTTCTGCCACGTCTGATGTGTCAAATAGAGGTGGAAAGTAGGGTCGAAGGCGGTACACATTGAACAATGGGTGTAGACCAAGGAATGGTGGAATACTGAGCTCGAAGGCATTGTCCACGACAACCTTGGTGATGGTGTATGGCCCATATCGGAGCGGGTGAAGCTTGCAGTGGGGTCCGACCAGGCGCTCCTTCTGAAAATGTAGCCACACTTTGTCTCCCACCTGGAAGTTGTGTGGCACCTGATGTTGATCATGTCGCTACTTGTACTTAGTATTGGATCTTTCCAATATGTCATGAACCTGTTGGCGAATGTGTTGAATGCGCTCAATGAAGCTGTTCGCCTTGGAAACTTCAGACTGGACATGAGCCGAATCAGTCTGAGTAGCTGCAAATGGCATGGCTACGTCAATGGGACATAGTGGCTGGAATCCCAAGCCCACCTGAAAGGGGCTGTGGTCGATTGAGCTGTGGAGGGCCCGATTATAGCTATGTTGTACATAGGGGAGGCTCTCATCCCATGTGCATGGATGCTTTGAGTTGTACATGTGAAAAATGTGGACAATCATCCTGTTGATGACCTCTGTCTGGCCATCAATTTGGGGATGGAAAGCTGTGGACTTTGTGAGCTTGGTGTCTAGCATTGACCATAGGCTGGACCAGAATGTACTAAGGAACTTGCTGTCCCGATCTGAGATGATAGACTGTGGGATCCCAAAGTGTACCTACACTCGTTCAAAGAAGACTTTAGCAGTGGCTTCTGCTGTGATATTCTTCTTGCAGGCCGCCATTATGGCCATCTTTGCGAATCTGTTGACGACCACGAACACACAGTCGTTGCCGTGCTTAGTATAAGGAAGGCCTGACATGTAATCCATGGATATGGATTCCCAAGGTCGACTAGGAGTAGGAAACGGAGTATAGAGGCCTTGCTTCTTAATGGACGGTTTGGCAATGGCACAGGCAGTGCAGGATCGGATGTACTTCTCGACGTCTTGTTGAAGGTTCGGCCAATAGAAATACTTTTGCAGTAATGCCACTGTTTTCTCGACGCCGAAATGCCCAACGACCTGGCTGTAGTGCGCTTCCCAAATCATCTTGGCACACTCGCTTGAAGGAACACAAAGGTGTCCCATGTGACATAGTAGTGCATCCTGGAGGTGAAAATTTGGAACTTGGTTGCCCTCCAAGAGCCTTTTGTATGTGTGGCTGAATTCTGGATCGCTCTGGTAGAGAAGCGGCCAATCAGAAGTCTCGTGCCCACAAGAGTTGAGCACGGTGGTTATTGCCACGATCGGTGGTCGGCTGAGGCAGTCTGCAACATTATTGGTGCTTCCCTTCTTGTACTTGATGTTCAAATGAAACTGTTGTAGATATGTGGACCACTTCTGATGGCGATCGTTCTGTAACTTCCCTTGGGTCTGTATGAACTGCAGGGGTCGGTGGTCTATGTGGATGATCGTTTCCTTCCCCAAAATGTAATGCTTCCATTGTCGGCAAGCCTGTACAATGGAATACATCTCTTTGTCATAAGTGGGATATTTGTGGACTGTGTCGGACAATGTCTCACTGTGATATGCCACTGGATGCCCTTGTTGAGTAAGGACTACCCCAATAGCATAGTCAGAGGCATCTGTCTCGATCTCAAATGGTTGTTGCAAGTCTGGTAATGTGAGCACTGGGGCACAATAGAGGCGATGTTTCAACTCTACGAACGCCTTCTGTTGAGTTTTCGACCAGAAGAATTTTGCTTTCGCTCCTCCCTTAGTGACTTGACTCAAGGGCCAAGTGATATGAGAGAATCCCAACACGAACCTGCGATAGAAATTAGCAAGACCCAGAAAGCTGTGAAGCTCTGTTAGAGTGGTTGGGGCTGGCCAATCCCGAATGACTTGGATCTTGGTTGGATCCACATGCACCCCCCACTCATCAATAATGTATCCCAGATACTAAACCTGGGTCATGCCAAAAGTGCACTTGTCCAAATTGGCACACAACTTGTGCTTCCGCAGTGTTTGGAGGACCTGTTGGATGTGGTGGAGATGCTCTTCCCAAGTCTGGCTGAAGATCAAGATGTCATCCAAGTACGCTACTACAAATGAGTTGGTGAATGGCCGCAAGATGTCGTCCATCAGTCTCATGAAGGTTGCGGGAGCATTCGTCAGCCCAAAAGGCATGACCAACCATTCAAAAAGGCCCTCCTTGGCTTTGAAGGCAGTCTTCCACACATCGGTTGGTTCGATTGGTACCTGGTGATACCCGAACTTTAAGTCGATCTTGCTGAAATATTTTTCCCCTTTAAGTTGGTCCAGGAGGTCATCAATCCGGGGGATTGGGTACCTATTCCGGACAGTGATCTTGTTCAGCGCCCGATAGTCAATATAGAGTCTTCAAGTCCCATCCTTCTTCTGTACCAACACGATCGGGCTCCCACAGGGCGATGAACTTGACCGGATGTGACCCTTCTGTAGCAGCTTCTGAATCTGCCTCTTGATTTCATCGTTCTCTAGAACAGAGCGTCGATAGATTGGTCCATTTTGCAGCGGCGCACCTGGGGTCAGATCGATGGGGTGCTTGACCTGACAGTGCAGAGGCACCCTTATGGGTGAGGTGAATATGTCCCGGTACTTCGCCACGACCTTGTCCATTTGTTCTTGTCAGGCGGAGGAGCCCTGTTTGGAGGCTGTGGCCACGATCTTCTTCTTGCCCTGAGGGCAGATCAGCAAGAAAACAAATTTCCCGGTTTTGGAAATGAGCTTACTGCATTGTTTTGCAGTAACCAAAGTGATAGCTGCAAGTGATGGTACCTATGGTATCCTGTACAACTTATTTCCCAATGTAATAATAACAGTGCGAGGCCGAGACTCATACACAGCATGTCACTTCCATAAGTATGGTTGGCCTAATAATACATCACAAACATCAAGAGGAGCAATGTCACATAATACCTCATCGGTGAAGGGCTTGATGCTGTAGGGAAGGTGACACTACTGGATGACGCGGATATCCCGTCCTTGGTGAAGCCACCCGATGGTGTACGGTTGCGGGTGTGCTGTGGTCGGCAAGCCCAACCGCTTCATGACCTCTGCTGAAATGAGGTTCTTTTGCCTCCCACTGTCGACAATGAACTGTAGCGGGGAACCCTTTACCCACATCTGGGAGTGGAATAGACACTCCTCCTCCTCTGAATCTTCTGGTTCTTACTTTTGGATCTTCGTGGTGGAAACGGTGGCATTGGGATCTGCATCGATAATATTCTTCCCTCTGTCATTCCCCTTCTCGGGTTCTGATTCAGTGTCAGAGTATGCATTTGATTCAGAAGCCTTTATCTCGGCCACCAGTGACTGCTTGGCCCGATACTCACTTGTGTTGTGAGTGGGACTCTTATGGAACTCACACCACTTTCCTGCTTCCTTCTTCAGCTTCGCAGTGCTGCTCTTTGCTTGCGGCTTTGGAAATTTGTCTTGAGTCACCATGCCTTGGCTTTGTCCTTGGTTCTGCGGTTTGGGGGCACCTTTCGGTTGCTTCTGATTCGCAGATCCAAAGTCTTGCTTCTTCTGTTTGAATTTTTGCTCAATTTTGGCAGCATACCGGTATGCCATACCAAGTGAGGAGATATCAAGGAACTCCATTTACTCCTGAATGTATCTGTGCAGACAACTGCAGTACTTCAGCACCAAATGTTTCTCTGAATCTTTGATACCCAACTTGGTGCGCAAGGTATGGAATAGATTCATCAGCTCATGCACATCTTGATCTCTTTGCTGCCGCAGCGTAGTCCATTTTATGTACTTGTCCTCAGAGCTCCCCACGGGATAATACTGTTCCTTTATGGCATCTCAGAAAGAATTCCAAGTGGGTAGGACCGAGAACAGAGAGGGTTCCTCCTCGTCCTTTCTCTCACAGTAGGTTTCCCACCAGTCCTTGACATGGGGGGCGGCTTTGAGTATTGAAGAAGAAATCTTTTCCCGGTCGGAAAAGTCATGAACTGAGAAATATCCTTCTAATAGATTCAACCATTTATCTACGGTGTCTGCATCTATTCGGCCATCAAATATGGGAATGTCAAAGTTTACTTGTACCTTAAAAGGGGTTGCACCTCCAGAGTGGCTGCTAGATGCAAATGCGCTGCCAGTGGGAAGTCATTGAAGGATCTAAGCGAAGCTATCCATCATCACGTTCCTTTGTTTTTCAAGGGCCTCGTCGAGCAACATTTTGATAGGATCTTCTGCGCCCTCGTCTTTCTTTTCGTCCCCCATGGGCGGCCGTCGGGGTTTGCAAGGCTGATCTTGCAAAGGTTCAACCAGATTGAGCCCTAACTCCTTATACCCTACCCTCGTTGGGGACATGCAAAGAAGGATTGAGAAAGAGCAGATTGCTTTGATACCACTAATCTAGATTTATGCAAGAACGCAACATAATACACAAATATCCATAAAAATAAAGATGCAGCAGAAATAACACTTCATTTCATTAATCAAAGAACTGAAACTTGTTTACATACAGGATGGAAATAAACTAGCTAGAGTGCTGGTAGCTTATCTCTGAGAAGAGATGTGGCGGCTACATGCCTCTGAACTTTGTGTTACAATGACGCTCGAAGGCCTATATATTATTGAGAAACAAGGGAAACCCTACACATCCAAAAACCTAACCCTAGGAGGTGAAACGCCACACTATGGGCCCCGTTGGGTAACTTGGTACATCAATTTCCCGGGGTCGTAACTTTGGCATACTACCTCCGTTTGACGCACATGATACATCGTTAGAAATATCTATTCAAGGACTACAGCTATAAATAGACTAGACAGTATCCGGACCATCAGATGCTGAAAAAACGTCATTTAGGGCCTCAAAACGGCTCTGGAAGTTTAGGACCCGAAAACTGCCAAAAATAGTAAATTGTGCTACAATTAAGGAAACTGAAAAGCTGAAGAAACAATGGTGGGGGTCCAAGTGGAATAGGCGGGTGGCCACCAATATCCTCCTGGATCACACCTTCATTTAGTAGAAGCATGTGAAATCTTCTAGCTAACTTGGCAAAAGGTTGTCAAGATTGAAATGTTCATCTAGTTGATGCTGTTCACTTCCTGTTTTCATCTCTCTAGTTGGTTTGCGGTCATCCTAAAACCATCATTCCATAGAACCTCTAAACGAGTGTTGTCTCCAAGTTTGAGATTTTGTTGTCGGGATTGAACCACACACATAGTAGAAGATTTCATCTTCTGCTAGCCCATTTCGGTTGATGGTCAGCCTAAAAACCATCCATTCAGAGAGATCTTGTATTTAGCAGAAGCATGTGCAAGCTTCTAGCTAACCTTCTTAGTAAAGGATGTTCGAGATGGAAATTTTCAGCTGGTGGTAGTTGTGCACTTCCACTTATTCAGCTCTCTTCTTTTTCTTGGACTCATATACACCCTTCGGATTAAGGGGGGATTTGTTGGAGACTAATCCTTGGTGTTAGGATTGGTGTGCACATTCACGTGCATAGAATATCAATAGTTGTGAGGGTAGACCAAGAGTCACCCGGGAGTCCCAGAGTCCACTTGAAACCCAAGGGACAATTCTCTTGTATATATGTACAACTAATGAAAGAGAATTAAGTGTGCTTTGATGCCTATCTCCTATGTCTTCATAAATGATTGTTTATGTGCCTTAGTTGGCACCTTACACTATGTAATTGAATGAAAAACATGCAATATACTTTGTAGATTCAATTTTGAGTGTGAATTTATGGATATGACAAGAATAGATTTGGAAGATATTGACTTGCGAAGTATAGTAGACCCAATTTACATGATTTACTTATGAAATGTTTTTGCTTGCATAATTTGCACTTTTTGAGATATCCCATGACCTTGATAAAATAGAAAGTTATAGATATCGATTTTGGACTCATAAGGGCATCCTTATATTGATTCAATGATTCAAAATTACCTTTAGGTGCATGTAAATCCATCATAATCATAGGAGTGTTGCATGGATATTTGGTGTAATAGATATATATGGAGGTCTACGAAGGTAAAGGTATAACCCACTATCTGTGTCATCTTATTCATCAAGTTGGGCGAGCATATATGGGCATCCACTGGGTGAGGTATAGACCAAGATAATGTATATGGATACCTAGCACTTATCTCATAAAGAAAAGGGAAGAGATACAAACATAGGGATATTACTTGTCCTTGAAGGTTTCCCATGCTCACAACATTGGATGTCGTTCACTTATGTCCATTCTCCTTGTCGTTGGAGATGCCTCACTCTCCTATCCAAAGGAGGCTAAAAGATTCGTAATGTCCCATAGGTTCCATTAGAGTACATATGTCCCTAAAGAGGAGCTCACTGTATAGGTTTAGTCTGTTATGAAGGAATGGGACCTATAGGGGCGAGCAATGGGTTGGGACAACGAGGAAGAGAAAAATTAGAAAGACCCGAATTCGTAGTATTGGTTTCTCTTTCCAAATCTATGTATTTTTTTTATTTTTTTATTCATATATGATGTATAGGAATATCGAATAAAACCACCCTCCCTAGCCTCAGTATGCCTACCCAATGGGTAGGATCAATATCAAGGGTCCAACTAACACATGAAACAATTTGTTGGGATATAAACTAGAATTGATCTATATAGAATTGTTGGTGATTGTGCGAGAGTCATGCACTTTGTTTGGATACGAACACATGATCCATCGATCCATAAGTCATTTGAGCAACATAGCCACTTGTTGATGAAGTGATTGTAGATATTTGACAGGTTAGACAAAGTTGAGTCTGCATAAGTTTGATCAAATGCCTTGGAATGATTCAACAAAACCAATGCAGAGATTCCATATTCAATAATAATTCTCATAAATTCATCAATACTTTGAGAACGATGGTTGAGACTATCACATTGGTTGTTAATAATAACAATTGCATCTACAAAATATGTAGGTAATTTCTTTAAAATTCACTCATGATTCTAAATTTCAAGATAATAATTAGTTGTTGTGGAAACAATAACAACACCAAACATTGCACTAAAATTACATTAAGATTTTTTTAACTAGGAAAATATGAAATCATTTGTTCAACTAACACATGATACTTCCAAAATATCGAACATCTTGAGCAATCGCTCACACAAACAAATCGAACATCAAGACATTGATGTTTTACGTGGTTTAAACCCTCAAAGAGGGAAACACTCCACGACCCCATCCAAATAGCTACTTGAGGCAATAATATTATGCAAAAGAAAGAATGTTACAAATGAGCTTCTCATAATCGATCAACTAGAAAATGACCCTCCATGCTCTTTAAATAGAGATCATGGACTAATCGGGTGTTAAGCCACAAATAAATGGCCATTAAGATCAAGGAGAAGTTGAGTCGTCAGATTACTCAATCTCAAGAACATATCCTAACTGTTAGATTGCATATATAAAAATGCATACTAATGCATACTAAAGAAACACACTTTACCTAATGGATATATTATAACAAGTTGATCTTAACAAAATCCTATGTATCTCAATATCTTAACACCCCCCCTTAAGAACAACTGGGGATATGATTGAAGGATTTACAAAAGTGACACTATAGGAGAAGGAAGGAGGCATTAGAGCCCATCCCCCCTTAATGAAAAATTCCCGAACTCCTAACGTAGATCGAAGTTTAGGAAACTTCATTTATGTAAGAGACTTTGTGAAGATGTCTACAACTTGATCATATGTAGGTAAAAATAGCACTTCAAGAACTCAATCATGAACAAGCTTTTAGATGAAGTGCATATGTATCTCAATGTGTTTTCTACGTTGATGTTGAACTAGACCTTTGGTGATATTGATGGCACTTTGATTGTCACACCAAAGGGGATTTGGATGTTGTTGCTCGAATCCAAACTCTAAAAGGACCTGTGGAATCCACAAAGCTTCATGATTGGAAATAACTGCGCTTGATACTCTGCTTCTGCTAAAGAAAGAGAAAAGAGCTTGTTGTTTCTTACAATCCCAAGTGACAGATCTGGAACCAAGACTGAAAACATAACATGTAGTAGACTTCTGATCATCAGGATCACTAGCCCAATTTGAATAAGTCAAACTAACCAACAACTGGGAGTCCCCCTTGAACTGTAATGAATCCTAAATTGAATAGTACCCTAAATATATCGAAGTGTCATTTTTGTTGCTTTCCAATGGCTTTCACGGGGTGTTTGCATATAGCGGAAATAAGACCAATGACAAAGGAAAGATCAGGATGGGTATGATTCAAGTATAAGAGACTACAAACAAGCTGACAATACAAGGTGGCATCTACTTCATGTGAAGTGCAAGTGGCAGAAAGTTTGAATTCAGATTGGAAGGGAGATGGGGTTGGTTTACAGTCTTCCACGTGAAAGCAACGAAGGAGGTCACAAGCATACTTAGACTAAAAAAGAAAGAATATTCCTCCTTTTGTTTGCAACACTTGGAGGCCAAGAAAATAATGCAAATGTCTTAAGTCGATCATTTCAAATTTCTGCTTAAGATTGGATTTCACATAGGTTAAAAGGTTATGGTCACTACTAGTAATAATAAGGTCCTTAACATAAAGAACAAGGATGATGAGATGGTTTCCTACTTTCTTGGTATAAACATTGGGGTTAGAATGGTATCTATAAAAACCAGTGTCAAGGAGAAAGCTATCCATTTTGGCATACTAGGATCGAGGAGATTTCCTAAGGCCATATAAGGATTTATTAAGGCGACAAGCAAGGCTAGAGTCATTCTGAACATAGCTAGGAGGTTGTTAAATGTGAATTTATTCTTGAAAATATCCATGCAAGAAGGTTGACTTGACATCCATTTGATGGACCTCCCATTTATGTAAGGCTGTAAGGGAAAGAACAAGGTGGATGGAGTTCATTTTGGCGACAGGGGAAAAGGTTTCACTGTAGTCAATTCCTTCAGCCTGGGAAAATCCTTTCGTAACTAACCTTGCATTAAGCCTTTCAAAACTTCCATTTTATGCATACTTAGTTCTATAGACCCATTTACATTTAACAAGTTTTATTCCTTTCATAAGAGGTATAAGATCCAAAGTAGCGTTCACCATTAAGGAACGATATTCTTCATCCATAGTTGAGTCACAATCTGGATTCCTTGTAGCTTCTGCAAATGTATCTGGATCATTATTCTATGAAACTTGAGCCAAAAGAGAGGTGGCTCATTGGAACTAAGAATGAGTTCGACAGTGATCTCTAGGATCACCAACAAGATCACCAACCACTTTGCATGTTGAACAAGCTCATCAAGGAAGCCGTTGTGTTGGTGCAACTAGAGGAAAATGAGTAGGCGAAGGTATATTTTCATCCTCCCTGTCATCATCAAAATCAGGAGTAGGATCATTGTTAAGGAAGTTGGGAGTAGAAGATGGTACAAACATTGAAGATGATTCGCAGGCCACAGATGGCACATGCGTTGAATTAGGATTGCAGGACGAGATATTTTCATCAAATTTAACATCTCTTCTAATCATTATATCTTTGGAATGTGGCTAAAGAAGTATATATCCTTTTACATCTTCATAATATCCAACAAATATGCACTTTTCACTTTTAGGTTGTAATGTTTTTTGTTTTTCATTTGGAATATGAGCCCATGTTTTACTACCAAACACACGGAAGTGACTTACATCTGATTTAATTTTACTCCATGATTCTTTCGGTGTGATACCTTGTAAAACTTTAGTGGGGGTGTGATTAATTATGTATTTGCACAATTTATGGCTCCAACCCAATATTGAAGACTTAGTCCCTTAGCTTGGAGCATACAATTAACCATTTCTTTTAAGGTACAATTCTTCCTCTAAGCTACACCATTTTGTTGTGGTATATATGGAACAATGTGTTGTTGTTGGATGCCTTGTTCAATGTATAAAGTAGTGAACTTGTTGTTAACATATTCTCCCCCATTATCAAATCTTAACTTAAGAATTTAATTACCAGATTGTTTCTCAACAAGGGCCTTATAGGCTAAGAACTTGTCAAATACTTTACTCTTAAGCTTTAAGAAATAAAAGCGTGTGTCTAGAGTAATCATCAATGAAAGTTAAGAAATATTTGAATCCAGAAAATGAAGTAGAAGGAAGAGGACCACACAAATCACTTCGCACAAGCTGCAAGGCGTTCGAGGAGTGCCAAGAGGCACATTTGTCAAAACTCTCATGATGATGTTTTCCTAGCACACAACTAGATCAAACACCATCCCTGCAAGATACCATCGAAAGAACTATCACTAAATTTTATTTACATAGTTGTTGCAATGAGCGATAATTGAAGTGACCAAATTGCTCATGCCAAAGTTTGCTCAAGTCATCATTATGAGAAACAAAAACTGAGGGAAAATGTGATGACCCAAAGTTGTTAAATTTGTACAACCTGGTAACATCATCAACAATTCCAGTATTTAGGACATGCTCAAGATATTTAAAATCCTTGATTACAACTTGGTGAGGTGTAAACGTTACAATATTACCTTCACCAAAATTAGTGATTTGACAGACTGACAACAAATTGCAGGAAATTCTCAGAACACATAGTACATCATTAAATTGACCATCATCTACTTGAAGTGTTCTAAATCCTACAACACTAAGAGATTTATCATTACCAACAAATATTTGTTTGGTGTTACATTCATTCATAGTAGAAAATATTTCTTTATCCTTAGCCATATTATAAGAGGCTCTAGAATCAATGAGGCACTCATTAGAATAAAAATAAGAAGACACATTGAAGGAAAAACCAGAAGAACAAAGTGCGCATGTCCCTGAGATGTAGACTCTAAAGAAGAATCAAGGTTGATGTTGTGCTTCTTAATTGTTGGCTTCCATATTCTTGAAACATTTATATTCATTGTGATTATCTTTCCTGCAAAAATTACAATGACACTCAGTCTTCTTACCTTTTTTATTTGGTTCCTTTGTCATTTTTGGAAGGATGAGTTGGCTAAGAGGGTTTGGGACCTTTGTTTTTCTTATTATTGTGTGGTTGTTGCTTCTTGGGATTCTTGGTATTGTTCTTCTGTTGCGCCACTAAGGATTTGCTAGATGTATCTACAATGCTTATTACTACAAGAGGTATGAGTTTATCTTGCTCTCTAATCAATGAATCACAAAAAGATTCAAGAGTGGGTTTTGTATAGTGCACCCCAAAAGATTCTTTCATAGAGTAGAAGGTGGATACAAAAACATAATAGGCAAGTCCAAGCTTGGAAAGAATATGAAAAATACATTGCTCATCTTTCCTTTTTATGCCGCATTCTTCAAGTAAGAGTCTAAGGGTCCTTTACTTCGACAAATAGTCTTATATGCAAGAGAAATCACTTGGATCTAAGGAAACCAATTCATTTTCAAGTTGGTGAGCTCGAATTTCAGTGTTTTTACCAAACACAATTTCCAATTTAACCTAAGCTTTATCAGGTTCACCAATGCCAGATAGGTGGAATCGTAAAACAATAGAAATTGGTATCCCGATTAATCCACAAGATTCATCACATTTAATAGCCCATTTGATTTTATTATCATCATTAATGGGTTCTTTTTCTTTCCCTAAGTTAATCCGATAAAGTCCCCTACTTCATAAGACATCCTCCATAGGGGATTTCCATGAGAGGTAATTGGAACTGGTAAGCAGAATATCACATGGGGTGACCATACTGTAATATGCAGGATGAGAAAACAGAAATTGGTGGCCTAGATGAAAAGATATCAAAACGGGCTCTGGATGAGGAAGTTATGTCATTTTTAAGAAAGGCATAAAAGGGAACCAAGGGACCATGTGGGAGGAAAGGGTTGATCCATGTGGTAGAGAGCAAAAAATGTAGTAAAGAATCTTCCCCCCTTACTTAAGTTTTCTTATTAGCTCACTTTTACAAAGAAGTTGCTTCAAAATAAGTGGCCCACTTTTTATAAAACAAGCAGGAAGCACTTTGACAATATGGTTACTTTATAACTGAGTTACATGAAATTTTACAAAAAATATCAAAAATAAGGACTTGAACCCAAGACCTCTTACTTTTTAAAGTAACTTTCAACCATGTGAGCTAAGCAAAAGATTTGGTAATATTTTTTTTCTTGGAAAAAAAACGTAATTTTATTATCATAAGAAACTAAATTACATTCTTCATAAACATGTATAAAATGCATGTATTATGTTGTCTCATGGGGCTTCAAAATCCTACCTGATATATAGAGAAACACATAAAGTGACACATACTTCGTTCATCTGAAATACAAAATCAAAACTGCCCGAGCATCAAAGAGAAAATCTATACTAACTAGATCATCATATAAAAAAGTCCATATATTTGTCTGTACATCATGGGTTAAAAAAAACCTAGCAAACTACTGCTTCAACAACCGACACATCCTTGATAATTGGATCCAAAATGGGTCACGTAACAACTGTGTCTATCATGACCCAAAAAAAACTCTTTATTATTTATGTTGAAGACCCTCTTGGTGATCATTCATGAAATGGCATGTGGTAGAATTCAAACCCAACCCCATCCTTGAATTCAGTGATGCTCCATTTCTTGATATCCAAAGGAATGCCTGATTTAGACAGGCCATCTGCTGTAATATTGCATTCCCTATAGACACATCAAACATAGAAATGATCAAACTGTTGTTTTAAAACATAAATCTCTTCCAAAATTGGTAGCAACTATAAATTTTGTCAACTTTGTGTTCCCCTATCCCAATTTACAATCGACATAGAATCACCAAAAACATTAATGTTTCGAATGCCTTTTTCAAAAGAAAAACAAAGGAGGAGCTTGAGCGCCATTAATTCTACATATTTATTAGTACTAGGACCGAAACCCAGTCTAATGTTTAAGAAATGGTTTTCGTTGAGGTAGAGGACAACCTTCCCACCACAGTGAACATGATTTCCCTGGGCTACCCCATTAAAGTATGCCAGGGAATTGATTTGTCAATATGTTATTCTTGAACAGTGTGAATGTGACCAACATCCTTTTCTTGTGAAAAAAATGATAGAATATTCACCCCGGTAGCAGCTACAATTTTGGGGGTGGTCATATTTTCTTGAAAAATGGCATAATTTCATGCAATCCAGACATCCCATATAACAATTAAAGGGAGGGATCTGAACAGTTGAAAGGAATGACTGGATAACCAATCCTTTAGGAAGTTTTTGACAGAGTTCCTCTCCATATAAAATCAACTTGCAACAAAGTTTATACCTCTTTCCATATCAAATTTAAAAAAGGGAAGCAGATAAAAAGATGGGCGACTATTTTGATATCATTTTTGCAAAGAAAACACCATCCAAGGACTTATTTCCTTCTTTTATGGATGTTGTCCCATGTTAGGACCTTATTCTCCATTGCACACCACATAAAAAGTTGTGTTTTATTTGGTAATTTCAACTTCCATAATGGTTTCCACCACCACTTCTGCTCCCTTTGGAAAGCCTCCAAAGTTACTTGAGCATATCCAATATTTGGAGTATAATTCCCCGCGAGCCCGATGTTCTAGACAAGTTCATCTTCACACTCATTCAATTGGATATGGGACCAAATGGCCTCCCAAACAACTGCATATTCAGCTTCCAACCCCAACTCCTCCACATTCATCCATCTTTGGGACCAAATGGATGTTGATAGGGGGTCTACGATCCTGCTTAGAACTGAGCAATTTATTTCACTCAAATGGTCCTGAATACTAGTTGGAAAAAGATGTCTTGCTCCATTTCCTGACCATGGATCCAATCCAATAATAACCTTCTGACAATTTCCTATGTGTCACATCAAGTTGTTCCCAATTAGATGGAAAGCATGGACCATAAAGTTCCAAATAATGTAAGAGTTTTACTTTTCCTTGTTTGGATTACGAATCCAAACCACCAAAAAATCTGGCTCTATATATTTCTGCACCATAACCTTTATCCAATGATTTTGAGTGGAGATTAGCCTCCAAATTGCCTTAGTTTCCATGGATTTAGAGAACATGAAGATGTTTTTTAGGCCCCATCCTCCAAGAAGCTTTGGCTATGTGATTCGATCCCATCAGACCCGTGGAAAAACAAAGATTTCACTCGACTCTCTCCAAAGAAAATTGAAGGCGATTTTCCTTGCTTTTTCTAGTATCCCTCTTGGAATCGAGGTCAATGAATTCCAATAAACTAGGATCGCTTCTAGAACATATTTAACAAGCACAAGTCTTCATGCACAATAAATACATATGTGGCTCCAAACTTGAATACGTTTTTGCATTTTTGCCACTAGTCGTTGCCAGTTCGCTTTGGAGTACTTATTTGGTTTAAGCATGAAACCCAAATATTTTAAGCCTTCATCCATCTCTTTCATACTGAAAGGGCAAATGTGGGAAACATATCTCCACTCCCCTTCCTCCAATTTAAAAAAGGATATAGTGGATTTCCCTAAATTTATTTACATTCCTAATGCTCTACTGAAAAGATACAGGATTCTCTTCATCTTTTCAAAACTTTGTTTCTTCCATCACAAAAAATCAGAATGTCATTCATGAAAAGAAAATGAGTGATAGATACCAATTGAGAGATATGAATTCTGTTGTATGCACCATCCCTTTTTGTTTCACCTAGGACCCTCCTTAGGCCTTTACCACCAATAGAAAAATAAGGGGTGATAACGGGAACCCTTGTCGAAGACCCCTCTCATCATGAAAAAAAGGGGAGGTAGATTAATTTATTAGCACCACAAAGGAAACAAACGTTATACAACCCATGACCCAATTGATGAAAGGAAATTCAAAACCCAAATGATTCATCAACATTCGGATCTAGCTGCAGAAGAGATTCCTTTGAATTTTGAGATAAGTAACCTACTCCTTCATATTCATAGATATGGTTTAGTGCTTCTTCTACAACTTTTAGTTTGGAGTCCTCCTTCACCCTTTTCAAATGTGCCCTCTTGATCATTTTTTTATATCCTTCAGATTGCTCACAAATTTTTCTACAGCTAAGGGGTCTCTATCCATATCAAGGGGAACCCAGGATTCCCAGACAATTACGATAAATTCCTCACCCAACAACCATGAAGAGTTGAATTAAATGGGTTTGCTAGTTTAGGGTTGCGTTCCTGAATTTCTAGGAAAATTAGGAAGTGGTCGAATTCACCACTAGAACTGTCCCATTGCCTCATCAGAAATAAACTTTCCACTAAATCTTTCGTCACCAGGAACCGATCCAATCTTTTTGCAATACGATTTCGCCTACTCTCTTATTTCTCGATGTGGGATTCTTTTTAATTGGTTCAAGATCTACCAAGTGCAGATCCTCAAATTTTTCCTTAAATTAGTTCGACTATGTGTCCAACGATGCCCTCGACCCCCAAACTTTAGCTACTACACTAAGGGTGAGGTTAAGATATCCCCTTATGATAAGGTTCTCAAAATTTATAAAGGACTTCCATGACAACGTGTCCCAATAATCCTCTCTATCTGCATAGGGCCTGTAAATGTTTAGAATCGTCAGAGTAGAGTCAAACTCCTGAGACCACACTTCCAACCCTAACCTTGAATCGAAGCTCGAGCTATTTAGAACCTTTTCTTGTCTAGATTCCATCCTACTTACAAGCCCCCATAATTTCCTCTTGCATCCATGGCCATAAATGACCATCCATTAAAAATAGATTGTAACAAATCTATAATTGTCTCCCCTACTCCTAAAGTTTCTTGAAGAAGCAAAATTTCAGTATCGAAGAGGAGACCAATATTTTCAAGGACGATTTTTTGGATGGGTTCGCTAAACCCTTATAGTTGAAAGAGACCCCTCCCAAGGTTGAAATTGATCTAAGTGCCTTATCAATAGAGGATTGATGGCCAGTGGAAACTTCTTGTCTAGCTTGATCTTGTGATTTAGAAATGAATTATTTCTCGCCTCTTCCTTTTACCAAACCTGTCCGACCTGAGACAAATCCCAAACCTCCTTCATCTTTGGGAATCTCGGCAATTTGAAGGCTCTTCCTTGAACACAAGTCATAGGGACACTACTCAAGCTTCAAGTCCCGAGAGGATTCGAATTCAGAGGACACAAAATCCAGAGTAACAATCGGCCCCGGGAGAATGGAAGCATCAGCTACATTCCTAAACCCCTTTCCATATTAGGGGAAATCCAAAGTCAAAGGGAGAAAAGGACCTTTTAAAGACCTAGACCATTCCCCGCCCGGGATTTTCAATGAAGGAAACTGAAAAAAATCAAATGAGAAAGCGTTGGTAAAGACTTACTCAATGAAAAAGTAGGAGGCCTAGGTTGAATAGGAACAAGTTATATGTCTTCCATAGGATTCAATGAAGAGGTTGAGGAAGCCGGTACTATCTCGTAGGCAAACTTGTGCTATAATGGCTTGATGAAACGACTAGTATTGATGCCTCATCATTGTTGCTACATTCCTGCTGAGTTGATAGTTTGCTAAATTTTGGAATTGGGCCATCCATTCCTTCCTCAAACCCTTGAGCCACTCTTTTCCTATATCCCTCCGCTCTATTCTTCCCCCTTCTTGGCACAAAGGGAAGACTACATTTTTCAAAAATATGACCATGCTGGTGACAATGCCAACATCGAAAAGGAATCCCCTCATAATCCATTTTTTAAGAGTGAGATCTGTCACTAATGGAGATGTTGATGTTTTCAGCCAGCCCCTCATGAAGAGCCAGCTTAACCAGTATGTGAGCCATGGAGATATTTTTTGTCTCCAAGAAAGACATGTCTACTTCTAGAAACTCCCCCAGATCATTTCCAATGTTTTAAAAAATTCTAGGGGCCCAAAAATCCCGTGAAATACTTGGTAAACAGACCCAAATCGACGCTGAATCAAAATGCTCTCGAGAAGCATCGAATAGTGGAATCCATGATTTCACGAAAACTGGAGATGAATCGATACTCTAATTTCGAGAAATAGCCCAACCAACATCCTCCCTCTTTTTGAACAATAAGTCAAACTGACCTTTTTCCATAGTGAATACTGAGGGGACATAACCAAGCTTCTACGACCAATTTTCTGCCACCCAAACCTTTAGTGTTTTATCCCCAAATATTCGACCTCAAGCTCTTCCTACTACTGCTAAATCCCATATTTGTACTACTTGTTTGAATTGGACATTAGTTCCCAACACTAATTAACATCTTTACTTGCCTTGATGCATTTATTTTTCTTGCATCGCGGTGAGGGTTTTGGATCTCCCTTATAAAAACCTCTACCATTTCCTGATGGGGAGTGTCTAGATCCACCCTGGTTCGCTCCCCCACTGCTAAAATATTCTTGTTCCAGAAAAGAGATGATAAATCCTTGCTCCTTCAGATCCCCCCATGCACCAGAAATATCCCTAAACTCCCTATATCCAACCCGCTCAGGAAGAACAATCCCAAGGTCTTCCACCAGCATCAGCACGAGAATGCATGTTGAGATGAAAGGACACTCTTTGTTCATCCCAGAGGAAGAAAACCTTAGAGCTTGAGAGGAAACCCCAATCACTTCAGGGGACATAAAGGGAAAACCCTGGCCCAAAGTCCGATCATAAGGGTTTTAGGGGAATGACCACAAAATATTAACTTACCTGAGCTACATAGGGCCTCGAGACCACAACTAATAAGGGGGAAACCCCCCCCACTGACGAGAACAACTGGCGCTCTGGCATCTAATATGGAATCGACTTATTACCCAAACCACTATCAGTCGTTCCTGTCTGTGAAACACATGCCACATTCTCTTCAAACCTTGTCTCCATTTGTCACCTTCTAACGACAACTCCACTCTAGGTGCTACCACTTTGCGCTCCTATGCCTTGAGAAAAATCGTGACAGGGACTACCTATACTTTTACTTACCGGTGAACAAAAAATCAACAAACCCTCATAAGGGTCATCAAAATAGCCCACCGATTCCTCTCGATCGTACATTCTGATGAAGAAACCTTCGCATGCGTCCCCACGAGGTGACAAATGTCACCCTCTTGCAGAAATTTGCCACAAGAAATTTTTCTATAGATCGCACCTAGAGTTTCTATAGACCCCTTACCAACGTAATATATTTTTTCCTAAAATATTTAGTAATCAGATTGCATGCTCGGAGCTTCCATAGTTGACACAATTTACATCGACGTTTTGATCCCACAACAGAACTCATCATCAGGATGGTGTGTCAAGTAGAAGAGCAATTGGTTGTACATCATTAATATGGCTTGATGGTAATGCAGAGAAATGCCTCATTCGGCTAGGGATTATGTCTTTTAGGGTTTTGAGATGTGTTCTAGAGTTTATATATAAAATTGTGTCAATTTTAATTGTTTTTACTATTATTGTAATAATTTATATAAAATTGTGTTAATTTTTTAATTGTTTTTACTATTATTGTAATAATTTTAGTTTATATTATTAATGATGTAGAACCTCAACTCTAGCAAAACACTCTTTCAAAACCAAACACCAATTGTGCTTAGAAGACACAAAAATCCTAGCAAAAGAATATCACTATCTCAAAAGAAGATTCAGAGAAGCCCTAGAAATAATAAAGCATCCCAACAATTTAAACAGAGATGGTCGCCTTGAGGTAAGTACCAATTGGCTCCCACCTCTCCTTAACCCCTTAGACCTTAGTTGATGGTAACCTTGAAAAACTTAGGCCTTAAATTTCTCTTGAGCTTAGTCTTAGTAGCCTAGGAGTTAACTCTGAGCAAGAAACCTAATCTAGAACTTCCTAAACACTAGATCTTAAATAGAGCACTCTATTAATAATAATTTATACTATTACTAATATTAACACAATACCAACTAATCATATATTTTAATATTAATACTATTATGGATTTTAATCATCAAACCTAGGATATAAATAACTTAGCCTTTGTCACAATAAAGCTTAACATTAAAATTAACTTTTAAAATATAGTATTATTTAACAACAATTTCTACATTACATCATAATAGTACTAATAATCATAATAATATAGTATTAGTAAGTTAACACCACTACACATTGAAATTATAAATAAAATTATTAAAATCAAAATTAATATTATTATATTAATAATATAAACTAAAATTATTACAATAATAGTAAAAACAATTAAAAATTTAACACAATTTTAGATAAATTATTACAATAAATAGTAAAAATAATTAAAATTGACATAATTTTATATATAAACTCTATAACACATCTCAAAACCCTAAAAGATGTAATCCCTAGCCGACTAAGTAGCCGACTAAGTAGCCGACTAAGCCATTTCTCTGCATTACCATCAAACCATATTCATGATGCAGGATCAATTGCTCTTCTACTTGACACACCGTCCTAATGATGAGTCCTATTGGGGGCTCGAAACATCGATGGAAATTATGTCAACTATGGAAGCTTTGAGCATGCAATCTTAAGACGTCCGCCACAGAAACCTTGCAACAGAGATTTAGTAATATTATGGAGGAGAATGATTTAGTAATATTATGGAGGAGAATGGGGTTGTTGTTGTTGTCGTTGGGAAAGCATGCTTACCCAAAAAACCATGCTTTTGGGCCCGCCAGACACATTAAACAACCACCCAAAAACAAAAACGAAAAATATAATTATAAAACTAAATGTCTTAGATTTGGGGTAAGTTCTTTGTTATCCAACCCAAAAATGAAAGTTTTCTCACTATTTCTGATTTACCGAGTTCACACAAAGCCCACGACAAAGAGCATATGCAATAAAGAAAAGCCATTTTCATTATGTTTCTGATTTACTGAGTTCACATAGAGCACACGCAAAAGAGAACAAACAGATTGAAAAGGTATAAGACCATAAATAAAACAAAAAACATGAAAAAAATATTAAAGAATGTGAGAAAAAATTAAAAAATGCATAACAATAAATAGTATACCTCCGTATCTGGTAAAATGGTCACATCTTGGGAAAATGAAAACCTTTTTCAGTGAAATGAAAAGTGTTTCCAATTGGAAAGGGTGCCGCGGACGCAATGGAACACCTCCCATATCCCAATAATGCACAAAAATATCAGAACCATAAATCCTTTCACGACCTCGACAACACCAGTTCAAGATCTAGATCACCGATGGAAGCAAAACTTCATAAGAGTTCTGATACCATGTTCAAATAACACATGATACTTCCAAAATATCGAACATATTAGGAATTCGCCCACACAAACATATCACAAATCAACACATCGATGTTTTACATGGTTTAAACCCTCAAAGAGGGAAACACTCCACAACCCCAGCCAAATAGCTACTTGAGGTAATATTATTATGCAAAAAAAAGATTGTTACAAATGAGCTTCTCATAATTGACCAACTAGCAAATGAACCTCCATGCTCTTTAAATAGAGATTATGGGCCAATCGGGTGCTAAGCCACAAATCAATGGCCATTAAGATTGGGGAGAATTTGAACCGTCAAATCACTCTATGTCAAGAACATATCATGTCTGTCAGATTACATATATACAAATGCATACAAATGCATACTAAAGAAACACAATTTACCTAACAAATATATTATAACAAGTTGATCTTAACTAACTCCTAAGTGTCTAAATATCCTAACATCATTGTTATGAAGCATAGGAGAAGGATTTGGAGTTTCGATCAAATACAATGTAGCTCAAAGGAGAAGCATTTGTTGGGAAACGTTGAGAAATATTTGCTTGCACTAGGTAAATCATCCACCTCCACAATGAAAATCAATACAAATCAACATTCTTCAAATAAACACAAATAATCCTTAACATTTTAGTGGTAGTTGGACTTACTTTGAACTATTGTTGTATTGCATTTTATAAGTTTCCATATGCATAAGTGTGTGCTCACATGTAGAGCATATGCACCTACATTATCATTTTCTTAAGCGTAGTGTTGTATCTCAAATTGTCCCATATTTAGATTAATCATAAATTTGATATGCGTTGGTTAAATTGAAATGTGCATTAATAGCTGAAGAGGAAATTCATATAAGAAATAACATAATGAAGCAATACTTTAGAATGTAAAAAATATAATTTCCAAAGCAACATACAATTGCAGGTAACCAAATATCACAATAACAATACCTTTATTGATGGAAAAATAATGTTAACTTGCATCTTCGAGGGGTAAACCTCCAAATGATCAGAGCTCCAATTATAATATACTTCACAAGACATCTTGTTACATTACTTCTACTCCTTTATATAATTTCTAGTGAAAGAAATTTCTAGTAGGTAGAACCTTTAGTAAGCATTCTTGGTGAAGGAAAGTTCTAGAAGGCAATCCTTCTTGTAAGTCTTCTTGCAAATATTTCTTTCACATGATATCTACTTTATGGGACTTATTTAATATTGATGGCTTGGATATATAACAACATATCTATTTAAGGGGGTTAAGGTAGGACCCTAACAAGCCCCCCCCTTTAAAAAATAACAATGTCCTCAAGGATGGGTATGTGGAAATGGTTGAAGTATCTCTATTGGTTCCCATGTAGCATCCTCAGGATAGGTATATTTCCATTAGATCAATACCTATTAGATGGTGTGCTGGCGGAGAGGGTGTTCATGTTTTTTAAGGATTCCCTTATTCCACAACTAATTGAAGCCTCCTTTATCTAATTCTACAAGGCTAGTTTGAATACGACAATGAGAGACAACCACTTTCTTCAAGTAGGAGACATGAAAGATTGGATGAATCTTAGAGTGGCTAGGTAGCTCCAATTTGTAAGACACATGGACCACATGTTTGAGGACCTTATAGGGACCATAAAAATTGGGAGAAAGATTTCGGTGGCAGTTATCCTAAAGTGAATTCTGATTGCGAATAAATACTTGATCCCCTGCTAAAAAATGGCATTGCAAACGATGTTGATCATCCTGTTGATTCATCCTATTCTAATCCATTACTGGATTATCGTTAAGGGAAAGAATGTTGACTCAAGTAATGAGTATTTTTTCAACCTAATGTACCTTAGATATTCCTGGTAAGTAGGATAATAGTAAGGGGATATGTTTGCCATATAAATCTTCAAATCAAGTAATTCAAGTGATAGTATGATAAGTTGTATTATACCACCATTCTACTAAAGGTAACCATTGAGCCCATTGGGATTCCTACTCTAAAGTAAAGCACCAAAAATACACATCCAAGAACTTGTTGACAACCTCAGTTTAAACATCAATTTAAGGGCTATAGGTGATGCTAAGATTCATTTGAGTGCCCCAGAGCCAAAACAATTCTTGCCAAAAATTGCTAGTGAAGGTGAGGTCATGACAGGAATAGAAAACTCATGTTTAATGGTCGTCTTATTGAGCTCTCTATAAATTAGACACGTATTCCATAAACCTTCATTTTTTTGAACCACCACCATTGGATCATAGAAATCACTTTGGATAGGTTGAATGATGCTTGCAGATAACATTTCTTGAACCATATTCTTAATCTCACTACTTTATGCATATGGGTACCTATAGGATCTAATGTTAGGTGGTACACTTCCTGGTTGCAAGTGAATGACATGGTCATGATATTGAGTAGCTGGAACAACTTTAGGCATATATCCAAATACCTCTGGAATAATTTTCAATAACTTCTTTAAGATCCATTGAAATAAAGGGTATATATGCTTGAACATCTAGTGAGCACAATTGTGCAATTACACCATGGTGTCCCTTTTTTAGCAATTTTTTTATGTTGTTAGAGATTATCACTTTAGAGGGTTTCCTTGGAATACCTATGAGTTCAATTTCATTTCCTTCTGAACAGAATACCATGAAAAGTTCCTAAAAATTAAGAGCCATTGTTCCCAATGTTTGTAGCCACTAGACCCCTAGTGTAACATCAACACCACCCATTTGGATTGAAATCATTGGACTATCCAATAAATACTCCCCCATAGTAAGCTTAATATTATGGCACTTCCATAAACAATTTATGGTGTCACCATCTACAATCATTGCTTGAAATACTAATGTTGGATATATAAAGCAATTAAGAAGTTTTTCCAATTTGAAATTGATGAAGTTATGGGTACTACTAGAATTAATCAACACAATTACCTTTTTCAATTTGATATATCCTTCTATACTAAGAGTTTATAGAGTGTTAATTTCGGCCAATGCATGGAAAGGTATGGCATGAGTATTATGTTCTAGCTCTACCTCTTGAGACTATTCTGGTCATGGATCTTCTTCCTTTTCACAATCCATGTCGAATGATTTCTTCTCACTGCACTTATTCCCCTTACTATACTTGTTGTCACAATTGAAACATAGTCCCTTTGCTCTTCCTTACTCCACTTGCTTAGGCATCAACCTTGTAGATTGAGTGAGGTTGGGGGAGGAAACATTTGCCTCTCTATAGGTGTTAGTAGCAGCCCTTCTAGTAGCCATATTTTTACTTTAATTTTTTTTTGCAAAACTAAAGCAATCTCCGATGATTTAGGTTCAAAGACACATACCTCACTTTGAATGCCCTCCTTTAAATTTCCCATAAAGAGATCCACTAAATTATCCTCTGGAATTTTCTTCTCTCTATGACTCAACTTCTGAAACTGCTTAATGTGCTATCTAACTGGACACTTTTGCTTGAAATTTATTAATCAACTAAAGAAGGCATTGTTCTTAATATTCCCATAGCATGCCATCAACTTATATATATATATAGACCAAGACACAATATATTCTTTTTTACGGTCACAAAGTCATTGGTACCATACAAATTGATCAAGTTCTAAATAAAAGGATGTAATAGTTACCTTTTGTAAACTTGGCACTTGATGTAGATCAAAGAATTGCTCCATTTGTAATATACATGTTATTAAACCATTGCCATCAAACTTTCTCATATCAATATTGGGAATGAGGTAGTTCCTTGGTCCCAAGTTGAACCCGTGATGACGTGGAATATGGAGAGATGAATGATCAAGTTTCAGGAACTCGAACATCTTGTTCTCCATTTTTTCCTAACTTTTTCAATATGTGACTGAGACAGACTGAGACACTATCATTTTATTCTCCTTATCTTCTTTTTGAGGAGGTGAATTAGGAGTAAAGGGTTGTCTTATCTCATTTAGAATTACCCCCTTCATATCTTACAAATCATCTTTCATCTTTTCCATATTTTTCATATTCAATTTCAACTCAATTTCTGTATCACTTTTTGTGGTTATCAATTGAATATGTGTCACTGTCATATCACTCAATTCCTTAAAATTTTACCACCAAATTGTATAGTTGGCTATATATTTATTCATTTTATTCATGAGCCATTGTCGAGCATTCAGGAGATTTAACAGGCAAAGTAACATTTTCTACACCTCTTGCCATTAGATCCCACTAATATTTACTACAATTCTTTTCTATTTATTTTTATCACACATTTTGAATCACCCAAAACAAATATTCCAATAAAAAATTATGAGAGTTTCAAGTTAGCATACCTTTAAAAACTTTGGTTTGTAAGTTGCCTTGATAGCTTACTTTGCTTTTGAATTATCTCTGAAATTTCATCCCCCGTGAGTTTAAAATTTTTTCCTATAGTAGCTCAGTGTATCTTATCTTCAATTCCACAAGTTTGACCCATTCTGATGTGCCAAGAGAGAGATATGGTAACTTTCCCCCAAAAAATATTTTTGTCCCTTTAAGGAGAGAAAACTTGTATGGACTGACACATGTCTAATTTTCCTATTCTACTTAAGAAATTTTTACCAAAAATACTACAGGTTTTCTTCCTTATAATGCAATAGGTGGCACTCAATTTGTATCTCTCAAGCTTTAAATATAACAATTTTATCCATAACACAAGTTTGAGACTAGTTTTTGGACTAATGAGAAACCCTAACTTCTATAGAATAAACTCTGAACTTATAATGAATCGAGCACTTAGTTGCTTCGCTACTTCAAAAGGATCTAATACTAAATGGATCCATTTACCAGGTACATGAAATTTTTACCACAAGTACTTCACTATGTATTTTGAGTCTCCTCAAAATTTGTTGATTGAGACATCCCCCCAAAAAAGATATAGTGAAATAGGATATGATAACAAATGTTATGCACCAAATTCCCAAAATAGCACCAAAATAGAAAGAAAGAATAACCCAACGCTTTGAGAACAAAATAAGGAGATGAATAAGAATCCTCTTTGAAGGGGGAACCTCTTGATATAATGTATCAAATGCACAAGGCAAGATGAGATGATCCTAAAACTAGGTCTCCTTGGTGTATATATAGGAGACAAAGGATGCAATTACAATTAAGGTCCTAGTTGACCATACAATAATAATTAAGGTCTTAGATGACCAATCAAGAAAATAGTAATATAATAATAGAAATTCAATCTCACAATTTATGGGGCTTAACAATGTGAGGATGTCATTCTTCATGCCTTCCCAAAAAAATGGTCATCTTATCCTCTTATATTCTTTTATAAAATTCTAAATGATTGGTTGTGGGGGATGAATGCAGCTCAAATAACACCCATGATTTCAATGTTTACTTCTTATGAAAATATAGATGTCATTTATAACGAACCTCATCATTGCGCCAACTGTATCCTAGATATGCAATGGGTTCCTGTTGAAGTTGTTGGATCATGGTAGCGAGTGTAGGATCTATCAACCAATCATTATGGATGAAATTCAACCAGTTTTCTATGATGAAGGAGATGGAAAAGAGGGAACCTTATTATTCAAACTGTTGAGATATAGTATCTACTACCACGCTCTTCTTGCACATTCAGTAAATTATCTCAAAGCCATATCCCAACTTTTTGGTGACCCATTTTTGTTGTTAAGGGGGCAAAGTTCTTTGTTCCACAAAGTATTTAAATCTATGTTTGGTTTTGATATGGAAACATTTCCCAAGTAGGTATGGATATCATATGTCCACATCATGCAATATAGCTATCATATTTTTTGCACAAGTCAATTTTCTCAAAGCCCACGGGACGCAAAATAAACGATGATTGTGTGTATTGTTAAGGCACTCCTTGCGTAAGGTCACCGGTTGAAACTTTGTGGATATGAGCCTTACAAAAAAAATCAATTTTCTAAAGTGTCGCTCAAAGTTGTTTGCTAGTAAATCCAACGCTCTTCCTTCTTGCATGAGGATTTCTCCAATGCCTTTACCTGAGGCATCACATCCGAGACAAATATTTTAGTGAAGTAAGGCAAAGCGAGTACCATAGTGGTACACATAGCCTCCTTTAAGTCCTAAAAATATTTTTCCATCGCATCACTCCAACTGAAATCATTTTTTTAGCAAAGTTGCGAGTGACAATATTACCATAGTTCCAAACAAATTTTCAATAATAACCAGTGAGAACCATAAAAACTCTGGGGCTTTTAAAATTTTTAGTGTGAGTTCAATCCATCATTCTTCAATTTTCTTCGAATCCAGACACACACATCTTGACTTACAATATGTCCCAAATATTCCACTTCAAAGACCCCAATGGCACATTTGGACCTTTTGAGAAAGAGTTGATGATCCTCATGTAGTTGTAAAACTTGATCCACTTGGGCTAGATTGGATGGCCAAGTTTTACTGTAAATCAATATGTCATTAAAAAACACAAGGACAAAAATTAAGTTGAAGGTTAAATATTGTGTTCATGAGACTCTGGAAGGTGGAGGGTGCATTGCAAAGGCCAAAGGGCATCACTAAAAACTCGTAATAGACTTCATGAGTATGTAAAAACGTTTTGGGAATATCCTCCTACTTCATGCCAATTTCATGATAGCTTGGGAGAAAATAAAGTTTGGTGAAGAATTGAGCACCCTTGAGCTCATCTAGAAGGTCATCAATGATTGGAACATGAAACTTATTATTGGCATCCAACTTGTTCAAAGCATGAAAGCCATGACACATGTGCCAAGTGCCTTTTTTCTTTAGGAACATAACAACTAGGGAAGTATAATGGATAGTAGTGGGATGGATGACACCATCAACTGGAAACTCCTAAATGATATTTTCAATTTCATTTTTTTATCAAATGGATGGTGATATAAGTGTACATTGGGTGGGATGATACCAAATATGAGTGGAATGGAATGATCATGCTCACCATAAGAAGGGGTAAATCCTTTGGAAGTGTCAAGGATGGAGTAGTGTTTGTCTAAGACCAACTACACGTTAGAAGGAATGAGTTGAGAAGGGGTCCCCAAAACTTGAATGGAATGGAATTGAACCACAATGTTTGAATGGCCCTTTTTAAGAAGCATTTCCATATGGTACAATTTAATAACCTATGGATATATGGTTGTAATTTCTTTGAGAGTGTAGCTATACCTTGTCTATTGAAAACTCATGTATAAGGCATTGAAATTCATGGAGATAGGGCCTAATGTTCGTAACCATTCATCACCCAAGAAAATATCACAACCACCACATTTCATAGCCCCTCCATTTGCAATCATGATTTGGAACTTGTTCATGGCATGGATATAGCAGTGTGTTTCTTGGGATACCCAACAATAAATGAATTTATGTGTGCTACCACTATCTATTAAGATGTTGAATTTGTGATGTTTGATATACCCAATCAATTTGAGGATTTGGGAAGTAGAAAGACTAGTCAAAGGAATGCAAAGATATCTAGGTCTCCTCCTCTAACATATCAAGCTATGGAATCTCTTCCATGGGTGTATGAGGGACATCATGGTTTTTAGCATTGACATCCTCATTAGAAATGTCCTCTAAAATGACCATAAATAGTTTTTTCTCCTTACATTTATAGCAAGGGGAATATTTTTCATCACTATTGTCGCATAAAATTTTAAGTTGGTTCTCTGGCATTTCATCTTGGGTTAACTTTTGGATTTTGAGAGATGGAGAGCATAGGGAGGCATTAGTGGAAGTGAAGGTAGGTGGACAGGGATGAAGAATAAATGGAGCATTTTTATTTGAGCATCCATCACATTTCTTTTGGGATTCTCTAGCTCTTTCAGTGGAATCCAACCAAGTAGAAGGACGAACCATTTAAACCTGTGCATGTATCTCTTCTTTCAAACCTTAATGAAATGTTCATTGTAAAAATTATCAGACATTCCCTTGATGCAAATGGATAGCTGCTAAAAAAAAGAGATGAAATATTCAACTATGCCTGATTGTTTGAGCTTGGTTAGTTGCCCCAAATAATGAGTGTATGTTTAAAAATGTTCATAGAGATCGGAAACAAAATGTGTACAAGCAATATAACCCTTGTAGGCTTTCTTGTGCCCTTGATAGTGTTCAAGATCTAAATATGTGACACCCACTCAAATTTAAGTTCATAATATTATGCCATGTAAGGAAAAGTAATGTTCCCTTTTAGTGACCCATTATGTGGGGTTTAACCCATCGAATTTGGTGAGATCAACTTTAGGAATTTTGTACCACATTTGAGTCATCCAATCACAAACACGCAAAGTGGAATGAGGCCCATTGGGATTGGATAATTCAATGCCTTCCTTGTGGGGAGGTTGATCCAGTTTAATGCATCTTGAAAATGATGAAGGAAAGAGTGTCCTGGAGTGGGTTATCTAGTCAAAGAATGACTCCAATTTGGTAATATTGCCTTGGATGTCATAAAGACTTTGCTATGTAGAGGAGTGGTTTCAGTCTAACTTGTTTTACAACTCATCATATAGTGTTTATAGGTGGGAAAATTTGGGAGATATCCCCTCCTTTAGTGTTATCCATAAGGGAAATGGGTCCAAAAAAAGGGGTACATAAGAGTGGTACCAATGCGATCAACTCTGTGTAAGGATTCTATTGAGATGGGTTGGAAAATAAGGGTATGAAGATGTGGGTTCACAAAAAGGGTCATTGGAGATTGAAATCAATGTGATCAACACACTACAAGGATTTTTGTGAGATAGGTCTAAAATAACGGTGTAGATAGGACCCAATTTTTTATTCATTTTCCTACTACTCCTATAGGAGTTGTACTCCCACTCAAATATTACTACATTGAAAAAATTCCCAAATTCATAATACTACAAATTATGTATAAATTTCATGGAATAGTCACAAAGGACAGGGATTCCAAGGTCCTAAGGGTAAGGGAGTGCTATGTGTTATAGATATCTAATATATTTGCAGGTTCCAACAGTAGTACTCGATGTGAAATTCTGGAACACAACAGATCATTGAGCCTGGGAATACCTCACATTGACAAAATTAGCAAGGTAGAAGAATTACAGTGAAATATAGCAATAATTGAGCAGTAAAATCAAGCATACAAAGAAACTTAGATGTGCATCAAAACTAGTGTCATATTCCATTAATTTGTATAGTAAAATAATATGTTACAATAGAGGAAATTTAATTACCCAGAAGGAATTCGAATCCATCACAGTCTAGCATAGGGATTATACCTTCTACAGTGGCTCAATAGTTGCAAACTCAAGTGAATGTCAATTCACTGAAGCTATTGTTAGTTAATTAAGCATGGAAGGCGCATCCGTGAGTTATCCATGCAAAACAGGCTAGAGAGGGTGCATCAGTTTACAGTCAGTGGCAATCGGATCTCAAACCCCCCACTACAGTCATGAAATCAAGTGGATTGAACTAGATCACTAAGTTAGCTCCTAAAATATAGGGAATTGACTCTGCATGGCCTAAATTCATGCATGCATGGTCTACATTCATGCATGCATGGTCTAAATTCATGCATGGAGGGCGCATAAAGTGGCTAATGAGTCCTAGATGACAACTGAACACCACTAGGGGGTCAATAACATCATCTAATACTAGGAAAAAGGAAAAATATGCTAAGGTGGACAAAGGTTAGATTATTAATTATCCTAACACCCCCCCTAATCCAAACTTAGACAACTTGGGCCCTGGTAACTGAGACCAAAGGTCACCAATACAATCAATAATAAAAAATAATTGTTCATGAAACTAAGGAAATGGGGAAAACCACATTGGAACCCCCCCCCCCCTAAAAAATGAATAGTAGGAAACTCAAACAACCTTCACACTAAGCAGAGATTTGAGATAGGAAAATCTCTTATGAGTGAAAGACTTTGTAAAAAATGTCTGCAGTCTACTCCTTTGTAGTATAGTAATCTAGGTGCTGGATCTAGATCTGGATCTGCTCCTCTGATGTACTTCCCACTGTTTCGAAGCTGCAGTTGCCAAAACAAGTCTGACATAATCCATTCTTGCTACTGGGGCGAATGTATCATTGTAGTCCAAGCCATGAACCCGTGAGTACCCCTTGGAAACCAATCGATATTTGTACTTGGTTGTAGATCCATCAGAAGCAATATTTGTTTTGTATATTCCCTTGCACTGGACTAGCTTTCTCCCCAAGGAAAGAGAGACAAGATCCCATGTCTCATTGTTCTGCAGTGACTCATATTCTTCATCCATGGTAGCCTGCCATCTTGGATCATGGAAAGCCTCTTTGAAGGATTGTGGATCATACCCCACCATCATGTAGCACCTCTATGGGAGAAGTGGATCTATATGACATAGTGCAAGGTTTGCATCTTGAAACCGATATCTATTTCTTCTATGGTCAGATGGATCCCTAGCTACATTCCCAGCAGCTCTAAGGAATTTTTGAGCCCATTTTTGCCTTGGATTGAGCACAGGTGTTGGATTTGGATCTACTTGAAATTCATACCCAATATCAAGATCTAATTAAAATTTGTCCTCATATTCAGAATCTGAATCTGGATCATCAAAAGAGACATCATTTTGATCTTCATCAGGTGCAAATGGAGTAGGCAGAGAATATGGCAAAAAATGAAAGAATTCATATTTCTTTGAGGCATGGTTTGCAACACCTTTCACTATTAGCTTCCCAGAAGAGATCTTTGCAATATCAACTGTTTCAGGTCCAAAAAAGACTTTCTTTGGTGAACCTGTGTGTTTCTTCTGTGTAATATCCCTTCAAAGGAAAGTCCTTGGATTCACCTTGTTTTGGCTCTAGGGTTTTGTTTACAACTGGTTCCAAACACCTCCAAATGATTTCGAATTTGGGGAGGAATGTCTTGATGGGGAATAGGAAATATTAACACACCTATAAGACATCCAAACAACTTATATACCCATCCATGGTATGGAAATTGCATGGGAAGAAGTTTTGGAACAAGACTAGTTAATTTGAGAAGTGGAGATTCCCCCTAGGTCTGACATTAGATGCTCTTCCAAACACTGTAAGGCATTCACTAATTCTTGGTCTGATACTTGGATCTGTTAGAGGACATTAGGAACAACATATTTTCAACATTATATTTGGTTTTAGGGTCGAATAGGCATCCTAATGAACATCATCTTCTAGAGGCTAGTTTTTTAGGTGAAATTGGTGGGCAAGGAGTCTCGAATTTATTCATAAACCATAGTAACACTTCAGAGGTATGCACACATAATTTGGACCATCAAATTAAATTCATATGAATCTCATAAAATGATAAATAAATCATCAAACTCTGATATAAAACATGTACAATATCATTCCAAAATCACTATGCAAATGCTATGGGGAAAATGGCTCGAATCTCTTCCTTGAATGTAAATATCACTTGAAATAAATAATATTTCAAGATGTGGCTATGAGGATATGATTATTACAGATATATATAGCAGCTATCATGTCCATGAATTCTAAATAACAGTCCTTCACTAACTATATGCAACAACAAGTACGCCCTTGCACATTTACATGACATTGAGAGAAATATAGTAGAATAGGCATAGAGAAGAATGAGAGAAGATGAACTCGAACTCAGTTGGGGTTTGAAAGTACATAAAAAAATATACATGAATCTCTGTTGAGAGGTCTGAATGGCCTCTCTATCAACCAACTACGATGGGAATCTTTCACCCTCGAAATTGGTTCTAAGGCAAGAAGGATAAGCATCCACCTTGCAAGGACAAGCTAATCTCTCCAATTTTTTTTTTAAATGAGAAATGATCAAAATATGGCCTCCTTATTTCTTCTTGTATTTTATTAACCTCCCAAGGCCTCCATGGCTTGAATTCCCTCCAAGAGCTTCATCCCAACTCGAACTAGGGAGAGATTCCCATGAGTGCCACTTGTCCAACATTTCCTAGCCTTCCTCTTCCATCAATTCGAATGGGGGGAATCTTGGATTCCATAAATCCCTTGTGCACCCTCTTGGAGGCTATTTTTATCCTTGACATGTCATATAGGTCACATGTCAGCAATCAGGTCTGATCCTTGTCATAAGTGTCATAGAATCTTCATCATTATTGTCATAGAAGCTAGGGAATCTAGCCCAAGTGTCACAATACCTCTAAGATGCCTCTTCATCTTCCATGGGAGTTACTATTCCACACTAATTCGACCCTCATTGAGTCATTCCAAGTATAATGCCTCTCCAACTCCCCCAAGAATGTTAGACTCTACCTTGGATTCGAATGGGTGAGAATAGGATGCCATGTGGCATGGAGAATCTTGCCTTATGTGGGTCCCACACCACCTATGCGCCCTCATGACCAAGTGCCACCTTATTTTCTTAGTATTAATATTTATTTGGCCCCTTTTAATATCTATTTTTCAATCTAATGTCCATTTGGGGTCTTATATCTCCTTTATTCCAAGTCTAAATGTTTCCACCCCAACCTAGGGAACTAGTAGATTGGTGGAATTTTCCCTTTATGTGATTTATTTGGATCGGGACATTACAGTCCTCCCCACCCAATATTGCTTGCCATCACGCAATTCTAAATTGGGATGCTGCAAAAAATTTTCATCTTCCCATGTGGCATGCTCACTTGGAAAATATTTCCATTCTACCAAATATTCTAAAATGGTTCTGCTCAATTTTCTTTCTCTTATCTTCAAAAATTTTTCTAGAATGAGTATGAGTTTTCCTTCATCATCTAATAGAGGGAGTGTTTCTGAAATAGAAATTTGCTGACCAATAGCCTTCTTAAGGCATGAAACATGAAATACATTGTGGATTTTTCTACCTTCCGGAAGTTCTATCTCATAAGCTACCTCCCCAACCTTTCGAACTATCTTGTATGGACCATAAAACCTTGGTTTAAGCTTTTCTGATCCTTTCCATTTTAAGGTGGTTTGATTATATGGCTGCAGCCTTAAATAAACCAAATCATTCACTTGAAAAGTTCTTTCCTTCCTATGTTGATACACATACTATTTTTGTTGATTTTGGGAAACCTGCAAATTCTCTTTTAAAAGCTTCAAAATTTGTTGACTTTCCTCAACCCAATCTTTAGCTTTTGGAGCTCTACTATAAAAAAAAATGTGATCAATAAAGGTGAGTGATTCATAACCATAAATTTCTTTGAAAGGAGACATGCCAATGGACATATGGAAAGTAGTATTGTAGTAAAACTCACCCAAATGTAGCCATTTAACCCATGCTTTTTGCCGCTCGCCAACATAGTTTCTCAAGTACCCCTCCAACCATTGGTTCACCCTTTCTGTTTGGCCATCAGTTTGAGGATGATAGCTTGTTCTATGGGTCAATTGAGTGCTCACCAACTTGAAGATTTATTTCCAAAAAGCACTCATAAATTTGTTATCCATGTCACTCACAATGTTTTGGTAAGTCCATGCAATCTGAAAATATATCTAAAGAATAGCTCAGCTACTTGTGCAGCAGTAAAAGATGATGTAATAGCAAAGAAATGAGCAAATTTGGTGAGTCTATCCACCACAACATAAATACAATCCTTACCAAAAGCTTTGGGCAAACCTGTGATGAAATCCATTGAGATGCTTTCCCATTTTTGTTCTGGAATGGGCAATGGTTGTAAGAGACCAGCAGGATAGGTGTGTTCAAATTTGTTTTGCTGACATATATTGCATTCATTCACATACTTTAAAACATCTTCCTTCAACCCTTTCCAAGAGAACCTTTGTCTTAATTTCCTATATGTTTTAAAGAAACCAGGATGGCCTGCTAAAGGAGAATCATGAGCTTCCTTCAATATCTTGTGCTTTAAGTTTGAATCATGAACTAAGTATATTTGGTCTTTATATTAGATTAGTCCATTCAATATCTTGTATCTATCATCTCCATTGACCCCATGTTACACCAAAATGTCGTCACCTTTGTGCAAGTGTCGCAAGTGTTGCAAGTGTCGTCATCGTGACCTAATGTCGTCACCATGACCGTTGCAAGTGTCGGCATTATGACCAAGTGTCGTCATCATGACCGTTGTGACAATGTCATCATCTTGACCATTGTGTAAACTCTTTGCTATGACCCCTAAACTCATTCTGGGCTAAAACACATCCAACTGAGAGATTTCCCTGCCTAGTTGACCTCTTTGAGTAGGCTGTCGCACTTTGTCTTCCTACAGGGTGAGACATACCCCCTCTGTCATAGTTCTTGGTCATCTAGGGTGAGACACTGTCGCACTTTGTCTTCCTACAGGGTGCGATAGGCCCCTCTGTCGCTCTGTGTCCTCTACCAGGGTGCAACGAGGTTGGTTAAAGGCTATTTTGGGGAGTCTCTAGGTCTCTCTAGAAGTTTGTTGAGGTGGAGGCCTATCCCTAGGCTCTAGGTGAGGTGGCATTTCAGTTCCTAACCTAATGGGGGGATCCCTTAACCATATCCCCCTAATCCTCAACCTACCCTATCTCTTTAGCCCTATATAAACACCCACTCTATCCATGGGAGGTGAGGAAGGTCTATGGTATCCTTATGCTGGTAGAATCCATAGTGGTGATTGGGAAGCTTGTACCACCTTGGAGGCTTGGCTTGGACATGTTGGATGGAGGATGCGATGTTGAGGCTTTGGTTGTAGCTTCATTCTATCTATGTATTCCCACCTTTTAATACAGTTAATATAATCTCTTTCCATGAATGTTGTCTCATTGATGATGTTGAGAACTTTCTTCCTCAACTGTTAGTTTAGATCAGTTATTGTTTAGATATATTGTACTGCTTGTATCGTTTCCATATTGTCTTGACAGGTCTTGCAGCTAGAGATCTGATGACTACGAGACTTGGAGCAACAACAAGGAGAAGGATCCGTGATCTGAAAGGTACAATATCTAAGTACTCGATATGTGACTAGATCTAGGAAATGAGTCTTGTATTCTGTCCTATTTGTTCTAAATTCACTTGAAATAGGGAGATCTGTTCGGCTTGCATCTGCTCGAGTGGATTGTCCGTTAACAAATTTGGCGACCATACTGGGGAATAGAATAGTAGAATTGATTTCATGTATGTTTGATTTCATCTCTTTTGTCTGAGCCATTCCTATCCTTTTAAGCCTTCCTCCCATCAAATCTCTATCATTAAAGAGTTTCTTATGTGTCCTTGATTCTCTTTGGGGTCATCATCAGGCCTCCTACCCTCCTAACTTGGGATATCTCACACTTTTATTGCTCAAAATTCGACTGCCGCACCTGGGTAGTGTCTCCCCTACTCTCCTGTCTGCCTGTCTCACTTTGTCTGAAGACATACTGCGACAGTGTCGCACTTTGCCTGTGTACTACCTACGACGAACCCCCTCTGTCGCTCTGTCTAGTGAAGTAGGGTGCGACGACCTCCCCAACTGAGTTTTGACAGTGATTTCCTTCATTTTTTTGGGTTTTGGTCTGATTGATTGTGTTCTATGTGCTACATATTCTAGTTACAGAACCCCTAGACATGGCTTATTGCCTTTTTCCTCCATTTTTTGGTCTTTTTAGGATTTGGATCCATGTTTGGCCCCTTGAGTAAAAACTAGTGTTTTGCTTTCATTTTAAAGCAAAATGGGGGGGCCATGAATCGTGTATCCTACACTCGTTTTGACCCATATTAAGGTTTTGAGATCATTTTTTGTTTGGTGTGATTGGCTTGTTTTAAAGGCTTGAAAAGTGTGGGATATACATGTCTTTTTGAGCCTCTCTTAATTGGGTTGTGCATCTCATTTCCTTTACATCCTATCTAATGATTGTTTGGAAAGATTGATTCTTTGTCTCCACTTTAGTTCAAAGAGAAGCTTGATTTTGTCACTCTTTTGCTATATTCATGAAATTGGAAAACATAAGTATTCTTCTTGATTTAATTTGATCATTTGAAATTCTTGGTCTCACATTCATAAGAAGAAGAAAGGCTTGTTTCATATTTGTGTGCACTTGAGTTAGATAAGATTGTTAAGCGCTTTTCTTTGTCTTGGGTTTGATTGGAAACATTTATGGAATTTTTCTTTCTGTAGATTAGATGTGTCTTTTTCAAGTGTAAAAAGATAGGAAATGGATTAGAATTATTGCATTTGGTATATTTTGAGCCTTTCTTGAGTGCCTTTGAGTTGTTTGGGTGCTTGTCATTTTTATTTGGGAATTTTTGAATGATTAGAGTGTTGTAGATATTCTCTCACTTTCTGTATATAGATATGAAAATCGTTTAGTTATCAAGTTCCATTTTTGATACATGCATTTGAAAATTGAAAGTGCTTCATTATTTTGTCTTATACATTGTTAAGATTCATCGCATCTTTCATTCTCTTTGCGTTTTTTGGCTTATTATTGCGGAAAGTTAGAGTTATTGCATTCTAGGTAGGAATTCTTAATTTCATTACTGCTTAAGGTCATCTTGATTATAAAAGAGAAAAATATATCTCCTTACCTTAAGTAGGTTTCATTGAAAGACAAAGGAAAACGTGCATTGTCATGTAGTTAGGATTTGCATTATTTTTAAATTTCTTGTCTACACCTCATGCATCCACCTAACCGTACAAGATAAAATTAATGCTAGCTTAGGTTAAAATCATTTAGTAACTGTGTGTAAGTTAGAGACGTGTTCCAGCGTCTTTAAGCGTGATAGCTGTCGTTATTTTCCAGCATTGTATTCCGAGGGTACTATTGTAGTCTTCCACGTACTTATCGATATATCAAAGCTCTTTCACATACCAACCAGGTATATCGAAGCTCTTTCACTTACCCACCAAGTAATTCACGTACTTGGCGTATATCGAAAGGTGTTTCACATACTTGGCATATATAGAAAGGTGTTTCATGTACTCGGTATTATATAGGAAGGTCTCGTGTCGTACAGTTGTGCATTAGACATCATCACTACGGATTTGAGCTCCCATGTACCTTGCGTATATCAGGAGACACCATTAGGATTCCTGAGACCAACTGAGTTAAACTTTTGGCCGTCTTGGCAGAGCAATACACCGAGAACAACACTCGGGGAGATTACTACGCACGTACTGTCCAGGTAATTGGGTATTCAGGAAAGGGTACGGTCCTAATCCTCCTTGTCGCATTTTACTATTGGACCCTGGGGTATATAGCGAGTTGCGAAGCCTTGATAATCCTGTGAGGATCCTGACTTTTCATCCACTCCTATTCACACAGTTTGCTTGTTGCTTTTAGACTTGAGTAGTGTTTGACTTGTGTGGTACTTTAGATTCTCTTAGGGAGTTCAGATATGGAAGATTCTTCTGGGACTACCAACTAAGGTGCCCCTTTCCAAGGTCTGCCATTTGTTATTCCCCCTTGTGGAACTGTTGGTCCTCCCTTTATGGCTACGTTGAGTCTTCCTCGATTGACGATAGGATTACCAGTATGGTTATTCTCCAATCCAGTTACACCAAGTGCACCGATTGTGTCAGATGAAAGTCCTTCATCACATGAGACTCAATCTCATGATGACCCTTCTCCTTCTTCCTCGAAAATTGAATCATCTTCCCTCTCTTCCTCTTCTCCTACTGAAAAATCTGAATTTAGTAAGAAGGTGAGTGAGAAGAAGAAGAAAGGGGAAACTAAGAAGAACAACACCAGGCAAAAGGTCACAATCCCAGCCTCTGACCATCATGCTGGGGACTCACCATCCACTGATCATCATGCTGGGAACATCGATACATCTGTTTCGAATTTGCGTATACCAAAATTCCCTTGCAAACTTTGTAAAGGATCCCATTTTCTTAAGAGATGCCCTGGTATCTCCAAGGTCTTAGAAATATGGTCGCGTTCTGAACAGCCCTCGTCATCAGTCTCTGGACATCATACTGATGATACCCCATCAACTAGTGACATTATAGTTAAGGGTCGGAAGGGTAGATTTGCAAATCCTTGTTGGTTATGCAAGGGCATGCACTGTGCTTACCTTTGTCCTCATATGAATGAAGCTTCACAATTGTTGGAAGACATGGACACATCCCATAAACACCTTCCAACGAAGTATTGTAGGTTGTCCCCTGATCCTACACTGGTTGATAGGGCGGTCAATCTGACCCCACCCTCGGTTGACCCCACTCTTTCATCAGAGAGTGAAAATGAAGCAGTCGATTCAACAACATCGTTGATCGACCCCATTCCCCCCTTGAGGGATGATACCTAAGCGGTTAATCAAGTTTCATTCTTGGTTGACCCCACTACTGACGAGTAAAATCCAAGTGATTAATCGAGCTTAATCTTCAGTTGATCCCACTCCTCCTTTGAAGAGTGAAACGGAAACGGTAGATCCAGTTTTATCCTCGGTCCACCCGACTCTTTCATTGGAAAATGCCCAGATTGAAGCAGTCACCATCACAAAGTCTTCATCGTATCCTACTTTTCCAACTAAAAGCGATTTAGAAACCGCTGATATTTTTTTGGTTGGTTCAGAAAAATCTAGGCAAGGAGAAGTCTCGTCCACAGATCCCCCTCCAAGTACTGAGGTTATTTCATTTGATTGGAATAGTCTAGTTGAATCTTGTCTCCCCTCAGATGTTCCTTTCCAGATATTTGTAGGTGTTGCTGATAACGAAATCTTTCGCACTATAGTTGACGAGGGAGCTTCTGTTAGTATTTTATCCTCAACTTCTTGGCAAGCTATAGGGTCTCCTTAGCTTGTGCTGGTTACCGGCCAGATTTTGGCTTTCAATAGAAGGCCTACCGGACCTTTAGGGATTCTTCCGTAGTTACCTATCCCCTTGGGAGGTAAAATTGTTTATGTTGATGTCATGGTTGTCCAAGGTCCTTTAGATTTCAATCTGCTCCTTGGACATGATTATGTCTATGCTATGAAAGCTGTAGTGTTCACACTCTTTCGAGTGATGTATTTTCCTCATCGTGGGGATATTGTGACCATTGATCAGCTTTCCTTTGTGACACCCACTCATCACATGACTCCTAGCCATCATACTTCCCTAAATGTTCCACATGTTCTAGTGGTTTCTTCCCCCTCGTGATGGGGGGAAGGTCTCCAGCCTCTGGGCATCATGCTGGAGTTGTTCCCCTAGCTTCTTATTCTGGGGGGAACCCTACCAACCTCTAGACATCATGTTGGGTAGGGCCTATCTTCAAGCAGAATTTCCATTCTGGTTTCAAGCTTGTTTAAAAATGAAACCATTTCGGGTGAGCATAGTTTTATTCCCTTTCAAGCTCGTTAAAAAATGAAATGGCCCTCCCCGCGAGCATGGTTCTATTCCTGTGTCAAGCTCGTTAAAAAATGAAACAGTATCCTATGAGCATAGTTATTTTTCTATGTCAAGCTCGTTAAAAAATGAAATAGGTTACCTTGAGCATAGTTTATTTCTGTTTTAAGCTCGTTAAAAAATGAAACAGTACCCCGCGAGCATGGTTCCCTTTCTATGTCAAGCTCGTTAAAAAATGAAATAGGTTCCCACGAGCATAGATCCCTTTCTATGTCAATCTCGTTAAAAAATGAAATAGGTTCCTATGAGCATGGTTCTTTTTCTCTGTCAAGCTCATTAAAAAATGAAACAGGTTCCTACGAGCAGAGTTCTTTTCCTGTGTCAAGCTCGTTAAAAAATGAAACAGATCCTTTCCCTTTGAGTCGAGTCTTCTCGTAGACTCAGTACCTGAACCTTCTTTTCATCCGCCTATGCCTTAGGAGAATTAAATGAAGCTTGGGGGGCATGTCTTCAACCTCTAGACGTTATGTTGAAGTCAACTCAATCGCCTCTCCACGTCATGTTGGAGCTAAGTCACTTACTTCTAGCAATCTTGATGGGGGTATGTACCAACCTCTGGGTACCATGTTGGGGAAGACTCCACCAATGGGAAAAAATTTTAGCATACTTTCCTTTTTGGTTTTCAAGCTCGCTAAAAAATGAAACAGTACCTCTAGAAATCATACTAGAAGTAAGCCATTAGTTTCTTGTGCTGGGGGCAAACTTTCCGACCTCTAGCCATCATGTTGGGAAGAAACCTGCCAATGGGAATTATCCCGAGCATAGTTCATTTTCTGTTACAAGCTCATTAAAAAATGAAGCAGACATCATGAGCATTCTTCCAACCTATCTTCGAGCTCATTAAAAATAGTAAGATGGTGTTGAGCTTACTTTTCATTTTTTTCGTGCTCTCATTGAAACATGAAAAGTGGTTTGAGCTTACTTTTCACTTTTTTCGTGCTTTGGTTGAAACATGAAAAGTGGTTTGAGCTTAGTTTTTACTTTTTCGTGCTCTAGTTCAAACATGAAAAAGATTCTGAGTGCTTTTGATACCATTGTCGTGCTCGTTAAAAATTTGAGAAAAAAGATGTGTCTACCGAGTATAGGTTTATCACTTTATCCGGCCTCACTAGACTATTTACGGAAAAGGAACTGTGCCGAGTTTACTTTTTCCTTTGTCGTACTCGGTTATCAAACATGACAAAGTTGTTCATGGAGTCCTTTTTAAGCTCTTTTCAGACTCCTAAAATAGGAAAAGATGGCAAAGTGAAATTGATTTGTTCACGCCTGTAAAAGGATTTGAATGATCGTCTCCCTGCTGATAGTTTACCCCTTTTTTGGACCAGGGGGCACTACTTACGGAAAATGAATACTTCAATCAATCATGATTGGAAGAGTTCTCTCTTGCGTTTTTTTATCCTTCTTCGAGCAGAGGGACTAACTTTATGAAAAAGAACCTCCTGGAGTCTTCTTTAGTTCTTTTCAGACTCTCTAAACATGAAATGACGACTGAGTTTTCCTTCTCTGGACTCGTTAAAACTCAACACTGAAGGGCTCGTTATGGGACAAAACCCTCCTTTTCCAGGTTCGTAAAACATGTGGAATTGGACTCATCTATGAGATGAGCTATACCGAGCATCTGGTTACCCTCATCAAGCTCGTAAAAAACACATGAGGTACTCATCAATCACGATGGGGAAAAAGGGAAGATTTTGTGTTACATATTAATTACGGCAATACGTAGTCACTCTTGAACATGGCACTAGTTTTCATTTGCATTAAGTACTTGGGTAATCCATTTGTCTCTGAATCCTATCAATTCCATGAGTCTTGTCACTCATTTGGGTCGCCCAAAGAATGCTTCCATCATCAAGTTGCATTGGGGGTTGGTGTCGTTCTTGTCATGTAAATACTGCCAAGTCATGCCATGCCCATGTTCAAGAGACATTTGTTACTCATCATCTGCAGTCGATACACCTTCGATCATGTTGTTCTACCTTGATTCAATCTTGCACATTATTGTACCATCTAATCTACTCCAAATATCTGTCATCGAGTTTTGTGTCATTGATGGGGGAATCATCATGGCCCTCCTTCGATGGATTCATCCTTGTCGACTTCAAATCATCATCCGAGGATTGAATCTAGAAACCAACCAAGTACCTTAGGCCTGCATGCCTCAATGGCACGTTACCTCGCTTTCAACACGAGTTTACATTATTGGCTCCTGATTGAAAGATTTCGTCAAGCGTTTGACTTCAACTCATTTATTCACACTTGGTGATATGTACTATGATACCTTGGGAATCATTGACATCAATGGTGATTTCCCTCGCGCTTGTTAACGGTATACATTGATGACCGGTAATCAAGTGGTTTCTACCATGTTCAACTCCAAAACATTGTAATCACATGGATAGCTTTGTATTATCGTGGGTTTGACTTGAAGACCCTGGGGAAGTCATATTGTACCCAGGTTGTGATGGAGATTGTTTGAGTTATATTACACGGATCCACTTTGTATTGGTCGTGGCTGTGTTATCATCTCATCATGGATCTACGATTGTGTCTAGTAGCCATGATTGTGTTCGGTCGGTCTTTACTATCATGGATCTGCAGTGTATTGGTTGGCAGCCATGTTTTGTGAGACTTGTGGATCTCAGGTCATTTTTGTAGTAGCTACTTCCAACCAGCAAGTCCTTGCCATTTTTCTTACTACAAAGCATTTCACTTGTCTCATTCCACTATCTTCATGCTTTGGGGGGCATTCTGTTACACCAAAATGTTGTCACCCTTGTGCAAGTGTCGCAAGTGTTGCAAGTGTCGTCATCATGACCTAGTGTCGTCACCATGACCATTGCAAGTGTTGTCATTATGACCAAGTGTTGTCATCATGACCGTTGTGACAATGTCGTCATCTTGACCATTGTGTAAACTCTTTGCTATGACCCCTAAACTCATTCTGGGCTAAAACACATCCAACTGAGAGATTTCACTGCCTAGTTGACCTCTTTGAGTAGGTTGTCACACTTTGTCTTCCTACAGGGTGAGACAGACCCCCTTTGTCGTAGTTCTTGGTCAGCTAGGGTGAGACGCTGTCGCACTTTGTCTTCCTACAGGGTGCGACAGGCCCCTCTATCGCTCTATGTCCTCTACTAGGGTGCGACGAGGTTGGTTAAAGGATATTTTGGGGAGTCTCGAGGTCTCTCTAGAAGTTTGTTGAGGTGGAGGCCTATCCCTAGGCTCTAGGAAAGGTGGCATTTCGGTTCCTAACCTAATGGGGGGATCCCTTAACCATATCCCCCTAATCCTCAACCTACCCTATCTCTTTATCCCTATATAAACACCCACTCTCTCCATGGGAGGTGAGGAAGGTCTATGGTATCCTTATGCTGGTAGAATCCATATTGGTGATTGGGAAGCTTGTACCACCTTGGAGGCTTGGCTTGGACATGTTGGATGGAGGATGCGACGTTGAGGCTTTGGTTGTATCTTCATTATCTCTATGTATTTCCACCTTTTAATACAGTTAATATAATCTCTTTCCATGAATGTTGTCTCATTGATGATGTTTAGAACTTTCTTCCTCAACTATTAGTTTAGATTAGTTATTGTTTAGATATATTGTACTGCTTGTATCGTTTCCATATTGTCTTGACAGGTCTTGTAGCTGGAGATCTTACCACCGCGAGACTTGGAGCAACAACAAGGAGAAGGATCCGCGATCTGAAAGGTACGATATCTAAGTACTCGATCTGTAACTAGATCTAGGAAATGAGTCTTGTATTATGTCCTATTTGTTCTAGATTCAATTGAACTAGGGAGATTTGGCTCGCGTCCGCTCGAGTGGATTGTCCGTTAACACCCCATCTAACAAATCACAAGCAAATCTATCTTTGGCATACTCTACTATTAGCACATCTTTCCAATCTTTTGAAATGTCTATAAGGGAAAATGAAGGTCTCCTAGACAATGCATCTGCTACAATATTATTCTTCCCTTTTACATATTCAATGTCAAAATCAAAAGCTTGGACCTTACTTACCCATTTTTGTTTCCTTTCATTGAGATCTTTTTGTGTAAGGAAATGCTTTAAACTGTTATGATCAGTTTTGACCACAAACTTGTTCCCCACCAGATATTGTCTAAACTTGGCCAAGGCATGCATGATGGCTAACATTTATTTTTCATATATGGAGTAGAGCCTCTCATGTGGCTTCAATTTGTTTCTCTCAAAATCTATGGGGTGTTGATTTTTCTTTAGGACAGCCCCTATGCCTTCCCCTGATGCATCACATTCCAAAAAAAATGGTTTAGAAAAATATGGTAATGCAAGTACTAGACAACTACTCATTACCTCTTTCATTCTTTGGAAATCCTTTTCAGCCTCTTCATCCCATTTGAAAAAATCCTTCTTGGTCAAATCGGTAAGGGGAGAAGTTAGTTTGGAAAACCCCTTCACAAAATTCCTATAGTAAGTGCATATCCCAATAAATCCTCTCAATTCAGTGATGTTCTTGGGTGATGGCCATTCAAGAATAGCCTTTATTTTCTCCAAGTGCACCTTTACCCCATATTTCCCAATGATTTTCCCAAGATACAAAATTTCTTTCAACCCAAACTCACACTTTGACATCTTAACAAACAAATATTGTTCATGCAAGATTTTCAATACAATTTCTAAATGGTGCAAATGTTCCTCCCATGTCTTACTGTAAATCAAAATATCATCAAAGAAAACCAAAACCAACTTACGGAGCTGCTTGCAAAATATTTTGTTCATGCATGATTGGAAGGTTGTTGGAGCATTGGTCAAGCCAAAAGGCATGACAATAAATTTGAAATGACCATAGTGACATCTGAAAGCAGTTTTCTGCACATCCTCCTCCTTCATTCGAATATGATGGTAACCAGATCTAAGATCAATTTTGGAAAAGAACTTTACTCCAAATAGCTCATCCATGAGCTCATCTATTCGAGGGATGGGATATCTATTCTTTATTGTCTTCTTGTTTAAATCTCTAAAATCAAAGCACATCCTTAAGGTTCCATCCTTTATCTTCACCAAAACAACTGAAGAAGCATAGGGACTTGAGCTTGGTCTAATGAGCCCTAATTCCAAGAGCTCTTGAATAACCTTCTCAATCCCATATCTGAACCTTTTTGGGTGTCTATATGGGGGTATTTGTATAGGTGAAGTACCCACCTCCAAAACAATGGTATGCTCAACTCCTCTGTCAAGTGGCCTTCCAGGAGGAAGGTCTCCAAAAACTCTTTCATACTTGTGTAGTTGTTGCCTTATCTCCCTTGGATGTTCTGCAATATTTATGTTTGGATTGGGGGAAGTGATTAAACATTCAATAGCCCATTCAATGTCCCCATGTCTCAATATGGACCTCATACTGTGGGAAGACACCACTTGGTTTGGATAGGTGTGCATTCCTCTCACTACCATTTGTTTTCCTTCCAAATCCTTGAACTTCATTTCAGGTATTTGGTAGTTCATTGTATCTTATCCTATAGAGTACAACCATTGTACTCCCAAAACCACATTTGCATCAACAACATCCACCACATAGAAGCTATCAGAAAATGTGTAATTTCCTATGGTAAGTTGTAGCTTTGGAATCCATGTGTTGCATTCCATAGAATTGTTACCTAGAATGATGATTGTGAACCCTTCGAATGATTTAGTGGGTAACTTTCACCTCTCCACCAAGGCTGAATCAATCAATTTATGAGTTCCTCCTCCATCTACCAATACCGAAACTCTCTGCCCTTGTACCAGTCCCTTGCATCGAATGGTGTGAAAACGAGGCACTCCTGAAAGTACTGCCATTCTCCCTTTTTCGGGTGATGGATGATCTTCTTTTGTTGTGTCATATCCCTCTTCTTGGGATAAAAGTTGTTCTTCTTCCTCCAGGTCCCCTTCATCATCAGAAAATACTTCAATGAATTGTGCTTTCCCCTTAGCACATTTATGCCCTGGTACCCATGGTTGAAAGCATGTGTAACATAGTTTATTTCTTATGAGTTATTCCTTGCTTGGTCCCTCTTTCTTGTCCTTCCCAAATGAATATTTTTGCCATAGTTTCTTGTCAAATATGAACTTGGAAGGAAAATTGGGCTTGGGAGGATACCTTGTCTTGGGTAGCACATTTTGTAGATCTCTTGCCAAGTTCATGGCAATCTTTCAATGAAGTAGGTTTGAGAGCTTTAACTAAACCTTTCAAAGGGTCATCCAATCCTTCAGTAAAAAGAAATACCAATCAAACCATAGATATATCATCCACCTTAACTGATAGTTTTTGGAATTCCAACATGTACTCCTCAGGGGTTCCAGTTTGCTTCAACTGTGCTAGTTCCTTGAAAGGCATTTCGAGGTCTTTTTGCTCAAATATTTCCAATGAATTTTTAACAAATCTTCATATGATGTGACCTGATCATGTCCAAAGGCTTTAAGTCCATGGAACCACCAATCATTTTCTTCTCCCTCAAGATGCAGAATAGCCATTTTAGAGCATCTTCTTCAACCATTGGATTCAGCTAAAAATATACATCTAACTTTTGTACCCAAGTATTTGCAGAACTTTGGGATAAGCCATCAAAGGTGGGAAGGGGAATATTACCTATGGCATAATTCAATTCTTTATTTTGAAAAGGAGTTCTGTTACCTCCTCTCATTTTGAGCTTGTTTGAGACAGTAAAGAATTGATCGAATGGTAAGGTCCTCCTACAATCTTCACTCAACTGCTGCCATTCTGGTAGAACTTCATGCATTCCATATTGGATGTTAGGATCCTCTTTGGGATCAATAAACTTGGGTGTGGTAGATCTTGTTGAGCTATGGAATTCATTGGTTCGGTTGCGAGGCCCTGTCTTTGAGAAAATGCTTTCACCAAATTCCTTATTTTCCTCGAAAGGAGAACTACTGCTGCCTCCTAATGCCAATTTGATTTCAATTTGAATAGTCTTGTATTCAAACCCTTGCATTATTTTCCTTTTCATGTCCTCAAAAAATGGTTTCATGAATTTCCTAAATTCCTCTTTCTCCTCCATCTCTGAGGTTCCTTTCTCATCCTTAGTCATAGTTTCAACGGAGTGCACCTCTTCTCTTGCTTCTTCCTCTTCACCAAAGGTACTTTCAATTTCAGTTTCTAAGGGTGGGGGATGAACCCTTGACCTAATAAATGGTCAGCCAAATCAAGTTCAAGGACCATGCTCTGATACCACTATAATATCCCTTCAAAGGAAAGTCCTTGGATTCACCTTGTTTTGGATCTAGGGTTTTGTTTACAACTGGTTCCAAACACCTCCAAATGATTTTGAATTTGGGGAGGAAGGTATTGATCGGGGAATAGGACATATTAAAACACCTATCATAAATCCAAACAATTGATATACCCATCCATGGTTTGCAAATTGCATGGGAATAAATTTCAGAACAAGACTAGTTAATTTGAGAAGTGGAGATCCCCCCTAGGTCTGACATTAGATTCTCTTCCAAACACTGTACGAAATTCACTAATTCTTGTTCTGATAATTGTCTCTATTAGAGGACATTATGAACAGTATATTTGCATCATTAGATTTGGTTTTAGGGTCGAATAAGCATCATAATGAACATCAGCTTCTAGAGGCTAGTTTTTTAGGTGAAATTGGTGGGCAAGGAGTCTCGAATTTCTTCATAAACCATAGTAACACTTCAGAGGTATGCACACATAATTTGGAACATCAAATTAAATTCATATGAAGCTCATAAAATGATAAATAAATCATCAAACTCTGATATAAAACATGTACAATATCATTCCAAAATCACTATGCAAATGCTATGGGGAAAATGGCTCGAATCTCTTCCTTGAATGTAAATGTCACTTGAAATAAATAATATTTCAAGATGTGGCTATGAGGATATGATTATTACAGAGATATATAGTAGATATCATGTCCATAAATTCTAAATAACAGTCCTTCACTAACTATATGCAACAACAAGTGCGCCCTTGCACATTTACATGATATTGAGAGAAAGATAGTAGAATAGGCATAGAGAAGAACGAGAGAAGATGAACTCGAACTCAGTTGGGGTTTGAACGTGAATAAAAACATCTCCATGAATCTTTGTTTAGAGGTATGAATGGCTCTCCATCAACCAACTAGGATGGGAATATTGCACCCTCGAAATTGGTTCTAAGGCAAGAAGGATAAGCATCCACCTTGCAAGGACAAGCTAAGCTCTCCAATTTTTTTCCAAATGATAAATGATCAAAACTTGGTATCCTTCTTTCTTCTTGTATTTTATTAACCTCCCAATGCCTCCATGGATCAAATTCCCTCCCAAAAGATTCATCCCAACTCAAATTAGGGAGAGATTTCCATGAGTGTCACTTGTCCAACATTTCCTAGCCTTCCTCTTCCATCAATTCGAATGGGGGAAATCTTGGCTGCCATAAATCCCTTGTGCACCATCTTGGAGGATATTTTTAGCCCTGACATATCATATAGGTCATATGTCAGCAATCAGGTCTGATCCTTGTCATAAGTGTCATAGAATCTTCATCATTGTTGTCATAGAAGCTAGGGAATCTAGCCCAAGTGTCACAATACCTCTAAGATGCCTCTTCCTCTTCCATGTGAGTTACTCTTCCACTTTAATTCGACCCTCATTGATTCATGCCAAGTATAATGCCTCTCCAACTCCCCCAAGAACGTTAGACTCCACCTTGGATTCGAATGGGTGAGAATAGGATGCCATGTGGCATGGAGAATCTTTCCTTGTGTGGGTCCCACACCACCTATGTGCCCTAATGACCAAGTGCCACCTTATTTTATTAGTATTAATATTTATTTGGCCCCTTTTAATATATATTTGTCAATCTAATGTCCATTTGGGGTCTTATAGCTCTCTTATTCCAAGTCTAAATGTTTCCACCCCAACTTAGGGAACTAGTAGATTGGTGGAATTTTCCCTTCATGTGATTTATTTGGATGGGGACATTACAGTCTGATAAACAGTTAACAAGTTTTCTGCCAAAGAAGGCAAATATAGAACATTTTTGAACTTTCCATGCTCTAGTTGTATTGTTCCCTTCCATTCAGCAGAGATCTGTGAATCATTCCCCATGTGAATATTGGGACCATTAGTGAGATCAAGAGAGGAAAAAGACCCTCCGGAGGAAACCATGTGGTTGGAGGCTCCGTAATCTATGAGGAAGGCTTTTGATTGCGAGAATCCAACCTTCAGTGCATGGCATCTCTCATGATCATATGTCTCGATTCTAGAATTAAACTCCCTTGCACCTTTTGGGAGGGCAATCTTGTGCGGTTCAAGAATTTTGGTCATTTGATCTATCTTCTTCTTCATTCAAGAAATCTCTAGATGGTTTCCTTTCTTGAAATAGGTACGCTTGGTCTTCTCAAAACTCTTTTGCGTATCCTTCTTGGAGTTGGAGTCTCCTTCTGATGGATTAGGCTTCTACTTTGGTTTGGATTCAAATTGATTCTTGTCCTTTCCCTTCTACTTCCCTTTAGCATTCAAATTATTGGACTCCCCCGCCATAAGAGCCTGATTCTTGGAGGCCTTCAAGGCTCCCATTTGGATCAATTTGTCTTGTTCTTGGGTCAGGGATTCTGTGAATGCATTTAAAGAAGGCATTTTCCAATTTGGGATTGACAATCTCCCAGAGTGAAAGGTAGACACAAATATTGAAAATTCAGGGCCAAGCTTACTTAGGATGGATAGCACCAGCTGCTCATCCTTCTTTTCAATTCCACATTGTTTGCACTATGTAACCGAGGACTTGAACTTTGAAAATAACTACTGTATGGTTTCAAAATTGTTGGGTTGAAGAGAAATTAATTCATTCTCCAAAACGTGGCCTCTCAGCTCATCTTGATTACCAAAGAGAGTTTCAAGATTCTGCCAAACCTCCCTTGGGGTTTTCAATCCATCAAGACGGAAGAGAAATTATCTGGAGATGTGAATACACATAAAACCAAAAGCCTCATCTAACTTGTTCAGGTACTTTGATTTCTCAACAGTTGCCTGAGGTTCGACTTCCTTGCCCATTGTGACCCTATACAGACTCTTGTTGCACAAGACAATCTGCATATTTGCCCTCCAATCCAGATAATTGAAGGGTGTCAGGATTCTTGGTGTCAAAGGAGCATTCGAATTCTCCATCTATAGCTACTGGAGTGAATGCAAACTACTACTACTGCTATTGCTGCATTGAAAAACTTCTCAAAATCCCGCAAAAAACTCTCAAAATGAAGATAAACCAGCTCTGTTGAGCTCTGATACCATGTAGTATTTTTTAACACAATAGATCATTTAGCCTGGGAATACCTCACAGTGACAAAATTAGCAAGGTATAAGAATTACAGTGAAATCTATCAAGAATTGAGCAGTAAAATCAAACATGGAAAGAAAATCAGATGTTAATCAAAATGGGTGTCATATTCCATTAATATGTATTGTAAAATAATATATTCTAATAGAGGAAATTTGATTACTCGGAAGGAATTCAAATCCATCACAGTCTAGCATAGGATTTATCCCTTCTACAGTGCTCCGATAGTTGCAAACTCAATTAAATGTCAGTTCACTGAAGCTACTGACAGTTAACTGAGCATGGAAGTCGCATCAATGATTTCTCCATGCAAACAGGCTAGAGAGGGCACATTAGTTGAAAATAAATGGCAATAGGAGCTCAAACCCTCCACTACAGTCATGAACTCAGGTGGATTGAACCATATAACTGAGTTAGATCCTAAAATATAGGGAATTAACTCTGCATGACCTAAATTCATGCATAGAGGGCGCATCAAGTGGATAATGAGTCCTAGATGACAACTGAACACCACTAGGGGGTCAAAAACATCATCCAATACTAGGAAAAAGGAAAAATATGCTAAGGTGGACAAAGGTTGGATTATTAATTATCCTAACACTCGATCCAATCTCTTAGAGCACTAACAAAGGAGGCTCGATTGTGCTCTTAATCGTACTACCCAAATACCTAGGTACTATAGATTAATATTCCCTAGTGCTATTTTCGATGCCATTATAGCAGCAAACCGGTCGATCGAATTATCTAAAGTTGGTTTCAGGTCACCTAGGGGACTTCCAATATACCTAAGGGTACGTGGAAGTGAAATTCCCTATACAAGTGTTGTCTGATGCCATACTACTCGAATGGGTACCAACAAGGATTACAAGGGTGTCCCACCAAGTGAAACCTCTTATATTCCTTGCGTGTAGTATTCCCCAACCACAAATTTACTCATTAAATTAAAAATCACTATATTATATATAGATGTTAAAATACATCTTCAACCTTAAAAAAAAATCTATTTTTTTTGGCTCGGCAAAGTGCTATGATACTAGATGTTATGTACCTTCATAGCTAAATATGAAATTTAGGGAAGAAATAACATAATAAAGCAATATTTTAGAATGAAAATGATAGAATTACCACAACAACAAACATGTAGATAATCAAATATCACAATAGCAATAGATATATTGGTGGAAAAACAAGGTTCACTTGCATCTTCAAGGGGAAACCTCCAAACAAGCATAGCTCCAATTACAATATACTTCACAAGACATCTTATGACATTGCTTCTACTCCTTTATATAGTTTCTATTGAAAAAACATTCTACTAGGTGGAACTGTCTAGTAAAACACATTATACAACTTGACGAGAACTTTATACCCAAAACAAGAACTCTAGCCATAAAAAAACACCAAAAACAAACCATAAATTGAAAAGTGGTGCTACTGGTAGCAACTTTTTTTTTGGGGGGGGGGGGGGTTAAAAATATAGCCATGGCCTTGAAAACCCATATTGTTGCTAACAAAAACCTTAAAATCAACCCTTGAATTGAAAACTAATGCTACTAGTATCCCAATCTTTTTCAAGGTTTAAAACTACAACTTGTTTGAAACCGTGGACTTAACAATTAATATCATTGCTAGAAAAATCTTAAAATCAACCTCTAAATCGAAAAGTAGTGCTACCATAGAACCTTTGTTTTGCTTTTGGGATGAAAATTGCAACATTTTTAAAATCACGGCCTTAACAACTGCTACTATTATTAACAAAAACATTAAATCCAATGTGTGAATCGAAAACTAATGCTACCAGTAGCATAATTATTTTTTCAAGGGTTAAAATTACAACTTGTTTGAAACCATGTATTTAACAATCAATATAATTGCTATAAAAATCTTAAATCAACCTCTAAATTGAAAATCAGTGCTACCATTAGAACATTTCTTTTTCTTTTGAGTTTAATATTCCAACATTTTTTAAACCATGGCCTTAACAACTTCTACTATTGCAACAAAAATATTAAAAAAAATCTCCAAATCGAAAAATGTGTTACTCACCCCTTCTTTTTTTGGGGGGGAGGGGGTTTAAGATTGCAAATGTTTTGAAACCATGATCCAGAAATCCAATACTATTGTACAAAAATCATATTTAATCAACCTTAAAATATCCGCTCATTAGGGTAAATTTATGACTGCAAGCACCATATATTACATAATGCCATGATGATATCACCTAATAATTTAAAAATGTATTTATTTATTTTTAATAAAAAACACAATACAAATTGCATTGAATTAAACACAAATTATTTAATAAAAAATATTGTTGCATTCTCCATATTCAAATTGGAGAAATTGTGATATCATTCATAATCAAATCACATATTAATCCAGGAAAATTAGGGAAATTTTGAGCTATAATATGGCTTCATAAGAGATATAATAAAATATTATGAGTTAGGCATTTTATGGGGAATGTATATTTACAACTCACTTATTGCACTACAACCTACGTACCTATGGTTAAGTTAAATTGAAAAAATATCTATAAATAAAATTAATAAAAAACATATTTGATATGACTAAAAATAAAAATACTTTTGAATATATAAATATATTAAAGTACTCTTAAAATAGAATAAAACAAAGTATTATAGTTTTAAATTATAAATCTAAATTTAATTTATATAAAATAAGTTAACATTATTAATTGTTTATTTTAAAATATATTTACATATTCATTATAAAATTCTAATTTATATTTAATAAACATCAAATCAAATTAATTTATATAGATTAAATAAATATAGCATATATCTTACCAACCATGTATTTAAATAAATGTCGCATTATACTATATTATATCATATTAATTTTATTATAATCATATTTCAAATATATTACCATCCACATTATTTATTATAATAAATTTATCCTAATTTAATTTAATCTAACACGTATGACACATTATAACTATCATATATAATATAAGTTTAAAATTTCTTACCAACTATTATATATTGCACATTATAACTATAATATATAATATGATATGATATGATGTGAATGATTTGATTTGAGATTACTTTGTTGTTGCGAGAGATTGGTTTCTTGGAGCTCTGGAGGCGACGATATCGAGGGTTTGAGAGTCGTGGAGAGAACCTGAACCAGGCGGCTAGGGTTCTTACCCTAGCTGCCTCCACCACCCATCTTCTCGCATACGCTTCTCTTTTTTCTTGTGGTTTTGGTTTCCTGCGGTTCGACGACGGAGTAAATACTATTCTGCAATGTCTTTGCATAGATTGGAGAGAGGGCGGGCCTTTGCGCGGCGACCCATTGGGTCTGTGCTCCAGAACCAGTGGCGGCGGCGGCGGTTTCCGGGGGGGGGGGGGCTTGGCAGCGTCGGCGCAGTGGGGGCTTGGCAGCGTCGGCGCAGTGGGCGGGGCTGCTCCAGGGCGCGATGCAGATCCTACGACGGCAGCAGCTCCTTCACGGCATACACTTCGACGGCGGCAGCTCCTTCGACGGCGGCTCCCTCTTTCTTGGCTGCTCCTTCGTCGAGCACCCAGATCTAAAACCGGTGGCACTTTTCTTTCTCTTTTTGGTTTCCTGAAGGGCGGTGCCCTTTCATCCGGTGGAGGCTCCAACGGTGGTCTGCTCTAGTTTCTTCATCTGGGGTCTACATGCTGGCCGTTTTTCGCTGGTTTGGGAGGTTTATCGAGCCTGCTGCTTGTCTACAGACGTAGATCTCCTGCATACTTCGATGAGGGTTTCGGCTGGGACGGATTTTCTATGGAGGGCTGGCTCTGCTCTTGGTTTTCAGGGTTTGCCGCCTATTATTGGTGCTGCTCCCTTTCTCGTCGCCACCTCTCCTTTCAAGCTGCAGGGAGCTCTGTCTTAAAGACTGCCTTTGCTGCTGGGGAGGTCGGCGACTGCATGATGGAGCGGTGCCATTAGTGGAGGCGGATCCTGGGAGATGCGGATCGGCTGGTGGTTGGGGCACCCTTTCTCTGGAGTTTGGGGTCTGCCGTCTTGACGGAAATGTACTATTTACAGTTTCTTTTTTCTGTTTATACAGCTATTATTCCTTGCAGATTTTGAGGCTACACTTCTTCATATCTGATACTGTTTTGCGGGCTGTATGGATAGTCATTCTTTTTTTTAGATAGGAGACTATAGAGGTGATAATAATGGGAATGTAAATATGTGACAATGTAGGGATCTTTGTGATCCTATTACATGTGCAGAATGTAATTTTGTTCATCTTTTTGAAATAAAATTACAACTTTTTCCAAGGAAAAATATATATATATATATATAATATGATTTTAAAATTTCTTACCAACTATTTTATATTGCACATTATAACTAATTTTTATTATAAATTTATTATAACTAATTTTTATTATAAATTTATCTTAATTTAATATTATATGTATTCCACATAATAACCACACGTATTCTACTTTATAAATCATATATGTAACATTATATTAGTTTATTTGTCGTTAGGTGAATGACACTTCTTTACATACATTAACATTACACACATAAATAAAGGTACAAACTATAAAAATACATTAGTTCAATATTATATTTTTTTGTGTTTCATTAGGTGAATTGACACGTCATGACCCACATAAAGAAAGGTACAAAGGAGAAGGTGCTAGCCCTCCGCATACTTGTGGTAACTACTATGCCGGATATTTTATGCTTTCAAGAGACTATGACCTTGGGATCTACTGCTCGGGAACTTCTATGGCAACTTTTTCCCGATTGGGAGTGCATCATAGTTGATTCTGTTGGCCGTTCTGGGGGACTTATGGCTGCTTGGAACCCTCAGAACCTCACTATGCGTTCTTATTGTGTTTGTGGTGGTATTCTACTTCTGGGGAGAAGTAGGGACTTGGATACTGATATTTAGGTTTTTAATATTCATGCTCCCTATTTGGAGAGGCAAAATTTCTAGTCTGGACTGGAATCTTGCGGACTCCTGGATCTACATTATCTTATTATTGCAGGGGACTTGAATATGACTTTGGGTGCCTGGGAGATTTGGGGCAATAGAGCGAGATTGGATCCTATGCACATGTGGTTCCAAACCCTATTTGTGAATCATGGACTCATTGATGTGGTTACTAAGCCTTTGGTCCCGACATGGAAAAATGGATGGATGGGTACTGATTACATTGCTAAACGATTGGATCGTTTCTTTGTGAGCAAATCACTTTATGATTCTTTGGATCGTTGTTCTTCTTGTCTCGTAACTGCATCTATTTCAGACCATACTCCTATTCTATTACGGCTTCAGAAGGGTCAGTTTCTATATAGGTATCCATTTAAGTATTGGAATGTTTGGTCTAAGGAATTGTCTTTTGTGTCTTTGGTTCGTGCTCACTAGTTATCCTTTTATGGACAATATAGTGGTAGGGCTATGCATGACCTACCTACTTTCCTCCGGTCTTTGAAATCCATTGTTATTCCTTGGACCATTCATAGGAAAAAGATGCAAAAGGCTAATCTATTGCACATTCAACAACTCATATCGGAATACCATTCAGATACAAATGCCAACATTTTATCTGATCCAAATGGGGTGAATCTCAAAGCTTTGGAGGCTGAGAAGTTGGAACTCTTCCGTACTGAAGAGGCGATTTGGTGGCTAAAGAGTCGAGCACTTTGGATAACCCCGGGGTATGGAAATACAAAATTCTTCCATTCCTTTGCGGAAATGAGGCAGAAAACTAATGCCATTTGAGACATTGAAGATCAGAATGGTTGTAGGGTTTCATCACAGGCAGACATTGCTTTGCAAGCTCAGGACTATTTCAAGACTCTTTTCACGAAACCAGCTGCATATAATCTGCCCGCTCAGATGAAGATTTTACAATGTGTGCCTTGTATTTTTTCGATTGAATATAATGGTTTTATTGGTTGACCGGTTACTGTGGCTAAGGTTGAAGAGGTTCTTAAAAAGATGGCCAAGGACAAAAGTCTCGGGCTCGATGGATGGTACATGGAATTCTACCTTCAGTTCTTTGACCTTCTTCGGATGGATATGGTTCAATTGGTGGAGGAGGCTCGACTCACTGGCAGTGTTTCTGGGGGACTTAATTCGAATTTCATAACATTAATTCCTAAGACCAAGGAGCCAAAATATTTTTAGGATTTTCGCCCCATATCGATATGCAATCTATTGTACAAAGTGATCACTAAGGTGATAGCTAACCGCATTAAGACTAGCTTGTCCCGTGGTATTTCAAAAGAATAGTTTGGTTTTCTTCATCAATGATTGATCTTTGATGCAATTGGCACTGCTCAGAAGACCATGCACTCGGCTAAGCATTGCAGCAGGAATCATCTATTATCCTTAAACTAGATTTGATTAAAGTTGATGACTTGGTAGACTAGTCTTTTCTTCGATTACTATTACTGAATGTTGGCTTAAATCTTGCGATTCCGAATTGGATACTTGGTTGTGTTACATCTGTAAACTTTGATGTATTGGTTAATGGATGCCCCACGACCTTCTTCAAGGGGTCCTGGGGATTGCACAAAGGGTGTCCACTCTCACCGCTTTGATCTCTGCTCATGATTGAAGGAATTAGCCAACTACTGAACCAGGCAAAGGTGGATGGTAAGATAACAAATATAAAAATCTCCAAGAATTATCATATTACTCATCTACTATTTGTAGATGACATATTACTTTTTGGTATTGGAAAAATTGATGAGTGGACTCATTTTAAGTCAATTTTGGATTTTTTTGCAATGCCACTGGTATGAAGATTAGTGTTCCTAAATCATGTCTCTATCATTATAATCTAGAAGATGAGATTGGGTTCACATTGGTACTCTGTTTTTTTTTGTTAGTCAAGCTCTTGATGCAAGTATTAAATATCTGGGCTACCTACTTAATCCAAATTCATATCATGCAACGGAATGGCACTGGCTCATCTCAAAGTTCGAAAAGAAGGTAAATACTTGGTATTACCGTAGGTTGTCATTGGGGGGATGACTGGTTCTATTCAACTCAGTTCTTGCCAATCTCCCTATTTATTGGCTCACACTTGGTAAGGTTCCTACTAACATTTTACACAGTATCCGGAGAATCTCATTCAATTTCCTATGGTTTGCAGATCGAGACAAGAAGGGTGCATATTTGGTGTCATGGCGTCCTATTGCTAGACTGAAGGAAGCAGTAGGATGGGGCATCCAGAATATTTTTTGGGTATACCAGGCTTTACACCTAAAAAGTCTTTGGAGGGCACTGACTCATCCCTATCTATGGGGTTTGGTTATGCGAAACAAGTACTTGAAAGGGAAGACTGTTATCGAGTGGATCAGAATGCTGAATAAAACGACCGGTGGGTGTCTCCAATATGTGGCGGGGTTTTATAGAAGTATTTCCATTGCTCAATGAATTATTGGGATGGAAGGTTGGAAATGGTTTTCACACTCGTTTGGGAGTGGATCCAATGATCGGGTGTTGCCTTCTTCTGTCACCTGAAACTGTACATGCCTTACATTTAAAAGGTTTATACTTTCTGAATCATGCCCGAAACTCTCTGGAAGTGAATTTTTCTGAATATTGGATATCGACGGATGATATTGGACTCACTAGCGTGGTGGGTCTGGAATGCGAGATGGTTTTGTTGATTCACTTAATCATAGTGGCAATCGGCTCTAACACAGCTCGATTTCCTTCATTGGACATGGGAAGAATATTATGGTGCGGTCGACACCAATAGGGATTATAAGGCCATTTCTCATTGTTATCTGACTCGACGTGGTGGTGGTACAGATGCATTTGGCAGTGGAAAGAGCCTATCAAAATCTTATGCTTCCTCTGGTTGGATTTTCAAAATAAGATACTTACAACAGATAATTTCATCAGGAGGGGTGGTATGGGCCCGAATGTGTGTTCCCTTTGTTTGCCTGATACCAAAACAGTGGAACATCTATTTATACATTGCACGTTCACCCAACAACTCTGGAGTGTGATCTCAGAATTGTGGGGCTTTGATTTCTGTTGGAACCGGGGAAACCTTGAGATGGTTATCTCTAGGTGGTATCGTTGGCATAGAGACTGCATTTCTTTCCCGATATTATTTATTTTGGGTTTGTGGCGCCTAAGAAATCAGATCCTTTTTTATGGATTTGATTGTACTTTTACTTGTTCGGTTAGATACATTTTGCAGATCCTCTCAGGTGCTGAAGTTCGTATTCCAGGTAAAAAACAAAAGTATACCATTCTCTTCAGTTTGTGGACTCAAATCCAGTTGGATTCTTTGATGGTGCAGCTCAGGCTGGCTGCTGTGGGGCAAGAGGACTACTCATTATATCAAAGCATTTCTATTATGAACTCTTCTTGGCCCGTGGAAAGGGCAGTAACTCCCGTGCGGAGCTATTGGCCCTTTAGGAACTTTTGGCATTCTCAATCTCAAAGAACATAACCAGATTGCATATTTTTGGAGACTCTACCGCTATTATCAACTGGGTCCTTGGAAAGAGTCAACTCCGTGTGGAATCCCCTGGTCATTGGAAGAAGAGGATATCATCTACAATCCTTCAGTTGGAATCCTTCCATATACAACATATCTCTAGGCAATTCAACCAAAGGGAAGATTCTCTTTCCAAAAGAGGAATGGGACTTACAGAAGGTCACATCCAAGATACTCAGGAGGATAAATATAATTTCCATGTTGAGAAACATTCCATGAATAATAATATTCCAAGAGGAAATGATTCTAGTAATGGAATCCATCATGGATGGTCACCAAGGGGTACCCAACTTCCCAATATTGACATGAGAAAGTTTGATGGCAATGATCCAATAACATGGATATTCCATATGGAGCAATTCTTTGATCTACACCAAGTTCCAACTTTGAAAAAGGTAACTATTGCATCATTATATTTAGAGCCTGATCAATTTTTGTGGTACCAATGGATTTGTGACCGTAAAAAGGACTCTATTATATCTTGGTCTATATTCACCGAAGAATTGATTACACATTATGGGGATATTAATAAAAACACCCTCTTTATCCAGTTAATAAATCTCAAGCAAAAAGGTCCAGTTACAGAGCACATCAGGCAGTTTCAGAAGCTAGGCCTTAGAGTGAAGAACATTTTAGAAGATAATATGTTGGATCTCTTTATTGGAACCTTGAAGGATAACATTAAACATGAGGTGTGTCTCTTTGAACCACCATCCTTGGAGAAGGATTTCATGATGGCAAGGAAGGTTGAAAGTAAGAATATGAGGATGGCTACTAGAAATACCACCTCCAACACATACTGAGAGAATAATGGTCCTTCTTCTAAACCACCTCAAAGGTTGACACCTCAACAACTAGAGGAAAGAAGAGCAAAAGGCCTATGCTTTAATTGTGACAGCAAGTATAGTAAGGGACATAAGTGTGGTGAGAAGAAATTATTCTACATAGATTGTGAAGAGGAAGAATCAAAAGAATAGGAACCATCTCAAGATGTAGAAATATAAGATACTACTTTCGAAGAGATTACTCCCAACATATCCTATCATGCATTGGATGGTATTAGCACTCCTCAAACTCTCAAGATCGACGGATATATCAAAAAGAAAAAGGTAACAATGTTGATTAATTCTAGTAGTACTCATAATTTCATTCACTGTAAATTAGCCAAAGCTCTCAATTGCTTTGTATATCCAACACCATAGTTTCAAGCAATGATTGTAGATGGAGGAACTATAAATTGCTCTGGGAAATGCCATAATATCAATATTACTATGGGGGATATTTATTAAATAGTCCGATGATTTCTATTCCAATGGGGGGTGCTGATATTGTCTTAGGAGTTCGATGGTTACAATCATTGGGAACAATGGATTTTAATTTTCAGAAGCTTCTCATGAAATTTTTATGGGAAGGAAACAAATATGAGTTAAAGGGTATCACATGGAAACCAAGAAAGGTGATAAGCTCCAACGGTATGACAAAACTGATGAAAAAGGGACATCAAGGTGTAATTGCACAATTATGCTCATTAGATGTTCAAACATCTAAGTCTCCAATTTCCTCAAATCTCCAAAGGGTCATTAATAAGCATTCCAAGGTATTTGAAGATATTGCAAAAGGTCTTCCACCTGTTCAAGATTTTGATCATGCTATTCACTTAATTCTAGGAAGTGTTCCTCCTAACATCAGACCGTACAGATATCCCTATGGCGAGAAGAGTGAGATTGAAAATATGGTTGAAGAAATGTTAGAGGCAAACATAATTAGGCCTAGCCAAAGTTCTTACTCTGCACTAGTGGTAATGGTACACAAGCCGGATGGATCATGGTGTATGTTTCCACATTATAGAGAGCTTAACAAGATTACCATTAAAGATAAGTTTCCCATTCTTGTCATTGATGAATTACATGGAATAGTTTTCTTCACAAAGTTGGATCTTTGTTATGGGTATCATCATATTAGAATGAAGGATGAAGACATCCCAAAAACAACATTCAGAACTCATGAAGGTCATGAATTTTTGGTGATTCCATTTGGTCTCACGAACGAGCCTTCCACATTTCAAGGTTTGATGAATTCCATTTTCAAGCCTTTCCTTAGAAAATTTGTGCTAGTGTTCTTTGATGATATACTAATCTATAGCAAGTCTTGGGAAGAACATGTTCAACATGTTGATAGGGTACTACAACTACTAAAGGAGCAACAACTATATGCAAAACCTTCCAAATGTTTCTTTGTGGTAAAGGAGGTAGAGTATTTGGGTCATATTGTATCTCATGAAGGTGTCAAGGTAGACCCCAACAAAATTAAAGCCATGGTGGACTGGACGATTCCCAAAACCCTAAAGAATATTTGAGGATTCCTAGGTCTGACAGGGTACTACCGAAAGTTTGTTAGGAACTATGGAAGAATAGCAACACCTCTAACAACATTATTGAAGAAGAAGCATTTTCTTAGACTCCAGAGGCAACTCAAGATTTTGAACAACTTAAAGAGGCAATGTGCAAAGCTCCTGTTTTGGCCACACCAGACTTCACAAAAACCTTTATTGTGGAATGTGATGCTTCAGGAAAAGGCATTGGTGCTATTCTAATACAAGAAGGACACCCACTTGCTTTCACAAGTCATCCAATCAAGCAAAATAAATTACATAAGCCCATTTATGAGAAGGAAATGTTGGAAATACTACATGCTCTAAAGAAATGGCGTCCTTACCTAATAGGTAGGCACTTCAAGGTCAAAAATAATCATGATAGTCTTAAATACTTCTTGGAACATATGCTATCTTCAGAAGAGCAACAAAAATGGGTAACCAAGATGTTGGGATATGACTTTGAAATCACCTGTTGAAAAGGGAAACAAAATGTGGTGGTAGATGTGCTTTCCATAAAAGATGAAGATGTTGGGGCATTACATGGTGCAATTTCCATTCTACAACCCGATTTGGTAGTAGCAGCAAGGGAAGAATGGAAAAATGAGATATCTATGTGGAGGCTCATTCAAAAGCTACAGAACGATCCCAGTTTATCAGATACTTTTTTGTGGAAAAATGATTCACTATGGTATAAGGATCACTTATATGTATGCAAAAAATGCTAACTAAAACAAAATGTCCTCTCAGAATTACACACCTCTCCTATAGGTGGGCACTCTGGATTCCTGAAAACTTACCATAAGGTTAAGAAGGAATTTTTTGGGAAGGTCTTAAATCTGACGTTCAAAGGTTCGTGGCCGAATGTTTGGTTTTCCAACAGAATAAGGTTGAAAAAATTAATACCCCGGGACTTCTACAGCCATTAGCCATACCTTTCTAGCGCTGGGAGGAAGTATCACTAGATTTTATCACAGGTCTACCCAAGTCAGAAGGGAAAAATGTTATTATGGTGATTGTTTATAGACTCATGAAGTATGCACATTTTTTTGCACTCTCTCACCCTTTTAATGCAAGTACAGTAGCTGCAGCCTTGGCCCTTTATGGAAATAGTTCAAAAGTTACATGGAAATCTAAAGATTATTGTAAGTGATAGAGATCCAATTTTCACTAGAAAATTTTGGACTGAATTGTTTTCTTGTTTGGGTACCCAATTGGCTCATAGTTCATCTTCTCATCCTCAATGTGATGGGTGAACTGAGATAGTGAACAAATTTTTGGAAGGATACCTTCATTTCTTTGCATTTGATAAACAAACACTTATCTTTGGAAGAATGGTAGTACAATAATTCCTTCCATGCATCATAAAAAATGTCTCCATTTATGGAACTTTATGGGTATCATCCTCCCTCTAGTCACATCTCCCTTAAAAGTAAAATCTAAAGTTCAACATGTGGAAGATCACATAGAGCACCAGCAAGAAGTGCTCCAGATACTTAAGGACAACCTGACTATGTCAAAAAACAAGATGAGACAACAAGCTGATCAACATTGCAATGAAAGGAGTTTCAAAGAAGGGGATTGGGTATTTCTGAGGCCACAACCTTACAAGAAGATGTCCCTAAGCAATTAAATAAGGACAACAAATTAGCACCCAAGTATTATGGTCCTTATAAATTTTTGCAGAAGATTGTTGGTATGGCTTACAAATTGGAGCTCCCTTCATCTTCAAGAGTTCATCCAGTTTTCCATGTTTCTTGATTAAAGAAGGTAATCATAGACATGATCCCAACTCAAACAATCTTGCATGAGCTTGATGAAGAAGTAAAATTCATCTTGGAACCTGAACAAATCACTGAAACAAGGACCAAACAACTACGAAATCGAGCTATTACTGAGTACCTCATCAAGTGGAAGAGCTTGCCAGTGAAATATTCGACATGGGAAGATGAGTCCTTCATACAAAAGCATCCACAATTAATCAGGCGTTGAGGAAAACACTTGTCTGAAGGGTAGGGGCATGTTAATACCTAAATGGGGGCACATTTCCCCTTATATTGTGGTGCATTACATTATTTTTGATGTCAGCTTTGGTCCATTAGTGGTAATTTTCATTAGTATGGGTATATTAGTTATATCGGCTTGGGTCAATGAGTTGTAATTGTACCTCTTAATCTCCTATATATAGAAAGGATATCTTTTCATTTGAGTATCTTGTCTTTTTTGGTCTTCTGTACTTAGTACATTGTATAAGAAGGTTTCCCCCTTGAAGAGGCTTGCTATTCATCTATTTTATTCATTCAAGTCGTGGAGTACTCTTTTCAATCTATTTCTGCTCTTTTCATGCTCTTTTTGGAAATTTGTTGCATAACACAGGTGCTGATCTAGATGATGGTGTTATCAAAATAAACACAAAATGCCATTAGAGATCAACTGAGGTGGAACAACTTGGTTGACAGTGGGAATACATTTCAATTAAATGTGAAGCAACTTTATAGACCCACAAAAGGCCAAGAGAAGTATCAAATTTGAAAGCCACGCCACTTGCATATTCACAACTTGAAAACATTGATGACAATTGATATGCATATGTGGTTGACTACTTAGTTCTTGTTGACCCAAAATAGCTTCTTCCTAGACATGCATTTTATCGATCACAATGTTTTGATTATAAATATTATGTGATTGAGGGAAATCATTATGCAAAGGCTATAAGAGAATTGATGCAAGAGTATTCCATAAACCATATTTTTGAAATAGCCAAATGCATCATTTATGTTGGTTTAACAAATGTAGAAGCAAAGCTATTGGCATGAGATCATAACATAGATGATGAATATAGGATTTCCATGACATTCATACAAGGGGTGAGATTTATCGATAACGAATTTGAACAAATATGTGGTAGGAATAGACCAAATGTTGATGCAAGCTTTTGGAAGCAATGTTGTATGGAAATAGGTTTCCCATTTGAGGGAAATGCAGGAAATAAAAAAAAGTGCCAGAGAAAGTAACGCATTTAGAGTTATAGATAACTTTTTCTAGTTGGGGTTTTAAATGGGGAAAACATGGGATTTTCTTATTGATATCTTTAGCTTGTGGGAGAATATTGACATAAAAAATTAGAAAGTTAAAAAATCTAAAACAGTAGTAGGAAGCATTGGTAAGATAGGGCCAGATGTCAAGAATATGGCAGACAATATGACTATAACACCTTTGAGATCAATGTAGCAAGAAGTGAATGATGAAACACTTATCGTAACAATATTATCACGTGTAAGTTCAAGGAAATTATCAAAGGAAGAAATGGCTAATGAGTTTGAGAAGTAAGTTTGTTGAGTTTTTTTTTTATTGATGTTAGGTTTATAATTTCTTTTTTGAATTTAACATGTTAATGTTCTAAGTGTTTCGTTATATTAGTTATGATTGTGAAATTATTTATTTTTTTCTTCTAGTCACACGATTTACATGAAAATACAAAAGCAAATGGTTAGAATGTTGAATGAAAATAGTTGGGATGATGTTAAATGCAACTATCCAAACTCAAGCTCCATAGAAAACTTAAAATTGTTTTTTGTTGCATTCAAAAAGGTATGTTGATTTAATGATATCTATTTTATTTTCTTGTAAGTTAATTTATTTCTATTTTATTACTTATAGATATAATATTTGTTTTTGTCATAAAATATACCAAAGAGGAATATAACAGTACTAGAGTATTTTAAAAGTTTTATTCAAAGAGCCAAATATAAACAACAAAGAAGATAACGCCTTACAAATATTGAATTTGATGATACCCTTGATCATTACATATGAAATGGGCTTGACACTATGCAATATCAAGTCATGGAAGGTGTCTGTGTAAACATTACAAATCTTGTTCCTAAAATGGAGTACTCCCTAGTTATTGCAGATATCCCTCATGGTTACAATATCCAAAACATTAGTTATGATTGCGAGCCTTATAGTTACCAATCATTCAATAAAGTTGTTATAGGATTTGTAGATGTCACAACACCACCATTTTGGAGATTTGTTGTTTTTCATTTAGATGCACAAAGAATATTGGTGCTATCATCCTTCAATAGTAAAGGAAATTCAAGGAAGCAACTTTATTGGTAAGATATTTGCAGTGTATTATTTAGTGTTTAAATTTAGAAATCAATTTTATTTACTTATAAGTTAATTGAATTGTTATTTATTTATGTTATAGGCACAAGCCTAATATTTGTTACTCGAACAATGATTCATTTATGAGTGATATTGAAAGCATAGATATTGCATGTTAGAACTTGGGAAAAAGATAATACTTATGATCATATTCTTATCAATGAAAAGAGTGAAGGCAAACATAGTTAATTATTAACTTATAATGCCATGGTCAGAAAGCTAACCTACGAGGAAAATGATTTGAAAGGAGAGGCTCTAAACATTTATCAAAAGCCGCAAGCATTGATTAATTATTTCATAGATACATTTTCAAGTGAAGGATATTGGGTTTTAGATTTGTTCTCGAGTTCAGATAATATTTATGATATTATATATGAAATCATACTTTAATTTCTATGAATTTTAATTCTTCAATCTTTATCATTTTTAATTTATGTTTCTTTAATCTATTTCACTTAATTTATTTTTTTGCATTTGGTGATTAGGTACAACATTGTTATGCTCCTTACAAAAAGAAAGGAATTGCATATCCATTGAAAAAGATTCACTACAATGCAATTATATTAAGTAGAGAATTAATGCTATTAAATATCTTCGAGATGCAATGCAAGAAATGAGAATTTAGTGAATCACGTGTGGCAAAAATGTCAAAAGAGCCTCAACCACCATTAAAAGGTTGTTCCCTTACATTTGACAATTTTTTGATAAAATATATTTGTAATGTTTTGACTTTACGATTTTACATTAAGATTGAATATATATATATATATATATATATATACTATTTTGTTATATTGTTATGCTATTTACCGTAGTATAAGGTTTCTTTTATGTGTTTCATTTTATGTGAATCATTACTTTATGGAAAATAATATTAAATATTATGATTTATATATATGAGATTTCTTAAAATATATTAAAAAATGGTTTAAAATGTGTGTTTTTCAATTTTGGCAAGAAAAAAAATTATTTGATATGGAAGTTTAAAGAAAAAACTTGAAAAATGTATTTGTTTTTCATTATAACTAATTTTTAAATATATATTTGTTTATCAAAATGTTCAAAAATAGGATTATTTAGGTACAATTATCAAACCATCCATTGAAGTGAAGTTAAAAAGGGTTTAAAACCACTTTTTTACATTGTATTTAAAATGTATAGCATCGTAAATTTATTAATAATGCACAATTAAATTAAAAATCAAATCTTTGAAAAAAATATATGATATATAAAAAAAATAAAATGGCATGATAAATTTTAAATTTTTTAACATTTACAAAAAATGAAAAAACAAGGTAAACACCATTTTAAAAAAAGACATTTTAGAAAGAAAAAAAATGAAAAACAATTGAAAAATATATATTTGAAAAAAATATTGATACTTTACGGTTAATAATATTAAAAATTTCAAATTCAGGGTTGGCAGGTGCAGGGGGAATAATTCTAGACTCCACGGGGAACAAGCATAAAGACTTTTCCTGGGGCATTGGGAGGAAGACTAACAATGCAGCGGAATGGCTAGGACTCATCAAAGGATTGGAGACTATAGCCAGCCTGAGAATTAAGAAACTCACAATCCTCGGAGACTCTTTAATCATAATTAGAGAAGCTAGGCGTATTATAGCCAAAAGGAAAAACCCCACCTCCAAAATGCATCACCTCCTACAATGCATCAGTACTGAATTTCATGAGCTCAATTTCCTTCATATTCTGCGAGGGTTCAACGAGAAAGCGGACGAGATGGCGAATATAGGAGTCAAGCTTGATTATGGCACCCTAAGGCTCGATAATGATATATTGGAAACTACTTGGATCCCTTAAACCAAGAGTTGGAATTTGGGCGAAGTCCTATGAGCCTACACCCTATCCACTACCCCATTTATGGATTAGATTCATTTAATTAGCATCATAATTGAGTTTTTTTGGGATCTCTCCCTTGGAGAAGTGACGGCTCCTTCCCCTCTCAATTGCTGCCCTCGCATGCATGAAGTTAATGATCCTCAGAGTACTGCCAGTTGATTGGCATGCAGACTCCTTGAATCGATAAAACCTCGACTCCGGGCACACAACAGAATTCATCCCTCTGCCTCCTATTCTCTCATCGCCCTGCTTGGTATGGGTTTGAGTTTGTTGTTTGTTGTCTGGAAAGGTCCCTGTCTTGGTAAAGAAATGGCGCATCATGAAATTGGGTGTGGTGGGGAGCACTATTGCCGTGGATTTGGGCATTATCAGGGCGATGAGAATCCCTCTTGTGGAAGATGCTGCAAGAAGGGGCACGATTCCAATGCTGGGCATGGTAGGGGAGCTCAGCCGGAAGAAAGGTGGGGCAATTTTGCAGAACATAAGGGCCACCCTGGCCTTGGTCCTTGTCGAAGGTATGCAGGGGTAGGAAAAGTCATCGGGCAAGACAAGAAACGCAACATTTCTAAATTTGAGGTGGAGTTCCTAGATCGTTTGCAGGATTTGGAGCTGCAGGTGAGACTGGTTCGTGGTGAAAACATTGAGTTCAGGAAAGTAATATCTCGCCTCTATAACTTTGAAACTGCTTCTCATTCTGAGGTCAAAGCTCAAAATATTTGTGTGGCTGAAAAAATAGAGCATTTGGAGGAAACCTTGAGTTTGGCCTATCCCCGCAAGACCTGGAAGCTCAAAGTAACTGGCAGCGCTCTTGAAGACATTAACCGAAAGATGGAGAAGCTTCAGAAGTGCATGGCATCAGCTGGTAACTTCATGGACCTTAGCACCGATAAGAATATGGTTGTGGACTCTGTGGGCGCGGCCATGGACGTTGGTCCTCACTAGCAGCTTGCCTACCTTGGTCGCGGGTTGGATCTCTAGTTTATTTATGTTATCTATGCTTTCTAGAACTCTGTATAGGAACTCTGTTATCTACAGTTTAGGCTTTAGTATTTTGTTGGCATCTTGGTTGGGCTTAACGCCCAGTTTTTGTAAAAGGCGGACCATTAGAAATGTTTTTCTTCTGCACACTACTTCTAGGACAGTTTGTTAGATGTTATAGTACCCACAGAACATAAAGGTATCATGCTAATTATCAGCTGGAACTTGATGAATTGGGATTGATGGTTGTCTCTCTTACAGGGGAGCAATTTGATCAGTCTATTTTGATGTAATTCTCCTTTTTATATATAATCAATGCTATTAGCCATTTCTGTCAAAAAAAAATATTAAAAATTTCAAATAAATACCTAAAAAGAGGTTGTTATCGATAGCAACACTTTTTGAAATTGAAGTAAAACGACCACTAATTGTGACCTCCAAAAAAAATGAAAATTCTTGTCAAGTTATATAACATGTTGTAAATCTTCTTATAAATTTGTTTTGAGACTATAACTACATTATAGACCTTATTTAATATACGCAACCTCAATAAATAACAACCTATCTATTTCTGGTTAAAGTAAAACCTTAATATAAATAGATAAAGGTTTGCTAAAAAAAATCTTTAAATATTTACCTTATTAACTTTCTACCATCTTAGTGGTCACCTTATATATATATATATATAATATTTTGGAAAACTTTGTAAAATAATAGCATATCCCTCATCTTAGCACTTTGACCAAAATTTTCCTCAAGGCCCTTTTTCTTTTTCTTTTTTACATGGCCATTGCATTATCAAGTCCGTCAACTCCATGACCTTTTATCAAGATTTATTGTCTCTGTATTTGGCTAAGGAGGTGCTTTGATCCACGAAGGATTGATGTTGTGCAATACTTTATTAGAACGGGAGGGTTTTCAAGAATGTTAGCACATAATGTAACAAAACTCGACTTTGTTGCTATTATAAATATTATTGTGGCCAGTCGAGAATGGCTTCTTCATGACAACTTCTTGTTAAGATTGGTTTTGCTTGGATTAAATGAACAATGCCTACATGTTATATTATATTTGTGACATCTGACAACTACTACTCATATCAAGTATATGGACATTTTAGCTATATGTTTCATATATAGGGAGGCTTTTGGATGGACTCTAGAAGAAGCTAAAATTCTTATGGTTCCTTATTATTTCAATGTTGATGATCTACAATGGCAAGTCATAGCTTATGCATTGTGCTTTGATTCACACTATTTCATGTGACTATCTATTCTTAAGCAAAATAATGTCTTTATATAGATTGTAGAGGAAAACAAGGCTAACGAAATTGAGGATATAATTTATTAGGGAAATTTTGAGGTCTAAAATGGGCATCCTAAAAGATATAATAAAATATTATGAGTTAAGTATTTTGTGGGGAAGGTATATTTAGAACTCACTTCTTGCACTAAAATCAATGTAACTATGGTTAAGTTCAAATGAAGAGATGTCTAAAAATAAAATCAATAAAAACATCTTCTTTAATGTGACTAAAAGTAGAAATACTTTTAAATGCATAAATTGCTTTTGAATATAATATTATAAATATTAGGTTTAATTTTTTTTAATATAATTGACTGATTCAATATTCAAAATATTTATAATTTTGAATTTAAATATAAATCAAACTTATATAAATAAATTAATATTTATTTAAAAATATATATTCATTATTTAAATCTAACTTATTTTCATTAAAATAAAAACTAATAATACATTTGAATAATCATTATATAAATTAAATTTATATTGATTAAAAATAAAACTTAATTATCTATTTATATAAATATCAACATTATAAAATAATGTAGTTATAAAATCATTGCAAAATACATTATTTATAAAGTATCTTTATTAATCAATAAAAAAAATTGATAAAATATATTATTTATAAAATATCTTTATGAACCAAAATATCCAATATTAACGTAACATCCACATAACACATGTTTTATATATCTTTACAATGTCAACTCTCTCTGGCATCTGGATGATGATGGAGCATTGATAACATGTTTTAGGAATCTTGTTGAGGTTGGAGTGAATCACTTTAGCAGACTCTTTATGGAAGATGAGAGGGCATCAATGGCATGGATGATGAGAATGGTAGCATTATTCCCATCTTATGTGAATTCCTCTGGGAAACTAAATGAAGTTATTCACTCCATGCAAAAGGACAAAATCCTTGGGCCTGACGGGTGGATAGTGGAGTTCTTCTCTGGATTCCTGGAACTATTTGAGCGAGACCTTCTAAAAGTCATTAAAGAATTTAGGGTGAATGGAATAATTTTGGTTGCCTTCAATTCAACATTCATAGCACTTATTCCAAAATTTGACAATGCTACAAATTTGGATGATTATAGACCAATATATTTGTGCAACTACATCTATAAGTTGATTGCAAAAGTAATTGCCAAAAGGATCAAGGAAATCTTGTCTACATCTGTATCACATGAACAGTTTGCCTTCATGGAAGGTATATATATTCTTAATGCAGTAGGCACTATTCATGAAGTTATGCATACTATCAAGACAAAGCATATCCTAGCTATGATTATCAAGGTGGACTTATCAAAAGCATATGGTAGATTCAACTGACTCTACATGATACTGGTGTTGTTAGAAGTTGGTTTTTGTTAATTTCTTATCTTTAATTTGGAGCTGCAATAATACTTGAAATCAAATAACAATCATACACATAATCAACCACATTCGACACATGAATTTACCCTAGGGAAACCATTTATGACTTGAGGGAGAAAACCCCAGCAAAACCTTCCTTAGTATATTGATAGATAGTAGTGAATGTCTTTTACACCAAGCATCTCTGATGCAATTACAGAGCGAGAGAAAGATAAAGAAGAGATACTCAGAATAATATCATGCACAAAGAAAAGCGCATTGCCTTCAAGGGAGAAGAGAATTCACTTCACATTGAATTCATCAATCCTATATATCATATTTATATATTCTTCTCATGCATCAGCTTCTATTTTTACCTTCTGACTTTAGGATGAACTCGCACTCCATCTGGATGCATCAATCTTGCATGAAGAAGTGTGTCCCACTTCTCATGCAATGCATTAACTCACTGAACTGACTCTTAGGATGAACTCACCCCTTAACTGAAATATTTTCCACTTAGTTAAGTGGCTAACTTGAGTGTCGTCATGCAAGTGTCGCAACTCAAGTGTCATCTTTTAGTTTAACATAAGTGTCGTCTTTTAGTTTAACATAAGTGTCGTCATGCAATAACACTTAGTTAACTAGATCTTCTTTGTTATCACATAGTTAACTCTTTTAACTAATTATTTCTTGTTAACATCATTGTAGTGATCAATTCGAGTTATCCTTTAATTTACTAAAGTCTTCACTGAAGTTTAACGATTTGAATTTCTCTCTTAATTAATTCTTCATGTGCAATTCGAATTTTCTCATATCTTATTACATCTCATCTTTATCTCTTGTCTTATATGCATGGCCCACATGTGCCAACTTAATTATCATATCAAATATACTAAGGATATTTTCTCAATGATGTGATCATATTTTTATACTATCGTTCCAAGTGGTTATATGCTAAAGTAATTCACTCTAGAGGTGTATAGTCTCTAGAGGAGACTTAATAGATGTCATGTCCCCTTCCATCAAGCCGGTGCAAGGGAGAGAAACATGACTGACATACCAGGCTTATTTGACAATCTCAGCCCCATACATTACTCATAAATTCATAATGATTAAAATCTTCTGTGTGCAGACTCATACTCAATATAAACACAGCGGAAATAAACATATTTGCAAACACACAAACAGTAATGCATCATCGTATCTAACACATGCATATGATGGTTCATTACGCAGAAAATGCAATCTCGTACTCATGCTATGCACAGACTTCATGTCGAATTCATTAAGACAATCATTTCGTTTCATTAAAATGGGTGATTAACATTCAGAATTAACACACTGCAAAACACATAATGCATATAATGTAAATTACAAAGAACACTTATCTTGAAGATGAAGCTGTCCAAACAACTGGCTATGTGAGAGCATTGTTCCACCCAACCAGAGACCTTTGTCCAACTTGTGTCCTTCAGCTGAGAGATCACCCCCGAGCTGGGTTGTGTATCCACTAAGGAGGAACTAGACAGGCTCACTCACAGCCATGGTTTCACTCTACAGCTATGCTAAGCCAACACACAGTTGGGTTTATCAAGCATACAACAGACAAAGGAGGAAAATGTTAAGCCAGTGGGCTCATCCACAGAGCTACAGGCATCTCAAGGAAATCCAACAGTCAAGGCACCCACATTACCTACCACACCCAACACAAGGAAGGTCCCCTTCTCTGCTGCACAGTCCCTCAGGCGTCCCTTCCCTCCAGTGCTCTTCAGGATGGGTATAGAAAGGTCCAGCTGCTAATTCTTGAGATTCTAGCCTTCACTGGGTTTATCAAGCAAACCCAACCGTTGTTCAGTCATTCACAATTGGATTTCTCACAATTCTATTCATCAAATAACTCAATCCCGTCATTGGTTTTCTAGGCTATAAAAACTGGGTTTTCCAATGGATTTCGGGGTATTTAATACTCCCAAATTCGCCCCAAGGTTCATATCTATGGATCCCCCATTGGATTTTACTGTCAAATACCAAATCTGGGCGTTTTTTGCTCTTCAAAACGTGGGTTCTTGTAAAGTTACGATTTCTGGTTTTGCTCACTGCTGGGAATTCGTTTTTGGATGGAAAATGATGTTGGGTTCTTTCACACTGGAATGGGAATGGGGAAGAATCAACTCCCATGAGGTAGAGTGACTTGTGGTACAAGAAAATAGAACCCATACCTGCAAATACGAATTTCTGGGCTGCTCATGCTCCATTGAAGCCATGGACTGAAATCTTCAACTACTTCCTTACAACAGAAATAAGTGTCATCTAGGAAAGTCAAATGGGTTCTCACAATGACATTTGGCAGCATATGGTTCATCCCCACAGCCCCCTCACCACTCCCTAGTGGATACACATGGCCCCTTCTCATTCGTTGCTCCCATAGCCAGTTTTTGGTATTTTATTGCAATATTAAATATTTACATCAATTTACAATATCCCATGGCTTAATAGCACATGGGTAGCAAAATGTCAAATGCTTGTCTATTTAAAATAAAATACGAACATATATTAGCGGGGCCTTGGCCTTGAGCTCCACGCTAGGGAAACATACATCGCATGTACACAGTATTCACATTAAGAACCAATATTTCGTAAGAGTCAAAATTGGGGTATTACAATAGATCAACCATGGTTAGTAGTACATCACACACCATAAATGCTTTGACGTGAAAAGCATCACCTCAACACATGAGGCACCACCTCAACACATGAGGATCTGTCTTGAAACACAAGACCTTAGCCTTGACTAGAAAGACTGTACAACATCATCACTTTGACATGCAAAGCACTTGCCTCAACACATGAAGCTTATCCATCCTTAAGTCCAACTCAAGATTCTTCTCCAATTTTCCTGAGTCCAACTCAGGCTCCTACGAGGCACTACCTCGACACACGAGGCTCAATATTGACACACAAGTTGACCTGGAGAATGGATCATGATGTTGTAACTTTAACACTCCCTCTCATCAAGGGAGGAATTCCCTGCCATGCTAATCTTGTCTCGGAAGTACCTATACTTCGTCACGAAGAGAGGCTTTGTCAACATATTTGCAATCTATTCACCAGTAGCAATGTATTGCAGTCTTATGGCACCTCTCTCGACCATGTCTTTGATGTAGTGATACTTCATCTCAACGTGTTTCGATCTGTCATGAAACATAAGGTTTTTAGAGAGCTTAATGCATCTCTGATTGTCAGCGAGAATGAAAATACTCTCAATCTTCTCACTGAACAACCCATCAAGTAGCTTCCTAATCCACACAACTTCTCGACATGCAGTACTAACTGCAATATACTCTACTTCTATAGACTCTGGGCTACAAATCCCTACTTCCTGCTGGACCAAGAGATCATAGCCGATCCCATGCTAAAACAAAATCCATATGTACTCTTTCGGTCCACAATACTACCACCCCAGTCGGACTCGGAATATCCAAGTAGCATCACCCCACCACTAGAAGCATATTTGAGTCCATAAGCAACAGTACCTCGAAGGTATCTAAGCACATGCTTGGAAGCAACACAATGTCTATGTCTTGGCTTAGACATGAACTGACTCAAGATACTCATTGCATAACATATGTATGGTCTAGAATGTATCAATTACATCAAGGAACCAATGAAATATCTATACATGGTAGGATTCACTAGATCTGATATGGAATTTGACTCATATAGATTCTTTAGATTATACACCATTGGAGTAGACATGGACTTACAGTCCATCATACCAAATCTCCGCAATACATCAACTATGTATTTTCCTTGTGAAAGAAAGATCTCATCTTTCCTCTTCCAAACTTCTAGACCAAGAAAATAGTGCATAATACCTAAGTGTTTCATTTCGAACTCAGAAGTGAGCTCGCTCTTGCACCGAGCTATCTCTTGCTCCTCTCCAGTAAGAAACAAGTCATCAACATAGATAACCAAGATCAATGGTTGGTTCTTCACAACCTTGAAGTACAGGTTGGGGTCAGCTTCACTTTTGAAGAAGCCCAAGCTCAAAAGATAGTTGTCAATCCTTGAATACCAATCCCTCAGGGCCTACTTAATCCCATATAAGGCTTTCTTAAGTTTTCATGCATGGGACTCCTTCCCATGAACTACAAACCCCTCGGGTTGTTGTATGTAAACCTCTTCCTCAACCTCACCATTGAGGAAGGCAGTGTTCACATCCATCTGGTGAAGTTTCCAACCCAAAACTGAAGCAAGGGAAATTATGGTTCGGATAATAGTGTACCTGGCCACATGAGCGAATGTCTCATTATAGTCTATCCCTTCTTTATGTGAGAAACAACGGGCGACAAATATTTCTTTATACTTTTCAATACTTCCATCAACTGCATTCTTGATTTTATAAAGCCACTTCGAAGTTACTATGGACTTCCCATTAGGTTTAGGAACTACTTCCCACACATCATTCTTCATTATAGATTTGTATTCTTCTACCATGGCATCTTTCCATACCTACATCTTTGAGGATTCCTCATAGGTAGAGGGTTCTGAATAACTGATGTGACTCATTTATGCTACATATCCTGAAAATATTTCAAGTCTGTTTTGCTCTCTGGATGAGCCTGGAGGTGCTCCATGTTTTTCCGCCTCTTGCAGAAAGTCTCGATACCATGCAAATCTCCTCTTAGCAGGAGGTTCATAAATTGATATTTCTATCATATCTTCTGGTTCTTCAGGATCAAGCAGATCTATGGAATCTTCTGGCTTCTCCCTCTCAACATCTGAAAGGGGAGAATCAGAAAATGGATCCTCCATTATAGGAGTATCATGCTCTTCCATATCATATCTCAAAGCACGAATGTGCTTCCTAGTCTGATTCTAAACCAATACTTTAAACTCTTGAAACTTGTTGAAAGTTTCAATCGTTGCTTTTAGAAAATAAACCCATGACTTGCGAGAGAATTCATCTGTGAAAAGCACATAATACAAATAACCACTCAAGGAGGGTGTAGACATAGGACCACATATATCAGAATGAATCAATTCAAGGATCCCCTTGGATCTTTTGGTACTACTTGGAAAACTCTTCTTAATGTTCTTTCCAAGAGCGCAACCTCTACAAACACTATCAAAATCATATTTAAACACGGGCATACCTTTCCCCATCTTTTGTAATCCGGGTAGTGCTTTGAAATGGAGATGACCAATCCTTCTATGCCATAGCTCATAAGGACTGATTGTGTCATGGATTATGGATTAAATGAGTTTTCCAGGAAATTTGTAGAGACCTCCCTCTCTAACTCCAATCACTGATGCAGAGTTCAAGTCTTCATGCTTAGGCCACATGAGAGATTTGTTGTCCATAAAGATAAATTTGAATCCTTTATCTTCTAGAATCGAAACAAACAGGTGGTTCTTCTTCAATCCAAGGACAAACATAATTTCATCCACATGCAGTACATTTCCTGAATCCAACTGAAAGGAAGTGGATCCAATACCTTGGATTGAATATGTGGTATTATATCTAAGCTCCACCTTACAAGAAAACATCTTTTCCTTGAGATCTTTGATAGCGCTCCTATATCCAGTCATGTGCTTGGATACACCACTATCTACCAGTCATGTCTCAGCACTAATGGTAATGGATCTAGAAAGGGTTGAGACAAGATAGTACTCCTTCCTCGTCTCTTGATCATCGAATGAATTCTTTCTTGTAGGTTCGTCTTCTGTAGCAGTAGAATCATGAAACCCTTGAACTTTCCTCTTTTATTTTCACAACATTATCTTGCATAATGACCCTCTTTTCATCTGTGCCGCAAGAGGGAGGTTCTCTTCTTTGGAGGCAGTATACTTGCTCTAGATTCGCCCTTCTTCTTGTAGGAAATCATGCCACAGTATCTCAAATTTAGGTTTCACTTCTCGACCATTCACTGTAGCCAAGAATGTATCCCATGAATATGGAAGACCATGGACATCGGTCTATATGAGATCATCATCATCAACCGTCACACCAATGCTCATGATTTGATATCTTACTTGAGAGATCTTTGTGAATAAGGAAGCCGTAGATTCGTCCTTTTCCATCTTCAGATTTCAAAGCTTGTTCTTCAATGCTCTCTTTTGACTGGGTGCATTCTTCTCATAAATATTTTTCAAAGTGTCAAAGCATTCCTTTGCGGTCTTCAATGGAGTAATCACGAGCATCAAGTTGTCTTTCACGGAATCATAAATGATTCTCTTTGCTTTGGCTTGATTCTTCTTGAAGGTAATGTGCCTTGCATTAGAAGAAGGCTCTTTAATAACATTGGATATGTATCCATCCAGATCATGCTCTCCCAGGATATTCAGGATCCTCGTCTTCCAAGTATTGAAGTTCAAAGTTCCTTCAAGACGGTCTTCTAGTCTCACTGAGATTGAGGCCATTGTTCTTCAAGTACGTAGTCTCAATCTTGATTGTTGAACTTAACTCTTTCACGCCTTGAGCTCTGATACCATGTTAATTTTTTATCTTTAATTCAAAGCTCCAATAATACTTGAAATCAAATAGCAATCATACACATAAGAAATCACATTTGACACATGAATTTACCCTGGGAAAACCCTCTATGACTTGAGGGAGAAAACCCTAGCAAAACCTTCCTTAGTATATTGATAGATAGCAGAGAATGTGTTTTACATCAAGCACAATTGGTTCAATCAAAAAGAAAGATAAAGATAAATAAGAGAGACTCATAATAATATCATGCAAAAAGAAAAACGCATTGCCTTCAAGGGGAATAGAATTCACTTCACATTGAATTCATCAATCCCGTAAAACATATTTATATATTCTTCTCATGCATCGGCTTCTATTTTTATATTCTAAATTCAGGATGAAATCACCCTCCATATGGATGCATCAATCTTGCATGAATAAGTGTGCCCCACTTCTCATGCAATGCATTAACTCACTGAACTGACTCTTAGGATGAACTCACCCCTTAACTAAAAGCTTGCCCACTTCGTTAGGTGGCTAACTTAAGTGTCGTCATGCAAGTGTTGCAACTCAAGTGTCGTCTTTTATTTTAACATAAGTGTTTTCATGCAATAACACTTAGTTAACTAGATATTCTTTGCTATCACTTAGTTAACTCTTTTAACTTATTCTTTCTTGTTAATATCACTGTAGTGACCAATTCGAGTTCTCATTTGATTTACTGAAGTTTAACAATTCAAATTTCTCTCTTAATTAATTCTTTATGTGCAATTCGAATTCTCTCACATATTATCACACCTTATCTTTATCTCTTGTCTTATCTGCATGGTCCACATGTGCCAGCTTAATTATCATATCAAATATACTAAGGATATTTTCCCAATGATGTGATCATATTGTTCTACTATCCTTACAAGTGGTTATATGCTAAAGTAATTCACTCTAGAGGTGGACAGTACTTAGAGGAGACTTAATAGCTCAACCATGGTTAGTAGTACATCACACACCATACATACTTTGACATGCAAAGCATCACCTCAACACATGAGGCGCCACCTCAACACATGAGGATCTGTCTTGAAACACAAGACCTTAGCCTTGACTAACAAGACTGTACAACATCATCACTTTGAAATACAAAGCACTTGCCTCAACACACGAAGCTTATCCATCCTTGAGTCCAACTCAAGATTCTTCTCCAAGTTTCCCGAGTCCAACTCAGGCTCCTTTAAGGCACTACCTCAACACATGAGGCTCAATCTTGACACATAAGATTGACTTGGAGAATGAATCATGATGTTGTAAATTTAAAGGTTTTCACCTATTGGTAGTGAACTAGATCATGTCATGTGTTTTATTTATGTCTTTTGTTGTCTTGGTTAATGGTTCTGCTTCTACATTGTTTAGGCTTGGAAGGGGTCTATGCCATGGATGTCCTCTAGCTCCCTTACTTTTTATTTTAGTGGTGGAGGGTCCGAGTTTTCTCATTAATCAATCCAAGAACACTGGTTCTTTTAGAGGCATTCACATAGGAGGTCTGATTAGTGTGACATACTTACTTCTTGTTGATGATATCATGATCTTCTCCTGTGGATCTAGGAGAGAAGCTCTAAAATTACAAGGTATTTTAGAACTCTTTGCAAAAGCTACGGGTAGGTTTTCAATGAGAGGAAATCAACTCTTTCTTTTATGAATATGGATCAGGAAGTGGAAGATTGGATTTGTTCTCAGTTTGTCTTTTTAATGGTGGACATTCATCACGGGCTTAAATATTTAGGCTTTGTACTAAAGTAAAATTCTAACGAAAGAAGGGATTGGGCCTGGATTATAGGCAAGATTGAAAAAATATTGATGTTATGGTGCAATAAATGGCTTTCCAGAGGAGGCCACCTGATCCTGGTGAAAACTGTATTGGAAGCCATACTTTACTGGGTATCTTTAGCCTATGTTCCTACAAGACTATTGGATTAGATTAGGAAGTTGTGCTATAATTTTCTTTGGAAGGGTAACCAACAGGAAAAATATTTTCATTGGGTGGCTTGGAACAAGATAGCTTTTCCCAAGGATCTAGGTGGATGGGGTGTAAAAAATCCTCGATTCTTTGCAAAGGCATTGGCTGCAAAAGGATCGTGGAGAATATTGAAAGGTGAGGGATCGTGGGTAAATGTTATATACAACAAATACATTCATCTTCTAACCATATAGGAATGGTTTAGAGTAAGAGAAAAATCCATCAAGAATGTATCCACAATGTGGAAAGATTTGATTTTGGCATTTGATCTTATTGGGGATTGGATGGTGTGGAGTGTTGGGAATGGTAGGAAGCTGAGATTGTGATAGTTTCCCTAGATAGGATGTGAAGGGAATCATAATCTTCCACAAACGATGGTAGATTCATTGAGGGATTAGAGCTACATTTTCTTGGAATAGATAGGTGATCTGGTCAACACCACAATCCCGAGACAAGAATAGTTAAAGGCCCAAGATATGGGTTTTGTGGATGTGGGGGATACAACTTAGTGGCAAAGGTACATAAGGGCTCTCCATAACAACCCTATCATACTGGAGGATCAAGAAGATATTCTTATATGGTCCAGGAATGCTACGGGAGGTCAATACACTCCTAGGATTGGCAGAGGGGGGAGGGGAGGAGGGAGAGGGCGGAGGGAGGGGGAGAGGGGGGAGTGAAGTGGAAGGGGAGAGGGGAGAGGATGGGGAAGGGGGATGGGGGCGGAGGAGAGGGGTAGCAGAGGAGGGGGAGGGGAGGAGGGGTAGATAGGTTTGTTTTTTTTTTTTTAAATTTTAAATTGTTTTTAAAACTTTTAAAAAAATTTAAAAATGTTTCTTTTTTAAGTTTTAAAATTTTTTTTCTTTGTAATGTTTAAAAGTTTTTTTTTAAGTTTTTATAATTCTTTTTTTATAAATTTTAAATGTTTTTAAAATTTTGTTTTTGTTTTAATTTGTTTAGGTATTTTTTATTTGGATTTTATTTATATATATACTTTTAAAAAAAAAATTAAAAATTTTGTTTACATTTTGTTAAAAAAAATTGTTGTTCATAAAATTTATAATTTTTTTATAAACTTTTATATTTTTTTTACTTTTAAAAAAAATAATAATCTGTTTTCTCATTTTGTTTTTTTCATATTTCTTTTTTTAATTTTTAATTTTTTTACTTTGTTGTGTCGGGCCCCTTTGAGCTGTGGGGAAAATCTCCGCTCCTCCCCTAAGCCCTCTTTGGGCGCCCAATGCACCGCTCCAATGGGCAGCGGGATTTTGAGGAAAATGTCGAACTTGACAAAAATTTTAGAATATATTTTTGTAATGTTTTGACTTTAAGATTTTATTTTGATAGTAAATATTATGTTTTTAATATGTTATTTACAAATATTTTGTATACTTTTTGTTTAGTTTATGTGAATCAACACTTTATAGAAAATAATGTTAAATAGACTCATTTTTAAACATAAAATAGCTGAAAATATGTTAAAAATGGTTTGTAATGGCTTTATTTTCTCATTTTTTTTTACAAATTTGCCCAAAAAATGACTTATTTAAGAGAAAAATTTAAAGAAAAAACTTCCAAAATGTATATTTTTTCATTCTATCTAGCTTCTAAATGTTAACAAAATTCAAAAATGTATATGTTTTTTCATTATAAGTAGGTATTAAATGTATAGCTTTTAGTAAACTTTGAAAAAATGCCCTTGTAAATAAAACTTGTAGTTTTCATATGACCAAGAAGTTTCAAAATCACAAAAAATGGCTCAAAATGAAAAATGGTGCTACCAGTATACACACTTTTTGAAACGGAGGTAAAAAAAGCTACTAAAATTGACCCAAAAAAAAACTATAACAATGTCGGGTTCTCGTCAAGTTGTATAACTTGTTGCTTCCAGTACATGACACTTAGTCCATGATGATGCCACATGTGAAAGAGGAGTGAGTTTACGAAAGGCCACACACCCCCTCGCGCCTGCCATAAGCTTCTTTCCACCACTGTTGTGAAAGGCCTTAGTCCCTAGGATAATTCAATCCATAATGTTTCCTTTTCCAAACATAATCCTTATGTTCATGAACTTATGGGATTGGTTCATGAGAGAGCTCACCATTAGAGAAACAATTTCACCTTTTTAATTCACTTTTTGTAATGATATTTAAAAAATAATTATATAGTTTGATTTTGAATAGAGTTTTCAATTATCTGATATTAATAATTTATTTTACATTAAAATATCAAAAGTATTTTTTTCCAAAGTACTCTGAGAGTACTTTAATTCATTTATATTATTTAAAAAATTACTCTGAGTATTTTTTTTACTATGAGTACTTTACTTACAACATTGTTATGGTTAACTATGAGTTTTCATCCACCATTTAGAATTTGACAACTAAGCATTCTTAACTCAACCAATGCCACATCAACCATTATGGATGAGGTCATCCTCTAGAATGTGATTGGTACTTTTAAAGTTGATTTTGATAGTACATTTTTGTTTTGTTTTGAGGCTTATTTTTTACCTCAAAATTCCCCTAATGGTCGTAAATGTTAGATAATTCAAAAATATAAATTGAGACACTGAGATTCTCATGAATGTTAGTTGATACAGATAGGTGTTATCAATAAGCAAAAATCCAGCTGGTGGATTTTGATCAAGCTCTAATCAATACCGAGTTTGGGGTGAACTATCTTCATGATCGTAGCCTTGAAATATTGGACAATTCAAAAACAAAATCATTACTTGAACAAATTCTAAAGAGTCGAAGTTATCGTTATTTTATGGATGGGTAATAGAGCCTACTTCTAGAACAAGCTATTGACATTCCCGACTACCAATTCAATGGACATGCTTATGGATTGCAAGGATATAAGAAAATAAGTATTATTACTTTTGGTATACCTAACACGTGAAGTTGAGGAGATACAAGAAAAACATTGTTGTGTTTGAAGGTGATTTTGAGAAAATATTCAATATTATTTTAAAAATAAGATGACCATAAGGGAGGGATATCCAAGGGCATGTGATATGTGGCACTCAAATCGCTATGTATCCACCAGAATCTAGCGTAAGAAAAAGTGATCAAATGATGATTTCCATGGTTCAAATGACGATTTCGACCATATAGGCAATTTCATAGTGTAGCATTTAGTCTAGAAACACCATTTGCAATTGTTGAAATTGAGAGTTGCTGAAATTGCAATTACCAACCCAGATTTTGGTTGAATTTGGGGAAAAAGATGTCGAAAAAACAAAACGATTTGATACCCAATTATCCCACGCCCTATCCAAGTATGATAGGTGTTTTTAATTTTAGTAGATAGAAATCATTGTTTCATGTAGGGAATGTGCAAATAAGGAAAAAGTGGGACAGTTGGCAAGTCGTTATAACCACCGAGATTGGTTTAGGTTGATATTAATGAACTTTCCTTATTTCTGGAATAAGTTGGACACCAAGACCCTAAGGTGTTTCCATTCTAAATTTGGAAAAAAAGATACACAAAAAGAGGCTGGAAACCAACATTCAAGCAAAGGATAAAAGGTATAGCGTGGGAAAGAGGTTGGAAACTCTTGTAGCTCAAGGATGGGCCCCGTGGTATTTTCTAAAGACTCAAGTCCAATCTGGAGGACTCGCCACTCCATTGTTGAATTAGTCATTATCTGTTGTGTACCTATCTTTAAGTTTTTCACAACTCTTTTCCTCTATTATGTTCTCATGTTTTCACAAATTGTGGTACAAGTTGTGCCTTTTTTTTCAGTGGAAAAAGTCATACTACTGATATTCATTAAGTTGAATCAAATAGTACAATATTCATAATTTTGCAAGCAGACTTTATGTGAAAATTTTTAGCCAGAGTTCAATTACAATGTTCATCCAAAACTACAAAAATTTCCAACAATACAAGCCTCAATACCCATGTAACATGTTGTAGTCCTACACAGTTAATAGAAGTCAAACAAGTTTACCATCCCCCTGTCACAGCTATGTTTCTCCAAGTATTCTTCCCAAAAGACAACACCTTCGGCTTCTCCATGTGCTTTCTTCGAAAGTTCACCAGCAATTGTGTTGTGTTGTCGGTAGACATGTTCAAAAGTGATGTCTTTAAAGAGCTTGATTTTTTCCTGAGTTCTGCTACACCAATGTTGTAAAGAGATGACATTTAATTGATATTCTTTAAGTGCCCACTTTATAGTCACCCTGGAGTCGCCAAATACAGTCAAATCTTGTAGTCCCATGATAGTAGCCACCGTAATGACACACCAAAGCCCAAGTAATTCAGCTTTGGTATATATTTGAGCCGGTTCCAACGTCCATCATAAGTATAAAGTAATGATCATTGTTGATATATATCACCTCACCAATAGCACATGAGCCATCTATGGATGACCCATCAAAAAAACCCACCGGTTTATGACAACTGAAGGAGAATGAGCCGAGAACTTTGATATTTCTCATACAAGGGTTAAGATTGAAATCCTTTAGAATAGCCAGTGACTTGTAGAATGAGGAGTGTAAGTTGGGCCACTCATCTTCAAATAATGCCTTATTTCTAAGCCACCAGATCTGCTAGGATATCAATGCAGGAAGATGCGGAATGCTTCTACACACATGCTGCCACTTATATACATTGTCCACAAAATTTCCCCGCTCCCAAATCAGTTCCAACTAAAGTTGTGAAATGATCAAGTGCCACAAAGTTCTAGTAAACTCACACTCCACCAAAATATGCTGTGAAGATTCATTGTTGTTTCTGCAGAGATAACAAAAACCAGGGCCAACCCACCCCCTCTTGGCCAGATTATCCCATGTCTTCAAACTACCCATTAAGGCATGCCACATGAAACATTGAACTTTCACAGGTATTTTCCACTTCCAAATAACCTTATACCACCAGTTTTCAAGTTACATACCTTTGTGAGTGATAATTGTCTGATAAGCCAATTTTGCAGTAATCTTGCCAGTTTCCCTATTTTTTGTCCAGACAATACAATCATTTTCAGCTATAAGTCTACAACCTATGGAATTGATTTTTCCAGTGTAGTGTTGCCATTCAACAGCCTCATTGCCTTCCAGACCCAGCTCCATAGCATTTAGCCAATAAGTTTGAAAGGATCTATAATTAACTCTTATGATCTTGCTGAGTGTTGCATAATCAAACCGATGCAAGGTTTTGATGGTTTCATTAGATAGAGTGTAATCATCTTCCATGCCCAAAATTGGGTCAATCCCCACTAATATATTGTTGCCATTTCCTACCTTCCAGGACAAGTCATTGGCCATCAAATTATAAACTTTTATAAACCCAGCCCAAATCGGTGATACTCCCCTTTGTTTTTTGAATGGATACCGAATCCACTTATATACATCCATCTTGATGTATTTATCCTTAAGTTTTTCAGTCCACAATGTAGGGCCAAAAATCCCACGCCATAAACTTTTCATCCTAAGAGCACAATTGAAAAGTGACAGGTTCCTAATGCCCCATCCACCCCCACATTCAGGACGAGCAATTTGTTCCCAACCAACCATAACCATGCTATTGTTTGCCGTTCCCCCAGACCATAGAAAATTGAAAAATAACTTCCGAATGCAGTTAATAATATAGCAAGGGATCTGCATCAGTGAGAACCAATATACATGTATGCCTGTAAGAACAGATTTTATCAGTGTAAGTCTTCCCCCAACAGACAAGAGTCTATAAGTCCAGTGGTTAATCTTTTTTCCACCTTCTCAACCAGCCACATCCAGTCATTCCTTCTGTATGTGCAGGGTTTAAGAAAATAACCAAGATATTTAAAACCAACCTCCAGATTGTAGAATTGATAAGGTAGCATACACTTATATGTGCCCAATTTTTGTGCATCAATTCCAAAATGATAAATATTGGATTTTCTTTGGTTAACTAACATACCTGATGCATCACAAAACGCATTGATGATGGAGTGATCATTTTTCCATTCCACAACAAAATCCAATCCAGCAAGAAGTACATCATCAACAAATAGGGAGTGTGTATGTGATAGGCCTACAGTAAAAGAAATACCTTTGATGTTACCAGAATTTTTAGCAGCCCCAATCAGCCTGCTAAGGCCCTCAATGATCAACAAGAAAATTAATGGGGATAGGGGACATCCCTTTCGTACACCTCTAGAAATTTTGAAATATTCTGAGGGTACCCCATTGACCAGTACTGAAATGTTAGCCGTTGAGACACAAGCCATGATCCAACGCTGAAAGAGTGGTGGAATGCTAGTTTGAATAAGAATCAAACGCAGGAAGTCCCAGTTAATTCTGTCATATGCCTTCTCCAGATCAATTTTCAGCAATAAAGCAGCCATCTTCCTAGATTTCACCGTGTGGATAACCTCCTGAGTAATGCCAATGGCATCCAATATCTGTCGATCCTTTAAAAACCCAAACTGCTCCCCGGAAATGTGCTGAGACAATATAGGTTTGAGCCTGAGGGCTATAATCTTTGAAATTATTTTATATGCCAAATTACAAAGAGCAATGGGCCTGAAATCACCAAACGTACTTGGCTTTCCAACCTTAGGAATAAGTGTTAAGAAAGTAGACTTTAGGCTATTTTTAATATAGCCCTCGGCCCTTGAGAATTCCACCATATCCAGAATGTCCTATCCCATAACATCAAAAAATGCCAAAAAAAGCTCAACTGTCCACCCATCAGGGCCAGGACTTTTGTCTTCGGCAAACCATTTCAAAACCATCTCAATCTCCTGTAGAGTGACCACCTTATATAATTCTGCAACATTAGACTCATCTACCATAACAGGGTAATGTCTGGCCACCCTAAGCTGATTAATAAGACTGAGGTTTCCATCCGCACAGTATGTCCCATTGAAATGAGTTTTAGCAGCCATTAGTAGTTCGTCCAATCCTCTGATAGTATTCCCTATAGAATCATTTAGTTCCCAAATACTGTTAGTATTCTTCCGATGTGTGGCATATGCATGAAAGAATTTCGAGTTCCTATCCCCTTCTTGAATCCATACCGCCTTGCTTTTGAGTCTCCACTCCAATTCTTCCTGCAAAAGCAGTTATGCCTTCTTTTTTTCATAATCTTTAATTTTCTTACCAATCTCAGCATCACATTCCACCCCAAGGTTTAATTGAGACAACTCCTGAAGCTGTAATTCCAAGTTCTTAAAAACACATCGATCTGCTTTTTGTTTGCATTTGATCCATTGCGATACCAAACCTTTAAGTCTGCGGAGTCTCTCCACAAAGGAGTCCATAGGATTTAAGTCAAGATGCCTCACATCATTAACCCAGTAGTCTCTAACTGTCTTACAAAAACCATCATTTTTCAGCCACGAACAATTAAATTTGAAGGGAAATTTAATCTTGCAGATAGTGTCATCAAACTGTAAGTATATAGGCCAATGGTCAGAAAACTTTGAAGCTCCAACCCAAGACCTGTACCTGCCCCACAAGTTTATGAGATCAACCTTGACTAAAAAGCAGTCCAGTCTTTATGATTGTTGGTATTGTATAAACTCTTAATATATATATACAATCTAAGATATTTATGCTCTTAATACCAATAGATGTCGGATCTCCACCCCTCTTCAATATGTATGATATGTACGTCAATCCTCTATGAGTGCCAAAGACCGCCATCCTTGTTGGCACTTTAAGCATATGTTTTCCTTGAAATTTCTTATGTATCTTAGATCTAAACTCGACCTTATGTTTATGCAATGTGTGCTAATGGTGCCCAATGGAAAGGCCTTAGTAGTTCTGCATGCATTTCCCACCATCTTGTTTAATATGTAATCATTGAAATATGACACTAAGTTTAAACTCGACCTTATGTTTATGCAATGTGTGCTAATGGTGCCCAATGGAAAGGCCTTAGTAGTTCTGCGTGCATTTCCCACCGTCTTGTTTAATATGTAATCATTGAATTCCGACACTAAGTTTAGAGTTCAAAGTTATTGCTAAGGTGATAGTGGGCAACCAATTAATAAGATATTTGAGATAGTACATTTGTTGCATTTGCTTTTTGACATTCAAAAGTCGCCCCTCACCAAGCGCATTCAATTCCCATCACCACAATTAGACAAATAAAAAAGTAAATATATATAATTAGAATATCATCAAATAATTTTTGATTTGGTAAGAAAATAAGGTTAATATATATTTATAGAAAATTATTAGAAGTATTTTGGAAAAAAAATGTTAACTAATACAAAGTTAATTTAAATTGAAGGCCCGGACTAAAAAATATATTGATTATGTATTGACAAATTAAAGTGAAGTACCCATTATCCATGCCTTAGCTACTTGTTATCACATGTAAACTAATATATATATATATATAATCTTAATTTTCTTGCAATCTAGTATGAGGACCCTTCCTCGTCCACCCCAAATTGTAAAATATAAACACCTATCGATGTAATAATAGAGCAATGAGTTGAATATTAATTTGGGTAAAAAACTATTTTACTTTATAATTCATTAATGAATGTAACTTTCCCCTATTTGTATGATTTATGTGTTATCATTTAATTGGAATTGTTGATGATTATAATGAAAAATATATTGGATTATAAATTGTTGAGTTAATAATAGAACAATGAGATAGATATTAATTTCGTAATAATTACATATTAATTAATACAATTAGGTAAATGAAAGATATATGCATGGCTTACACTCGAAACATTTATGATCTATTAATCCGTTTTTAGATGGAGAATTGTATTATGATCTAATATCCCTCTAATTTGAAATCTATGCATTGGGAAATGCAATATGATCTAATGGTATTATTAAAATGCATTGATTTAATCATATTACATTTTGTTACATGTAAGTTAATAATAGAACAATGAGATAGATATTAGTTTTGTAATAATTACATATTAATCAATACAATTGGGTAAAGGAAAGTTATATGCATTCCTTACACTCGAGTAATCTATGATCAATTAATCTGTCTTTAGATGGAGAATTGCATTATGATCTAATATCCCTCTAATTTGAAATATATGCATTGGGAAATGCAATATGATCTAATAGTGTTGTTAAAATGCATTGATTTACTGATATTGCATTTTGTTACATGTCACTCTTGTATTGCATTGATTTCAAGAATGTTCTTTTTTAGTATTGTTAAGATGCATTACTTACAGTATTGATTTATGTCTTTAGATGAAGATTTGCATTATGATCTAACATCTCTCTAATTTGAAATATGCACACTGGGAAATGCAATATGATTTAATAGTATTGTTAAGATGCTTTGATTTTAGTGATATTACATCTTGTATGATATCATTCAATTAAATAGTCAAAACTCTAATCTAATTGAGTTATCGTAGTTAGCCAAATAGATATAATCACTATAGTTAAATAGTCAAACCCTAATTTGATTCAATTGCCAAAATCTTTTACAACTGTAGACAGAATGACCACAGTTAAATAGTTGGAACCCTGATCTAATTAAAATAAACAACACTCGATAGCCAGAATCCAAGAGTTCAACATATCCTCAAGTCATTGTTGGAGGCAAAAAGCCTAGTTGATCAATTCGTTCTGGCCAAAGCTTTCCATCCATCCATGTAGCCATTTGTATGATATCATTCAGTTCAATAGTCAAAACTCTAATTTGATTGAATTTCAACAATTAGCAGTGTAGATAGAATCAACATCGTTAAATGATCGAAATCCTAATCTAATTCAATTACACTAAGGGGCATCTATGATTTATTGATCTATTTCTTTAGATGGAGATTTGCATTATGATCCAACATTCATCTAATTTGAAATATGTGCATTGGGAAATGCAATATGATCTAACAGTATTGTTAAGATGCATTGATTTCAGTGATATTACATTTTGTATGATATCATTCAGTTAAATAGTCAAAACCCTAATCTGATTAAATTACCACATTTAATTGAGTAAATAGAATCACCATAGTTAGCCAAGTAGAATGACATCTATGATCTATTTATTAGGTCATTGTTGGGGGCATTTCATTGCATTCTTTCACATGTATTATCACTTAACATGATTATTACTTTATTACAATTCACCATTTTTATTGTATAAATATTTTTTTTAATTTTGGATGAGATGATTTCAATATGGTAATTTTGGTTTTTAAGCAACATTGTTTTATGCGACCACTATGATTGTAACCAACATAGATCCATTTTAACTCTAGCTCTATCAAGAGCCAAGAGGGATCAAATCTCTTAAGGTGCAAACATTTCCTCAAGTTTAGAAATCTAAAATGAGTTTGCACCTAAAGAAATTTAATCCCTCTTAACGCTTGATTGAGCCAAAGTTAAGATAGATCTATATTGGTATAGTGAGGGTGATAGGGAATCAACCTCGCCACTAATAATCAAGTTTTATGCCTAAAAAATGTGCTCTATATGCTACTCAATTTACTACAAACATATAAATAATTTTTTTTAAGTTCTTTGCATTGGATTATGTAGCCAACATCTATGGGATAATATTTGGTCATAAAGTAAGGGTGGAAGGGGGGTCGACCCCATCTTTAACGATGAAGTTCAAACCTTGGTTGTGTATCAAGATATTAAACTTTTAAAGGATCGATCACAATGTGATATTGTTAATTCTCGAATACTTATCCATAATCCATCAAAGCCTTGATCGGAAGAAGAGTGCCCTCCTTTCCGATCGTAAGCTCATACTACCGAAGGCTTGTCCATAATCAATCAAGCCTTGATTTAAAAAAGAGTGCCCTCCTTTCTGATCGTAAGCTCATATCTACCAACAGTTCTCGGTGGTCATATTTCCCGACTTCATCTCTTGTTCTTCGATGCGTCTCCCCATCAATGAATCAATCATCTCCTCGGATATTCAATGCCCCATACTAACATCATGCTATTTGACGCATGGGAATTGTGGCAAACTAGGTTTGCAATCTTTCCATTCTACCCAAGACAAATAGTGATTAACAGACATAACCTAAGCATTCAATCGAGCTCTTATTAAGGAGTTTTGCATGGAAATTCTCATTCTTCTCTCCTCTCATTCTAGAGAATTCTGGATGCTTCTCATCCTCTTCATCTCGATGTGAAGCTTGCAAGGTCATATCATAGGGGTTTCATGGTTGCTATTGTCTGAGTTTGTTATTAGCTCTCATTGTCATGGTGGATCATTGTGGTCGTTGCTTGGCCATCATAAGGGATCATTGTAAGGGAAGTGCATCGTTGTGTTAAAAATTGCTCCAAGAAAATTGTAGGTGTTAAGGCTAGTGGTTGTGGCCTTAGAACAAGCAAAAGCATAGACGTCCCAAGTTGAAGCTAAGTTTATGAAAACCAACTAGGCCAAGGATCACAATCATGTCAGTTTGCACTTACTATTTTCGAGATGAGAATCTCTTAATTGGACACGGCCCTCTCTAATATCTGGGATGCCAATCATGTCAGTTTTCCCCATGGGAGATGTTTCTGAATCGCTCTGCGAATCATGGGACGATGGAAGGACCTCAGCGGGAGACAGAAGCAGCCAACCAGGGAAGCTCAGTTGTCAGTTTTAAACGATTTTATTTTCAGTTTTATAATCAGAGTATGTTTACTTTGTTTCTCTCACTGCTAGGACAATTTATCAGAACTTACATCTGCAAGCTTTGAGCAGGAAAACACTAGTGTTTTTTGGAATTATCAATGTATGGGAGAATTTGGTTAGAGATTCCCTTCCTACTAACAATAGTTGAAATAGGATTATACCAACTGTGTACAGGTAAAGCCATGGCCAATTTTTTGTCAATACATAGTTGTTACTTTTAAAATAAAAATATTGATTTTAGAGTAAAAAAGGCTGACCTGTATAGCTTTTAAAGCCATCTTTGTCTTCAATTTCCATGTCGTGCCTTAAAAGGTATTTTGTTATCAATGCGACGATATAATAAGTTGGATCCTCTTATTAGCTTAAGTCATACATTGTTTATGGTTAAGAATCATGACCAGGTTAAGTTGTATGTATATTGAAACTCAAAATGCTCCATTTCTTGTCATCTATGACAGAATCTGGTGAAACAAGAATCCTGAGTTATGATTAATCCAACACGGTGATCTATTTTTTGAGCTTTTAGATTGATTCAGAAATGGGCAAAACCCCTAGTAGAGCATTGTTCCACCATGCATGGAACTGTGATCCTAGCAAAATTTTCACCAGATCCAGGCCAAAATTATTGTCAGAAAGGGGGGCGTTTTGAGTGCCCCTAATCCTACGCTGGCTGAACCTACTGTTTTTTAAGATTTGGGACACCTTTGGACAATGAATAGGACCATACTTGGGCAAAACTAACTGTATTGCACAATGTCACACTAGAACAACACTAAGTTGCTACAAACACTATGAGCAAAGACTTTTCCAATCATTTGAACACCTTAACCTTACTCTTATCAAATCGTGTAAAAGTACAGGGCTAAAACACTGATCAATTCCTTCATTGTTCCACAAACCATAGAATTATACTGCTATTTAAATACCTCAACTAACTACTTATCTGATTCTCAGAGAAATCCATTTTATTAAGAATTAAACCTCAATCAGCTTCACTACAGAGAATGACACCTACTCAAAGAAGTTGGGAATAAGGAACATTATTGTGACTCCAATAAAGACAACAAAAGGGAAAGCAGTGAAATATTTTGCACTTTAGAAATAAAAAATCCTATCGCCATTTATGCATCATACATTTTGTAATGCAAGAAATGTTATGTTGTTGCCTCTTCCCAAAGAAACACAATGTTACACTCAATGTTCAACATTTCATTATGTAGATGGAAATCCAACTATTTCTTCATTAGAAGAACCACTGTGTGGGCAGCAATACTGCGATTCTCGCCAAGACTGTCAACTTTCTCATGAGTCTTAGCTTTGACATTAATTAGAGAAGAATGAGCCCCAAGCAATGCACAAAGGTTTTTTACTATAGCCTCCTTATGGGGACTTAATTTTGGTCTTTGCAAAATCAATGTTGCATCCAAGTTGCCAAGCTCATAACCTGCCTCGTGCATAAGTCTAGCCTGTACAAAGGATAAGAAACGTGTTATAGACAGACAATGCATATTTGTGAAGCTGCTTGGCAAGTGTCAATCAAGTATAAGTAACAGATGCAGAAAGTTTTACAAAAGCATCTAAAATAGTTTTATCCCATTCATATAAAAAATGGGATGAAAATGAAAACACTTAAATTGGCCCATGGAACAAGGAATGCCAGAGTAGTATCCCACTTGCTACGCAAACCAGGAATGCCAGAGTAGTATTCCACTTGCTACGCAAACCAGGAATTCCAGAGTAGTATCCCGATTCCCACTTGCCATCATCTAATTCATGTCTATGCCTAACCAACCCAGTTGTTGATCATCAAGTACAAGAAATGCAAGATAGTAAAATAGCAACAGTGCAAGAAACTTGTGCGTATGTAGGTCTAACTTTATATTAATCCTCTATTATCCATCAATCAGGTACAGGTCCTCTATTATCCTTTATTTAGGTACAGATGCTCTATTAATTGAGTAGGGTGCTTTGTGCACAGTGGGGTTTGATTCTCAATTGTAAGAAAAACATTGACACAAAATGACAAATTTGTCCAAAAATGTCTTTCTAAAATGCAGAGGAATTTGTATGTTGCCTATATAGATTTTGCAAATTTTCTCTTGGTCAGTGGTAGACATAAAAGATATCTTTACTGTCTGCAGATTGTGGACAATGTATAGGAGAAAAAGGAATCAGTTACATTCATGCTTCGAAAAACTAAACATGAATGAAAAATAGCAGTCCTGATTCCAGTCCTAGAACCTCTCCAAAAAGTACAAGAAAGTAGAACATGCAGGAACGAAAACAACTTGGATCAAGATACATTGTTAAAAAGTTGCTCTATCAAATGCTCTACAAACACAGTTATTATCCTTTTGTAGTTGAAAAAAACAAAAACAGAAATGCAAGATAGTAAAATAGCAACAGTGCAAGAAACATTGTGCATATGCAGGTCTAACTTTATCAGAGTCCTCTATCATCCATTGATCAGGTACAGGTTTTCTATTATCCATTAATTAGGTACAGATTCTCTATTAATCAAGTAGTGTGCTTTGTGCACAGTGGGGATTGATTCTCAAATATAAGAAAAACATTGACACAAAATGACAAATTTGTCCAAAAATGTCCTAAAATGGAGAGGAATTTGTATGGTGCCTATATAGAATTTGCAAATTTTCTCTTGGTCAGTGATAGACATAAAAGATATCTTTACTGTCTGCAGATTGTGGACAATGTATAGGAGAACGAAAAGTTTGCCTCAAAAAATTATTGCAGCACTCTATGCATGGAATCAGTTACATTTCATGCTTCCAAAAACTAAACATGAATGAAAAAATAGCAGTCCTGATTCCAGTCCTAGAACCTCTCCAAAAAGTACAAGAAATTAGAACATGCAGGAATGAAAATAATTGGCTCAAGATAGATTGTTAAAAAGTTGAGTGCTATCAAACTAAGTCACATGACACGAGGACACGGGACACGGAGGACACGAAAATACGAGTATTCGACACGAGACACGACGACCCTGGAAACAGGACACGAGGGACGTTATATATATATATTAAAAATATATCTATATTATTATATATATTAAAAATATATCTATATTATTATATATATTAAAAATATATCTATATTATTATATATATTAAAAATATATCTATATTATTATATATATTAAAAAAACTAGAAGTCTATATATCAATCTGAATCATAATATCATTCAATTGAAATTTGACAATGATGAATCAATAATAAAATTATCAATGAACTTTGAATCATGAAGTCAGTCTAGTATCTACAGCACTACTAAATGCAAAATGAAAATACTAACTAGCCATTGGGAAGATATTTGTTTGTTCTCTGTTCGTTGTTGTTAGACAGGGCCGCAGGCGTAGCTGCTGCGTGTGCCATTGCCCTGGACTTTGTTGAATGTCCTAATGTGCCTCTGCCCTCAGCTATTTGTTGCTGCAACAACTCTTGTAGTTGTTGTGTGGCTTCAACAAATCGACAGTGGCGGCACCCTCACGACCTCACTTCTCCACTGGAAACCTCTCAGCAAACAGTCACAAGTCAGGACCTCTTAGCAACAGTCACAAGTCACGACCTCTGTTCTCCACGTGCACGAAACCTCTCTCAAATCGACAACAAAGAATGGGCTGGAAAAGGGGAAAGCCCATTTTTTATTCGCTAAAGTGAACTATTTTGACAGGACACATGTCCAAAAATTGGGACACGATCATGGAACGTGTTCGACACGTGACAGATGGTGTCGCGATTTCTGGACACGCAAAATTTGGTGTCGGACACGTATTAGGGCACGTGTCGTGTCCGACACGTGGAATACGTGACACGGGCCCTGTTTTGAAGTGTCATGTTACTTAGCTATCAAATGATCTCTCTACAAACACAGTTATTATCATTTTGTAGTTGAGAAAAACAAAAACAGAAAATGGCAACTGTCAAAGAAATGTCTCTAGATGATCCCAAATTACAGTACATTCTCTTTGTGCACCCACTCTTCTAACATCAATCTAAAACCTAAAGCACCCCAGCCATTCATCAAGGATGTCATTCTAGTGGTATTCCATCACTTGTAACAGGCTCTACAAGCACAGTGAGGTATCCAGTGGCAGGGCACCAAAGGTTTGCCTAACTTTGTGAGTCATCTAGCTTTCCGTTTACTATTTATGTGAATCAAGAATACACTAGAAGTAGAAATCAGACATGCACAATTTGAAAAAAATAGTTCATTTATTTCTTATAGTTCTACATCTTAATGTATATTTAAGGAGATAATCTCATGCTGATGAGCACATTTAACAAATACGACTTTAAACTGGGACTAGATGTAGTTATGCTGTAAACACACAGAGCCACTGTTCAAGCCTCAAGGAAGCATGTTTATTTAATATAACGAAAAGAAAACCAACTCTAGTTCGTAACAGAAATGGTAAATTTTCAACCCAAAAAGAATATTTAATAAAGTTCAATGCATTTACATGGAAGGTTGAAATTTTACTAGACTTGACCAGGCTAGGTTTTAACTATAACCAAAACTGACATCCGGCTTATCAACAGCAGTCCATAGTCATTTTGCCTACAAACATTTTCTTGTGTTTATAAATAGAGTTCAAAGGTTGTAGGAGTTCTAAATTAGAGAAGGCATTGAAAAATGTTTCCAATAATGGTTCTGTACAAGTTGTCCATCGGAGCTGTGGTCTTGTGATACGTTCAAGAATTTGTTATGCAGATGACCTAGGTTCTATCTCTAGAAGACATACTTCATGTCCAAGCAGACCAGACTAGGTGGAAGTCCTGATTAAATTCGACGGAAGAGAGTCCCAGGCTAGGTGGAAGGCCTGCTTAAATGATAGAAAAGATATCCCCTTACTACTTAAGCATGGTATGAAGGAAGCTAACTCAGGGGTTCTTCACCAAAATAAATTCTATGAAGTTTGCATAATCACCACCATCCATCAAAATTGGGTTTCATTTTGGAATAAATATTAGCAGGTGGTTGAAGGTTCAAGGCTTTGGGCATAATTGAAACTAACACGCAACTGGTTGATTATTCCAATAATGTGTTGTCAAAGGATCAGATATTTGTCTCAGGTTCTATTTGTCGAAATTGTGTGCAGGAAGGGTTCGATTCGGAATTGACTTCTCCCCAGAGCTCGAGTGCTGCATGTACAGGTGCCAGAAGATCTGACTGGAGAGGATGGCAGGCTGGACCCAAAGGTTATTCACATTCACCCCACAATCAGTTCCCACACCTCAAGCACGAATACTCATACTTCCTCTATGGTTGGGGTCTTTTCGTTTCCTCTGGCTACGAGCTCTCCAGAACTCTAGTTGCCAAGCAGGAATCTTGAGTGCTCTTTGAAGGGAGGAGGGCCAAGGTTTCCTGACTCTGGTGATATTAGTGAAGCAGTGGGAGCTGGGTTCATTGGAGGCTGTTTGGATGTGCATCTGATCCAGGGGGGGGTCCAAGCTAACCCAAGGGGTGCAGAAGTGCCAAAGAAGAAGCAGAGAGTCCTGCGGTTGAGAGAGGGGAAACCTCGGCTGGTAGCTGGCGAAGACCTCAAGGTGGAACGCATATTGTTGCTCCTTGGCAAAACAGTGGTGGCTAATTTTTAGAGTCAGAGATTTGGGATGGAGTCGCTGAATGCTTGGACTCAAACATTTTGGGCACTGGTGCTAGGATATGGACCCTCCTTTCACATACTTCCTCAAGTATGGTTGGGGTCCTACTTTAGGACAGACAAAGACAAATCAAAGATCCTCGAGGGCTCATGGTTTGACGGGAGTTCTTACTTGGCACTTAAACCTTGGCACGCTTGTTTCCACCCTAAATCTGATGGGGCCTTGAGCACTCCTATTTGGGTCAAGCTTACAGGGCTTCCCTTTGAGTTGTGGTCAAATGAAATTATCAAGGCTATAGATGGGCTTCTAGGTTCAATGATCGAGGTTGACAATGCTTACTAAGCAAGTTCCTTGCAGAGATTGCTAGGGTTCTGGTTGATATAGATGTGAGGAAAGGGCCTATTTGATTTTGTGGAAGTGGCAATGGGGGATTATGTTTTACACAATCATTAGACTATGTCAACATCCCTTTCGGCTATGTGAGATGCCATGATTATGGGCACATTGTGTAGGATTGTGACAAGTCCTTTACATAGAAGGTGTGGCAGAAGAAGTATGATGTTGGAGACATTTTGGAGCAAGGTCAGTTGAGACTCTTGAAAGGTTGAAGGGGAGGTTGAGTCAAAGTTGTTAGGGCTTGGTCTTTTATCTGTGCCAACTGTTCATCTTGATTCTAGTGAAGGAATGTAGTCTCCACCTACTCCTTTGGTTCAATTGGATGTAACAGCTTGAGATGGATTGGAAAAAGTGTCACAAGATTTGCCATGGGAAACTTTAGGGGTTCTCCCGCAGTCAAAATTTGTACACAACTTTCCTTCTAGTAAGCTTTCAATTTCTAATGACTCAACTCCTTTTTGTGTTAATGCGCAGTTTGGGTCTATTCCTTCGAGTTTTATGGTCGAAGCTCTGATCCAGGGAAACTCTAACGCCCAAGCCTTGAGCATTTGTCATCATCCATTTTTCTCCAAGGTTGACCTTGTCCCTCTCCCCTCCCATGACTCTCATCCCCTTTTCCTATCTACTAGGTTTAATGATGCTCCTCAAGTGGCTCCTTTGCTTCCTACACCCCTGCTAATGACTCTTTTCCTGTCCTAAAGTTCGAACCTTCCAAGGGGGAGATCATTATGCTCTCATACCCAAAAAAGGGAAGGAAAATGATTCGGTTTCTAAAGTGGGAGGACTGGGTAAAGATGTTCTACAACCTATGGGCATTACCGTGACAAGGAGGAAATCTAATCTTAAAATTGCCCAAGAAAAAGCCATCCGAGAAATCAACCAAGGTCAACATCCTTTAACCATGGTCCTTTGAGCAAATGCCCCTTCCTCATCAATGTGCCAATGAAGATTCTCTCTTCATCAAAGTCCATTGCATCAGCTAGTTCTTTGGTTTGTTCTCGATGCTGGTATGTTGGGATCTCGGATATCCTAGCATATTTTGGTATTACAATGGATTAGCTCCCTCCATTTTGATACTCCCTTGATGCACCCGACCACCTCTTACCTACCAGACAAGAGATGAACACAATCATCAAAGAGGCAGGGAGCTTGTACGGGCCACTTGGATAACCTCTCAGGATGGGTTAAGTCCAAATATGGCCTTCTATTCTAAGCACTTCAAGGTTATGAGGGATGGACTCATTGTTTGACCCAATTACACACTTCTCCATTGGATGCATGCTCTTCAGATTCCCCCTGGGCCAGTTCAAAGTCGGTTCTCATAAATTGTGAATAGAGGCTAACCATTAGATTGACCAATCAAACAAGATCTGCCAATTGTGCCACCTTCGAGAGGTTGAGACTAAGGAGCACTTCATCTGTTGTTGCCCGATTTACTACGAGATCCAAAGATAGTTCCATTGTCTTTTCAAAGAGCTACAAATGCTTAGTAGTTTCTTTAGGTACCCGAACCAATGGTGCCTAGCCTATACATGCAGGAAGTCCTCCGTCTCCACTCTTATATACTCCAACCACAACGACATCCTGGATCAGCTTCTACTCAGTCAATCACTTCATTTTTTATGGTGCTCTCGACTCAGGGCACCAAGTGGTAGATGGATAGGATTGACGCTAGATTATTGAGGACATGGGGCACTATTTCTACTTCTATGAGGCCCCAATGGCATCATCAAACCAGGCCTCATATTTGCAAATAGACCAATTTCCAGAGGCTATCTTCCATGCCACATTGTTGGGGTCTTCCTTCCGGACGACAGCACAGACCGTATTCCAACTCAGCACGGACCGTATTCCAACTCCTCTCCTAATTCTTCTTTTGAATAGAGATCTATTTTGAGTTTTCTCCATTTAGCCTTGGATTGTAGGAGAGATGATTCCCGTGGACCAGATTAGCTTGCACCATAGACTCTAGATCCACTCACTTTGTATATATTTTTCTTGGATTGCCTCTCCATCTTTGATGTTGTCCTCCTAGGGTTTAGTTTAGATTTCTATTATATTTCACTCCCTGCTTCTTGCTTTATTTAGGAGCCACCTTAGTGCTCCTGCTTTGTATAGACATCACTGTACTTAGCAGTCCAATTGACCTACTTCAATGATCATTAGTTGGATATTAATACATTTATCTTATCTTATCTTATCTCTCAATGTTAAGGGGTTGGGGGGGTAGCCCAAGAATTGGCCCTTAAGAGACTATTGGATTCTGAGAAACCTGATTTCCTTTTCCTCCAATATACCATGGGGAAAGGGGACATTTTGACTAAAGATTTGAAGTTGTTGCTAAAGGATTGGGACTTTATGGCTCTTGACTCTGATGGCTTTATGGCTCTTGACTCTGATGGCCTGTCTTGTGGAGTGATTACTAGTCAGCATTCAAGTTGGACCCTGACCAGTTTCCTTGATGTGTCTACAAGTCTTTGCGCTATTGTGTTCAATAGAGGCAACGACTAGACTTTGTCCCTTTTTAACATCTACAGGTCATATGATGGAAGACAAGAGTCCTAGAACGAGATTTGGAAGTTGGACTGTTTTGTAGAAGGAAATGTTATTTGGGGGGGGGACCTAAACTTGACCTTAAGCTCTATAGAAGTTTGGGGCTTTAGGTCAAGGGTGGACAAGTTATCTGACTTTTTCTAATATCACTTTGAACATATTGGATTGGTGGACATCAAACCTACCTCTTTGGGCCTAACATGGAGAAACAATAGGTCTAGTCTCAATGGTATTTCAAAAAGGATGGATAGGTTTTTAGTGTCTGCGGATTTACTCAATGGCTTTGATAAGATCAAAAGTTGGATTAGCCCCCAAAGGTGCTCATATCACAATCCTATTGTTTTGGAGTTTGATGTTGCAACTCCTAAACCAATTGTTCCATTCAAATTCAATCCAAGATGGATTGAGGAGAAAGAGTTCTAGGAGCTGGTTAAGTCCTGGTGGAAGCCATATGATCCCAAAGTTCAGCTAACAACATGCAAGCAACTTGTTGCCTCACTTAAGATCCTCAAAACTCAAACAGTCAGGTGGGCTAGGGAAAGATTCAGAAAGAGGAATGCCTCACTCAAAGAGGTTGAGGAGGATCTAAGCAAACTTTTAGCTAAGAATAGGAGTGGTATTTCTAATGATAAGTAACCACTGAGACTAAAGGAACTAGAGGATAAGGAGGCAAGGTTACTAAGACAAAAGGGGTTGGATTGGAGTATCAAAAGTAAAGCTATCTGGTTGGAATTGGGGGATCAAAATACAAAATGCTTTCATCACTTTGCAAATTATAAGAAGAGTCACAATACTATCTGGAGTATGAAAGATGTTGCGGGGAATGTAGTAAGGGGATTCTATGGCTTGGCAAAGTTGGGGACCTCCCACTTTGAAAAAAAAATCAAGAACTTGACAGGGCAAATATTGTTGAGGTTGTTGATGTGGTAATGCAATTCCCAAGGCTGGTTTCAGAGGACGACAACAAAGAACTTTATGAGAAAGTCATTGTTAAAGTTAATGCAGTTGCGAGATACATTCTCTGGAAGAATGGCACCCTGTTCAGTTAACTAGGGTTCCTAGTCAGTTAACCAGGCAGAGTAAGTCCCTAGAAGGTACCTAGGGCCCCCAGCAATCTACTGGGGTTCTTGGTCTGGGACCAAGCAGGTTGATGCCATGGCAAAGTCCCTAGCATGTGGCTAGGGCCCTTATTTGTCTCTAGGGTATTCTGGTCTAGGACCAGACAGTTTCTTGGTCACGAGGACCAAGCAGATCCTACAGGCTGAGACAGAGACATCCTGGTCTGGGACTAGGCAGATTCTTGGTATGGGACCAAGCAGGTTGATGCCATGGCAAAGTCCCTAGCATGTGGCTAGGGCCCCTATCTGTCTCTAGGGTATTTTGGAAAGTCCCTAGCATGTGGCTAGGGCCCCTATCTGTCTCTAGGGTATTTTGGTCTGGGACCAGACAGTTTCTTGGTCACGAGGACCAAGCAGATCCTGCAGGCTGAAACAGAGACATCCTAGTCTGGGACCAGGCAGATTCTTGGTCTAGGAACAAGCAGTTCCTGTAGGTATTTACCTAGTCAGTTAACCAGGTGGATCTTGGTTAGTTAACCAAGATGATGATGTATGATGCCCTCCTCTCCTAGGTCTTCGAGATGGTTGAGCTACGTTGTTTCATCAAGGGACTGGCCACCCCTTGATGAAGTCACTAGCACTTGACCTTAGGAGAGTCAGGAGGACCACAGGATCACATCATCCAGTGTGGACCTTCCTTATATGGTGATGATGAACTTTCAATCAGTGTATGGAACACTTGTACATTTGAGAGAGAGATGAATGGGTTGTATCCCCACCTTGTTATTACACCCTTGGTCTTGCTTCCCACCTTGTTATTACACCCTTGGTCTTGTGGTTAGAAGGTTTACCACCTTGTCTTGTGGTTAGAAGGGTTGTCTTCCCACCTTGTGGATACACCTTTGGTCTTGTGGTTTGAAGGGGTGTTTACCCATCCTTGATCTATGGGGGTTAGCTTTGTGTTAACCTTGTTTTGTGTTGACCTTTACTTGTTGGTCCTATGTGTTAGTGCCCTCCCTTGTGCATGACACCCTACCTTGGTCTTGACCCTAGTACCCACTCATAAAGACATTATAATATTAAGTTATAATTTTATAATAGGTAAATTTCATTATTTAATGATGTCTTAACCTAATTATTTGAAACCCTAAGTCAATGAAGATTTAGAAGGGGATCCTTCTAGAAGACTTTAGGAGATTATAAATACAAGTCTATCCCTTCATTATGAATCATCTTTAAGTGGCATTTCAGATCTGATCTACTGTGTGTCTGATCTAGGGTTTGTTGCAGCTGTGACGTCTAGGGTTCTACTCCTCCTATGCTTGGGCGCTCTCTAGTTTTGTGCTTCTTCCTTTTGGCTGTTCCACTTGAAGTCTGATCCTTGTTTAGGGCTGAAATTTATCTTGTGAAGGAGATCTGAGATCTGATTGCAAGTGACTTGTTGTACTGGGTTGGAGGACGTCAAGGTCTGTTAGGGCTGCCTAGGAGTGCCACCCACTGCTTGAGAGTTTGCTGAGGTCTAGTTGAAGGTCCTGCTGCCTTATCTGAGAGGGCCGAGGTCTGTTAGAGGATACCTCTGCTTGATTAAGGCTGCCGCTACCATGTTCGCTGCTGTTAAGCCTTTTTAAGGCTGCCTGGGGGTCACCGCTGCCTGTATAGTGCTGCCTTTTACTGCCCCGTGGACTGTCCTGCTGTCCCTTGGACTATTTGTGTAGGGCTGCTGCCTTGTGGACTGTTTTGCTGTAGGCCGCTACCCTTATGGACTGCGTTAGGGCTGCCTCTTGTCTTTTGTGGAGGCTGCTGCCCCTTGTGGATTATTTGAGGGCTGCCTGCTGTCATTTATGGAGGCCGCTGCCCTAGTGGGCTGTGTTAGGGCTGCCTCTTGCTATTTTTTGTGACTGCTGCCCTAGTGGACTGTGTTAGGGCTGCCTCTTGTCATTTTGGGTAGGCCGCTACTCTTGTGGACTGTTGCTTGGGTTGCCATTGGTCATTTGTGGAGGTCACTGCATGCTTGACCTTGTTTGGGTCAGATCCACTGTGATTTGAGGTCTGATATGACCTATGGATGACCATCATGACCTTGTTGGGTGACTGCCTGGGCTGCCACTGTGTTATGAGGTCTGTTATGACCTGAAAGTGACCTCCACTGCTTTGTTTAAGGATTTGTTAGGGCTGCCACTTTGGATTATGCTTTGAGGCTGCCCTTGTGTCTTTCTTCCTTTGACTGTCTCGGTTAATGTGTTGGGCCTGACCTTGGAGAAACCTATCCTACAGCCCCTTCTCTCTCTCTCACACAGTTATGTACAAAACCCTCAGGTAAGGGTCAGTTGGTGTTTCATTTGATTGACTTGCCTCTGAGAGGCAAAATCAAATCTGAAAGTTAAATTTTTGAGTATAAGGAAGGTCTTATCTCACCAAGTAAGACTTGTTCTTTTTGTGATCTATTACTGCTGATTATATATCTGCAATTGTTAATTGTGTGCTTCAACTTTAACACAGTGATCCTTGGGGAGTGTTAAAGTTGAAAGAGATGAAAATTATGTTTTAATTTATCACTACTGCTGTACTAGTTTGTTTCAGTACTAGTTTAGAATTTTATTTTTGCATTAAAGTACAAAATTTTAATTTTCTGCTCTTAAAACCCTAACCTAACCCAAAAATCAACAGTCACTAGGTCAAAGCTTTTCAATATTCTCTCTTCTATGAATAAAGAAAAAGTCCGGGGCATAATGGGTGGACTGTTGAGTTGTTTCTAGCCTTTTTTTATTTGATAGAGAATGACCTCCTCAGATTAGTGGAGGAGGTCAGGCGCACTGGGAAGATACCCGGTGCTATTAATGCTACATTCATTACACTCATCCCATAGGTGGACTGTCCAAAGAGCTTTGATGCTTTCAGGCTCAGAAAAGTACTCTCCCATTGCATTTCTCCTGAGCAGTTTGTTTTTTTAGAGGGGTGCCAGATTCATGAAGTTGTGGCGTCAATGCATAAAGGACTTCACTCCATTAAAGTTTTAAACTAAAACATATCCCTGTCATCAAGCTTGACTTATCCAAAGCTTTTGACAAAGTGTGTTGGCTTTATTTGAGACTGCTCCTGATTCATATTGGAGTTTCTCACTCTGTTGTAGAGTGGGTAATGGATTGTGTTCAAACTGCCAATTATTTAGTGCTCATCAATGGCTCTGCCTCTAGGTTTTTCAAGTCCACTAGGAGCCTTAGACAGGGTTGGCTGCCCTCTGTCTCCATATCTTTTTCTACTGGTCGCAGAAGAGCTTAGTAGAATGATCTCTGAAGCAAGAAGGCAGAGGTCGATTAAAGGCATTAAAGTGGGTCTCCAAATCTCTAACTCATTTTCTGTTCATTGACTATGTACCACTCTTTTGCCTTGTCACCAAAGAGGAAGGAAGGCAATTCCAAAGGATTCTGGATCTTTATAGTCTGGCTATAGGTATGGAAGTGAATATGCATAAATCCACCCCACTCTCCAATGACTTAGATGAGGAGACCAAGGAATTTATAAAGGTTCTTTTCCCTTTAGAACCTCTGACTTTCAGGATGGTGTTAAGTATTTGGGCTTTCTTCTCAAGCCTAATGGCTATGTGAAACAGGATTTGTACTAGCTATTAGCCTTTAGTGTCAGTTAAGATGGAAAAAAAGATAAATTTTTGGTGCAACAAGTGGCTCTCAAGAGGTGGTAAGTTGGTTCTTTTGAAGTCTGTTTTGCAAACAATCCCTGTTTATTGGCTGCTGATAGCCAATATTCCCAAAGGTATTCTGGAGAGTTTTAGAAAAAAAGTGCTTTACCTTTTTGTGGAGGGGAAACAATGACAACCTTGTTTCTCATCTTACTAGCTGGAAGTCTATAGCTCTTCCCAAGGACAGAAGTGGTTGGGGGATTAAGAATTTTCTTATCTTTGAGAAATCCCTAGCAGCCAAATCCTTGTGGAACTTGATAGCCAAAGAAGGCTTGTGGAAAATAATACTTGTTAGTAAATACATTGGTCAGGGATCCTTTATTGACTGGCTCAGGATGGAAAGGAAGCCCTTTCTGCATGCTTCAAATCACCGGAAGGCTTTGACTTTAGCCTTTCCTCTGACTGGACCTTACTTGGCTTGGAAGGTTGGCAATGGAATGCATAATAGAATAGGGGCAGATGTTACCATGGAGTGTGACCCAAATGCTCTGCTACCTGTTCAAGTTATTACACATCTTCAATAAATTGTCAGATGCACCTTAAATTTGGCTGGAGACCCTCTAAGTACTACTATCTGGAACCAAGGGTGGAAATCTGTCCCAGATTTAGGGTTGGATGAGGATCTTGCTCAGCCCTGGGATCTTTGGCTAGAGGAAATGAAAAGAGGATATATCAAACTTAGAGAGGTGGAAGATGAATTGGTGTGGATCAAGAACAATGCAGGAGGTTCCTATATAGCAAAAATGGGATACTTAACTGCCATTGAAGAAGTTAATCAGGCTTCTAAGTTGTGGTGGGTTAAACTTTGGAAGGTCAACACGCCCCTTAAGTCTATTCCTTCATGTGGCTTGCCCTGCAAAATAAAGTTCTAACCTGGGAAATTTTGCAAAAAAAGTGCACAGCTGGTCCTGGAATTTGTTTGCTGTGTAAGTGTGACTCTGAGAATTGCTTTCATCTATTTCTTCAGTGTCTTTTCTCTTCTCAGATTTGGAAGGAATTGGAGTTAAAGTTGGCTCCATTGTGGGATAAGCCATCCATTGAGGACTGCATGAAGGTTTGGTTTACCAGACCTGAGCTCAAAAGACTGAGGTCCCTGCCATTCCTTGTACTTTGGGGGGTGTGGTTAGCTAGTAATGCTGCTATCTTTGAAAGTAAATTCATCCTCTATTTCCAGGTTTCGGCGCAAGCTTTAGGGCTCCTTTCCTTCTTTCTCACTTCTAAAAAGCCTCAGGTCCCTAGACAACTAAACAGTCTTAAGATAAACAAAGCTCAGCCCTGGAGCTTCTTTGATGGAGCCTGTCAGGGGACTGACTCTATTTGTGGGGTGGGGGGGGCTATCTAAATGTCTGACTATCATTTTTGTGATTTCAAAGCTAACATTGGAAGTGGAACCAATAATCTCGTTGCTTAAAAATTCTGCTGAAAGTCACCTTGGACTTGGGCTTATCACATCTACAGGTTTATGGGGACCCTGCCTTGGTTATCTCTTGGATGAACGACAAAGTAAATCTCCAGAATATCAATCTTCTTCCGTTGGCAGTGAGTTTAAAAGAAATCAAGGCCCATTTTGTGGGAATCTACTTCTCTCATATTTACAGGGAACTCAATGTCAAAGCTGATGCCCTCTCTAACGCTGGACTGCTGGCACCTGAGGAACAGGTCTTCATTGAAGAGCATCTAGAGGATCAGGTTATAGTGACTGTTCAAGACTCTTTCTTCTAGCATTAGCTATGGATATTCTGATAAAGCTCAGGTGCAGAATTTGTTTCTACAGGATATTTTGCCTTGCTCGTCCAGTCTGGCTTTGATAATGAACTCTGGAGACTTTGGCTGTTGGTTCTTTTTTGGTCTGGTGTGGAAGGACTACTACAGATTGTATTTTTGGACACGTAACTGAAGTAATCTTCTGTAATGACCAATTATAAAGGCTATATTTTAATGATTTTTGTTAGGACTTAATATGGAGGTCTACAAGTCCTCTTTTGGATTGACACTAGTGCTCTCGTGCACCTGAAGTATGTATTTTACATTCTCACTGAAAAATAAAGGATTTTTTCTTGGTAAATAAAAAAAAAGATTAGCAAGTGGTATTTACCACATTGCGGGCATAAGTTTCAGGCATACTCAACATAGAACCCAAAGCCAAAAGAATGCAAGAAATACCGATGCTGAACATGGGGAACTGAAACATCTGGGTATCTCCGTTTACCATTGTTCTTTCTAAACTCAACTTTAGAATAAAAATTTAATACGGAAAGAATAAGAATATGATCCATACCGCTTCTTTCACAAACACTGAAGAAGTTGCTCCCTTCCACTTTGGATCAGTATCGGGGAAAAGCTGTCCAATATCTGGAAGGCTCAATGCTCCTAGAATTGCATCAACAACGCAATGAAGCAGGACGTCACCTGCAAATGAAACAGCAGAATTCTCAAGGTCAATTGATTCCCTCCATGGTAACTGCTTTCTTTATAGGTTATCAAGGGGCCAGAACCACTTTGCTAGGCATGGATCTGTATTTATTAAGATGGCCAAATTATTTTGGTATGAAGGTTAGTGGTATGGGAACTACTTTAAAGTTTATATGACCACAATGAAAAAGCGAATCAAGTAACTTGTATCCCTCTGATTAAATCAAACTGCACCACAATCATAGGAAAGAATAAATGAAATTGGATTTGTGGGTAAGGCTCCTCGTGCTTCATTCATCTACCTGAGATAAGGAGAACAAGAGATGAGCTGTATTCTAAAAAACCCAGATTAATTTGCTAAGCCGTCTACATCTATATATGGTCCAAATGCAAGATTACAATTAACAACTGCCTCCATCGAAACCCTATCAAAATAGACAACTTATAACAGATATCCTAGATCTGTAGGACCCTAAAAACAAAAGTCTGACTTTCAGTTTAGTCTTTTTACCCCGTAAGACTCAGGGCTCTGGCATGATGTACCCTGGAGTCTGGATTATATCTCCAAAATTGTTATGCATTTTGAATATACAAGAATTTCAGCATATGGTAGAAAGGATAGGTGGTGCAGTTGCTGCGATAAAGTGAAGGGAACATTGCCCCTCGGTGTATAATACCATTTTTGTGCAGGAAAGATTTCCACACAATTTTTCCACATAGGCGACAAGCAATGAGGGTGAATAGGTGGCAATCATTTCAAAAGCAACAACCAGTGGGCGTTAATGGGTTGCACTGCTTTTGGGATGAATTGCCCTGCGATTGCTAAAATCAATTATGAAGACACCTCCAGTCACTTCACCTTTTACAAAACAAACAGGTGGGTGTCATTCATTCCCAGCAGAAGTCATGCTCCCAAAGCTAATGTAGTTATTTAACTTGCAGTTATAAATATGTGGGTTTGGTCTATGGCTGTGGACGTTTCACCATAAACTCAAAACAAGACGATAAGATGTAAACCAAGGATTGCAGGTTCAAATTCTCTGTTTTTACTTCTCATGTACACAGAACAGAGGCCCTAATATGATGGGTTGAAAAATAAATCACTAAAAACACCCTGGAATGACGGAATGTGCAAACTATTTAAGAGAAATGAGGCCAAAGGCCAACAGTACACACTATAACCGTTTCAAACGATCCCCATTTCATCTTCCTTTTATCACCATGCCCTTCCCCAATCCGAGAGTACTACAATCACCAAGGTCCACGACCTTCCCCAATTTGAGAGTACCAAAACTAGGTGTAGCCAACTTACAACACTCGAGGAAAAACTCTTTGGCTAAGAAGCCACAGATGGGACATCAATTCCTACAAAGTCGCCCAGGACATGCACCTGGTCCTAAATGCTTGAAACAGCCCACTTACAGGGACGAGACAACCCACTCGAGACAAAACATGTCTATGGGAGATTTCCCACCCCCACAAGACCCTGGCGACTCTTTCACCAATAGTAGCAAACTAAATTGACAATAACTCTTTTCAATACCTACTAGCGAACTGCAAATTCAAAGAAACAGTAGAGCTAACAGCAGAGGTCCTAGACAATGGGGTCTAAACAACGATCAGTTAGCTAAGTTATTATTAAAAATGGCCCAAATACCACCTTAGTCTCAAATGGCCTTAAAAAGTAATGGGAAACAGAGTAATTGAGATTACCATCAGAGTGAGCTTCACAGCCTCGATCATGGGGTATGTTTATTCCTCCAATTATAAGGGGTAAGTTGGGCTCCAGACGATGCAAATCAAAACCATGCCCAATTCTAAATGGCAAAACAGCAGCAGGCTTAGCACTCCCACCATGTGTTTCAGTCCCAATGACAGTGCTTGCAGAGATCTCAGATATAACTTCATGCTTCAATACAGAGGCTAAAAACTGACCCCGTATTGATATGCTGTGTAATCATACAACGTAAAAAAATATTAAAAATCAGACCCACTGTCGAATTATAATCGAACAAAACCCATTCCAGCATGGAATTCCCTCAGTGAAATACATGAAAATAGTAAAAGATAACAGTATGTCATAACAAACCACCTGTGGGCTCCCGAGGCTTTGAAGTTGACTGGCTTCCAAACGGGAGAACAGAATGCAGCTTGGGAGGCAGGATGGCCTGTTGATTTTGGGAGGGTGAACGCTGTAAGTGTAGTGAAGGCCGCCATCATTTCATTCCTTCAACGCCTGCAATCCTGCTCGATTAATTGTGTGTTTTTTAAAGCCAAAGCTAGCGCAAAACGCCAAACAACAATGGAATCCTTTATTATATTATTCCTTTGAAAAAAATATAATTTTAGGAGATTACAATTTCATCTTTATCACACTTAACATGAGTGATTGCTCCTCTAAACAATAATTTAAAAAAGCGTGTGTGGTGTGAAGGAGAACGATATTTTATTTATGTATTTATTATTTTTTTAATATTAAAAATAAATATAGTAATTTTAAAATATTGAATACTGAATTTTATGATTAATGAACCAATAGACCCTGGATTTCGATAGAGTTATTGATGATCATTCCAAAATATTTGGAATCACATTTAACATGAGTAATTATTGCTTTGAAAAAGCGTGCAGTGTGAAGGAGAAAGTCTATTTTTCTACTGCAAATCAAACTATTTTAATTTTACATTATTTTTTTGGTTTATATAAAGTTTTATTTATGTATTTAATATTTTTTAAATTAAAAATAAATATAATAATTTTGAAATATTAAATATTAAAAATGAATAGATTCTAGATTTCTTATTATGATCATTCCAAAATATTTGGAGAGATGCTTAAAAATATTTAAGCTATAAATCATGATTATAGTATTTAGTTCTAACAAAGAATTGTATTATGATTTAATACAAAATTTTGAGGTAGAATTCTCAATTGTCAAATGAAGAAATAAAATTAAAAATAATATAAAGTTAACAAATTTTAAAGTTACCACATTACATTGTGTTTGAATGTATGTAAATAGTAATAATATATGATAAAGTTGTTGTCTTGAATGTAGAGATTTCTTTGCATCTGTATCATACACATCGGAGTGTAATGCAATAGATAGGTGGCCTTTCCCCACATATCACTCATCTTGAGTGCATGGCTCCATGACAATGCCACCACAAAGCTCGCTCGATCAAAATGAGAGAAAGAACTTTGATAATTCCTTATCAAATTTAGATTACTCATTTGTTTAGATTGTTGGGGTCTAATTTGGTGTTTTATTTTCCTATGTTCAGATGTAGGGCGAACTTCCCACATATGCTCTATGATCTCCCAATGGTCTAGAAGGGCTCAATGAACAATTCACATGCACAGGAGAGTTGATGCAACTCCAGTCATCGCAATGTGGGTTCCTATGCACTGCTAGAAAAATAGAAAAGGGACTAGATCTTGAGATACTCCAATTGAGCAGTTCAACAACTCACATGAAAGTAATGATAATAAATTAATTAACCCTTAATTCTTAGCCTTATTATTGGATCTCTTTCAATCTAAGAGGGTTTATGTTTTACATGATATTCTTGTTTGTTGTTATTTTGGTTATTCCTACTATATTTTTTTTATTTGTCTTTTTCAACCCCTTTGGTATTCTTATAAATAATTTATTGTCATTTCTTTTCGAATACATGTTGTAGTTTTTTTAATTGTGTTGACTATAAATGTTGTGAGAGTTAGTGACCATCCAATTGAGTCCTCAAACCTGTATGGATGGAATGGAAAGGCAATGTGCACAAGCAACAGGGATATGAAACTGAGATCACTTGAGGAGTATGTAGGTTTCATATAAGCTTTCTTCTTGCTACCTTGAGGTATACACAATATTCTTTGGCAAATTAAGTATAAACCACTTAGGAAGGTATATTACATTAGTGTTATTGCTTTGCAACTTCTTCCTCGCATCTATGGCTACTTGAGATCTTGAATTTTCAATCCTTCCTTTGCAAATGCACATAAATTTTCATATCCTAGCTTAGATTTATATTCTTAGAATTTCCTTATTTTCCTAAAACATTTATCATGCTAGATAAGGGAATGGTGGGTAGAAAACGATTTTTCCTTCTTTAGAAATGGGTGAAGACATGATCCTTTGGTGAAGACATGCTGTCAAAGAGTAAATTGTTTAAATATAGCTTACTCCACATTGCAAGTACTCATGCTTCCTTAATGTGCTTATGTTGTTTCCTCGTGCTATTTTTGGGAACTGGTAGCCAAAACCCAATTGATTGTTGTTAGAATGAGATGTATTGCATCTTTCTCTTATTTTTAACACTTTGAAACTATACTACCAAAGCAATCTAGTCACACTACTCAATGCTGCTAAGAAACAAAAAAAACAATGAAAATATATCCATTCAACGAAATTTGAGGGAAAATATAGTCATTCGACAAAATTTGAGGTCTTGAAATAGTAAAAGGGCAAACGTTTTATATTATAATGTTTGTCGGTTTTAACCCTCTATGTATAGTAGCCTTTTAAAGATTTCATTATTTCGCCCATATCATGAAAAAGCTACTTGAATATTTTGCAATCCATTCTTTGCCCTTGTGCTTGACATTTGCTTGCGATGTTTATCTTGTCACCCTTGAGCATGGCATTCACCCTATCATTTCTTATCTCTCTACCTTCAAGCATGACATTCAACCTATGATTGGGCTTGACATGCGCACTATAATTGTCAAGTAATTGAACACATTTTTCCCTATCATTTAGGATTTTTATGTCAAAATAACATAATATATTTTAGTTTTTCATTCGTTAAAATTTTCATCCTAACAATGAGAAAAGAAAACCAAGAAGCTTTACTCTATCCTAAATTATACTTGTATTCTGCGATGCCAATTTTTTTTATGTTAAACTTTCTCAACAAGAAGCATTAGGCAAATCATCTCTGTAGAATTTAAGCAAAAAGTGCCAAACAATTACAAATTTAAACTAATAAAAGGATTGAATAGAAAATAATATCATTAGTGGACGGAAATTTCTTTGGTATACTTTGGTAACTTTCTTTTAATTTGGGGTGATGTGAAACATGTTTGATTTGTAGCTAATATAGTGAGTTGTATTGTCTCAAGTACTTGCATTTAAGGATATTGTGCCCCAAGCACCTACTAACATCATTTCCATCCCCAAAGTAAGGGATGGATTAATCGACCTATCTAAGGTGCATCCAACATTCACATGTATAGCCCTTTCTTCTTCTTGATTCAAGGTTTTATCACAATTCACATCTTATTTACATTATTAGTCAAATTGCTCTTTTTTAATTGGTGTAAGAAAGGCATCAAGGTATTCTGAGTTACCTACTATACACTGCAAAAATTATTGCAAAGTAAGGAGATTTATTTGTGTTGGAAGAAGTTGTCATTGATGTCAACAGGGTGAAGAGATCTGTGTCATTACATCATGAGCGTATGAGATTGTTGAGTGATGTTGTCATTGATGTCAAAGTGGCAGTGATGATGATGATGTGGCAATGGTAATGATGATGTGTCAATGATGATGATGATGATACTGCAGTAATATATGAAGATGGAAATTGTAATGATGATATGGCAGTAATAGAGGAAGATTGCTTGAAGAATCCCTTGGAGCAATAATGACGTGTCCTCTTGAAGAAGCCCTGAAGAGCCTTGAAGGAGCCTTGACATAAGTGTATATAACTCCAAAGTGGTCCCCTTATGGCGTAGCTATTAAGCATGGCCCTCATGGGATGAGATAACATGTGGATGCTTCCACATGCCCACTTTGAGTGGTACACAAATAGAGCAAGCCCCTAAATCCGTTGAAGATGTCCCCAAAGCAATGATGATGTGTCCACAAGACCATGATGATGAGAAGTGTGAAGAAGCCCCTAAAGTGATGATTGTGTGCCCACATGACCATGTGAAGTGTAAAGAATCCCTTAAAGAGATGATAATGTGTCCACAAGACCATGATAGTGAGAAGTGATGATGATGTGTCCACATGACCATGTGAAGTGTAAAGAATCCCCTAATGTAATGATGACATGTTCACATAATCATGAAGTGGTCAAGAAGCCCCTTGATGAAGCCATGAACTGGTCATTAACCCATTAAAGAAGCCCCTTGATGAAGCCATGAACTGGTCATTAACCCATTGAAGAAGCCCCTAAAATGTGGAAGGCAAAAATAATAATAAGTTAGGGTCGACCTACCCTAAAGTGATTTAAAAAGTAACTCAGAAAGGTATAATACAAGTTAGATCATTCCATTTTTATCATCCAAGTTCTTCTTCTCTCATGCGCAATTTCAAGAAGGAGTAGAGCGAAATTTAGAGGAGGATCTTATGAAGAGTTTGAAGGATGATCTAGGGTTTTTCTCTTAATTCTTTATCTTAACGGAAACTTGCATAACTTTCTCATATGGTATCGGAATCATGAACTTCTTAGCTCATTGGAAAGCTTGTTGTAAGGGAAATGTGATGACATGATCTAGGGTTTAGTTTGCTGGAGGACATTGCGTGACTAGGGTTTCTCTCTTGTTTCTTCATCTTGTGATCTTTGCAAAGGTATGGATCTTGCATATGTATTAGGGTTTCTCTCTTGGTGAATCAGGTGAAGATCTTGCATAGATTATGATGATGTTATTGCCATAGATTATGGTGAAATTGGCATAGATTATGATGATGATATTGGCATAGATCATGGTGATATTGGCATAGATTATGGTGATGATTTTGGCATAGATTATGGTGGTGATTTTGGCATAGATCATGGTGATATTTACATAGATCATGGTGATATTTACATAGATCATGGTGATATTGGCATAGATTATGGTGATGATCTTGGCATAGATCATGGTGATATTGACATCGATTATGGTGATGACATGGATTATGATGATGCTATTTCCATATATTATTGTGTTGTTATTGGTATGGACTATGGTGATGTTATTTTCATGATCTAGGGTTCCTCTTTTTGAATGACTTAGGGTTTGAAGATGATGATGATGGTAAGGGTTTGAAAGAAGCAAACAAATGAAGTCTATGGATGATTGCTTCATGAAGGTCATATTGCAATTTTAGAAGATATGTTTTGGTTCTCTTCATGAATGTTTTATTGCAGATTTGGAAGACATGTTTTGGTCCTCTTTATGAAGGTTTTATTGCATTTTTAAAGGGCTAGTTTGCTGCAAATTTGAAGGTCATATTCCAGACATGTTTTGGTCTTCTTTATGAAGGATTTTATTGCAGATTTGAAGGACACATTTCAACCTTGTTTATGAAGTTGTGGAAGACATCTTTTGGTCTTGCACAAGAGGGTTTTGTTGTAGATTTGAAGACTATCTTGGAAGAAGTTGCTTGCAGATTTGGAGGACAGATTTGAGGCATGTACAAGTTGATCTGTTGACAGTAACACTGATAATGATAGTGATAGTGACAATGACAGTGATAGTGACAGGGATATTACAGTGACAGTGATTAGCTGGAGACAATGACAAGGATAGAGACAATGATAGTGACAGTGACAATGACGGTGATAGTGACAATGACAGTGGGGTTGGTGACTCCTTCTAGTTGGTGCTGGAAAAATAAGGGGGTTGGTGCCTCCTTCTGGTTGGTGCTGGTAAAGCCATGGGATTGTAGCCTCCTTCTAGTGGGTGCTAGAGAAATCAAAGAGTGAGTGCTTTCTTCTAGTTTGTGTTGGTAAAACAATTGAATGTAATCTTGTTATTATATAAGAAAAGCATTACGTGGTTTTCTCCCATTTGGGTTTCCACGTAAAATTCTCTTGTGCACTGGGTATGATTTATGTGATTGTTAATGGTTAATGTTACATGATGTGCTTAAGATTAAAATTGGTAAAAAGTGGTCAATACTGATTCACCCCCCCTCTCAGTATTGGTGAATATTCCAACAAGTTGATGACGTTAGTATAAGTTCTTCTTTAAATTCATGTTTCTTTTATATTTATATGTGTTTGCATAAATTGAAAGTAAATGCTTTATTTTGATGGATGAAATTCTCATTAAGTTAATAGTTTGTTTTAATAAAATTCATATTTGTTTTGTGTATACATGCTTTAATGTGAATCGAAAGCAAGCACTTTATACTTAATGATATGTTTTTTGTGTAAGCTAATATGTATACCATTTATGTAATCATCTACTTGGTGGAAAGAAAATGCGTTGTACGCCAATCTGTATACCGTTTACGTATTCATCTAGTTGGTGGAGGGAAACGGAGTGGCCTCCCAATTAATGTATTAAATATAATGATTATAAATTCATGCAAACAAGCATGCTTTAAACTTCTATCAACTATCACATACATAATGTTAGGAACTACAATGATCGGGATGCTTTATTGGACTTCTTAATGTGTATGACATAGTAACTTACTAAAATTAGTTATTGAACAATGTAACTAGTCTTAATTTCCCTATTTTTAGGGTTAGTGGTTGGTAAAGTAGCTTCATATATCCAAGTGGTATTTTGGCTTCATTAGTATAAAGGTATGCATGTACATATTGTGCTACAATATTATATAATGCATAAAAATATTGCCCTCACATTAGTGTAGCTCGGGAAATGGAAAATTAAACTTATAAATATTGTTCAAAGACACCAACACAAAGGGTCCACGAGAAAGAAGTGGTCAAAGAATGTTAAGATGTAATTGATATATAAGTTTTCATACTTGCAGTTTGTTTGACACTTCAATTATTATTTTTTTCCTCGAAGAAAGTGCAATTTTATTGAAAAAAATAGAAAAATCACATTTTTCAATGGCTCTATTATCCCTTCATACATATCATATGTGTATGATAGTAACAGTCTAGTCCATTATCTATAAATGTCAAGAAAGGAACAAAAAACATGAAATTTTACCCTATAATTAGTGTCAAGATGTAACATCATTTTGGATTACATGACAATATTTGAAATGTTCAATATAAAAGCTGTCAACATCAACAAACAATCCTCCCAAGATACATCACACGGTTTCCACGGTAAAAACTATAAACTGTCCATAACTGACATAAGTCAACCCTTAAGCATCACAAAAACATTTTTCATCATGTGTAGACCTGTAGCAAAAAAATCAAGAAAGATCCACAGGCTCATTTTTTAAAGGGTCTTGGATAATTCCAAACAAGCTCTCCCATATATGACATCTTCTAGTTGTGTTTAAAGTTAATTTGGAGAGCCCATTTGCTATTAGATTCCTTTCCCTGCATACATGCATAAAATAACATTAGGTATGGAATTATTTATGTTCATTACATCTTCAAATTCATAATCCAAATGTTTTCAAGCTACCTCAATCCTTTCATATATTCAATTACAAGAAGGGAGTCTCCCATTTGGATTTTTTGAACACCTTTTGAAACTGCCAATCTTAAAATTAACTTCAAAGCAAATAACTCAACTTTGTTTATTTGTGGATGGGCCTAGACCTATCCGATACTTTATCCGGTGATTATCTTCAAGGTATAAATCCCCCTTGCACCTCCCAAGAGTGGATTTCCTTAAGTAGCGCCATTGAAGTAAGCTAATGCCCCTTCCTTATTTATAATCTCATTATGAACTACTCTCAGTGATTTACCCATTGAATCCTATTTAAAATGTGAAAGAATAACTATGTTTTGTGAAGCACAAAGGTGACTTTGGGAGAAGCTACCTTCAAATAGTCCAATATTTCTAGACAACCAAATCCCCCGTGCAACAATAAGAGGTAAGGCTCTGAATAATTTTGTCACAATATTTTGATTCCAATTGGATAGTGCCTCCTCCACAAACTAACCACTCCAGTTTACCTTGAGACCTATTAGTTTTCCTACATCCTTCCAGACTACTCTAGAATAAATATAATTGATCATTAAATGCACATCTTTAGTAGCCACCCTACATAGAGGGCATCTGCCAAGCCCCTACCAACTTTTCCTTGGCATGAAATCCCATGTTGGAATCTTTTGGTTTATGACCAGCTACATGAAAAATTTTCCTTTGAGGGGACATTGATATTCCTACACTCTTTGTACCACCAATACTGAATTTCAGGTATGTCCCCCTCTCTTAACACTTTGTAACTAATTTTGGTGAATATATACCCCCCACATGATTGTTTGCCTAGATTAACTCTTGCATAACTATTTTTAAGAGAAAGGCGGTATTCATCCTAGATCTAAGCCACTAAAACATGAAATCTCATCCTATTGATGAGCCCAATAAATGTTGCATTATTTGTTCATCTTGGTCATACCAAAGGATTATTAGGAAGGCATAAGGATCCAAGTTGCATAAAATATTATAAACTTTATGATATTCTTCCTAAAAGCATATGCATGTTTGTTTAATGAATATCTTGACATTTGATTAGTATTGTTTACTTAATTCATTTATTCCTTTGATTTATTGGCTAATATTTGTCAAAATATTTCTTGAATTGTGGTGGATTTGTAGGTGGAGTTATATCAAGCCAACTGAAGGACATCAGGTCACCAAAATTAGCTCAATCATCTTCAATCATTTCACTAGTTAAACTAGAGATTACTGGAGTAATTTAAGGGATTATGTCCCCTCGTGATTCTCATGATCTCTAGAACATGAAGAAGGACTCAAGCTCATCCAAAGACAAAATAATTGAGTCCAACTCGAATTCCTAAGAGGGTGAATCAATCCCACGAAATCAACATCCATATTTCTAGTTAATTGGCACAATTTCCTTAAATCAAGGAGGTGATTGCATGGACAATTTTCTCAAGTGTCAATTATTATCATGAGTTGCCACCACTTAAAGAAGGACTCAATGATCATCCAAATTTGAAATCACAAGGCCAAGGTTGAATTCCTAAAGAGAGAATCAATCCAAGCAACATGCATGCCAATTTTCAGTAGGACGTTTTATTTCAGCATTTGCTTTCACACAATTTTGTTTTCTTTATGATTTTAGGAGCAGATTAGATTTCCTTTATGTTTTAGAATAGATTTATTTCATGTTTATTATATTAACTTACATTTATGTTATTAATGTCATTTATTTCATACATATGATCTCGATTTCAAAACTTGGCAATTGAATGCCTGTAATATGTATGTTGATGGTAGGGTAGATTAGGGAGTCCTTCAAAAGGTTTGTCTAAAGCTAGGCGAAGAGCTCCTTAAAACTTGTCTCTAAGACTGCTGATAAAGGAATAGGTGCTTGGTTAAATGATGAGATTCATGTTCCTTGCAAACCTTAGTTAAATATTATTGAATATTTGCTTGAGTAGATTAGACTTCATTTCCGATTTAGAGTGGATTTCATTTCTTGTTTGTTATATTAAATTTATTTTTTGTTTTTAGAATAGATTTCACTTTTACTACTAGACAAATTATTCCTTTGCAACTGCATATATAGTGCACGGTACCTCTTAAGTTTGTACGAACTCCTAGGTTGATAATTTAAGTATTGAGCCAAGGGATTCAGTTTTATAGCTGCAATTCATTGGCCTGTCACTTTTTGGCGTAGTTGTCGAGGAGGTGCTAAGGTTGTCTTAGGAATAGTGTTGAACATTTATTGGGAAAATTGTAAAAAGTATAGCTTGCATGCATCCATATGATTTATATGTATTAAACCCCCATGATTGTGATGTATGTTTAAGCAAGAACTCATGGCCAACAAGATGAGATTGTTGAAGAAAGGAGGACAATTTGCTGCAAATATTTTCTCAAATCCATGTTGTAAGCCAAGAGCTACAAACAGAGATATATCTGCATCCCAAGAATCCATACAAGAAAGGATCTATGAGCAAATTTCACAACAAGATGAGGAAATTTTTCCTTTGTCTTTATATTTCAATGAAGCAGATCATGGAATCCATGAAGAAGCTATTTTTCTCAACCATCTATCCTTGCAAGTGATAGAGAGCGAAGAACCATGCTTTTCTCTTATCCATCCTTGCAAGTGATAGAGAGCGAAGAACCATGCTTTTCTCTTATCCATCCTTGCAAGTGATAGAGAGCGAAGAACCATGCTTTTCTCTTATCCATCCTTGCATGCATACAAAAGAAATTGAATATCTATGGAGAAAAATTGATGGGGAGTAGACATTAGAGCCTGAAGTTGATGAATTTCTTGCATGCTTGTCACCAGACTCATTGTGCATTCAAGAGAGAAATGGACAAGTCTCAGAAGAACATTATTACATAAAGGACAAAGACTTTCAAATCATTATCGAAGCACAAGAGAGCCAGAGAGAGCATGACTACATCGAGTCTTGGTTTTAAGCAATCATCAACAAACAATACCACTCCAATCTTCAACATTCCTTGGCACCTTATCCACTTGTGTAACCGGTCCCTCATATCCTGGCATCGATTGAGGTACATTTTTCAAACTCGGATATGAGTTCACTCAATATTTTACTACGCAAGTGGATTCATTGGAAGTCTTCCTATACTTGAGAAGAGAGGTAATCGTTTTCCAAGTAGGGTAGGGTAGGTAGATTTCTTTTTGTGAATAAAAAGAGAAGAAAAAATGAAAAAATTCCTATGGTGAAAACCTCTCTTAGGCTCTTAGGGCAGGCCTTTGCTTCAAAACCTCCTTTGAGGCAGGTAAAGGTATGTAGAAATAAAAGATTCATCATGGTGAAAACCAGCAATGGCGCCATGAGGCAGAGCATTGGTGAAAACTAGCTATGGCGCCATTGCTTTGAGAAAAAAATGAAAATGAAAAAATAAATAAAGATGTATTTGTACAAAGTACTCTTCACACTTGCTCCCACATGTCATGCAAGCAAAAGGATTAGAGAAACTCCGTCAATGAGTACAAGCCTGTGGAAGACAAAAGAATGTGCATGCAAGATATGGCAAGTATTCATGCTCGTTTCCCAAGGAAAAATAAAAACTTAGGCATTTGAGCGGTATGGTCCATTGTATTGATTATTAATCCCAAATGGTTTCATATAAGAGACTGAAAAGATTTGAGTATGTAAAGAACACAATGTTCCATCTCCCCATGCAATTTCATGAGAAATGGATGAGTTTAAGGGGGATAAAAAATTCAATTACACGCCTATACCGAAAACTTGCAGATTTGAGGACAGCTCTGACACAGGTATGGTGTTATGACCATTTATCCCTATAAGTTGGAATTAAGGTCTAAAACAAATTCAGGGTGTATGGAACATCCTCCTCTACCTCCCCGTGAAGTTTCATAAAAAAATATTGAGTTTAAGGGGGGTATAAAATTCAATTGCAGTCATCTAAATAGCTGGAGGCCAATCTGTCATGGGTTCGGTGTTTTCATCATAGCTCCATCATAAGTTGGATTAAGGATCTGATTTTTTTACAGAGCCTAGAGGACATCCTCCTATACCACTTGATAAAATTTCATCAAAATATGAGGTGTATAAGTTTGTGAAAAAAATAAATTATAGTCCTACACCGAAAACATAGTTCATTGCCTCAACCAGTACATAGCGAGTAAGCAAAAAATGAGGAGACTATGCCAAAAGCATCTTCAACACCCATCAATATGTACTCCAAGGATAATTTCCAGCAATGCATGCATTCAATCAAGTCAAAAATAAAATCCAAGCAAGCGAGGCAGAAGCAACACCATCCATCTCAACCCCGACAAACCATTTATTAAAGAAAATTCAAGCATGCATCCAAATGAAGAAAAGGTTAAGTAAATTAGGTAACTTACTATCTCTTGTAATTTTAATATTTTTACAATACATGCAAGTGTTTGGTAATATCTCATACAATTTAAATTCATTAAATATGCACCATGAGGGTAAATGTGTATAAAAGTAGTGCATGCAAGTCAAGATATATGCATCTTAAAGTTAATGTCAACTTAAGCTAAGCTGACATATGTGCATGATTTCAAATAATGGGAATAAGGTAGTAAGGGGATGTACCAAGATGATTCTTCAAAAAATGTCGAAATCAATATAACGTAAAGTCAAGGGAAGGTTGAAAATTAAACTCTGAAGTGTACTCATCTATTATCTCCTTGAGGACATAAAGTTTCATTTTCATGCTATCCTCCATTGTTATGTTTTGCATTCAAACACTACAAACCCTTGCATGCCATTGTTTCCATACTAAATGAGAAGGAATGTTAAAGGAATATGAATATGATGAATGGATTAGTAATGCTACTCTACAAATTGTTGGAAAGAAGAGAACATTCATGCATACAGAAAATCCATCCAGTAGACACAACAGAAGGCTACGGCAAAGACATAGGGATGAAAATGGATGGCATACTTCTATGTTCTGATATGAATCCAACAATATACTTCAACCAAGGAGAGCAAACTCCAACAAACAATAATTTTAAAAGGAGTAGAAGATATGTTCATATGTACAAAGAGTGCTAGTTTAACTAGAAAAGAGGAAATAAAAGTTGAGAAAACCAATTACATTGCTCAAATCACAATCATATTCTACATAATCTGTTGCTACCTATTTTCTACATTTTCAGCACCTACAGGAAATCTACATCCAGAAAGCACAGATTCTACATCCAATTCTGATACTACAAAATTCTTCACATTAAAGGGATTGCACCAAGTCTACAATCAAAGATCTTCATCACATCAAACTTGGAAGCATATTGCAAACTATCCTAGAGGTAAGTTGCAATCACAAGTTTAATTCAATCACATATCTTCTTAAACACTTCATGCATGCAATATTCATTTGATTCACTACCGATGAGGGCATCGTGACTAAAGCTGGGGGGAGTGAAATTTGTCATTCAACTCTTACTCGAAGTGTCGGATTCAAGTATCCAAGGACACATGTAGGATATAAACAAAATCCTACAACAAAGAGGAAAAGCAATGAAAATGCATGAGTAAGGACACATCTATCTCCAAGTGACTTTAAAAGTTTTGAGGTACTTTTTTTTTCTATATGTGTGCCCCATGCACGCATTGATTAAGGTTTTAAAGCTTGTATTTCATGAAATTTCTTTGGGTTTCATAACTTAGACATATCTCATGCAAGAAGAACCAAAAGCATGCATAGTGAAGCAGAAGACACGCAATGCTACATGAAGCAACACAGGTCAAATCAGCTTGCACAAAGTTTAAAACTTGCTTAGTGCTAAAGTAATTTGTTGGACATTAGTTGATCAAAGTTTAAAAGGATTTTATGAGGGGGCCTTGTAGCAGCATGTGTGGCATGCTTCATGTTTCTTCTTGTCCATTTTGAAGATATTTTTCATGGCAAATTAAGGGCATCCACATGTTGACAATTTTCATTTGTTTGTAGCAACACTAGTGGGATATTCTTGGCTGATTTATGTGGTTCTTATTTTGGAAAATCAACCAAGAATACCAACATCAATGAATCCATAAAGGGCTTGGTTTGAAAAGGTGGTTTCCCCATCAAAACAGAGTAGTACAAGAACTGCAATGTATAAGCATTTGGAAAAACAAATTTCTACAAGAAATACATAGTTCACTACAGGAACGTCACACTATAGCACTTTGAAAACACATAGATTTTTGGCAGAAAATTTGTATTTCCTTTCCATGAATTCAGATTGTGTGCATGCAATGATAAGGTATATGAATGCAAGGGAATAGAAATATGAACATGCAAGGTGTGAATGCAGGATTAATGTGCATACAAACATTTGGATAGTTGTGTTGTTGCATGAGGACATGCAAAACCTTAAAGTTGGGGGGAATGATGAGCCCAATAAATGTTGCATTATTTGGTCATCTTGGTCATACCAAAGGCTTATTAGGAAGGCATATGGGTCTAAGTTGCATAAAAATATTAAAAACTTTATGATGTTCTTCCTAAAAGCCTATGCATGTTTGTTTAATGAATATCTTGACATTTGATTAGTATTGTTTACTTAATTCACTTATTCCTTTGATTTATTGGCTAATATTTGTCAAAATATTTCTTGATTTGTGGTGGAGTTGTAGGTGTATTTATATCAATCCAACTGAAGGACATAAGGTCACCAAAATCAGCTCAATTTTGTTCAATCAGTTCACTAGTTAAACTAGAGATTAATGGAGTAATTTAAGGGATTATGTCCCCTCATGATTCTCATTATCTCCAGAACATAAATAAGGACTCAAGCTCATCCAAAGACGAAATCATTGAATCCAAGTCGAATTCCTAAGAGGGTGAATCAATCCCACAAAATCAACATGCATATTTCTAGTTAACTAGCACAATTTCCTTAAATCAAGGAGCCAATTGCATGGACAATTTTCTCAAGTGTTGATTATTCTCATGAGATGAAACCACTTAAAGAAGGACTCAATGATCATCCAAAGTCGAAATCATAAGGCCAAGGTCGAATTCCTAAAGAGAGAATCAATCCCACCAACTTGCATGCAGATTTCTAGTTAACTGGGACAACTTCCACAAATCAAGGAGCTAATTGCATGGGTAGTTTTGAGTTATTTTTGTATAAATGTTAGTAAATTTGATAGCATGGACGAACCTTCAATTATTATTCTTATGTTTATCATTTCATTTTCTTCTCCCTTGTTGTTCAAGGCAAATTTGTAAGAGGTATCTTGTTGCCCTATTTTAATGGTAGACCTTTAATGAATAAAAACTAGTTTCAGTTTATCTTTGAATTAGTTAGTTTCGCAAGGGTTCCAGGAACTCCCTTGGGTTGGGCCCACTCAAGGGAAGGACTGTGGACCCTTGCACACCTTTCCTTTCAGTCATGCATTTCATTTTGTAATGTTTAAATTCGAATTATAGTGACTGTAGAAATTCTACAGTTTCTGCAACAGACTGTAGAAGTTCTACATTTGAATTTTGGTATGCAATTTTCTGTAGGACATTTTATTTCAGCATTTGCTTTCACACAATTTTTATTTCTTTACGATTTTAGGAGTAAATTAGATTTCCCTTCTGTTTTAGAATATATTTATTTCATGTTTATTAGATTAGCTTACATTTATGTTGTTAATGTCATTTATTCCATACATATGATCTCAATTTCAACACTTGCTGACTGAATGCCTGTATTATGTATGTTGATTGTAGGGTAGAATAGTGAGTCCTTCAAAATGTTTGTCTAAAGCTAGGCGAAGAGCTCCTTAAAACTTGTCTCTGAGACTGTTTATAAAGGAATAGGTGCTTGATTAAATGATGAGATTCATGTTCCTTGCAACCCTTAGTTAAATATTATTGAATATTTGCTTGATTAGATTAGGCTTCATTCTCGATTTAGAGTAGATTTCGTTTCTTGTTTGTTAGATTAAATTTCTTTTACGTTGTTAGAATAGATTTCACTTTTACTACTAGATGAATTATTCCTTTGCAACTGCATATATAGTGCACTGTACCTCTTAAGTTTGAACGATCTCCCGAGTTGATAATTCAAGTAATGAGCTAAGGGATTCAGTTTTATAGCTGCAATTCATTGGCATGTCACCTATCAACCTCCATCCACTCTTGGTTTATGATAGTTGTCCTAACGGGATTTACTATAATTTGATATAGATAAATAAACCATCTTTCCCTTAATCTTTGACCATATCCCTAGGAAGGTTATAATTTCCCACGCATCCAACCTAACGATCATCTTCTAGTCTCATTCTTGAGGCATCCTCCGCTTTCCACATTATCCAGTCACCAATTAAGGGAAAATCCAATATCATTGCCATCCAATCCACATATACATTTTGATATGATTTAATGGTGTCCTTACCTATTCTTCAACTATCAATGGTTCAATGTACTATTGTCTCACTAACCTTACCCACATCCCTTTTCCTTCAACAATCTTCCATACCCCGTTTAAGCTAGATCTCTGACAAACAAATGAATGCTCTTAATCCCCTATCCCCCCATCTCCTTAGGGATTGCAGTTTTCTTCCAAGAGACCCAAGGAAAGTGTCTCCTTTTTCTTTCACTAGCCCAAAGGGATATGAAACCCATTTGTCTCACTTTATCCAAAATGTGCTTGGGTATAAAGATAAGGGACACCCAATAAATAGGTATTGTCTCAAGGACATATTTTATAAACACCAATATGCCCTCTTGGACATATATCTATTGTACCAATGATTTAATCTATTCTCTACCTTTGAGATCACCCATCCCCAATCTTTTTTGTAAAGCCCTAGATATTCATTGGGATTCAAATAAAACCCTAGATATTTAATGCCACCTTGTAAACTTGATTCCACAATGGGGAAAAGTTCAAAGAAAATATTTTATCTTCCTCACATACATTCTCATAAGAGATAGTTGACTTCCTTAAATTTACTTGTATCCATGTTGCCTTTCCGTAAAGTTCCATAATCTTATGTAACTTTTGAGCATCTCTATGAGATTCATCACAAAAAATTAGTATATCATCAACAAAAATAAGATAGGCGAGGCTAAGGCTATTACTGATTTTAATTCCTTTAATGGTTCATGAACTTTTCCCCCTTAGGATTGCTCTACTTAGTCCCTCAACTACCAAGAGAAAAAACATAGGAAACAAAGGGTGTCCTTGCCTTATGCCTCGATCAAGTTTGAAAAAAATTAGTGGCCACCCCATTTATCAACACTACAAAGGATACAATACTAACACAACTCATGATCCAATTTACAGTACAAATCCTAAATCCAACATGAATGAACAATATTCTCAGATATAATTGGTTTACTTAGTCATATGTCTTTGACAAATCAACTTTAGGGACTATAGCTTGTAAATTGTTTGCCTTGATAGTGTGGAATTCCTCCCGGGTGACTCTCACTACCTCACGAATTTGTCTACCTACTAAAAAACTAAATCGTTCTTGAGAAATGGACTTAGAGAATAGTGATTTCTCCCTTATGGCAATTACCTTTGAGATTATTTCATAAATGCTATTGCACGAGGTTATGGGTCTGAAATCCTCATAACTATGAGTATTATCGGCCTTGTGAATTAGAGAGATGAAAGTGGAGTTGAAAGCTTCCAAGATCTTCCCATTCTTCATGGAATACTCTACTACCCTAAGAAGGCCCTCCTCAATCAACTCATAAAATCCGATGATAAAATAATAACCATTCATTTGGTGTGGGGATTTTGTCTTTTTGAAATAATTGTATGACCTCAAGAAACTCATATTTACTTATAGGATTTTTCATACTATCATTTTCCTATTTAGAAATCAAATTTGGGAAGTTATCGGCCACATTGACTACCTTTGCTATGGTATCCATGTTATGTTCCTTAAAGAGACCTTTACAATAGTTTACCCCTTCCTTCGCTAGATCATCTTAGCTTCCAACTCTATTGCCATTCTATCCAACCATGCTCCAAATGGTATAAATATTTCATTACTTATTGGCTACTTGATGAAAAATTATGTGTTATCATCTCCTTTCTCCACCCAAAGAGCCTTGCTCTTGAGTCTCTAGTTTCCTTCTCTTTCACTCAACAATTTTTATTTTCCTTGTTTAAAGAGAATGATTTCCTTTTTATAATATTCAAATGAAAACCTCACCAAATCCTACAAATATATCCCTTTCAAGAGCCTCTCCACCTCCAAAAATTCTTTATCTTTCCTTGGCCTTCTTTCATGATCCCACGTGACTGAGGCCTACTTCACATTCATGAGATTGGCTACAAATTTTATTGTAGGTGATTCTCTCCCACTTCCATCAAATGTTATCCAATGTTGCTTTATCATATTGATAAATAACTCATCTTCCATCCATCGTGATTTAAATTTGAAAGGGTTGTGGTCCTTCTAACCCCCTAGGTCAATTTCTAAGAGGATCGGGAAGTGGTTAGACTCCCCTCCTTATCCAATCCTCTTCTTTTGTCTTGTGGAGTCATTCATAAACCCTTAAGAGACAAGAAATATATCTAATCTCTTTGATATTCTTACATCCCCTACTCTCATGTTGCTCCAAGTTGATCTCAGTTTAATAGGTTGTATATCAATCACCCCACGTTCCTCAATATTACTCCTAAAGAAACCTATCAAAGGGTCCGCAACAACAAAATCCCCCCAAATCTATTACTCCCCTAAAGCACAACTCAAATCCCCACATACAATGGTTTTTTGATGATTTAGGAAGGTAGACTTGAAGAGTCTCTCCCATAAAGGTACCCTATCATAGTAGGGTCCATAAATATTGATAATTATGAATTCCAAGTTCAACTCCCTCGCAAATAATGACATACAAAACCCTGAGTCAAAGGCCCAAGAATTAGTACATTTGATTTTTGTAGTCCTCCGTCACAATATAAGGCCTCTAAATCTACCTTTTGCATCTAAAAAAATAAAATCCCATCCAGAAATGAGTTTCCCAAGCTTAGAACACAAACTACATCATTCACCCATAGATTCCTAAAGAAGAATTGATAACAATATAATATTTGAAATTGATATTATTTTTAAGAGCTATTATCCAAATGACACATATCTAAGTTTATATTAAATTTAATTTTTCATAATATCTAAGTTTGATATTCCTCTAGGATTTTGGGAGGGTGAATGTTGTAAGTGTTTTGAAGGCCACCATCATTTCATTCCTTCAACGCCTACAATCCTGCTCAATTAATTTGTGTGCTTTTAAAGCCAAAGCGAGCACAAAATGCCAAACAACAATGGAATCCTTTATTATAATATTCCTTTTAAAAAAATATGATTTTAGGAGGTTATGATTTCATCTTTATACATTAAATAACATGAGTAATTATTCCCTTAAAAAACCTATGGTATTTGGAGACATATTGTAATATTAGTTCTTAAAAGGAGAAAGTATCAAATCAACTATTTTAACTTTATGGCAGGTTTTGTCTTGGTTGTTTTTCTGGTCCTATGATAGGAGGACTCTCTTGCTAGTTTCTCTAGGTTGTTCCTTCTTCGAGGTCATTTATGGATTTTTGGTAAGGATAAATGATGTCCTATATTTAGTATACAGTCTGAGCTTGGCTTAAATGTTTTTTTTTATTAACCTTCCCCCTTAGTTAGCTATTGTTTGTCTTTTTTGTTTGGTGCGCATGTATGCTTTGGGTTTAGTGGACACATGGCCCTCGATCATGGGGATAGGGCCCTTGAATTTGGAAAATTGACTTCACCTCCTTTATCGGAGGTTTGCATTCCTCAATTTTTCTCTAATGTTTAGGTGGGAACCGAAGTGTGTTATATTGGCAGGAAGGGTAAGGAGTTTATCGCTTCTCTTTCTTACTCCAATCTACACTTTCCTGAAGATATGATGGTGCGTTCAAAATATTCTACCTCGATGTCTATTGTTTTGACAAGGGACCTATTACCTTCAACTATGCATTTTGGTAAGCAAAAGACCTTTCCTCTGTCGCCTTTTGATAGTGCTTTTTTGCTTCCAAATATCGTTTCTCTTTATACGGGGGTTGAGGGTTTCACTTCTTTCTCTTAAGAAGGGAGAGGGGATTTTCCTTTTGGGTCCTTTGTCTCTTTGTCTTTAGGCGTTTTGGTCAAGGTTTTGGACTTGGGTGTGGTCGCTTCTGGGGTCTCTAGCTATTTCAATATTTTCCTCTCTCCCTTGGAGTTAAGTGTTGACTGCTCTTTCTTCAATGATTTTGGGAAAGACCTTGATTCTCATTGGGCCCTAGGTTCTGGGTCCTCCTGTGTTAGGGGTAAAAAATCCCTCTGGGACCTCCAGTCTCTCTCCTGTGGTCAAAGCATTAGGCATTTGTCCCATGTTTGGATTCTTGTCTCTCCCTCGGTTTCTTTTGAGCTTGGTCAATCTCCTTAGACCTCAACTGGAGGTTTATGTTTTTTTAAGTTTGATTTCAAGGCCTATGAGGGATTAAGTCAGTTTATTTAGGCTTCTCGTGGCCCTATTATAAATCCATATGCTATCATTGGATCTCACTATTTTTATCCAAATGTTTTTAAAATCTCTCCTAAAAGGTTTTGGTTTCTTATATTGAGGAGGGATCTTCTCAAATGCCTCCTCCTCTTTTGGATTTTGTTTCTTCATCGTCTGGGTTCCAGACATGTGAATTGCCAGGGGGTTCTTAATATTTATTAAGGCCATGAAGATCAAATTCATCAGGTCGTTTCTCTGGTGGTGGAATTTATCAAGACCCTCATCTCTCTTCTAGGTTGAGAGGCAAAAGATTTTCTCTAGCTTCAGCTAGGGAACAAGATCACAAGGATGTGAGGTAAGGCCATCAAAAATCTCTTAGGGACTCTTAGAGCGAGTTACTCTCTGGAAGTGGTTCCCCAATTTTAGTTCTCTCCCTTAAATGTACAGGATTGGGGATACCCTCTCAGAAATTAGCTTTTAAAATACTGGTTGAGCTGTGCAAACTAGATGCACTATTTTTACAAGAGACTATTGTGGTTGGTGATGTCATTGTATCTGATTTAAAATCTATAATTCCAGGTTGGGAATTCATCTACTTGGACGCTCATGGTAGATCGGGTGGTCTTATTTCAGGTTGGAACTCGAGATCTGTGTTACACACTAATTGTTGGGCGGTTCCATCCGACCTTGGTGTGAACTCGTTCTCTCGAGAATTTAGGAGAGCTTTCACATTTGTGAATATTTATGGGCCTTATTAGAATAGGCATGTCTTCTAGGAGCATATGTTTCAGTCTGGTCTATTGGTTCAAGAGCAGGTTATCCTAGGGGGAGACTTGAACTTTACCCTTGGGAAAGCTGAAATTTGGGGAAGACATGCCCACAAAGATTCACTTTCATATTTTTTTATCAGAAATTTGGAGGAAAATTCCTTTTATGACATCCTTCCTTCTAAATTCAAACCAACTTGGAGGAATATGCGATATGGAGAAGAAAGCATTGCTAAAATGCTTGATAGGTTTTTAGTTAATGATGGTATTATTTAGGCGACTGCTAGCATCTCTCAATGGGTTGGGAGCGGTGGAGACTCCAACCACTTTCCTATTTGTCTTGATGTTGGTTTGGGTCAGCCCAAGCCTTTGAGTCCTTTTAAATTTTGTTCCACTTGGCTGGAGGATGATGGATACATCTAGTTGATCAAAAACCTATGGGTTCCATATGATGGTTTCAGTAGAGCTTCAACTTCAATCTAGTTCTTACAGAATCTTAAGACTATTAAAGCTGCTAATTCAAAATGGGAAGTTGAGCACCAAAAACTCTTGCACTTGGATTTGCGAAGCATCGAAGAATATTTGGATGCTTATTACTCATCAAATTTGGCTAGATTTAGTTCTATTTCCCAGAAGAAGGATATCATCGACCTTGAAGCAAAGAAAAGGAAAATTTTGGATGAGAATGAGGTGGTCTAGCATCTTAAAGGCCGAGCATTGTGGCTCAAAAATGGTGATGAGAATAATAGTTTCTTTCATATATTTGTCAATCACGGGAAGAATAGCAATTCTATCTGGAAGCTTGAGGATGGTAATGGGGCCGATATCAATGGTTTTCAAAATTTGGCATAAGTTAGTGTTAATCACTTTAATGGTTTATTCTAAGAAGATGACAGAGTCAGATTGACCAAATGATGAGAGTAACTGCCCATTATCCTTCATTTGTTACTGAAGATCATAACAATGAACTAAACGAAGAAATCTCTATGGATGAATTAAAGGAGACTATCCAAAGCCTTAAAAAAGATAAAAGCCTCGAGCCTAATGGGTGGTGTGTTGAGTTTTTTGTAGCCTTTATTGATATATTCGAGTTGGATATTCTAAGAGTAGTTGAAGAGTCCAGGACTAAAGGGAGCATTCTTCCAACCTTTAATTCTACATTTATCACTCTTATTCCTAAATCTGATAAAGTTGGCAGCCTGGAGGACCATAGACCGATTTCCTTATGCAATTGTATTTATAAAGCGATTGCCAAAATTATTGCTAGAAGAATCAAAGGGATTCTTTCTTGGTGATTTTGTAGGAACAATTTCCCTTTCTTGATGGTCAAAAAATACATGATGCAATTGGTATAGTGCAAGAAGTTCTTCATTATGCGAAAATTAAGCATCATCCTGCTATGATTATGAAGGTTGATCTATCTAAAGCCTACCATAGAGTCAACTGGATCTATCTACGTTGGGTTCTTCTGCAAGTTGGTTTCGATCTACACACAATTAATTGGATTGTATCATGTGTCACTACAATTTCTTTTGCAATTCTCATCAATGGCTCGACTTCTCCTTTTTTCAAACCAGGTAGAGGGTTGCGTCAAGGATGCCCCATATCCACCCTTCTTTTCATCTTGGTGGTGGAAGGGTTGAGTCGTATCATTCACAATGCAAAATTGAATGAATCTTTTCGTGGCATTCATATCGGTGGGTGTGTTTTTGTTACTCACTAGTTCTTTGTCGATGGCATCCTGATCTTTTCTAATGGATCTCGCAGGAGAGTTGTTCTTTTATAGGGTCTTCTTAAGATTTTTTCTGATGCCTCAGGTATGGTTTATAATGTTATAAAATCTTCAGTTTCTTTCCTTAATATGGATGCAGTGGAGATAGATTGGATTTGTGGCTATCTTGCTTTTCCATTAGTTCAAGTTGAGAATGCTCTGGTATTTGGGGTTTGTTCTCAAACCTAATGATTATTAGAAAAGAGACTAGGCATGGTTATTGGAAAATATAGAAAAAGGAATTCAGTTCTGGTGTAATGTATGGCTTAGCAGGGGCAGGAGATTGACCTTAGCGAAATCTGTTATGGAAGCTATTCCTATTTTTTGGGTTTCACTTGATTTTGTTCCCCCTGGGATTTTTGAACAAATTTGTAAGCTCTTCTACAACTTTCTTTGGAAGGGATGTAAGAAAGGTCATTCTATGAATTGGGTTTCCTACCATAGTCTTTCCTGGCCAAAGGACATGGGGGGTTGGGTTTTGAAGAACCTGGTTTGTTTCACAAAGGCCCTTGCAGCTAAAGGTGTTTGGAGAGTCCAGAAGAGAGAGGGTTTATGGGTCAATGTGGTTGTTCAAAAATATATTACTCCTTTGACTGTTGAAGAATGGTTTAGAATCAGATATAAGTCTTATAGGAACGTCTCCATCAATTTGGAAATCAATGCTCAATGCTTTTACTATTGTTGGTGACTAGTTAGAGTAGCATATTGGTAATGGGAAAATGCTCAGGGTAGGCTAGATCCTTGGATTGAATGCAGTGGGGATTATAGACTTCCCCTCAGGTTGATGAATGTTTTAAGAGATTGAATGTTATTTTTCTTCATTAAGTCAGAGATCCTACCAATACCACTTTTATCTCTCAAGAATGGCTCTCCACCGATGACTTGGATTTAGAGGAAGAAGAGCACATATATGCTTGGTCCTGGTATATCAAGCTGCTGAAAGATAGTAACATGAGACTTACTAATAAGGATGATATTTTACTTTGGTATAGAAATTTGGAAGGAGGATCTTACAGTCCCAACATTCACTATTTGGTCATTAGAGAAGAGGAAATCCTACTTGATTTGCAATGGTGGCATAATAGAATCTAGAGGTTTAATTGTCCCCTTAAATCAAAAGTTTTATTTTGGGTGGCGCTTTCAAATAGGATTCCTATCTAGAATAATCTACTTATAAAAATTTTGCCTGGTCCTAGTTGATGTCCACTATGCAAAGCCAAGGAGGAGAGCATTGAACACCTTCTCATTGCTTTCTCCTTTATTCAACATATGTGAGATCATGTTATTCATGTGTGTGGAGTTCCTTTTACTTGGAATGGCCCATCCTTATCTATTGCGCTGGAGTTGTGGAAAACAAATGGAATATTTAAAGATTTATTGGTGCTACCTATTATTTTATGTTGGGGGTGTGGACTTGTAGGAACAAGGCTATTTTTTAAGACTCGTTCTTCCACCCGGTCATTTGTGCCTCACAAGGCCTTGCAGTCCTTAGGCATTTTCCTCAAGAATATCTCTCTAATAAGACCAGAATCATATTGCCTGAAATAATTGATCACTCGGTTCCTTGGCTCTATTTCAATGGTGTTTCTCAAGGTAATCCCCTTCTTGGCGGTGCGGGTGGTATCTTATTCATTCCAACAACTCATTGGATCAAATTTGCCACTGGTTTCAGACATTGCACTAATAATAGAGTGGAGATGATGTCTCTTAAGATTTCTCTTCTTTTGGCTCTTTCGAAAGGTATTCAACAACTACATGTTTTTGGAGACTCTAAGATCAATTGTTCAAGTTGAAGAGGGCTCCAAGGAACATCCAGCTAGCTCCTATCTATGAAGATATCTCTTGTTTGGCTAGCAGTTTTCAGTCCATGATATTCTCCTACATTTATAGAGAAATGAACTCCATTGCTGATCAGTTATCTAAAGATGGTCTCCTGTTGGATGTGGAATGCTGGAAAAAGTGGGAGATGGTGGACGGCACTGAATTTTTGTTTGATCCAGGCCCTTTTTGGCTCCATTTTTTTTTTATCTTTTTCTATAATTGTGATGGTATACTACTAGTTTTTCCTTTGGATTTTAGCTCTGTATATAAGGCATCCATAATTTTGTAATTTTGGATTTCTCTTAGCCAAGATATTTGGTTCTGATGTAAGGGTTTCTTACCTATTTCCATGTACAAGGTGGTTTATTTGAATATATAAACTATGGTTTTTTTATAAGGAAAAAAACTATTTTAACTTTACATTAGTTTATTTCTTTACATAAATTTTTATAAAGTTTTATTTATGTATTTAACATATTTTATATTTTTATAGAATTTAAAATAAATATAATAGTTTTGAAATACTGAATTTTTTTATTAATAGATGATATTATAGATTTTTTTCTGGATCTCTAAAGAATTATTGATAATCATTCCAAAATATTTGGAAAGATGCTTAAAGATATTCAACCTACTCGAGATTATGACCATGGTTTTCACTTACAACAAAGAAGTGTACCATGATTTGACATAAATATTTGGAAGAGGATTCTCAAGTGTCAAATGAAGAAATAAATTTAAAAGTAATATTGAGTCAAGGAATTTTAAAGTCACCACATTACTCTATGCTTAAATGCATGCATATAGGAATAATATATGATAGTGTTTCCGCCTTGAATGTAGAGATTTCTTTGCAACTACAGAATCCACATAATAGTGAAATGCAATAGATAAGTGGCCTTTCCCCACATATCACTCATCTTGAGTGCATGGCTCCATGACAGTGCCCGCAAAGCTTAATCAATGAAAATGAGAGAGAGATTGGTTTCCAAAGGTCATGGGTGAAGAATTGAACTTAGGTAATTCCTTGTCAAATTTATATTACTCATTTGCCTAGATTGTTGGGGTCTAATTCGATGTTTTCTTTTCCTATGTTCAGACGCATGACAAACTTCCCACATATGTTCTATGATCTCCCAATGGTCTGGAAGGGTTCAGTGAACAATTCACATGTGCGGGAGGGCTTCATGCAACTCCAATAATCACAATGTGGATCCTATACACCACTAGAAAATTAGAAAAGGGACTAGATCTTGAGATACTACAACTCAATAGTTCAACCACTCACGTAAAGGTAATGATAATTAATTAATTAACCCTTTATTTTTAGCCTTATTGGTGATTTTTTTTCAATATAAGAGAGTTTATGTTTTACATGATATTCTTTTTTGTTGTTATTTTGGTTATTCCTACTATGATTTTTTTTATATTTGTGTGTTTTCAACCCCTTTGGTACTCTTATAAATTATTCCTTGCCATTTCTTTTCGAATACATGTAGTTTTTTTAATAATGTTGACTCGAAATGTTGTGAGAGTTAGTGATCATCCATATAAGTCCTCAAATCTATATGGAATGGAAAGGCAATGTACACAAGCAACATGGATATGAAATTGAGATTAGTTAAGGAGTATGTAGGTTTAATATAAGATTTCTTCATGCTACCTCAAATTATTTACAATATTCTTTGGTTTTAAATATAAACCACTTAGTAAGCTATATTACATAAGTGATATTCCTTTGCAACTTCTTCCTCACATCTATGGCTACTTGAGATCTCCAATTTTCAATCCTTCCTTTGCAAATGAACATAAATTTTCATATCCTAGCTTAGTTTTATATTCCTTAATTTCCTGAAACATTTATCATGCTAGACAAGGCAATGTTTGGTAGAAAACAAATTCTCCTTCTTTAGAAATGGGTGAACACATGATTCTTTGGTGCAGACTTGTTGTCAAAGAGTAAATTGTCTAAATAGCTTACTCTACATTGCAAGTACGCATGCTTCCTTAATGTGCTTATGTTGTTTCCCTGTGCTATTTTTGGGCATTGGTAGCCAAAACCTAGTTGGTTGTTGTTAGAATGTGATGTATTGCATATTTCTCTTCTTTTTAACACTTTGAAACTATACTACCAAAGCAATCTAATCACATTACTCAATGGTGCTAAGAAACAAAAAAATTATCTAGTGAACAGTTTAGGGGAAAATATAGCCATTTGACGAAATTTGAGGCCTTGAGATAATACAAGGGAAAATGTTTTATATTACAATGTTTGTTAATGTTAGCCCTCTACGTATAGTATCCTTTTAAAGATTTCATTATTTCACCCATATCATGAAAAAACTAGTTGAATATTTTGCAATCCATTCTCTACCCTCGTGCTTGACATGTGCTTGTGATATTTATCTTTCCACCCTTGGGCATGACATTCACCCTATCATTTACTATCTCTCAACCCTCAAGCATGGCATTCAACCTATAATTGGGATTGACATGCACCCTTTACTTGTCAAGTAATTGAACACATTTTCCCTATCATTTATGAGTTTTTTTGTTAAAATAACATAATATATTTTAATTTTTCATTCCTTAAACTTTTCATCCTAACACTGAGAAAAGAAAACCAAGAAGCCTTACTCTTTTCTAAATATACTTGTACTCTACGATGCCAAATTTTTGTATGATAAACTTTATCAACAAGAAGCTTAGGGAAATCATCTATGTGAAAGGTAAGCAGAAAAGTGCCAAACAATTACAAGATTAAACTAATAAAGGGATTGACTAGAAAATAATCTCATTATTGCATGGGATTTTCTTTTGGTATACTTTGGTAACTTCTCTTTTAGTTTGGGGTGATGTCAAACATGTTTGAATTGTAGTTATTATAGTGAATTGTACTGTCTCAAGTACTTGCATTTAGGGATATTGTACTCCAAGCACCTATAACATCATTTTCATCCCCAAAGTAAGGGATGGCTTAGCTGGTCTATATAAGGTGCATACAAAATACAGTTGTATAGCCCATCGTTCTTCTTGATTCAAAATGTTATCATGCTTCACATCGAATTGACATTATTAGTCAAATTGTTCTTTTTTAATAGGTGCAAGAAAGGCATCGAGCTATTCTGAGTTACTATACTATACACTACAAAAAATAATTGTAAAGCAAGGAGATTTATTTGACAACATTACTATAAGTTCTTATTTAAATTCACGTTTCTTTTATATTTATATGTTTTTGAATAAATTCAAAGTAAACGCTTTATCTTAATGGATGTAATTTCTTATTAAGTTCATAGTTTTTATTAATAAAATTTATATTTGTTTGTGTACACATGATTTAATGTGAATTGAAAGAAAACACTTTATACTTAATGATAAGTTTTTTGTGTAGGAAAATATGTATACCATTTATGTATTCATCTATTTGGGGGAAAGAAAATGCATTGTACGCCAATTTGTATACCATTTACACATTCATCTAGTTGGTGGTAGAAAACTCAATGGCCTCCCAATTATTATATTAAATATAATGAGTATAAATTCGTGCAAACAAGCATGCTTTAAACTTGTAACAACTATCACATACAATAATGTTATGAACTACAATGATCAGGATGCTTTATTTGACCTACTAAAAATAGTTATGGAAATAGTTATTGAAAAATGTAAGAAGTCTTAATTCCCCTATTTTTAGGGTTAGTGGTTGATAAAGTAACTTGTAGCTTTATATATCCAAGTGGTATTTTGGCTTCATTTATAAAGGGATGCATCTACATATTGTGTTACGGTATTAAATAGTGCATAAAAATATTGCACACACATTAGTGTAGCTTGGGAAATGACAAATTAAATTCATAAAGGTTGTTTGAAGACACCAACACAAAGGTTCCATGGAAGAGAAGTGGTCAAAGAATGTTAAGATGTAATTTTTAGATAAGTTTTCATACTTGCAATTTGTTTGGTATTTCAATTATGTTTTTTTTCCTCGGAAAAAGGTGCATTTAAAAAAAAAAAAATAGTAAATCACATTTTTCAGTGGCTCTATTATCTCTTCATACGTATCCTATGTGTATGATAGTAATAGTCCAATCCATTATCTATAATTGTTTAAGAAAGGAACGAAAAACATGAATTTTTACTCTATCACTAGTGTCTAGCTATAACATCATTTTGGATTACATGAAAATTTTTAAAATGTTCAATATAAAAGTTGTTGACATCAACAAACAATCCTCCCAAGATACATCACAGAGTTTCCATGGAAAACCCTATAAATTTTCCATAGTTGACATAAGTCAACCCATAAGCATCACAAAAACATTTCTCACTATGTGTAGACCTGTAGCATAAAAAAGAGAAAGATCCATGGGCTCATTTTTTAAAAGGGTCTTGGATCATGCTCTTCAATAAATCCATTCAAGCTCTCCCATATATGCCATCTTCCATATGTTGTGTTTAAACCTGATTTGGAGAGCCCATTCACTATTACATTCCTTTCCATGTAACATGCATAAAAATACCATTATCTTCTTAAAATTAACTTCAAATACAATAACTCAGTCTTGTTATTTGTGGATGGGCCTAGACCTGCTTGATACTTGATCCAATTATTATCTTCGAGGTGTAACCCCCCCCCCCCACACCTCCCAAGAGTGGCTTTCCTAAAGTAGCACAATTCAAGTAAGCATGTGCCCCTTCCTTATGTATAATATCATTATGAACCACTCTTAGTGGTTTACCCATTGAATCATGTTTAAAATGTGAAATAATAACTATACTCTATGAAGCACAAAATGTGAGTTGGAAAGAAGCCACCTTCAAATAGTCCAACATTTCTAGACAACCAAATACCCTATGCATGTAATGTCCCCATTCAAATAAATTCATGACAGGAAAATTCCACCAATCCTACTAGTTCCCTAGGTTGGATGGACATTGGGATTTGGAATAAGGGGGATAATAAAATATGTTTGGACATTAGAATGGCATAAATATTTAATAAATGAGATAAATAAATAAATACAAGGGAAAATCAAAGTGGAAATTGATCATGAAGACACATGGAGGTTGTGGGACCCACACAAGCTAGAATTTCTATGCCACATGGCATCCTCCTCTTGCAATTTCGAATCCATGGGAAGTCTAATGTTCTTGGGATGAGTTGGAAGGCTAGTACACTTGGAAATGTGCATCATAGGTCAAATTTGGATGGAAGTGTAACTCCCATGGAAGACGAAGAGTCAAATGAGAGGTTCTTGGACACTTGGGCTAGATTCCCTAACTTCTATGACAACAATGATGAAGATGCTATGACACCTATGAAAAATTGCAGACCTAAGGGCTGACATATGACCAATATGACATATCAGACCAAAAAATAATATCTAAATGAATGCTCAAGGGAGTTAGAGAAGGCCAAGAGATGCCTACTCGAATTGGTGGAAGGTGGAAGGCTAGGAAGTGGGAGACACGTGGCAAAACTTGAATCACTCCCAAATTCGAATTAGCTTGGAATATTTGGATGGAATTGGAACATTAGAAGACTAAGGATGTTTATAAAATATAGGGATGAAGTAAGAGAGAGGCTTTTGATCGTTTTCAGAATTTGCATTTGTGAAGAGAGCTAGTGGAGTACTTCTCTACTTGCCTTAGCCAATTTCGAGGGTGAAAGATTCCCATCCTAGTTGGTAGTGACAAAGGCCATTCATACCTTTCATGAGATATTCAATGGAGTCTTTTATTGCAGGTGTAATCTACAAGGCATCTCGTGGTCACTCTTAGTGCAGCTCATTCCTCCAACCATTTCCAGTTTGCTTGGCATATTCATGATCCTTGAGGAGAGGCGCATTGGGTGAGCTATTGTTCTCTTTCAGGGAGATTCTAATTCCCCATTTCTTTTTTCATATAATGTAAATGATCTGTTCTTCATGTTCAGAACTGTACCAAGTCGAGAATCCAAGTGGAATGATGTAAATCTTATTATTAATGAGCAAATGGTGCCACTTTACCCACTATGTTGATGTATGCCAATTATATGTTGATGTATTCGAATGGACCAGTGGACTATTGATGTATTAATGATGTATTGACTGTTATTTATCTATTCTACAAGTTTCATGTTCAATGCATAAACTTTTGGAGTCATATTGTTCATTTTTAAAGCATTTGGAGAAGATTGCCCATCATTTCCCCCAAGGTCGGAACTAGTATTTTGCTTCTGATTTTGAGAGTGTTGTAGCAGAAAAAATAAATTGAATGGAGATGTATATTAGACCCTATTTATTTCCCCTTGATTTCCCCTACCTCTTTCCATAAATTCGAGAGGGTTCAGTACCATTTGGAGATCCATCTTCAGCACTTACCCTAAGGGGATTTGAACCTCAAATTGCTAGTCAAGATCCCTACTTTGGCCAGAACTTAAAGGAGAGTTGCAGAATCCTATTGAAGAGTCTAAAGCATCCATGAACCTCATATTTATGTACTAAAACCATTCATACACCTTCTATGACAATTTGGGAGCATTTGGAGCCATTTGGAGGTCAAGAACCCAAGACTAGTCAAAGGTCAAACTAGTGGAAAAAGATGAAAAATTCACCATTTTAATAAAATAAAAAAAGGGATATTACAAATGGTATCAGAGCATAGTCTTGGAACCTGATTTGGTTAACCATCCATGAAGACAAGGAGTCAAACAAATAAGCCACCACCCTTAGAACATAAAATTGAAGGTGTTGTTGTTGAAGAGGAAGAAGTAGGAGAAGAAGAGTATCTTGTTGAAACTATGACCAAGGATGAAAAGGGAACTTCAGATGATGGTGAGGAATATAGGAAAGTCATAAAAACCCTCTTTGAAGACATGACTAGTAGATTCTGAAAGGATTTGAATTGTTGGCTAGCCAACTTGGAAGCAAAATAGGAGGCATCAGTAGTTCACATTCAAAAGAAAAGAAGACAATAGGTGAGCATATTTTCTCAAGCACGGGACCCCATAATATACCTAATGAATTTCAGAGCACACCAAGGCCTACTCCACCTAAATTTCTTGTACCAAAAGAAGAACCTAACACCCAATTTGATCTTAGTGAAATGGTGGCAGAATGGGAAAAATTGAGTGAAGATTGTAGAAGGACTCTACCATTTGATCAGTAATTTTATGTTTCAAACAAACTCAAAAAGAAGGAAGATAATAGGGCTCTATTCCAGAACAAAGAATTAAATTGTGCTATTGGTAAAATGCCACTTCCCACTTTTGATGGTTCCTCTCAAAGTTCTGCTAACACATGGGTGCAAAAACTAGATGTGTATTTTCAGTTGAATCCAATGGTGGAAGAGGATGCCTTAAAAATGGCTATTTTGCATCTAGAAGGAGATGCCAATGAATGGTGGTTTCATGGTCTAAAAACTTTGGGACATGATCAGTTTACTATCTATGGAGAATTTGTTGACAAGGTATTAGAGAGAAAAATTTGAGCAAAAGGACCTAGAATTACCTTTCAAAGAACTAGCCCAATTGAAGCAAGTGGGAAACCCTGTTGATTATATGATGGAATTTCAAAAATTATCAGTCAAGGTGGTTGATGTATCTATGGGAAGGTTAGTATTGTTGTTCACTAAAGGCTTGTCTTAACCCTTAAAAGGTTTAGAATCCCACAAACCAACTACATTAAAGGATGCTATGAGCTTGACTAGAGATCTCCAAAATTTGCTTCCTAGAACAAGGTTTCCTCCCAAGCCTAACTTCATATTTGAAAAGAAGCCTTGGAAAAGAGATGCATTTGAAAAGAATCCTTGGCAAAAGGATGCATTTGAAAAGAATAAGAAAGAGGGACTAAACAGGGAAGAACTTAGAAGAAAAAAATTGTGCTACACATGCTTTCAACCATGGGCACCGGGGCATAAATGTACTAAGGGAAAAGCTCAATACATTGAAGTATTTTCTGATAATGATGAGTATGAAGGGGGTATGGAGGAAGAAGGACATATTTCAGATCAATAAGAGGGATATTATATAGCAGAAGAAGGGAAACAAGAAGAAAAGCAACCCTCACCTGACAAAGTAAGAATGGCAGTACTTTCAACAGTGCCTCGTTATCACACTATTCAATGCAAGGGTGTGGTACTAGGACAAAGGGCCTCAGTTTTGGTAGATGGAGGAGCCACAGATAAATTCATTGATGCAGACATGGTGGAGAGAAGGAAGATACCTATTGGACCATTTGATGGCTTTACAGTTGTCATTCTAGGTCACAACACTATGGAGTGCAAAACATGGGTTCCAATGCTGCAAATCACCATAGGTAATTATACTTTTTCTGATAGATTTTATGTGGTTGATGTTGCTGATACTAATGTGGTTTTGGGAGTGCAATGGATGTACTCTATAGGGGAGCATACAGTGAATGATCAAATTCCCGAAATGAAATTCCAAGATTCGAAAGGAATACTAAGGGTTGTGAGAGGGCAACACACCTATCTGAATCAAGTGGTGACTTCACATAGTATGAGGTATATATTGAAGCATGGAGATATTGAATGTGTTGTTGAATGTTTCATCACCTCTCCCAAGCCAAACATAAATTTTGTTGAACACCCAAAGGAGAAAGAGCAACTCCTACAAAAATATGAAATTTTTTCTAGAGATATTCCACATGGTAGACCACTTGATAGGGGGGTTGAGCACAACATTGTTTTGGAGGAGGGTAATTCACCCATCCAAATACTACCCTATAGACATCCAAAAAAATTCAAAGATGAAATTGAAAAGGCCATCTAAGAACTCCTAGAGTTGGGACTCATTAGACCAAGCTCTATCCCTTATGCTTCTTCAGTAGTGTTGGTGAAGAAAAAATATTGAACCTTGAGGATGTGCATAGACTTTAGAGATTTGAACAAGAAGACAATCAAGAATAGGTATCCTATTCCTAGAATTGATGAGCTCATGGATGAGCTATTTGGGGCCAAATATTTCTCCAAAATTGATCTTAGATCAGGTTACCATCAAATTCGAATGAAGGAAGAAGATGTGCAAAAGAGTACTTTTAGATGCCACTATGGCCACTTTGAGTTTCTTGTTATGCCTTTTGGATTAACTAATGCTCCAGCCACATTCCAAGCATGCATGAATAAAAAAAATTTGCAATCAGCTCAGAAAATTTGTTTTGGTTTTCTTTGATGACATTCTCATTTACAACAAAACTTGGGAAGAGCATTTGCATCATTTAGAGGTTGTGCTGAAAATTTTGCATGAACGGTCCTTGTTTGCTAAGTTGTCTAAATGTGAATTTAGGATGAAGGAACTCTTGTATCTTGGGTACATTATTGGACAAGAAGGAGTGAAAGTGCACATGGAAAAGATAAGGGCTATCCTTGAATGGCCCTCACCAAAAAACATCACAGAATCAAGAGGCTTCATTGGAATATGCAGCTATTATAGGAATTTTGTGAAAGGGTTCTCCAAATTGACTTCTCCACTCACTGATTTGACAAAGAGAGATGCTTTCAAGTGGGATGAGGAGGATGAAAAGGTGTTCCAAAAAATGAAAGGGGTAATGAGTAGTTGTCCAATACTTGCATTACCTGATTTTACTAAACCTTTTGTTTTGGAATGTGATGCTTCAGGTAAAGGGATAGGGGCTATCCTAAAGCAAGGCCAACACCCCAGAGCCTTTGAGAGCATAAATTTGCAGCCACATGAAAAGATTTACTCCATCTATGACAAAGAAATGTTGGCCATCATGCATGCATTGGCCAAGTTTAGACAATACTTGCTGGGATTGTGGTGAAAACTGATCACAATAGTTTAAGGCACTTCCTCACCCAAAAGGAGCAATGAAAGGCAACAAAAGTGGGTAAGCAAGATCCAAGCTTTTGATTTTGATATTGAATATGTGAAAGGAAAGAACAACATTGTAGCAGATGCATTATCTAGAAGACCTTCTTTTTCTCTCATGGACATTGCAAAGGATTGGAAAAACATGTTAATGGTTGAATATGCCAAAGATAGATTTGTTTGTGATGTATTAGATGGGGTCAAAGGGGATGATAACTATAATATTTTGAATGGGCTGATATATTATAAGGGCATAATTTATTTGGTTCAAAATTCAAAACTCAAGTACAAGATTTTGCAAGAAGCACATGATTCCCCACTAGCTGGCCATCCGGGGATCTTCAAAACTTATAGGCAATTAAGGAAAAGTTTTTTTTGGAAGGGGATGAAGGAAGATGTTTTGAAATATGTGAATGAATGTAAGGTATGTCAGCAAGACAAATCTTAACTTACATGCCTGGTTGGTTTATTGCAACCATTTCTCATTCTAGAACAAAAATGGGAGAGTATTTCAATGGACTTCATCACAGGTTTGCCCAAATATTTGGGAAAGGATTGCATATATGTGGTAGTGGATAGGTTGACCAAATTTGCTCATTTATTTACTGTTACATCATCTTTTAGTGTTGCACAAGTGGCTGACATTTTCTTTAAAGAAATCTTCAGATTACATGGGCTCCCCAAGAGCATTGTAAGTGATAGAGATAGTAGATTCATGGGTGCTTTTTGGCAAGAAATTTTTAGATTTGTGGGAAATCAATTGACTCCAAGCACAAGCTATCATCCACAAACTGATGGCCAAACAAAGAGGGTGAATCAATGGTTGGAAGGGTACCTAAGGAACTATGTGGGAGAGTAGCAAAAAGCATGGGAAAAATGGCTACACTTGGGTGAATTTTGTTACAACACCACCTTTCATATGTCAATAGGAATGTCTCCTTTCAAAGCATTATATGGTTATGATGCACTTACTTTTGTTGAGCTATATTTGGTGATAGTAGAGCCCCAAAAGATAAAGATTGGGTGGAAGAGAGCCAATAAATTTTAAACCTTTTGAAAGACAATTTGCAGGTTACCCAAATCAGCAAAAACAATATGCAGATCAACATAGGGAAGAAAGGACCTTTCAGGTCAATGATTTGGTATATTTTAGGTTGCATCCATATAAACAAACATCCTTGAAAAATAAGGCAGCAGAAAAGCTAAAACCAAGATACTATGGCCCATACAAGGTAGTTCGGAAGGTTGGGGAGGTAGTATATGAGTTAGAACTTCCAAAAGAAAGTAAAATCCACAATGTATTTCATGTTTCATGTCTCAAGAAGGCTATTGGTCAGCAAATAGTCATTTCAGAAACACTCCCTCCTTTGGATGATGAAGGTCATCTCACACTTGTTCCAGAAAAAAATTTGAAGACAAGGGAAAGAAGATTAAGGAGCAGAACTATCAAAGAGTACTTTGTACAATGGAAGGATCTACCAAGTGAATATGCCACATGGGAAGTGTTAAGATTCAATATGATAAGATAGATAACATCAGTATTACATTCAATTTCACAACAATATCATATATAGGATCACTGAAAGAACAACAAGCACAACATAAACACAAGAGACACAGATTATCCTGGGAAACCCTCATGGGGTAGAAAACCTAGCGAATCTTCCTCAATATAGATGACCAAAAAATACAAAGATGTAATCCCCAAACATGAGCTCCTTCTCCTCCTTTTCATATCTCTTCCTCTCCTATGCTAGTTTCACAAGTGAGTGTGTTTAAATGAGGAACACACCTCCTCTATTTATAATTTACTTCATTTGACTTTTAACCCTAACTAGGTCGACCCCAACTTAACCACTCAACGTAATGCTGACTGGGCCGACCCCACTAGGGGACTTAAACACCCCATTACAACTGACTCTAGGCCGACCCCACTAGGGAAGTCTAATAACCCAAGTTACCACATCCCGACGAAGGAATAAACATCTTCGGATATACAATAAAGTCCCGGTGGAGGAATGAAACATCTCCTGATAAAGTACAAATAGAATATTCTTAGAAGTTACAATATTTCAACACTCCCCCTTAACGAGAAGGATATTCTAACAACATCTCCAGGAGCAAGGAGTCATCAACATCATACATTATACATATAAAAAACATTGGAAGCTTTATTCAATCATCATCAGTAACTCAACCAGTTACTGGAACATAATCAATACTGGATCATCAACATCATCAGTACTAAGTCTTCATCTTCTGCAGCACTTGATCGGCTACAACATCATCATCTGGATATTTCGATCAATAGCCTCATCGTCTAGATCTCCCGATCAACAACATCATCTGGATCTCTCATCAACGGCCTCATCGTCTGGATCTCCTGATCAACAGCATCATCTGGATCTCTCGATCAACAGCATTATCGTCTAGATCTCCCGATCAACAACCTCATCATCTGGATCTCTCAATCAACAACATCGTCTAGATCTCTTGATCAACAACAACATCATCTTGATCTCCCGATCAATAGCATCATCATCTGGATCTCTTGATCAACAGTATCATCATCTGGATTTTCCGATCAACAACATCATAGTAGCATACCTTGCAACACACATGATCTATTTTACAGGATGATCAATCCTTATCCATTTAAGACACCATATCATGTCTAGGGACGATGTAGTCCACTCATTAACTTAGACAAAGTCTAAGGACCACTTTTCAGAGACATATGTCTACGGATCAATTCAGGGACCGAAGTCTAGGGATGATACAATCCCTCTCGTCCACTAGGAACCACTTCTCGAAGACATCTGTCTATGGATCAATTCAGGGACCAAAGTCCAGGGATGATACAATCCCTCTCAACCACTAGGGACCACTTCTCGAAGACATCTGTCTACGGATAAATTCAGGGACCGAAGTCCAGGGATGATACAATCCCTCTCGTCCACTAGGGACCACTTCTTGAAGACATCTGTCTACGGATCAATTCAGGGACTGAAGTCCAGGGATGATACAATCCCTCTCGTCCACTAGGGACCACTTCTCGAAGACATTTGTCTACGGATCAATTTAGGGACCGAAGTCCAGGGATGATACAATCCCTCCCGTCCCTTAGGGACCACTTCTCGAAGACATCTATCTACGAATCAATTCAGGGACCGAAGTCCGAGGATGATACAATCCCTCTCCTCCACTAGGGATCACTTCTCGAAGACATCTATCTATGGATCAATTCAGGGACCGAAGTCCAGGGATGATACAATCCCTCTCGTCCACTAGGGACCACTTCTCAAAGACATCTGTCTACGGATCAATTCAGGGACCGAAGTCCAGGGATGATACAATCCCTCTAGTCCTCTTAGACAAAGTCTAAGTACCACTTCATCGACCTCATCGTCGGTATAGGTATCCTCATCCTCGAAACAGGTAACCTCATCATCGGAACAGGTAACCTCATCATCGATACAGGTATCCTTATCATCGATACAAGTATCCTCATCATCAATACAGGTATCCTTATCATCGATACAAGTATCCTCATCATCAATACAAGTATCCACATCATCAATACAAGTATCCATATCAATACAGGTATCCTCATCATCGATACAGTATCCTCATCATCGATACAAGTATCCTCATCATCGATACATTATCCTCATCATCGATACAATATCCTCATCATCAATACAAGTATCCTCATCATCGATACAGTATCCTCATCATCGATACAAGTATCCTCATCATCGATACAAGTATCCACATCATTGATACAAGTATTCATATCAATACAGGTATCCTTATCATCGACCTTACTGTCGATATAGGAAATCTCATCATCGATACAAGTATCCACATCGATACCAGTATCCAAATATCATCATCGACCATATCACTCCCCCTTTCGAGGAGGATCCTTCTGAACTACACCAAGCTTGTCTTGGAAATACTCAAACTTTACTCGAGACAGGGGTTTGGTCAATATATCAGCAACTTATTCGTCAGTGCTCACATACTCGAGCTTTATAGCTCCTTTCTGCACCATATCCCGTATATAAAAATATTGGATTTTTATGTGCTTTGACTTATCATGGAACACTGGATTCTTAGTCATCTTGATACAACTCTGGTTGTCACACAAGAGCACAGTGGGGTCCATCCCCAAGTCAAACAATCCTGATAACAATTTCGAAGCCATATCGCTTCACAACTAGTAGAGCAAGCAACTATATATTCTACTTTAGCTGTGCTGAGAGCCACACTAGACTGCTTCTTGCTAAACCACGAGATCATGGCAGATCCCAGACAATAACATCCGCCCGATGTGCTTTTCCTGTCTGATACACTTCCTGCCCAATCAGCATCTGTGTAGCCATACAATCTGAAGTCATGATCTCCGAGATAATATAGACCAAAGTCTATCGTACCCTTTAGGTACCTCATCACATTCTTTGCAGCTATCATGTGAACACGCCTGGGTTCCACTAGATACTGACTCAAGGTGTTCACAGCAAAGCATATATCTGGCCTGGTATTCATCAGATACATCAATGACCCAATAATCTATCTGTACAGAGTCACATCCACTAACTCTTATGAGTCATCAGCTAACAACTTCAAGTTGGAATCCATGGGAGTGGCCATGGCTTTGCATTCCAACATATCAAATCTTTTCAAGATTTCCACAGCATACTTTCCCTGGTTGAGAAAGATTCCTTTTGGGCCTTGCCATACTTCCAGACCTAGGAAGTAATGCATCAATCTGAGATCTTTCATCTCAAATTCTGTAGCCAGCTTCTTATTGCTTACCATGATCTGTTCCTCGTTTCCTGTCAGAAAGAGATCATCCAAATACAACAATAGTAACAGGTTCATCATCCATAACCTTAAGGTAAAGGTTAGGATCAGCTTTACTTTTGGTAAATCCCAAGCTTGTCAAGAAGTTATCAATTCTCCCTCTGTGACTGAACATCATTCACACTCTGCTTTGAGTGATCTTATGCATATCTATCCATGCCATCTCCCATCAGATGGGTCTACTGATATGAGCCTTAAGATCATTCGAACTCTATGGTGAGTTCCTTCTTGCATCCATCTAAGAGAAGAATGTCATATGTATATAGAAACCATCTTCAACCTTGTAGCAAAGGTTGAAATCTGCATCAACTGTGGTGATCATTAAGCTCATCAAATGACTTTCGATCCTGGGTACCCGTACAAAGCTTTCTTCAATCGTGTGATTCTCTATCAAATCCTGGGAGTTTGCTCGGTTCACACTTCTTCTTCAATTACACCATTAAGAGAACGGTCTTGTCTAGCCACTTGGAGCAAACATCTCATCATGATTCTCTCCCTCTTTCTAAGAGAATCCTCTAGCCACAAGTACGTTTGATTTGTAATTTTTTTGTTGAACATCCATCACCTGTTCTTTGGAACAGGTGTTCATCTTCCTTCTTTTGTAGATCATATCACATGATCTTTCCTACAAATCAAGGTTAATTACATGATTAGTAATACTTCATAATCATCAAATCATGTTGACATGATAACCTATTATGCATACTGATATGATTCACATAGTTATGCAACTATCTTGACCAATATTTTGGCACAACACTTTTCCATATCTTGTATGCATACAGTGGCTATCTAGATGCCTTCCATCTCTACCAGAACATACTATCAAGAGCGTGCACAGCTCTCAGTATGTTAGCAAAGAGGTTTCATTCTAGAAAAGCAACAATGGAATGTTTGTCCAACTTACCCATCATATGCATATTAGTAGTATATTGTTAAATGCTATATGAATGCTTACACTATGCATGATATATTCTAGGAATACAAATCAGGGATGAATTTAAGAACCCCCCCAGATTTATATGTATAAAAATTGGGGGAATCCCCATGATACATAGGAAACATTGCGGGCTATTTTATCAAGAATATAATATGTATATATAATTTTTTGGCGATTTTTTTCATAAAATTATGTAATCCTGTAAAATATTGGCGATTTTTTTTCATAAAATTATGTAATCCTGTAAAATATTGGCGAATCTTTCATTGAATTTTAAAACCTTGTAAAATATTGGCGAATCTTACATAAAATTATAAAATTTAGTAAAATATTGGCGAATCTTTCATTGAATTATAAAAGTTTAAAACCTTGTAAAGTATTAGCAAATATTTCATAAAATTCTAAGGAGACCATGGTGTCCTCTCTGAATTCAAATTATTAATGCCAGTAAGTGATTTCTATAGTCAAGAAAAGTTGGCCTTTTGAGTTTTTCCAATGTAGCATTTGATCAAGGATGCATGCAATGCATTTTTAGAAATTCCTAATGAAACGTATTGTTGTGGAATGCTATGATGGATATACAAAATGTGGTCATCATACTTTGCATGCAAGATGTTTGATGACATGATCTCTCGAACTGCCATGATGGCTGGATACATACAAACCTCGAAGATTTCACATACTGTGGAGATTGTAGGTGAAAAGATGGATGCAATTGTTATTACAAGTATAATAAGGGTTGTGTGCATTTAGATGGTTTGAAACGAGGGACAACAAAATATATGAAACAACCAATCAATATGTTAGTTATCGGGTTCATAGAATCCCTGAAATCTTGGTGGTTAAAGATAGAAGAATGGTGGTCAACCAAATGGGGGAATCCCATTTAAGGAACTCATGCAAGTGGTTAACAATGACATCATGAGTAAGATGATCAAGAAGACAAAATTAAAATGTAAATTATGGGAGTATGTATAGGTCATGACACCCATTGGACTAGAATTCAATATGGAATAATATTCTAGGAAATTGGGTTGGATAAAAAAGCCAGTTCGAACCATTTGAAATCCCAAGGAAACATATCAATTCAAAGCAATAGAAAGAAAAAATTGCAATGGAGATGCCATTGGTGACCATTTCTATGTCTCTCTGTGCTTTTAAAGAGCACCAAAAATAGATATAGTTAAATTACAAAACACCATTCATTGAGTACAATAGATTATAGTGCAGAGAAAACCTCAAAACTCCAAATAATTTTTTGTTTGGGGGAAAGAAGAATAGTCGATGAGAAGAGAGTGGAAGAAATTGTAAATCACACAAAGGGGATGATGATCAAATCTTGTCATGATGAACCTCCTCATTGATTCACTCCTCTCAACTATGGAAAGCCTACACTAAATGCGCACTTGTCTCTCTAACTTTCATCCTCCAAGTATAGAATAACTAGTTTGGTCACATTTCCTTTAGAAGGACTTTGGGTTTTGTGAGGAAACATTGATGTGGGAGATTTTCACCCCATGCAACTAGAACTCCTATCTCTTGTTCACATAGATGCTCAAAGAAGTCCTTTGAAGCTTGCACAGGATTGAGAGAAAGGACAAGCTAAAGTCGGCACATACTGAAATTGCAGGAGGGTGTTGTAGATACCATAATTCCCTTACAAAATATAGCAAAATATGCTTCACATAGAGCCAATATGGAAAATATTTGTGCAAGGTTAGACATAACAGAAGTAATAGAACATGAGGAATGTAGATGAACGTACAGGAGTCTTGGTCTGTGCAATGGCGCCATTCAATAGCAACAATAGACCCAAAAACAATTAGATTTATCCCAGACATTAAGTCTTCCTCTTGTAATTCAAACCACATAGGAAGGCCTTGAGAGACTCGGTTTTGGTAAAATCCATTCTTCTGTTCACTTGATAAAAAACATAATTCCCTTTCAAATTATGGCAAAATAAGCTTCGAATGGAGCCAGCAAGGCCAACATTGGTGCAATTTTTAGACCAATATGGCTAATCAATGTGTGATCTTAGACATAATATATGTCATAGAACAAGAGGAAAAAGAGAATCCTCAATCAATGTAGTGGCTAACCACACTGCACCAAAAAGAACATAGATTTTACTCAGGAAGAAATTCTTCCTCTTGCAATTGAAATTGCATATGAAGGCCTTGAAAGAGAAGATTTTTATCCTGGAAAAACTATTCTTGCATTTGGAGGTGCCAGGAAATTAGGCATTCTAAGCATACAATTACAAGCTTTTAACCACAAAGGAAGAGACAATAGAAATCCCATATGGTCTAAGATATGGAAAGGAAAACTATGGCCTAAAATTACCACATTTCTATGTCTTATGGTTAAAAGTTGGGTGCTGACCTCAGACAATATTCAAAAGCACAACTTCAATGGTACCTCTCAATTCCCCCTCTATGCAAGTGCTCAAAAAAATGTGAATCACCTACCAGAGTCTTGCTACTTTACTTCGAAACGTTGGGATAAAGGAACAATTCTCTTCCAAAGAACCAATCGAGCCCATGCTCATATGGATGAAACCATTCTACAATGGGAAGATAAACCCTTCAACAATGCAATTCTCAATAGAATGTGGCAATTATACCCAGTTTTCTTTGTCTAGGAGCTATGGAAGGAAAGGAATGTTATAATTTTTTGGGATTAGAGAAGGGGCATCAACATCCTCTTGGACATAATCAAAATCCACATCCATGAAACTCTTCATTTCAAATATTGGATGGACAAAGACTTTGAGTTCAACCAAAATTAGAAGATTATCTATCAAAGTTAGAACATGATATTGATCCACTCATTCAACATGGTATCTCAACCCAGGCACTCCCCTTTGACCTTGTCCACTTGGCACCGTATGCCTTCGAGATTCATCAAATTAAAATTTTATGGCACAACAAAAGGGAAACCAGATTATACAAGTATGGGTGGTGTCTTCAAAAATGAAAGAGAGGAAATTCTAGATTTTTCTAGCCAAATTCATAATGGAGCAACTCCTCGGAAAATTTCAAAGAGTTGGCATTTGGAAAAAATACTGGAAACATTTTCCGACAATATCCCTTGCATAAAATCCATAGTCTACATTCATGTTTGTCGCCAAGAAAAAAACTTGGTTTACCTCTTAGACAATGAGGGAGTCAAAGAAAAATCTCAATTATGGACTCAACTAATCAATGCTCTGACCCATGCAAACCTATGTTCTAGATGCATGGAAATGGCTCGAAAAGACAAAGAAAATATGGACGTAGTTGAGCTAATCACAAAGGGACAAACACCATTATGATGTGAAGTTGAATTAGCATGACAAGAGGTTGCAAGAATGCACCATAGAGTCTTGAAAAGATCATCCTCAAGGCTATTAGGTGGCGAAATGACAAGGATCCTGTGCGGCACATCATCCTCAGGACAGGTGGTAGCTACCCCAAGCACAAGGTATTTATGGTGGAAGGTGTAAATGGATTTTCTCTTAGAGAAAATGGGTGAAGGATGATGGAAATGGATTTCCTCGACTTCCCTTGTCAACCAAAAGATATGTGGGATCTGTATGATGAAATGGTTATCCGCAGCAATGAGAAGGTGGTTATCATCAAGACGTGAGAGGCAAGGGGCCTAAATACATCACAATATTTGTACAAAACCTCCCTTGATGATGCATGACTATGGAATTCATGGTGAATCGATGTGCGGAAACTATGTCAAGGACACATTCATTATTGCTAATGGAATCTCCATACGTGAATCAAAAGGAAATTGGTGTTGGATGGTTGAACCAAACTGCCTTAGCTCGATCCTCCATCAGCAGGGTATGTGTCAAAGTTGTATGAAAACATAGATACTGCAATTATGGATATTCATGGGAATATAAATGGTAATTTTGCAACATATTTGTAGTACAATGAGAAAAGGTGGTGAAATATGGTCATGAATATGAAAATAAATAAAAGGAGGAATGTCGTGGAAGATGACAGAGAGTGGGACAATGGATGTACTATAAATATGATCGATAGGATGATGCATCAAAATACTCTTTCTTCTCATTGGAACTAGGATAACCTCCTTCCTATTCATTATTTCCTCCATTCTCTATATTATTGTTGGGATAAGTCTGTCTATTTTGTGGAAGCTTTGTCTGGTTTCTAGAAGCATTCATCGTGTTGCCCCTAGCAATGACACCCCGTGAGAGCATGCATAGTAGACAAGGTCGATCCAAGAGAAGATGTCAAAGATGGACCATAGCTAGGATCCACCTACTCACAATTTGGATGTGCCAGCTAACATTGAACAAGATATCTAATATATGGAAGCTCGGGCGATAGAGGAACAACATCACCCCAACTCCCAACCTAAGCCTTATTGGGTAGTTAAAATGGTTCTTGCCTAGGTAATGTTGGGGCAAGAGTTCTAGAGGAGGATATTCTAAATTTAATTGGTTGAATCCATGAAAATTTAGAAGTTGTTCACTGTCAGTTGGATATGATATTACAATTGTGATGGGGATTGTGTACCATCTTATGCCAAGGGAAAAGAAACATGATAAGGAGATTGAAGTAGGAAGCTCTACCAAGGCTCTCCAACCTCACTAAATTTGGTACTGGATGTTTTGCACTGAGGTCTAGGTCTCTCTTTTTGTATATCTATTGGTAGTTATTCAGATTATAATAAAGATGCTAGGGGATTCTGGATAATTTTGATAGAACATGAAATGTTTCAGCGGATTTATCGTTCTCTTGACAACCTAGTTTCCCATCAAAGGGAAGGTCTCTTAGTATTTTGTTGTAAGGTTTTAAGAATATTCCTGGACATAATTTATGATACTTAGCTCACATCTTGAGTGACCTCCTCCTCAAGGGAAGGCCAACCAACAATTTTGTACTTTATTACTATTTGATTAATAGAAGATTTCCTTAATAGATTACAAAAAATAAAATTAACCCAAACCCCATGGATTAATGGAAGTCAATTGAAACCAATCAAGCTAGTACAAAGAGATCTAACTACAATCAAGTATCAAATGAGAACTAGAAGCATTCAAGGGATTGACAAAATCTATAACTAAAATAAACACAAATTTCCAAACTTGAAAAAATGCTCCAAATAAATAAACCATTAAAAATTTCCAAGATATCAAAGCTAGAAATCCAAGCAATTTCATATGCTTGAGTTTTAACTTTTTAATGACCCCATCCCTGCTTAGTGGATGTCTTATTAAATTAGTTATTTAACCTTTGATACTAGTACACTATATATGAATAGATAAGTCACAACTTAATTTCCTATCACATATAAGAAAACAAATGTGTTAGTTAACTATCAAAACATCAAACTTAAATATCTTGCATCAAGGAAATGTAGCTCCAATATTACAATGTTTAAATTTAAGCCACACAATATTGGAGCTCCAATACATGCTCATTGGAGCTACAATTTGAACGACGATTAAGAATATGTTTCTTCCTAAGAGTTAAGAAGTTCAAATTTTGGGGTAGAGAATTTAGCAATAAAATCGCTGAGCAGGTAAAGAAAGATAATAATTATTTTTATTATTATTAAATCAATGTTTTCAATTAATTAAAAAATAATTTTTTCAAATTTGATAAATTAAATTATATTTTATTTTTTCACCAATTTAAAATTAAAAAATGAAAATATACATACTTTAAAAACCACAATACAAATTAAATAAATTATAAAAAATAAAATAAAATTAACCTCTCCTTAGGTAGTTACAATAAAGTATAATTTTAAATAAGCAAACAAGAAATGCTAATGCATGCTTATTGATTACACATTAATGATTTACTTAATGCTTTAATTGGCATTTCCATTATAATTAACCTTGCAAATAATAATATGATCAAGTGAATTCGCTCCCATGTTCAAAGACAACGAGAAAGTTTAGTTTGGAACTTTGGACATTAGCTTTTTAAATAGTGTCCTCGTGATCCATGTTGAAATCGGTTGGTTGTGCATGAAACTACCAAAATGATGAATTTATTCTTGATAAGGGAAGATGAGTCACATGTTATTAATAAATGATAACGTGATAAGTTAGCTTATCTCCAATGTTCAACAACGCTTATTTTGGAACTTTATGATATTGCCCATTGATGAAATTTCAACAGTTTTCCGACTTGAATGAGATATTAGAGTTCAATATTGTCCATGGTTGAAATCATCAGTTTTCCGACTTGAATGAGATATTAGATTTCAATACTGTCCATGGTTGAAATCATCAGTTTTCCGACTTGAATAAGATATTAGAGTTCAATATTGTCCATGGTTGAAATCAATTTTCAGAGTTGTTGAAATATTAAGAGTTTTCAAAATTGAATGATATATCAAAGGTGTGAACCACCAATTTCAAATAATTTTAAATATATGAAGTGTACAGGGAACACCGTCACTGTTACAGATATATTTAACAAAAATCCCAATTTTCAAATCAAAATATTCAATAGAGTATCCATTATCAGTAATCGTGTCTTTCCAATATCATGTTTAAATAGATTTGCCATTGCTTGTATGAAATAAAAATTGAGCATCATATTTCATTTGATTGAGCCTTATAAGAAATGAAGTTGGGTGATTAAGCATTTCTCTTTATTATTTATTCTCATGTAAATGCAGATCATTCGGCTATCATATTCCGTTATAGGAATAATTTGACATCATTTCAATTACAATATTCCTTCAGGAATAAGAAAGCTCATGCATCTGATGTTGGTTGTGCATTAAATTATGGCCTGGAAAAATTACAGAACCTATATTTCCGTTTGCATGAGTAACAGCTTAAATTACAATTTCATTCTGCTTCGTACTCATAAGAAACAATTGTTTTGGTGAGGGTTTACCCAAAGTAGGGTTCAGAATGTACATTTTGCAAGCATGTGAAGCAACTGTTAATGTGAGGATGCCCTTTAAACTTGATCGGTGGTATGAGTGTTGCAATGTCAAAATGGGAAGAAGCCAATATCAGGCCACTCCCTAACCATACATCTACACTCTACCCTCAAAATCACCTTCTAGGATTTAAAAACTTGATCTAGAGATTAATCCTTCAGGTTCTCTGACACACAATTCTCCCATCAACAACTTTCGCTTAGCACTGTTTCACATATTTTCCTCAGACACTCTGGCAATTGTTGCGTTCAATCTTTATGAAGATTTATAACCAAGTTGAGATATTGATTAGAGTATTGTGTGTCCAGGAAGATGAAGGTTTGTTCTCTACACAACATCCAAGAAGGTGTATGTAACCAGTTGTCTTAGGTGGTATACAGAACATAAATATGTTTAGAAATCCTAAAACAAAAATTTATTTGTGGTAATTATGATAATGATGTGAAAAGAGAAATATAATGCAGAATAAGAGGAATTAGTCATACATCCCACAAGTCTCTCTCTTGAACAACTTCATTAGAGGGAAGGCCAATGTTAGACCATTTGGTAGTTATAGATACTTGTGAACCACTTATCTTCCATAGGATTACTGCAACTCCATGGTTCGATAGTAGCCCATCCCAAACCTGCAATCATTTATATGTTCAAATGTATATAGAAATAAAATATGTCAAACTTCTAAAACAGAGATTGAAAAGAGAAGGAACAAGAGACATCATACAAATTTTGAAATTGTACATAACAAGAGACATCATACAAATTTTGAAATTGTACATACGTGTTACACATCAATACATGTAGTACAAAGGGTATGAAATTTACAGAATTTGGTTGAATTAATCTTCATAGAAACTAAATATTTAACATACAAAAAAATGCATACCTCAATGTTCCCCTGTTTTCTAAATTTCTTTCCCTAAACTCCCGGTGGCTCTACACAAATCCAATAGAGGTTGTAGATGTCAATTAACAAACTCAATCTTGAAACATATAATTAAAAAATCTTCTTGCAATTTTATAAATATGACCTTGGTTGACATTAATAACTTCTTTGTTGCATGTAATATCTATAGTTTGTGGAGTTGCATACCTTACATCACATCTAATCAGCAAGGTTGTCTGGAGGATATCAGATTTGTTTATCATCCAACATGAGACAATGAAAGTACATGCTATTAGAAATAGATAGCCAAATTATTACCTTGTAACTAGCACACATTTACATAGAAAAAGAAATGAATTTTATGACTCTCCATTAATTTTGTTATGTCTTCTTTGTTTTTCTTTGAATCTGTTCTTTTTCCAATTCTGTTTGTTTCATTTTAGCCTTCTTTTGTGTTTAGTTGTTATCAAAGAGATGTATAATAATCTATTGTTAATTTATGTCTACCCCCTTTCTTAGCTTCATTAAAGCCCATATGCTAAAGTATGATTGGTATTCCTTGGTGCTCAATTTGCCATTTCCAACTTCCAACATGTCAGGATATGGTTTCGAAAATGACCAAATACATAGAGAAAATTGGAATTGGAGATCATAATTCCTCATAAAAATATTAGCACCAACATTAATTCCATTTACATGATATCATTAGAGTTTTTAGTTTACCATTCAATCCACCAAGCCCTGCATAAGTGTCCCACTAGTCATTCCAGTCAGCTCTAGATGTGATACTGAGAGAACCAAATTAAAGTTAGACTCATTCAAACTATAACCTTTAGAATAAGTCAAATTGTAATAGTATCGAACAATGCACGACTGCTCCTTTGTCATCCTCTATCCCTTATAAGTATGGAGGCACAATAATATAATAGAATGAAGAAGAATTAATTGTAGCCATTATGGAAATCCACCTAGCACAGTAAATTCTATACAAGGCCTACACCATGGATATCAAATGTCAAGTAGATATTGTTCCAGTAAACATTTCCTGTCAATTGCATGAAAGATGATGCATGTCAGTTAAATTCAGATTTTGTAGTACCCACTTTTCCCTATTTAATTTTCTAATTACATCAATTATACATATAGCTAAAGTGGATGATTATGGAAAGAGATGTTTGGAAGGAAATTGCTTCAATTTATGAAAAATGATGCGTTCTCGTAGAAGTTCATATTTATATGATTAGCTTAGAAAAATATGAAGCAAGTGTATCCTATAGTAATTGTAAATTCATTATTTGGACCTTAAGAGAAAATGATATAAAATAGAAGGATGAATAAATTCAAGATTGGAAACTAAAAGTGGCCAAGGCTAGATAGTTGGTTGCTAATATGGTAGCTTGTAGGACTCCTTCAACTATTTACACCTTGTACCTTAGATAATAGTGGTTTGGATTTAAATTAAACAAAAAGGAACCATATGGTTCCTTCAACAACAGACCTCAGATCTAGGCAAGTCTGGGCATAGTTTTAGTAGTAAATAGCCCCGTAAGACCAATTCTGAGTAGCCCTGTGGGTGAAAAAGCAGAAGTAAAGGGAAAATAGGATGACATACTATCAGTTGTACCATAATGATTGAGGATGTTCCCTATGTAAAACTGCCTAGAATTTTTGATACTTTCCTAATTGATTTCATCATCTCCTGTAGTACTACTGGAGCAAGATTGATGGCAGTCGGTCATAGGGACAGTTTATGGAGCATGTTACCCTCTAGGCTCTAACAACATTAAGAAGCAATAAAGCTACAATCTGGGCTAATTCTGGGCACATTCATAGGCATCATATGCATATTAAGCTTTTCTAACAGCCTAATCCTTCAATTTGGGCTTTGACCGCTAAGCTTTTTTATTACCATCCAACCTAGAACTCAGGAATGGAAGGTGATTCCTATTTTCCACTTGGCTTGGCACATTTTAATCTATCAAATCTTTCTATCCAAATCGTCTAACTTTGGTTAAATGTTTTTGCTAAGTTGGACTTAACTCTTCGATATATTCTTTTGTTCTCCTAACTATAATGAGGCTTATCACAAGTCCATCTCCAGCCTTTCCAAATAGACCCTTGCACTTCTAACTGTAGTATAAAATATTAGAACTTGGGATGACTTTGTAAAACTCGAAAAAGTTAGATTTGTCTATAGCTGCTAATCATTAAGGGTAGTTTATATTTCTCCAGTGTAACCATGAACCTCTATTTATTCCATAAATCCCCAAGTCCACAATCCTGTTCTCCTCTTCTAAAGAATATTTCTTCATAAAGTCCCGTAGCTGCCCACGAAGTAAAGTCAATCCTAGATAAATCTTGCGGCAAAGTCTCAATCACCCCTTGGCCTCTCAAAGTCTCAATGTCCCTAGAGACAATTTGCCAACCTTACCAAATCTTACCAAAAATTGTTGAGGCTGCAAATTTAAATGAATTGGGTCCCCAAACCACATCACTAATCTGTAAAGGATCTCTAATGCATGCTATATAAGTTATTATCTCATGTTACTGTCAAATTAATATTAGTATCAAGGGCCAAGATCTCCTTTCTTCCTCTCGGGAACCTAGAGGCAAACCTTTCTTTCCCCTCTATCTCTCCCATAACAATCTCCTAAGAATTAGCTCTGACATTTTCTATATTACCAGAGAGGGGAAAGGGAAAGTAGATTAATGAATATGTCCAAGTGCTAAGATTCTAAGCATAATCACGGGTTTCCTCACTAGAATGCAAGGATGGAGCCAATTTTTGCAGGTTTCCTTCAAATCTATCCATTACCATCTTCATTGATCACTTGGTGAAATCTCTACGCCAAATAGTGTGCCAAGTACTTGATGATCTATCCCAGTTGAATAACCTTCCATCTTGTTGGGAGCCAACACAATTATCATCTTAGCCCTCAACACTAATCTCTATTCTTAACTCGCTAACTAATAATCCTCCTGTTGCTTGATCAAAGGTGTTCAGCCATTAGTAAAGTTCCTCTATCGACTCTAGGCACAGTAAAGGCATAAAGTTTAAACATTGAGTAATAAGAAAAATGGACTTTAAGCAATGGTTGCCTCCTATTAATAATATACCCTCTAATTTTTCCTTGAATCATAGTTGCTTACCGAAGATATCCAAGGGGCACTTGTTGCAATCACATACAAATGTGGGGCAGGCAGACATCCTTGTCGAATTAACCTCACAAGGGTATGGCTTTGGAGAGGTTACCATTCACACATACTTTGGTAGAAACATTAGATAAGAGGGTGTCCACCACTCAACCATAGAAATTTCAAAAATTAAGACATTCCATCATGTCCATGATGAAGTGCCATTCTATCCTGTCATATGTTTTTCAAGGTGAAACTTAACGAAGAGTGTTTTTTGTCTAGTTTGCTTGCAAATAAATCCCAAGTTGTAATTAAGTTGTCCAAGATGAAGTCCCCCTTAAAGAAACCAATTTATTCTAGCCAAACAATGCTTGATGCAACAGACTTGATTCAATTTGCCAGAAGTTTTGTGAATGCCTTATAGCATACATTGAGAATGGTGATAGGTTTCCATCCTACACCTAGTGCCCTTTTGGACCCTTTTGAAATGAGTTTGATTAGTCTTGTATTTACTTGCTCAATCATGATGCATGTCCACAACACTTCTTGGGACATCTTTAGACGGTCCTTTCTAATTATTGGTTAATGTTTTTCAATGTTGCAGATATCACAATATTTTTACCAATATCACAAGATTTCCCACATAGTGATAATTTTTATAAAATTGATGCATTAACAAACTCACAAGACCATCCACTCTAGGTGATTCTCCATTTGACATGCATTTAATGCATTAAAAGTCCATCATCAAAAGGTTTAGAAAGAAGAGTATGTTGAAACTGTGAAATTAAGGAAAGATGATATGTCTTAGAGTCTTTCAACTCCCTCCTATTGTTATCATATATTGTTAATGTGAATATCCTTTAAAAATGATCTTGGAATATCTCCCTTACAAAGACTTCATTTTTTGTCATCGTACCATGCTAGCTCCTAAGCACTAGATCTCCCAAAGGGATGCTTTCTTTTCATGTATAAGGGAGTAAGGTTATGAACAACAATAAGTTGGAGATAAGTCGAGGAGATGAACGAATGTAGGGGAGGCCAAGAAACACTAGCAAGTGAAAGCAGACAAACTAAAAAGAAACACACGGCCATGCCAAGGCCACAGCGAGATATTTGTGCTATGCTCTACGTATTGTGTACCCACTATTTTGTGTATTTGAAATGTCTTCAATATAAAATAAGTTACATTGAATATGTCTCTAAATACTGATATTCTTCAACATTCATATTGTAACTTATTTTATATTGAAAATATTTAACCCAAATATAGAAATCTCTGTCAAAACAGGGTACACAGTAGAGCAGACGATGTCTAAGCCCTACATGTACTTAGCTGGAAAAAAAATCTCACTCAAACAGAAAGTTGACTACTTTATCCCTCGCTCAAAAGGAACGTAATGTGGAAGGATGTCTTAAATTTTCTGCTACCTTCAATAGGGTAGATTACATATATAAGATAAATTCAATTTGTCCTGGCTTGAACTTTAGACTCTATAACATCCTACATTAGGAATCCATGTGGCATTCTAAAACACAAATTGTATTAGTTCTGCCACTTGAAGATAATAATAGAGCGACGTATACAGAGCCATTGTAAAATCTACGGAAGCAAGGGTATATAAGTCATCCTTAACACTTCTTTGGACATGTTAGCAAGGATATATAAGTCATCCTTAACACTTCTTTGGACATGTTATTGTTGGCCCTCCTGATTTTCTAGAAGAACAAGTCAGATACCTTACATTTCTAGATCCATCTTTGTTATTCAAGTTTAAAATAAGGCTGAAAGTGTCCCCCTTTTGTTGGCTACCTAGTTAATGTCTTGTTTTATTAACATTGCCACTGTATACAGGAAGATATAAGACACTGTATGAAAGTTGAAAATACTTTCTTAGACTGCCAAGGATGAATCCATTATACATGAAATAAATGCCATAGTTGACTTTCAAACTCTCCATATATCTTGGCCATTCACTTCAGTATTTTTCTTTCCAATATCCTTACTTCAAAATAGATGTGAAATACTACATTAATCTAGGTTCCCTTTCGCTGTTACTAAGACTGCTTCGAGGTTGCTTTGATGACTTAGACTACTAAGAAGTGCCCGCAACTACTGGAACCATTTTACTACTATTCTGTGACCATTTGCAAAGGTAAGACTGCCCAGATCACTCTAATTCCTGCACAGGACTGAAGATATACTGATGTAGGTGAACATTTATATTGTTGCTTAATGATGCAATGTACCCAGATTACATCCTTTGCGACTAGTTATCTCGACCCTCTGTGCATGTCTCTAAATATGCAATGTCCTACACTAAGGGAAGGGAGCCCATTCTCTATATCTCATTATTTAGCATGCCAGAAATGTGTTTAAACTGTTATTGTGGTTGAAAGACATCACTGTTAGTAAAAGACTTCAGCCATTCCCAAAACTATTTTCACAAAGGTTGTGAAGAACCTCAATATGTCAAAGGTCATCAAAGAATTGTTGTGTGGTCTGCAAGATGCCTTGCAATTATTCAAAAGAGAGAATGTTGGCAACAAATGTGATATAACTGATGTCAAACATAAACAGTTATATTCCAATGATGGTAAACAAATATTGTTAAGCCAGTGAAGAGATTTCTCAAAGGACTATGGCTCAACTGTCTATATTTTCAAATTGAGAGACCTTTTGGTGTACCCAGTATGGGCATACTCTATTCCAGCAATTGTCATGAAAACTCCTATGTCATTGATTGAGACTTTTGATTGGACTGCCATTACATATTATGTCACTGGATTTGCCCTTAAAGCTATCAGGGTTTTTGGGCTATTTCTAGCTCTCTTTTGTCTACATCAGTTATCATCATCATTATTTTTCCTTGTAGTTGGGATTTTTTAGATGAAGGTCATATCTAACAATGGAGGTTCAATCTGTCTATTGATTATCTTCTTTCTTAGTGGATTTATTATTCCATGAAATTCAGTTTCCACATGGTGGCTATGGGGCTACTAGATCTTGCCATTGGCCTATGCAGAGATGGCAATCATAGTCAATGAATTTCTTGCTTCCTACTTGGAAAATTCAATCTCTTCAAACAAGAGCATTGGCAAATTTGTTCATCAAAGTCATGGTATTTTTGGGAAATGTCACTTCTATTGAGTTATCATGGGTGTTATGGTTGGATTTACAGTTCTCTTTAATATTTTTCCGGTACTTACCTTGACTTACTTGAATCCTATTGGGAAGGCTCCAGCAGTGATTTCTAAGGAGAAACTTACTGAAACCCAAGATAGGTAGGGGGATGTTTTTGTTGACAAAATCATGCTATTGTACTATCAGGAACAAGGGTTTCTACTTCATTAGTTTCTTGCTCCAGAAGTTGAAGTCCAATCCATCGGCATGTTTAGTGAATTCGGAAGAGTAAAAAAGATTCATAAAACAATGTATCCTTCTACTCAGGGACATACCAAGAGAGGAATGATCTTGCCTTTCCAGCCACTAGCCATATCCTTTAAAGATATACAGTATTTTGTTCAAATTCTAGTGGAAATAAAAGCACTAGGAGCTACAGAGAAGAGGCTCCAGCTGCTAAAAGATGTAATAGGGGGATTCTTATATTTGAAATACCATAGTAGAGATAACATTCTAGACAGAGGATGTTGAACATGTAGAAGACACTTACCAAAGAAAGTGAAGAACAGTGATTTGTTCTGGAATTTTTCTAATACCCCGCAACAACCTTTTCAATACATATCACTTGGCAACATAATGTCCAATCTGCTAAAGCAAACAAATAATTTTTATTTTTTTAACTTAGGTTGATTTCAGACCAGTACTTTGGGGACTTTAGTCATGCTTTGTAGTTTTGAAAAACATTGTTTGTTTAACACTAGTCACATCCCATGAGAAGATATTTGTTAAGACAGTGTGAACCCTTTGGCTGACAACTATAAATGTTTTTAATTAAAGTTGTGAATTCTTGTGTGCTCCAATTCTTTAATGACTTCACAGAATTCTTTGGATATATTTGGTGTATGATGTGAGCAATGTTTAAGTGTATCAAATCTTCTCTTTTAATTCCATCTCACATTGCTCCTCCAAGTTTGACATTTACATGCCATGGAAAGGGTCCCATTTGTCAATAGCTGCACAGACTTCCACAATACAGATATTCTTTAAAAGAAAATGCAAGTAGCTTTTTGACATATATCAAACCATGTCTCACTAAGCCTCAATCCATTGCTTCAAAGAATGATCCTTATGTATAATTTCAAGATTTTTGGAAAGGGACCGAAATAACAAGGGACTTTAAGCATAAGATTAAGAAATGTCACCACACGTTGAGGTTAGGCTATGGAGGTTGATGGTGAAAGGATTATTGTATAACTATTTAAGAAGGAACCTATGATTGCTAATCAACATGCTATCGATGGCAAAAAGGATATTCTCGAGCTTTTTTTCTAAAGATATTGCATATCATGTTGTAAAAGCTATTCATAGCCTTGAAAGTTGGATGATATCAAGTGTTGCATTTGATGAATATTTGGAAGACGAGGCTCCCATATTTATCTCTGATATCAACCTTGCAATGCTAGATGTTGGTAGAACATGATCAATTTCCAAAGTACTCGAACGAAATGAACAAAACAAATTTTAAAAAATACAGTCAAATAGCTAGTAAAACAGAAATTCATGGGGGAAATGACCAACATATGGGGCATAGGTCACATTATATCTAGCACATATGTTATGTCTTGTGCAACATATGTCAGAAACACATTGAATGAAGAGAATAGGCAAGAGAATATAGAAATCTCTGTCAAAATAGGGTACACAGTAGAGAAGACGATGTCTAAGCCCTACATGTACTTAGCTGGAAAAAAATCTCGCTCAAACAGAAATCTGACTACTTTATCCCTCATTCAAAAGGAACGTAATGTGGAAGGATGTCTTAAATTTTCTGCTACCTTCAAGAGGGTAGATTACATATATAACCAAGTCCAAGTTCTTCAACAAAAAAAACAAGAAAACATACCTCTCAGTTTTCTATCATCCCTCTTCGTGGCTTCCCTCTTCTCGATGCCCTTGCAATTCAAATTCTTGTAAACCCTCGTAGATTAGAGCCTCTTTGCACAAAGAACATCAATTAGCAATCAAGCCAAAGACCGCAAACCCCAATGAACTTTGAACAAACGCAGAGATTCATGAGGGTTTCTATCGACTCTTACTGCATTATATAGGGATTCGACACTGCTAAACCTCGAGGCTCAAATTCGATGGGAGATTCGACACTGCCCAACCTCAAATCGCATGCCAACTGATTTGGGCCTGGCGTGGTAATTGATTTGGCCGCTGGAGAAATTTCCCATTGTCCAACCTCAATTCGAGGGCATACTGCAGCTACAACGACGAACAAGCTACATCAACCTCCATTACTGGAAAATCGGGGCGAACTCTCGATTTGGTGGCTCCATTACTGAAAACTCGAGGTGAACTTCGATTTGGTGGCTCCATTACTGGAAAATCGGGGCGAACTCTCCATCTGTTGGCTTCAGTGCAGAAAATAAAGGGCGAATTCAAGATTCTGTAACCCTCATACCCAAACTACGGGGGCGAACTCGTAGATTCAACCACATTTGGCAGGGCGAAATTCGGTTTGCCTGTCTCACGGGCCTTCGTGGCCTTGGCTATTGGATTTCGCATTGATGTGCATTAAATAAAACGGGGGCTAAATTATTACGTTTAAAAAAACTATTATCATGTTACAAATTCGCCCAACATATCTTTGAAACCCCTCTAATTTTTCCCTTTGGCTATATTTCGCCCCTAAAATCATCCCTACAACTAATTAGCAGAAATTAAAATTGTAATCCAAAAAGAAGAATCTCTACTTATATGATCGATGACTAGCTTAACCAATTTTGCATGCCTAGTCCTCCTTTAGTCACCATCTCCTCTATCTGCAACAATAGTTGGGGGGACAACTCTCCACCCAACCAACCCCTAGTCCTCAACAATTAACACTATGCTAGACCAAGTGAGACCTTACTCTTTCCTCTATCAACCTCGTTACAACAATATCCTCCTCCTTAGCCTCCCTCTCAACAAATGCACTCACAAACAACATAAAACCATCACAAACAACAACAAACCCCAAAATCAATAAGCAAGACTCGATCCCCTAACTCTTGGTCTTGCCCCCTTTTTATTACTTAATTTTCATATTTTACCCATTTTTTTAGTTTTTTTTGCATGGATGACCCACTTGTCACCCATTGACCTAAATGAAGTTACAATGTGCATTTCCTTTTTATTTTTATATATTACTTGACATTTTTACTATTACCATATGCTACTATACTTATACCATAAACCCTAAACTCCACCTACAAGGATTCAATCTACCTCCTTTCTGACCTTAGTCATAACTGCAGCAAGGTCCGCTTACCCCTATCAAAGACCATTTAACCTTCACCTTTTCACTCCATGCACCTGTGCATGCAACAACAATAAATGTTAGACCTTTGTACTAAATAGAAGGTGGTAAGCATTGCTAAGAAAGGTCTGTTCTCCGCTAAAGAAAGGTCTGGAAACCATTTATTATAGGTTTACTATATTGACCTTCTTGCTCTTCGTATGTAATAGACTAATTGAATTTTAAAATATTCAGTGTAAGCATCACTTTTAATATTTGTTTGTCATGAAGTGGATAAGATTCCCTACCATTATTACTTACCTTACAAACTAGGACTGTTATATTTATGATACGTTTTCAATTTGAATGCATGACAGTGGGAGAGTGAACCTTGTTGAAAGTGCTTGTGATATACTACTATCTGAGCCCACTTTGCAGTTATTACAATTACTCATTATACTATTGTAGACATACTGATTACTCATTATGCTGTTGCTAGTATTGCTAAATTTGCATAGTGACTGTGATTTCTTACTTTGAAAGCTAACATATTATTCAGTGTATCATTACATTGGTTTGGAAAACATTTCATTGGTGATTATCCTATAAATATTGTTGATTCTACATGCTGCTATAGTTATGGTGTTGTTGGGATCTAGTACATGAAAGTGGGCATTTACGCTTATTTGGCAATATATGAAATTTACCGTTGAATGTGACACTCATTGCTTGTGCTATAGTGATATTTGACTACCTTGATTTTGGACAAGTGTTAGTATTGGTAACATTGAGTGATTAATTAGTATGTCTTTTTCATTCACTTAAATACATTGTCTAAGGAACTGGTCACTAATATTGTTGTCAAGAAGACATAGCTTCTCTTGTCCTAAGGTGTTTGCAGACCACATAAGGGCTCTTCCCCTTGGAGGTTCTAACTCTCCAAAGAAGTTAGAGAATTGACTAAGGTGACAGTGGTCAGTTCTCTTGCATTTGTTCGTCAAATACTAGCCCTGCTAGTTCATCTGGTAACATTTTTGGCGTCATTGCCAAGGACACTTTTGAACTGTTTTAGGATAGTTATGGTGTGTTGCTCAGGTCATATTTTACATCCCATGGTGAGAAAGAAACATTGGTAAATCTTAAGGTACATCCTAGTTATCAATATATTATATTTTTAAGGACTAACTTGACAGGTCTATCTCGCGAATCCACCAAGAATTCAACCCATCTCAGGTACGTACTTGTCTAGTACTTTCAGCACGATTTGTTTAAGTCTAACTTGGCAGGTGTCTCATGGAGACTCCCACTGAACAAAATAAAAAATAAATGCTTTACAAGAAAGAAAACTAAAAGGCGGAAGAGATGGGGATCCTCGATTTGTTTGACTTCTCAAATAGCCCGGGATACCCGAATAGGTTTGAAAAACATCGTTGTTTGAAGTCTATCCCAATGTTCCACAAGGGAAAGGATATCGTTACAGCACATGTCATGAATTTCAAAGAAGTTTTGATGGCATGGGATATCACAGACGAGGACACCATTATGCAGTTGTTCGTAATGTCCTTCGAACTAGGAGGTGATAAGGATATGGATGCTTGGTATGAAGGACTCTCTCCTAAGGGGATATCTTCCTTCCTCCAATTGGTTTAGGCATTCAACGATCAATGGGGTCCCAATGCTAAAGAAGAAATCATGAAGGTTATAAAGGACGATCATACAAATATTGATGAAGCAGTTCTTGGTGAGGAAGTTCATGTTGAAGATCAAGTCTCGGAAGGTTTACTTGAGGAAAACATGGTTCAAGACCTGGTAAATGATGTAATGGCCCTTATGACCGAAGATGAAGCGATCCCTGAAGATGAAGAGAAAGAAGCCTTAATTGAAGAAACTGAATAATATACAGAAATGGATAATTATCCATATCCTCAGGTTACAGTTTCTTATGATATTTTAGCTCTCTTGGAATAAAATTACAAGTTTACGGAAGACGACGATTATTGGAGGTTCCTTGGTCCACCGATGTACGATTCTTCAAGACCTTGTAGCATCATGGTAGACCCTCTCCCGTGCACATGTTTGGGTGAAGAAGATTACTCTGCCATCAATGAAGAATGGATCAACCCTTTTGATTTGCTCGATGATGGAGTAGTACAAGATGTGGTGCCTATCGTCGATGGCCATATGCAAAGTTTTTTGCTTGTCTTCCAGTCCATGGTATTCCCTAGCCAGCAACATTCTACAGGAAGTGTTCAACCCTTTTTGTCCAATATCAATAAGTTTCCAATAATGCTTTTCAGTAAAACCAATACAGTATGTGGACATGTATGACATTCTTCTCACATTGTCAGGATTCCTATTGTTTATCTTTTCGCTTGAAATGTGAAGGCATAGATTATGTGGCTGACAATTTCAAAGTTTTAAAGATTATTGGGGGTAATAACATGGTTATTATAAAGATGAACAATATGCTTGTGTCTCCAAAGAAATGTTTAAGCAGGTGTAGGGACATGTGGCAGCTAATATATGAAGATTTGCAAGGTCCAACCCTACTAATAGCCTCCCAAGTTCAGAATCAACCAACCATTTTCAGGCAAAACGTTTTCTCAATGCAGAGGCCTGATGGAGATGGCCCATACATAAGTCCAGTATAAGTATGGATAAATGAAGCTTGTCGAAGCAATTCTTCTCCATGGCAACAATATCAAAGCTTCCAGGTCCCCGTAGTCACCCAACCTTGATCTCCTACCCTGATGGAGACCTTGGTATGTATTTACTTTGTGGAAGATGAGATCTTATCATGGATTAATTCTAAAGACAAAGGTAAAGGATCGTGAATGAATTGCTTACTCAAATGGTTACATTGGTGGTATGATTTCACTTAACCCTTCCTAATTCTTATGTTTAGCATAGGTAGGTTTAGTTTCATTTGAGTTAGGAATATATTGTTACCCATGCATTGCATTTGTGGTTCTTCATGTCTACATAGGTTACTCGATTGTTATTCAGTTTATTTTCATATTTTCATGATGAGCAAGGCAGGACGAAAGTGTTTGCCTCATGGTATTTTGATGTCCCTGGCTATTTTATGTGTGTGTAGGTATACAGGTACCCAAACGATTCATGAATTCTCGAGCACCCTCAAGAGGAGTACCCATCCCATAGTTGGATCCTGTGTTACATGGTACCGGTACTAGCGCACCTTCAAATGTGCCCCGTGGAGAGAGAGTCATTTTTTATGACCAGGAGGGGTGTTTTCCAACATTTTTTGAGGGAGGGTTATGGCCAGACCCTTTGGTTCTTATCCTGGGAGTATTATGGCTTAGTCGCATTGTTGACTACCTCATGAAAGGGCTTGAATCCCTGAGGTTGGTGTCCGGGGCTCCCAGGGGTGGGTCACTCGATCACATGACCCCCCACTTTTTTATCATTCCGGTGGAATTTCTCTAAGCACTGAGGCTTATGTCTCTCCTCTAGGTAACCGTCACACCCTCCTGGTCCCTCTGCACTACAGCGCCCTCTCTCCTTGGGCTCCTAGTCATGATGATATCATCCCTGTGCTAAGCCTACATTGCTTAATATGGGGGGGGGCGTTGAGGTATTTTCACTATTGTTGGGGTTAGATGGAACATGACACTCCCCTCCCCCCTGCCCACTCCAACCTTTAGTTTGGGGGTGATTTGCTCATTTTTAGCTATTTTAGTCATTTTTGGGTAAATTATGGGGAAAATGCCCCAAGTTACACACATATTTGATTATTTTATATTATTTTATGTTATAATGTTATGTTGACATGTTTTAATTTTAAATTGACATTTTAAAGCATGTAGGCTTGGATTTATTTTAAAACTGAGTGTGAGATCATATAAATACAATCTCCTCACTCCATTTTTGCACACAACTTATGGGATAAAATTCATTATGTTACTTTTTTACCCTAGAAGGGCCTTATGAAGTGATATGCACCTATTGGAGGAAGATATTTTTGTCTCTTGGATGAAATTTGGATGCACTCTTTGTCTTGCAAATGCTATGTGGATGCTAGAATAGTTGGAATAACTCATGCATAAGTATTTTTCTGTTGAAGGTTTGCTTGTTGAATGGTAGGTACATTTTGCATCTTGAAGGATTGAATGGTAGCCCTAGGTTGCATTCTCTTTCAATAAAGCCATTTATCTACTTTTTTATCTCTTAGCATGGTAGAAATGCTCCCAAGAGGAGGTTCCTACATAGTTTAGCGTTAAAGGTCCAACTTTGGCCTAGTTTAGGCTCTTGAAACCACACCTTGAGGTTGTTTCAAGAAGCCATAATCTAGTGACAAGGAGATTTTCCCTCCAAGAGGAAGGCTAGTCACCTTCCTCTAAGTCTAGGTTTTGGGGTAACATCCATTAAAACCCTAAGTCGGTCAATCTTTTACCTAATTTCACTTGCATTTTCATGTGTAAATTTTCATTTGCATGTGGAAATTTAAGAATTAGGTCTACAATTTTATGACAAAAACCCTAAAAATAAAAATAATTTTTTTCAATTTCTGGCCTCCCTAAAATTTCGGCCCTCCTCCCTATAATTTCAGCCTGCCATTTTAAGCCCTAAAAACCCTAGGGTGAAATTTTAGTAAGCCCTAAAAACATAAAAATATTAAAAATTCCTAAAAAAGCCCTGGTTTGTATTTTTGTACATATTATTTGGGTTAGATTTTTATATTTTTGTAATTAGATCTGATTTTGGTTAATTTTGTACATAATTTTCATACAAAAATTAAATCCTAAAATCCTAGCCTAAAACCCTAGTTGCAAAATCTTTTTTCCCTAGCGGCCTCTTCTCTCTCCATCTCCCTCCACTTTCCCTCTTCCTCCTCCATCCTTTCATTTTTCCTCTCTCTGTTAAGATCCTAGTGGGCGGCCTTCACTAACATCTCGATGTTTTGGTGTAACGGTTCGTATCATCTAATATCAAAGCCTCCACCCAGGTTCAAGTCACAGAGCGAGTGGCAACGCTGGCATTGCAGTGTTCGCCCAGGGCTCGTACGACGCGAAGGGGACACCACCGTACGGGCGCACGTCCAGCCCAGAGTCTGGACTGCGGAGCGTGGTGGGATGTTAAGATCCTAGTGGGCGGCCTTCACTAACATCTCGGGGTTTTGGTGTAACGGTTCGTATCACTCTCCTTTAGGACCTTCGCTCTCCCTTTACCTTTGTTCATTGCCTCTTCTTTTCTCCCTTCCACCCTTTCCTTATCACTTTTTCTCCTTCACTGCTCCATCTTCTCTTCCCTTATCTCCTTCTCCTTTCCTTCCCCTTCTTTCTCCCTAATCCTTCTCATCCCCAGACCAAACTTTATCCTTTACTGCTCTACTTCTGTTTAAATTTGCAGACCTTCAAGATCAAGCAATCATATTTTGTCTTGCCTCCTCACAGCTGCACACATAGACAATAACAACTGTTAAGCATTAGTACAAATAATATGCTATTTTGAAGGCAAGTGTACCATAATAAGTAGGTATGAAATCTGCTCTAACACAGGTATGAAAAATCATTATTACAGTTTGATATATATTGTTTTGTTTATATGACAAGACCACTCAGAATTTAAATTACTCATTGCATGCATCTTTTATGATCTTCATTGCCACAAATTTGACATCAAAGGAAAGATATCCTATTGATGTTAGAGACATAGTGTTTACAAAGTTGAATGTATGAAAGTGAGAGAGTGAGGCTTGTTTGAAAGTGCTTGTGGTGTGTTTATATTCCTATCTGATTATCTTGCAATTGCTACAAGTAATTAATATGTTGCTGCTATATATTCTCAGTTCAATGAGTGAAGGTTAGAGAACAAGTTGATTCAGGATACAGTGACAATTGCTCATACTTCTATTCTATTGTTCTTTTAAGTTATGTGACAATCCTTAGTACTGCACTATCATACTGATGTTGCTAACCATTGTATGCATGCTGCTATAATTCAATTGTTTATAAACTAGTGCATAAAAGGTAGATATCGCAATAAAGTGATATTACACATTCTCTCTTTACAACCTTTCCTTGGTTACTAGTTATTATTGATATTGTTGCTATATTGTGCTAATAACTTTTTATTAGGACCTTAAACAAACATTCTTGGTTACTTTGAAGTGGTGACATATTGAATCTCGTGTAGTGATTGCTTCGTTATATTTATTGGTAGCAGTGACCACACATTTACATCCTTCACATTACACTTTTGTTTTGCTAATCTAGGCTAATGTATTGAAAATTAGACATTGATACAAGATTTTACTTTTGCACTCAATTTGTTATTAATGATTGCACTCCCTAGTTGTTAAGTGATCTATATCTTAATCATTGTTGTGGTTAAGTATCCTTACCCATACATGGACTTGATACACTGGTTGGATACATTTGATACTCCTAGAGTGCATGATTATATAGTATGTCTTCTTCATTCTCATAAACATATTACTTAGCGAACTGGTCACTAACATATTGTCAAGAAGGCATAGCTTGTAAGTGTTTTTGTAGATAGTGATATCACAAGTCAATCTAGCCTTGATCGAACTTGAGCTCGCAGAGGAGCTACCCGCAGCCTAAGATCGGGTTCAAGCAAGCTAAGAGGAGCCGAGAGGATCTAAGAGCCTTCAGAAAGGAGCCGATAGGAAGCTTGATCAGGAATGAGCTTGCTAAAAAGCTACTTGCAGCCTGAGATCGGGTTTGTGGAAGCAAACGTCGATATAACCTATTCGTTCTGTGTGCATGGAGGCACCTCCAGAAGTTTCTCCAGTTTAAGAGTCTACTCATTCCCCCTCCTTCAGGCCCTCCCAATGGCCTTGGGAGAAGGCTCTGCCCCCCCTCCCCCTCCTAAACTTTCTGATTTCTTGAAGTTGATTGCAACACAAGGAAAAAATCCTTTATCAGCCACACAATAGAAATTCGTGAAAAAGATCTCTAAGATCCTCACTGTAGCATTACGCAGCCCTGCAAAAAACTCTCAATCTGTCAGAACGTGCTTTGATATGCCAGTTCACAGGCCTGTGGCCATCCTCGAATACCACCGAGCTATGGGTTCAGAAAAATTGGAGACCATTGATATCAAACGAAGTAAGATCCTACTTTCTAGGAAAGGGCTTCTTCGCTTTTGTCTTTGAAAGAAAACAAGATCATGAATTAATCTTCAAGAATGGCCCATACTTCATGGGGTCGCAAGGGATTTACATGAACAAATGGAATCCCAATTTCGATCCATCCCAGGATATTCCATCCGCGGTCCCAGTTTGTGTGACACTTCCACACCTAACTCTTCATTGCTGGAATCCTGAATCATTAGAAGCTATTGAGAACACCCTTGGGAAATACATCGACAAGGCAAATCGAAAAGATCAATTTGCATGTGCAATAATATGCATTGAAGTAGATCTGGAATGTGGACTCCCAGAAGCTATAAATCTCACGGTAGCATATTGGACCCACATTCAGGAATTGGATTACGAACAAATACCTTTCAAATGCAGGTATTGTCATGAATATGGGCACTTTGCTCGATCTTGCAAAAAGAAACCAGCAGATCCGGAGACAAAAGGGAAAAAAGAGCAATGGACAACAGCACAAAAAAAAACCAACCCCAAATCGGGACCAAAAACCTTACCGAAAGGTCAAAACTCAAGGAAATTTTACTACCAGCACCAAAAATCTCCTAACAACAAAAACATATACAAGGAACTAGAAGTTCCTAAAATTCAAGAAGTACCCGAAACTTCAGAAGAGGGAGAAATCATCGAAGATCAAGAAATTCAGGATACTCATCAAATCAATGAAGATCTGAAGGAACTCCAACCCCAAAGCACACCAAGCCCCAAAATATCTAATTCGAACAAAGGTACGCCATCCCCCTCTTATGCTGAAATCACAAAAACCAAACCATTGATCTCCCCCACATCGCCGGAAGATCTAATAGACAGATCGTCCAAAAAGCTCGGGTGGAAATCAAGCAAATATTTAAGGGAAGAAGAAGCTAAACGCGAAAAGACACAAGGATCCCAAGCAACAATAGACATGGCTTTCAGCAGGAATACAAGAGCCAGACTAGCAGGAAAGAAAATGGGGGACTCGGCAGGAGGAGGTCTTTCCTCTACCCACAACAATAGATAATGAAGCTGGTCTCTTGGAATTGCAGAGGACTAGGCACCCCCAGCAAATTAGAAGCTATTAAAGACCTCCAAAAAATAGAGATTCCAAAGATCCTCTTTCTCCAAGAGACTAAGCTCGATGAAAACACCATCTTAAACATTGGTAAGGAAAAATGGAAAAACAATACAGGTATGGCGGTCAACGATAGAGGAGCATCCGACAACTTAGCAACCCTCTGGTCTTCTAACAATTTTCACCTATGCAGCTCCTTCGCCACTCGACACTGGATCTTCATGGAACTCACTCACATTCAAAGCAACATCCACATTGCACTCTTCAATCTGTATGTCCCTAATCTTTACTCAAAAAAAAAAAAAAAAATTCTGGAAACTTTTGGAAGCATACACTCCACAAAATATCATCCTTGTAGGTGACTTGAACATAACCCTCTCCATGGCTGAAAAAAGGGAGGCCTCACCGAAAAAGATATTTTCAAATCCCAAGTTGAAGCCCTCATCCAGTATTGGTACTTGCTCGATATCAAACCCAAGAAAAGGAAATATACCTGGTCCAATAAGCGGTTGGGAAAAGAAAACATCATGGCCAGTCTTGACAAATTTCTTATCCAAAGCAACCTGCTGACAGAAGGGCGCACCATCATATCAAGAATCATAGCAAACTCAGCTTCGGATCAAAAACCAATCCTCCTCCATTTTCAGAAAGATGAATACCTTGGCCCGATAATGTTTAGATTCATCCCTCAATGGCTTGATCACACTGATTTCTAGGACGTTTTAAATAACAGCTGGAGAACTCCCATAATTGGCTCTCCCAGATTCGTATGGGAGCAGAAACTTAACGCCACCAAGAAAGCGTTAAAGCGATGGGCCAAAAATAATTGTCCCCCACCCTCTGAGCAAAGGAAAAAATCCATTGATGATCTAGAATACTATCAAAACGCAATGGAAGAACACCCAGCTGACAACGACGCTTTACAGGAAGAAGTCAAGCATCAAGTCAATGTTTACCATGCTCTCTGGAAAGAGGAAGAGTACTGGAGATTAAAATATCGTAGCACTTGTGATGCAGGAGCATTGATGTTGAGTCAGCAATGTGACTACATGGCCACATGTTGTGACTAGCGAGGATGAACTGTTATGATGTGGACAGTCTGAGCTGTTTCGTGATGACCTGTTTTCTATTATCCTTTGAATTCATGCATGCTTAAATTGATGCGTTGTCTATTTTTGGTATGATAGGATTAGCGACGAGCTGATACTCCCTGCATGGAGATCAGACCAGTTTAGGAAGTCGGCTAAGTGATGATGCAAACCCGCCGTTGTGGAGTATGTTAAGTTGTTAGGTTGTTTGAGTGACTTGGAATTCTGTTAGAGAGCCGAGTGCATAAGTAGGGAAGAATAGAATGAGCTAGGGGTTGATTAGTTGATGATTTGGTTAGTGACGCAGGGTTGGTTGGTCAACTCTATATTTTTGGGGTCGTTCTATCAGGAATACAATTGATATATGTCTGTAAGTAAAGATATAAGAACAGTGTGTTGTAGATATCCTTCTGTGTAATTGAATCAAGAATGCTTTGAGTTTCTGTCAGATTGAGTTGTGTGTGTTGTTGACTTGATTTCTGTGTGAAAGAATCTCTGTATTGCGTTCATTTGATTTCAGTATGCAGAAAATAACCCCAATGTGTTTGTAGACTAATCACCGGTGAATTGTTAAGTAGGATTCTTGTTTGTGTTTGATTTTCCCAAGCACTCAGATTAGGATCGCAGCGGTGTTGATCGTTCCATGATCAATCGACCGAGGATTCATGAAGAAACCAAGATTGGTTTAGAAGCGTTGAATGGCTCATATTGAAGCTAAACAGGAGATCGACGACGGGGAAAGATCGCCCGAAGCGAAGTTGCGTGGAAATTATCATTCCTGCAAGCCGAAGTGAAGGATTCCACCTTGATTCCAGATCAACGGCTAAGATCACACCCACAAAGATCAACGGTGGAGACAGCGCCCGCAAAAGAGAAGCAGCGCAGTGATTAACGGCGAAGCGCTGTGGAAATAACATTTCGGGAAGGTTTTTCGGGAGGGCTCTTGGAGTCAGCCAGTGAACACCCCAAAACCCGAAACCCGCAAGTGGCGGAAAAGATATTGCGGAAAGAAGCGTTCGGGAAGAAGTTGCGGAAATATTTTTCGGAGGACACAAGAAACGCGCCCGAAACCCGAAACCCGAAACCCGCAAAGCTGTGGAAAGACTGTTTCGGAGCAGGCAATTGCGGAAAGGACACTGCAGTTGCGGAAAATGGGTAATCCCGCAAGGGAGTTTCGGAAGGTCATTTTCAAAGGGTGGAAACCCTAGAAGGTTGTGGAAAGCTGACATTGAAGGTCAAGCCTATGTGACAGAATGACTAGGCTAGTTTCTTGCCGAGTCAAGGAATGATTAAAGTGAATCACCCCAGATCCTGGAAGGTTGAGGGTTGATTTGGCTGAGGTCGACCCCGGCCCCATCAGATTGGTATCAGAGCGAGAAGTAGAATCCAGTTACAGAGGAGCGTGGATTGTTTGTGTGACAGAGCAAGGAAATGGCTACACACATGAGAGGCGCAAGAATGCGTGGCAGAGGAAGATTGGCGACGAATGCCGAAGTCCTAGAGGAAATGAGAGAAATGTGAGCACGTATGCAAGCTATGGAGATGGGTCAGCGTAGAGGTTCGGAAGCTAGGGATATAAGTGATCCTGAAGAAGAAGAACAAGAGGAAGCAACACCTGTGAGTGAAACACCAGAGTTGAGATACTTTCAATCAATTCTTGGAGCAACTTCGAGGCCGAAACCTGAGTTGCCTTCCTATGAAGGAAATCTTACTGCAGAGCATCTCATTGATTGGATTAATGAGCTGGATAAATACTTTGAGTATGATGAAGTTGAAGAGAACAAGAAAGTCAAATTTGCAGTGACTAGATTGAAAGGACATGCATCTTTATGGTGGGATAGTGTACAGGCTGAAAGAAAAAGGAAGAACAAACGGTTATAAAGAACTGGGATAGGATGGTAGTTAGGCTACGAGCAAAGTTCTTACCCAAGGATTACCAGTTGACATTGTATAGACAGATGGAGAACCTTAGGCAAAGATTATTAATTGTAAGAGAATATACCTAAGAGTTTTACAAAGTAAACCTAAGGGCAGGCTATGTAGAGGAGTCAGCAGAAAAGACTGCTAGATATGTCAATGGTCTTAGAATGGAAATTCAGGATGAGATCAGTATGATATCACCTAGAATGATGGATGAGGCATACCAATGTGCCTTGAGAGCCAAAGAGAAGTTGTTGAGAAAACAGAGCTTCAAGAGAGGCCGAGGTTCAACCCAAGGGAGGAAGAAAACAGCTGGAAGAGGAAGGTTTGCAGCCCAGAGAGAAGAACCCAGTAATTCACACCAGCATGAGAACCGAGATAGAGGAAGTAACTCCAGAGATAAAGGACCTTACCATAGAGGTAGAGGTAGAGGAAGAGGCAGAGAGAATGTCTATAGATGTTACAAGTGTAACAAGTTGGGACACAGATCTTTTGAATGCCCAGAGAGGGAAGACGTAGGACAAAGAGGAGCCTATGTAGCTCAAAAAGAGCAGCAACAGGAACAGGCAACAATAGATGAGAACATGCCAGAAAAGGGAGAGTCTCTAGTGATGAACAAGACCTTGCTGAAACCTGAAAAGGAGGAAGTGGAACCTATCCAAAGGAAGGCTTTATTCAAAACTATGTGTAAAGCAAAAGGAAAGTGTTATAAGATGGTGATTGATAGTGGGAGCACTGACAACCTTGTTTCCACAGAGATGGTGGACAAATTGAGTTTGAAGAGGACCAAGCACCCTGTTCCATACAAAGTATCATGGTTGCATAAAGGACATCAAATTCTAGTAAGTGAACAATGTGAAGTTGAATTTCAAATAGGAACGTATAAAGATAAGATTGTATGTGATGTTATGCCCATGGATGTTTGTCATATTCTTCTAGGGAGACCTTGGCAATTTGATAAAAAGGTAGCACATGATGGTAGGAGTAATTGTCATACTTTTATCCAAGATGGGGTAAAACATATTCTTCATCCTTTACAAGGAGAGAGTTCAACAGAGTAGCAGGTATCTAAAGTGTCGATGTTGACAGGAAAAGAGTATTTGCAACAGATTGATGAGAAGGAACTGAGCTATGCTATGATATGTAAGCCCAGAGTGGTAGTGATGAAGACTAACATTACAGATCTACCTGAGGAGATTCAGGAGATGCTGGGAGAATTTAGTGACATTGTGGTAGATGATTTTCCCAATGAGTTACCACCGAAGAGGGATATAAGTCACCACATTGATTTATCCCGGGAGCAAGCTTACCAAACAAGGCAGCACACAGACTGACACCTCAAGAGAATGAAGAAGTCAGGAGACAAGTACAAGGGTTGGTAGACAAGGGATTGGTTCAAAAGAGTCCGAGTCCATGTGCAGTACCAGCAGTACTAACACCAAAGAAAGATGGTGAGTGGAGGATGTGTACTGACTCCAGAGAAATTAACAAGATTACCATCAGATACAGATTTCCATTACCAAGGATGGATGACATGATGGATTGCCTTAGTGGGGCAACGTGCCTTTCAAAACTGGACTTGAAGAGTGGATATCATCATATTAGAATTCGAGAAGGGGATGAGTGGAAGACAACCTTCAAGACAAATGAGGGATTGTATGAGTGGTTGGTGATGCCATTTGGATTGTCCAATGCACAAGCACATTCATGAGGTTGATGAATGAAGTCTTAAGGGATTTCATAGGTAAGTTTGTGATAGTTTACCTTGATGACATTCTGATTTTCACTCAATCAGAAGAAGAGCATTTGAAGCATCTGAGATATGTCTTGGAAAGACTGCAACAGGAAAAGTTGCTAGTGAATGTGAAGAAGTGTACATTCCTGAAGTCAGAGCTAGTATACTTGGGTTTTGTTATCTCAAGTTATGGATTGAAAATGGATCCAGAGAAAGTGCAGGCAATCATTGATCGGCCTTCACCATAGAGTATTTTTTAGGTAAGAAGTTTCCATGGATTAGCAAGTTTTTATAGGAAGTTTATAAAGAATTTCAGTGGTATTCGTGCACCTATCATTGAAACCATCAGGAAATATCAGCAACCATTCCAATGGACAGCAGAGGCTGAAAGGAGCTTTCAGTTCTTGAAGAAGAAGATTACTGAACAACTAGTATTGAAATTACCAGATTTCAAACACCCTTTCCAAGTGAAGTGTGATGCCCGTGGAGTAGCGATTGGAGCTGTACTCAGTTAGGAAGACAGACCTGTAGCATATTTCAGTGAAAAGATTAATGAGGCTAAACATAAGTATTCCTCTTATGATAAGGAGTTTCATGCTATTGTTCAATCATTAAAACATTGGAGACATTATCTGATGCCTAGTGAGTTTGTTTTATTTTCAGATAATCATGCATTGCAGTATATCATGCAGCAACCTAAGTTGAACCAGAAACATGTCAAGTGGGTTGAGTTCATGCAAAACTTTACCTTTGTGATAAAGCACATAAGTGGGAAGTCAAATCGAGTAGCTGATGCTTTAAGCAGAAGGCAGTTGATGGTGTAAGAGAATCAGATCCAAGTTTTAGGATTTGAACATTTAAGAGATTTGTATGAGACTGACATTGATTTTCAAAATGCATATAGAGCTTGTAGAAATCATGTAGAAACCGACAGAGAGACATAGATTGAGTATATGTTACAAGATGGTTTACTCTTTAAATGTTACAAGATGGTTTACTCTTTAAAAACAGTAAGCTATGTATTCCCAAATGTTCCATGAGAGAGAACTTAATACAGGAAAAGCACAATGGAGGAATGGCAGGACACTTTGGAAGTGATAAAACTTTTGGTCAGTTAAGTCATTTTTACTTTTGGCCAAAGATGAGATCTGAAGTTGAGAAGTTTGTGAGCAGATGTAGGGTATGTCAGCATGCCAAAGGAAGAAACCAGAACACAGGTTTATATACGCCATTACCTATTCCAACTAGGCCTTGGGATTATGTGAGTATGGATTTTATTTTGGGTTTACCAAAAACTCAGAAGGGATATGATTCTATTTTTGTGGTGGTGGATAGATTCACTAAGATGGCACATTTTGTTCTATGTTTTAAGACTAGTGATGCCACACACATTGCTAACTTGTTTTTTGATGAAGTTGTGAAGCTACATGGTCTACCTAAGAGTATTGTGTCTGACATGGATGTGAAGTTCACAGGTCATTTATGGAGAACCTTGTGGAAGAAATTGGGTACTAAGTTGAACTTCAGTTCAAAATATCATCCACAGTCTAATAGGCAAACTGAAGTAGTAAACAGGAGTCTAGGTAACATGTTAAGGAGTCTGATTGGAGAAAGTCCCAAGTAGTGGGATAAAGTATTGAGCCAAGCTTAGTTTGCATATAATGATTCACCAAACAGGAGTACAAGGATGAGTCCATTTCAAATTTTGTATGGAATGCATCCAAGAGGAGCATGTGAACTTTGAGATTTAGGTCAATTGGAGAAAAAGAGTGCGGATGGAGAAGATTTTGCAGCAAGGATCAGTGAAATGCAAGAGCAAGTGAAGGCAAGATTGCAGCAGAGTAACAGTGGGTACAAGGCCAGAGCAGATGTCAAAAGAAGAGAGAAAAACTATGAAGTGGGAGACTTAGTCTTAGCACATCTGAGGAAAGAGAGGTTTCCAAAAGGAGAGTACAACAAGCTAAAGATGAAGAAGATTGGACCTTGCAGGATACTTAGGAAATTTTCAGCAAATGCCTATGAACTGGAAATGCCAGCAGGAATTGGCATATCACCTATTTTTAATGTTGCAGACCTGTATGCTTATGTGACAGACGATGCAGGATAAGTGCCAGAGGAGGAATATCTTCAATGGCTGAAATAGATGCCTATGACCCAGCCTTCAGAAGCTGAGTATATCTTGGAGACTAGAGTTACAAGAAGTACCAGACGGGGGACTACATGGAGGACCTGATCAAGTGGAAAGGACACCCTGTGGAAGATTCTACATGGATGGATGCTAAAGAGTTGGAAACCAAGGGTTTCTCAGTAACAGACTTGCTGAACAGGGGTTCAGTTATTTTAACCTTGGGACTCTGATGCAGGAGCATCGATGTTGAGTTAGCAATGTGACTACATGGCCACATGTTGTGACTAGCGAGGATGAACTGTTCTGATTTGGACAGTCTGAGCTGTTTCGTGATGACCTGTTTTATGTTATCCTTTGAATTCACGCATGTTGTAAATTGATGCGTTGTCTATTTTTGGTATGATAGGATTGGCGGCGAAATGATACTTCCTGCGTGGAGATCAGGCCAGTTTAGGAAGTCGGCTAACTGATGATGTAGACCCGCCATTGTGGATTCTGTTAAGTTATTAGGTTGTTTGAGTGACTTGGAATTCTGTTAGAGAGCCGAGTGCATAAGTAGGGCAGAATAGAATGAGCTAGGGGTTGATTAGTTGATGAGTTGGTTAGTGACGAAGGGTTGGTTGGTTAGCTCTGTATTTTTGGGTCGTTCTATTAGGAATACAATTGATATATGTCTATAAGTAAAGATATAAGAACGGTGTGTTGTAGATATCCTTCTGTGTAATTGAATCAAGAATGCTTTGAGTTTCTATCAGGTCGAGTTGTGTGCGTTGTTGACTTGATTTCTATGTGAAAGAATCTCTATATTGCGTTGATTTGATTCCAGTATGTAGAAAATAACCCCAATGTGTTTGGAGACTAATCACCCGTGAATTGTTAAGTAGGATTCTTGTTTGTGTTTGATTTTCCCAAGCACTCAGACGAGGATCGCAGCGGTGTTGATCGTTCCATGATCAATCGACCGAGGATTCATGAAGAAACTAAGTAGATTGGTTTAGCAGCATCGAACGGCTCAGATTGAAGCTGAACAGGAGATCGACGACGAGGAAAGATCGCCCGAAGCTAAGTTGCGCGGAAATTATCATTCCCGCAAGCCGAAGTGAAGGATCCCGCCTTGATTCCAGATCAACGGCTGAGATCACGCCCGCAAAAGAGAAGTGGCGCAGTGGTTAACAACGAAGCGTTGCGGAAATAACATTTCGGGAAGGTTTTTCGAGAGGGCTCTTGGAGTCAGTCAGTGAACACCCTGAAACCCGCAAGTGGCGGAAAAGATATTGTGGAAAGAAGCGTTCGGGAATAAGTTGCAAAAATATTTTCCGGAGGACACAAGAAGCACGCCCGAAACCCAAAACCCGCAAAGCTGCAGAAAGACTATTTCAGAGCAGGCAATTGCGGAAAGGACGTTGCAGTTGTGGAAAACAGGTAATCCTGCAAGGGAGTTTCAGAAGGTCATTTCCGAAGGGTGGAAACCCCAGAATGTTGCGGAAAGCTTACATTGAACGTCAAGCCTACGTGACAGAAGGAATAGGCCAGTTTTCGGCCGAGTCAGGGACTGATTAAAGTGAATCACCCCAGATCATGGAAGGTTGAGGGTTGAGTTGGCTGAGGTTGACCCCGGCCCCATCAACTTGGCTAAAAGTCGGTGATAGGAACACTACTTATTTCCATAAGCAGACTAAAGTGAGGCAATCCATTAATTACATCTTAGAGATCAAGCTAGACAATGGTTCCACTGCCAAAAGCAATAACAACATCGATATCGTTGCGTTTAACCATTTCTCAAGTCTCTTCATGGAGGAAGACAACGATGAAGAAGACGGACAACACATACCACTTGAGCACATTCCAAATAGCATCACATCTAATGACAACAATGATATGCACAAGCCTTTCTCTGAAAAGGAAATCATCAGTGCCATTTGGTCCTTCGATTCAGATAAGGCACCAAGACCCGACGGGTTCTCCATCCATTTCTACAAATCATGTTGGAATTACATAAGGACTGATTATGTGAGAATGATAAGAGCTTTCCACACAAAAGCGAATATCGTAGGCTGCACCAAATCGACATTCCTCGCCCTAATTCCAAAATATAATCTCCAAGATGTTGGCTAATGTATTGAAGCCATTCCTAGCCAAAATCATTTCTAACAACCAAGGAGGCTTCTTAAAAGGAAGACAAATTCTCGACAACGTCATCCTAGTTCAAGAAGCCATTCACTCCAGCAAATCCGCAAAGAAAAGGTATGTTAATCAAACTCGATATGGCCAATGCTTTTGACTGGGTCAAGCATTCTTTCCTCCTCAAAATCATGGAAAATTTTGGATTTGGGAATTTTTTTCATTAATTGGATCTCCGTCTGCATAAGAAGTCCTTGGATCGTCCCCTTAGTAAATGGTCGCCCAACCAATTTCTTCCAAGCATCGCGTGGAATTTGACAAGGCTTCCCCCTTTCTTCCTTCTTATATATCATTCTGGCTGACTCACTCAGTCGAAAGTTGAACCATGATCTCAGAATCGGATCCCTACCTGGCCTTAATTTAGCAATGAACTCAATTCCCCTTAACCACACCCTCTTCTCCAACGACTCCCTCTTACTAGGAGGGGGATCCTCCAAGATTGCTCGAAAATTTAAGCAGAATCTGAGATGGTATTGCAAAGCCATTGGAGGCAAGATCAATCTCCACAAGAGCGTTGTTTACGGATGGAATCTAAACAACACCTCCACTGTCAACATCGCCCAGATACTCGAAATCCAAGTCCACACGCAATGGAACAACTTCAAGTACCTTGGTCTCCCTATTTCCCAAGGAATCTCAAAATATGGAAATTGGGAAGACATAATTAGCAAAATCAAATCCAAAATCAAGAATTGGGGAGGCTTTTGGCTCAATAAAGCTAGAAAACTAATCCTACTGAAGGCGGTTCTCGCGGCCCTCCCAATCTACCAATCCTCTCTTCTACTAGCTCCCAAAGGATTCACTGAACACATTAGCAAGATTTTAAGAGAGTTTCTCTGGACTGGAGAGAAAAACAATGAGAAAATAATGCATTTGATAAACTGGAATATCATAAAGCTTCAAAAGCGTTCTGACGGCCTCAACATTCGAGACCCCTCCCAAACTAATATGGCAATGGGAGGCAAAATACTTTGGAATATTTTTCATAACAACCAACATCAGGTCAGCCGGTTACTAATGAAGAAATATCTAGCAGGCAACTCTCTCAGATTCCTCGACAACAAACCAACTTCTGAAGGTTCATCAATATGGAATCTTTGTAAATTCGCTTGGAAAATTTTCTCTAATGAGCTCCATTGGGTTCCCAGAACTGGGAAAGACATCAATATCTTCTCTAACGGAATCATGAGAAACAAGCCTCTCAAGGACAAACAAGAGCTCCAAGAAATCACTTGTTGGCTAGCTCAACATGGAACAAATACCCTGTACGATCCCAGTGAGTGGAGCCCCACCAGCACTTGGTTGAGTTGGAAAAATCTCACAATCCCTGTAGCTCTAGAACCTTCCAGGAATCTCCTCATTGAAAGCTTAATTGGTTGTGACCCTACCCACTCTCACAACAAGGATGAACGCAGCTGGGGTACAAGAGGAAAATACATAGTCGCCTTGGGTTTCATCACTCTCTAGTGCCACGACTCCTCACGAAAAAATCTCTGGTATATGTTTTGGAATCCATTTGGACTTCCAAAAATTAAAATTTTCACTTGGACTCTCGCCCATCGAAAAGTCCTAACTGGGGACAATCTCATTAGGAGAGAAATTATTGGACCACATTGGTGCCCCCTCTGCCACAAAAATTCTGAATCCTTAGACCATCTCTTCCTTAATTGCCAGTTTGCCAAATCCGTTTGTAATCTCATGCTCCATGATCTTAACATCACCTTACCCTCTTTCAACACTACCACTTGTCTTCTCAACGATTGGAAATCCTCCTACCCCTCATCCCTCTCGAAAAAGAAGCTTTGGCTCCAAATTTGGATCACCATCCCCAAATTTACTTGCTGGAAGATTTGGATTGCCAGAAATAAAGCAATCTTCCAGGGTTCCCACCTCACCCCCCTTCAAGTCGTTGGACAAGCCAAAGGCCTGCTTTTGGAGTGCTTGAAATTCTCCAGCCACTCTTCAGACATAAATCTCAACACTAATGAACTACTTTGGATCGACACTCCTCTCTCCAATCCCACATTTGGTATAATCCCTCGAATCCATAAGCCCCCCCCTTGGCAGATCAAACTCTCCAGCACTGATTTTATAGAATGGAGAAACAAGCAGAATATTGACAGTCTGCACTTCGATGGTGCCTCCAAAAAGAATCCTGGAGCAATAGGGGAAGGAGGAGTCTTGCTTCTCGCTGGAGGAATGCCGAGAACCAAATACAGATGGGGAATTGGAACTCGTTCCAACAACCTAGAAGAAGCATTGGCACTTTTAAAAGGATACCAAATTGCCAAAAATCATGGGATTGGGACACTACAAGTATTTGGAGACTCTCTTGTAATTATCAAACCCTTTAACACGAAGATTGTCTATAACAACTTGGCAATTGAAAGAATCATGCATTGGATCCAACACATCACGAGCACTTTTGATTATTTCAGGACTTATCACATCAAGAGAATTTTAAACAAGTTTTACGCTAGGGAAAATTGAATTATCAAGTGAGGAAACGAAATATCACCACATCCCCTGACCCAGAACAAGTGCCAAAAGCTATCACCTTCAATATCACGCACGCCGATGACTGTTGATCACTGAGCTTAGCTTAAGATTGAACTCTGAATTTTGCATTATCTCATAAACCTTTGATTTTTTGCTTCAACGCCTCTGAAGTAACACAAGATTTTGTCTTACATCTCAATATGGATTCTACCAACTAATGGTAATTTCGCAGAAGCAACATCAATGCACAAGCTCCAGTGATATCAATTACGCAATCAACAAAATAACAAGTATGCTGCTATCGACAGGTTCCTCGTTTCGCTTTTTATCACAAGGCTCAAGTGATGGAACTAAATGAGCTATCAACATCGGATATCAACATGACAACCACCATTGAAAGCACCAAGATATTTTTTCGTTTCTCAGTTACTTTCTCAAACATGATGCGGCCAGCAGAACTTTCTGAAGAACTTCATTCAATTAGATATTGATCCACATAACGATCTCAATCCTAGCATAATATTGATCATGACAATTGTATCTATATGATTCTGGTTTTCAGCCACGACACATTCTTTTATTTAACTAATACTTACCCATTTTTGTTATAAAAAAAAGTGTTTATGTATATCACTAAAGGGGTCTCCCCTTGGAGGTTCCGACTCTCCAAAGAAGTTGGAGAAGTGGCTAAGGTGACAATGGTCACTTTCTCTTGCATTTTTTCATTGGATACTAGCCCTGCTAGTTCATCCGATAACATGCAGCATACATAACTCTTTGAGAAGATCATCGTCTTCATGGAAACCAGATAAAAGCATAAAATCTTGTGCAAAGAAGAACGCCCTATAGAAAGAATTACGAATGTAAAACATATAAACAATTCATGGTTAATAAGAAAACTGGCCTGTAGCATGCTTTTGCCTTAGTCCTATGTAGAACTCATCATTTAGCAACATTTCATTGTTATTCCCCACATCAATTGTTATTGGAAGACACTGTCATCGGGAGAAATGTGAAATTATCAATATCATATGGTTATTTATATAGTAAAATATCAATACATGACTATGGCCTTCTTGTTGCGGATAGGGACAAGGACACATGATGAAATTTTCTCTGCAGGGACAAAGATCTATCTTGCCATTGTTTATCAAAGCTTTTCACTTTCATTACAGTTCTCATTTTGCTTAAAAATTAAATTGTCACCAGAACTCTTTTATCTTCAATTGAATGTAAAATGCTACTAGATCTCAAATGTAGATGCTCTACAATTGATGCATTCATTATGTGTTTAGAATATGTTGATTGTTTTCTTTAGAGTTTATATCTAGGGTTGATTTACAATCTTTTTACTGAAGTGATATTTTGTTTTATGTGGGAACGTATGATCCACTAGATCCAAACAACAACATAACAATAAAATGGGATATCGTGTCTTAGACCCAATATGGTTATCTGGTTAGTACCCACCCACACCACAAAGGACACTCACACTCTTCCCTTGTAGAGATCCTTTATAGGCTATGTTTTGTTTTGTAGTAGTTGCAAAAAGTTAAGGATACACAGTGGTGGTGATGAGTATCCAGATTTCATACTTGCATCCATTGTACTCTTTGAAAGAAAATGTATTTGCCAACGGATTTATACTAAAAAAAATTTGTCAGTCAATTGTTTTTTTTACTCTTTTTTTCTTTCTATTTGCGTTGTTTACATTTATATAGGACACCCAAATGTGTGTTTGCTTGTATTTTTCTTATATTCCCACTATGGTACCCAAGTTGTATTCAATTTCCCAAAAGAGAAGTTGTTGTCCTAGATGGTAGGGTTGTAGCCTGTACAAACTGGTTCAAATTTTTAAAGACAGGCCTTGCATATCAATAGTTTAATTCTCCTATTGTCTATACATTCAGATAAAGGTCATGGCCTTGTATATTAACAATTGGAAATCTCCACCTTACACCCACAAAGACACCTAATTATTCCTTGAAATTTATATTTAGGGAGCATTCTCATCAAGGCCATGCCTCTTTGGGATTAATTACCCGCATCTTACACGTACACCATCCTTACTTACTTACGCTTTCAATTTTTTCCATTAGTGAGTTTCCCATAAGGGGAAAAAGTTTGGCAAATGGAGAGATGACAATAGAGAATACACAATACAATTTGCTTGCAATCATATGTACTATTGGTCTAAAAAACTTCCATTTTTACCATTGCAGGTTGTTGTGACTATAAACAATTTTTAGTAGTACAGACACATACAGAGTCTTGGATGGACTTTGGGGTGGACTTGGACAAACAAGGAGGTGATTTGGTCAATGGTTAGTGCTTAGAAAACAAAGCAAGGGGATTGTTCCAAGTACAAGGAGGTATCCCTGAATAGGAATATGCGTTCAAAATTGATTAGGAATATGCCCATATTTGATATAGGGTTAATATCATGTTGTTTTAGGACTACTCTAGGGATTATTTATTCCCATAACCTATAATATGATGCCCAGAACCTTCAGACCAGAGAATTGGAGAGCTTAGGGGGTTGTAATGTGCCCATGGGACCACCCAAAAATGTTTTTTTATGAATATACTTCCTAAAAAGTGCCCAAATTTTGTTTTTTCGAGGCTGTAAGAAGGTTGAATACCATGATAGGTGTCGTTTTTATCCACCAAAATCTACCCAGGACTCACAATTTGTGAATTCGTGGCTGTTCTTTTATGCTTATTACTGCCCAAATTTGTTTTATGTTTTCACTTTGATTTTGTAGGTGATGAGCTTCTCTTAGATTCATTTCCTTACAAGGAACTTTACAATGGAGTTTGTTGGGAAGTTGAAGAAAATGTTAGTTTTATTCTCTCTTTGTTTTGAAGTCCTTCATAGCAACATGCTCTGTGGGTTTGAACTGCATAGTATGGACTTTTTTCAACTTTAGAGATGAACTCATGTGCATCTATTCTACCATATTTGTCAGTGGATTCATGCCTAGCCTCACGTGTTCTTTTTAATATTTCCACATTGAATTATACAGCTATGTTGTGCCTAGGCCTAAGTTCTAACTTTGTTGAGGTTGTTTAAAAGTGTTATCCAAGGAGCAATTGATGTTGGCGTTGGTGCCAACCCTTTGGTTAAGGGAGGGAAGGATGAAGGTTTAGAAGATCAAGCTAACAAGGTAGTTGATATTGTCGATAGCTTCAGGCTTCTATTTGGTTGCCGAGGTAGTGGGTTGCAAGAGAATGGTAACACATATTTGTTCACTAATGTTGGCTTATATATATATTTTTACCTTTTGCTTCCTCAATTGTGCATTTGGTGTTTCTTATTCGAAATATATTTTTCTTTATAGGAACAACCTTCTTTTGACAAGAAGAAATTTTTGGCATTTATTAAGCAATACATAAAAAATCTTGCTACTAGATTGCCAGAGGAATGACACGATGAATTTAAGAAAAATATGGAAGGAACTGCCAAAATGCTCGTTTCTAAGTTGAGTGACCTCAAATTGTAAGTACTGGTTGAACTTGGCTTCTCGGTAATTTATGGCCATTTTTTGTATCTTATAGTTATATCTAATACACTTTATAGGAAAGACATTTTGAGAGCAAGTGTTCTTTTTTAATTTAGTGACAATAGGGTTTTGACATAGACCAAATGTTGCTCCCCACAACGGGTTCTATGAGCCAAGGACGAGCACCACATCGGACAGATACGTGGCATAAAAGGATGGATTAATGGGTTGGCAGGTGGCCGCCTCCATGCAGTTGGAAATCATGCTTCGATGAGGTTCATTTCAAACAATTGTAAATGAACATACTCGCCCATAATTACTCTCTGGTATGTCATGCAAGACCCTGAGATCTCCCTTGTGCGAGCGGTTATGACGATTCATGTAGAGCTCTTGCCATGAAAGCATGGTACTTTGGAGAATGGATAGGCCACCAACCATGGAAATTTGGCACCAAAACCTCGGCTCGGTTTGTATTTTGTGTCGCGACAAGTTGGGACATCCCAAGAGTACGATTATCCCTGTACTAGTGCCCCTAGATTTCATCCTCTGCAAAAGTGGGAAGGTGGTCGGGTTTTGGAAAGTTGAGAACACCAACATGGTGCGCACCAAGACGTTGAGGTGGAAGATGACCACCGGGCCCAAATGCTCCCACATGGCGCGAGCTCAGCAGAAATTGGACAACGCGAGAGGATACTTCGAAACCATGGTCAACCCCTCTACAAATGTTTACATTGAAGGCCTGGAGAGAAGGGTGAGAGGTAAACAAAGGTGCCTGGATGCTGATAAGCTGGAAGATTATTTAAGGGGGCTCGTGGAAGAAACAAGCACATCAAGAACCAGAGAGATGCAACATACCAAAATGTTGTGCATCTTCTGGTGTATGAAGTCGATGTTAAGCATAGCAATGGAGGAGTGCCTGAAGGGAAAATCCAAAGAGGATGCAAGGGGTCAGCATGTGGAAGCTCGTTTGGCTCGTTCGCAACCAGGTGATCTACGACGCACACATCAATTCCAAAATGGACGCTTTGGCTCAGGAACTTACAGTAAAGAGGTTCGGCAAGCCTCCACACGCCAGCCATGAGTAACCACAACTGAGGTACAGGCACTACCCTTAGGCAGTAAATCGAGCCATCAAAATGGAGAATTTAGGTTTCGCTCCCTCTCTCATTGTTATCTCTGATGAAGAATATGTTTAAATTCTGGAATAGGGTGTTCAAAGCCAGTCTCCCCTATCACATTTTTGGCCATAACCCCCGACCTGTGGGGGATATTCAGACATGCCAACAATATTTTTCCTCCAGGCTTCTAGCTCAAACTTTTTTGTTTCTAGGCTTTTTGTTTATGGTTCCTTTATTAAACTCTGCATGGTTCGGTGCTTTTTCTTTGACATCTGGACTCACCCTACAAACTAAATTTCAGATTCTGCTATGTACAATGATTTTTGCTAATGTAATGTAATACCGAATCTTAAAAAAAAAAAAAGACATATACCAAACCTTGCATTTGTTTACATTATCTTATAATTAGATCCATATTCAAGAAGAGCTCTTGCAAGTTAGTCAAGCTTTAATATCCTAAAAAAAATTTATGACTATCTCCCTTTCATTTGTAAACAAATTACAACACAATTTAATAATAAAAATTCAAGTCTCTTTTATTGAAGTTCATTGTGTGCCCTTCATGCATGGAATACATTTTCAACTAAGTATGTTCATATCGTTATCATTATAGACATAATGTTCATATTTGCCTAGCACTTTCGTTTAAAGGATTGAAAGGAGAATATGTATACTTACCTAATACTTTTTGTTTGTTGTTTCCATCGGCGTTCCTTTGAACCTTATGGGGCAATTGCCAGTATATTATTATGTTTTGTGTAACAGAACATATAGTGATCGCGCATTTGTATTACTTCATATGTACATAAATTCAATTTTCATGTTACCAAATTCAATTATTTATTATTTATTTTCAATTTGATGGTTTACAAATATTATTTCATTTTCGCAATATCCACCCCTAGAGTGGGTGGTGTGCTGATGTCATCAATATTTTATTGTCGATACTTTATACTTCGACTCGCAAGCACTGGTTGGGATTTGATTGCATTACACTCTGGGCATTGCCAATCGTGTACTATGCACGGACAAAACAACCACCGGAAGTGAAGTGGCATTAGTTTAAGCGCTTGTAAGGCGTGAGAGCCTACACAAATCTGGCCACATTCTTTGTAATCCGAGGCTCGAATTCTAATATTGGGAAGAAGGTAAGCTGGGAAGTGAAGAATGGGAAATTTGCAAATAGGGGCGAGTATCTTCAATGATGACATGCCTTCTTTTGGTGTAGTATAAGCGCTAACCAAAACGCCCCCAACCTACCAAAATCCGGCAGAGAAATTGTTGTTAAAATTGCAATTTCAGCGATCTGGGTCGTTTTAAAATGGGGCATTGAGTCTATGAATAACAATTACGATTGTTGAAATTGCAAAATTACCGAAAAAGTAATTTCCAGCAACAATTTTGACTGGTTTTTAACAAATTTCCGCTGGAAAAGCGGGGTGTTTTAGCTAGCTTTTATCCTACTCGCCTTCTTTTCTTTCTCCAATCAAATTCCTTCCTTCTCTTATTTAAGCAATGAGATATTATCCATCCCCCACCCGAATTTGATTTCAAGCTATTTTATTGAGAATGAAAAAGAGATAAATCAAAGTGGAACCATTCGAATTAGTCGCCGATAAATCAGGTATATGCTTAATAGTTCTTTTATTGAGAACCAAATTTTGAATGAAGAGATTGATAAATCAGGTATATGCTTAGTATTTCTTTTATTGAGAACCAAAATTTGGATGAAGATATTAATGACATGCCATATATAGGTTTCTAAAATGAAGAAGCGTAGGTTTCGTTTGGTGTAGACATAGACTTTAAAAGAGGACATGCCATATATAGGTTTCGTTTGGTGTAGACATAGACTTTAAAAGAGGACAGACCTTGATCGTACACGTTTTCAAAATTCATATATAATATTTTAATCATATAATATATATTCATCAAAAATCATGAAACCTTATGGTTGGAGACTTGGACTTTCAACGTGGGTTTATAATATTATATGTTTTGTATAATCTAATATATAATTCAATAGGAGTTTGTTTTTTTAAGATTTAAAGAAATTGGTTAATAATTCAATTTGAAAGTTATGGAAGGTATCTAGTCTTGTTTATATAACTATGTATTTTTTTTATCTTATATAAAAAATCAATAAATTATTTTATTGAATGAAAAATTATTATGATTAAAGTGGAGTTTTTTATTCTTAGCATTAAAAGTTTTTAAATATAATTCTCAAACTTGTTATTAGGATTGTTAGCGGTGAAAAACACTTGATGAAGCTTTATGGTGAAAAATCCTCGGTGAATTTCTGCGGTGAAAAACTCTCATGAATGAAAATCCTTGGTGAAAACCCTCGGTGAAAACATTTGGTGAAGCTCTAAAGTGAAAAACCTCGGTGAAAAAATTGGTGAAGCTCTAAAGTGAAAACCCTTAGTGAATCTATGCGGTGAAAAACCCTCGGTGAAGTTCTTTAGTAAAAGTTAATATTTGAGTTAAACCTTTGGTGAAATAGTGGAAACTTGCGGTGAAACATTAGGTGAAGCTTTAAGGTGAAAACCCTCGGTGAATCTATGTTGTGAAAGCTAAAGTAAATTAGCATCCGCGGCTAGGGCATCTTCATAATTTATATGTGATCTTTAATTAAGGTGCATACTTTCCTTCCCTCTCTACTTTCATATTTTTTTTGGGTATACATATTTATATTTTCACATAAATATGAATAATTCACCACATTTACCAAAAACTGTTAAAGGAAGGCCTAGCACAGTTACCCTACATAGTCTATATGAATATTTGGAGTCAGTAGAGAAACGCAGGGAAGAAGGAGAGGTTAAACTTTATGAATATATAGAATCCTCAGAGAAACGTAGGGAAGAAAGAGTGCCACCTCCCCTCTCGTCAATCCGATGCAAGGGAGGAAACATGACTAACGTTCTGGGGCTTATTTGGGAAACTCGGCTCCGTTCATTACTAGCATATTCATAATTAAATAAAAACTCATGTGTGTAGATTCATACTCAAATAAACACAGCAGAAATAAACATTATCCACACACAAGTACATCCGGCATTCAACATATAGTCATAACAGTCAACAATAATTAAAACATTACAGAATTAATACAGAATGATCATAATTTAACCACAGAGAACACTTATCTTCAAAATGAATTGTCCAAGCAACTGGCTATGTGAGAGCAATGTTCCACCCAACCATAGGTCTCTATCCAACCTGTATTCTTTTAGTTGAGAGACCACCCCCGAGCTAGGATGTGTATCCACTAAGGAGGAACTAAACAGGCTCACTCACAGCCATGGTTTCTCACCATCAGTCATACTAAGCCAACTCACAGTTGGGTTTATCGAGCATGCAAGAAACAAAGGAGGAGGATGCTAAGCCAGTGATCTCAACCACAGAGCTACAGGCATCTCAACTAAACTCAAACAGTCATGGTACCCACAATACCTACCACACCCAACACAAGGAAGGTCCCCTTCTCTATTACACAGTCCCTTAGGTGCCCCTTCCCTCCAGCGCTATTCAGGGTGGGCATAGAAAGGTCCAGCTGTTAATTCCTTGAGATTCTAGCCTTCACTGGGTTTATCAAGCAATCCCAACCTCTGTTCTGTCATTCACACTTGGATTTTCACAATTCGGTGACCAAATGACTCAATCCCGTAATTGGATTTTTGGGCTATCAAAACTGAGTTTTCCTATGGATTTATGGGTATCTAACACTCTCAAATTTCCCCCAAGGTTCATGTCTATGGATCCCCCATTGGATTTTACTTTCAACATGAAATTTTGGGCGTTTATGGCACTTCAAAACATGGGTTCTTGCAAAGTTGTGATTTATGGTTTTTCTCACTGTTCGATCTGTGTAATGGATGAAAAACTGAAGCTTTGATGTTCCCCAATGCAATGGGAATGAGGAAGAATGAATTCCCCATGAGGTAGAGTGACTTGTGGGTCAAGGAAAAAGAGCCCATACCTTCCATACGAATTTATGGGCTGCCCATGCTCCATTGAAGCCATGGACTGATTTCTTCAACAACTTTCTTACACATAATTAAATGTTAGCAAAAAAAGTCAAATGGGTTCACAAGATGATATTTGGAAGCATATGGTTCAACCCCACAACCCCCTCACCACTCCCTAGTGGATACACATGGCCCGCTCTAATTAGTTGCTTCCATAGCCAGTTTTGGTATTTTATTTCAATATTAATATTTACATCCATTTACAATATTCCATGGCTTAATAGCACATGGATAACACAATACCAAATAATTGTCTTTTAAATAAAATCCGAACATACACTAGCGAGGCCTTGGCCTTGAGCTCCACGCTAGGGAAACATGCATCGCATGTATTCAATATTTACATTAAAAGCCAATATATCATAAGGGTCAAAATGGGGGTATGACATTTCCCTCCCCCTTAGAACAACACCGTCCTCGGTGTTCTCAAAACTAAACAAAAATGGGAATGCCTCTATCATGGCATCCTCTAGCTCCCATGTAGCCTCATCGGGACTGAGGTGCTCCCATTGGACCTTTACCTGCCCGATGGCTCTGTTCCGAAGCAATGTGACCTTCTTGTCAAGGATGCGCATAGGCTCTACTTGGAACTCTCCCTCGGGTTCCACCTGTATCACATTCCAATCAATCATATGATTAGGATCATGCACATACTTCTTAAGCAAAGATACATGTCAAACATTATGAGCTCTTATGTTAGCAAACAATGCAACTCTATATGCAACTGGTCCTATCCTATCTAGGACTTCAAATGGCCCACAATATCTTGGTGCCAGCTTGGCACAACTCCCCAACTTGAGAGAACTTTTCCTTGGTTTCACTCTCAAATAAACATGATCCCCAATCTGAAATTCCTTATGCACTATTTTCAAATTTGCATAAGTCTTTTGCCTGTACTGAGCTGCCTTTAAATTCTGCCTGATCTTAACAACTACCTGTTCCATTTCCTTGATCATCTCTAGTCCAAGCACTACCCTGTTCACCAGATTGTCCCAATTCACTGGAGTCCTGCATCCTTTGCCATACAATGCCTCAAATGGACTCATTCCCAATGATTCATGATTCCCATTATTGTATGCAAATTCCACCAAGTGTAGGTAATCCTCCCACTTGGATGGTTTATCCATCACATACATTCTCATCATGTCTTCAAGAACCTGATTCACCCTCTCTGTCTGACCATCTGTTTAAGGATGATATGTTGTACTGAAATTTAATCTAGTTCCCAATTCCTGAAACAATCCTTTCCAAAAACTGGAAGTGAACTTTGTATCACGATCATAAATTATTGCCTTGGGAAATCCATGGAATCTGAATATCTCGCTCATGAAGATATTTGCAATGTCTTTAGCCTTGTGATTGGACTTGATTGGGATGAAATGAGCTACCTTTGATAGCTTGTCCACCACTACCATGATTGAATCATGCTTCTTCACTATCATGGGCAGACCTGTTATAAAATCCATAGAGATCACTTCCCACTTCCACTCTGGAATGGGTAAGGGTTGCAACAATCATGCTAGATGTTGGTGCTCTGCCTTGACTTGTTGGCACTTTTGACACCCAACAATGTACTTAGCTATGTCCTTCTTAATACCATGCCAAAAATATTGCTTTCTTGCTACTGTTATAGTTTTTCGATATCCCGGGTGTCCAAAATATGGCATTTGATGTATTCCATCCATCACAAGCTTCTTCAAATCTTCACTATTTGGAATGTACAGTCTGGTACCCTGATAAATGAGAACATCGTCATCACCCAGCTGATATCTTGCACATGCTTCATCCGCATTACCCTGCTGCAACTTTTCTTTAATTTGAAGATAAGTTTCATCACCGTTTTGGGCTTCAAGAACTCTTGTCTTCAAATCTGATTTGCACATACTTAATTCTACAACATGAAATTTCCTGCTAAGAGCATATGCAACCTTATTCTCTTTCCCTTTTACATGCTTAATTTCAAAATCAAATTCACAGAGAAATTCCATCCACCTGGCTTGCCTATCACTTAAGTTTGGTTGATCAAACAAATACTTCAAACTCATGTGGTCTGTCCTAAGCTCGAATATTCTTCCCAACAAATAATGTCTCCACATCTTGATAGCATTTACTATGGCTGCTAATTCTAAATCATGCATGGCATAATTATTTTCATGCTCTTTTAATTTCCTTGACTCATAGCAAATCACAAATTCTTCTTGCATGAGCACTCCACCTAACCATTCAATGCAAGCATCTGTGCACATTACAAAATCCTTCCTTGGATTTGCTATCTTCAAAACAGGAGCGCTAGTAAGTAACTCCTTTAACTATTGAAATCTTTTCTCACATTTTTCAGACCATGCAAACTTGACATTCTTCCTCTGCAATGAAGTGATTGGATGAGATATCTTCGAGAATCCTTCAATGAATCTTTTGTAGTAGCCTGCAAGGCCCATAAAAGATCTAACATCTGAAACATTCTTTGGAGTAGACCAATCCATGATGGCATTAATATTCTCTAGATCAACTGCAGTACCCTCTTCTGAAATGACATGACCCAAGTACTACACCTTCTTTTGATAAAATTCACACATGCTTAACTTTGCATACAACTGGTGTTCTGTAAGGACTTGCAACACCATCCTTAGATGCTCCTCGTGTTCTTCTCCATTCCTTGAATAGACAAGAATATCATCCAAGAACACAATCACAAACTTATCCAAATATTTGTTAAAGACATTATTCATGAGACACATGAATGTGGCAGGTGCATTGGGAAGACCAAATGGCACCATTGTGAACTCATAATGCCCATATTTTGTTTGGAAAGCTGTCTTGTGAATGTCTTCCTCCTTTATCCTCACTTAATGGTAGCCAGACCTCAAGTCAATTTTTGAAAACACTTTAGCTTCCTTCATTTGATCAAATAAGTCATTAATCCTTGGCAATGGATACTTGTTCTTGACTGTCACTTTATTAAGTTGCATGTAATCAATACACAACCTCAAGGGTCCATCCTTCTTCTTGACAAATAGCACAGGTGCTCCCCAAGGAGATACACTCGGCCTGATATACCTCTTGTCCATTAACTCTTGTAGCTGCATCTTTAACTCTACCAATTTTGGCGTGCTCATTCTATAAGGATCTTTGGAATTTGGTGCTGCCCCTGGGACAAGATTGATGGTAAAATCAATATCTCTCTTTGGTGCCAGTCCCAGAACTTCATCTGGAAACACATCTTTGAACTCTTGCAACAAGGGGAAGTCTTCTATCCTTATTCCTTTGTCCTCTGATGAATCTAATACATGTACTGCATATAATTGGCAACCTTTATTATAAAAAAAATTCCTGTAAGGCTGAAATATGTCTTACTGAAACTTGCTTGGGAATTCCTCTTACCAATCTTGATCTTCCCTCTTCATCAATGCATTCAAGTGCTTTCTCATAACATTCCAACTCGGCCCTATGTCTTTCACACTAATCCATGCCAATTAAGGCATCATAAGGTCCTAATGGTAGTACATTTAATTCTGCATGTGTGTGGAGTCCATTCATTTCTATGGGGCACTCCACCACTACACTTACTTTTCTCTTGGTCCCTGTGGCTAATTGAACTAGCCAAGACTTATTGTGTTTCATTTTTCTAAGAGAACAACCTTCAACCACTTTTGGAGAAACACAACTATGAGTAGATCCTGGATCAATCAAAACAGAAATAGATTGCTTAGCAATCTTACCTTCAACTTCCACCACTGCTAACAACCTTCAACCACTTTTGGAGAAACATAACTATGAGTAGATCCTGGTGATTATCCAACGCTGCATAAATTTGAGGCGTTTCCCTTGCCATATCCTCCACTGTAGCTGCTCCATTTAAGTTGTGCAAGCTCCGGGGATTCTCCCTCCGATGTGGACAATCCTTTAACATGTGGTTTCCTCCACATCCCCAACACTGAAGTGGCCCTTTTGATGTCTTTTCTGCTGCTATTGTTGGCTTGAATCCACTCATTGCTTGCTGCCCATGTGAAAAGGTTCTGGGCTGATTTTTTAATGGTGGATTGAAGCCACTTTTCTTTTGATCAAACCTCCCTCTTGGCTTTCCTTTCCATGCTGGGTGAACCTCTGATTTTCCTTTATTCTGCTCATAGCAATGCATTTCCATCCTAATGGCTTCATCAAGACTTGGTGGGTTAACAAACTCAATCCTATCTCTGAAACTTTGATGTAGACTCCCAAGGAAGCATTGGATCTTTACTCTCTCATCTTTGATATAGTCCACATACCTCAACAATTCCAAGAATTTATGGACATGTTCTTCCATAGTTTTCTGTCCCAACTTGAGTTCATTGAATTCTTTCCTCTTACTATCATAATACTTAGCAGAAAGGTATTTTTCCTTGAAAAAATTCTTAAATCTCTCCCAGCTGATCCTTCTTTCACTAATCCCTTTTACTTGCAAAAGGTGATCCCACCAAATTGAAGCTCTGCCATTTAGATTGTAAATAGCAATTCTGGCCTTTTCATTTCCTAAATCATGAATCCTAAAATATTTCTTCATCCCAAAAAGCCATGCCTTTGCCTCTTGGTCAATCTTGTATTCTCCATCAAACGTGGGAGGCATTGCCTTCCTGAATTCTCCCTGTGGAACTCCTTTGAATTTCTTTCTTCCGTCAAATATGCTATAAGTATGCCTTGGACTTCTCCTAGAACCTCTGGAGTCACATGACCTGCTATAATATCATCTTGAGGAGGGTGTTCTATGCTTTTTGCTCATGGAACTCTTTCTTGGGCTTGGAGTCCTCCTCCTAGAACGACCTCTAGAGTGACTCCCTGCATCTCTTCCTTCTTCACCTACATTGCTTGGGTTGGACACATGATTTATCCTCTGCTGCATATCAGCGAGTCTTTGCAAAATAGCAGCATTGAGTTGGTTTTGTTCCTCATGAGCCTTCATCAATCTTTCATTAAAGCTTACCATGGTCTCAACCAAATTCTAAGGAGTTATTTGCTCCCTTATGCCATTGGATTCAATATTAGCATTCCATTCTTGCACATTTTCTCCTAGCACATCTTCATCATGCTCATAAGGATCCTGAGCATCATTTATGGTCACCATTTTCCTTTGGAGAACCTTTTCCCTGTATGCTGCCCTCTACTACAACTATTCAAATCTTATCAACTGCAAACACTGTGCATTATAAAATATTTATTAGACATATTAGGATTGCATATAGAAACATAAAACATCAATATTTAAAAGAATTAAACTCATGGAATAATTCTCAGAGCTATTATGCCTTCATTTATTGCCCGATCATGCAATTATGGAAATTGCCCAAATTAACAACAATTTTTTAAAACAATCACTGGCACTTTTCTGCTCCACATATCTATGATGTATGATAACCTCATTCAAGTTCTGGTTATGCAACATTGTTTCTTGCTGGATAAGCTTTCCAATACCTATCCATGTGCTTCATTCCGACTTCGTGTGTGGAAATCACATTACTCCAAAAATGACAATTTTTACCAAAATTCTGCACTTTTACACAGTTATATTTTGGTCTGAAATGCCAACTTCAGCCACTTGTAGAAGCAAATCTAGAAAAAAACACGAAAACTATTCTACCGAGAGAAGTTAGTCCATATAACAAGGAACACTCAGCAACCTTCGAATCCAAGTTCCGATGTACCATCCATCTTCTATAAATTTCTGGGTTTGACTATTTTTAACTTTCCACTTTTTCCAAAATTTCAAAATTTTGGCCAAAAATGACTATCTTCCAAACTGAGCATTTCTGGAAAATATTTTTCTGATGGAAAATGTCTGTGTTAATGAGAATATGAAATGTTGAGTTCAGTAAATTTCTTGGATCCTACATCTAAGGTCACTTTCATCCACTACAAGCATTTCAAAATCCTCAAAAAGTGGCCCGGAATAGTGCTTTTTGGCCTTCTCACTCACCTCGAATCGACATCCTTTGGAGTTTGGCTCCAAGCTTCCAAACTTAACACTGTTCCTGCTCCATGGCCGCTCCATATCGATTTCATCTCAATCCGACCTTTGGTCAAGCGTCGGGACTCCGATTGGTAAAAGCCATTATTTTCCATTTCATGTCAAATTGGAGCATAATGGGCTCGGGACCCTCTCTAGTTCTTTCATGGCCTTCGTTAATGGCCTCAAAACGCCACAGAACTCATCCAATTATGATTCCACATTCTCCTGCTATCCAAAAATTGAGTTTCGGGCTCTATACTTTTTTTTTTGTTTGCTTCCGCAATACGGAAGTCGAAATGCCAATTTTCCAACTCCGAAAAATACCCTTTCCGCAATCCGCAATGCGGAAGTCGGAATGTCAATTTTCCAACTTCGAAAAATACCCTTTCTGCAATCCGCAATCCGTACTACGGAACTCGGAAATGCAGAATGCCAAAATTTTTAACCTTTGAAAATGTCACTTCAGCAATCCACACTGTGGAAGTCAGAAATGCGTAACACCAAATTTTCAACTTCGGAAAATGTCACTTCCGCAATCAGTACTGTGGAAGTCGGAAATGCGGAAAGCCAAATTTTCGACATCCGAAAATTTCACTTCCGCAATCCGCAATCCGTACTGTGGAACTCGGAATTGCGGAATGCCAAAAACACAACTTTGAAAATTTAAGGTTTCCGCAATCCACAATCCGTAATGCGGAATTCCAAAACGTAATTTCGAAAATTTTACGTTTCCACAATCTGCAATCCGTAATTGCGAAAACACCTCTACTCCGACAAACTTCCAGAGCTCATATCTCTCTCATCCCTCAACCAAATAAGGTTAGTCCGGTACCGTTGGAAAGATCTTGGAGAGATATATGCAACTGTGTGATCCTTTAGCACACTTGATAAATCTGATCCTGTCATTTTTCTAATCAAAATGTCACCCAAAATTCTTCAATACCACATTAAAACATTATGATATATGCCTGTAACTCACAGTTTGGCCCAATCAGCCCCAGTGCTGCAACATGGGCTCTGATACCACTCTGTCACATCCCCTCCCGTTGATCCGATGCAAGGGAGGAAACATGACTAACGTTTCGAGATTATTTGGGAAACGCAACCCCATTCATTACTGGCAAATTCATAATTAAATAAAAATAATGCTTGCAGATTTATACTCAAATAAACACAGCGGAAATAAACATTATCCACACACAAGTACATCCAGCATTCAACATATAGTCACAGCAGTCAACAATAATTAAAACATTACAAAATTAATACAGAATGATCATAGTTTAACCACAAAGAACACTTATCTTCAAAATGAACTGTCCAAGCAACTGGCTATGTGAGAGCAATGTTCCACCCAACCATAGGTCTCTGTCCAGCCTGTATTCTTTCAGCTGAGAGACCACCCCCGAGCTGGGATGTGTATTCACTAAGGAGGAACTAAACATGCTCACTCACAGCCATGGTTTCTCACTATCAGTCATGCTAAGCCAACTCATAGTTGGGTTTATCAAGCATACAAGAAATAAAGGAGCTGGATGCTAAGCCAGTGAGCTCAACCACAGAGCTACAAGCATCTCAACTAAACTCAAACAGTCATGGTACCCACAATACCTACCACACCCAACACAAGGAAGGTCCCCTTCTCTGCTACACAGTCCCTTAGGTGCCCCTTCCCTCCAGTGCTATTCAGGGTGGGCATTGAAAGGTCCAGCTGTTAATTCCTTGAGATTCTAGCCTTCACTGGATTTATCAAGCAATCCAAACCTCTGTTCTGTCATTCACACTTGGATTTTCACAATTCGGTGACCAAATGACTCAATCCCTTAATTGGATTTTTGGGCTATCAAAACTGAGTTTTCCTATGGATTTATGGGTATCTAACACTCTCAAATTTTCCCCAAGGTTCATGTCCATGGATCCCCCATTGGATTTTACTTTCAACACGAAATTATGGGTGTTTATGGCACTTAAAACGTGGGTTCTTGCAAAGTTGTGATTTATGGTTTTTCTCACTGTTCGGTTTGTGTAATGGATGAAAAACTGAAGCTTCAATGTTCCCCAATGCAATGGGAATGAGGAAGAATGAATTCCTTATGAGGTAGAGTGACTTGTGGGTCAAGGAAAAAAAGCCCATACATGCCATACGAATTTATGGGCTGCCCATGCTCCATTGAAGCCATGGACTGATTTCTTCAACAAATTTCTTACACATAATTAAATGTCAGCAAAGAAAGTCAAATGGGTTCACAAGATGACATTTGGAAGCATATGGTTCAACCCCACAACCCCTTTACCACTCCCTAGTGGATACACATGGCCCCCTCTAATTAGTTGCTTCCATAGCCAGTTTTGGTATTTTATTTCAATATTAATATTTACATCCATTTACAATATTCCATGGCTTAATAGCACATGGATAACATAATACCAAATAATTGTCTTTTAAATAAAATCTGAACATACACTAGCGGGACTTTGGCCTTGAGCTCCACATTAGGGAAACATACATCGCATGTATTCAATATTTACATTAAAAGCCAATATATCATAAGGGTCAAAATGGGGGTATTACAATGAGAAGCTAAACTCCAGATAGAGTTAAACGCAATGCTCAATAATAAATTTACATCCTTTCAAGAAGAGATCAAAAAAAAAAGATGATAAGATAAAAAAAATTAGAGAACAAGGTAGAGATAATGGAGATTAGACTACATGCAATGGAAATGCAAAAAACACCCGAACAAGAAGATGCACCTACAGTAGAAAATCTTAAGTGAAAAGATATGATTAAAGAGTTAGAGGAAAAATCACAACCTAACCCTAAATAATATAGAAGGTAAATTAGATATCAAACTCATTAAAGAGGAAATGAATAAGTTGATAGCTTTAGACCACGAGCGTAATAAAATATCTTTGAACCTCATAATTTTTTGTATAAAAGAGGAGGTAGAAGATGATACATTAGCCATTGTCAAGACATAACTTCACAATAGATTACAAATTGAAACTATTGGTCTCACTGAAGCAACAAGACTTGGAAAATTAATTGAGAATAAAGAAAGGCTAATAAGGGTTAAGGTTATCTCTACCAAACAAAAGTATGATATACTTAGTAAGACCTCAAATTTAAAAGGCTCGGGGATATTTATAAATGAAGACCTCATTCTAGAGGATCAGGCCGAACTAAGAAAGGAGGTCCAAAAGGTAAAATAAGCTAGTAAGGAGGGGAAATGGGCATTAATTAGAAACAAAAAAGTTGTTATTCGAGATAGAAACAGAAATAGTAATAAATAGCAATTTGACACACGCTGGATCCTCTCTTAGAACTGTCGAGGCTTTCCATGGAGCAAAGGCCCCAAGTTAAGTTGGATCCTGAATGAAATTGATTTTATATTACTGGTTTAAACTTGGGAGCACGAGAAATCCAAGGTCCCTAATATAGAAGGATATCCCTTTGGTCGATATGGAATAAACGTTTATGTCATAAAGACATTGGGGGTATAGCCTGTTACATTATGAAGAACATATCCCCTCGTGTTAGGATTTATAAGAAAGACCCTTACAACCAAGTTATTTGGATAGAGATCACAGACATTAATGATGAAAAAACCTACATAGCCATTTGTTATTTTGCCCCTATTAATTCCTAAAAAAAACAATTTAGATAAAAAAATGTCCTTATAATGGTTTAGAACATGATATTTATACTCTAATGAAGAAAGGAAATGTCCTTTTGATGGGTGACTTCAATGCCTGAACTTCGAGTAACCAATCTATTCTTTTAAGAAATTATTCGAACCTTAATCCTCTTTGGTTAGACGAAGACCTTGAGCTAACTAATTGGTACAAAAGAAGTTTTGAAGATCTAGGTGCAAATTTATTCGGTTCTGAGCTAGTCAATTTTTGTAGTAACCAAGATCTTATCATTTGCAATGAACTAACAAAATGGCCAAATTCTAGCCGAATGACTTGTATTCACGGGCTTGGCAGTAGTGTGGTAGATTATGTTATTTCTGATATCACTCTATACAACAAGTTAGTATATTTTGACATCTTATACGACCATGAACCTGACTCTGATCATAGGCCTTTAATTATAACTCTCAATATTGCCATGCATAGTGATCCCAAAGAGGAAAACTATAATTGCCAAAAGCACATGATCTTCGATAAAAATAAAACCAACATTTTTCTCCATGATTTAAAAAACTATTTGTTTCCTTCATCTAGTAGGGAGAATATAGAAAATATTTACCATAATTTTACCACATCCCTCTCGTCGTCCATTAGCAAGTTCTCTGTTGAAGTCTTGGTTAAAAAGAGAGATAGTATAACCAACCCTTGGTATGATCAAGAGTGTAAAAACACGAGAAAAGAAATTAATCAAGCTACTGCAGAATCGATAAAAATGGATAAGATAAATCACTACAAAACCCTAATTAAAAGAAAAAAATGCACTATGTTAGTAAACGGCAGGAAAATCTCTTACACCTCTCCAAGGTGGATCCTAATAAATTATGGAGGCAGATTCTAATTCGCAAAACAAAAGAAGATAATAAGATTGCTTTAAAATATTGGAATTCCTATCCTAAAAAACTTTACGAATCCTCGGATATCAGAGATAACATTCAAACCCTCCTTACAATGAAAGAAGTTTTCTCATTAGAAGACATAGATCTCGGGGTTAAGCGCTTAACAAATGGAAAAGCCAAAGACATTGAAGGCTACCAAGCAAAAATCTTACAAATTGAGCGGCATGTCCTCATCCTGCACATCAACAAACTCTTTAATTTAGCAGTCAAGCAAGGGTTCCCTACACCTTGGAATCAGAGCCTCATTATTCATATTTTCAAAAGTGGCAGTAAAAATAACCCCTCTAATTATCGGACCAATATGATTAGCCCTCTCCTAGCCAAGTTATACGATATTATCTTAGAAAAGAAGATCAACAAATGGCTAGAGATGGAAGGTAAGAGGGCTAAAGGACAAGCAGGTTTTAGAAGGAATCATTCAACCACGGACCACCTCGTTACGCTTAGGATCCCTGCAGAGTATTGTCGTAATAATAATTCAGATATTTTTTGTTGCTCTGTGGACTTTAGGAAAGCTTTTGATACAATGTCTAGAAATAACCTGTGGAATATGTTAGAGGAGCTTAATGTTTCTTTTCAATTGAGAGTTGTCGCAATAAGGTTATACGAAAAGCACATTGCCAAGTTTAAGAATAACGAGGGATGGTCAACGGATATAAACTGTAATATTGGAGTTAAGCAGGGTTGCCCCCTCTCCCCTACCCTTTTTGGCATTTCCATCGATAAACTAGAAAGGTGTTTAGAAGAATCAGGTCGTGCCGGTACGATCATAGCTGTGATAGTTATCATCCTCCTGCTTTATGCTGATGATATTTTTCTTATGACAAGGTGCTCCTTTGATCTCAATAAACAATTAAGAATTCTCAAAGATTTATGCTCTAACACGGGTATGACTGTTAACACCGACAAGACAAAAATTATGATTATAAAATCTCATAAAAACACCTACGCAAATGTTATATATGATAACAGTAAATTGGAGGAAGTGACTTCTTACAGGTATCTTGGAATTGATATTCATCACAAGCTCAATTGGAACCACAACATTGAGAAAAAGGATTAATGGAGGATGGAAAGCTTATTTTGGTCTTGAAATTAATTATAAATCATCCAACCTGGTCATGTGGGATAAAAAGAAGTTCCTCCTTGAAAGTCTTGTCATCCTTGTTACCTTATATGGTTTTGAAGTATGGGGGTGCAACATTTCTAGAGAATCTTGGAGAAAGATTGAGCAAATCCAGAAACGGTTTAGAACTTATAACCTCAAAATTAAAAGCAACACACCTTATCCTATTCTCCTCTTAGAAATGGGTCTTTCCCCCATCGAGAGCATGGCTATGACTAGGTACCTGATGTACAAACACAAGATAAATAACATGGAAAACGAGAGACTTCCTAAAATTGCTTTAAATTCAAGTCAAAACCAATTACGCCTCAAGCGGAGTTGGTGTAAAGATACGATGTCTTGGTTAGACCATTGGAGCATTGATGAAAATGACACTTTACAGAATATCAATAATGTCAAAAATATTATTTCTTCTAAGTTTAAAGAGAAATTGTGGTGCGAGGAAAATATAGTGATTAAGAGAAAACTAAGATACTATAAGTAGGTCATTAACCCTAATTTGGAAGATCATAATTATCTCTCGATAATAACTAGTTCAAAGAAGAAAATGAATATAGCCAAGATTAGAACGAACTCTCATGAGCTCCATAGCGAAAGAGGGCGTTGGTCTATTCCCAAAACTCCGTGGGAGGAAAGGGTTTTCCATCTTTGTGAGTCTATGAGCGTTGAGGTTGAAAATCACTTTCTCTTAGAGTGTCCTGCTTACACCCATATTAGATATGAGTTTCATAGTTTTAGCTACAATACAAACCTTTCTAACCTCCTGACTTGCCAAAACTATAGTGATCTTGGAAAGCTTCTTTCTAAGCTTTTTGATCATAGTAACAAAAGTTTAAAGCAAACCAAGTAATAACCTTCTTATGGTTTGATAGACCAAAGTTGGTCTTAGTGGACGTTAATCATCATCATCATCATCATAATCAATTTTTAGTTTCTTTAGATTTTTTAACTTTAATATGGAAATTTGACTAGATATCTTAGAACTAATGAATTGTAGAAAAAATATATTAGAACTAATAAATTTTAGAGAAAAAAATAATATAATTTTATTTTATTAGACTATGTCTAAATTCATGGATGGGAAAAAAAACTTAAAAATAAAATAAAAGTTACACTACTTGGATAGAAGAAACTTGATATTCAATTTTTAGTTCTTTTAGATTTTTTAACCTTAGTATGGAAATTTGACTAGATATCTTAGAAGTAATGAATTTTAGAGAAAAAAAATTAATATTAGAACTAATGAATTTTAGATAAAAAAAAATTAATATAATTTTATTTTATTGGACCATGTCTAGATTTATTGATGGCAAAAAAAATTGAAAGAGAATACAAGTTACACTACTTAAAAACTCAGAACAAGAGGTAGAAGGTGATAATGTAACTGTGAGAAACAAAGATCAAATTTCAAAAAACCTACTTAATAATGACGCAAACATTGCGATCTTGTGGCTCTTGTATTTAAAAAATGTGTTGGGTAAGTGGTTTTTTTTATATTTTATATTTAATTGTGATTTATATTAATAAAATAAAATAAAGACATTCATTATATAATATATTTTAAACATTTAAGTTCACTGAAAGAAAATGAGATGAGAAATTTAGGATTTATATTTTTCCATAATTTATTTTAATATTTTTATAAAGAAAATGAGATGAGAAATTTAAAATTTATATTTTTCATTTTTTTTATTTTAATAATTTTGTAAAAAAAATGGATTTTTTGAATGGTAAACATATAAATTGTTGTCGAAATGAGGATAAGCTAAAAGTTAGTTTTTGCATTGTTTTGGTTTAAATTATTAAAATCGTATATATACGTTGTTGAAATTGGATGATCTAGGTACCCAATGGTTTTGGAGGAGCACTAAATCTATTTTTGCAATAAAAAATGCAATTTCGACAACAAAAACTAACGATTTCAATAATGATCCTCCACATATCCAACAAAAACAATCTAGAAAATACAACACTTATAATGATTAGCTTACTCCCCTCCAATAGATGTGTTAGGAATATCAATTATCGAAATGAGGTTCCACCAATAGATGTATCAGACATATCAATTGTCGAAATGAGGTTCCACAACCACCAATAGATGTGTCAATTCAATTATAAATAAACCATTTAGAGTCAACGTACAACATTCCACCAATCAAAACAAACCCACTGAATTATGGTTTGTATTAAATAAATAAGAGGTGATATAATTTATTGATATGGATAAGCACCACATATCAAGAACATTCCACTTGATAGCTATGCAATACACTTAATGAGATACCACGACAACAGATTTGGTAGTCATCCCCGCTTCAAATACTGCTTGTACAAATTTGATTATTTGCCACAGGAGTCAAGCCAAGGGCATAACACACCAACCACAGTTGAGGAGTTGCGCGCACGTCTACAAGAAATTCCTACAAACAACCTCCCAGAACATGTCATGTGCTTCGGAGCGCACTTGCATAGGACCATATCATTCTAGAGATTGCCCGGAGTGAGCTAGCAAATATGATCACACAATTGCAATGCCCTATATTGCAATATACCAGCCAAAATATACTGGAATCTCAACTCAAAATTGTCAATTTTAATTCAGATTTTTGCTAGTAAGATTGAGACAATTTATATAAATTAAACAATGACAATTATGACCACTGGAAACCCAAACCCAAGGATGATAGGGGAACCTTTAGGTTTTGATTTTTGTATGGGACAATCTGCAGCAACAAAATTTGACAGAGGTAAAAAGTTTTATGGATCCTTTGTACAAATAACGGAGACCATTTATGTTTCGAACATCGGCTACCGCTGAAGTCTACCGCAATACTTCTAGGTGCATCCGCATATACAAACTAGATCAGGGTCAAGGTAGATAGTATTGGCTGAACTGAGAATTTTTGGAGATCGGGTGGTGTCAAACAATAGAAAGGAACAACATATGACAAAGGAATTAAGATTTGGTGAGCTGTTACTACAGTTTGGAATAATAGGTTGGATTTCCTATTTTACTTCACAAAAACTAAATGAACTACTCTAATTAGTGTTTTGAAGTTTTAATGTGATTCATTATTATCCAAATAACTCATAGCAACTTACAAAATTGAATTTGAGTTCATATAATATACTTTACAGGCAAAACAGTAAAACTAGCTAGTTGGACTGCCTGACTAATTCAACTTCTAGTGGATCCAAACTTTGTACAAACTAAACTAAATTGAATTTTGAAACTTGGTATGGATTAATTATGACCTCAATGACCTGCAGAACTTTACATAATGACATTTGGATTTATATAACTCATTTTACAACCTTTTTGGCAAAACTAGTCAAAATTTATAGTCTAATGAGCATAGGTAGGAAAATGACTTAATTAATTGCAGAATATGAAAGGAATATTTATGAATAATATTAAGGATGGTTTATTAGAGAATAAGCATCATCTTACAGATATTTTTGCAGCACCAAAATGACTCTAAGGGTCTTAGTAACCCCCAACATGAACCATGTCTTAGTTACATCAAAGAAAGCTCCATTGGTTGGAGTCTGGAATACATAGTGAAGTTAGGTTTTGAGAAGCATGACTGGACCTGATGTAAATTTAGTGAGAAGATCTGGAATCCTCCTCCATCATGGCATAATTCGAATCATCACAAGTTGATTCCCACAAAAAATTAGAGAGAAGGAAGAAGATAGAAGGTTGTTGCAGGAGAGGTTCCTTCTTCAATATTTTGGAAGTCTTCAAGGAATTTTGAACCCAACTTGAGACCATAATTTAATGGATGCAATATGATCTTAAATGGCTATACAATAGTCTTCAATACTTGTAAGAGAGAGTGGAAGAGATGTTGGAACAATAATGGCTAAGGGGAGCATCACCCAAAGCAAGGTTGAGGCACATTACTCAACAAGAGAAGCTAAAGCTCTCGTATTCAATTACAAAATGGTCAAAAGATGTGAATTGGAGTTGGAATCGTTCTTTTCTAGAATTTTAGGGTGACCTGCTAAGCAAGTTGAATAGCTTGGTGACCTGTGAGAACACTTCTACATGGGCCACCAATGAGTGGATATACTTGCCTTGCTTTTGCCTTACAAGCTTTTCTTTCGTTTAGAAACTGCGCCCCCCTTTATCTCAAGATGTTTCATGCTTTGTTAGAGTTTCCTGCTTTGTAAACTAAGCTCCCTTTTAGAAATTGCGCCCCCCCTTTGTCTCAATATGTTTCCCGCTTTGTTAGAGTTTCCTTCTTTGTAAACTGAGCTCCCTTTTGGAAATTGCGCCCTCCTTAGCTTTTCTTGGATATTTCTAATTTCCCGCTTTTGGAAACTTCTTACACCTGCTTGCTTTTGATCTATTTCTAAATCCAACAGGTTGCTTTAGCCACCTTGCTAATTTCTTGTCCTCAGTTCAAATTTAGCAAGCTTATCCTCATGAGGGCGCCCTCTTGGCCCACTTGCACAATTTTTAGGAATAGTTATTTATAAAAATAATTTAAAATTAATTAAATTATCTCATCTACTAGACTTAGGCTAATTTTATTTTATGATTACAAAATTGAATAAAATTAATATCCCTAGGGACAAATTTGTCCCTTTACCCCTGGGAACTGACCAAGTCAAAATTGGGGACATGACAAGTTCTCCCTTCCCAAAATTGCTTGTCCTCAAGCAATTGAATTTATGGAGGATGAACCCATGCACCTTAAAAAAAAATCTCTACTTCCAATCAAAATCATTTGTTGTGCAATTTTGAAGTAGTGGACTCTATGAACCAATTTTCTGCAAGGTTCCACCATGCTTGCTACTGCTCTACTCTGATTTTAGTCCCCATAATGCTTTTTTTTTTAAATTCTTCAAACTTGAGCATTTAAAATCAAAATGATCCTAGGATCCAAACTGAACCTCTGCAATATTTCTTTACTTAAGAATTTTGAAACTCTGTACTGCAAAGATGAACTCAAGAGGAGAAAGATTGGCTTTAGCCAATAAGCCAACAACCATAGATCTGTTCCCAATGAACTGAAACAACAATGCTAGGATCCCATTGCTTGTTTTTCATTCCCATGGAAAGGAATAATTCTACAGTCCAACTATTAGGCAAACGAATGACTGCATCCCACTTCCCCCATTGCAAGTATCTATATGGCAGTGTCAAAAGTGGAACTTTTCCATCCCATGGAATGCCAGGATTCCATTGTACAATCTGCATCTTTCCAAGCATTAGTGAAAACCAGAAAGTTCCATCATTATGTAAGATGCAAGGGAAGATGGAAACAACATGCCACCAACAATAAGATCATCTTTAAATAAGCAACTTGGTAACTGTGAAATCCCCATCATAATATGCAACTCTCCAATGTAGGGATGAATCAAAGGAAGACTATACATCACCAAATATCCCTTCAAAGAGGGAGGCCAAAATTCAACAAGTCTTTCCTTTCTAACTAAAGGGTTCTTATGTGACCAATGCACACAAGAAGCAAAGGTGTCATCCATGAAACTCAAATGAAAAGGGTGAGGATCCCATGTTCTATAATGTTGCTCCAAAAGAGAGTAAGTTATATCAAAATCATCCATGTGTATGTCTTCCTCAAATAAAGGGATCTCATGATCTCTATGGAACCCAATAGGTGCTTCCCTCTTCATCCAATGGCTCAACCCTCTCCCATTGATCCAAGGGTGCAAGACTCCATCAAATGACCCACAAATTGAAGATAAGTGTAGATATAATGCCTTCTTGTCAAAAGGGGCTGCAAAAATAGGCATGGGCTGCCTCAACTGCCGCTGGGAACAAAACATATCATTTCTATCAATTATAGGAGCCTCTTGCTCCTCACGTGGCACAAAAAGTAAGAATCCCTTTACCCAATTTTCATCCCTATGTGTGATGGATGCCATAGGTGTGTGGAATGAAGGACAATGACCTAACTCTTGTAAATAATCATTCACCTCACTTGTGGTTGGCTCAATCAAGGTGAGATCATGTGCCTCTTCCAAAACCATGCAATTCCCTCCTAGAGGCAACTCATAATCTCTTTGGAAATGAACAGCTACTTGGTCTTCAGTTTGCTTGTCTTCCAACTCCTCAAGCACATGCAAATCAAATGGTACTTCATGTGTGACCATCACATGAAGTTCTCTTTCTACATAATGTATGCAATCAACCATATAAGAATGACTGTCTCCAATGTAGGGACTAAACTGTGATTCTTGCAACTTCTCATGTAGTTGCTCAACATACTGCTCCGATTCTTAAAGGGCTATGTGAGTATTCTTCAAAGAATCCTAGGTGGATTCCAAATCAAGGCTAAGCTTGTCAATCGTACTTCATCCCTAAAGGATGTGCCATGATACAACTCTGCAAGCTTTGGTAAAAGATATCTATCAGAAAGCAACTGAGAAAAATTTCATCTTAGGCTTCCTATTGCTTCCCGAATGTGCCCAAAATATTCAACAGAGGGTTGCTCCTCCATTGATGCAGTTCTCCAACAACAGTGAGAGATAAAAGCATAAATTTCATGGAGGTTTTCCTGGGCTTCCTTGATATTTCCCTCACTCATTGTCAATGGCCCAATCACAGAAATAATATTTTGTTGGTGAACCTCCTCTTCTGCTTCTTGCAATTCAATCTCCTTTGATTCATGAACCCCAATACTGGAGGACTCAACCAAGCCAATATTCCCACTAGAAGTGGCTTCCATCTGGGGCTACAAAAAGGCATACAAAAATCAGAATTGCAGCCATACCTTTGTGCCCAATTCTCCTCCTCATGTGACAATCTTATGTCAGCAGGCTTCTTCTCCAAATTTTCTGATTCACACCCCACTTATGTGTACTTGTTTTTTAATTCCTGGTGAATCTCAAGAGGTGATTGTAAATATGATTCATGTTCATCCTTTAGATCAGATCCAAATGATGTCTTACCACTACTGACAACATCACCATCCCTTGTAATGATTTTGAGATCGCCCACAAAGAAACTAGGAGTGATTTCACCCTCCACATTGCCAACAACCAGATGTTGGACTGCTGGATCTTCAGATGTGCATGGACCTTCTTCATTTTCTTCCGATGAACGATTTGGTAACTCATCAACCTTATGATTACTGCAAATAGGTTGATTTATATTTGCAGTCTGTTCCTCATTGATATCACCTTGTAGTGACTCATGCTCCTCCAATGATTCATCTCCATTATTGCCTTCATAATTAAGACCAAAAATTTGAGCCTCCATACCGAAGGACTCAACCATGCCAACCTTCTCACTGTAAGTGGCTTCCATCTCTAAATGAAACAAAGGGATACAAAAATTAGAAATGTGGCAATACCTTGGTATCATGTCTTTCTCTTCATGTGGTGGAGCTATGGTGGCTTGTCCTTCCACCAATTCTTTTGGTTCACATCTCACTGATGTGTGCTTGTCTTCTGCTTCATTAGGTAGCTCAAGTGGTGATTGTGAATCTGTTTTATGTTCTTCTTTTGGATCTTGTTTTCTAGGCAAACTGATGAAGTTTCCTCCTTGGTTTCCTTAGGATCAAAATTCTTGGAGACTTCTCCCGGAGAGGATCCAAAAATTATCCTCAGGTAGGAGGCAATTGAATCACATGTATAGTCATCTATTTTGGCTCCTATAGGTTTCTTTCGATCCTCTATAAATTTAGACCTTGGTGGACAAGTCCTGATGTCCTCATCATATATCTAGTCACAAAAGTAACCATCTTCATCTCGAGGGAGGACTCCATCTATGTCGAGGATTTATGCTTCCTCATATGGCTCGAACTCTTCCGCTTCAATGAATGGAACTAGTCTCATAGCTGCAAATTTGAGTTATGATCTGAAATATTCTTCAACAGTGAGCTTCTTTCTTTCCACAAGGGTGGAGGAAAGTGCTCCGATACCACTGTAATATACCAACCAAAATATACTGGAATCTCAACTCAAAATTGTCAATTTTAATTCATATTTTTACTAGTAAGATTGAAGACAATTTATATCAATTGAACAATGAAAATTCCGACCACTAGAAACCCAAACTCAAGGATGATAGGGGAACCTTTAGGTTCTGATTTTTGTATGGGACAATGTGCAGCAACAAAATTTGACAGAGGTAAAAAGGTTTATGGATCCTTTGTACAAAGAACATAGACCATTTATGTTTCGAGCATCGGCTACCGCCGAAGTCTACCGCAATACTTATGGGTGCATCCGCATATACAAACTAGATCATGGTCAAGGTAGATAGTATTGGCTGAATTGAGAATGCTTGGATATAAAATGGTGTCAAGTAACAACAAGGAACAACAGATGACAAAGGAATTAATATTTGGGAAGTTGTTGCTGCAGTTTGGAATAATAGGTTGGATTTCCTATTTGCCTTCCCAAGAACTAAATGAAATTATCTAATTAGTGTTCTGAAGCTGGAATATGATTCATTATTATCCAAATAACTCACAGAATTTGAGTTCATATAATAGATTTTACAGGCAAAACAATAAAACTAGCTAGTTGGACTGCCTGACTAGTTCGACTTCTAGTGGATCCAAACTCTGTACTACCTGAACTAAATTGCATTCTGAAACATGGTATGGATTAATTATGACCTTGATGACCTACAGAACTTTACAGAATGACATTTGAATTTATATAACTCATTTTACAACCTTTTTGGCAAAACTAGTCAAAATTTCTAGTCTAATGAGCATAGGTAGGGAGATGGTTTATCAGAGAATAAAAATCATCTTATAGAGATTTGTGCAGCACCAAAATGACTCTAAGGGTCTTAGTAACCCCCAGCATGAACCATGTCTCAGTTACATAAAAAAAAGCTCCATTGGTTGGAGTTTGGAATACATAGTGAAGGTAGGTTCTGAGAAGCATGAGTGGACCTCTTGTAACTTCAGTGAGCATATCTAGAATCCTCCTCCATCATGGCATAATTCGAGTCATCACAATTTGATGCCCACAAAAAATTAGAGAGAAGGAAGAAGATAGAAGGTTGCTGCAGGAGAGGTTCCTTCTTCAATATTTTGGAAGTCTTCAAGGAATTTCGACCCCAACTTGAGATCATACTTTAATGGCTGCAAGATGATATTCAATGGTTGTACAATAGTCTTCAGTACTTGTAAGAGAGAGTGGAAGAGATACTGGAACAATAATGGCTAAAGGGAGCATCACCCAAAGCAAAGTTGAGGCACTTCACTCAACAAGAGAAGCTAAAGCTTTCATATTCAATTACAAAATGGTCAAAAGATGTAAATTGGAGTTGGAATCATTCTTTTATAGGATTTTAGGGTGACCTGCTAAGCAAGTTGAATAGCTTGGTGACCTATGAGAACCCTTCCACATGGGCACCCATGAGTGGATATACTTTCCTTGCTTTTGCCTTACAAGCTTTTCTTTCCTTTAGAAATTGCGCCCCCCTTTGTCTCAAGATGTCTCCTACTTTGTTAGAGTTTTGTGCTTTGTAAACTGAGCTCCCTTTTAGAACCTACACCCCCACTTTGTCTCAAGATGTTTCCTGCTTTCTTAGAGTTTCCTGCTTTGTAAACTGAGCTCCCTTTTGGAAACTGCACCCTCCTTAGCTTTTCTTGGATATTTCTAATTTCCTGCTTTTGGAAACTTCTTACACCTGCTTGCTTTTGATATGTTTCTAAATCCAATAGGTTGCTTTAGCCACCTTGCTAATTCCTTGTCCTTAGTTCCAATTCAGCAAGCTTATCCTCATGAGGGCGCCCTCTTGGCCCACTTGCACAATTTTTAGGAATATTTATTTATAAAAATTATTTAAAACTAATTAAATTATCTCATCTACTAGACTTAGGCTAATTTTATTCTATGATTACAAAATTGAATAAAATTAATATCCCTAGGGACAAATTTGTCCCCTTTACCCATGGGAACTGACTAGGTCAAAATTGGGGACATGACATACATTGCTCTTCACTCTCATTGCAACAAACAAAAAATGGACAGACCTGCATGCAATTATGGATGAGGATCACGCTTCTGGCCCAATAGCCTGTCAGTAATGGCGTAATCATAACATCATTGATAGGCCCCACACTATGGTTGCATACATGCATAAAATATTTTCAATCTTCCATGAGGATATGCTTAAAAAAAACATGCACACAATAGATTACTGGTATGGGTACACATTATATCCTACCTACACATGTCTTTGCAAAACCTTTACATATTTGTCACTTGTTCTAATCCTCTAACATTCATTTTGTATCTATGAATGGCAACATCGTGGCTTTACACATATACATTGTTTCCCGTGGCTTGATGGAGCTCCTAACATGGATACATTAAATTGGCAAGACCTAGATCAAATCGATGCTGCAACTAGTTTCTTCGATAAATATGTTACACCATGGAATCCAAGAGAAAATCATGACACACAGATTCATATGCATCAATCCATTGAGAATGACCCTTGCTTGCTAGGTGCAAAAGATGTACTTTCATCCAACCCACTACAGGACTATGAACAACTCTTAAACCAAGTACAAAGACATACAAAGTGCACTAAAAATTCATGTCTACGCAGAAAAGGGACTACGCAGCTTGAATGTATATATAAATTCCCTTGGAATGTAGAACATGAATCATCACTCTTAAACATTGATGAAAAGGGTCAAAAAACATATCACCTAGCATGCAATGATGTTCGTCTGAACGCCCATAATCCTGGCATACTTAAAAAATGACGAGCAAATGTGGATTGACAACCAGTGGTATCACGTTATGTTGTCTTGAAATACATAGCCAAATATGCTTCCAAAGCAGAGGGAACATCAAAGACCCACCATCGTATGCTAACTAGAATCACAACTACATCATGTCCATATGACCCATCCTCATATGCCTACCGTCATTTGCATGAAGCAATTGTTGAAAATGAGATGAGAAATTTAAGATTTATATTTTTTCAATGTTTTTATTTATTTTAATATTTTTATAAATAAACGAGATGAGAAATTCAAGATTTATATTTTTTCAATGTTTTTATTTATTTTAATATTTTTATAAATAAACGAGATGAGAAATTCAAGATTTATATTTTTCAATAAATTTTCCGTATTTTAATATTTTTAAAAAATGAGATGATAAATTTAAAATTTATATTTTCAATTTTTTTTGTATTTTAATAATTTTATATAAAAAAAAAATATTTTTCGAAATTTTTTAATGGTAAACATATCAATTGTCGTTGAAATGAGGTTAAGCTAAAAGTTATTTTTTGCACCATTCTAGTTGAAATTATTAAAATTGTATATATACATTGTTGAAATTGAATGATCTAGGTGCCCAATGGTTTTGGAGGGCATTGAATCCATTTTTCCAATCGAAAATCCAATTTCGAAAACAAAAGCTAGCGATTTCAATAATGATTGCTCCACATATTCCAACAAAAACAATCTAGAAAATACAACATTTATAATGATTAGCTTACTCCCCATCGATAATGCGTCAGACATATAAATTGCGAAACGAGGTTCCACCAATAGATGTGTCAAACATATATCAATTATTGAAATGAGGTTCCACGACCACCAATAGATGTGTTAATTCAATTATGAATTAACCATTTATGGTCAATGTACAACATTCCATCAATCAAAACAAACCCATCAAATTTATTAAATAAATAAGAGGTGATATAATTTATTGATATTGATCAACACCACATATCAAGAACATTCCACTTGATAGCTATGCACCACACTTAATGAGATACCTGTTAGAAAAACAGGATCGCAGAGCAATAACAATAAACAGAAATGCAAATATAATCACACATACACATTACAAGAGAGACACAAATATATCGTGGTTCACCCAACTTGGGCTACGTCCACACTGAATTTGTCAGTCCTTATTATTATTACCGTCGAGCAAGTCGAAGGGATACAACCTGCAGCACAGCCGCTGCACTTCCTCTTCTCTGTTTCACAGTCTCTCTCCTGATCTCAAAGATCTTTACAATGCATAAAACCTAATACATCAACAACCCTAACCGTATTACAATGTCTTTATTTATAAGGGAAATACAATGGGAAAATACCACGGGATACCCAAAACCATGGGCCCGCAAAACAGCCCCAAAAATTTTCTTCGGGGGCGTTGCCCCCGAACCCCCACTGGGGTGAGTGTACAGTCCTCCTACAAATCATATAGAACTGGGGTACAAACACGGCTGATACAATATCATCTATGAGACTAGAAGATCTGACTCCACAACCAACAATCTCCCACTTGGAGACTGATCACAACAACTCCACCGCTGCTGCACTTGCTGGACTTGGACTTGGCAAATTTCTCCTCTTCACCTTCGTGCTAGAAGGCCAACTGAAACCGAGCACGAACTCAGTTTCTCTCTGGTCACTACCTTTGTGAACATGTCTGCAGGATTCTGGCTAGTATGTATCTTTTTCAACTTTAATAATTCATCTTCCAGAACAGAGCGTATGAAATGGTACTTGAGATGTATATGTTTAGTCCTGGAATGGAATGCTGAGTTCTTTGCAAGGTGAATGGCACTCTGGCTATCACTATACAATCTGCTATCCTTCTGCTTCTTACCCACTTCCTCCATAAACCTCTGCAACCAAATCATCTCTTTACTAGCCTCTGTAATGGCAACATACTCTGCTTATGTTGTTGAAAGTGCAACAACCTTCTGTAGTTTCGAAATCCAGCTTACTGCTGTTCCACCTACAGTAAACACATACCCTGTGGTACTCCTCCTGCTATCCTTGTCACCTGCCATATCTGCATCAACATATCCCTGTAGAACAGTGTCTGAACCTCCAAAACATAATGCCTCAGTGGTAGTACCTCTCAAATACCTGAGAATCCACTGTACTGCCTTCCAATGTTCTTTACCTGGATTGTTCATATATCTGCTCACAACTCCCACTGCATGTGCAATATCTGGTCTTGTGCACACCATGGCATACATCAAGCTGCCAACTGCTGATTGATAGGGAACCTTGGACATGTAATCTGTCTCTTCTTGTGTCTTGGGACACATTTCCTTACTTAGACTGAAATGGCTAGCCAAAGGTGTACTTACAGGTTTTGCATTCTGCATTCTGAACCTCTCCAACACCTTTTGTATGTACTCACTTTGAGACAATGTCAATTTGCGATTTTTCCTGTCTCTCATTATTCTCATACCAAGGATTTGCTTTGCAGCACCCAAATCCTTCATCGCAAATGAATTAGCTAGCTTCCTTTTGAGTACATTTATATCCTGCATGTCAAACCCTGCAACAAGCATGCCATCCACATACAATATCTAGATGATATATCTTCCATTGTCTAGCTTCTTGAAATAAACACAGTGATAAGAATGACATCTACTATAACCTTGTTCTGTCATAAACCTGTCAAACTTTAGATACCACTGCCTTGGAGCTTGCTTCAAGCCATACAAGCTCTTTTTCAACCTGCATACCAGATCCTCCTTACCTTTGACCTCATACCCCTGTGGCTGCTGCATATATATTTCTTCCTCCAGATCCCCATGGAGGAAGGCTGTTTTTACATCTAACTGTTCAAGATGCAAATCTTCTACCGCCACTAGACTTAAGATAGTCCTAATTGAAGTCATCTTTACAACAGGAGAAAATATTTCATCAAAATCTATACCTTTCTTCTGTGCAAACCCCTTTACAACAAGTCTGGCCTTGTACCGCTTCTTACCTCCTTCTTCTTCCTTCAACCTGTAAATCCATTTGTTTTGCAATGCTCTTTTACCAGCAGGCAACTTAACCAAATCCCAAGTCTGGTTTCCTACCAATGAGTCCATCTCCTCATTCATGCCTTGCTCCCACTTCTTTCTAGTTTCCACCTGCATTGCTTCTTCATAACATTCTGGTTCACCAGAATCAGTCATCAATAAATAATACATTGAAGGAGAGTATCGTTCAGGGAGTCTACTTAACCTGGTAGATCTTCTTACAGTTGCAGGAGTTTCAGGTACTTGCTGCTGCTCTTGATTTTTTGGCACCTTCGGAACTTCATTTTCTTTAACTTCATCAAGCACTATGTACTTTGTGCTTTCCTTTTCCTGTTTCTTTCCCTGCAACTGATCTTTATACATGACCTTTTCATTGAATATCACATCTCTACTCCTGATGATTTTGTTATTTTCATAATCCCATAAACGATAACCAAATTCATCAACCCCATATCCAATAAAGGTACATTTCTTGGATTTAGCTTCAAGCTTTGTTCTATTTTCTTTATCAATATGGACAAATGCTTCACAACCAAACGTTCTCAGAAATGAGTAGTTTACCTTTTTATCTGTCCATGCTTCCTCTGGAATACCACCATCCATGAAGGTCCTATGTTTATTAAATAAACAGCAGTATTTACAGCATCCACCCAAAACTGTAAGGGCAACCCTGCATGCAGTCTCATACACCTTGCACGCTCCATGATCGTTTTGTTCATCCTTTCTGACACACCATTTTCCTGTGGTGTTCCTGGGACTGTCTTCTCTCTACGAATTCCATGGTATGAACAGTAACTATCAAACTCCTTGCCGCAGTACTCACCTCCATTATCAGATCTGAGACACTTCAATCTTTTTCCTGTCTCATTCTCAACCAAAGCTTTCCACTTCTTAAAAGTAGCAAACACATCAGATTTCTGTCTAATGCAATAAACCCAAGTTTTTCTAGTTGCATCATCAATAAATGTAACATAATAATGAGAGCCACCAAGAGATTGTACCTGAGCCGGTCCCCATACATCTGTATGCACAAGCTCTAATTTTTCATTCTTCTTATGTTTCCCAACCCTGAGAAATCTGACTCTCTTCTGTTTTCCATAAACACAGTTTTCACAAAATTCCAAACTTACCTGCTTCAAATCCAGCAGCAACTTCCTTAAGTGGAGAATCTGCATCCCCTTCTCACTCATGTGGCCAAGCCTATGATGCCACAATGCTGTATCTGTTCCTGTGGAAGCTAAAGAGATAGAATGGTCAGTATTATGAGGACATAAATACAACGTACCTACTCTGTCTCCTTTTGCTATCACCATTGATCCTTTAGTGATCTTCCACCACTTTTCTCCGAACGTAGATAGACAGCCGCCATCTCCCAACTGCCCTGTTGAGATCAGATTTCTTTTCATAGTAGGAATATGCCTAACATCTTTCAACAACCAATCAGTTCCATTCTTAACTTTTATCCATACCTTACCCATTCCAACAATTTTACATGGCTCATCATCACCCAATAAAACATGTCCAAAATCGCCAGGAACATACTCATGAAAGTATTTCCTATGGGCTGTAGCATGACATGAAGCTCCTGAATCTACTACCCAATAATCACTAGTATTATCTAATGCAAGAATCAAAACATCTTGTAACACATCACTTGCTACATTTGCTTCCTGGGTAGTTTCCTTCTGTGCATCTCCTTTCTTCTTTAAAGATTTGCAGTCTTTCTTCAGATGTCCTTTCTTTCCACATTTCCAGCACTCTATCTTTCTCAGTCTGGACTTGGATCTGCCCGTTTTAGACTTTCCACGATTACCTTGGCTCTTTCCTCTCTCCTTTTGTCTTCCTCTGCTTTCCATGGTCAACGCATTACCTGATGTCTCACCTGTGCTTTTTCTTCGCATTTCCTCGCTAAGAATAACACCAATAACATCATCAAATTTCAAGGTGTTTGAACCAGAGACAGAGTTATTTACAGCCATGACCAAGCTATTCCAGCTTTCTGGCAATGAACACAAGATTAGAAGAGCCCTAACCTCGTCATCAAAGTTCACACTTACAGAACTTAGCTGATTTGTAACCGTATTAAACTCATTTAAATGATCAGTAACAGATCCACCTTCAGACATCTTCATATTAAATAAATGCTTCATTAGAAATACCTTGTTGGAAGCCGAGGGTTTTTCATACAGCTTACCCAATGCTTTCATCAAACCCTATGTTGTCGTTTCTTTTGAGATATTGAAAGCCACTGACGAAGCCAGGCTCAACCATATTGTTCCCAGAGCCTTTCTGTCAAGAACCACCCATTCTTCGTCCTTCATAGTCGTCGGCTGCTTTGCTTTTCCTCCCAACGGTAGGAATAGATCCTTCTGGTACAGATAGTCCTCCATTTGCATCTTCCATAACCCGAAGTTTTGGCCGTTAAACTTCTCGACCTTAAACTTTCCTTCTTCTGCCATTGCTCCCACTCGAACCAGAAACCCTAGCTTCCTGCGGGTTTAACTGCCAAATAGACCTTTGGCTCTGATACCAATTGTTAGAAAAACAGGATCGCAGAGCAATAACAATAAACAAAAATGCAAATATAATCACACATACACATTACAAGAGAGACACAGATATATCGTGGTTCACCCAACTTGGGCTACGTCCACACTGAATTTGCCAGTCCTTATTATTATTACCGTCGAGCAAGTCGAAGGGATACAACCTGCAGCACAACCGCTACACTTCCTCTTCTCTGTTTCACAGTCTCTCTCCTGATCTCAAAGATCTTTACAATGCATAAAACCTAATACATCAACAACCCTAACCGTATTACAATGTCTTTATTTATTAAGGGAAATACAATGGGAAAATACCACGGGATACCCAAAACCATGGGCCCGCAAAACAGCTGGCGAAAAACAGCCCCAAAAATTTTCATGCCCCCCCACTAGGGTGAGTGTACAGTCCACCTACAGATCATATAGAACTGGGGTACAAACACGGCTGATACAATATCATCTATGAGACTAGAAGATCTGGCTCCACAACCAACAATACCATGACAAAATATTTGGAAGTCATCCCCGCTTCATATACTACTTGTACAATTTGATTATGAGCCATAGGAGTCAAGCAACAACCAATTTCTTTGTGAATCAGAGTCGAGAACATAACACACCAACCACAGTTGAGGACTTGTGCATACATCTACAAGAAATTCCTACAAACAACTTCCTAGAACATGTCATGCGCTTCGGAGTGCACTTGCATGGGACCAGATCATTCTAGACATTATACAGGAGTGAGATGACAAATATGATCACACAGTTGCAATGCCCTACATTGTTCTTCACTCTCATTGCAACAAACACAAAATGGCTAGACCTGCATGCACTTATGCAAGAGAATTGCCCTTCCGACACAACAACCCATTAGCAATGGCATAATCATAACATCATTGATAGGCCCCACACTATGGTTGCATACAAGCATAAAATATTTTCAATCTTCCATGAGGTGATGCTTAAAAACACATGCACACAACATATAACTGGTGCAGGCACACATTATATCCTACCTGCATGTGTCTCTACAAAACCTTTAAATATTTGTCCCTTGTTTTAATCCTCTAACATTCCTTTTGTAGGTATGAATGGAAACATCGTGGATCTGCACATATACATGATTTCATGTGGCTTGATGGAACTCCCAACATGGAAACATTAAATTGACAAGACCCAGATCAAATCAGTGTTGCAAAGAGTTTATTCAATAAATATGTGACAACATGGAATCCAAGAGAAAATCATGACATATAAATTCATATGCATCAATCCATTGATGATGACCCTTGCTTGCTAGATACAAAAGTTATACTTTCATCCAACCTACTTCAAGACTATGAACAACTCTTAAATCGAGTACAAAGACATACATAGTACATTGAAAATTCATGTCTACACAAAAAAGGGACTACACTTGCCCTTGGAATGTGCAACATGAATCATTACTCTACATTGATGAAAATGGTCAATAAACATATCGCCCAACACACAATGATGCTCATCTAAACATCCATAATCCTAGCATACTTCAAACATGGCAAGCAAATGTGGATTGCCAACCAATGCTCTCGCATTATGCTGTCTTGAAATACATACCCAAATATGCTTCCAAAGCAAAGGGAACATCAGAGACCTAGCATCATATGCTAACTAGAATCACAACTACATCATGTCCATAGGACCTAGTCTCATATGCCTACTGTCGTTTGCACTAAAAAACAATTGTTGATCGAGACATTAGTGCTCAAGATGTTGAGATATTGTAACTTCTAAGAATATTATATTTGTACTTTATTATTCCGGAGATGTTTCATTCCTCCGTGAAGATCTTATTGTATTTCCGGAGATGTTTATTCCTCCGTCAGAATGTGGTAACTTGGATTATTAGACTTCCCTAGTGGGGGTTAGCCCTGTATGTGTTATGTGGGTCAAAGGGTTGTTAGACCACTCTAGTGGGGTCGGCTCAGTCAGTTGTAGTGGGGTGTTTAACCCAGTGGTAAAGTTGGGGCCGACCTAGTTAATATAAAGTACAAGTCGGAGATGTGTATAAATAGAGGAGGTGTGTTCCTCATTATACACACACTTCCCTCACTCAGAATGTAACGCACTTGTGGAGGAGAGGTCTGCTATGGTGGAGGAGGAGATCATGTATTTGGTTTGCATCTTTGTATATTGATGGTCATCTATATTGAGGAAGCTTTGCTGGGTTTTCTACCCCATGAGGGTTTCCTAGGATAAATCTGTGTCTCGTGTGTTTATGTTGTGCTTGTTGTTTCTTCAGTGATCTTGTATATGCTATTATTGTGAAATGGAATGTAATGCTGCTATTTTCTGTCTTAGCATATTGAATCTTAACATGGTATCAGAGCTAACCTAAAGGAAGGCAATGTATGGCACTTACGACACTTGCTTCTCTTGCGACAATTTGAAGGTTAAGGTTTTATATAGCAAAAACCAGTCATCGTGGAACTTTCGTTATAAATCCATTTTAGCGAAGGTTCATGATCTGAAACCTTTACAGGTCATAGATAACATCCCCAGGTACCTTGTGTCCAAAGGGCACCCTCATATTCATTGTACTTTGTGAGTTATGATCAGTACAAGTTAGGGTTTCTGCCTCTTCCAGATCTCAGTCAAAATCAGGTGACCTAGGCAAAAAGGTCATAACTTGGGCTAGGAAGCTCCAAATGAAATTTCGTAAAAAGAAACAAGTAGTACACAGACTGTACTATCGTAGGAAACTTTTTCAGAGGCTGAAGTTGAACCAGTGACACGTGGCACGCCATACAAGTTCGCTCTCCTGTTTTATCCCATAAACAGGTCACGTTGCGACACTTGGCATAACTCTCTCTCAGAAAATCCAATTGAGGTCAGACCTACCGGGATGGAAAGATGACAGGTCGGGATACCACAAAAAAAATTTTAGACCCTGTGGATCAAAAAGTTCGGAGTTACAGCAGAAATAATCAGGTACATATTTTTGTCAAAACATAATTATTTTTGGAGCACCTTCATTCATGGCTTCCGGAATTTAGGGTTTCGGAGAAAGTTAGAATTTTTGGAATCAGAGTCCACAGATAAATGCTACTCAAGTAAATCGAAATTTAGAGACCAAGATCGAATTTTTTGGTTGGGTAGAAGACCGGGCTTGATCAAACCCTAGTTCGGGATTTTGATCGGAAAGATGGAAAAATTAGGGCTTCAGCAAAAGCTGGAATTTTTTAAGTTTGTGACCACGGCTGGAAACTCCTCAGAAAAATAAGAGTTTAGAGCCTTGGATCGAACCTTTTGATTGGGCAGAAGGGTGGGCTTCATCAAACCCTAGTTCACGATCCTGTCTAGAAGACCCCGAAGTTTCGAAGGCAATTTTGAGGGGTCAAATTTTGGAGATTTCAAAATTGAAGTATGCTAGTTTGATCAGCTCAGCAAGACACATCCTTCCATCCATTCAGAAGTGTGAAAGTCAAAGATTGAATTTTTAGGGTTTTTGTAGCAAACCCTAATCAAGCTCCAGATCAAGTTTCAGGGGGAGTTGAGGCTAAGGCCTTACATAAGAAGACTACAAGAAGTCTCGACAAGTATGACTTAAGGAGGTTCAGGTATGTCTTGAAATCTGATTCCTGATTAAGTTCATAATATGTCTGTCTTCATATTATTTATTAGTACAATCTTGATTAATGTTAGAATTGTCTTATCACCCTAGTAACAGTATGAATGCATGTGAATGATAGAAGACATTCATTGATTAGGGCTATATGATTGTACTAATGCACTGTGGTGTTGTATGAGGTTGATGTTGTCTGCTAACAAGATATAGGTACATCACGAAAGACAAATCAAGTTCCATGACCATGACAACATAATCTTTGATCACATAGAAGTTCTACTTACAAGGTATGTATGACTTTGTTCTATTATGCTTAACCTATGAGATATGCAGGTTCTAGCGCAGGATCTCTAAATCATTGAAGAGAACAAAGAAGATATTGATTAGGTATGTTAGACATAACTAAGCAAGTATACTAATCCATGTATGTTTTCCTATGTCAAGTTATAATCTTACCTTGTGTTAGGATCCCTTATATAAGTATACTTGGTATGATTGGTTATGCTTATTCACAAAGTTAGTAATCAAGGGTTTATGCATATTATGTCTCTTATCTTGATTGATGATTTAACTAACCAGAAGAGTACTATGATCAAACAAGAATATGCATGAGTAAAAGAAGACTTCCTTGAAACTCTGAATACTAATGTTTATTATCTATGATCATGACTATACATATTCAAGATTATTTAGAATTATAATGTTTTGATAATATTGAGAATATACTAATGAATGTATGTTTGTGTATGAGATCATGAGGATGACACTTGAGCATGCATAGTGGTACAGAATGTATAGAAGTTCAAAAGACATATAGAAGATCAAGCGAGAGACAACCATACAAACATAAAAGATAAGTATTTGAGTTGTTATTTGAAATAGTAAATGATATTGCTTGTAATAGTTGTATACATATTTGTATTCCTAGAATATATCATGCTGAGTGTAAACATTCATATAGCATTGAACAGTGTACTACTAATATGCATATGATTTTTAAATTGGACAAAACATTCCATTGTTGCTTGTATAGAATGAAACCTCTTTGCTGACATGCTGAGAGCTGTGCACACTCTCGATAGCATGTTCTGGTAGAGATGGAAGGCATCTAGATAGCCACTGTATGCATACAGGATATGGAAAAGTGTTGTGCCAAAGTATTGGTCAAGATAGTTGCATAACTATTTAAATGATATCTGTATGCATAATAGGTTATCATGTCAACATGATTTCATGATTATGAAATATTACTAATCATGTACTTAATTTTGATTTGTAGGAAAGATCATGAAGAATGATGAACACCGAACAAGTGATGGATGTTCAATAAGAAGATTTACAAATCAAACAAAATATAGAAGGTTCGTGGCTAGAAGATTCTCTTAGAAAGAGGAAGAGAATCATGATGAGATGTTTGCTCCAAGTGGCTAGATAAGATCATTATCTTAATGATGTAATTGAAGAAGAAGTGTGAATCAAGGATTCAATTGAAGAAAGCTCTGTATGGGTACCCAGGATCGATAGTCAAATTGATGAGCTTAATGATCATCATGGGTGATGTGGATCTCAACCTTTGCTACAAGGTTGAATATGGTTTCTATACATAGATGACATGGATGCAAGAAGGAACTCACCACATAATTCGAATGATATTGAGGCTCATATCAGTAGACCCATCTGACGAGAGATGGCACAGATAGATGGTTGCAGAAATGAAAAATCTCAGATTGATGCATTACTTCCTAGGTCTGGAAGTATGGCAAGGCTCAGAAGGAATCTTTCTCGACCAGGGAAAGTATGCCGAGAAATATTAAAAGGACCTGATTGTTAAAATTTAATATGCTAAGATAGAAAATAGCAGCATTACATTCCATTTCACAATAATAGCATATACAGGATCACTGAAGAAACAACAAGCATAGCATAAACACAAGAGACACAGATTTATCCTGGGAAACCCTCATGGGGTAGAAAACCCAGTAAAGCTTCCTCAATATAGATGACCAGCAATATACAAAGATGCAACCAAAGACATTATCTCCTTCTCCACCATAGCAGACCTCTCCTCCACAAGTGCGCCTCTCTCAAGTGTGTGTGTGTATCAAATGAGGAACATACCTCCTCTATTTATACACTACACTGACATGTATTTTACACAAGTACATGTAGGCTCGTATTTAACCATTAGGTTAAATACCCTATTATAACTGACTGGGCCGACCCCCACATGGTGGGTCTAATAACTCTAGTTACCACAACCAATTCGGAGGAATAAACATCTCCGGATTCATAGTATAATCACATCGGAGGTATGGAACATCTCCGGAATAAATAATATACAAATATAATATTCTTAGAAGTTACAATATTCAACACTCCCCCTTAACGAGAAGGATATTATAACAACATCTGCAGGAGCAACGAGTCATACATCATACATGATACATCTATAAATCATTGGAAGCTTTCTTAACATCATCAGTAACTCAACCAGTTACTGGAACATCAACATCTTCAGTACTGAGTCTTTATCTTCTGCAGCACTCGAACAACTATAGCAACATCAACGTCTGGATCCTCACGATCATCAACATCATCATCATACGATCATCAGCATCATCATCACACGATCATCAGCATCGTCATCTCACGATCATCAGCATCGTCATCACACGATCATCAGCATCGTCATATCACGATCAGCAGCATCGTCATATCACGATCAACAGCATCGTCATCACACGATCAGCAGCATCGTCATCACACGATCAGCAGCATCGTCATCACACGATCAGCAGCATCGTCATCACACGATCATCAGTATCGTCATCTCACGATCATCAGCATCATCATCACATGATCATCAACATCGTCATCACACGATCAGCAGCATCGTCATCACACGATCATCAGCATCGTCATCACACGATCATCAGCATCGTCATCTATATACATGATCCTTCCTTTCGGAATTATTGGATCAATCTCATAACAATCATATTTAAGACTATCCTTCCTTTCGGAATTACTGGATTTACTGTCTAAGGATGATTAGTCCAACCACAATCATATTTAAGACTATCCTTCCTTTCAGAATTACTAGATTTACTGTCTAAGGATGATTAGTCCAACCACAATCGCATTTAAGACTATCCTTCCTTTCGGAATTACTGGATTTACTGTCTAAGGATGATTAGTCCAACCACAATCGCATTTAAGACTATCCTTCCTTTCGGAATTACTGGATTTACAGTCTAAGGATGATTAATCCAACCACAATCGCATTTAAGATTATCCTTCCTTTCGGAATTACTGGATTTACTGTCTAAGATGATTAACCAACCACAATCACATTTAAGACTATCCTTCCTTTCGGAATTACTGGATTTACTGTCTAAGGATGATTAATCCAACCACAATCGCATTTAAGACTATCCTTCCTTTCAGAATTATTGGATTTACTGTCTAAGGATGATTAATCCAACCACAATCACATTTAAGACTATCCTTCCTTTCAGAATTACTGGATTTACTGTCTAAGGATGATTAATCCAATCACAATCACATTTAAGACTATCCTTCTTGGATTTACTGTCTAAGGATGATTAATCCAATCACGTGCATTTTGAACCAAGGTCCAGGGACGATGCAGTCCTATCCTCTATTCTCGGAGACACCTGTCTACGGCTCACTTTAGAACTTGAGTTCAAGGATGATCCAATCCTCTCAAGTCCACCAAGGACTTCATTCTCGGAGACCTCACGTCTACAGCTCTCTTTAGGACTGAAAGTCCAGGGATGATCCAATCCCCTCAAGTCCACCAAGGACTTCATTCTCGGAGACCTCACGTCTACGGCTCTCTTTAGGACTGAAAGTCCAGGGATGATCCAATCCCCTCAAGTCCACCAGGGACTTCATTCTCGGAGACCTCACGTCTACGGCTCTCTTTAGGACTGAAAGTCCAGGGATGATCCAATCCCCTCAAGTCCGCCAGGGACTTCATTCTCGGAGACCTCACGTCTACGGCTCTCTTTAGGACTGAAAGTCCAGGGATGATCCAATCCCCTCAAGTCTGCCAAGGACTTCATTCTCGGAGACCTCACGTCTACGGCTCTCTTTAGGACTGAAAGTCCAGGGATGATCCAATCCCCTCAACTGTCCACTAAGGACTTCATTTTCGGAGACCTCACGTCTACGGCTCTCTTTAGGACTGAAAGTCCAGGGATGATCCAATCCCCTCAACTGTCCACTAAGGACTTCATTTTCGGAGACCTCACGTCTACGGCTCTCTTTAGGACTGAAAGTCCAGGGATGATCCAATCCCCTCAACTGTCCACTAAGGACTTCATTTTCGGAGACCTCACGTCTACGGCTCTCTTTAGGACTGAAAGTCCAGGGATGATCCAATCCCCTCAACTGTCCACTAAGGACTTCATTTTCGGAGACCTCACGTCTACGACTCTCTTTAGGACTGAAAGTCCAGGGATGATCCAATCCCCTCAACTGTCCACTAAGGACTTCATTTTCGGAGACCTCACGTCTACGGCTCACTTTAGAACTTAAGTTCAAGGATGATCCAATCCTCATCTGTATTCTCATCTATACAGGTACAAATATCCAAGAGCATGTATCACATCAAAACATGTATACATCACACCAAAACATGTATACATCTAGCATGTATAATCACTAATACATCTAACATCAAAACATGTATACATCTAAAATAAAAGATATATAAGAGTTCTAAATCTAAATAATTGTAAGTAGCTAAGTACAACAAAATAAAATTTAAGGGACAGAATTGTTATCAAATACTATACTACTCCCCCTTTCGAGGAGGGTCCTTCTGGACTATACCAAGCTTGTCTCGGAAGTATTCAAACTTTACTCGAGACAAAGGTTTAGTCAGGATATTGACAATTTGATCCTCAGTGCTTATATACTCGAGCTTGATAGCTCCTCTCTACACCATGTCTCGTATATAGAAGTAACAGATCTCAATGTGTTTTGACTTATCATGGAACACAGGATTTTCAGTCATCTTAATGCAGCTTTGATTATCACACATAATCACAGTGGGATCCATTTCTAAGTCAAACACTCCATATAAAAGCTTCTGAAGCCATACTGCTTCACAGCTGGCAGAGCAGACAACCATATATTCTACTTCAGCAGTACTGAGAGCCACTCTAGAATGTTTCTTGTTGAACCATGAGATCATGGCAAATTCAAGACTATAACATCCACCTGATGTACTCTTTCTGTCTGAGACACTTCCTGCCCAATCAGAATCTGAGTAACCATGTAAACGGAGTTCATGACCTCCAAGATAATATAGATAAAAAATCTAATGTACCTTTTAGATACCTTACTACATGCTTTGTAGCTATTAAGTGAACCTTTCTAGGTTCTACTAGATACTGACTTAGGGTATTTACAGCAAAGCATATATCTGGCCTAGTATTTGTTAAATACATCAATGACCCAATGATTTGTCTATATAGGGTTAGGTCCACTAAATACGATGAGTCATTAACTAACAACTTCAAGTTGGAGTCCATGGGAGTGGCCATGGATTTATACTCCAACATATCAAATCTTTTTAGAAACTTCACAACATGCTTACCTTGATTTAAAAGATTCCTTTTGGATCTTGCCATACTTCTAGACCTAAGAAGTAGTGCATTAATTCGAGATCTTTCATTTTCATTTCTGCAGCCATTTTCATGACCTGTTTCTCATTCCTTGTCAGAAAGAGATCATCGTCATACAATAATGGTATGATAGGTTCATCATCCACAACCTTAAGGTAAAGGTTAGGAACAATTTTACTTCTGGTAAAGCCCAAGCTTTGTCATGAACCTGTCAATTGTCCATTATTCACACTCAGCATTGAGTGATCTTTTGCATATCTATCTGTGCCATCTCTCGTCAGATGGGTCTACTAAAATGAGCCTCAAAATCATTCGAAGTCTGTGGTGAGTTCCTTCTTGCATCCATGTCATATGTGTATAGAACCCATATTCAACCTTGTAGAAAAGGTTGAGATCCACATCACCTATGATGATCATTAAGCTCATCAATTGACTACCGATCCTGGGAACCCATACAGAACCTGATTACATTATTAAGAGAATGGTCTTATCTAGTCCCTTGGAGCAAAACATCTCATCATGATTCTCTTCCTCTTTCTAAGAGAATCTCTTAACCACAAGCTTTCTATAGTGTGTTTGATTTGTAAGTCTTTTGTTGAACATCCATCGCTTGTTCAGAGTTCATCATTCATCATGATCTTTCCTACAAATCAAAATTAAGTACATGATTAGTAATACTTCATAATCATCAAATCATATTGACATGATAACCTATTATGCATACAGATATCATTTACATAGTTATGCAACTATTTTGACCAATACTTTGGCACAACACTTTCCCATATCCTGTATGCATACAGTGGCTATCTAGATTCCTTCCATCTCTACCAGAACATACTATTGAGAGTGTGCACAGCTCTCAGTATGTCAGCAAAGAGGTTTCATTCTAGACAAGCAACAATGGAATGTTTGTCCAATTTACCAATCATATGCATATTAGTAGTATACTGTTCAATGCTTTATGATATATCCTAGGAATACAAATATGCATACAAGCAATATCATTTACTATTTCTAATAACAACTCAAATACTTATCTTTTATGTTTGTGTGGTTGTCTCCCGCTTGATCTTCTGTATGTCTTCTGAACTTCTATTCATTCTGTACCACTGTGCATGCTCAAGTGTACACTAGTGTCATCCTCATGATCTCATACACAAACATACATTCATTAGTATATTCTCAATATTATCAAAACATTCCAATTCTAAATAATCTTGAATATGTACAGTTATGATCATTAGTATTCAGGGTTTCAAGGAAGTCTTCTTTTACTCATGCATATTCTTGTTTGATCTAGTATGCATAAACCCTTGATTACTAATCAATCATACCAAGTATACTTACACAAGGTAAGATTCTAACATGACATAGGAAAACATACCTGGATTAGTATACCTGCTTAGTTATGTACAACATACCTAAACAATCTCTTCAATGATTTAGAGATCCTGAGCTAGAACCTGCATGTCTCGTAGGTTAAACATAATATAACAAAGTCATACATACCTCGTGAGTCTTTGTCTTCATGTTGTCATGGTCATGGAACTTGATTTGTCTTTTGTGATGTACCCGTGTCTTGTTAGCAGACAACATCAACCTTACACAACACCATAATGCATAAGTACAATCATATAGCCCTAATCAATGAATGTCTTCGATCATTCACATGCATTCGTATTGTTACTAGGGTGATAAGACAATTAATAACATTAATCAAGATTGTACTAATAAATAACATGAAGACAAACACATTATGAACTTAATCAAGAATCAGATTTTAAGGCATACCTGAACCTCCTTAAGTCATACCTGTCGAGACCTTTTGTAGTCTTCTTATGTAAGGCCTTAGCCTCAACTCCCCCTGAAACTTGATCTAGAGCTTGATTAGGGTTTGCTAGAGAAACCCTAAAAATTCAATCTTTGACTTTCACACTTCTGAATGGATGGAAGAATGTGTCTTGTTGAGCTGATCAACCTAGCATTCTTCAATTTTGAAATCTCCAAAATTTGACCCCTCAAAATTGCCTTCAAAACTTCTGGATCTTCTGGACAGGAACCCGAACTAGGGTTTGATGAAGCCCGGTCTTCTACCCAACCAAAAATTCGATCTTGGTCTCTAAATTTCAATTTTCCTGAGTAGCATTCAGCCGTTGACTCCGATTCCAAAAATTCTAACTTTCTCCGAAACCCTAAATTCCGGAAGCCATGAATAAAGGTGCTCCAAAAATAATTATGTTTTGACAGAAATATGCACCTGATTGTTTCTTCTATAACTCTGAAATTTCTTCTCCACAGGGTCTGAAAACTTTTTCTACAGTAGCCTGACCTGTCATCTTTCCATCCTGACAGGTCTGACCTCAATTGGATTTTCTGAGAGAGAGTTATGCCAAGTGTCGCAACGTGACCTGTTTATGGGATAAAACAGGAGAGCGAACTTGTACGACGTGCCACGTGTCATTGTTTGAACTTCGACCTCTGAAAACTTTTTCTGAGATAGCTCACCCTGTTATCTTTCCATCTTGACAGGTATGACCTCAATTGGACTCTCTGAGAGAGAGTTATGCCAAGTGTTGCAACGTGACCTGTTTATGGGATAAAACAGGAGAGCGAACTTGTACGGCGTGCCACGTGTCACTGGTTCACCTTCGGCCTCTGAAAAAGTTTTCTGAGATAGTACAGTCTGTGTACTACCTATCACTTTTTACGAAATTTCATTTGGAGCTTCCTAGCCCATGTTATGACCTTTTTTCCAAGGTGACCTGATTTTGACTGAGATCTGGAAGAGGCAGAAACCCTAACTTGTACTGATCATAACTTATAAAGTACAACGAATATGAGGGTTCCCTTTGGACACAAGGTACCTGGGGATGTTATCTTTGACCTGTAAACTTTTCAGACCCTGAACCTTCGCAGAAATATATTTATAGCGAAAGTTCCACGATGACTGGTTTTTGCTATGTAAAACCCTAACCTTCAAATTGTCGTAAGTAAAGCAAGTGTCGTAAGTGCCATACCTTGTCTTCCTTTAGGTTAGCTCTGATACCATGTTAAAATTTAATATGCTAAGACAGAAAATAGCAGCATTACATTCCATTTCACAATAATAGCATATACAGGATCACTGAAGAAACAACAAGCATAGCATAAACACAAGAGACACAGATTTATCCTGGGAAACCCTCATGGGGTAGAAAACCCAGTAAAGCTTCCTCAATATAGATGACCAGCAATATACAAAGATGCAACCAAAGACATTATCTCCTTCTCCACCATAGCAGACCTCTCCTCCACAAGTGCGCCTCTCTCAAGTGTGTGTGTGTATCAAATGAGGAACATACCTCCTCTATTTATACACTACACTGACATGTATTTTACACAAGTACATGTAGGTTCGTATTTAACCATTAGGTTAAATACCCTATTATAACTGACTGGGCCGACCCCCACATGGTGGGTCTAATAACCCTATTTACCACAACCAATTCGGAGGAATAAACATCTCTGGATTCATAGTATAATCACATCGGAGGTATGGAACATCTCCGGAATAAATAATATACAAATATAATATTCTTAGAAGTTACAATATTCAACACTGATGTGTTGGAATAGCCATTCTCATGGATTCCAACTTGAAGCTGTTAGCGAATGACTCATCAAGAGTTAGTGTATATAACTTTAAACAGACAAATTATTGGGTCATTGATGTATCTAACAAATACTAGGTCAGATATATGCTTTGCTGTGAACACCTTGAGTCAGTATCTAGTGGAAACTATATTTGTTCACCTGATAGTTGCAAAGCATGTGATGAGGTACCTAAAGGATACTATAGACTTTGATCTATGCTATCTTGGAGATCATGACTTTAGATGGCTACACAGATGTTGATTGACCAGAAAGTGTATCAGATAGGTAGAGCACATTGAGAGGATGTTATTGTCTGGGATCAGCCATGATCTTATGGTTTAGCAGGAAGCAGTCCAATATGGCTCTTAGTACAAGCAGAATATATGGCTGCTTGCTCTGATAGTTGTGAAGAAGTATGGCTTCTGGATTGTTTGACTTAGAGATAGACCCAACCATGATCCTATGTGACAAACAAAGTTGTATCAAGATGGCAGAGAATCCAGTGTTCCATGATATGACACAGAAAGGAACTATAAAGTTCGAATTTGTAACAAGTTGCCGATGTACTAACCAAACCTCTACCTCAAAGTGAAAAAGTTACCGATGTACTAACCAAACCTCTACCTCAAGTAAAGTTTGAGTATTTTCCGAGACAAGATTGGTAGGACCCTCCTCGAAAGGGGGAGTGATGTGATCACCTATGATGAGATTGCCTGCATCGACAGTGAGGTCAATGATGTGGATACCTATATTGGTGATGCTGACAGAGAGGTTGGTGGATGCTCCTTAGACAGGGTCTAAGTTGACAAGGGGATTGCATCATCCTTGAACACATGTTTTAAAAGGATCCGTAGACATATGTCTCCGAGAAAGAAGAGGGATTGCATCATCCTTGAACACATGTTCTAAAAGGATCCGTAGACATATGTCTCTGAGAAAGAAGAGGGATTGCATCATCCTTGAACACATGTTCTAAAAGAGAGCTGTAGACGTATGTCTTTGAGAATGAAGTCCTTGGTGGACATGTGGGGATTGTATTGTCCTCGGACTTCGGTCCCTTGAATTGATCCATAGACGTATGGTCTCCGAGAATGAAGTCCTTAGTGGATAGGTGGGGATTGTATCATCCCCGGACTTCGGTCCCTTGAATTGATCCGTAGACGCATGGTCTCCGAGAATGAAGTCCTTAGTGGACAGGTGGGGATTGTATCATCCCCAGACTTCGGTCCCTTGAATTGATCCATAGACGTATGGTCTCCGAGAATGAAGTCCTTAGTGGACAGGTGGGGATTGTATCATCCCCAAACTTCAGTCCCTTGAATTGATCCGTAGACGTATGGTCTCCGTGAATGAAGTCCTTAGTGGACTAATGGGGATTGCATCATCCCGGAACCACTAGTTCAAAATGTACTTGATGGGGATTGCATCATCCCGGAACCACTAGTTCAAAATGTACGTGATGGGGATTGCATCATCCCATAACCACTAGTTCAAAATGTACGCGATGGGGATTGTATCATCCCCGGACTTCGGTCCCTGAATTGACCCGTAGATAGATGTCTCCGAGAACTGGTCCCTAGTGGACGAGAGGGGATTGTATCATCCCCGGACTTCGGTCCCTGAATTGATCCGTAGACATATGTCTCCGAGAAAGTGGTCCTTAGATTTTGTCTAAGTTGACGAGTGGACTGTATCGTCCCTAGACATGTTATGGTGTCGTAAATGAATCATGTATGTTGCACGATATGCTGCTATTGTGTATACTTGTATTGGTGTGGATACTTGTATTGATGATGTGTATACTTGTATTGGTGTGGATACTTGTATTGATGATGTGTATACTTGTATTGGTGTGGATACTAATACTGATGATCCAGATGTTGATGATCGTGTGATGATGATGCTGACGATCGTGAGGATTCAGATGTTGATGTTGCTGTAGCTGTTTGAGTGCTGCAGAAGATAAAGACTCAGTACTGAAGATGTTGATGTTCCAGTAACTGGTTCAGTTACTGATGATGTCGAGAAAGCTTCCAATGATTTATAGATGTATCATGTTGATGACTCCTTGCTCCTGCAGATGTTGTTATAATATCCTTCTCGTTAAGGGGGAGTGTTGAGATATTGTAACTTCTAAGAATATTATATTTGTACTTTATTATTCCGGAGATGTTTCATTCCTCCGTGAAGATCTTATTGTATTTCCGGAGATGTTTATTCCTCTGTCGGAATGTGGTAACTTGGGTTATTAGACTTCCCTAGTGGGGGTCAACCCTGTATGTGTTATGTGGGTCAAAGGGTTGTTAGACCACCCTAGTGGGGTCGACCTAGTCAGTTGTAGTGGGGTGTTTAACCCAGTGGTAAAGTTGGGGCTGACCTAGTTAATCTAAAGTACAAGTCGGAGATGTGTATAAATAGAGGAGGTGTGTTCCTCATTATACACACACTTCCCTCACTCAGAATGCAGCGCACTTGTGGAGGAGAGGTCTGCTATGGTGGAGGAGGAGATCATGTCTTTGGTTTGCATCTTTGTATATTGCTGGTCATCTATATTGAGGAAGCTTTGCTGGGTTTTCTACCCCATGAGGGTTTCCTAGGATAAATCTGTGTCTCGTGTGTTTATGTTGTGCTTGTTGTTTCTTCAGTGATCCTGTATATGCTATTATTGTGAAATGGAATGTAATGTTGCTATTTTCTGTCTTAGCATATTGAATCTTAACACAAGAAACTTGCCATATGTTGCAAAAATTACCCCTTGTCACATGCAGTCGGTCCTTAACCAAACTAAATGTTGGTCTGCAAATATTCCGTTGCGTATCTCCCAACTCGGTTGATTGCTCATTTGGCTTCAGTTTCATAGATTCCTACTTGCAATGCCCTCCAAATTTGGACCCTTTCTGTCTTGTAGACCTTGCATAACAATGGTGATCTAACTAGTGAAGCAAAATTGAAAAGTGGAAGAAGATAACTGTCCCTACAATCATCCATGTCTGGCCACACTTTAATTCAATTCTAGCTAAAGATTCCAATGCTTTTATTGAATTATGTTGGAGTGAGTTGCTTTTATATAAGCCCTTCCGTTCCTTCACTAAAGACATAGACCTTACAAAACATGCCATTTTGTCAAACTGGGAGTGCATACGAAATACCTACTATGCATGGCATGTTGATCTCATCCATGCACCCACTCCTGATGAGACAATGTCTAGAGATGAGGATACCAATCATAACATACATCCCGACATGGAGATGAATGAATGACAAGTTTTGTCAAGATTAGCCCCTATAGGAAATATCTACATTAATGAGCTTGACATGCTTGTCCTCCGATATTTTGACACCAACCATAAAAGGAATCGTCCAAAAGTATCAACATATACATTGGAGTTTGCTCTAATCAGCACTAGTAAATGGTGCACTTGGAGTGGTCATGCAAACTGTATACACACCTGGATCTATCCCTCCTAAGTTGCTAGCTTATGTTGTCATGGAATTTGACAAATACATTAGCCCTCCATGGGACCAATCTCAACCAAAGCACATACTAATTCCACCCATAAATCGAAGTACTAAGAAACAAACCCCCCTCAAGATGGATTGGGCATTGACTATCCATAAATCCTAAGGATTGACATAAAAAAGTTCAACCATTGACATTGGTAACACTTAACGTCAAGGCTTGACCTTCACGACAATGTCATGCACTACAACATTAGAAAGAATGTAAATTGCAACATCGTTCTCCTTCGACCACTATGCAAAGATGAAAGACACTTCATATGTCACACTTCTAAAATAGGTAGAGGCAAGCCTTCATTCTGTCCCTTTCACATTTAAAATTACATCTCTCAATCCCTGCACTTCCCCTACCAAATGAAACTACCAATGTTGATTGCCAATATAATTAGAGTCAAACTTGATAACTACCTAGCCCTTTATTGTTTTACTCACATATGGATACTTTTTCGTAGGAAAAATTAATGTACATTTCATTACTTGCGATTGATTACATGGGTTTCTATTTACTACCTATTAGTACTTGCACTAGAATTTTCCTTTAAACATCATCGACTACTATGCCCTCCATAAATTCACTAGACTTGATTTCAACATATAATCATATTATATACATACATACATATTTTCCTTTTTTTCAACATATCAAAGTTCTCTTCGACATTTCATTTCCCCACTTAAAAGATATGCTAGTTATTTTTTATACACATAAGAGAAAACCAAATAAACACACATAAAATGAAAAACCAAATAAACATACATAGAAAAAAAAACCAAAGAAACAAATACACAGAATTGAAAACCAAATAAATAAACAAACATAACAAACATAGAAAGGAAAACCAAGGAAACAAACATAATCACCCGTAATCAATGAATTCTTATGTCTTCGTAAGACTCCGTAAGTTTGGATGAAAAAACAAATTTAATGTAACTCTTTGATGTATTTTGACTAAATAAAATTACTCATTGGTCATGTCCATGGTTGTGTTCGCTTTACCCTTTTTGCAACTATTTTCCTGCGGAGTCTCTTTTGTATTTGTTTATCGCTTCTTCCTTTTCCTTGCAGCGAAACTCTTTCGCAACTAGTTGCAGGGTTTGACGGTATTGAAACAGCATATTACAGTCGTTTCAAATAAAGGAAAGCCATGGAAGCCACGCTCTCGGATGTATCTCAAGTATTTGATCGCTTCAAAGCCGCTTTCACCAGAAATGATCTGTTAACATGTTCAAACTTACTGTCTCAACTCAAGGTACTATTTTCTGTACCTTTTTACTAAGATAAAACCTGAACAAAAGACGGCCTCTACATTATTGTTCAGGCTAAATTTTCTAACCCAGCATTATGTATGTTTGTGTTTCTTCTGTGCTTTACGCGAAGGGGTCTCTGCTCGATTTAGCTATGGATATATATTATATTCCCATAACTCCGCTTCTAAAACTAGGGTTTTAGTAATGCTAAGTTAGATAGCCCTTATGTTTTTCTTGTTTAAAAATCTCGGTCTGATCCGCTTAACCATCTGTGGAAATCTTCCTTAGGAATGCATTTTCTAGATGAGCAATAGATGTCTGTCACATTTTTGTCTATTAGGCCAAGGTGGGTCATAGGCTTAATACGTTCTTCAACTAGATTTGAACCTTTTCTAACTTTAGGTCAATTTTATGAATAATTGAACTATGGGTGGGTGCGTAAAGGCCTCTTAAGTCGGGGTTTATTTAAAAAAATGTATCAAATTTGAATGAATTTAAGGGAATGTGGATTGTCAATTTACGGGTTTGCGAATACCTGTGCAACTTTGGAAGAACCATGTAAGTGGAATTGGATCCGTAGTGTCTCAAAGGTACCAGTTACTCTCAGACTTTGGACCATTTGCAATCACCCCCATAGTCAGCTCCAAAAAGACCTTTTCTAACACTATGTTCATTCACAAACAGTATCTTTGGCTGGTTGAGTCGACCCTCTTAGTTTGTAACCTGTGCATATGTATCTTTAAAAGGCTACTAAGGATTGAACACCTTTATTTTTCACTCTCTTTGACCTTAAGTCTATTTTTGTTTCACATGTGGATGACACTTAGCTTGCTATAGTTTCACACTCATAGAACTGACAACTAGGAAAAACTGAATGGTAAGTTGAAAAATTCCTTTCACAAGCGAAACTTGCCGCTACAGAAAACAACTTAATAGCAGGTTGGCAAGTTGTTGCAATTCCTTAGAACATGTGCCATGAATTGCTTACAAACTAATTGGATGAATCATGCGCTCTTCATTTGGTGTCCACGGGGCCAAACTCTGGCTATCCACTTGTAAAAGAAGTATCCGACTTTGGTCCACTGCTGCCTATATTTTTGGATAAATGCTTCCTTCGACTAGTACGATAAACGAAGTATGTACATACAGGGCAGTTTATACCAAAAAAATGGTTCATAGATACAGCCCTCACAACCTAGTAGCTCCTGGAGTTTAGGAAACACAATAGCCTATATCAGAAGTTGATATTATAACAAATTGAAGTCGAGCACCTTTTTTCTTCAATGGGATCTCCAAATAAAAAGTTTGTTTATCTCGAATTTAAAATGTACACCTAATGCTTAGTTGGTTTTATCCTGGCTAGCTATTTATTTATGAAATGAGAAATCCTTGTCTACCTATATTTTATTATTGTTGGTCTTGAAAAAGCTTTTTTTGTTCCAAATTGTGCTGGTAGCTGAGCTTTATAATAATTTGCTTGCTCATGTTGTCATAAAGCTTGGTGAATATTGGTGGAGATTTATCCTACCAAACATAATAATTCTCTCCCCGCCGCAAGGGTTTTTTGATGGAATTGATGAAGATTTATCCCACCAAATATAATCTCCTCTATCTTACCTTCCTGATTACTTGTATCAGCCAATGAATCTGTCTCTTCACTTTCTGTTATGTTTTCACCTTTGTCCCCTCTTCTCTTGGAATGAAGTTTTTGTCTTCTTTGGCTTTTGCTTCCTCCTCCTTCTCTATTTGCCTTTTTTCTTTATCTAAGGTATCATCAGCCAAAATGGTTGTCATATGGATGCCTTCCTCCTTCTCACTTGCCTCTTTTCTTTCTCAAAGGGATCATCAACCAAAATGGTTGTCATATGGATGCTGGCGCAATTGACTACTCCCTTTGATTCTTCTACTAGTACCTTTCCATTTTGTTCTTGTCTTTGGCTGTCCCTCTCACAATGGATTTCTGTTGTACTTACACTCTTTATTTTAATAGAATTTTGGTCCTTTGTTTTGTGCAAACTCATTGTGGAAAGCACAATAGTAGATTAGCTCCTTGTGAGGGGAGAAGACATCAATTTGGCGATAGTTAGAGACGATCACACCACCAAAGTATTAAGGCTTGTTATTGTTTATAAAATGAAAGACACTATGATCGATGGGGGATCATTGGTCAATCTTTTATATTAGAAAATGTATCAGTTTGGTGATAGATAGAGATAATCATGCCACCAAATTGTCAAGGCTTGTTATTGTTTATAAAATGAAAGACACTGAGATTAATGGGGGATCATTAGTCAATGCCATACAAGAGTCAGAATTGATCAGAATGGAAAGGACTGCACTATTGGCCCATGGGTTTTGATAAAAAATAAAAAAGCAAAGTTGAGTGGGACCAAAAGGAATTTTGATGTCATAGGAAGTATTTATAGCCAATCAAAGATAATGTTGATTTTGTGATAATTTATTAATTTCAACTACCTAGGATTTTATTTTATTTAGCTTCGTTAAGATAAATCATGGTTATGAAGATTCAAGGTATTCTTGACTGGGGAAGATATTTAACGCGATAAAGCATTATTGATTAATTTGAAGGACAAGACATGTAGTGAATGACTCCAGGGGTCTGGATGAGTCTTGTTACCCCATACATCGTGTGAGGTCCTACACTTGTGATGAAAAATCACAAGGCTTGATTGACAGATTGATGCAGTTGCTGGATATATTGATGTGATCTCGTTGGCATGCTTGGAGTATGTTTTACTTAGCAATTGTCTAATACTTTTGTGCTTTTATGGAATGGGAACCCATCAACTTAGGGTCTCCCTAAGTTTTAAGAAGTGTTAGTAAGTGCTCTTTGATGATGCATTGCCTATTAGATGATTATGGATGTGTTTATGAGGGTTTGAGGCCTCCTAGGACCTAGATAGAACATGATGGTGCACTTCACTCATATATTACTAGTTCATGATACATTGTTCACTCTTTCATGGAGTGCTCTACCGCCCTACCACTTGTGAGCTAATTTGACATTTTGATGATAGCGATGATCATATATCGTAGGACGCTCTTGCTCATTGGTCATGGTTCACACCTAGGGATGATTCATGGTTGGTTTTCCAAGGAATCCTCTAGCTCATTTAGAGTGATTGATACTTAGAGATGACTCATGGTTAGTTTTCCTTGGAGCATCTTAGCATTTGTGGTTTGATTTGGCATCTTCATGTCATGGATAGTCCATTTTGGTGGAGCGCTCTGGCTCATGTGATGTGCTTTACCCTTGGAGATGACTTTATGATTGGTTTCTATTAGAGTGCTCTAGTTCTTTGGGTGTGTTTTGCACTTATAAGTTATAGATGGTTTATGTTTGGTTTCCTTTGCAACCCTCTAAACCAAGTGGCATGTTCCATGCTTGGGGAGGCTCGGTTGTTGGTTTTCCATGGAGTGCGCTTCCTTTAGCAAATGTATGAATGGTATAACAGTCATTTCTTATGCAATGCTCTAGTTGATTTGGCATGATTTGATGACATAGATAGTTTATGATGGGTATTCCATGGAGCGCCCTTGTTCCTAGACACTTGGTTGGCATCATGACATGGTTAGCTATCATCTTATTGGAGCACCCTTCATTCTTAGCACTTGGAGGACATCTTGGCACTATTGGCTGTCATTATTCATGGAATGCTCTCCTTGTTTCTTTCTCTTGGCACATGTGGAGGCATGTTCTTGATGGGTACATTCCTCTTGGACTTGATATTTCTATGCTTTGATTGTTGAGCTCTTTGTTGCATTGATCTTGCTTTGCATATGGATTGATGAGATAGCATGGAAGATTGTGTTTTGGTTTATATGTGGATATCATTTAGTGGAGGACATTCATTGCATATTCTTTGATGTCTTATTCCTTGATGAGGTCAAAAGAAGGAAAGTATCCACCTTTGGAGCCTCATTACTCACTCAATCATGCCTTACTTGATGGAGCTTTCACTATTTGGACTCTTTCATCCCTAAGATCATGGAGGTCGTCCACTTTGGAGGTTGCTTACACACATATCTATGCTCCATTGGTGGAGCATTCTTTTGGAGAGCCACATGAGTGGCCTTGGGTATCATTTGACTTGGTCCTAGCCTTGATGGAGGGGACATTTTCTCATGGAGGACAGTTTACACACATCTCTATGCCATTGTGACGGGATGTGTAACTTGGGAGACCCTCTGCTTGGTCATCTGCTCATCTTTTTATGCTTGATTAAAGGAGCGTTCCACCTTTGGGAGCTTAGTCATGGAGGGCGTTCACCTTGGAGGTTTTCCGCACATCATTATATGCCATATTTTAAGGCAACGTTCTATGATGAGGGCTTATTGCACACTCTTTGATGGCTTGATGGAGGTCGTTTTCTCATTGGAGAGTGTTACGCTTCTGCAGTTCTACAACGTTCCAGAAGGTCGTTTGGTAGAGAAGGGCTAAATTTTTTCACAAAGGGCAAGTGTGGGGCTCTCTTTGTGTGGTTGGCCATGGTCGGGCTCCTTGGTCATACTCTTGGAAGTACTATGGCTTAATGGCATTGCTGACTGCCCTTTATGGGGCTTTTAGCCCTAGGGTTGGTGTCCGGGGCTTCCAGGTGTGGGCCATTGGGTCACATGACCACCATGTCCATTGGGTCACATGACAACCATGTCTTTTATGCCTTGAGGGGAACTATGCTTCATCTAGGGAGGTCGTCCCTAAGTTCACCACCCCTCTCACACCCCACTTGGGCCTTCTATGCAGTCGATTTGACTCTCTTTGACCAAATCGACTCTATATGTTGATCAAGCCTCAAGCTAAGGCAAGGGGGACGTTGAGGGACTTTTTCATCATTCTGTGGTTAGTAGGGGCATGATGTCCCCCTTAGGCTCACTCTTTCTGTCACAGTGAGGCCTTGGCTTGCTTATTTTAGCATTTTTCATCATTTAATGCTAGTTTTAGGGTCTAGTCCCCAACATGTGGGTGACATTCCCTATTTTTGTCTTATTTCAGATTATTTTAGTATTATTATTGTTTTAATTTTAAATTGACAAATTAAGACATGCAGGTTTGATAACAAATTAAATCTTGTGCTAGGATGGATATAAATATCCTTAAGTTACTGGAAACGGCTGGCATACCTCCCTGAAACACCGTTCCACGTTTCTGAAATAGAAACGGATTTGATCCGGCGTTGATACGGGCCTGATACGGATCCGACGTGGCTAATACAGATCGGGTGAGTCGAGTACAGATCCGCTAGTTTTCCGATATGGATCGACAGTCGAGGAAACATATCAACGAAATTTTGATACGGATCAGGCCACCAATCCTCCGTTTCCAAACTTTAATTCGATTTTCTGTTGAAGTAGGTTAATTCGCTGGAGGACCATCTAACAACACTGGTCGTGGCTAATGATAATGGATAATTACAATACTTTCATAATTAGTCGTGGCTGGACATGATTATCATTTCATAACCGGTCGTGGCTGGATGAAATGATTGTGATCACTGTCCAACATGTTAATGGATAATGATAATTAGTCATATAATCATAAGATAAGGATTTTCATTTTTTTAATTATTCATTTGAAAAGAATGAAAAAATGCATGCATGTGAACGGTGTAATATATGCTATATGTTACCATTTTAACCTTTTACATTAGAGTTTTACGTTGGTAATATATATATATATAATTTTAAATTGAAATTGATATAACTTAATTTCAAAGTAGGATTGGTCGATGTAAAAATAATGTAAAGTTTAAATTTTTATATTAATATTTTGTTGTGTAAAATTGAGTTATTATAATTTATAATAAAATAATTGTGGACAATTTTTTCTAATAATTTATTATAAATAATTAAAAATATAAAATTCAATTGTATTATTTATGAATGACTTCTCATCTCTAAGAGGGATTTTGATCTCCCTTTATATGAAAATAAGGATATTTGGCAACAGCATTAGAGAATATTTGGTAAAAGCATTAGAGCATATTTGGTAAAAGCATTAGAGCATATTTGGTAAAAGCATTAGAGCATACTGAATAGTGAATATGATAGTAAGTTGCCACTCAATCCGTTTTGTAATTTGTATATTTGACTTATGTTGATGATGATGATTACGCAATGCGTTAATATGTACTATGTAGTTTTAATTTCAAATTTAAATGATGAATGTTAAATTTTATATATATATATATATATGCCGTTTGCCGTTTCCTTGCAGTATAGTATCCAGATTTTTTGAAAATTTGTCGTATCCGTATCCGTTTCTGTATTCGTTTCAATGCAACTTAGAAATATCCATTCCAAATTCATTTGTAAAGCACAACACTTGGGATCATATGATTCTTCTTCTTTTTCTCTTCCTTTATGAGCTCTCTTGGTGATGTGCACTTCTCTTGGATGTCTTCTCTTGCATGAATGGTGAATTGTGGATGAATCTAAGGATTCGTTTTGCACATGCTATGGTTGGTGCAAGAATTGTTTGCTAAAGCACATGCTCAAGAATGACCCAAAGCTCTTTCTTTGCTCATGTCTTGGTGAATATTGGTAAGTCAATGTTTCTATGTGGATTGAGTGGTGGTGTATTGCTGCATTTTTTCCGAATTAGGGTTTTTTATCAATATTCTATCAACTTTGTGTGAAGGAAACGCCTTGTATTAGGGTCTCCTTTTGCTTTTAGGGCCTTGGACTTCTCCATTTTCCTTGGTTAGGATCACCTACCGAACCATAGAGGTTGATAGATGATGCCCTAGCTTGCAAATACTAGAGGGACACTAGCCATGATCTCTCAAAGCCCTAGGGATTGAGATGACATCATAATCCCCTTCTCTTGTCAACTTTTTACTCAAAATTTCAGCATTTAATGTATTTATTATAGTTAGGCTGCATTTTTATCCACAAAAACCCTATAAATAAAAAAACTCTAAAAAAACCCTGTAAATTAGAAAAATGAAAATTCATAACTCGAAAAAATTAAAAATAGCTGTGAGTTTGTAATTCTGGTCCTCCCTACAAATTCGCCCTAGTGGATTTGTCCACAGATCTTGAAGGGCGTCCCGATTTTGTGTAAAAAACCGTAAAAATCATATATTGTCAAAATAGCTCTAAAAATTTACATAAATTCAAAAACCTAAAAATATTTGGAATTTGCAAAATCTGGTCCAGCCCTCAATTTCGCCCTAGTTGAATTGTCAACGGATCTTGAAGGGCGTCCCATTTTGCCCTGGTGCACTGGGAAGTGTGAGAACCCTAGATCTCACTTATCTTGGGCCACGTTAGGGTTTTGACTTAACCTAGGGCTTCGCCTTAGCCTCCTCCTTCCTCTTTTCCTCAGAGCGCACCTTTTTGAGGGTTGCCTTGGGATACGTGGAGGTGCATTGGTATATGTGAGTTGCATTGGAAGCTGTGAAATTGGAAAGGTGATTGATGCTATACAGATTAGCTATTGAACTAACTCCTTAATTAGGTCAAGTTGTCTTATTTATATATTGTTTGACTCCATACAAGGCACTGATCTAGTTACAAGGTCGTGGAAAGGTATTTGCATGTGTGATGTTGCAAGTATCATTTAGGGCTCTCCCCTTGGTTTAGGAGTTACTCGAAGAAGTTAAGAGGCTGGGCTGTGGTGACATTTTGGCCTAGACCTCTTCCATATGCTTACCAATCACTAGCATTTATTCTACCTTGTGTTGCTTATTTATGACTGTTAGTTTGAGCAGTAACAGAGAGGATTTAGGAGGGTCACCCTATATATAGGGTTTCATTCATGATCTTACATGCTTTGTGGGCCTATCTTATTGGAGCACTACACTTGAAGAGTCTTTGGAGGCTGTAGATTGGGGTTTGACTTGTTATTATCCCTCATTTGATGGAAGTGCCCCTCTCATTCATCTTGGAGACTTGTACATGTGGCTTTGATCACCTTATTTTTTGCACCTTGTTGGAGTATTTTGGGTGTCTTTACTCCTCCCTAGGCTAGATCTAGGTTTTTATGCATATTTTATTGTAGGAGGAAGGTGAGCTAAAACCTATATAAGGGTTTGCTCTCTCCTTGATTTCTCATGGTTGGATTGTGGGAGAAATTGCTTAGAGCCTTAGTTGAATATCATTTGGTCTCTTTTGGATGGTGAATCAAAGCCCTCTCTCTTGAATGGTATATTTCATGTTTTACTTATGGATGAAATCTTCAAATGATAATGGTTTTGGCTAATGAAGTAAGTCCCTTTCTTCTTCTAGATGGTTGTCAATTGGAAGTGGTAGGTATGGTATGTCTCTCATTCTATGGTTATATACTCTCTTATCCTTCATGATAATTATTCTTCTAAAATCATTTGAAAGTATCGTCAATAGTGTTTTCCCTTTGTAGATTTTTGAATTTGTGAGGCAATTAGAAAGTGGCTCGGGTTTATAGTCTTCCTGCCCTAATCCTTCTAATTTAAAAGCCTTCATTGAGTCTTGGTTGACCCCATGGAGGATAAGACACCAGTCCCTTATCCTTCTGTCCACTTCTTTTATGATTACTAAAACAAACCATTTTGCTAAAGCCATCTCTTCATTTCATGTTGGACCTCATTGTGAGCTCTAGTAATCCTATCCTAGGGAAGCCTTCCTTGAGTTGGAGAAGAGCCAACTTAAAGAGCAGAAGAAAGTTTGGTGTGGTGACAATGGCCTCCCTCTTAGTTACACTAAGACCATACCTTGAGCTTTAGGACTTTATCTCTTGGGTGTGAGTTTGGGTGATAAAAAGTTCGAATTAGATAGTTTATAGGAATGTCTCAATCAAATGGATGGGATATTATTACTTGAAGAATGTCTAGAAGATGGATTGAACTCAACTCATGGTTTCTTCTATTGCCAAATGGTGGAGTATCACTATTTATGTGAACTTGTTTACAAGTGTTTGTGTAAGGAAAAAACGAAGACAAAGACATTAATGAAGGTGCTTAAAAAATATTTGATGAAAGAAAAACTTGTAGAAATGTCTCTAGACAAAGGCAAGAAAGGAAGTTTTGCAAGGAAGATTTGTACAAGTTGATCGTGAGGAAACATTTAGCAAAAATGAAAGTGATGAAATCACAGCAATCCTAGAGGACATTGTGAAGGGTGATATCATGTAATGGACACCATGTTTGGTAAGTAAGTATGAGTAAGTAAAGAGTTAGCTGGATGCCAAAGATATGCCAAACTGTATTGAAGAAGTGACTGATTGACCTCATGAAATATTGTGATTGAATCCTCCATTGGTTTTGGTTGTGTATTGGTCATATTTGCAAGGATTTGTCATTGTAGCTTAGGAAGTGGTATTCACAGATAGTCATGAGGCAATGAGCAAGGAGCAACAATGATCAATGAGCATCTAGGTAGAGAATATTTTTTGTGGTATTGTTGCTTTATTCCCAATTTGCAAGAAGAATATGTGTTTTGTTGTTCATATAAATTTTTGATTCTCCATTTTATTGCAAGCAAGGGAAAACAATGCAATGAGTGATCTTGCGTGGATTGGTTAAAATTTTGTTGTTGAAAGGCCAAGTATAACTTCATCGATGCAACGACAGTTTAGTTCTAAAGAAAATAAATTGCTAAGGTGAATAACAAAGTGGAAATTGTCGAGATTGTGAGAAATCCAAGGCATTGTTATTGGTAATTGGTAGAAGATGGGCAACGTTTTGTAAAGGCTTTTGCATTGTCCTTTTGCATCATTTGAAAGTCATAACCATAGATTTTGTAATGAGTGTCAAAACCTTGGGCATGTAAAGGTTTTTGTTCTCTTTGTTCTTTCTTAATGTAAAGAGTTAAAAATCGAAGTGCAAGTCAAGTTAAAGTAAGTTGAGTTGAGTAAAAATAGAAATTGAAGTTGAAATCAATGTTAAGTTGAGTCAAAACTTAGATTGGAGCATATTAAAGTTGAAGGCTTTAATGTAAGTGGTTTAGACCTAAAGTTACATTAAGTCAAAGTTCAGTTCTAAGGGGCAAGATTATTGCTATTGTGAATTCCTCTTATGTTATTTTTAAGAGAAAGTTAGTGAAGTCGTCAAGTCAAGTCAAAGCTGGAGTCTAAGTTGAAGTTGAATTTGAAGTCAAGTCCAATAGAGCCAAAGTAAAATCAAGTTTAATCATGACATTGGTGCATCAATTACGTTTGCCAATCAGTGTCGTAGATGCTCTGTTGGATGGAGACATCACTCCAACAAGAAGTAATTTTTTATGTAGGTAATTCAATTGAAGAAAGTTAAAGAAGATGATAGAAGAAGAAGTAGGCAACAAGGGTGACAGGAGAAAGCAAATGAAGACAAACTCTAGATGAAGTGCAACAAGAGGCAAAATTTGACAAGATGACGTAGCAAAAGCAAGTTGAAAGAAGAAGAAGATGAGAGGAGTGAAAGAAGAGGATAGAAGACGGAAGATGACGACAAAAGAGAGTGAAAGAAGAATGGACATAGAGTTTTGGAAGCAAAATAGGAAGCAAAAGAAGAATGAAGCAGCATAAGCAAGGTAAAAGTAAGTGGTGAAAATAATATTGTGCATTGAAATTGAGATGCAAAAGTAATTGAAGTGAATCCGTAGAAAATGAAATCCCTAAGAAGTTTGATGATCCTCCTTGATAATGTTGTTTTGATGATGGAAAATAATATGGTCATGGTCCTATGTTTAAAAGGGATAGATTAGCCTTAGATGAACATGCATGACAAGTTTTTCTATGTACTAGAGTTAAATGATAATGTAATGGCTGTAATCCATGTGAAGGCAAATACACCCCCATAATTATGACCGTTGATTGTTTGTTGTAAACCAAAAACCATTTGTCATGACAAATGAAGGTTCGTGGTCAACCAAAAATCACTTGGTGTAATGAATGGTTCGTGGTGTTACCTCTCAAACTAGCATGTGTGATTAAATTCCAAAGGTAACCAAGAGGAAAAGCCAATGTCACCACACCAATCCCCTCACACTTTTGATTGGCTCTTCTCCAACCCAAGGGAGGCATACCTAAACTAGGATTAGTAGAGCAATAGGCAATGAGTGCAAAGTGAAATGAAGAGTAGCTCTAACAAAACGTGTCTTACTATAGCATAGGAAAAATAAGTGATGGGAGGATAAGGGTATCACTCCAAGGACTAATGCCAATCTAATCAAGAGAAAAATGGAGTCAATTTATCACCAACCAAGAGGGCCTTGCTTAATAGATCACCAAGAGGGAAGAATTATAGTCGCTAATAGAAACCTTACTTGATGGAATTGAAGATGAACTAGGGTTTACATGGGAAGGGATCAGATAAAGTATCCACTTCCTTTCTATTTCTTGGGGTGCACCTTATAAATAAGGGTTTATGGCTGCACAATCCTAATGAAGATAAAGATACAACACATAAATCCCATATAAATAAATATGCAGGAAAGAATGAAATAGAAATTAACTTAAGACATCTTTCTCCAATGAGTTGGTAACACCTTTTCCAATGTCCCAAACAAGAAGCATCGAAATGACAATGTAAAAACACCCAATAAACTTACAACCATGAAGCTCCAGGCAAGATAAGTGCGCCACGCATGAGGAAGAAGGGAATCCTTACACCAAAATTTGCTCCAAGATAAGATGTATTGATTCAGCTCAAGAGAGAGGGAATTCCAAAAGTCCAACCATGTTTTACTGTGAAGAGTCCTTCTCCTTATATAGCCTCATGAAGCAAGAGGGGTGCCTAGCCAAGTGTGGAAATCATGCATGAGAGAGGGCACCACATCTAGGAGAAGATAGACAAGTGTAATAGCTCTTGGGTGCCACTTGTTAGAACTCAAGAAAACTAGAAGTGTACCCCCCATAGAATAGGCCATGTGGAGGGGCAAATCGTCCATGAATCAAGGGATTATGTCCCCAAGAGGTGCGGTCCCCATAGAAAGAGGAATCCCCCAACACAGGTCCAAAAATCAAGGATTTTGGCTCCCAAAATCAAGTGCTTATGTCTCCAGGAGGTGAACCCCCCATAAATCAAGGATTTCTAGACATAAATCCCATAAATTAGGGAATCCTGTCTCCAAAATCCCCAAAACAAGGGATTATGTCTCTAGGAGGTGTTCCTACCATAGTTCGAGTGTTTTAATGTGTCTAAATGGAGTGCGTCCACCATTTTTTTAGGAGGGGGGCATTGCATATACTAAATACATCCATCAAACTATACTATACAATAATGCAACATGATAGTCACCCCAAGGTGCTATAAGCCATGTGCAGCTGATTATGCTGTGTCGGGATTCAGAATCTGAATGAAGTCATCACAATCATATGCTGGATTACCCTCATACAATATGAGGGGTAACACATGGTAATCTGAAAACCACTTGAGAATTGCAATGGTTGAGGGTAACCCATAAAAACCTAGGATGATGACTAATGATGATGCAAGGGGAGTGTAAAAGGTTTGTGATCGGATAATTGTTGATGAAACATGTACAATAAAAAGTTTCCTAGAGAATTGGTGGATACCTCGGTTGGTGACCCATGTATTTTGGTGGATGGTGACTTTTTTATGTGGAATTCTACAAACATGATATGTATAGTTTACTTGTACAAGATCCATTTAAAAGAAATCATAAAGATGAACACTAAAAAAAGATTCAAGACGAAGAATGAAGAAGGTCAAAGATGAAGATTCCAGAAAACAGAAGATGAAGACTGAAGACAGACGATTGAAGGAGACCGAGGAAGATTGGTAGGACCAATTAAAGGACCAAAGGTTTAAGAGACTAGAAGAACTGAGGATTGAATCACAAGTATTTGTTAAGGGGGAGTATGAAGGAATACTTGTTAATATAAATGTCTAAAGTTTGTGGTTACATAAATATAATGTAGTAGACCAAGCTTAAATGTCTACATACAAATCTAAGAATGAGGACAAGGAGAGAAGTTAGGGTTGAGGCTCTTTGTGGAATGAGTTGAGATATTTATGGAGTTAGTTCTGGAGATGTTTTAACTAAATATCTTAAATATGGCATATTTGTTATGGTCACCTATTCTATATAAAGGGACCTGTTATACAAGAGAGAAACACACAAGAATGGAATGATTGAATAGAATTTCCCCTGTGGGGGTTTCTTGAGAGCAAACTCCTGGTGTCCCAACCTTTTTAAGGTCTGTTTTATGGAGTTGGGTTGATTTTTTGCAGACACTTCAAAAATTGTCATTTTCTCTTCTCGTTCTCTCTCATAAACCCTTCCTTCTGGTATTTTGGAATTTTCCTGCATCAAGATGTAGTAAAATTTTCTTTGCATTGTCCATATCTATTACCTTAATATAGATGGCATTATTGGATATGTTTTGTATGTGAACCTGTTTAAGTAATTAGGGTTTTCTAGCAAGAGCATTATTATGAGAGGACAAAATGGGTCAAATTTTATTTAATGGTTCCGAGTGGCTTGTGCAGGTTACGTTGACAGGATTTTCAAGCCTTCCTCCTTTGTACTGTGAATCACCTACAGCAATTCATGAACTGACGCTAGCAAGTAATCTCTCTGATAATAAAGTTTTGTTTACTGTTTTAACTACTTCTTACATAAGATAATGTAGTGAAATTTATAATATAGGAAGATAGCAAGATATTAATAGCATCATTAGCTATCCAGATATTTTGTTTGGTGTCCTATTAAATAAAGTTGTTTGGTTCTGGTATTTTGTATACATTTTTTTTTCTTAGCTCTTTAGTTAACGTTATGAATGTTGCCAACTTAAATTTGTGATTACCTAATTTTGCGAGTATTTAGTCTATGTTTAAATTTTATCCATTTTTTTAGGATATTGCCTTTTGGCAGGTAGCCTGAATGGTGTATGTGGTTTTTCTTCTTTGTGATTCTTATTTCAGAGTTCTTTCCATTTCTGTCACTTTTATTTCTTTGACATTGTTATCTCATGTCATAAATGTAAAATTGGCTTGCCCATCTGTCCTGCCCTCCCAAGGATTAAGGTAATGTAATATGATCTTTTTGAAAACAATAAAAAGCTGTTCATGCTACTTAGCAGTTAGCACCACTGGACATTAATTCCAGTCTATCCTTGCTTGACTCATACTTATGTAATGTTTTACCTTGTATGCAATAATGCAATTGTATTTTATGCAGTAGTAGGACAGCATTAATAAATGTTAGATGTCTTAAATGCGATCATTTGTTAATGTCATGTTTTCTTATTAATGTTAGTTTTCTCTGTTAGTAACTGATTAAACATGCCAGTCCATAATGCAGCCTTACATCTTATCTGAAAACATTCAGAGTTTTCAATAAAAGTCCTAGTCTCTGAAATCTCCTCACATCCTGTCAATGAGTTCTGAGGGTGAATTGCCTTAAAGGAGTGGGAGCCTCGTATCTTTTTCAGGGGGCATGCACCTCTGCATCTGGTTACTACCATTGTCCTGATTCTTCAAATATCTTGCAAGTCCCTGTGAAGAATAAAAAACTCTAGGAAAAATGAAGTCAGCCTATCTGGGTGATGGTTTGCTGGTGCCTGGTACAAAGTTGGTTTCTTCAAATGTCTTGCAAGTCCCTGTGAAGAATAAAAAACTCGAGGAAAAAATGAAGTCAGCCTGTCTGGGTGATAGTTGCTGGTGCCTGGTACAAAGTTGGCCCTGATAGACAGAGAAGCGGAAAAAACTGAAGTCAACTTAACCTGCAGAAAAGGATGTCTGTATGGTTCACACAGAAGATGCAAATGATGAAGGCAATGTACAGAAGATGCAAATGATGAAGGCAATGTACAGAAGATGCACAGAAGACACAAGAATACACTGAAACTTCTTGCTTGTAGCAGAAATGTTGTAGAAATTTAGATGTTTAAGCTTCTTACTTGTAGTAAAACATTGTGGAAGCAGACTATCATGAAATTTCAGCAAATCCTGAGGCCAACCGGAATTTTCAGCAAATTCCCAGATGATTGCAAATTCTATATGATTGCCGACAAGTACAAACTTTTTTTCACATTTGACACAACAATAGAATATATATAAATGGGAAAACCACTTTTCGCAGCAGTTGATCCAGCTGAATTGTGGCAATCGGCCAGACTTCACCCGATATGCTGACCAGTGAAACAGGACTCTTGAGTCAATTCGCGATCAATCTGAGTTTGACTCGGCTCGGCTACAGGACAATCCGGTTCGGATCAGGACGATTCAAACTCGGGCTGATCGATTTAGGAATGTTTGACCGGAAAAGCTCGGCTCAGCTCGGTGAGTTTGACTCGCGAGTCAACTGCCGGGTTCCTGTAAAACACGATTTCCGCCCTTTTTTCATCGTTTTTCATTACGATTTCGACGCTGTTTTGTGTAGGCCCGTAGGGTATGAGCAGAGATTAGGGTACGATATTTCAGCTACAGGAGGCAGCGAACAAGAGGAAGAATGCTATGCTGCTACAGGTGGAGGAAAGACGCAATCTACAGGAGGAAGGAAGACGCGATTTACAGGCGGAAGAAAGACAACCAGGGCATCTAAAAAAATAAAAAATTGTCTCAGATCAAGCTACAGGAGGCAGCAAAACAAGGGAAAGAAGTCTATGCCACCACAGGAGGAGGAAAGATGCCATCACACCAGCTGCTGGGCGACTAGGACATCCGACTTCGAATAAATTACAAATTGTCTCAAAGAGTCAGTTAATTACAAATTTTTAATTTGTAATTAAAAATTAAAAATTACAGTTGTCTCAGAGAATTGATATATTTTGGACATCTATTGATATCTTGCAGTATATGGACATGGCTATTTTGAATATCTATGAAAAATGTTTTTTTTTTAATTCAAAATATGTGTATATATTTAATTTTTTGTATTTGCTGATGTTTTCCCGATCTGATTCGAACTCTTATCTCTCTTGCCTCGCCAATTTATTGCCGATTCCAAGTCTGGTAACATTGATGCTGAGTGTGATGCATAGCACGGATGTCTTCCCAGATGACATATAGTAGAGGTGTGGCTTTAACTAACGTATAGTAAGGGAGTTATTCCTGCTGATATAGGAGGGGTGTTGTTCTGGGCAACTCCTGTCTTTGTTATAGTGAAACAAACGTGTCTTAAAAAGCTGAGACTTCCAAATCCAAATATTCAAAAGAACATATATTTCTAGGGTCTTAAAGTTACTCTTTGTAATAGGCTCAGAACTATAAATGTGTCTATCACCTGGATACAATGAGTTTTAAAAAATTGTTTCGAGGGTCCTAATCCTAACAAATTTGTTCTCTTTTCTTGTAAAAGCTCTTATTTCCTTGAGGCCTTGATAAGCAGGTGTACTCCTTGACATTAAATTTTCTAGCATGCTGTAGTGGCCCAAAAATCCTTCCTACAGGTATTTGGAAGTGAAACATTTGAAAAGCATCATTATGGTGGTGAAACTGCTGAGGAAGTCCATCTAGATTCAAAACCTTGATATCCTAGCTTTATAGTTGAGAATGACATTGAGTTGTGATGACTGAAAGGATGGGTACTCTTTAACAAATGATGAGAAAAATTTAGGCTGTTTCTAATATTTCATTGTTGTCTCAACCTTCACAAAAACTACACACAAATCAATGTTACTCATTTTGATGGAAATATAGATGTTCTTTAACAAATGATGAGTTAAATTTAGGCTGTTTCTAATATTTCATTGTTGTCTCAACCTTCACAAAAACTACACACAAATCAATGTTACTCATTTTGATGGAAATATAGATGTTGTTAATTGGGATGTTGTGTGGCTTTAGAGTGTTGAAGCATATTTTTGAAACTCAACAATTTTTGGACGAAGTGAAATTTATGATAGAAGAGGTGCTCATGGATAGTCGAGCCTTGACATGGTGGGAAGCTCATGTTAGGCATTATGATGTTGACAATCAGCCTCTTTTCCGATGGTAGAATCTTTTCCAATTAGTAGTTAGACAATGCTTCTATTTTCTTGTGTATAAGAAGGAATTTACTATGCAATTGTTGCATCTTTGGCAACTGAGCTGTAATGCAAAAATCTGTCATGTGGAAATTGACCTTGGAATACCTTTTGCAGCCCTTTGGTTTCCTTCCTCGTCAAAACATTCAAATATCTTTCTGAACAATCAAGATTGGCATGGTGTAGCTCCAACCAATCCATTCCAAGAAGGACATCATCAGAACCAAGTGGCAATATATTCAAATCTACATGCTTATGGTGTCCCTTGAGGTCTAATCGACAATCCTTCACCATCTCACTAATCCTCCTCTTGGTTATGGTAGCCTAATCCTCCTCTTGGTTATGGTAGCTAACTGAACCAACCAATGCTTGATATGCTTACTTCATTTCTTAACTATCAACAAGCTTAAGGCGTAACATAGCCATGACTTGCTTGGGGACCGATTGAAGCCATAAAATGGATTGCTTTGGAAATATAGCTCAATTTTCATTATATTTTACTAGTAAGGTGCTTGGTTGCATAGATCTGAGGAATGTTTCCCACCACATCGTTTACGATAGTAGCTTCTTGGCTCTTGTGAACAATTCCAGTTTCATTCCATTGGTGTGAATAATCTTTTCGCATGTCTTCTCCATAACCTCAACACTTAATTAGTCGCCTTACCCATTTCTACAAGGATTCAACTAGCTTTGTCCTTGGGGTCAATGGGGTGATCATTTTGGCTCATCTCCCACGCATTTGCCATCATTTTTCGATCTTTTTAGCCAACATAATTTTTACGAATCTGGTTCAGTTTTCTATTTCAATGCCTTTCTCAAGCCTTCAGATCGCATGTGCCATAGATACTTACCAAGGACTTGTTACCCCCCTGACATGTGTGGGGTGACTTGATCATCATTTCATTGGTGTGAATAATCTTTTCGCATGTCTTCTCCATAACCTCAACACTTAATTAGTCGCCTTACCCATTTCCACAAGGATTCAACTAGCTTTGTCCTCGGGGTCAATGGGGTGATCATTTTGGCTCATCTTCCACACATTTGCCATCATTTTTCGATCTTTTTAGCCAACATAATTTTTACGAATCTGGTTCAGTTTTCTATTTCAATGCCTTTCTCGAGCCTTCAGATCGCATGTGCCATAGATACTTGCCAAAGACTTGTTACCCCCTGACATGTGTGGGGTGACTTGATCATCATTTCCTATGCGATCTTCCATCACATGTAGCAGTTCCATAGAAGAGATCTATGGTTTTCCCATAGATACTTGGCAGAGACACTTTCAGCTTGCTCAAAGACACTTTCATCCTACTCAACCTGCCTTGCCATATGCCAGAGAAAGATGGGGACATCTAATTGATACTAGTGTCATGACATATCCTCTCTACTTGACTTATGGTAAATGCTTCCTATGTGTGGACATGCCAATAGGTGGTCAAAGGTGTTACTTTATAATGGCTCATGTATCCACAAATATTGTTTCAATAACTTAGGGAGCATCATGGCGTGGTTATAATTATTCTTTCCTCATTAGATTAACTGTATGACCTTGCGGCTTAGGCTATGTTGCGTGGAATCCCCCTCGCCTCCACCCCCGCTCCCGAAGCTCACTTCCGAAGGAAGCGTTTTCAAGAAGCTCCCTCCTTTTTTTTCAATTTTTCTTAAAAAAAAACCAAAAAGTTAAGTGATGGGTGGGGGGGACTAACCCTAGGCCCATACTAATGCTATATAAAGGAGGAAAAGCCTACTCTAAAAGCAAAAAACCTAACCTTAGTAATCATTGGTATCATTAAATGGTAATATTAAATTCTTTAAGTAAAAGGATAAAAGATGAAAAATAAGGTTGACATTCTCCTTATTTTTCATTTTTTATCCTTTTACTTAAATTTTTAACATTACCATTAATTGTTTCAGGATGTTTGAGAGTGGTTCCAACCTCATCGGACTTCTAATGCAAAAAGTAGAATTTTTGATCCCATTCAAAATTCAACAGGCTTAATAGTTTTTAGGATTCAGGATTGCAATGTTTCCACTGGATTCTATCATGTATGGGGGTATGGGATTGGCATTTAATCAAACACATCATCCCCTCTATGTACCTTGATGTTGGTGATGCTGATTGTTTAGATTGATGTTGGTGGCTTCAACACTAGTTTTTGAAGAATCCCTAGTATATAGCCTATTTATTGATGTACTTTGGTTCAGATATGGATTGCACTCAATGCTATTTTGGTTGTATGCACTCTTACTTGCTATATACATGAGAAACTTTGCATATTTGTGTATAATGGTTTGAATTTTGATGGATGCACATGGTTTTGTTGACATATGCATCAAAATATATAAAAATATATATATTATTTAAAAAACGCTTCCAAACTGGAAGCTCTTGAAAATTTCGCTTTTTGCTCCTGTTCCCGCTCCTGCTTCTTGCTCTCGCTCTCGCTCCCAAGTAACCTTGGGCTTAGGTGTGCCCTGTTATCACACTAACTCTGGCTGCTAATAAAAGATATTCCGTCCGGGATGGTAGAGGGTGAGCAGCCAGGTGGGTGTAACCTCCAAACGCCAAGTCCACTGTTCAAGGAACAATCGTCACATCGGACAAGGCGTTTGTCTCTTCAGACAAGGCAAGTAGCCAAGTCAGGGGGGAGACCCCGCTCAACCAGTGATGGTTGAGGGAGAAAACGAACACCCAAATCCTACAAGATAAAAAGATAGAAATACAGGATGAATGTTGAAGAGACCCTAAGCTTGATTTCAACGAACAACCGGACACAATTGGTAAAATGAGAGTGATATAAGATGCGACCAGCGCTTAAGTATGATGAAATTAATGAGTTAGATTAACAATTGTATGGTTGGAAATAAGCAAGGGATGCAAAACAAGCTAGAAGTGAAGAGATGAAGTGATTCTACCCAAGGAAGAGGGTTAAACAAAGATTTAGTGGACCTAGGGCAGTGACAAATTAATGTTTTAAGGCACTTCTAGCAGATGAGAGTTTGATTTCTAATGATAAAATGATGTTTTAAACACAAATCAAAACTACCCATAACCTCAAAATGACCTAGCTAGACAACATGAGAAAAACGCCCGAGGAGGGTGAAATTACCAAATGGACCAGTGCTAGTTCTAAGGGTATATGGAGTCTAATCAAACTAAAATTTTGGAGTTAAGTGTTTAAGATTATTTCAGAAGCGGGTTTAAAAGAAAAACAAAGTTTCAACGGTGGAATTTTAAGATTTTAATTTTTAGGGTTTTTTTATGAAGATTACTCTCTAAAACCATTCAGAAATTGAAATGCAAGAGAAAGAAGTGAAACATCTACTTGGAACCAGCTGATATCTTTGATTTGCTGCGGTTATGTGTCCCAAAGATCAAATAGAAGCGATTGTAGAAGTCCCCAAGTGAATTCGATTTGCTCAATCCCACCAACTCGCCCTCCTCGCCTGCCAAAACAAATGAACATAAGTCAAATCTTCATGACAAGTAAATGAAAGCTACAGCAATACAAATAAAAATGAGAAGAAATGCTTGGCTTAAAGTGCAAAAACACTTCCCTTTGAAGATCAATCCCGGAGAGTGGAGCAACAATGATGGCCAAGTGGTGTGCCCTCCTCCAAGAACTTGTGTTTGCTGCAAACAATGGCAAGAAACTATGTGCTGAAGATAATCCACAATCTATTCTAGTGCATTGGGATAACAAGGCAATCAACAATCTCAAAGAACATCACCACAAGAACACAAGCAATGAGCTGCAAGTCGTTTTCTCTTCTATTCCAAGTTAAAAATGCCAAGAGAGAGTTACAAATGAGAGAGCTGGTCTCTTAAGCAGAGAAGGCTCTCACTCTATCCCTAATTCCCTCCATAATGGATGGCTGGGATCATCCATCTCCATACCCCAATGATTGGTGGAGATAAACTCTAGTGAGGGGGGGGGGGCGAGTTGCCTTCTAGCGCCCATGTAGAAGGTGGGGCCACTCGTGGGGCCCAATAAGCATACAAATAGGTGGATGGGGGGTGTCTATGGGCTGTTTTATCCCCCCATACCACTCAACCATAATCACATTACATAAAATTTACAAAAAATGAAGTTTTTGCTAAGTGAAAACGCCCCTCTATGGGCAAATTCGCCCTATGTGTTGGGATGGGAAAAACTGAGGGCCCCACAACATAAATTCAATGTCCAAACATAGTAAAATTACCTTAGGAGACCCCCTTATATTAGCCAACCTTTGCATTTGCCATTTTCAATAGTTACCTTTGCCATATTTGATTTTTCCATATTAATTTATTGCTGGTTTTTATTGCTGAAGATGTAATTTGGGCTTTTGACCCACTTATATTGCCCGGATTGACGAACCGTCTGCTGCAATGCGATCGTAGACCCCAAATATAGTAGACATGGTCACTTGAACGACCCCGATCCATCAATTAGGCACTGATTTCCCAAAATCCCAAAATCCAAGATTTTTAATTAAAACAGGTCCCTGGTGACCCATAATAATTAAAAATCTCATCAACGCTTCAACTTTCCTTGAATCTGACACTTGGAGGCGCATATGAGACCCCAAGACATAATAAATGATCAAAATCGAAATCTTGATCGCAACTTTTTTTCGGGCCCATTTTTGGTCTAGTCAACCTGGTTTGACCAAGTCAAATCTGGTCAAAATGGTAATGGCTGAAAATCTGCATGCAACATGAAGCGTTCAAGGTTTCCTTATTTATGTTAGTACATTACTAAAACAATATAATGCCAATATGGTGATCAAAACAAAAATATCTCAATAAATACAGGCCCCGAGTGAGGTGGGCCCACCACCTCCAACAAAGACTCAAAACTGCAATGCACAACTTATAGACTTGACCACTTAGCTAACTTTGGGTGAGGTGGATAAACAAGGTGAAGGACACAGGAAGACGAGGACCAAGACCATGTGACCCTTCGGATAAACAGGGAAGGCGGGGACCCATTGACATAAGCATACCATGATAATACACAGGGAAGGGCGGTGCCTCACAAATGGGTATAGTGCAGGGAAACCACCACTGATCATCTAACATGCACCTTGCAACTCACATCCGTACCTTCAGAAGACTCCGTGAGGATCTTTTCTAGAGCCGCCATGACTGGGTGTCCGGCAAACCGTAACTTGAGACTCTAGGGGACAATTTGCATAGCTGTCCCTTACTCCATCTCACCTCCTTGCCCCGCAGGACTAGGTGAGGAAATAACCACTACAATGCTGATACATATGGTTGACCTGTGTCCGTGTGTGTTCAAAAACACATTACTTGGACTTTACATTTGACTTTCATGCTTAGCCTTTTTGGCTTGATTTACATTTCACATAGCCTTTTTGGCTTCATTTACATTTCACATAGCCTTTTTGGCTTCATTTACATTTCATTTCATTACATTTCAAGGCCCTTTTTGGGCTACATACATATCTCAAAAGATATAACAAGGTGCTCATACTGCAAAGTAATGGGGGCAAGTGAACATGCTTCGATGACCAATGGGGAACACTCGGTGAGTCTACACAATCCTATACTGCATTGCAACATTGGGGGCAACTGACGGGAGCAAATCCCAGGTTTGAGAATGCATCTCACACACTAAAGAGTCAAGGCACAAGAGACAAGGAATCATGGCATCCTTAGAGGTCAATGGGGAAGGGTATCCTCAAGGCCACAAATCAAGGTCCAAGTCGGGAAAAACCAACATGAATGAGTCGGATGGGTGGAAGGAAGTGACAGGTGGATCCAAGGTTAGCTGCCAAGGAAGACGAAATGACCAAGTCTATACCGATAGTGGGGTAGTGACCAGCATGCATATACATGAGTCTACTAGAATGGGGTGGACTGACATCACCAAGGGCCATACACATCATAATGAAAACCGAGATCACCACATCAAGCATCATACGTCAAGTTAGTATACTATCATAAATAAACAAGTCTAAAAAACAACATGAGCAATAAACCATAAAGTGCTATACCTGCCATACCATATACCTGCTGCTGAAGCTGACTCTGGAACTGGATCTTTGCTGAATCCTGGCAATAAGTGGAAAACCAGCAATACTCCGTAGTACTCTAATCACAATATGTCTAAGCAACTCTCTCAATGGGATCATGCAAAGCTCAGCAAGGAAGGGTGACCCTGTGGTGACTGGTCTGTACTATGCTTTGGACCAATACAAAACAATGTGTCCCCTCTGATATCTCTGCTCGGGGCAATCTGAATACAATGCATGCCCCCTTTGAAGGCATCTGATCTCTGATCTGGAAAAAAAAGGTAGTATGGTCCTCGACCACACAATCTGCAGCATGGTAGCTCTAGCTAACATGGATGTGATAACATATGGCTCCAGCTGGGACAAGTGCTCTAAGGGAGAGAGTGCTTGAGAACCACAGAATCTCTAGTCCGTAGCACCCCTCTCATCATCATCAAAGCGCATGCACATACATGTTGTTTGCATCATCATCATATAGGTACCTATCCCTGTAAAATGCAGACGCTATACCAATCTCTGCAGACCGCTCGTCAGGACATATAATATATATATATATATATATAAAATCCAACAGAAATATAAACAAAATGACAAATGCTGAAAGGGAAATATATCAATAATGAAATTTACTCTACAACATTTTAAGTTATTATTATTATTATTTTTTTTTTGCTGACAAAAAGGGTGCAAAAAGGTGAAAAACAAAGAAAAGAAAGCTATGGTACAAACGCAGACTAGAAAAGACAAATGGTGTCAAAAGTCAGAAAAGAAAAACAAAACAAAAAGGGGCAACCGGTCGTCAAGCAAAGGTGGGACAATCAAAGGCAAAGGACAACAGGCTGTTGCTCTCGAGAGCTTATTAGCCGCAAAAAGGGGAAGGGCAAGGCTCGCGTTTAGGGAATATCTCCCCGGGTGGACCCGGGAACGTATCCCTGAAGATGGTGACCGCTCACAGGGACGGAGAAGTAGTGTCCATCCTCGGTAGATAGGAAGTACACGTCTCTATCGCATATCTCGACTCTAAAAGGACCAACCAGAAGCCCACTGTGGTTGCCAGTCATATGATGAAAGATGTGACTTGGTATGACTACCTGGTCACCCGTAGCGAAGCTCCTATTCACCGGAGGGGGGTCTACACCTATATCCCAGAATACCGACACATTGGCATTCCCACTATTGTCGGGATGGCGGTCCCTGTGGCCTTTACGAGAGACAAATCTATGGGAGCCACCATCGAGCGTGATCGCAACTTCTCCTATCAAAACTTCCCGAGTCACCTCCCTTATAGGGGCCAGGCTAGCTCGGGGACCAAAGGACCTAGGGTGTAAAATACCTATCTCGGTCTCGCCAATGGTCCAAAAATCCGGAGGCTGGGCAGACAGGGTCCTGGTGGAGGGGTGGGTGGAGGGCGAAGAGGCAGCAAGAGTGCTACACCCTTCTCCTGATGGAACAAGAATCTCGGCTGGTAAAAGAAATCTCGGGAAAGTATGCGAACGAGGGGAGGGAGGTGGGGTATCTATCGGTAATGGCTCAAACTCTCCCGTGATATCTGTGGGAAGGGAGGACTCCTGGAAGAAGATCTGATCAGACGAATCGCTCTCCAGCTCAGGGAGATCTTGGGAAGATGGCTCCTCCCACTAGTAGAGGCCTCCCTAGTGAGATTGTCATTCATAATGGCCAACGTCTCAGGGATCATCCTGAAGCTTCTCTCTTCTGGGGGCGGGATCCCCCTTACTTCCTAGTCCTCAAGAGGATGGGGAGTGTCCTCACTAAGTTCCTCCATTCGGTGGTCCTCATCCCTATGCATGGGCAACTCATGCGTGGGCAACTCATGCGTGATCGCCCCAAACTCAAATGGCGGGGAAGGCTCCAACTCCTCATCTATCATGGTGGAATGGTCATCTATGGACAGTTGAGCCAACTGATCCTGGGGGCCTGAAGGATGAGGGTGACCCCTAGGGGCTTCCTCTCGCATCTCCATAGGCTCATGCCCCTCGAGAGGCGGGGTCAGCTCACTCATGAGGTCCTCATGGATGAGTTGGTGGATGCACTCCTCCTCAGAATCATCCTCTGATGAGTGTAACCTGGGGCTAGAGAGCCACCGCTCAAACTGATGCCCTAATCTGGCATGATCGTCGAAATCTTCCCTATCGTCACCAAAAGCCATGAACATCCCCTCAGGGCTTGGTTCACACTCCCCATAAGTCTTCCGCATGGCCTCCTCCATGCCCTCGACATGACCTTCATAAAAGGGCTCTCGATACACCCTCATTGAAACCCCATTTGGATCCGGAATAAAGGCGTAAGATAGGTCCATCTGTAAGTGTCCTCCTAATCTGGTTGCCCATTTCTTGGACAGGAGCATGCCATATACAGGGGGAAGATCAATAACCACCATGTCCATGAGCGTGGATATATCCAGGCATGAGAAAAGATTGGCTTTGAGGTTCTTGATCAAGCCGTACGCTGGAACCTGTCTGGAATCTATTCCGCACACATTCCTGTAGGGCTGTGTCACTTCCAGGCCCAAGGCCTTCATGATACACAAGGACATGACATTCGTCGAGGCCCTCGAATCAAGCATGCAATTGTGCAGCAGCATGTCTTGAATACGAAGGGTAAGGTAGAAGGGCTGATGCCCCCCATTCTTCCGCTCGTATATGGCAGTATGGATAGTAACCGGGTGGTCCTTCGTCTCTCTCTCATCCTCACGGGCTACGTCAATACTGCTAGGGACATCTGTGGAGGTAGTGAATAACTCCCTCTCTATGGGAATGCTATTGAGGAACTCAGTGATCTGGTCTCGGACTGAAGGGAGCTTCGCTAGCTCGGACATGGGAACATTCTGCATTATCTTAGGCAATTCCTTTTCTAGTTCTATACTACCCAAAGGCCTCGTCAGATGAATGGAGGCTAGTGCCAAGGTCTGGTTGGGGGACCTCGTGCCTCTCCATGAAGGGCGTGGGCCTTGGCTCCTCCCTGTGTCTCCTATAGATTCTGGTTCTTTGAAGATCATCACTCACAAGGTGAACCGACAAACAAGAAGGGCCAACCTCTTCTACAACGTCTTCTTTTTCTTCCTCCTCCTCAATGAGGATCCGGCCGAAGTCTAAGTCAAAAGGTATGTCATCAACGAAGTTAATATTTTCTACATGTTCCTTAGGTTGAGTGTAATGACATTCAGACTCGGGATGCTCATCCTCGCACCTCTCACACCAATGAATGGCTCTTGTGTCAGGGACATCGGGGGCAACAGGGGGTCTCTTGTTTTCTTTAGTAGTTGGCCTCCTGTTCGGGTTCCAGTATGGCTTGGGGCCATATGGAGAGCCTTGTACCCATCCGAGTCCCTATTCTTAGCCCGGTCTCTGGTAAGAAGAGTCAAGGTTTTTATCATTTCTTTCAAATCTTCAGCCGTCCTTGACTCAGTGTCTTCTTTTGCAGGTTCTTTGCCCTTGCGGACACGGGAATCGGTGCGTGAGGACTAGGGAGCATGGTGGTCGAAAAAGTTTTGCATCCCCATGGACTCTGCGTTTGCTTTAGCTTTCCTTGCGTTGTCCTGGGCTATCTTCAAAGTAGCAGGCTCCTTGTCTTTCAGGTGGTACCCTAGCCATCCTTCGAAAGAATCTAGATAATGTATTAGGACGACCAGGTCCTTAGGGCGGATTGCTTCAGGTATTTGTGCCACAACCTTGTTAAATCGTTGATTGAATTCATGTGTGGTTTCGTTTTCTCTTTTCTTTATCCTAGATAGCTGGCTAAAGAAGTTAAACTGATTACAAGAAAGAGCACATAAAAACATAATATCAGTGGCTGCTATATAAAACCATTTAAACTATTCATGTCTGTCCATTCTTCCATGAATTGGCCGAATAATTGAAATTTCGTCCATGGGCCTTGCTTGACTCGAGGACGATGCTTGGCAATGGCTACAATGATTCATTTTCACAAGCTGTTCGAGGTCCTTTCTTACCTCGTCCATTAAGGCAATTTGCTCACGCATATTGCCATCCGGGTCGTCGATGCGAGACTCCAAGTTAGCTAGACTACTAGCATTGTAACGCACTTCCTCGGTTAAGGTAGCGATGTTCTGAAGGACCCCCCTAATTTCTTATTGGATGACCTACACATTCTTTTGAAATCCTCTAGATATCCTCTGAAACTCGCATAAATTTACATCCAGGATGGCATGATTCCTTCGTCGGATGCAAGAGAGAAAGAGGGCCTCAAAATTATGGATGAATTCCGACTATCCTGAACGCTACAGAGAGTTGCACGCACTGTGTAATGGACCAGGTGCTACCTACGGGAGTCAATATAAGTTTCAAAGGAGAAAATCTTAGGCTTTTCCTCCCTTCCTGAGAGAGAATGAACACACAAGAGAGGGGAATTGTTCTTTTCAAGGGCAACAAAATCAAATGCAGTCAGACCACGCTTAAGGTTCTTCTCCTCAGAGGAATTTACAGACTGTAACTTCTCCTAGATTGCAAAATTGTCCATCGTCCCTGCCATACAATCACTCTTAATAACCATCAATTTCTCACTTGTGCGAACTTGAGCATAGAGGGAGAAGTATAGGGCAACTCCTGTGGTGGTCTTAATGCCGCCATCACTCCACAATTCCCTAGCATTAACTCTGCCTCGTGCCCGACTCTTCTGGATGCCGCCACCTATCTTCCAAATGGACTTGGTCTCGAGATTGATGTCTTGAGGGGAATGACAGGATACTCCCCTCCTTACCTTTGCGCTCAAGGGTGTTACCATGTTTTTCCCTTGGGTTCTCCTTGTTTTTTACTTGTTTAGCATATAACATTAAAACAATCTATCACTGAAAGAAATACAAGCACAACAAGAACACAATATTTCTCTCGGTGGAACCACAAGGGAGAAAACCCTGGCAAAATCTTCCTCAATATAGAATTCACAAAGTACAAAAGTAAACCCTAAGACAAAATCAACTACTCCTTCACTTGTGCGAACTTCTCTCTCTCTCCTATGCGAACTTGTGTGAGTGAGATGAGTGAGTACAAATGAGAGACTCCTTCTCTATTTATATTCTTCCGTTGAGGTGACTTTTCCCCAATTGGGCCGACTTCACCTAACTGACCGGGTCGACCTCTCTATTACATAATATAATAATCTTTTCTGGGTTCTTCTAGGCCGACACAAGACCTAGGGTTTACATTGACTCTTTCAATGACTCTTACATTATTAATTACATCAATGACATCTCCCGAAGGAGGAATACAATAATACAATAGACAAGTACAAGTAGAATATCTTCCGCAGTTACATTTCTTTAACACTCGCTAGGCTTACAAACTTCGTGTTTGTCATGGGATTCACTTCCTAGTCAAAGATTGATTTTCAAGTGCTATCATTCCTTGTTTGAGCCTTGATCCTTGATTTGTCAATTCATCAGCTAACTTGTTGTTTTCTTGCTTGACATGATAATAGGCGACTAAGCTAGGAATAGTGAGATTATAAATTCACTTTTGAATTCTTTGGTGGGGGTCTCCTTATAAGTGATACGCATTTTTTGGATCACATCCCTGGAGTCTCCAAAAATGAGGAGTTTTGAAAGATTTAATTGTGATGAAATTTCCATGCCTTGTAGTAGAGCCAACAATTCTGCCCGATTATTGGTTCTACCCAGACCCCATGCAAATGTTTTCACAATTTTTCCTTCAGGGTCTATGATGACCCCTCCCGCTCTTGCCACCTCGAAGTTCATGCAATATTATTTTATTAAATGTGATCCTTTAGTTTATTTTCTCATTGTTCGACCAACTAAAAGGGGGCTCACTTTAAAGGGGCACATATGTTAAGGAATAATATATTATTTTATGAAGGATACTATGGCATAGTATTAAAGTGAAGTTAAAAACACATTCTCATATGAAGATCGCCCCCCTCTTTGTCATGATATCACTTCAATATACTTCCAAAAGCTCAAGCATTTCCCAAGTTCGTGGACCCATGCCATGGTTCGTGAATGTTAAGGAGGGCGAATCACATGGAGTCCAATGTCATAAAGCCACCCATAGCTTGTGGGTCCACTAATATTTTATATTTCATATGTGGGACAGTTTTCCCTTGGTTTCTATCGCATACTGATGTTATTGCCCCCTCCACTTAATGATGTGGTTCGATTCCCTCAATGGATGAAGCTTATTTTTGACCCATTTCCTCATAGAGTTGATCGATTGCACGTGTTTTGAGGAAGCTTGATATTATTTATTCTAGATATGCTCTCTTGACCTTGGGATGTCAAATTGGTTAGATATTGATGTAAAGGTGGCATAACAGACCACGCATTATATTTATTGTTTGACCATGTCACGAGGAGGTTAGCTTTTGGAGTTTGGGTTGTTATTCTTGACTATTTTAAGGAATATTTTATTATTTTTCTTTGAGGAGATTGCCGAGCTCTCTTCTTATATAAAGAGGGCCTCTCTCATTGTACATTGTACATTCATGGTTTTGGATGGCTAGAACTTGTGTAGAATAAAGCATCATTGCTACTTTCTGTCTATTTTTCTTATTTGATAGTATATTGGGTAAACCTTGTGAACTAATTGTGGATTTAATGGTGAAATTTAACTAAGAACTCCTTTCTTTTGTTCAAGAATGCATGGAAACTAAGGTAATATCTTCACATAATACTACATTTTTTTTTGTAAGCTAGTACCCACGGAGATTCGAACCGGTGACCTAACACAAGGAGTGCATTAATAGTATACCAATTCACTGTCTATTCTATGCCCCGTGGGCCACATAATACTACATTAGTTTGCTAACTACTAAGTTGCATGAAACGGGGAAACGAGGAAACGTCGAAAACGTGACCCCCCCAAATTTTGGAAACGGGGAAACGTGACATATATATATATGAACAAGGACAAAATTATTATAAAACATAAACCATAAATTATTAATTACATTTAGCTGCAAGCAACATTGCTAAGTGATAAATGTTAAATGATACAAACAAAATTTAAATCATACATGTAACATCACATTTTACTCATGAACCCAAGTCTATATCATTTCATTCATGCAAGTAGTAATATCCAAAAACAACCCTTATAAATGAGGCTATACTAGATCCAAATCCTAGGCTCTATCAAGCGCCGAGAGGGATCAAATCTCCCGAGGTGCAAACTTCTCCTTGAATAGCTCCTTGAGTGCAATACCTGAGCCACCTAATCCTAAGCTCTAAAGTCTCTAGTTTAAGTCTCATATTTACTTTTTACTTTGTATTATTCTTTTTTGTTTATGGCCGACATAATATTTATTACTTTTTACTTTGTATTATTATTTTTTGTTTACTTTGTATTATTTTGTTACTGGACAAACGCTCTAAAGTTTCGTATTTACTTTTTACTTTGCATTAAAAGTAAAAAGTAAAGTCTCTAGTTTAAGTCTCATATTTACTTTTTACTTTGTATTATTCTTTTTTGTTTATGGCCGACATAATATTTACCACCTAATCCTAAGCTCTAAAGTCTTTAGTTTAAGTCTCATATTTATTTTTTACTTTGTATTATTCTTTTTTGTTTATGGCCGACATAATATTTATTACTTTTTACTTTATATTATTTTTTTTTTGTTTACTTTGTATTATTTTGTTACTCGACAAACTCGACAAACACTCGACTCACAAGATCTCCCCCATACTGGGCTGTAGAGCGCCTCTCGACGCAAAAATTTATATCCAAGATTAGCCTTTATGTATGAGGCTACAAGTACAATGTATCAAACTGTGAACAATGAGCATAGTAACATAGAAATAAAAGTAAAACATAAGCTCATACTAATAGTCATCTTGATCTTCATAGTCTTCCTCAAAAATAGAACAAGAAGCACGCTCAACAACAGGATGTAGAGAGTGGAAGAAGTATTTCCAATTCCACTTCTAGGTTCCTCAACTTAGTGCAGCAAGAGAGATGTCCAAGTTGGCAAATTTTGACTCGACATCCCAATCTGCACAAGCCCTATTGCTATATTCTGGGATCTGGGTGCTGAAGTCGCTTGTGTGAGGAGAGAATGAGGTGATGTTCTCTTTATAACTTTCTTCAACCTAATTAGAAGCATCTAGAATTAAATTTTATTTTAAAATTTAATGTATTAACCCTTAATTACTGAAATCCGTGGGCGGAAAGAGACTTTACGAGCTGGTTTTTTAAGTGACGAGCTTTTATTTGGCAGGAAACGCACCATACAAGAGAGGAAACGCGATGGAAACGTGTTTCCGTCCTTATGGACGCGTTTCCCATTTAGAAAACGTGTTTCATATGGACGGAAACGAGTTTCTGTCAAGTACCATACGGGTTTTCGAGTTTCAGCGAGTTTCCGAGGGTGAAACGGGTGCTAGACTCGAGTTTCCTGCAACTTAGGCTAACTAGATTGTAATATTTCAGCATTTGAAATCTTACATCTCTTTGTGGATTGTGTAGTATCTATTTGCCGGTTTGTCTTCATCTATTTGAAGGGTTATTGGAGAATTTTTAGCTTGTGAGATCCTCATATACTTGCAGGTTTATCATTCCAAATATTGATGAGCTATTAGATGAGCTTCATGGAGGGGCTTACTTCACAAAGATAGATCTAAAATCAGGATACCAACATATTAGATTAAGAGAAGAAGACATTCTCAAAACAACTTTTAGAACACATGAAGGGCACTATGAGTTCTTGGTGATGCCTTTTGGATTAACTAATGCTCGTTCCTACTTTTGAAATCCTCATGAACAAAATTTTTCGACCTTATTTTTGAAGCTTTGTGTTGTTTTTCTTTGATGATATATTTATCTAGAGCAAATCATGGAAAGAACACATTAAACATGTTGATCAATTCCTACAAATTCTTGGGAACAATCAATTGTATGTAAAGAAACCAAAATGCGCATTTGGGAAGCAAGAACGCGAGTACTTGGGTAATATTGTTTCAAGAGAAGGGGTCAAGGTGGATCCTCAAAAGATTGAAGCCATCACAAAATGGCTTATTCCTAAGAAGATCAAAAGTCTTAAGTGGATTTTTGTGTCTTTCAGGGTATTACAGGAAATTTGTTAAGAATTATGCACACATTGCACGTCCACTCACATCTCTCTTGAAGAAAATTCAATTGTATGGAATGAAGAAGCTACCTTCGCATTCTCACTCCTAAAGGATGCTATGTCTTCGACACAAGTATTAGCAACACCTGACTTTAGTAAAACATTCATAGTCAAATGTGATGCATTGTGTCAAGGAATTAAAGCAATATTGATGCAAGAAGGGAGGCCATTAGTTTTTGAAAGTAAACAATTCAAAGGAAATGACATGTTGGAATCTACAGATGAAAAAGAAATGGCAACGATTTTGAATGCAGTAAAAAAATGGCAACAATATCTCATTGGGAGACACTTTGAAGTTAAGTCAGATCATGACAGCCTAAAATATTTTTTGGGACAAAGAGTGTCATCAAAAGAGCAACGAAAATTGGCATTGAAAATGCAAGGGTTTGATATTGAAATAATCTACAAAAAAGGGAAGGAAAATTTGGTAGCAGATGCCCTTTCCAAAATGGAAGAATCCATGACATGTTCCATTCTTGTGTGGTTGGAAGAAGCTCGCCATGAATGGAAAGAAGATAATAATACTAGACAAAAAATATAGTGTCTAAAAGAGGGGAATGTCTCTATGGAACATTGTGAAAGGAAGAGAGATATCCTTTGGTACAAGGGTAGAATATTTTTATGCCCTTAATCAATGTTGAAAGAACAAATATCAAGGGAGTATCATAACTCTCTGATGGTAGGATATTAAGGTTTCCTTGAAACATATCAAAGGATCAAAAAATAATTTTTTTAGGAAGGAATGAAGAAAGATATTCAAACATTTGTAAGAGAATTCTAGGTGTGCCAAAGAAATAAAGTTGAGACACTCAAGTCTCCCTGGTTACTTCAACCTTTACACATAGCTAATCAAAGATGGGAAGAGATATCAATGGAATTCATTATAGGCTTACCAAAATCACAAGTTAAGGATAGACTCATGAAATATGCACATTTTTCTGGAATTCAAAGTACATATACTACAAGCCAAGTGGCCGAAGTGTTCATGAAGGAAATTCATAGACTTCATGGATTCCTTGAAGTAATGATCAATTACAGAGATCCAAAATTCACAGGAAATTTTTGGAAAGAGTTATGGATGATAATGGGAACAACGTTGGCTATGAGTTCAACATATCACCCACAAACAAATGGACAAACAGAATTGTTAACAAATGTTTAGAATGTTATATCCGTTGTTTTTCTTTGGGCAAGCAATCTAAATTGATTAAGTGTCTTCCTTTAGCAGAATGGTGGTATAATACCACCTATCACACATCTACAAAGATGTCTCCATTTGAATCTCTTTATGGTTATCCAACTCCTATTATTTCATCCTTTTTGCAGGAACATTCCAAAGTACAAGCAGTGGATGCACATATGGAAAAGACTAAAGAAACTGTGCAAATCCTTAAAGAAAATCTTCAAATGGCCCAGAACAAGATGAAGCAACAAGCATATGAACATAGAATTGAAAGACAATTTGAGGAGGGTGATTGGGTATATTTGAGACTACAACCTTATAAGCAATCTACTCTCAAACAAAAGAAGAATAAAAAATTATCTCCAAAATTTTATGGACCCTACAAGATTATTCACAAGATTGGAGAAGTGGCCTATGAGTTAGATTTGCCGTCCTCCTGCATGCATAAGGTTTTTCATGTATTTTGCTTGAAAAAGGTTTTGGGACATACTATGCAAGTACAAACAGAACTACTTGAATTAGATGAAGAAGGGAAGTTGATTTTGGAACTTGAAAAAGTTATTGATAGACATTCCCTATCTCTTCGGAATGGAACCATTATGGAGTACCTAATCAAGTGGAAGAATATGCCACCAAAAGAAGTTACATGGGAAGATGAACAATTCATGAAGAAACACTCTCAATTGAATGCTTTGAGGATAACCTTTTTTAAAGAGGGATGCTATGTTAATACCCCAACCATAATTCATTATTATTATATTAGTTATTGTTAAGTTAGCTCAGTATCAGGTCCTCATAATGATCACTTCATCTCCTATTTATAATAAGGAGATTCGTTTGCATATCACAAACCCTCCTGGTAGCCATCATGAGGTTGTATGAGTCAGTTTTGGGTCGCCTCAGGATGGCACATGGCCTTTCGAATTTCATCCAGAGTACCATTGGGGTAAAACAGGGATGCCCCCTCTTGTCTACCCTCTTCGGGATTTACATTGATGAGTTGGAGTCTTTCCTCCATGAGCACATCCAGGAGGGAGATGACTGCCATTACATCAGGTGCTGATCTCCTTGCTCCTTTTTGCAGACGATCTTTTTTGTTGGCTTCTACTCCTGAGGGTCTGCAGAGGCAGATTGATGCCTTGGCTAGCTTTTGTGATCTTCGACGGTTGACGGTCAACCTTAGTTAAACTAAGATTATGATCTTCAATGCATCGATGAAAGCTTTAGCAGACATACACTTTTCCTTCAGAGGAGAAGAGATTGAGATTGCCACTTCATACATTTACCTAGGAGTAGAGTTCACAGGGCCTCGTTTTTGTATGCGTCAGGACCTCCAGCCTCGACTCAATAAAGGTTATGGTTCCCTGATCCTCATCGAGAGAATGTTTCCAGAGTTAGTTTTAGGACATCTCGTCCAAACTCTACCTCATGGAGGCAATTATTAGGCCCACAGTCCTCTATGGTTCCGAGATTTGGGGGCGAGTTTGCTATAGACAGATTGGGCCTAGACAGAGAGAGTCCAAACCTCGCTTCTTAGATGTATCATCCGATGCAAACGTACAATTCCACAACCCATTATTCAGGTAGAGTTTGGTGCTCATCCCCTCCGCCTCAAGGTCATTTTCCGCTTGGTCTCCTTCCTTCACAGAGTCAGAGTTTTCAGAGATTCAGCTACCCGGAGGGATAAGTACCCCTACCTTCCAATTTGTTCCTCGAAGGCCATTGCTTCGACTCACTCCATGGGTCGAGCACGAGGTTGGTATTCAGAGGCTTCTCGGCTTCTCCAGTTAGTGACCATTTTCCCGGAGCACCTTTCCCCATTAAGATTCTCCCCTGATACTCTGCGCCATCTCTAGCCGCCTACGCAGGTACTGAATTAGAGCTAGTGCCTTGATCGCCCCCATTGCCATCGGTTATTAGATTCATACGTTTTTGACTTCATTGGCTTCATTGTTTACCTTCTTCACCTACACCACCGTGCCCTAACACGACTTTATACATGTTTATGAGGACACCGCATTGTTTGTATCTTTCTTTATTTATTTTACTCTATATTAGGTTTAGATTCAACATTTCCTAGGAGTTGTGTTTGCACTACCACATTGTACTCATATTGTTTGTATCCTTTTAGTCCCATTGACCTACTTTTGTGGTCATTCGTTGGACATTAATAAAATTTTCTATCATATCTTATCTTATCTTGTCTTGTGTATTTGGTACATCGTATTTGGTACATCGTAAATAGAGGCTTCTTATTCATCTATTTTCTTCATCTTAAGGTGTGGATTACTCTCTCTTGGTTATTTAATATTTTATGCTCTTTTGAGGAATTTGGTACTTAACATCAGATTTTATGCCCAATGTCACATATCTTCATCTTGTGTCAATTTGCATTTAGATCACCACTATTAGATTGCATAACATAAATTTTATCATGGAAGAAAAAAATAATACTCATCTTTTCTTGGAAATTTGACTACCAGTTGGTTGCAAATGGATGATTCACTTCCCAACTGAAGGCATCTATCGTGGATGCCACCCCAAACCCAACCATGGGACCGCAAGGGCGAAGAGACCACTGTTGGCTCTAACTCTCACTCACATCCCATTCTGGCTGTGCTTAGAGTATAACATAACTACAAATCTACCTCAATTCTTCACAATGGAAACTCATTCGGGCATCACATTCAACTTTCAACTAGCCACAACTCTTCCCTCTCAGCCAACTCAACACTAGGAAAGGAATTCCTGTTCTCTGTGATGTGCCTCAAGCAATCCTCTCTCTCCAATGCTCCATTGAAGGCAAGAGATATTATTTGCTAGTTTCTTTTTGGAATTCCAAGAGTGGTAGACCTTGGCTTGAATAAGATTGGTTGGCCAGAATGCGTGTTATATACTCCAGAGTTCGATGATATCACATGCTTCTAAAGAAAGACCACATGTCTCTTCCTTTTTGATAACTAGAATCAAGGTTGGTAGGATTCTAATGATCATAGAAAAAAGGTGAAGAATTTAGGCAAGTAGCACATGGCAACAATAAAATTTATTATTCTGTACTTATCAAGTTCCCCCCCTCTCTTAGGCTTGTATCCCCCTTGTTCTCATTTGCAATCTTTTGGCATTATATTTCGTGTACCTATTTTCATACAAAATGCAATATGTAATTGTTGATCCACATGTTGACCTTCAATGTATCCAAACATAACATGCAAAAAAATCCAACATACGTCTAGCCATCTAATCGTCATATATACATGTCTGATCTGTTATAACCCAGTGGTCAAAACTGGTGTATTACATAAATGACCTTTTTCTACAACTCTACAATACCGTTCTCTCCATTGTTCTATGGGCTCTATGGGTTCTATGGGTTTTGTTGCTTCAACCCTATCAGAGCCTGTCATTATAATTTTCTGAACTGTTGTGATTTGTCATATTTGAGCTTATGGAAATATTAGAGTGAGAAGGTGTTGTGCATAAAGGGTTAAAAATAAATTATTAAATGGCACATCTGCAGGTAAAGGATAGCATAATATATAAACTATAATATACATGACATAATAATATACACTATATACACTTATCTGTATAAAAATTTATAACTAATATTATATAATTTATAACTATATTATAAACATTGCGACATATATATATATATATAATTTTTTTCTCTCTTTTCCAAAGGAAAACCTTGAGAAAAATCCAAGGGATGCTCCCCCACATTCATGAATGACATCCCTAGTAAACTTCAATGTAGACTAGTGTATTTCCGCAGATTTTTTTTGTTGTAATTTTATTAAGTAAACAAAATTACATTCAGCAGATTCTTGGTAAGTATTTCATCAAGCAGTGAGGAAAGAGTACTTGCATGCTATAATAACATACAGAGATTATGTGTATATATCAGACTGTACCAAACCGTGGGATATCCCTTATAGTATCTGAATATGCATCCTCAAGGGATCATTCCAAAATCACAAAAAAACTTACTGTGTCATCCTTCCTTACTGTATGCACTAGACATAACATCTAATACGGCAAAGTATAACAAAATGATTAATGGACTGTGTCCAAAAATACGCATGCACCACATCAGTAGTCACAGAAAAGAGGTAGGATTTTAGAAACCAGATATTATTCCTCACGCTCTTCCCAGATTTGCTAGTATTTTGGAGTCAATCCCAGTCCCTCTTTTGATAGCCCGTCTGCTTGCGTATTCCATTCCCTGTATATATACTGGAACACGATAGAGTGGAAGACATTTTTCTGTATGTTAATTTCATCATAAACAGGCCTCAGATTAATATTATCGCAATCACACTCTCCTTTCATCCATTTAATGATGATTTGGGAGTCCCCAAACACCTGCAGCTTCCAAGAATCATGTTCCCAAGTTAGTTCGGTGCTAATTTAAGTGCCACTAGCTTGGCAAAGTTGTTCAAGCCAGAGCCAATCCCTGTCTTAAAATTTTAACCAATGATAATCTGATAAATACACAGCTCCACCTGCACCGCAATAGATGGATTTTCCTGTACTGAACCATCGAAATATATCCAGGCCCCCATCTTGTCGATGACTTCTTCAACAGTAATTCTAGAATTCTTTATGTATTGCACTGATTACAACTTTTAAGAATATTCACAGATTGTAAGGCACACTGTAAAGGAAGGATCCTCTGATCCTCAAACATGCTCTGGTTCCTTGATAACCAGACTCCCCAAGCAATGATAAGAGGCAGTGCCTGATATGCCTTGGTGTTGATATTTCTGTCTCAATCTTTTAGGCAGCCTTCAACTGTGTCACCATTCAAGAAGTCGCTGATGCCCAGCAACGTATCCAGTTCATTCCAAACTTGTTTAGTATAATTAGTATAAGAACAGTGAATGTGAATATGATTGATATTCTCGGCAATTTCTTTGCAAAGGGTACACCAACCCAGGTCATAATTATTCCTCTATTGGAGGTTATCCCAGGTGAGAACCTTGTTCTTCAGCGATAGCCACAAGAAAATTCGATTTTTAAGGAGCATTTGTATTTCCATATCTTCCATTACCAAAGAGGCTCAATATAATATATGGAAATACAAATGCTCCTTAAAAATCGAATTTTCTTCTGGCTATCACTGAAGAACAAGGTTCTCACCTGGGTATATAATAATAATAATAATAATCTATTTTTAAGGTCACAGCCAAGTGAGAAACCAATTTGGTGTATGAGACCCCCTTGTTTGTGGGACAAGGGACCCGCCTCTGCGCAGCGATTTAACTGCTAAAGTCTACAGAGGTGTACATACCCTACCCCCCTCCGGATTTGAACCTATGACCTCCTAGGAGGAAACATGTGCTCTCTCTCTCTCTATATATACATATGTAATATTATCATAATATAAAAATTCAAAGATTGTAATATGTAATATGTATATTTGCTCATTCACTCACTCATCAAGTTCGCACAAGTGAGGAAGAGAGAAGCTGCTGGAGACCATTTCTACTTTTGGGGTTTATTGTATTGTTGCTCATTCTACCTCTGAGGAAGTTGCAGGGTTTTCTCCTTTATGGTTTCCCCGATGAAATTCTTTGTGTCTCTTGTCTCTTGTGTTTGAATTGTTGTGCATGTTATTCTCTCATATAAGATCCTAGATAATCTTGAATTAAATTGTGAAAATCTAACAATAAGATGATGCACTCCCTCTAAATGATGATTAAAGGATACTTAAGGAAGGTAATAGTGCAATCAATGAACGCTTGAAATATTTATGGAATGGGAACCCATCAACTTAGTGTCTCCCTAAGTTTTGAAGGGTTAATAACTGTACTTTTTAAGTGATGGATTAATTAAAGTGTTTAACCTTGGATTTCTAAGGTTTGAGTGTGATTAATTAAAGTCAACATAGAAAGGGAACTAATCACACTAATTAGCCAAAGTACCTAAGGTTTGCACTTAGGATTTTTTTAAAAATCACTTAAGAGTGGGATGCTAGGCACAATAGTCTCTCATGCAACTAAATTGATGATTATTAAGGTTGAGGGGCTCCTAGATTGAACACCCTAGGGGAATTGAAGGCACTTGACACATGGGAAGTTGTTACACTTTTGGAAGGGCATCTTAACTTTGGGAGCAGTTATCTTTTGATAGAGTGCCTTGAATTTTGCTAGTTCAATGGCATTAGAAGCAGAGTCGCTGTTGTATTTTTGAAAAGTGGTGATAATAGAAAATATAATAAATATTGAGGAAGTTGGCAATTTCAAAACTGTCTCCTTAAAGCACTTGCCGTTTTTTTAACGACTCGATTTAAGGAGCACCCAACCTTGGAGGCTTGAGTGTTTTGATGATTTCAAGAGAGCATCATTAATAATTGCTCATGGTGAATAACACTTAGTCAATCACTCAAAGCAGGGGTGCGCCCTCTTTCCTTGGGCCATTTTGGAGGTGGTTGGTAACTAATTACATTGTTTAATCATTGTTGAAGCTTCCTCATGGAATTAGTTACTTGTAGCAAGTTGATTTGACTAACTCCATTTGTTTATTATTGTTGAACTCTTCTCAAAGGTTGGTTAGATGAGAGCTATTATTGTATTATTTCCCTTGGAATCTCCAGAATCTAATTCATATTGCACCATTGAATTTTGTAAATGTTCATTTTTTTTCATTGAAACATGTTCAAGTAAAGTTAAACAACTAGAACAAGACAAATTGCTTTACTTGAAAATATCTTTCAAACAAAAATTGAAAATCTTGAACATTGCATATCACAAGGAAATTTACTATTTGAAATACATACTTTAAATCGTAGGATTGAAGAACAAGTCAATGCAAATAAAAAATTAGAATGACTGTCACGATACCTTGAAAAACAAAATCAATCTTCAAATGAAGAAATTTGTCAACTTCAAGGAAGAGAATCTAAAGAAACGAGTTGAAGTACAAGTTGTCGACAAGGAAACACCTACAAACCCATTTAAAGTTATAGATCAAATTGTTGCAACTTGCTATTGACAATGTTTTATGGATTTACATATAAGCTCAAGTATTTGATGAAGATATCGAGGTTAATGAGGATTATCCTTAATTTGAGATAAAAAAAAATAATTTTCAGTAAAACTTTATTGTCATCCTAATTATGATAGTCCTTGCTCTTATCGATTAACTTATAAGCATATCTCTGAACAAAGATGACGCCTTGTTCATGCTCCAAAGAATTAGAATTCCAATACGACTTTTTTTTCTGAAGTCATACATGGAGTCATAATTGAAGTCATACATGGAGTCATAATCGAAGAGATTTCATTCAAGAATCTTATCAATAGATAATTCCAATAAAACTCGAACTAGAATGGAGTGATGCGTCTATAATGAGTCAATATTACTTGGAGCTTCAATGCTCGTTTTCTCTTCTTTCCTTATATGTTTCAAGAACTATTTTATCTTATGTTAATTACACTAATAATTCTTTTGAAAGGTCATGTCATTTGCATAGTTGTGTCTCTTAGATACTATATGTATGGAAATCTTCTTCATTGAAGATCAATCGTTCCTTGTATCTTTCACATTTGTTATTTAATAATTTTTGCCCTTTTGGCAATATGGGCTTGTTCCTCTTCTTATGATTGCCTTTGGCATCTTGCAACTACTGCAAGGTATGCCATTGCGGTGGTGAGACAATGTGGGGAGGGGGTTTTAATGCGGTTTAGAGTTGAGCTTATGCACACTTTTGGCACGCAACTTAAGTGTTTTTGGTGGCTCTTTGTGGATTTTTATGAGGAACTTGTCCTTTTGTAGATATGCCCATGGGGGGTTTTCGGTTTGTGGTGTAGGATTGCCAAATGGAGGCAATGTCGATGATAATTCCTTTTTTGGTGTGCATGGTGGTGTTTGAATTACAATATGAGAGACATTTTCTTTGTAACCTTTTTGTTTAGTATTGAAGGTGGCATTCCCTTGGAGGTCCCTTGTTACCAGCAATCTTGCAAACATTTGTGGTGTTGACTTACAATAGTTGGTTATGGTTGGCTTGGTTGAGAGTGGTTGGATTTCTTGGTACTATTGAGCCTAGGTGCCTTTGGTGCATAACTTAGAGTTTATTTGGTGGCTTTTAATGGATTTTTGTTAGGATCCTAGCTTTTTGCAAATATGCTCGTAGAGTGTTTTTGTTTAGTGTTGATGGTCTCTCATTATTGGCATTCTTGCAAGTTATTGTGGTGTTGACTTACTATAGTTGGCTGTGGTTGGAGCTTGTGGCTCTGTTGAGCACATGTGCCTTTGGTACGTAACTTAGAATTATTTGTTGGCTTTTCATGGATCCCTATTAGTATCCTGTTTTTTGGCAAATATGAACATGGAGGGCTTTTTATCTGCGATGCGATGTAGTATTGTCATATGGAGGCGAGGACAATCCTTTTTTTGATTTGCTTGAAGGTGTTCGAGTTATCACTAGGAGAACTGCTTTCTCTTTCGCATTTTTGTTTAGTTTTAAAGGTGGCATCCTTTTGGAGGTCCCTCATTACTGGCATTCTTGCAAAATATTTGTGGTGTTGATGTACTGCAATTGGATGTGGTTGGAGATAGTGGCCTTGGTTGTTGGAGCATTTTCCAACCACACATCATTTATTTGAGCTTCACAACTTAATTTGCCACTTATCCTAAGTATTTTGACTCAATTATGTGCTTACATCATCAATAGATCATCAGTTTCAATAAACTGGGCCTCCTCCTTTATTCGGGGAGTCAACTGGTCCATCAATATCAGTTAACTGGGCCTCCTCCATCGTTCAGGGAGCCAACTGAGGTGATTTGCGTGACTAAAGTGCTCTACTCAGTCTAATTGACAACATTTATTATTATATTCAGCCAACTAGAGTCAGAAAGGCGCCCTACTACACTGGTTGACTTCATCTGGTGTTATTTTCACCTAATATTTAGTTCACTGAAAGCTAGAAAGGCGCCCTCCCCTAATTTTGGGCATTCAGTTCAGTTCTGGATTTAGTTAGTCTCAGTTAGACAGTTTCAGAGTCTGTTAGAGTCAGTTACATGGTAGTTAAGTGGTTAACTGATGTGCCGAGTGGTGTTAACTGCCAAGTAAGGCACTCTCATGCATTCAATTCGAATGACCTCTCTGGAATTTGAATTGCTTGGTTTATTGTAGCCATTGTTACACATTGTAATCATCTTCTGAGTTTATGATAATGCATGAACTGTTGCAAACCTTTTGCATCAGTGTTTTGACATACAATTTGCCACATGCATCTCTAGTAACTGTTGTCTCTGTTTCATAGATCTGTTGTGCTTGAATTTTACATGGTATCAGAGCCATGGCAGGACAAAGCAACTCTTCTACAGAGTTCTTTAGATGAAGATTGAGCAAGTTTGCTAAAAAATATTCCAACACTGCACCAGAAGTTGAAAGTTTTCCACATAATTTCTGGATAATGTGCATTTGACTTATCAAGCTTGCTTGATAGGCTATGCCGGGTGTGATGCAACTTGAAAAGTGCAGGTTGTCGACTTAAAAGTTTTTTGTTTGTTTGCGACTACAGGTTTCTCACTGCCTCCTATTGCATTCGCTATAGCAGAGATGGACTCTTCTTCACAGAATCTCCTTACTCCTTTCAACTATCATCAGTGGAAGGATGATATAGAGATAGTGATGCGCTCCAAATGACTCTACAGAGTTACTATGGGCATAGAACCAGAGCCTAATGCAGCTATAGAGAAGTCCAAGCTCTTCAATAAGCTTGATGAAGCTTATGGTTTCTTATGTCTCAATATTTCGAAAGATCTTCTTTTCCATCTCAGCGGATTGAAGACTCCAAAAGAAGTATGGGAACAACTTGCCAAACTCTTCGGCAAGCAGGATGAGATGAGGGCTTATTGGTTGGAGAATGAACTGATTTCCCTAAATCCTAAGAATTTCGAGACCATCAATGAGTTTTTCACCAAGTTCAAGCATTTGGTGCTTCAGTTGAAGCAATGTGGTGTTGAGAAGAAAGATGATCAGTTGATTCTTTCAATCCTTACGAAGCTAGGAACAGATTATTCAGTGTTTGTCTCTACTTTTCATTCGGGAAAACTCACCATTCCGAATTGGAAGATGCCTACCTTGAATGCATTCATTGAGTCCTTAACAAAAGAGCATGACAATCTTGTTCAGATGGGGTCCATAAAAACCTCCAAAGATCAAGCCCTATTTGCTGGAGGACCCAAGGCTACGAATGGTAAATGAAAGCAAAAGAAAGAGAAGACCAAGTTTGATCATTCCACGGAAAAGGAGAAGACCAAGCAGTCAGATGAGCCCTCAAGTTCAAGAAAAGACAAGCAAAAGGGCAAGGAGAAGACAAAGTGTTCTTACTGTGGCAGGGGCTTTCATCCTAAAAGCTCATGCATGAAGAAAACTATTGATCAGATGGCCCTTCTCTTGGAGAAAAAACAACATAACTCTTCCAGATGGCGCAAGGAAGAAGGACAATAATGATCATGCAAAAAGAGGTCATGCACTCATGGCAAGTGTTTCGAATTCTACAACTCTTCTCGTAGATTCAGGAGTTTCGAATCACATGGTTGCAAGCAAAGACTCCTTCTCATCATTAGACTCCGACAACTGCATCTCCATCCACATGGGAGATGATTCACAAATTTCATCGAAAGGAAAAGGTACTATTCATTTAGAACATGGCAGTTTTCAAGGAGCTTCGAATCACATGGTTGCAAGCAAAGACTCCTTCTCATCATTAGACTCCAACAACTGCATCTCCATCCATATGGGAGATGATTCACAAATTTCATTGAAAGGAAAAGGTACTATTCATTTAGAACATGGCAGTTTTCAAAATGTTCTCTATGTTCTTTCTCTAGCTTTGAACATGCTTTCTATGTATCAGATGACACACACTGGTTTGCCCAAGAAGGTTGTATTCAGCCCTAATGATGTTGAAATTTCTGAGATTAGCACCAGAAAACTCATTGCAACAGGCAAGGCAAATCATGTTGCCAAAACCTATGAGTTTTCTCACTTTTTGCCGTATTCAAAGCTAAGTGCCCTTCTGACTTATGGAAATGAGGTTAGCCGGCTATGGCATGAGAGGTTTGGACACCTAAATTATAAATATTTGCAGCTGCTCCAAAAGAATTCCATGGTTGAAGGCCTTCCGAACATCTAATCCTCAAAAGGGATATGCAAGGGTTGCATCATTGGAAAGCATCCTGAGCACAAGTTCGATCGAGGCAAAGCTAGCGGAGCTTCTTGTATTTTGGGGCCGATTCACAGTTATATCAGTGGTCCTTTACCAAATCCCTCCATGAATGGCTCAAGGTATGTTTTGACATTCATTGATGACTTCTCCAGATTCACATGGGTCTACTTTCTCAAGAACAAATCGGAAGTGCTTGAAAGGTTCAAGAATTTCAAGGCTTCTGTTGAGACTGCCACTGGGAGCAAGATCAAAGCTCTTAGATCTGATAATGGTGGAGAATATATCAAATCAAAGCTGTTGCAACTTTGTGCGGAAAATGGAATCCAAATCCAGCACACAGTCCCCTACACACCTCAGCAGAATGGTGTAGCGGAGAGGAAAAATCGAGCATTTAAAGAGATGGCTACTTGTATGCTTGAGTCGAAAGGTTTGGCTTCAAATCTTTGGGCTAAGGCCATGAATGTTACTGCATACATTCAGAACAGAGTTCCACACTCATCTGTCAAAGGTATAACTCCTTTCGAGGCCTACACTGGTCACAAGCCTGATGTGTCACATCTCATGGTTTTTGGCTCCACTGCATGGGCTAGAATTCCGATTGAGAAGAAAAGATCTTTGGAACCACAAAGTACTGAGTGCATTCTCATTGGATATGCTGAAGAATCCAAAGGATACAAACTCATGGATATCAGATCCAAAAGAATATTCAACGAGCGAAGTGTCCAATTTGAAGAACCGTTTCATGATCTACAACTAGTGGAGGAAGAAACTGTCAAATTGCTTCCTCTTCCAGAAAAAGATTCGGAAGAAGATAATGAAAGTTTGTGTTCTGATATTTCTGATATTATGTCTGATATTAATGAACATGAAATATCAGGTTTGGATTCAAATCCAGATGAGCCCCCTCAGTTTCCAAAGTGGGCAGAAAAGACTCACATTAACATTGGAAATCGTGCTGATCCAAGAAGAACCCGAGTAGACTTTCAAAGACAGGTACGACTCTTTCATATGCTGATCCATTGATGTCCGAAAAATGTTTTTTGATGTTTGGGTCAGATCCTAAATCATACTACCATGCCCACCGAGATCCGAGATGGAAAACCGCCATGGATAAAAAGTACAATTCTCTTAAAAAAAATGCAACATGGGAGCTAGTTTCTCTTCCACCTGGGAGGAAATTGGTTCAATGCAAATGGGACTACTGAACCAAGGTTGCTGCTGATGGTTCAACCTGCAAATACAAAGCTAGGTTGGTGGCAAAAGGTTTCTCACAAGTTCATGGTGTGGACTACACAAAAACTTTTGCATCAGTTGCAAAAATGGACTCAATCTGGCTAGTTTTGGCAATTTCCACATCCAAGCACTGGGAGGTGCACCACATGGATGTGAAGAGTGCATTTCTTCATGGGGATCTTCAGGAAGAGATTTACATGAAGCAGCCCGAAGGTTACATATCAGATCCGACACTTGTTTACAGATTAAGGAAATCCTTGTATGGTTTAAAACATGCCCCAAGAGCTTGGTATGCAAAGATGGATTCCTTTCTTCTGTCGCAAAACTTTGTGAGATGCAAATCAGATCTGAATGTGCATCTACAACAACATGATGGTAATTTCCTGATCATTGTACTTTATGTTGATGACCTATTGATTACAAGAAGCAGTCTTGCTTCGATCGACACTATAAAAACCGCTTTACACCAGGTATTTGATATGAGTGATTTAGGCCTGCTAAGGCAGTTTCTTGGTCTCGAGATCACTCAGACTTTTGATGGGATTATGATTTCTCAGTCAAAATATGCTTTGGACCTGCTAAAGAAGTTCAATATGGAAGAATGTAAAGCGGCACCATTCCCATTCCTCTTAGGAATCAGTCTCGAGGATGGTCATTCTACACCGTTGGTGGATTCTACACTTTATCGACAGTTGATTGGTAGTCTTTTGTATTTGATACACTCTAGGCCTGATATTTCTTATGCCGTGAGTGTTGTGTCAAGGTACATGCAATAGCCCCATGAGCTTCACTGGAAGGCAGCTAAAAGGATCTTGCATTATGTGCAAGGTACGAGACATTTTGGCATTCACTATGCTGCGGATTCCGATCTTGACTTGGTTGGATTCACTGATTCAGATTGAGCGGGTGATAACATTGATTGAAAGTCCACTTCCGGATATGTTTTCATGATTGGCACAGGGCCTATTTGTTGGTCAAGCAAAAAGCAGGCCGCCATTGTCTTATCTTCAACAAAGGCAGCGTATCGAGTAGCAGTCAATGCTTGCATTCAGGCAGTTTGGTTGCAGGGTATTCTAGCAGAGTTTGATATTGGTAGCACCACTTCTACTGTCATCTTTTGTGACAATCAGAGTGCTATCAAGATCTCGACAGATCCGGTTCAGAGATAGAGGACCAAGCATATCGAGATACACATGCACTACATCCGAGAGCTTGTGCATGACAGAACCATTGTATTGCAATAGTGCCCTACATAAGAGCAAATTGTAGACATCTTCACCAAGAGCTTCACTGAGAAGAAGTTCTCTTACCTTCGTTCACTGTTGGGGGTGAGTTCTACTATTGTGAGGACATATTAGATCCTTCAGTGTTCAGTTTGAGGGGAGGTTTTCTTTCCCACTGGGTTTTTCCCTCTTTCCTCACTTAGATTTTTTGAGCATTTTTAGGATTATTTCTGTACTGGGTGACCTATGGCCTTTGTTGCCGGGGCCCTTTTATTTTTTTTATTTACTCCTCCACATGAGATTAGCTTAAGGGGGGGTGTTGGAGCATTTTCCAACCACACATCATTTATTTGAGCTTCACAACTTACTTTGCCACTTATCCTAAGTATTTTGACTCAATTATGTGCTTACATCATCAACAGATCATCAGTTTCAATAAATTGGGCCTCCTTCATTTGGGGAGTCAACTGGGCCATCAATATCAGTTAATTGGGCCTCCTCCATCATTCAGGGAGCCAACTGAGGTGATTTGCATGACTGAAGCGCCCTACTTAGTCTAACTGACAACATTTATTATTATATTCAGCCAACTGGAGTTAGAAAGGTGCCCTACTACACTGGTTGACTTCATTTGGTGTTATTTTCACCTAATATTCAGTTAATTGAAGCTAGAAAGGCGCCCTCCCCTAATTTTGGGCATTCAGTTGAGTTCTGGATTCAGTTAGACTCAATTAAACAGTTTCAGAGTCTGTTAGAGTCAGTTACCTGGTAGTTAAGTGGTTAACTGATGTGCCAAGTGGTGTTAACTGCCAAGTAAGCCACTCTCATGCATTCAATTGGAATGATCTCTCTGGAATTCGAATTGCTTGGCTTATTTTAGCCATTGTTACACATTGTAATCATCTTCTGAGTTTATGATAATGCATGAACTGCTGCAAACCTTTTGCATCAGTGTTTTGACATACAATTTTCCGCATGCATCTCTAGTAACTGTTGTCTTTGTTTCATAGATCTGCTGTGCTTGAATTTACATTGGTTGCTTCCATTTATTTTTATTATTACACATTGCCTTGCTCGTTGTGGTTGCTTGTGTTTGAGCTTGCCACACTGTTGGCTGTTATTTCTTATTATGGGTACAAGGTGCTTACTGCTTTGCTTGTTGTAACGACTGTGTTTGGAGCTTGTGGCACTTTTGGCTGCCATTTTCTTAATGGAGCACACTGCTTTGCCATAAAGGCAGATGTTGGTTGAAATGACCTTCATTGAAAATGAGCTGTTTGTCCTCATTTGGCATTAAGGTGCTTACTAAAGAAGCATATCTACAAAAAAAATAAAGCCATAGTCAACTTACGATTTTATTCCGACTTACCTTTTAATGCTGCTAGATCCCTATGTACGCAAGCTATTATAGATACTGTTTCTATGTGGCATTGTTTTTAAAGCCCCTACTTTTGAGGCTTTTACGGGTAATATTTGGAAAGCGGCAAAATTGAGGATGTGCATCAAGTCCTTGTTTAGCAGCATGCTTCATGGGCACATTTAGGTGGGATAATTATGTCTGATAGTGATGGGTGGATTGATAGAAGGAATATGATTATATTGTGTGCATCAAGTCCTTGTTGAGCATGATGATCCTTGTGCACATTTTGGTTGTATAGTTATGTTTGTTTAAGGTGGATGGATAGAAAGAACATAAGTGTAATTGATTTCCTAGTTTCTTGTACTAGAAGAGTTCTGTTCCTTAAATCTGGGGATGCTTTTGCCCAAGGTAGAGTTTCTCACTATTATGAACTACTTTTTTAGGATTATGAGATTGATCTGACATCATCTTAGATTCTGGAGACAAAAGGATCCAACTTTTCCAGAGGAGGAACTCACTTGGTTGGATGAAGGTGTAAGGCCATCCCATTTGTGATCTTGAGGGTTTGTGATTCATCATTTATGTTATTTGGTGATTCATCATTTATCATTTTATGTCATAATCCATGATCCATGGTGTGAAAATTTTGGAAATATCCACTTTAGAATACTAATGAAATTTCACCTCGTTTACTTGAGGTTCCCCTGATCTCTTTCAAAGTACTGTTAGTGTTATCTGAAAAATATGTTACAACAGCAAATACATCAATTCTGTCCAACCTTTAGGCAAGCTCAAGAAGATGGACACCATAAATGTACGTGAAGGAGGGATGAATATCACAACTCTTAGGGCACAATCTCAACTAACACACAGATCTGAAAATTACTTTTATAATAGCAGATTTGTAACAGCCATAAATGTGTTTCTTAGCTTCATCTAGGCATGCTACAACACAGCATTTCAGCCCCGTTGTCCCAACAAATTAGTGCATTAAAACAGCCATGAAACTACTCATGACAATGAGAAATTAAACTCTGGTTTTCAGATCTGCAAGATAAAAATTTAGGATAGCAATAGTACACTTCATATTTTATACAAATGAAGATAAGGTACAATACCTGAACTCTTCCCAAGGTGGTACAGCAAGTCCCTTCAGCTCATCCAAAGCAAGGAGTCCAATTGCTTCCCAAAGCCTAGCTAGGGCATCCACCCTTTACAACAAATCCTAATTGGCAATACAATGTTAAATTTCCCAAACCCTAGGTGACTACTGCCCTTATGTTCTCAACTAAAAACAAGCTGTTATTTAATTGCACAAATTAAAATAATTCACATAGAAGTAATCACTCATATAGCTGGAAAGTAAACAGCAGAAGCATAACTCAATACACATAATTTACTCCTTGAAATCAACCTCTCTCTAATAATTTAAAGCTTAAAAGAAAACCTCCACAGATTGTCAAACTAACAGCTGTACGATGCACTCAAATGGAACAAATCTACACACTTATTGAGGAAAACTGCCTGCCAAAAACCGAGAAAACAACTTGTTGTTTGCTGCTTGCTGTACAGGAGGCCCATACGACTGTATGAACCTATCTCATATGATTGTAAGGACTTGACTGTACGACTGTACAGAGCCCGTGCGACTGTATGGATATGTCCGTACAGATTCGTACAATTGTACGGATCTGTCTTGCATAGACTTGCATGCTACCCTCTGCCTAGTTGCTGAACTTGGCTCCCCTCCAGCGCTCTAATTTTGCTCCACAGATGAAATCAATCACCTCCCGACCAAACTGTCTTTGAGTGAATAATGTGTCTTAACCCTCTATCTTGACTTGCCTTTATATAGGAGTTGAAATCCTAATCTACCAAAACCTTAATCTCCTTGTGACATGTACGGTTGAGATTAGTCTAAATCACTAATGTATTAAAAGAACACTTTATTAGACTCAACAGCTAAGTATAAGACTTTCACTTTATTACTAAAGTGAATTACAAAATAGAATTGACTCGAACGACTTTTGGGACGTTTGACACTAAACCTGTGTAGAAGTTCTTGTCTGAGCTACTATTTTAAAATTTAAACACTCCCTCTTAGAGAGGAAGGAATTCTACACCAATCCAAGTTTGTCTTTGAATGCTTCAAACTTATCTTTTGCTAAGGGCTTGGTCAGTATATCAACAACCTTCTGATATGTGGGTACATACTGGGGCTTTACTTCTCCCTTTTGAATTGCGTCTCAAATGAAGTGATATCTGATCTCAATGTGCTTGAACTTGTCATGAAAAACTGGATTCTCAGAGAGTTTGATACAACTCTGATTATCACGGTAAATCATTGTGGGATCCAATTCCTGATCAAGTAACCTGCAAGTAACTTACGAAGCTAAATCGCCTCACAACTCGCTATACTAGCTTCCATATACTTTGCCTCTGTTGAACTGAGTGCCACAAAAGTTTGCTTTTGGTTGAACTAGGATCATTGTTGATGTCAAGCTAAAGCAACAACCTAAGGTGCTATTCCTATCTGATGCACTGGCTGCCCAATTTGAGTTTGTATACCCTTGCAACTTCACTCCACCATCTCCCAGATACCTCAGCCCATACTTAACTGTGCCCCCTCAAGTATCTGAGCACATGTTTTGATTCTACCCAATGCTCTTGCCTTGGATTCACCATAAACTGACTCAAGGTGTTCATTGCAAAGCATATATCTGGCCTAGTGTTGACCATATACATCAAGGAACCTATTAGTTGCATGTACAATGTGGGATCCACCATATATGAATGTGAAGTTGTTATCTTCTTCAAATTAGTGATCATATGCGTGGCCATAGGTTTGCAGTCTCCATCTAGAATCTCTTAAAAATCTCAATTGCATACTTACCTTGTGCAAGGAAAATCCCCTGGTCTTTGCCAAACCTCCAACCCCAAGAAGTAATGCATCTGCCTTCTCTAGCTCAGCTGCTATATCTGCCTCGCACCCTATGATGAGCTTCTTTGAACTTGTAAGAAACAGGTCATCTACATACGACACCAAAATAAACAGATTTGCCTCAACAAATATGAAATATAAGTTGGGATTTGCTTTAGTTTTGGTGAAGCCCATATTCTGCAGGTATCCATTGATCTTAGAATACCATGCTCGCGATGGTTGCTTGTGTCCATATAAGGCCTTTTTTAATCAGCACACATGGGACTCCTTCCCACTGATCTCAAGCCTTGAGACTTCTCTATGTACACTTCTTCCTTAATTATCCAATTGAGGAAAGCTGTCTTCACATCCATATGAGGTATCCTCCATCCCATAATAGAGACGAAAGACATCATTGCTCTAATGGAAGTGTACTTGGCAACTGGAGAAAGAGTCTCCTCATAGTCCACTTCCTCTTGACACAAACCTTGTTTCGTACTTCTCTATGCTGCATCTGTCGCATGCTTGATCTTGTAGAGCCATCTGGAAGTCACTATTAATTTCCCCTCTAGTCTAGGCACAATGTTCCATACATCATTCTTCATGATGGAGGTGTACTCCTCCACCATGGTGTCTCTTCAAACTTGTTGATATGTTGCCGCCAATGTTATCAGCACTGGATCGGTGATCGAACTGGTAGAGCCCAAAATGTGAACCGGACTGGAAACTGGATCAGAATCGGAAAAAAATTGGGAGAAAAACTAGTCGATTAAAAAATACATAAAATATTCATATTTTGTAAAAACACACATATATTCATGTCCATACATATGATTGCAAACCATTAATACACTAATATGCAAATTTTCTCATATATATAGCATGCATGGGTGCAAATAACACATGAGTAGGGGATTAGGGTTAGGTTAGACACTTCAGGAGAGATTTTTTGTTTTTTTAAAAAGAAATTCAAATCCATGGGTCCCCTCTCGCTGCTGTACAACACAGTACAGATCGATCGGTTCGGCGGTTTTGGTCCGGTTCCATACGAAACTAGCTGGTTCTAGGGCAGTCTGAATAAAAAATCCGGCTTTTCTGGTTCAGGCACCAAACCCGATCGGTTGGGCCTGTGAACCGATTGGATCGACCAGTTTTACCGGTTCTGGTCCGGTTTTGATAACATTGGTTGTCGCCTGAAAACATGAAGGCTCGAAATCTATGATGGTGCTCCTCAATGCCATGTAGTTTAGAAATTTCTTCATAGGTTTGGTCTCTCTAAATGAACTCCTAGGAGCCTAAACATGCTCTTGAGCATCCCTCAATGTTTGAGTGATCGAGGTCTCCTGATAGAATTGGCAGGAGCTTGTGGCTCCTCCTTTGTACCTAAAGGCTATTTCCCCAAATTAGAAGTTGTTGGTGAACTTGGTTCAACCTTTGGAGTGTCCTGCTCCTCATCCTCTATCCTTGGGATAGGCTCATGAGACTTTCTAGATGCAAAGTCTTCATCAAACTTTCCATCCTTGATTACATTTGTCTTTCTCACCCTTGGAGTATAGATCTCGTAAGCCTTTGAAGTCTCAATGTAACTGACAAACCAGCCCTTCTAGTTGGAGGGCTCCAACTTGGTCCTCTTCTCGACTGGTATATGGATATAAACTAGACAACCGAAGATGCAGAAATGATATGGTATATGGAGTCACTGTTAGCAAGGATCAAACTAGCTATATATGTTTCTAAGATACAATGTAATGTCTTCAAGAGTTTTCTAGCACTTGCTTCCACAAGATCCATGACTTCTCTAAGGTTTCATCCCACAAATCCTAGGTCTTACATCAAGACTCTATTACAAATCCCTAAGAGGAATACAAGTAGTGGAAACACTATCCAAGGCACCATATGCTAATTGCTAGCAAACCCTAGCTTCACTTCATTCCCCAAAAGCTACATCAACTTAAATGTGTCACACAATAAAAGGTTACATTCTCTCTATGCTTTCTCGTCTTGTGTTAATAATAATGAAATGATGTGCTCCCCCTTCCTTTTATAGATTAAGAGGAGTGAGTTAGAAGTAAAGTAAAACCCCAACCCTAAACCAAGTCCACAATGGGGAACGGGTCAACAAGTTGAGCACTCTACATGTGCCAAGTAGATAGGTATATGCTAACAAGTACGAACTCACCTACTCCACATTTTTATGCAACACCACTATTTTATGCATCCACAAGTGTCAACTCATCCAGTCCACATCTTTTTATGCAACAATACATATTTTTATGCAACTAGTGCACCCTCCTAGTCCAAGTGACAAAACAGATGAAAATTAGGTTATTAGACAAAACACCCATTGTTGAGAATCTCTCCCACCAAGTAAGGTGCTCCTCAATCAGTAAGTGTTCATAACTTCATACAGCTGAAGGAGTATGGAGAACATGTTCAGAGCATCCAAAACTAACACTCCCTCTTTGTGATGAATGTGTTTTCCAGCAAACCAAGATACTCCCTCTTCATCTTGAAGTTACCTTCTACTAGTAGCTTCATCATTATGTTGACCACCTGTGAATCTGAAGGAACTTAACCCTGGACAATTGCTCCCTTCTGTACTCTGAAATCTCTGCAGAATCAAAGGAGGCATTAACACAATTGAAACTAGGAATAATATTAGAAAAATCTGAATCAGGTTTTGTTTTAGTAGTAATCCTCCTTCTCAAGTCCAGGGAACATGAACTTAGGTTATACCTGCTACCAAGATTAGAACAATCTGTTTGAGTTCCAAGTTTTGATGGAATGGGTATGGGTGATCTGGATGGTCGTTTATTTCTCTGAAATGCAATTTTGAAGGCTCTGGTGTCTACCACATTATGTTATGATACTGTTAGCTTTGATTTAGGAAGGTCAATTTACTATAGACTAGTTTGAACTGTCATTTAGAAAGATTGTTGGGATTGAATTTCAGATGTTAAATCAATGTTGTGTATCATTGACCAACCAATATCAAGTCCATGGAGTATGACGCACATTTCAGTTTTTGTGATGTTGCACAAATTAAGAATGGAAACCAGAGGAGGAGACAAAGCTCAATGCTTATGGAGTTCATGTAGCCATTAATAAGAAAGCCTTGGGTGGGCTATAAATGTGGGAATACAGATAAAAACTATTAGGGGGTGAGTGGATTACTAGTGATAAGCAAGAGATTTGGGTATTCTTACTGTGGGCTATGACTTAAAAAATGAAACCTGCGTGAGTAAATGTTTGTTGCATGGTTTTAAAGCTTATGGCCATACTTAGGATGAAGTTTGGAGATTCTGCAGTTTTATAGTTTTCCTAAACCAAAGGCTAAGCAAATGTACTGTATTTATTTATGATTATGATCATGCTTCTAGTAAATGTGTATTCACTCAAAAGAAGCTCCTAAAGACTCAAAAGTTCTTGAGTTTTATTCACTACTCCAGGGAAAAGATCTGCAAGAAAGTTCCAAGAGCAGTTTTGATTGATGAAAAGTAAAGGTTGTGATTAGTATGGATATTTCAAGGGAGGTTGTACAAACTGTGTTTTCTACCAAAATGAGGTCTTGGAGATCATTGTTAGATATCTTATTCTCTTCTACAACCTCTAGTCTACAAAAATGGTTTGGAGGAATTCTGAAAGAAAGCTTTCCGTGCCTACACAATGTGAGACAAAACTTGGACCTGGTACGGAGAATTTATACATGGTAAGAAGAGTTGCAGCCTTGCAGGTACCTGCTAATAATTGAGGAGAAGCCTTCAAAAGGGGAAGGCAGGAGTTTCTAGTTTCTCTGAGGTGTATTCATTGGATGAGTTAGCTTTTGTTGATCATTGTTCAAGGTTCTGTGCTAGGATAAAATGAGGATTGCCATCGGGTCAATATTTTTCATGGCTCTGCACACGTTGATTCCTGAAGCGTATGCTGCACCTTGTTATTTGTGTAACAGACTTTAGCCTGAAAATGTCCATGTTTTGGGTGTACTGATAAATTCTGTGTTCTTTTTCTATGGGTTATGCCAGCTGTTTCCTTGAGATATCTTTCACCTTACTATTTACATATCATACCTTAGCCCTTGAACAAACAAAATGGCCCATTTCATTGGGGAGAATGGTACAGTAATGTTTCTTTTCCAGTCATTCTCCTGCTTTCATATTGATCTTATCTTTGTGAATATTTTCTATCTTTATAACCCTTGTTAGTATTTATTCCTATTCACTCTCAGAAGTTCAATTCTTACTTGCTCATTTGCTATTTAGCATTTTCTTACTCGTGTATTCTTTCTTTCTTGTTCCAGCCTTGCATACCTATGATGAAATCTGCTTTATTTGGTTCCTTAGAGAGAGGACTTAATTGATTCTGTTCTGTAGGGGACATTTTTGAGCATGCTGTTGTTCTCAGTGTAAAAGCCGAAGATCAAGATGCTTTTGAGAGGGACTTCTCGCAGCTGAAGCCATATTACACGGATACAAGGTGTGCATTTACCAATTTTTTTTCTTCATTAAGGTCATATATAGGAAACAACCATGGATTTTACAAGGGAGCACAATTCATCTTAGCTGATGTGGTGGAAAATTGCTGTGATGCGTTATCTATTTTAATGATGATGTTCTTGATCAAAGGCCATGCTAAAACTAGCAATATGAGATTTTTTTTCTCTTCTTTTTCATTTTTCTTCTTATGTTAAATCTATAAGCTGTAGTGTATTATGTGCTGTGATAACTGTATCCATCACATTTATTTGATGGTTTACCATTTGAATTCCTGTACATTACAATACTCTCTCAATTTTTTTAAACCATGCTTTCACATGTAACGTCAGGGCAGAATAATGGGGCAAATAAACTTTTACTTTTACCAGCTCATTTTATAGCAGTTATTGGACATACCATATCATATAGGGGATTAGATTGTGGACAAGACATAGGATGTAGGCATCTAGTGGTATTTCAGGACACTTGATATTTTGAGTCTAGGTCTATGTTGTTGAAAGACGACATTTACAAAATCATACACAACATGTAAACTAATGACTACTTGATATACATCCAAGACATAAATACATCACGAGAAGTTCAGGATTGGGGGGTTGATTGACTCTATCTTCAAAACAATTTATGTCAGGTAGAGAAAATTTGAGTAGTTGTCTGCCCACTTAATGTATCTAACTAATCAGCTCTTTGACAGGGCTGGTATAATACTAATACACATGTATAATATATTTGAAAGTCTTAGGATTAAAGGTCCTTCTAGCATCTCCTATACTCAAAATCCTTACTTTTTTGAATCATATGGAAGATCTGGATCTTAGCTTTTCAACATGAATGGGAACACTCAATAACTAGTGTCAACAATAACTTTGCTCATAAACTAAAGCATTGAAGTGTTCGTAGATGATAATGCCATCTGTTGGTCTGCTTGAGTAATCAGCCACAGCAACTGCAAGGTCTCTAGGTCAATGCAGTGGATACAAGGCTCATTGTGATTCATTTGCTGGAAATGTGATACAACTAAGGTGGCTTGGTGCATCATTAATCCAAATGGCCTCTTTGGGTGGACTTTTTCTTCCTCTATGGAATTGTGCATTAGCAACTGCTTTTCATTTAAGGCCATCTACTATTGCCACATCCTTCTGTCTAATCACATTTTAGTATTTTACAGTTGGGTTTTTGGTAAATTCTTGTCCTTACTTATGTCACAATCCATGCTAGTTAGATTGTGTATAGAGGGTGTATACACTATACATGTCTACTATTGATTTTTATTCTATCATGATTACATTAGATACATATTGTACAACTGCAAGCAAAACGTTTATCCATAGGCATGGGTGAAGAATATTTTGAAAATGGTCGAGAGAGAAGAAAATAAGGTATGCCAACTTCTTGTTGTACTATCTCCACTTTCGACGAGTGCTTCTCAACATATTAACCACACAAGTAATGTAATATATATATATATAGGCATGGATGAAGAACATTTTGAAAATGATCGAGACAGAAGAAAATACGGTATGCCAACTTCTTGTTGTACTATCTTGACTTCCGACAAGTGCTTCTCAATATATTAACCACACAAGTCATGTAATATATATATATATATATATATTATAATTTTTTTCTTTCTTTTTTAGAGGTTGTTGTTGTTTTTTTTAGTGCAGCTGCAAGACCCATTCTCAGAGAGAATGGTACCCTAGTCATTTGACTAGGGTTCCTGGTCAAGTTACCAGGCAGAGTATGAGTAAGACCCTAGAAGGTACCCTAGGGCCCCCAGCTGTCTCCTGGGGTTCTTGGTCGAGGACCAAGCAGATTGATTCCATGGCAAAGTCCCTAGCATGTGGCTAGGGCCCCTATTTGTCTCTAGGGTATTCTGGTCTAGAACCAGACGGTTTTTTGGTCATGATGACCAAGCAGATCCTGCAGGTTGAGACAGAGACTTCCTAGGTCCTGCAGATGGTTGATCAACATTCAGCCTAGGACTGAATGCTCAGCTTGAGGCTGAGGACCATTCTCTGGGAGAATGGAGATCCTGGTCATGGACCAGATGGTTGATCAACATGTCCCAGTCTAGGACTGAGGTTCAGCCTTGAGCTGAAAGCCATTCATTAAGAATGGAAGATATTGTTGTCCCCTCTCCTAATCGGTTATTGCTAGGTTGCTTCTCAAGGGACTGGCCACCCCTTGACGATGTCTCTAGTACCTAACCCTTAGGAGCAGCGTTAAGGACAAAAGGATTGCACCTTGACGATGTCTCTAGTACCTAACCCTTAGGAGCAGCGTTAAGGACAAAAGGATTGCACCATCCGTTGGATCTTCTTCCTTATACAGTGATGACAAAAATATATAAACTATGTATCTTAAGAGAGAGAAAAGTTTTTGGTATTGATGGTCCTATTTGATTGCATGCCCACCTTGGTCTTGTGGTTGTTGACTCATGGTCATTTTCTTACTTGGTCCTAACACTCTCACTCATGTGCACACTTGACCCTAATGACTCCTACTTTATGGAGTATTTTTACCTAAGGGTTTATTAAAGACCATGGGACCATGTATTGTTATGTTTTGTTATGGGGCCTTGTCCCACTTATGTTTTTGGACTATTTACTTTATGTTGGACCTTTGATTCTTCACTTTATTATCTATTTATTTTTTAGTCTTATTAATAAAATCTTTATGATTTTATTAATAAAGACTTTGTGATATTATTAAATAAAGTTTTATTATTTTATTATTATTTGGACTATTTAAGTTTTATCCTTTTATTACTTTGGACCTTGGTACCTTATTCCTTAACCTTTCTTTTCTTATTATTTTATTTAATTTTATTCTATTCCTATTTCAACGTAAGGTTGTTAATTTTCATTATATATAAACCTTACATTGCTTATGTTCATAGAATATACGGTGAGCATACACTTCACTGATCGTTGTTTTCTCTCGGGTATTATTTTTCGGGTCTGCTCCTAATTTGGATTACACGACTGTCTTTCTCCCTTCACGCGGTTTCTCCTTCACCGCTCTGTTTCTATCACGGGTGGTTGCCTTCACGTCTTCATCCTAACGGATCTGGCATTTGATATTTTCGGTTTGCCTTCACGGCCTTACCCTCACGGTTTGCCTTCACGTCTTCATCCTAACGGATCTGGCATTTGATATTTTCGGTTTGCCTTCACGGCCTTACCCTCACGGTTTGCCTTCACGGCTTCATCCTAACGGATCCGGCATTTGATATTTACGGCTTGCCTTCACGGCTTCATCCTAACGGATCTGGCATTTGATGTTTTCGGTTTGCCTTCACGGCTTCATCCTCACGGATCTGGCATTTGATATTTCGGTTTGTTTTTTTGGTTTGTCTTCACGACCTTACCCTTACGGTTTTCCTTCACGGCTTTGCCCTCGGGGGTTTTCTTCACAGGTTTCTCTCACGAGTTTATCCTTACGGATCTCTCTTCACGGCTTCATCTTCATGGTCTTCTCGCACAAGCTTTTCTATTTCTGCTGTAGCATTTGACTCTGAGCTGTAGTTTGTGACTGTCTCACAGCTTCTCTATTTTTGCGGTGGCATTTGTTTCTGACTGTAGCTGTCTCACAACTTCTCTATTTTTACTGTGCATTCAGCAGTCATCACTTTAATTGAACTCTGAGTGAGTGCTTGCTTACGTGCTTGACCTTTGTATTCTGCAGCACCTGTGTGTCTTTCTTATTACTGTCATTTTAATTGAAGAACTTGAGGTCTGTTTTATTCTACCTGAAACTTCTCTCTCTTAAGGTACGCATATGGTTTATCTAGTTTGACTTGTCCTTTCAGGGACAAGATCAAAACTATCTGAGTATAAGCTGAATCCAAATGGTTGTTTTAATTCTTTAATGCAGCTCATGTTTATTTTACTATAGTTCATTTTTCTGAACTTAGTATTTGATGATTCTCGAGGACCAACATTAATGCAGTGACTAAATGGAGCATTAAGTTGGAAGAGATGAAAATCATGTTTTAAATCAGTTTGAATTTAAATTTTACAGTACATTTGTTTACATGTTCTTACATCAAGGTTGTTATATGTGAAAAAATGTACATAACCTGAAATTTTAACATGGTATCAGAGCTTTAGGGTGTAGCTAACTCTGTTTTGCAGCCAACAGAAACTACATCGATCCTAAGACAAAATCTCTACTTCACAAAAGCTCACTTGGCAAGTTGATTGTAAGGGTTTGAAATGGCTTCTAACTCTGTAAAGGAAGAAGATAGGCTTGAAGGAGCCTCAAACTTTAATGCATGGAAGGCCAGGGTCTTAAATATTTTGGAGGAAAATGATTTGGATGAATTGGTCACTAATGTTGTGGAAGAACCCACAATAGCCCAAGGAAGAGCAGCGTTCAAGAAAAAGCAAGCTAAAACAAAGAGGGTGATCTTTGACTCAGTCAAAGATAATCTGATGCCTATAATAGCTCCTCTAAGGACAACCAAGGAATGTTTTGATGCCCTAGCTAATCTCTATGAGAAGAAGGCACCTACTCAGAAGAGGGCCTTGAAAAAGCAGCTTCGTTCATTAAAGATGGAGGACAAAGAATCAGTTGCCTCCTTCTTCTCAAAGATTGCTCAGTTAAAAGATCAACTCATGGCAATTGGAGTTGAAGTAGATGATGATGATCTTGTGCAAACAGCTGTAGATGGCCTCCCTACATCCTGGGAGACATTCCTTTCAGCAGTGAATGGAAGAGAAACCCAACCAAGCTTTGATAGATTATGGCATGATTGCCTAGAAGAAGAAGGCAGAATCCAGAGTAGATCTGGACCTCAAACTGAAAAGAACCTTGCTCTTACTGCCAAGACAAGGAGAGAAAGAAGTTTCCCTCAACACCAGAACAAAGGTAAAAGACCTCAAGGTAATCACTCTTATAAGTCAAAAGTAAGATGTTTTAAATGTAACAAGCTCGGTCATTATGCCAACGTTTGTAGAAATCCTCCTAAGAAGAATTGGCATAAAGGAAAGCACCATGCTTCAACTGCTATAGAAGAAGAAGAGCCTCAACAAAAGAAATCCAAAGTTGAGACCAAAGAAAAAGATCAAAAGGAGTACTACCTTATTTCAGCGCTCTCAAGTTCAATCTCCAACTCATTAGACTCATGGTGGATTGACAGTGGGGCCACCAAGCATATGACTGGATTCAAACAGGCACTTGTAGGTTACAAGGCCAAGAAGTTTAATACAAAAGTGGAGATGGGAAACAGAAGTACCCTTGAAATAAAAGGAGTTGGTTCAACAGCCTTAAAACTCGATTCAGGTACGTTATTTCATGTTGAAGAAATTTTATATGTTCCTGGTTTAAAGAGGAATGTTCTTTCAGTGGCAATTTTAGAAGACAAGGGGTTCTCTATAGCCTTCTCAGAAGGAAAAGCTTTAGTATGGACTAAAGATGGAAATATGAGCTCAGCTTTTGAAATTGGTGTCCGTGAAGGAGACCTTTACAAGGTTTCAGGACATGTTGTTAAAGCTCTATTGAATAACCCTTGTCAAGTTTCAGAGATCGAGAGGGAGTCTTACATTGACTCAGACATAAAAGTCCATGAGACTTCTCATTCAGAGAAACAGAGGGAGAAGGCCAAGAAGCCTTCAGTTGATCTCATTAAAGCCTTCAGTTGATCTCATTAAGGAACCTTTTGTGGGGTTTCAAGGTTGCTCCAGTGGGAGCCATGTCACTGATTCAAGTTCAACCACAAATGTGGAGTTAGCCAAACTTCAAGTTTGGAACAATGTTTTTCAGTTGAAATTGGATAATGATATATGGAAAATGATTCTCAGACAACAAGGGAAGTTAAGTGTAACTTCCATTTGGATCTTTAAGATCAAAATGTTTGCTGACATTCAGAGTTCTTTGAAGCTCTCAGAAATTCCTGTATTCTATGACAGGTTGTTTCACCATGACAAGGACATGGTGCAGTTGTCAGTTATGTGGACTAAGCCTCTGTCCTTGACAAGCTTAGCGTTGCTGAGAATGCCTCTCTTGCTGAGAGGGAGTGTTGTTTTTTTTAGTGCAGCTGCGAGACCCATTCTCAGAGAGAATGGTACCCTAGTCATTTGACTAGGGTTCCTGGTCAAGTTACCAGGCAGAGTATGAGTAAGACCCTAGAAGGTACCCTAGGGCCCCCAGCTGTCTCCTGGGGTTCTTGGTCGAGGACCAAGCAGATTGATGCCATGGCAAAGTCCCTAGCATGTGGCTAGGGCCCCTATTTGTCTCTAGGGTATTCTGGTCTAGAACCAGACGGTTTTTTGGTCATGATGACCAAGCAGATCCTGCAGGTTGAGACAGAGACTTCCTAGGTCCTGCAGATGGTTGATCAACATTCAGCCTAGGACTGAATGCTCAGCTTGAGGCTGAGGACCATTCTCTGGGAGAATGGAGATCCTGGTCATGGACCAGATGGTTGATCAACATGTCCCAGTCTAGGACTGAGGTTCAGCCTTGAGCTGAAAGCCATTCATTAAGAATGGAAGATATTGTTGTCCCCTCTCCTAATCGGTTATTGCTAGGTTGCTTCTCAAGGGACTGGCCACCCCTTGACGATGTCTCTAGTACCTAACCCTTAGGAGCAGCGTTAAGGACAAAAGGATTGCACCATCCGTTGGATCTTCTTCCTTATACAGTGATGACAAAAATATATAAACTATGTATCTTAAGAGAGAGAAAAGTTTTTGGTATTGATGGTCCTATTTGATTGCATGCCCACCTTGGTCTTGTGGTTGTTGACTCATGGTCATTTTCTTACTTGGTCCTAGCACTCTCACTCATGTGCACACTTGACCCTAATGACTCCTACTTTATGGAGTATTTTTACCTAAGGGTTTATTAAAGACCATGGGACCATGTATTGTTATGTTTTGTTATGGGGCCTTGTCCCACTTATGTTTTTGGACTATTTACTTTATGTTGGACCTTTGATTCTTCACTTTATTATCTATTTATTTTTTAGTCTTATTAATAAAATCTTTATGATTTTATTAATAAAGACTTTGTGATATTATTAAATAAAGTTTTATTATTTTATTATTATTTGGACTATTTAAGTTTTATCCTTTTATTACTTTGGACCTTGGTACCTTATTCCTTAACCTTTCTTTTCTTATTATTTTATTTAATTTTATTCTATTCCTATTTCAACGTAAGGTTGTTAATTTTCATTATATATAAACCTTACATTGCTTATGTTCATAGAATATACGGTGAGCATACACTTCACTGATCGTTGTTTTCTCTCGGGTATTATTTTTCGGGTCTGCTCCTAATTTGGATTACACGACTGTCTTTCTCCTTCACGCGGTTTCTCCTTCACCGCTCTGTTTCTATCACGGGTGGTTGCCTTCACGTCTTCATCCTAACGGATCTGGCATTTGATATTTTCGGTTTGCCTTCACGGCCTTACCCTCACGGTTTGCCTTCACGTCTTCATCCTAACGGATCTGGCATTTGATATTTTCGGTTTGCCTTCACGGCCTTACCCTCACGGTTTGCCTTCACGGCTTCATCCTAACGGATCCGGCATTTGATATTTACGGCTTGCCTTCACGGCTTCATCCTAACGGATCTGGCATTTGATGTTTTCGGTTTGCCTTCACGGCTTCATCCTCACGGATCTGGCATTTGATATTTCGGTTTGTTTTTTTGGTTTGTCTTCACGACCTTACCCTTACGGTTTTCCTTCACGGCTTTGCCCTCGGGGGTTTTCTTCACAGGTTTCTCTCACGAGTTTATCCTTACGGATCTCTCTTCACGGCTTCATCTTCATGGTCTTCTCGCACAAGCTTTTCTATTTCTGCTGTAGCATTTGACTCTGAGCTGTAGTTTGTGACTGTCTCACAGCTTCTCTATTTTTGCGGTGGCATTTGTTTCTGACTGTAGCTGTTTCACAACTTCTCTATTTTTACTGTGCATTCAGCAGTCATCACTTTAATTGAACTCTGAGTGAGTGCTTGCTTACGTGCTTGACCTTTGTATTCTGCAGCACCTGTGTGTCTTTCTTATTACTGTCATTTTAATTGAAGAACTTGAGGTCTGTTTTATTCTACCTGAAACTTCTCTCTCTTAAGGTACGCATATGGTTTATCTAGTTTGACTTGTCCTTTCAGGGACAAGATCAAAACTATCTGAGTATAAGCTGAATCCAAATGGTTGTTTTAATTCTTTAATGCAGCTCATGTTTATTTTACTATAGTTCATTTTTCTGAACTTAGTATTTGATGATTCTCGAGGACCAACATTAATGCAGTGACTAAATGGAGCATTAAGTTGGAAGAGATGAAAATCATGTTTTAAATCAGTTTGAATTTAAATTTTACAGTACATTTGTTTACATGTTCTTACATCAAGGTTGTTATATGTGAAAAAATGTACATAACCTGAAATTTTAACAGTTGTTTCAAGAAACATGTCCCAAGATTGTTGACCTAACCCTAAAGTACGAGGGGTAACTATTTCACCAAAATTCTCAAGGAATTAAATTCTGTATGTTAAGTCGCTATCTTTCAAAAACATTCCTATTTTTATTTTTATTTTTTACTTTGGCATATTTTATTATACATTAAGTCTGCTAACTTTATAAAGTCTACTTTATATTTGATGGCTCTTGAAGCCCAATACCTTGGGCATGTTGATGATGAATTTTTAACTTATTATTGAGTCATTCTTGTATATTCTTAAAATTTTCTGCTGTTCTTTGCTCGGGCATGATTAAGTTTTGGTTGGTGATTTTTTTTCTGTATCTTCCCATCAGTAGATAATAATTGCATCCCTTTAAATTTTTGGCCTTCTTTGTTTGCTTGAATAGTCTATTAGTAGAATTGTTGCAATCTCAGACATTCCACTGCTGTTTTCATGTATAGATTACAATTAATTGCTGGCTTTAATCTTCATCTTGATGATTAGTTATATTGGAGTGGATACTGCGTTGTAGCCAGCATCTCATTGTCCTTTTTTTGGTCTTGGTACAGAGGCCTTATTCCACCTTCTGCTCAGGAATATCCTATCTTGGGACTTAATTTACTTCGCCTATTGGTGCAAAATAGAATTGCAGAATTTCACACAGAGCTGGAACTCCTTTCACCCGAGGCCCTTGAGAATCCATCCATTAAGCATGCTGTGGAATTAGAGCAATCATTCATGGAAGGTGCCTATAACCGTGTTCTCAGTGCTCGGCAGGCAGTTCCGCATGAAACTTATGTTTATTTCATGGATCTTCTTGCAAAAACTGTCAGGTGAAGTTATATTTTCTACATTTTAGGTTCTTAGTGATGTATATTTCTGATTATCCATATTTATACACGTTGAAGAAAAGGCAAGTTATTTAACTAAATCTTTTCATGGAGATAGGTTCAGATATGGTGAAAATATCTGTCTGTTAAGTGACATTAGGATGAATCACAATTAAATTGGGTACTTGAAAGCATAAGGACTTTAGTATATAGTCTCTCCCTGCCATATATGATAACCAATTTGGGCGAGATCTTTTTGCTTTGTTGAACTGTTACCATTTTGTGTGTCTAGTATTGCTTACTCCTACTTAGATGATAATGTTGCTTTTCTGTCAGTTTGCAGCTCAGAGCTGAAGGCTTCTTGTGTTGCTCTCTCTTTTGTTTTTCACTTACTTCCTGTTTTACGTTTACTTGTCTCCTTTCTTTACATATTTGCTTATTTAACTTTATCTATGAAATTACCTACGAATCTAGGGGTATTCTCTGTTTTGGACTGTTCTGTAAATTTGTAGATGCACAAAAAAGTTCACATCTGGAGAGCCATCGTCATGTGGCTGATTATGATTTATTTAGAGAAGAATATGAATTTAACTATGTTGTATGAGTTTCTGGAATGCAGGAATGTGGTAACTGTTGATTTTTAGAACCCAGATCTGATTTAATGTCTCAAATAATTTACTTGCAATTGGTGCCAGCTAGGGCACATAATTTCTGTGTCATAAAAGCTCTCCCAGATCTTATCTGTAGTGGACTGGGCAGTTCCTTGTTCACTTATTCAGTTGACAGAAGATTTCTGCAATGTATAAATATATATACTGAATGATGGATAATTGATAAAAAATGAGATGCTTACAATGAGCCTCGTGATGTTTCGAGAAATAGTTCCCTTTTGATACACATCATTATCATTCCTATTTGATAGTGTGCATGAGATTGATGCCAATGATAAATTTTGGCAGTGTTTTGTCATTGTTGAAATCTTAGTTGTATGCTATAGTGATTTCCTTTTCTGGGTTCAAGACTTCTACTTGCTTTCCATCCAGAATTCTATAGTAGCGTAGAGACATGTCTTCACATCTATGCCCTGGAAACCAATTCTTCCACATTGATGGTGATTGTTTTCCTTACTTTTATCCTTTTCTGAATGGTGATATTTATTATCGTTGTAACTAGTTGCCTTTTTTGGGAAATCGAGAACTACCTTTTGTTGACTAATCAACCTCCTTTCGATCATTTTTGCCATACTTCTAGCTTCAACCAAGTTCTTAGGTCTTGATAGCCTTTAGTTCATTGCGGATAATGGGTATATTCGTTCATTGTTCCTGTATGTTGTAAATGGGAAAACCTAGTAGTATAGGTGTCATCTTCTTCATCATTGTGAAACCTCTGAAGGAGATCTTTTGTGAACATTTTCTAGTTAACGGAGAAACCACTAGTTTTTCTAGACCAGCATGTGAACCAATCATAAGATCACCTTCTAAACATAAAAATGCCATCGGTATCTTCTCTAATTCATTTATTTGGTGGGTTCATAGCAAAAAATTCTTCGATTTTATTAACCCACATGATAGCCCTTCGATTGTCCAATCCATCATATTTAGGTGTCTCAATTTTGATTTTATTTAGATACCTCATGTTATCTGGATATCTTTTGTAATTTGTGTTTGGTAGTTATGGGCTTGGTGGGCATCTTTGGTGGACTAAAGGTTGTGGAAATAACACATCTACCCTTTCTGTTAGCTGGTCAATTCTTTCACTGTGGTCATTAAGTATTTTCGTTGTTTCATCCCTATCATCGTTTTTTATTTTTAATAGGGTTTTCCATCGTTCTACCCATTGTTTTTTGGAGTTCTCCATCAGCTTGTCAATTCCTTCCTAGAACATTTGTGTTTCTTATATTAATTTGTTGATTTTTTCATGGAACTCTTTTGATCCTTTTTCAACATTACCAAGGCAATGTCTTAAGCTATTGATTTCATCTCTACATAGATCAATGTGTGCGTGTAGTTCATCATTGTTAACCATCTTGGTGTTGGTTTTTTTCTTTGTGGAACCGACATTAATATTAATTTATATATAATCTATATATAATTTTTTCATTATTTATTTTTATTTTTTTGAGAAAAAGGTAAATTTTCTTATAAAAAAATTTTAATTTTTTTTAATAACTTGACTTGAGCTGACTTTGGATAAAATGCCAAGGTAAAAAATTAAAATTAAAAATGAAGGATCGTGACGGTCGGGAAAGGGTGCATGGAAATTAAAGTGCTGGTGTGCGAATTTCTTTTTTGTTCTTTTTAATAGGCAGAAGTGTACAATGTATGATGAAGGTGGCAACAATGTGCATGACGACTGGTACGAAATGTGTGGAAAGGCATGTGCAGATGGAAGCTATCTACGGTCACTGCACATTGAGTGATGGCAGATTTTAATATAGCACAATGATGGCTATGTACGATAGTTGGTGCTTGGAAAAGTACAAAATCAATTTGAGTGGCGATTATACAGAATTTCAAGAAGGGAAACTGTAGTAGTACATACTTGCATTATGCCTTGGTATATAGATGAATATACGACTTCTCGATCTGTTGTACGGATGGCTGTGTGGTTTGTGGTTTGGTTACTGACTAGAGAATGTACAAACCGAGTGCTTAACATAGACTGTACGGATCGATAACCGAGTACATAAAATTGTTCATATAGTATGTCTGTGGAATTAACCCATGATTGGCCAAATCAATGGCTTTGGTACCAATGTAGTGGACAATTCTTGTTCACTTATTAAATTGACAAAGTTTTTGTAACGTATTAAATTATATTGAATAATGAATATATGATAAAAAAATGGGATGCTTACAATGAGCCTTGTGATAATATACTTAGATGCATTGACTGGTTAGGAAGTGAAGGGGCATGTACCCTTTGACTTTTCATTAATGTATTTATTATTATTATTATTGTTATTATAATATTATTATCATTACATTTATTTTTGTATTTGTTACATTATCAATACAATGTTTTTGTTGGTTCGTCTTTTGAACTCGGAGTCAAAATGTATTACTGTGGTAGGTTGTGGCCATAGGGAACATAACTATGCATATAATCCTTAAGGACTCCATATTTGCAGAAAAGCAATGGTTGCGAAACGTTGCTTGCATTAGACACAGGTGTATGTAATGCCTTTACTCTCATATTAAATAGATTTTCTAGCATGCCTATTCATTCAATAATAAATTTCTCGTGAGGATCAATTTAACTAACATCATCCTAGGTATCTATGTTCCAGAAATATGAAATGTAATGGGAGATGGCAATAGAACATGTAAATCTTTGATTCAGAGATCACTACTCCCTCTGAATCACCCGGAGATCTCAAGCAGTTTGAGTCTCAATATAAATACATACTCATATAAATATAAACTCAACAGCTAGATCTCTTTACCAAACTGAAACATAGATGCAATCAACATAGACACCAAATATACCTTGGAAACCCCAACCGGGGAAAACAAGATTACAAGAGCATATATATAAATAGACAAGTACAATACAAGATTACCTCAAAGGTAACTCAATCCCTGAACCGGAGAGACTCTAGATCTGCATGCACTCGAAGAGTAAGCCCTAACTGGTAAACTGGATCTGAGTGTCTCTGCAGGTGCCTCTAACTGGTCTGCCTCTCTGTATCACACTGCTCTGATTTGCTCTCTCTGAAGACTGCCCTCTAAAGAATGCGACCTCCACTGCATGCAGAAGTGCGCCCTAACCTCTGGATGTCTGATGCTCGTACTAGAACGAATCTTAGCAGATCTGAGCTCTGATCGTCCCTAACCTTCCTCAAATGCTGAGGCAAGGCTATCTTGGAAGTCGCAGACTCTGAATCAGTCAATTGGGCTCCGAATGAGCTCCTCTCTCCTTGGGAATTGCGCCCTCCTCCAAGGGAACACGTCCTCCTCAAAAGTGAGCAAAATGCTCTCTGATGGACTCTCTCAGGCCACAGACCTGGGTGCCTAGTGACTTTGGAGCTGAAGGTCATTGATCTAGCTCAGATCTGACCTTCCTAGCTCTTGCAACAGCTCCTATCTCTCTCTCAGAAAGTCGCCCTGCATGCTCAAGTGCGCCCTCCTCTCTCCTGCACTATCACTCTCTGATAAAGCAACTGAGCAACCTCATCTGGGGACCCCCTGCCTCTTTAAGTAATCTCACCGATGAATTAGGTTTACCAAAACCCTAATTCTCGGTGCATGCAAACCCTAATTCTTGGTGCATGCAAAAGCCACTTTTGCATGCATCCAACGATCGCTGACAGGTCATGCAAAACTCATGCATGCAAAGGTCAAATCACCCTGGAAGTTCCGCATGCAACCACCACTAGGCTCATGCCACTGAGTAGAGTGCATCTCACCCTCTACTCCATACTGATGCCTATAGTACTAATGTACCTCCATGCAAGGCATCTGAATCATGGAGGACATCCCCAAGTTACCACACTCTAATAGAACAAGAAATGAAGGCCAAGGGTTTTGGGATAAGAAACACATGCCCCTTCCCCCACCTTAGCAAATGGAGATAATATAAGATAATAAGCTCTGTTGCATGGGAACTGCTCCTGGCCTTCAGGAAACTCGTTCTTGAAGTTCCCGTGTTCCAGGGAGCTTTGGAACGGGTACGAAACGTTCCAAAATATGGTGGAATGGTTCCGGGAGCTGCGGATCTTTTAGGGAACGCCAGGCTGCAAAATGTGGGAGCTTGGGAACCTCAAATTGGAAGTTTCAGTTGTTGGGAGCTTGCACATGCTCTGTATTTTCCCAGGAATGCCCGCACGCTCCTTGTCAAGCAGGAAAGCACAGCCGTTCCCAAATCCGTGGGCCTGAATTTTTACGTGCTCTCTCAAGAATTTAGCACGCGAGTTGCCTATAATCTCTCCTGCCAAAACCCAACAATTGGGACGCTAAACTCAGAAAAAATCTATAAATTGATGCCCCCTCTCTGCATTATCACATCAAAGTCGATCAATAGCTCTGTTCGCACTTGACTGAGTTGTTGAAGCTCTGTTCGCCTGCTGACTCGTTGGGTGTGAGAGAGACTATTCCTTTGCATGCTGAGTGTGAGAGAGTTGAGGGCCGAGCAATTTGTGTACTGTGTGAGAGGGCTGAGCATTGATGGCCTTAGAAACCCATCGCCGGATCACTGGGCATAGAAGTGGACTCAGAAACCATCGTCGGGATCGCTGGGCAGAGACACAGCCTCAGAAATTGACCCTGGCGGCTACCCATTCTAGATTCCGGAGGTATCATAATTTAATTTTTTAACCATGAATAATATGGTGTATTGTTAATTTTAATTTTTATTTTAAATTAATATTTAATACGTATCCAATCCCCTTCGCTTGGTGCATGATGGTATGAGGTATTATAATTTTAATTTATAATTTTTTTTTTAAAATTTTAAATTAATAATTTAATACTACAATTTTTAATTATTGGGCTTCTCTCTCTGCAGTCAGTCCAATGGATCTATGAGCACTTGGTACCTCCGAAGATATTATTTGGTCTTCCTCTAATTGATATCATAACACTTAACAGTCTTCATTGTAAAAACAGGGACATTGTTCAAAAAAATCAAGGACAGCCTTGTTGCTTGTTAAATTACAGCCATATATCATGCATTGAATAAGATATGTGGCATACATTAAATAATAGTTACACCATGCATTAAAAAATTCAAATGACATTTGTAATATAATCAAATTGAAATAACCCTCTATATTGCTAGTGTGATAGGGTCCTCTTTGCAGCAGATCCAACTTTGCCTGTAGACTTCTGTTAGCGTAAACTCCTCTTCAAAAATGGTGGATACTGGTTGAAGCTTATGAACAGATTTTTCTTTCTGAGAATGTAATAACATTCAACTTCAAGAAAAGATTAAAATAGCCCACCAGTTCAGAATAGCAACCATACTCAACAATACAACAAATTGCTTTTTGTTTGCTATGACTGTCTGATCACAAAGTTTGATGCCATTTATCAGTCTTATGTATCAATATCCTTGATGAGACTGAGTACTAGAGTTTTGGATCAGAGCATTTGAGCTTTCAATGGCTCATAAGATAAATCTTGCTGTCTAGAACCTTACCAACTATGGATCTGTTGAGGATCAACATCATTCATTTAGCTGCTACAAATTATCTTACAATAATTCCAACGAATGCAATACTGTCATAACAAGATGATGAGTTGGGAGGGTGTTTTGCATATTGGACTGTAGTTGCAGCAATCTTGAGCAGCCTTTTCTACATAATACAAGTGTGCAATCAGAACTTTAGATGCAATTTGTTTTGTTCTAGCTCCAACACCATCTCTTATCATTGCACTGATATTAAAATTTTAAATATACATCTGATAATTGGTGTACATAGAGCTATAAATACTATTAGAATTATACTAATAAGTAATATACTATATAGTTTATAGTAATATACTTATAATTCAAATTTAATTATGTTTTTAAATTATATTTTTTATTTTTTAATATATATTATTGCCACTCCCAACCCGCCATTTCCTATAAATTTGGGAGAAACTTCTAGCCGTATCGGACACTTATACCCACGTTCCCAATGTTTCCGCATTCCGGAAACTATGATTACTCCTTCATATCATTCGACGGGAGGAATACTTGATCAATGTCTGGCTGTAATTAATAGAGCGATTAATGAATGCCCTCGAATGTTGATGCCAGTGATTTTATACAGGTTTATTTGAATGTTTTATCAATGGACTGCAGCACAGGTCATAACCCTCTATTCTTATTTTAGTGGCGTGGCAGCATGAACGGAAATCAGAATGGTGGAATTCTGTGGCAGAATGTTGCTTGATTTTAAATGCAGAGAATCGCAACTTGTTCTTCAGTTCAATGATTCCAATCGTGGTTTATTATTTCAAACCCTTGATTCTAGCAGCAACAATTTCCGTTTCAATTCGTTCCAGCGGACGCTCCTAAACTTGGTCCCGATTTCTTTTGGTTGCCAAGAAGCTAATTAGAAATTTAGATGGACAATTTCCAGAAATCTACAGAACTTGAGCGAATAATCTATGCCAGCGTAAAAATTTATGTGTTACTTTTTTTTGTTCTTTGAATTGCAGCGATTTTTGTTTCCACTGGATTTTGTGATTTTTTTTTGATATTTTTTCAGTTTGCAGAGTACATTCTTCAGCAGATTCTAAAATTGGCCAAAGGCAGATCTGGTGGTAAAAGACCTGGATCAGAGATCCTCTGAATAAAAATTAAAAATATGGGCAGCCAAAGGATGGGTCAGACAAAGTCTGAAAAGTAATGGCCAAAGGCTGGACCAGCACAAAGCTCTGATACCAAATGAGATGAACAAACCTCGTGATTCAAGGAAACTTCCAATGTAAATATGATAAATAATCCATAAATGGACAAGTAAATAATATACTGTATAATTGATACGAGATATGATATGATTACAACTGAGAATGAGGGCTCATATAAATACCCATGCAGGGGTGCCCTTTTGTTGAAGAGATGTGTTCTTTCATTAGGAAGGCGTCTCTTCATTACATAGAATATTAATTATTGATTTATTGTTAGTATTTATTTATATTTACATATTATATATATTTTGTTTGTAGTGTGAGGCAAATGAGGGGGCGGGGGGCTATTTATAACTTGCATTTAGGGCTTAGCCATTTAGGGTCTTAGGAATTTGGTAAAATGTAAAAAAAAATTAAAAATTTGCTCTTTTCCCTTAACATGTGCGTGCAGTTTCTGCCCAGTTCAACTTGGCCGACTTGGTATCAACTTGGTCAATTCGGTATCGACTCGGCCATCGGACCGATTTGATTCAGCGATGATCAACTCGGCCTAGTCCAATTTTGAGTTCGAGTTGACGCATTTTTAAAACACTGGTTTATATAATTGTTGATCATCTTCTTTCAATAAGGATACCTGCAATCATTGAGTGCTATCAGCTATGCCATTTGTAAAGAAAATTCACCCATATTAGAATGGTGTGGCCGATTTGTAGTACTATTAGGGGCTTATTAATTTTCAATGTCAACTAGCATTAGTTGTAGTTTGTCTTTCAGCTTCCAGTTTTCTGCATGGGCTGTTCTCATCTAAAAGGCTTTGCAAGTTGCAACCACTTGTGTTATAAATAAGGGTGTAAAGCAAATAACCAATTTCTTGTGTTTCTCTTGTACTTGTTACTGAAACTGGAAACATAAGCTTTACAGCTGTTCTTCTATTCATCTAAGAGTTAGATGTATCAGAGATATAAAAAGGCATTGTTAGATGTGTTTGATTATCTCTGAAAATATGGAACTTGATTTTATTTTTCAAGTGTACAGTGTTCATAAGATCTTTCGCTATTAGAGAAGTATGCATAAATATGCAATATTCTGGAGTGTAAGCTTTTCTATTATGAATATTTTTAGTGAGTGCTCAAGTTATGAAGGCTAGTCAATATTTCTTGGCATATTTTCAATGTTTATAATGGGATATATGTGGATTCTTTTGCAGAGATGAAATTGCAGGGTGCAGTGAGAAGGCATATGACTTTTTATCACTGCTGGATGCCAAGCAAATATTGATGTTCTCCTCTAATCAGGAATTAGAGGAATATGTCACCGAGGTTTGTCTGGACCTTTAGAAATTTTCATAGTTATTTCTCATCTTGTAGAAAAGAGCATCGAGTATATAATCAGTGAAGTGCATAATCATTACCGATGGATGATTTCTTGTTATCTTCTGAAACAAATAGGCCTTTTTAAGTTTTTTAGGACATTTTCTCTTGGGATTTTAAACATTGTACTTTTTCCTTGAAAGGCTTCCCCGAATAACTAGATGGTTAATAGCTATTTTGGAGAATGCCTGATCATGTTTGGATTTGTTAACTGCATTTATGTTCACCCCTTGTTTGTATCTGTTGAGTACCAACTTTTGTACTTATGTCTGTGCTTGAACCCACTGTGATTACCCTGCTTAATTTTCTGTTTTCCTTTTTCCTTTCTATAGAGGATGAGGATGGATGCTTAGAGTAATGATATCGGACATGTGCTGCATTAACATATCATGTCTCCTTGTTTTGGAGAATTACTCTAAACGTTTATTGCTTCCTTGCCCTTGGTCTGATTTTGTTCTTCATTTTATATTTGTACCTCTTTTCAATGAGTCTATCTATTTGTATTGAACTTGCATGAGGCACTTGGCTTGACTTGTTGTATTTGGACCATTCTACGTCCACCTATTTTGGTCACCTGAAGAATTCAATTAAATTGAGATTAACATGTCTCAGAGAATAATCTATGTTTCTTTTCAATTGCAGGATCATCCTGAGTGGGAGATAAGGAATGGCTGTGTGTATTTCCAAAAAGCGAAAGAGTCTGCTCCAAGTAAAGAAATCCCTTCCGTGCAACTCATTAATCAAACACTGGGGTATGCAAGGGAACTGGAGCGTATTGTGTAGAGATTGGAATGGTTGTTAGCACGTGTTTAATCTTTCTCCTTGAGAAATTTGTACCTGAACTAGTGATTGGGATCAAAACAAAGTTCTAATTTTGATTCAAAAATATTTTTAACTTTCCAATGCCAACATCATTTAACCCTTAAAACTATTTCTTCTTCACTAATGAATTAGATTTTGTATTTCAAGCTGATTAATGATGTTAATTATTTGAGCAGCATACTTTTTGTTCTGCTGATCTGTAAGAGAATAAATTGTGAAAGAGATCTTGGCTTTTTGCTATTTAGATATTTTTCCTTTTCCAGAGCAGAGCAAGGTTGATGTTTTGGATAGTCAGTGTACTGCCAGAATGATGCCAATTGCTGTGGTCTTTGGCTTTGATATATTCAAGTACTTTTGCTGTAGATTCACAGATGGATTAACCCTTGATTACTAGCTTTTGTATTTATCATCATGGACATTGAAGCCAATTTTCCAAAATCGCCTTTGGTCCAAAATGTCCTTGTCTTAGTTTCCTTGTTGAATAACAAACCGGCTTGTTTGTCTGATATAAATCATTGCTAGAAGTTTGAAACAGTGTCATTCTGCTTCCTGTTGGAGGTTATCTTTTCTAACAAATGTGTTTCCATCTTATCATTGGTTGTCTCAACAAGAAAAATTTAGTTGTGATATGAACTTGTAGTTTTCTGGTTCTTACTGTCAATTCATAATTGTCATGACTGAAAGATTTCTACGTGGCTAGATTTTATGATTTTTTGTGCTTTTGAAATAAATATAATTGAAAAGGTAGCAATGTTGGGAACCTAAATTCATCATGTAAATACGAGTACAGAAAAGTGATAATGAGTTATGTGCAAAGTTCGTCAAATAATAGTTCCACCTAGTCGTGCAGTTCATTACCATAACCAAGTATTCATTTTGGATGTAGACTCTACGATCCTTTAAATTTGTTTTATAATCAATGGTTCTGTTAGTTGACATTTTTCACTTACATCATGAATTTCACTTGATGATTAGAGGGGAGGAAACCGGCAAGAAAAAAAAATCCCTTATCAGTGCACTCAGCTGGGTCGAAATCTAAAAAAATTGTCTTTGTAGAGATGATCAAAATGGAGTACTATAGTAGACATGCTATAAATTTGCTCAAGCAGCAGAAGTCAATGTTACATCCAATGTATAATGTTTCCTTTGCTGCCCCCTCCTCTAATTTGGGTTGATATGTCTATTCGATAGAAAATTTTGATATTTCTATTTAACAGAAATTTGCTGAAGCAGCAGGAGTCATAGTTACATCCAATGTATTATGTTTTATTTACTGCTCCCTCCCCTCGTTTGGTTTGATATATATATTCAATACAAATTTTTGATATTTCTGTTCAGTAGAAATTTGCTCAAGCAGCAGAAGTCAAAGTTGCATCCAATGTATGATGTTTCCTTTACCGCTCCCTCTTATTTGGTTTGATATGTATATTCAATAGAAAATTTTGATATTTCTATTCAATGGAAATTTGCTCAAGCAGCATGAGTCATAGTTACATCCAATGTATAGTGTTTCCTTTGCTGTTCCCTGCTGTCGGTTGGTCTGGTCTGACTATCCAACGTTCTTGGTTGCTGTCGCATGGAAATAAATAATTATAATCCTCTTTTACAATTGTTTAAACAGTCAAAATCATTAACATCTGTTAATTCAAAATGGTGTAATACAACACATTAAACAGTTTATTATATGGCTCTTAGTTTTTTTATGCCTAATACACCTGATGTAATGGTAATGTTATGTTGTAAAGATTGAACCAATGTCCGCTCAACTTGGTTACTTTGTTGCGTCAATGTAATTGTTTAAACAGTCAAAATCATTAAGATCTGTTAATTCAAAATGGTGCAATACAACACAGTAAACAGTTTATTATATGGCTCTTAATTTATTTTTATGCCTAATACACCTGATATAATACACATGATTTTATGGAAGTCTTGTTACTTTAATGTGTTTGATGTACTTTATTATTTTATGAAGTAGGTTGCAAGTCACAGGGTTTAGGAAAAGACTTAATCAGTGGGAAACGTATAAAGCCTTCCTCATCTTCATTTGAGTTAGTGCCATGAGTAGAGGCATTCTCATTATACGCTGTCAGCCCTATCTCCGTTGATAAGATGTACGCACTAGTAACAAAGTGCTTGAAGATAATTCTCGTGTTCTTTGAATAATGTTGTATGATGCAATTGTTCTTTTCCCTTGTATATTTAAGTCATTTGCACACCCTTTTTTATCTCTCCATTGGTACTTGGAATTCCTAGTTTTGCGTGGATTTACTCAATATTTGCTGTTATTACCGAGCTGTTGGTTGTTGCAATGTTTGTACAATGACAATAGAGGAGAATGTGGTTTGCTTGGTGATCGTCATTGTTGGAGAGTGAGAACCTTGGTTTGGTTTTGCTATCCCAAGACAAACTCCATGAGGATGGGAAACATAAATATGCTAAGATGTGTTTGATAGACTTGGGGCATTGTTACCTTTCTTATTGTACGAGGGTTATCCTCGTTGCATGCATTTTTTAAACATATGATTGTAAAGACTCCTAAATTCTGGATTTTGACATACCATGATCAGTTGCATATGGTTTAGAATGCTTTGTATATTCTTCCTATTTGTATGGTGGTAAAACTGATAACTAACAAAATTATTTTCTAGGGGGACACCACTATGTATGTAATCATATTTTGTGCTATGAAGTGAAGATGGAAAAATGGTGGGTGCACTCTCACATGTGGCAATCACCTCCTAGAAAAATGGTTGGCACACCTAGAAATTTGGTGGGCACACCCTCACACGTGTGGCATGATTCCTAAGATTAGGTGGATACATCTTTCTTCCCGCATGTGACATCTCTTCTATTGAATGTGGCATCTCTCTTCCCATGTCTCACATCTCCTTCATACACGATAGATGCATTTCCAATGCAAATGTAGGCACTGGTTTAAGCATATGATTGTAAAGACTCCCAAATTCTGGATTTTGACATACCATGATCAGTTGCATATGGTTTAGAATGCTTTGTATATTCTTCCTATTTGTATGGTGGTAAAACTGATAACTAGCAAAATTATTTTCTAGGGGAACACCACCATGTATGTAATCATATTTTGTGGTATGAAGTGAAGATAGAAAAATGGTAAAGACTCCTAAATTCTGGATTTTGACATACCATGATCAGTAGCATATGGTTTAGAATGCTTTGTATATTCTTCCTATTTGTATGGTAGTAAAACTGATAACTAACAAAATTATTTTCTAGGGGGACACCACCATGTATGGAATCATATTTTGTGGTATGAAGTGAAGATAGAAAAATGGTGGGTGCACTCTCACATGTGGCAATCACCTCCTAGAAAAATGCTGGGCACACCTAGAAAAAATTTGGCGGGCACACCCTCACACGTGTGGCATGATCCTTAAGATTAGGTGGATACATCTTTCTTCCCGCATGTGATCTCTTCTATTGAATGTGGCATCTCTCTTCCCCTCACATCTCCTTCATACACGATAGATGCATTTCCAATGCAAATGTAGCCACTGGTTTAAGCATATGATTGTAAAGACTCCCAAATTCTGGATTTTGACATACCATGATCAGTTGCATATCATTTAGAATGCTTTGTATATTCTTCCTATTTGTATGGTGGTAAAACTGATAACTAACAAAATTGTTTTTTAGGGGAACACCACCATGTATGTAATCATATTTTGTGGTATGAAGTGAAGATAGAAAAATGGTGGGCGCACTCTCACATGTGGCAATCACCTCCTAGAAAAATGGTGGGTACACCTAGAAATTTGGTGGGCACACGCTCACACGTGTGGCATGATCCCTAAGATTAGGTGGATACATCTTTCTTCCCACATGTGACATCTCTTCTATTGCATGTGGCATCTCTCTTCCCATGTCTCACATCTCCTTTTGCACGTGGCATCTCCTTCATACGTGATAGATGCATTTCCAATGCAAATGTAGCCACTGGTTTATGTATTATAAGAGGGAGCTTTTCATTGTAATATGGTTGGATTTATGGAGTTTCCCCTTGGATCTTAATGGATACATTTTTCTTGGAGTATATGTGAAGTGTAGGTTTAGATCCTATGTTAATGTAATGCCATCTTTCTCCATTTGTGTTCTATCTCCTTGGTCATCATTAAAAGGGAATGTTGGAATGTGTAATGATGATTTGTGTGTTGTCTAGTGGTCTCATTTATCGTTGTACAAGCTTGACCAAGGCATTTTTGTTGACACAACAAGTCCTACCTAGCAAAGACAACATAAAGTACTTTGTAACTCTCTATATTATGAAAAATGAGTTATTCCACATGCATTATGAAGTAAATTTTCTTTTAAACATTCTTTATATAAGAAGGGTGAAAAAATATTTATCCAACATGCATTATGGTAGGTGACCTATCCATACATCTAGCTATATAATAGAGATGAAAGGAGACTCATTTAATACACACATTGTTGTGTCATTGTGAAATGAAGTGAAGATAGAATGTGATGTGTGGGTGCTCAAGATTGTAAGAGTAGAGTAGAAGTTTCCCGAAGAATAAGATCAAGATTGTAAGAGTAGAGTAGAAGTTTCCCGAAGAATAAGAAGATTAAGCCTTCCCGTGGATGTTTTTCCATTTGGGGTTTTACCATGTAAAATTGGTGTTCTATTTTTTCTCTTTCCTTCCTCTCTTGCTCTTGTTATAGATTTTTTGATGTTTGTGTTGATAGGAAATTAAATTAGTTAGATTCTGGTTATTGGTTTACATGTTAGTAATCTTATTGTTATATATTATTGCATATTTTTCAATAATCTAACATGGTATCAAAACTAGGTTACTAAGCTCAACCTCTTTCAGTAAATTTTAATTGTTAAAAATTATTTTTCAATATTTTTTATTGGGTCCTCTTTTAGATATGTCATCAAATCTGGACAACCATTGAGGGTATACACAAGATCTGGGAATTTTTCTACATGCATGAGATTATTTTCTAAAAACCCTAACCTCACCATTTATTTTTTTACTTGGTTTTTCTTTAGATCCAAAGTAGAAATTAATAGTATCATAACTTGTTATCAAGGATCTCTCTCTATTGGAAGAGAATTGGTTTTTAGTCTTTGTCTAGCTGTATTTTTCATAGGTTTTTGTTTAGATGGATTCAACATGCGCTACTTTTTGTCCAAATAGTAGCGGATGTATGTGGGTAGTCGTCGATAGAGTTGCATATTTTGCATATGCAGTCTTTAGTCTTGACAGTCGTGGACATATACTCCTTACCTTTCAGGAACTCATGTACATACATAGGTTCTTGTCCAGTTAGTCATTAGATTTTTCTCGAGAGATACATAGGTTCTAGATGAAAAGAGAGCGTATATATGCTCTTTTCCCTTGAGGAAGTAGCATATACCCTAGGGCCATACGCTCTTTTCCCCTTGGGAAGTAGCGTACACCCCTGTTTGCAGCAAAAAATCTTGCGTTGTTTTTGCAGAGAGTTGCTTGATCTGTAGGTGGGTGCTTCAGGGTTTTGTCATGGGTGAGTGTTTATCTGAAATTCTTGTTATTAACTTCTTGTCTTTATTGCATTAGTTTTTAGTTTCTTAGTTTTAATTATCATGTTTATAGATGTTTTTGTTCATGATTTACTTACCATTAAATTTATTGTTTGGAAGATGTTTTGACATTATTAGGAGCACGAATCTTGATCATTTTATCATGGTGACAACAAGAAACCAATTGATGCCAAAGACTTAGTTGCTTGGTGGCAATATTTTCCATCTATAAGTGATATCAATTTTTTGTATCTATTTTGCTAAATATTTGTATGCTCTTGCTAACGCTTGTTTGTATAAAAATAATTTCATGTTCTTCTATCTTTTATGTTCCATGTCATGATTTTTTCTTGTCATTATGGGGTTATCACGTTGATTTATGCTTGACTTTTGGAAGTTATTTCTTGTAGATTAGCTCTCCGTTTGCTTAACTTTTTCCATAGGGGTCTTTGTGAAATTTTTTGGGAAAGCTTGGTTTTGTAGATTATTCTTGAGTTTCTTAACATATTGAAGTTGCGATCCTTAGTCATTCCGCATTGATTCTTGACAGTGGCATATTTCTTCATCTTACACTTTATCGAGGATCTGATTGTTGTTTGTAATGGCTTCCTACATTGTTCATCTCTACAACTTATTCTTAACAACAACAAAGCTTGAATCTATTTGCCACTTTATCCGAGATATTTGAAGTTGTCATTAAAGGCGAATGTAATGTAAAGAAATAAAAATACCATAATGCTACTTCCTTCCAGTTAAAATGTAATGTAATGAAAGGTCATCTTCTTCCTGTAAAGTCATGTTGATTATATGCGGGCCACATTTTCTGATGGATAGACCATCTGAGGTTCTTGTCTTCGCAATGAGATCTACTGCATAGTCCTTGCATCTTTAAGCTTGGTTGTGATGATTGTCTATTGGAAACATTTTCCATTGTATAGGTTATTTGAGGTTTTTTTACACTCAATGTAGTCATCGACAGAGGTGTTTCATTGTACAACTTAGTTCAACTGCATTTTCACGATCAATAAGAAGCGGATGGTGCACCTTTTAGCTTGGTTGTGATGGTTGTCTGTTGGACACATTTTCTAATGTCTAGGCCATTTGAGATTTTTGTACACATTGTAGTCACCAATAGAGTTCTTTCATCATTTAACTTGGTTCAGGTGCTATCTTCATCAAATCCATGAAGCGAAGGTTGTTCATCTTTGCATCTTATTGGGAATTATAGAAGTTGTCATTAAATAGGAATGTTAATGTAATGCCATGTTCCTCCATTTGTGTTCTATCTCCCTAGTTATCATTAAGGGGAAATGCTAGAATGTGTAATGATGACTAGTGTGTTATCTAGTGGTCTCATTTATTGTTGTACAAGCCTAGCCAAGGCATTTTGTAGACACAATGAGTCCTACCCAACAAAGAAGGCATAAAATACTTCACAACTCTCTAAATTATGAAAAATGAGTTATCCCACATGCGTCATCAAGTAAATTATCTTATTACCATTCTTTATATAAGAGAGGTGGACAAATATTTATCCTACAAGTATTATGAGATGTGATCTATCCATACATTTATCTATATAATAGAGGTGAAGGAGATTCATTTGATATACACATTGTTGTGTCATTGTGACACGAAGTGAAGATGGGATGTGATGTGTGGGTGCTCAATATTGTAAGAGTGAAAGTTTCTTGAAGAATAAGAAGATCAAGCCTTCCCGTGGATGTGTAAAATTGGTGTTCTCTATTTTCTCTTTCCTTTCCTCTCTTGATCTTGTTATTGATTTTTTGATGTTTGCGTTGATAGGAGATTAGACTAGTTAGATTCCGGTTATTGATTTACATGTTAGTAATCTTATTGTTGTATGTTAATGCATATTTCTCAATAATCTAACATCCTATCAATGTGAGGTTTATGTTTTTATTTCTAAATGTTGTTCATGATTTGTAGAATTGTCAGAACTTGCTTTTGTGGGACATTTGAGAAGGGTATATCTACCATGTTGGAAGGGTTTATGTGAGGCATCTATCTATTTCCCTTTGATGTATTACACATGATTATATTAGCTTGTTCCTTTTGTTGATATATTTGTAACTTCGGAAGATATTCTTCTATGTATTACATTTGTACTTTATTGTATATCCCACAGAGATGTATTATTCCTCTGATTGGAAGTGTCATCATTTGTATTTGTAAGTGTCGTCATGTGCATTGACAAGTGTCGTCATTTGTATTGATGGGTTATTAGACCACCAGTGTGGAGTCGGCCTTGGTTAGCACATGTGGTTGGGTTATTAGGCTTGATTAGCAAGTCGGTCCCAATGGATTATTGGCAGGTCAAGTCAGTGTATAAATAGAGAGGCTGTGTCTCTCATTTAGATCATTCACTCACTTCTCAAGCTCGCATAGCTAAGAGAGAAAGTGGCACACTAGTGGAGGAGGAGGAGTATCGGCTAGAGACATATTATTGGGTTTGATCATTGTGATCTTGTATTGTGGCTTATCTTATCTCTGAGGAGGTTGCGGGGTTTTTCACCTTCTTGGTTTTCCCTGGTGAAACTCTGTGTCTCTTGTGTGATTGCTTTTGTGTCTATGTTTGATATGCTGTAGAGATATGTTGTACATGTTATTCTCTTAGTGATCCTTATGATAATGGAATGAAATTATCAAAAAATTAACATGGTATCAGAGCTTACCTAAGAAGAAGGCACTGTGTAGCTGCAGAAGCTAGGGCTTCTTAATATTTGGGTTTATCTTCACAAATCATCAAAGGAAGAAGGCTAGATTGACTCTACTTGGAAGGGCGCATGTTTCTGTCCAAACAGAATTCAATTCTGAGCATTTTCAGTTTTGGCCCTAAAAATTAGGGTTTCCACAAAAATAGGAATTTTTGAAATCTGAGGACATAGCTGGAAGCTCCTCAGAAAAATTGAAGTTTAGAGGTTTGGATCGAACTTTTTGGCTGGGTAGAACTCCGGGAAAATCAAACCCTAGTTTGGGGTCCTGTCCAGTGAATCCAGAAATTAGGGTTTCTGCAAAAGTTGGAATTTCTGAAATATGAGGGCATAGCTGGAAGTTCCTCAGAAAAATCAAAGTTTAGAGCTTTGGATCGAACTTTTTGGTTGGGTGAAGCTCCGGGAAACTCAAACCCTAATTCAGGGTCCTCCCCAATGAATTCGGGAGATAGAAAAGCATTTTCGAAGGGTGAAATTTTGCAGTTTTCAAATTCTGAGTATACCAGGATGATCAGCTCATCAAGGCGCATCTTTCCATCCTTTCAGAATTTTGAAATTCACATTTTGAATTTTTAGGGTTTCTCTAACAAACCCTAATCCAACTCCAGATCCAGTTTTTCAGCAAATCAAGTGGTAAGACCTAAATATTTTCTATTTCCATTTGAAGTGCTCTTTAAGATGTCTCACCACACCAAGCTTGAGGATAAGCTTGATGGAGTTGATAACTTTCGAGCATGGAAGTATAGGATTGGGTTAATCCTTGAAGAGAATGATTTGGACACCTACATAAAGGAAGAGGTTCCAATTCCAGAAGAAGAAGAGGCTAAGACCTTACACAAGAAGAACCTGGTCAATGCTAAGAGAATCATTGCTGATTCTATAAAGGACCATCTCATACTCCATGTGTCTTCCCTAAAGACACCTAAGGAGATGTTTGACTCCTTGACCAAATTGTTTGAAGGAAAGAACATAAATCAGAAGATGACTCCGCGGAATCAATTGAAAGGGGTAAAGCTTCAGAATGGAGAGACCATTCAATCCTACTTTTCCAAGGTCTCTCAAATCAAGGAACAACTTGAAGATGTGGATGAAGTAGTGGAGAATGGTGAAATTGTAATGACCACTTTGAATGGCCTACCTAGGTCATGGGACTCCTTCATCCAAGGAATCTGTGCAAGAAGAAAATTGATCTCCTTCAGTAGACTATGGGAGGAGTGTTCTCAAGAAGAGGCTAGGCTTGTGGCCCAAGAAGAAAAGATGGGAAATGAAGATCAAGCTCTCACTGCTCACACCAAGAAGGGAAGCAAGTTCAATAGGGAGCATTCTCATTCCAAGAAACCTTCTCACCATTTTAAAAATAGGAAACATCTAAGATGTTTTACATGTAATGAGAAATGACACTTTGCCTCAGATTGTCCTAAGAACAAGAAGGACAACAACAACAACTTCAACAAGAAGAAGAAGGCAACAAAATAAAATCTCATGCTCATGCTGTTGAGGATGATGAACCTCCCAAGAAGAAGGCTAGAGCAGAAAGTGATGACTCATCTAGTGAAGATGAATATGTTCTAATCTCTGCACTCACAGGTACTATCTCTCATGGATGTAATGATTAGCTTATTGATAGTGGAGCTTCTAAACACATGACTGGGTTTAAAGAATATTTTGTAGATCTTTTTGAACATGAGTCACCCCATAAGGTGAAACTTGGGGATGACTATCAATATCCCATCAAAGGAAGTGGTGAAGCCTCTTACATGCTAGACTCTGGGAAGTCTCTAAAAATGAAAGATGTTCTATATGTACTTGGGCTCAATAAGAATCTCTTATCCATATCATCTCTAGATGCAAAGGGAATGAGAGTTGCATTTGTGGATGGCCAAGTACTCATGTGGCCAAAGGGTAAGACCATAGATGATGCAGTAGTGATTGGAGAGCAAGAAGGAGGATTGTACAAATTGAAGGGGCAACTTGAACATGCCATGGTACATGAGTCCAAGGAGCCAAGTGAACTTTGGCATAGAAGGCTTTCACACATGCATTACAGAGCACTACCAATTGCAAGCAAAGCTGTAGAAGGTCTTCCTGAAATCAATACAAAGCATGAAGGTGTTTGCAAAGGATGTGCAAAAGGAAAGAATACAAATAAAGCATTTCCAAGCAGTGAAAGCAAAGCAAAAGGAATTTTGGAGATTATCCACTATGATGTATGCAGACCAATGTCATCCAGTTCTCTGAGTGGGTATGTATACTATGTCTCTTTCATTGATGATTTCTCTAGGAAGACTTGGGTTTACTTCTTGAAGAATAAAGATGAAGTGTTTGATAAGTTCAAGGAATTCAAAGCTTTGATGGAAAATCAAACTGACAAGAAGATCAAGACATTCAGATCCGACAATGGCGGAGAATTCACTTCAGGTGACTTCAAGAAGCTATGCAGTGATTTAGGGATTAAGAGGGAGTTGACTGCTCCTTACAACCCACAACAAAATGGAGTTACAGAAAGGAAGAATAGAACTATCATGGAAGCAGCACGGGCAATGCTTCATGACCAAGATCTTCCTATGCATCTTTGGGCAGAAGCAACCAGGACAACCGTATATGTACAGAACAGAACACCTCACAAGATATTGGACAACAAGACACCAGAAGAGGTCTTCTCTTGTAAGAAACTTGAAGTCAGCCATCTCAGAATATTTGGTTGTCCAGTATACACACATATTCCAAAGGAAAAGAGGACTAAGCTAGATCCTTCAGGAAAGAAGGGCATCTTTGTGGGGTACAGTGAAAACTCAAAGGCTTACAGAATATACTTTCCAGGGTTCAAGAAGATTGATGTCAGCAGGGATGTAACATTCGATGAGGACTCAGCTTACATCAAATCAAGGAAGACACCTGTTGAAGATCATGAAGAACCAAAGGAATCCAGATTTCAAGATACCACTATGAAAGAAGCAATTCCAGAAACAACCCGTGAAATTGAAGATCCACAAGAACCTATAGATCCACCCGATGAGAAGAAATCTCACAAGAGGAAACCTGCATGGGCTAGAGAGCTCATCCAAGATGCAGAAAGATATGGTATTCCAGAAGAGGAACACAGAGAAAGGAAAATGACAAGGTCACACACTAGCTATGTTGCCTTGCTCTGTGACATTATGAACAAAGAACCTTCTAGTTATGAAGAGGCAGCGGAAAAGAAAGAATGGAAGGATGCCATGGTCGAGGAATACCAATCGATCATGAAGAATGATGTTTGGGATGTTGTCCCAAGACCTGAGGGGAAGTCTGTTGTGACTTCCAAGTGGATCTATAAGATCAAGCATGCTGCAGATGGTAGCATAGAGAAATACAAGGAAAGGTTTGTAGCTTGTGGCTTCTCTCAGAAAGAGGGAATAGACTATGAAGAGACTTTTTCTCCTGTAGCCAGATACACTTCCATTAGAACAGTACTTGCTCTGGCTGCAGTGATGAAATGGAAGATAACCAGATGGATGTCAAGACAGCTTTCTTGAATGGTGTAGTCGAAGAGGAAATGTATGTGGAGCAGCCACTTGGTTTTGAAACACATGACAGGGGGTCATATGTGTGCAGGTTGAAGAAAGCCTTGTATGGCATGAAGCAAGCTCCTAGGACTTGGTATGGTAAGATGGACAGTTTTCTATCCAGTTTGGGCTTTACCAAGAGTAAAGTAAATTCCAACCTTTACTACAAGGTTGAGGAAGGCAATCCTGTGATACTACTCCTATATGTGGATGACCTGTTTGTTACAGGAGAGGATGGGTTTATTGCCGACACCAAGAGGAAGCTTACAACCGAGTTCAAGATGAAGGACTTGGGGATGATGCACTATTTTCTAGGCATGGAGGTGTGGCAGAGTGCAGATGGGATCTTCCTTGGACAAGGGAAGTATGCAGTAGAGATCCTGAAGAGGTTCGGGATGATGGACTGCAAGGCCATGGCCACACCTATGGCATCGAACCTGAAGCTTCTGTGTGATGCTTCATCTGAGCCGTTGATGGCACGATGTATTGTCAGATGATTGGGTCCTTGATGTACCTGACGAATACAAGACCAGATATTTGCTTTGCGGTGAACACATTGAGCCAGTTCTTGACGAATCTGAGAGGTGTTCACCTAATTGCTATAAAGCATATTCTGAGGTACCTGAAGGGTACAGTTGATTATGGGCTCAAGTATGATGCAAATCAAAAGTTTAACCTGGAGGGTTATGTTGATTCAGATTGGGCAGGTAGTGCTGTAGATAGGAAGAGCACTTCTGGGTGCTGCTTCAGTATGGGATCAGGTGTGATCTCTTGGTTTAGCAGGAAGCAGTCCTGCGTGGCATTGAGTACAGCCGAAGCAGAGTATGTTGCAGCTTGTTCGGCTAGTTGTGAGGCAGTATGGCTGAGGAAGCTACTGTCTGAGTTATTTGATCTCCCGTTGGATGCTACTGGTATCTTTTGTGACAACCAGAGTTGTGTGAAGCTATCTGAGAACCCAGTGTTCCATGATAGGTCGAAACACATTGAGATCAAATATCACTATATCAGGGATATGGTGCAGAGAGGAGCAGTGAAGCTCCTGTATGTTGTGACAGATGAGTAGGTTGCAGATGTGTTGATGAAACCACTAGCCAGAGTAAAGTTTGAGTACTTCAGAGGGAGGCTTGGTGTTCTTCAGATTGAAGATACTTCGAGGAAGAAGTGATGGGACACATTTGCAGGAGCCATTCCAAGCATGGTGAGAGGAGGATCCTTCCCATGGCTATGGATGTAAGCGCTGTGTGATGAGCATCAGGACGATGCTCCAGTTACTGCTTGATATGATCAGTTGGATCATGTATATGTATATGCATCAGTTGGATGCATTGTATGATCAGGATGATCATGGATGAAGAGCTTCAGGATGTTGCTCTAGATGATATGCATCAGAACGATGTAGTGACGATGATTAGGATGATCATGTATGTTGAGTATCAGGACGATACTCTGGATGATATGCATCAAGACGATGCAGTGACAATGATCAGGACGATCAAGTATGATGAGTATCAGGATGATACTCTGGATGATATGCATCAGGATGATGCTATGATGATGATCAGGATGATCATATGTGATGATATGTATAAGGTGGATACATTACATAATCAGTTGGATGATGTGTGATGAGTTCCGAAGACACAGATGCACATGAGATTTTAGGACATGGTTGTAGATGTGTTCTGCCATGGTCGCGATGTAATTGCTGTGATTTTTCGACATGGTGGAAGATGTGTTCTCCCATGGTCGTGATGTAATTGCTAGAGCCATTTGAGCATGGTTGTAGATGTGTTCTCCCATGGCTGCGATATAAGTGATGGGGCCATTTGAGCATGTTTGTAGATGTGTTCTCCCATGGCTGCGATATAAGTGCTGGGGCCATTCGAGCATAGTTGTAGATGTGTTCTCCCATGGCCGCGATATAAGTGCTGGGCCATTCGAGCATGGTTGTAGATGTGTTCTCCCATGGCTGCGATATAAGTGCTGTGCCATTCTCGCATGGTTGTACATGTGTTCTCCCATGGTGAAGATATAAGTGCTGGGCCTTTCACGAATGGTTGAAGTGTGTCTTCCCATGCCGGTGAATGTAAGTGTTGTGTGATGTGCATCTGGGTTGTGCTTCGTGAACGATGTTATGATCAGTATGATCATGAGTATCAGGATGATACTCTATGGCTGTGGACAGGTTGTGCAGTGGCATGTAAAAGGTCCTGGGAGATACGATAGGTTGAGCTGTGTGCTCGTAATCAGTCCTGGGATGCTCTTTCGAGGTTTTGTTTACTCACGTAATAAGTCCTGAGGATTCCACAGTATGGCCAGTGATGATGAAGACCTACAGGTGGTGGGCCTACATCCAGCATGAAAAAGGGCTGGCTCTGTAGAACTTCCTATGATGAGCAGATTTTAGAGATAGCCCAGTGATCGAGATGTCGAGTACAACAGTAGTGATGATGATGATGCTCCGTGATCCAGTGATGTTGATCCAGCTCCAGAATTGAAGACTTGCGCCAATATGTATTGATGACCTGTGACGAAAGAATACCTTCCTAGTTAAGAGGAAGTGTTGATGTATTTGTAACTTCGGAAGATATTCTTCTATGTATTACATTTGTACTTTATTGTATATCCCACATAGATGTATTATTCCTCTGATTGGAAGTGTCGTCATTTGTATTTGTAAGTGTCGTCATGTGCATTGACAAGTGTCGTCATTTGTATTGATGGGTTATTAGACCACCAGTGTGGGGTCGGCCCTGATTATCACATATGGTTGGGTTATTAGGCTTGATTAGCAAGTCGGTCCCAATGGATTATTGGCAGGTCAAGTCAGTGTATAAATAGAGAGGCTGTGTCTCTCATTTAGATCATTCACTTACTTCTCAAGCTCGCATATCTAAGAGAGAAAGTGGCACACTAGTGGAGGAGGAGGAGCATCGGCTAGAGACATCTTATTGGGTTTGATCATTGTGATCTTGTATTGTGGCTTATGTTAGCTCTGAGGAAGTTGCGGGGTTTTTCACCTTCTTGGTTTTCCCCGGTGAAACTCTGTGTCTCTTGTGTGATTGCTTTTGTGTCTATGTTTAATATGCTGTAGAGATATGTTGTACATGTTATTCTCTTAGAGATCCTTATGATAATGGAATGAAATTATCGAAAAATTAACACCTTTCATCTTCTAGAGTAGTTGTTTGTAATACTTTAGCCTAATTATCAATGTTTTGATGTGGCACCTTTTGGGCCTACTAGTCTATTTTATACATTCATTTTTCAGCATGTTAGAACTTCTTGTGGCATGCTTTAGTGACCATTGTTATCCTAACCATTCATGGACTTCTCCTCTTAGATTCACTTCTTGGCTCCATTTTCCCTTGTTGGTATAGGCACTAATCTCTTGATTCTCCCATCACTCTTTTACATTTTAATGCAACAACCTTATTTTGCTAAGCTATCTCTTCATATCACCTCGAGCCTCCTTGCCATAGTCTTAGCAATCTTATTTTAGGGAATCCCCCTTGTGTTGGAGAAGAGCAAAAAAGAGAAAAGATAAGATAATCACCATTAACCCAAATGCTTACTATTGTCTCCAACAACCATTTGTATCTTCCAATCATAACGAAGGCATATTCACTCAATGTTATTTCAATTAATCGTGCACCTTTTCCCTTCACTCCATTCACCTACTCATGTATTACTACACAAACTAACATGCGAAATTTAAGTTCAAAAGGACATAGCTAGCCTATGAGAAACTAAGAGGGAGGCCACTATCACCTCACCAACCCTTTGTTACATTTGAGAGAAGCCCCTTCTGTTGGAGAAGAGCCAACCTAAAGTGTAGAGGAGGGTTGGTGAGATCACAATAACCTCCCTCTTAATTGCTCATATGCTGATGTTGTTCTTTTGAACTTTAATTTCACATGCTAGTTTGTGCAATAATATGCATGAGTAGATGAATGGAGTGAGGGGAAATAATGCTCAATTACTTGAATAACATTGAGTAATGTCTTTTTTAGGTCTATGGTGATGATCTTATCTTTGCTTCTTAGTTTTTTGTTGATTACCTCACTTGAGATGATGATTTTGTGATTCATATGCTAGGAATAAAAACTTGAAGAAGTCGGTCACTATAAAAACCAATAGTTTATTTATCAAAATATCCAACAGAAGGAGGACAAAGAGTTGAAATCCATTTAGTATAAAAAATAATATAATTGATAATGAATGAATGAGATGATGTGATTCACATGTTAGGAAGAAAGACTTGAATTTGTCCACTATAATGAACAATAAATTATTTACAGAAATATCCAACATGAGAAGGAAAAGAAGTTGAAATCCATATAGGATAAAAATTAATATAAATGATAATGAATCAATGAGATAATGTTACAATGAATCTTTTGACAATGTACTTACATACAGTGACTAGTCATAAAACTGTAGGGTTGCGTTCTTTTGTTTATTATTATTATTATATATTCAATAGATTACCTAATGTTTGTTCTCAAAATATTTTATGGAAAACACTTTGTTTTTTCTTGGCTTGCAATGTCTTCTCACGATTTCCATTCTGGAACCTGCGTTGGTTGAAGACATGAGAGGGTACAAGGTAGGAAGTGTTGAGTAGAATGTCATATTGTTCAAGTGTCCTACCATGCTAATTTGATTCTCTGCATGGCTAGGACTTATGTGATTTGAGGAATGATAAGATCCCACCACTGAGCTACCTTTTGATAATTCGTTGAATAATACAATGACTATTATAATTAGGCTATCGAATAAGGCATCTTTGTTTATGGTATGTTGTTTTTGGAAGATTTGTCTTTTGAGAATTTTGGTGATTTATTCATTGATAACATTCCAACATAAGTGTCATTCTAATTTATGATATTTTTTGGATATGAACTAGTTTTGTTTTCTAGGGCATGGATTTTTGTGTTTGACTACACTATTTCAACTGAGTTGGTCCCTGTTGATTTATCGATTAGTGATTCCATGTTAGTAAGTTGTTCTAACTTTTCTTGTGACTTCTTCTCGTTCTTCAATGTATTGATTTGTGCATCCAAGTTTAGATTATGGTTTTTTACACAAGAATTTTCTTCATCCTTCTTTGATAATTCCTTGTCAAATTTATTTTTAATGTCTTTAATTTTTTGTTAATACTTTTTTATTTTGTTGATGTTTTGCTAATATGTTCTTTAGTTTTTTAATTTGCAGTGCAAATTGATGCATTTATGTCAACTTGATATTGATATTCCTTTGAAGTAAATACTCAAAAGGATGACAAATACTCAAACTCCATTATACAAAAAAAACATTTAGTTCATGAGGTTGAATTATTCATGACTTATTTCTTAAAAAATTGATAATAATAGTCTTCTTCAATTTCAAGTTGACTTTGATTATTTTTAGTATCCTTAAAAAATTTAACTAACTTTTCACATTTTGATTTAGTATTTCACCTCAAAGTAAAAAATTGTATTTCAAATGATATTTCATTAGTATTTTTCTCAATTATGTTTAATTTGAAACTCTTTATAATATCTTTATTTTTCTTATTTGTTACACTTTTTCCTATTTGACCTCTGTTAACTAGAGGGATTTCTCAAAGAGACTTTTGATGGCCTCCTTATATAATCTAATCTTTGATAATCCACAATCAAACTCTCTTTTGTTAGATGTAATGAAGATGTATACTTGGACCTTCTTCAATTTGAGATTGGTTGGTTGACTAATTGAGTTTTGTGGCAATGAATTGTAGAGATAACACGTGAATGGTGGTGTCTCTTCTTGTAATTATTTTGTTATGAATATAAAATGTGCAAATACTAATAAATAATTAGTAATAAATAAAAATAATAATAATTATTACATAAATAAAAATAGTAATAATTATTAAAAGTTGAAACTCTTTACGAAAAGTTACTATGGGCCCTTTAAGCATTATATATGCGAGCTCTCTTATTTGTAATCACATCATTCTCTTATCAATTATACATCTTATTATTTACTTGTCCATTTATGGATTATTTATCATATTTACATTGGAAGTTTCCTTGAGCAATGAACTTTGTTCATTTCATTTGGTATGAGAGCCTTTTGGCTTACTTGTGGTCAATTTATTTAATTATTTTTTTTCTAGATTGTAGAAAAAAAAATCTACAATGTTGTGGCTCCATTCAATTACTAAATATTTGAAGAAAGGAAGGAAGCTTCTAGTGGGAGAGAAGAAAAAGAAAATAAGAAGAAAAAAAAAATAAAGAAAGAAGATTGATAAAAAAAGAAAAAGAAAAAAATATATAAAACTAGCACATGGTTTTATAAAACTAACGAACGCTTTTATTTTTCAACCCCATTTGGTTTAACCACAAAGCATCTTCTTATTGAAAAAAAGTGGTTACAAAGGATTTATGTGAAATATAAAAACAATATTTTTAATATTGAAGGTTGAAAAAATATAATAAAAAAATAAAAAAGTAAAGTGGAATTTAGTATTCAAAGAAAAAAATATAAAAGTTATATCAAGGAGGTTTTGGAGTACAAAAAAACATTGAAGCCTATTATTTATTAGTGGAATTTGGACGAAAATATCGACGAAATCAAATGGAGTTTTGTGATGAAAAAAAGGAAGATTCCCAATGACTTCAAAAATTTATGCCTCAGTGTTATTTCAAATAAAAGGAACAATCAATAGGAAATATATTACTATTTCGATTGCTCCCATTGAATAAAATGATTATATTAGTGTTGAATTTGCTAATAAGTTAGTGATTTAGGAGTCAAATATAGGTAAAAGGTTAGACTTTTGGAATAAGAAAGAATATCAAATAAGCAATTTACAATTGAACATTGGAGATTATACTGGCATCTCACAATTCATAGTTAGATCCTTGTGGAGCAGTGATGGTGACATAATTTTGGGATTGACTTGGATAGAAACATTGGGGATGTTTATCTTTAATGCTGAGAAGATGTTTCTGACATTTTCTTACAAGAATAATAAAATCACATTGGAGGACATAAAAATGAAATCAGATTTAGAAGTTGTGTCATTTAAAGACTTCAAAGATATGTCAAAGGTGATTTCGCAGGAAAACGAGAAGTCAATATAGAGGATACAGAAGGAATTCAACAAAGTTGTCATGGACAAAGAAGAAGAGATCTCTTGTCTAAGCGATCACAATAAAAAATTACTTCTTCAAATCAAGAAGATGAAGGATAAAAAACAGTGCAATCAAAAGTTATAAGAGGAGATTCAAGACCTCCAGCCAAAATTATCAGGAAAAGATGAAGAAAATTCCTCTTTAAGGAAGGTTAATCAGGAATTGCTAGAAAAAATAAAAAATTTAAGAGAAGGAGAGAAAAAGAATCAAGATGCTCAAAATGAAATTGACAAGTCAGACTATAAGGAAGAGCTCTTACATTTAAGGCGACATAATCAAGACTTACTCATACAAATTAGAACTTGCTAAAGCATGATAAGAAATATTTACAAGAAGATTTAGATCATAAGGGATGATTAGTCGACGAAGGAATGATGAATGACCTAATAGAAAAGTCACCAGACGCCCAAACTCAAACACTAAAAGAGGGAACCCATATAGAGTAAAAGAATGCTCAAATTCATGAGAATGTTTTGATTGACAAATCACTACAAACATCAAGACAAGATGGTTATGAAGAACAATCACAAAAGATTAGGATGCCTTATCATCATCCAAATCATAAGAATTGATATGAACAACAATCACAAAAGGTTAGGATGCCTTATCGTCATCCAAATCACAAGAGTCATTATGACCGACAACAAAGTCAAGAAGAAACTAAACAATATCCTTCTTACAGACAAACCAACTACCACATTGAAAAAGAGAGACACAATCGATAACTTGTATGGAAGCAGAAAAAGAGAAGTTCCATCCAACAAATTGATTAACACAAGGTTCCGATGAAGTTTAACTTGGGATGGACCACTTCACAAGTAATGCAACATTCTTACTTGGGAATTCGTAACTCAAATTGTCTCGTTTCATCAAGTGTCGCAACTACCAGCACAAAATATCGTAAGATGACATTACAAGCAAAAATAAAGACGTAAGCCTTGTCATCAATATACTTTGAGGACAAAGCATTTCTAAACAGGATGTAATGTCCCCATTTTAGAGGCTCCATGATAATTCCCCTAACGCATTCAACCCCATGGATTCAAGAAGAAATAAAATAAATTATCTAGGAATAATATTAGTCCATGGTCATTTAATTTAATTAATTGACACTTTAGATAAATGTTATAGTATTAAAATGTAAATATTTTATTATCATTTAGTTTTGTTATGAGTGATTAATGCATAGGAGGGCCCAAGAGGGCGCATGGAGCTTAGTTGGACTTCTAATACGTTTCCAAATTAAAATTAGAAGAAAGCAACACAAAGCAAGTTGTCAATGAAAAGAAGGAAACTAGAAGAAAAAGGGAGCAAAAGCAGAAAAGATGGAAGGTAGCAGCAAAAGCAGGGAAATTGAGAAAATCATGAGAGTAGTAATAAAAGAAAGAAAGTTCTCAAAAGCTAAAAATAAAGAAGTATCCTGATTTGTGCAACTCAAGAAAGATTAGAAACAACCAACTAAAGCTACAAGTTTGAAATTTAGCTAAGGAGGGTACATTAGTTGAGATAAGGAGGGTCCACATGAGCTAGCACTTACCAAAAGACTTCTCAAGCATGATTGGTTCAAATTCCTAGAAAGTAGAGCATGAAAGAAGGAAACAACAAGCCAACTGATGTTAATAAAAGGAGTATGAGAGCTCCATTTCACATATTTTTATCATTTTGCAATTCAAATTGATGAGCTCTGTAGCTTCTCTATTGACTTGGGAGGTGTGCCCCTTGTCACCAGTTGGGAGATGCGCCCCTGCTGTCATTGTGCTAGTTGATCCTTCAGCTAGAGTTGAGGAGAATGGAATTCACCCATTTTCATTGAGTTTATTGCAGCTTTTCTTAGCCATTTTGTAGGCCCATTACGTTCTATTTAGTGTGCCAAGTTCCAATTCATTCAAGCTCTCTCTTATGTCTCTCATTTCTCATAGTACCTTTCCAGTTGGAGGAGAAAGCTTGGGGAATTGCGCCCTTTGTGTTATGGTTGCTATTCCAATTAGCATATGATATGTAATCCTTTCGATTTTATTAATAAAACACAGTCCAAGACTTCTATGCTATAGGTTACACGTTTTTCTTCTAAGTGAAATTGAACCCATGCTATTTCCAATGCATATTTTGACTAGTTTTCAGTATTGAGTTAGAAAATTTACTTATGTGCATCCATTTTATATTCCGTCAGTTGTTTTGGATTCTTGAGACAATTTTGAACTCAATCCCATCCCTGGTTCAGATTTTTGGGAGGGCTAGAGGCTACTTGGGTCGAATCGAAAGTTAACTAGCTGAGATGTCATTATAGTCTACAAATATTCCCAGTCTTCCAAAATCTACCAGTTTGTCCCCAAATATCAATATTATTGTTGCCTTGTTGGTTGGGTTTAAACACTTTCCAACCACCTTCTTATTTCACCCCAAGTTAGTGTAAGGATCTAGTTTGCATATGCTGGTGTACCCTGGAAGCTTTGGAGTAAACTTCAGCGACAACTTTTGTCGAAACATAAATGGTCCTAGTACGTTGTGCAAATGATTCTAAAGCTAGCTTATCCCCTGTTGTATAATATGTTGTACACCTATCCTGAGTCACATCAGAGTCTCAAGTCCATCTATTCAAGTCTTGGGAGGGTTTAATAGTGACAATAACTAACTGTATCAAATATAGCTTCAAAACTAGTCACTAGTTTACAATTTTTCTGATTCTGCACTGTGTGTTTAATCTAATATCTCCAAGTAATATGATTGGGGATATTACAGTGGTATTAGAGCACTTTCCTCTACTCCTTGGAAATAAATCTCTCAGTTGAAGAATATTTCAGACCACATCCTTTGGTAAGGAAGAAATTGCAACTATGAGATTGGTTTCTGGTGATGATGATTGGGAATTCGATGCAAGAGAAGAGTACTTCCCCGATGAATGTGAAATTTACATTGATGGAGGAGTTGAAACCACAAGTGTATTTTTACATGTTTCACATGAGGAGTATGACTCTTTATGTGACTACTCCTACATAGATGATAGGTTGCATAGTCCACCAATTGCGAGAGTAGTAGAAAGAACGAGGCCCACTTTGAAGGAGTCTTTCAAGAAACATGATATGATACCCCAAGATCTTGGGAGGAGTGTGCATCAGCTTAAAGAGACCTTAACATCACCATCGGGAATGAAAAGTCTCGAGAGATTCTTATTTGGTTTGTCTAAAAGGAAAGACACCAATTTTTTTTGTGAAGGAGGTTGTACAAGAAACAATGAATCTACAGTGGAGGATCAACCTTTAGAGGAGCATGAAGAGTGAAAAATTAGCATAATTGTGGAAGTCATGATGATGAAGAAGCCACAAGCCACTTGGAGGAGGATGAAAAAGAAGCAAAAGGTGTCGATGTTGTGAACAGTTTGGAAAGAGTTTCCTACTTGATGAGAATTTTTGGATCCTCTTCAGGAAGAGACTCCAAGAATCTTGATCCTAAGACAACTAAGGAGGAAGCTTCATCATTTTTCTTGGAGAAGCAAGGTCTAAAGACAAATCAGCCAACAAAGGAGAAGATAAGAAATATTCCAAAAGAAGAACCATGTGGCTCCTCTAGTGAATGCATTGAGCAGAAAGAAGAAAACATCATGATAAGGTATGAAGGTGTCAAGGATGAATGTGATGCTATGGATGCACACCACAATCAATATAATAATATATTGCAGCCCTGAGAGAGCATGAACAAAGCTCTTCCAAATGAAGGTTGTGAAAGGAATGATCTTGATGGGAAAGGACAATGTGCAACAGAATACCCAACAACCAATCATGAGGTTGTTGACAGAATGGGAGAAGAATCTACTGCTAGTTTCTTTGTTGGATATTTCAAGATCACTGCAAAGGATATTGATTCGGTTGATGGTGGTGAGACATCTTCTGGATCAGATCCAAAAGAAGAACATAATTTATATTTCCAGTCACCACTTGAGCTACCTAGTGAAGCAGATTACAAGCACCCATCAATTGGATGTGAACCAGAAATTTTGGTGGAAGGAAAAACCAACATAGCTATACCACATGAGGAGGAAGACATGATACAAATGTATTGCCACATTTCTGTTTTTTGTATCCCTTTGTTTCATTATGAGATGGAAACCACTTCCAGTGAGAAGGTTGTCATGGTTGAGTCCTTCTGTATGGAGGCTCAAATTTCTGGTGTTAATTATGAAGGCAATAATGGAGATGAATCATTGGAGGAGCATGAGTCATTGGAAGGTGGCATCAATGGGGAAGGAAGATGTGTAGAAGAGGTTGTTGCAAGAGATAGTTCCCATGAATATGAATATATTGCAGTTGGGAAAGATGAACAAGGGTCAACTTCTCAGCCATCACCTGAGCTTCATCATGAAGTTGATCAAAAGAAGGAAGAAGAGGATGTTTTTCCTCAAAAACCACATTTTATTACAAGGCCTTTGAAGATGAGTGAAGGGAAGATCCATGAGGCCTTGAACATTTTGCATGACACTACTACATGGGTTTCAAAATCCTGTTGGAGAGCTACATTGATGGAGGAGCCATCGTCCATTGAAGACTTGGAGACCATTCAGAAAGCAATGACATACATCAGAGGTAATTTTCTGCATTTTCTTTCTGATAGAGATCATTTAATGGAGCTTGTGGAGATGTATCATAGTGCTTCATTGGAACATGAAGAAGAGGTTAACAAGCTCACTCACACGTTAAAGACCACCCAGGATTCTTAGAGGAGTGCTCTCAATGCACTTCAAGAATATGAGCATCAGATTGAGCAACTTGATGAGAAGTTGCAAGGATCACCTTTCACCTCCTACATTGTAGACAGTCATTCTCATATGGCTGATTGTATTCAATGTGTACAGGAAGAAATTCATGTGATGGTGGAAGATGAAGTACATTTTGATTTGCATGTGCTTGGGGAGTTTGAATTTAAGCAAGATGAAGGCCAAGGACTTGTTCTTTTCCAAAGAGATTATGAGTTTCCTCTAGGATATTGTTGCACAGTTTTGGAGGAGGCACATGATCTCACTACATTTGAGCCAAACTCAAGTCTGATGGATGACTGTTGTAGAGAGTTGGTTCACTATTATCCATCCCACACACATATGTAAGCCAACACACATAGGGATGAAGATTGGGCAAAGGGATTAATTCTTTTGGTGCCACATGAGGAGAAGGAGGCTCCCACACTCTTTATTAATGAATTGATGGTTAGACCTTGGGGTTTGAAAAGCGCACCCGTCCCTTACCAGTTTGATGAGCAAAAAAAGAGGCATCTATCTGATGTATCCATCATGCATAGCAGTGCATGGGAGTTCCACTTGATCCAATTAGGTGTAACAAGTAGCAGAGTGATGAGCTGTTGCACCAGAGTGAAGATGGCACATGGGGAAGCTATAATCTTTCCATTTGGATCATTAAGATGGGAAGTTTATTCATCCATTGATTGGGTGGATAGATACATGAGGGAGCTGAGTACCCCAAGGGGTAAGTTTGTTGTTTGCATCAGTAGAGAGTTTATTGACACATCATTTATATTTTGTGAGCAGTTGCATGGGAATCTATGGCTGCTATGTGATGTCTTCAGTATACCTGGATGGACATCGGATTGCCACCTATGTCTAATGGATATCAATGATGCCAGTCACAGTGCTAGTTTGCACATGGCACAAAAGGAGTTTCATACTTGGTTGGAGAGACTCACAGAGGTTCGTTTTTGCATTGGGAGTGATAAACTTCCAGTGTGGTGGTGGGATCCTGGTATCCTACATGATGATAGATCCTCCCTAATGGGACTGATATTTGGGAGCATGCAGTTGATACAATGGGATACTGGCATTCCTTGGAGTATCAGGTTTCCTCCTGAGACAGTTCCATTGTATAACATGCATAAGTGGCAGTGGGATCCAGGAATTGATGGATCATTTCAGTTTGTATTGATGTATGGAGGAATGCAACACAAGCAATGGGACCCTAGGATCATTTTTGGAGATCCAGTTATAACCAGAGTAGCGCAACAACAGCGTGGTGGCACTTCCATTGAGTTCAGTTGGAATTTGGAATTCCGATGCTTTTCAAGTTCAACTACAGATCTTAAATTGCTTTAGGACAAGCAATATTGGGAGGGGAGGACTACAATGTCCCCATTTTAGAGGATCCATGATAATTCCCCTAACCCATTCAACACCATGGGTCCAAGAAGAAATAAAATAAATTATCTATGAATAGTATTAGTACATGGTCATTTAATTTAATTAATTGACACTTTAGATAAATGTTAAGACTTTATAGTCTTAAAATGTAAATATTTTATTATCATTTAATTTTGTTATGAGTGATTAATGCATAGGAGGTCCCAAGAGGGCACATGGAGCTTAGTTGGCCTTCTAATACGTTTCCAAATTAAAATTAGAAGAAAGTAGCACAAAGCAAGGTGTCAATGAAAAGAATGAAACTAGAAGAAAAGCGGAGCAAAAGGAGAAAAGATGGAAGGCAACAACAAAAGCACGAAAACTCAGAAAATCAGTAAAGTAGTAATAAAAGCAAGAAAGTTCTCAAAAGCAAAAAAGAAAGAAGTTTCTTGATTTGTGTAACTCAAGAAATATTAGAAACAACCAACAAAAGCTACAAGGTCAAAATTTAGCTAAGGAGGGCACATTAGTTGAGATAAGGAGGGTCCACATGAGCTAGCACTTACAAAAAGACTTCTCAAGCATGATTGGTTCAAATTCCTAGAAGGCGGAGCATGAAAGAAGGAAACAATAAGCCAACTAAGGTTAATAAAAGGAGTATGAGAGCCCCATTTCACATCTTTTTATCATTTTTCAATTCGAATTGATGAGCTCTGTAGCTTCTCAATTGACTTGGGAGGCGTGCCCCTTGTCACCAACTGAGAGATGCGCCCTTGCTGTCATTGTGCTAGTTGATTATTCATATAGAGTTGAGGAGAATGGAATTCACCCATTGTCATTGATTTTATTGTAGGTTTTCTCAGCATTTTGTAGGCCTAGTACGTTCTATTCAGTGTTCCAAGTTCCAATTAATTCAAGCTCTCTCTTCTGTCTCTCATTTCTCATGGTACCTTTCCAGTTGAAGGATAAAGCTTGGGGAATTGCGCCCTTTGTGTTATGGTTTCTATTCCAATAAACATATGATATGTAATCCTTTCCATTTTATTAATAAAATATAGTCCAAGACTTCCATGCTGCAGGTTACACATTTTTCTTCCAAGTGTAATTGAACCCATGCTCTTTCAAATTCATATTTTGACTAGTTTTCAGTCTTGAGTTAGCAAACTGACTTTTGTACATCTATTTTCTTTTATGTCGGTTGTCTTGGATTCTTGAGACAATTTTGAACTCAATACCATCCACGGTTTAGATTTTTTGGAGGGTTAGAGGTTGTTTGGGTCGAATTGAAAGTTAACTAGATGAGCTATCATTATAGTCTACAAATCTTCCTAGTCTTCCAAACTCTACTAGTTTGTCCCCAAATATTAGTATTATTGTTTCCTTTATGGTTGGGGTTAAACACATGCCAGCCACCTTATGATTGCACCTCAATTTAGTGGAAGGATCTAGTTTTCATATGCTGGTGTACCTAGGAAGCTTTGGAGTAGACTTCAACGACAACTATTGTCGAAACATAAATGGTCCTAGTACTTTGTGCAAAGGATTCTGAAGTTAGCTTAGCCCCTGTTGTCTAAGATTTTGTATACCTATATTGAATCACATCAGAGTCTCAAGTCCATCTATTCAAGTCTTGGGAGGGTTTAATAGTGACATTAACTAGTTGTGTCAAATCTAGTTACTAGTTTACAATTTTTCTGATTCTGCACTGCGTGTTTAATCTAATATCTCCAAGTAATCTGATTGGGGATATTACAGAGGAAGGAAATGTTATGAATATAAATATGCAAATACTAATAAATAATAATTAATTTTTTTAATTATTAATAAATAAAAATAGTAATAATTATTAAAAGTTGCAACTCTTTACGAAGAGTTACTATGTGTCCTTTAAGCATTATATATGCGGGCTCTCCAATTTTTAATCACATATTTCTATTATCAATTATACATTTTATTATTTACTTGTCCATTTATGGATTATTTATCAGATTTACATTGGAAGTTTCCTTGAGCAACAAACAAAGTCGTTGCTCAAGGAAACTTCCAATGTAAATATGACAAATAATCCATAAATGGACAAGTAAATAATAAAATGTATAATTGATAAGAGAATGATGTGATTACAAATATGAGAGCCCACATATATAATTCTTAAAGGACACATAGTAACTCTTCGTAAAGAGTTTCAACTTTTAATAATTATTACTATTTTTATTTATTTTAATTAACAATTTAATTATTATTTATTATTATTTGCATATTTTATATTCATAACATATCTTTTCTAAATTCCATGCTTTTAGGATTTTAAAATGCCTCAAATATCGATGTTTAATGTTTTGGCTAAAATTTTCCTTATGATTGAGTTCGAGGGCTATAGATGGTGCAATGTATTTCTTTCTTTCTTTCTTTCTTTCAACGTAAACAATGTTCCACAATGACACATTGAATTCCTTTCACAAACTACTTATGTGCCCTTTGTTGACTATAGCTGCGCATATTCTAATTACCAACTTTGGCGACATTAGGTTCTCTTATTGTTCAGTAATGGATCTCCAACACACATCCCCCTATTTAGTATATGCCACTTCTATGTCTAGTTAGTACACATGGGGTCATGGTTTACAAGATGCAATCCAACGGATATATTTCACGTGATTCCATTGATATAATCACTTGGTGTGTTTTTGTTTTGGATGATTCAAAATGGTAATGGGCAACAATGAAATCCTTATTTGTTATAGTGAAATCCCAACATCCTCGTTGAGACTATGATTTCTAGCACAACCCTTATAGTGAAATCCCAACATTCTTGTTGAGACTATGATGTCTCAATCTTGAATTATGTTTTTTCCCCTTCAATCAAAATATTTGGCAGCAAATTGATGTCCCTTCTTGTTGTGATCCACAATGTATCTTTCACAATGGCTTGTGAAAAGTTCTACTATAAGCCAACAATAATAAAAATAGCCAAATGCCAGTTTGTGGTAAAGGCCAGACTTTAAGAAAATTTTGATAATATGTGGACAAGGGCATGGAAGGGGCTTTGATACCAATGTAATGTACACTAGTTCATTTACATAAGTATCCAACATAAGAGTGACACAAAGTTGAAATCCATATAGGATAAAAGTTAATGTAATTGATAATGAATGTGTGGACTAGTAACAAAGGTGAGGGACACAAAGTTGAAATCTATATAGGATAAAAGTTAATGTAATTGATAATGAATGTGTGGACTAGTTTATTTAATTATTATTATCTCGATCACTATTTATTATTTATGTATTTTATATTAATTACATTAACTATCAAGTTTGACATTTCCGTGGATTGTAGTGCAACAATTATTAAGCAGTTGAAATTGATAATGACGAGCTTATGATGGGTATCACACACTTATTTTCTATATTGGACTTAAAGCCATACATGGCAATGGTGAGGTGATTTTGTCAGTGGATGAGAAGAATGGTGAAGCAGTGGACCTTGAAAGTGAGGATGCATCTCCATTTGGTAAATTTCACTTAATGTAGGTGGAGGTCTAGTGTTCTATGTCCTCAATTGAGAAGCAACACATAGGAGATTAGAGACTAGGAGAGGACATCCAAGAAAAGGTGTAAGTGAATAGATGAGGGGAAGTACAATGACACACCTAGGTGCTAAATATAACACTCAGTGTTGAAAGGAAGATGTTAGTTTTATCGTCATTGGAAATGAAGACCTTGCAAGGCATTGTATTATTAGAAAGACAAAGAGTCACTAATGGATTATACGTGACATAGTAGACAAAGTCATTCCTTACAACTTGAAGACAATATTCACACATGGTACATTTGAGGGTTTGTAGCATGAATATAGAGACAACTTGGAGTGTAAAGATCGTGAGAAGTTGTTAATAAGGTCGATGAAAACCTTCTATAATAAACTAAGCAATAAAATGATGAAATAAATAATGATAAGAAAATGCAAAGGAAAGAAAAATGTTTGGTTCACATGCTATAATCACGATATATTTAGAGTTAAGTGTGTTGAGACAAAAACTTGTCACATTTGTAATGTGGAGGACCATGACACTAACAATTGCAAGGTATAATGCTTTCCAATAGAAAAGTAGAGAATACATGTTTGCCAAAGAGGTGGGACAAGGAAAAAAGTAATCGGAGTAGTAATCGTATAGGGAACGATAAAAGGAAGGTCGGGCATAACATGAAAATTAAAGATAAAATGGAAGCTCAAGCCCAAAAGACTTTATTGTATTAAATGTTGTAGGTCCATTAATTAGGATGATGATAATTGTTCGAAATATAAACACACACTTTTTGTGACTCACTTATATGTTGCTTGGAGTGAGTTGCAAGCTAAGAAATCACAATACCCAAATCTATTAATATAAAACACTTATATGAATGATGCTAAGGATGTGATTAGAGAATTACAAGTGAAGGATAACAAGACTCCATGAAACAAAATTAACAAATTTTGGAGACAAGAAGGAAAAGTCTACAAGTAACATTTCACTAACGAACACAACAAAATTTAAATTAGGTGGATAGGCCAAATTTGGTAGATGAAACTTTAGTTAAGATATCTATATTGGTTAATTAGATTCCTTATATGATAAAAATCCTTGTTACAATATCACTTTTTGTGACACATATATATTGCATGGAGTAGGTCGCAAAAAACAAAAGACATAATAACCAGATCTATAAATATAAATCACTTCGATGAATGATGTTAAGGATATTTTTAAGTGAAGGGTAACACGGGTACATAAAACAAAGTTAATAAACTTTGGAGACATAATGGAAAATCCACCAATAACATTTAATTAATGAGCAAAATTGGATAGATTGATCAAATTTTACAAATAAAACTTTAATTAAAATATCAATATTGATTACTTCCATTCCTTATATGATAAAAATCCTTATTACAATAATTCAATATTGATTACTTAGATTCCTTATATGATAAAAATCCTTGTTACAATAGTTAGTGACAGTGTTTGAATCACGCATTGCAGGAGTGTAGGGAAACACAAAAACATTTCAAAAATTGTATCAAAGGATAATAAGCTTAATATGGGAGGTGTCAATTTGGTAATGGACAAACAATATCATGCCATCAACGTCATAATAATATTGCAATCACCACAAAATGAAGTATAACGTGATTTAGGGGAGATCAAGAGTTAATCTCCTATAAAGAGGACTAGAACGAGAAAACTCCCTGAGTTCCAATCAAGGGTGACAAATTCAAGACAACTTTAGTAAAAGAAAATTTGATAGCATAGGAAATTTCCAATTAAGGATGACAAATTAGAGTCAAATCCAATTAAAAAAATATGAATGTTGACATCATATAAAGCTTTCATAGTATAAGAGATTTCGTGGTAATTTCTACCTGGGAAATTCAAATTATTTAACTATTGGGATGATCGTGGTTAGGGGGAGGTTAAGCTATTTATGAATTGTAACATTGGGAGATGAGGCAATAAAGTATATCAATTGCTTCTAATAAAAAGTGAATGAAGGGATAACCTTATCAACTAAAAGTTTTGAAGATTCGAGGGATTGAGTCTGACAAGTCTTGCACAAAACTATTAGGAAGGTGTCGTTGGTGGAGGAATATTTAGAGGATGTAATGAAATTAAGTATTATTTCCTTGCAACCGTAAATGAAGTATGGATTATAGAATAATGTTTTTGAAAATATTGTCTTTTTAGTGTTTAATGTAAAAACAAATTATTTGTTTGGTAATTGGTATACGAAGAGGTGGTATAGTTAATAATAAGTATAATTTTTGAATTAAATAAGGTAAACATGTTCAAGTGTTTGTTGAAGACAATTTATGATGAATATAGATACAAAATGAATGGAAAATGGTATTTATAAAGACATTGTTGAAGGGGGCAACATAGGATGTATTGAAAGGACAATTTCCATAAGTGAGGAGGCATTCAATATAAATGAAAGTGATGCAGTCCAAGCGAGTATTGAAGAGACGATGAAAGATTGTATCATTCAATAAGTTGTATGCTTAGTAAGTAATCATGAAGTGGTAAAATACAATGTTTAAGAAAATACAAGGATGAATAATGAAGCTATTGAAATACAAAAAATGATAAACAATGATGCCTTAAATATACAAAGTATCTTGCGAAATAGAAACTCATTAATAAAGATACCTCAATAGAGGATGGCCTCCTTAATGTGTTTTCCCTAGTGAGAGTGGGTAAATCCTTAGTAATGAGGATGTCCTCACAAGAGATGTCCTAGTCAAAATAGTCATGGTGTAAACTCTTGGAATAATGAACATAGAGAATGCCTTACTTAAGGTGCATGGTCCATTAAATAAGTAAACTGTACATCAAGAGGATATCATAAATAAGAATGATAACCTCTCTAATCAAGTGAAGTTACATCATCATGACATCACACAGAGGGAGGACTTCATTCATATAATGCAAGACTTAACTAATGAAGGAAAAGTGCATCTTATGAAACCGAATATATGGAAGTAAGTGAGCACAACATAGATAACTTATTAGAGGACTTTTTCCTACATCATTATGACATTGGATGTGTTAGGATAATTTAGAAGAGATAACATATCCAGAGAGAAGGTTGCTAGCATAATGGCGACATCATGTGTATGAAGGGTGCCTAACAAGTGGGACAACATATTCAATGCGTTGAATGTAATGCTTGCAGACAAAGAGAAATTGGACAACTTGCTTGAAGAGGACATGTTGTGCATGTGGACATTCTACCTAAAGTGGAAGGTCTACTTATTGTGGATATCCCATCTAAAGAAGACATTCAACTTCATGTGGTAGTATTTCCTAAAGTGGGTAGCACGTCTACTGTGAATGTGTTAGGGCACCACATTAACTTCCCTATCCATAAGATAGTGGGCAGTTAATTAATGTAAAATGGTCATTTTTATTAAATAAGGCCCATTAGCTGGTTGGTACTTATTAATAATGGGACCACAAGTAGTTAGGGTTTTTCCATTTATAGATCTAGAAGGCTAGGTTGTGTTTCATTAAGTGTTCTTATTGTAATTGGAGCTTTGCTCATGTTAAGAGTCCCCCCCCTTGAAGAGGCCCATGAATATTGATCTCTCTTCTTGAAACCATCAATACAAGGGTTATATTCAAATGTTTAATGCCATTGTGTCTTGTATCATCTTTTTTGCATTTATATTTCTATGAATATCTTATTTGTGATTCAATTTTAAGGGTGGAGTTTATATATATATATATATATATCGTTCATTCAATGGGTAAACGTTCATTTGGGGAAGAATACACATAGAAAGTACAAGTGGTCTAACCTAGTTGGACACCCTTGTAACCTCAGTTCATACCCGAGTAGTATTGCATCATGCATCACCTATATGGATTTGTATTCCACATACCTTTAGGTATATTGAAAGAACCCTAGGCACATTGAAAACTGACGTTACATAAACCTATTGGTAATCTTGTCGCTATAGTACATTTAGAATAACACCTGGCTCTCACTTACCAAGGAATAGACTAGTATGGATAAGGGTATGGTATGTTGTTCCTTAGGTTGTACCCCTTAGCATAAGGCTTCCTTTTCTTGCTCAGATGTCTCATGCATAGTGCAATATCTCATCAGGAAGCAAATATATATCAAGAGGAGTTGCATAGAGCTGTGTAGGATGCACTTTCCTGTGCCACTTTAGACCATCAAGCTAGTCCTTGGGTCAAGGGATGGTACCCTAGCTTTTGAGAGTCAGAGTCTCCTAGTCTGTCACACTAAGATGCCTTGGATTCAGATGTGCATTAATTGAATGGATTTACAACTACGATTTGTGGTGCATGGAGTCGATCCTAGCTGTTGGGGCATAGATTTCAAACATTATTTTTAGGTGTGGAGGGAAAAAATATCTTTGAAGCAACAAAAATTTACCGAGAAAAATGCTATAAGGGCACCTTAATCATATCTTCATTCCTATGAAAGGGGCTTGACATCATAAACAAATTTAACAAAAAAGAATACAATATGATTTCCATTAAACTTATTCATGACATACAAAACATGATGTGGAAAATAAGATAGATCCACAGATTCATGTAACAAAGTAAGGGCATTCAACCATAGAGAGAACACATAATAACACGATTAAGACATTATATCCTTAAACTCAACGGAAAATCACCTTGGTCCTGGTATAATTCAATTGCAATCTCATTGTTCTTCAATACAATAACAAATACATTAAGGTGGACCCATTGATCTCATCTTTGATTCTTTTTTCTTTCTCTACAAGAGGAATTTCTCAAATACCATTACAATGAAGAATAGAGAGAAGAAGAAGAGGGAAGTTGATGTTGCAGATCCCTGCAAATCTATTCTACAAAAATTTGGTATCCTTTTGGATGTATCTTTCTTAACCTCGCGTTTTTCTTCTTCAATTTCTCTCTTTATAGCTGTAGTGCTCCAATAGTGCACTTCCCACCTTATACTGACACATGTGAAGAGATATGTTTTCTGCTGGCATATCATATGCCATGATGGGAATTGGTGATCTATTATAACTAAATTTAGACATGATGAGGTATCGGATATGCCACAAGCCTTTTGAGAATCCTTTTTAATCCTTCCTCAATTATCCCTTTTTATTGACAAAACTTTGCATATTGCCTCATCTACCATAGGTCGTTTATTTCTTTGATTTTATAGAGGCATCTTCATTAGGTGGCTGTGAGATCCTAGGATGAGGCCTCTTTGATGATCCTTCTTCCTCTTCAATTGTTTGCATATGTTGCCTTTTCTCCACAAAATCTTGTAATGTAGCCATGTTGATTTATGGCTTTCACTACCTTCATAATTCTTAATGATTTATCTAATTCAAAGTATGGTGTGTAATCTACATATCCCAGAATCTGAATCATGCCTCTTAACAAAGATGAGGTGGAAATAGATAGTTTTACTTGATTCAAAATCTCAATTGATGTGGGAACTTGGTTGACTTGTTTGGCACATGAATAAACCTAGGCATAGCATCCTGCATTAATATACTGTATGTCTCAAGAAGATGTAAAGTAATGTTGTCATCCCATGGGCATGGGAGATCATTATTATCATAGTATTCATGGCTCTAAAGAATGGGTGAAGCAATCATTCTGACTCTGTCACCTTAGTTCTAATGATTTTCAAGTTGTTGAATTTATGGATCTTGGTTTCTATATTCATGTATATTGGTGTTCTGTCTTTGATTCCTAGTAGTTTTAACTCTTCAACGTTCAAGGATTTTATCACTCCTTTTGCTACCATGGCAATTTTTGTACCTAGATTGAATATTTGCCTCATTATTTTTTAAGTACCTTTCTACTTATTTATAAAGAAGATTGAGCTCCAAATAAAATAGGAGGTGATCTCTTATTGAGGGAAAATTCTTAGCCACCTCAACCCAAACAACCCTTCTGATCTTTGTTAATGTTTTAACGAATCCCTCTTCTGTGAGTGCCTCCTCATGTATAGTCTTCCATGTGTTGATTTCTTCCTCCAGTGAAGCAATCTTCTTCCAAAGCTTATGTAACCTTTTCTATGATTTATTGAGTTTTTCTCCTTGCTCTTTAAGTTTATCTTTTCTTTTATCGGCTAACTCTTCGGTAGTTACCACCTTCATGGCATTATATGAGACCTTAGTTCTCCAATGATTCAATTCTTTATTCAATTCCTCAATTATTTGCTCCAATCCTGATATTGATTATGTAGGGGAAACTTGTTAACTGGTGGAGGCTCTTAAATTTAAATCCTTTTTAGCTTCAGTTAGTTGATGCTTCAAAGAATAAATTTTAATATTTTCTTCCTCTAATTGGAAGTTGAAGTCTCATGTGGACTCCTTATTTGCCTCCATCTATTTTATTCTTTCATCCATGATGACATTTTGAGTAGATAGCGAGGCATTTCTCAAAAAATTAATCTCTTTAGTGAGCTTCTGTTGGTCATCAACTATTTTCTAAGTCATTTGGAGAGTTTGAACCATCATGGAATTTTCTGAGGTTATTATTCTATCATCCTTCTCTTTAAGCAGGGAAACGACCTCTACCACCTCTTGTTTTCCTTCCCCATGGCTACTATTGTATTCTGCAGTTTGCTCTTTTGATTCTCAAGGGTCTTTACATGAACATTCATGAATTGTTTTTTTACATTAAAAACCTCAAATTTATTCATGTACTCCTCAATGGATGATGCAACTTGAAGGTATTTACTATATATGATACTGCTTGACCCCCAATCCATGGATATGTCATCTTTCGGGGGCACATCAGCAGTGTCTAGGGTAACCTGCAATGTCCTCCAATTTTGAGGTTGCATTTCCTTGTATTTATTCTGGGTCAGAGGTTCCAACATTGTGATCATGCAATTTTTAGTGCCTGGATCATACTTAGGTATCATCCTAGATTTAGCTTGTGATTCTAATCTCCCCATGCTTTGGGCCTCTTTCTATGTCTTTGCCCTTCTCTTTTTTTCCTTCAATATCTTCAAGGGATCATTGATGCTTGCTATATGTGTAATTATTTCACAAGGAGTTTGATGCCATGTTTCTTGTGCTGAGCTAGTAGTGTACATACTTGAAGTCCCTTAATAAAATACAACAAACAATATGTTAATAAAACCAAAAGATGATGAAGGAGATGAGACATAAGGAATTGCACCCCCTTGTTGTTGAGTCTCTTCTGGTTGCTCTGCTTCTTTTTGAGTCTCTTCTGGTTGCTCTACTTCTTGTTAGATACTCTCTAATGTTGGCAGGTCTTCTTGAGCAATTTGTTCAGTTTTCTTAGGTTATTAGGGTCCTAATTTGACCCTTTTGCACTTTGGTTCCTCTCGAGCATACTTAATGGCATTTGTTTTCTCCAATTCTCCCAAATGATCCATAATAGTGGCCAAAGTTTGGCCAAAACAGTATGTTCCAGATTGAAGGATCTCCTCTAGACTAGGAGATTGAACTCTTTCTTGATTCTTTGGTGGTTGATCCTCTTTCTTGATTCTCTGGTGGTTGATCCTCAATCAACCTTGTTCCCCCTTCTTGACCCAGGGTATTCAATCATACACCTTGTTGGGATTTCCATCCTTGGTCTTTTGTAGCCTAAAGGATTCGAATCGATGAGACTGATAAGGAGGTAGACCAAATATGAAGTGTACCTGAAAACCCTATTGTAGAAAAAACAACTAATTGTGCCCTCATCTTGGTAGCTATGGTTTCAACACACCTGAAATTGGGCGTGTCTTGTACATTGTAGGCATCTTCCAGGGATACCATCCCTTCATGAATTTCCTCCTTGGATTTTTCCCAAGCTAAGTGTGAAAGTAGTGAAAAATTCTTGGGCCCAAGGTGGGAATATCTTTAGCTTCCATAGGGTTGGGGGAACCTCCTCTTTTCCTTGGTTATACTCGAGGCTGTAATATATTTTGGCTTACTAGGTCTGGTTCATATTTTTGTATCTACCTGCCTATGCCTCATGCAAGAGCACAATGGTCCCTAGGGAAATATTCAACATTTGAGAAATGTGGAGTGCATTAACATGGAAAAGGGTTGATTCTCGTCATCCTTTATGGTGACGCCAGATAGGGCAGAATTATAGTTTTCATCACAGAGCTGGACAAATTCTAGAGAGGGAAGGTATTGGGGACCAGGAGCTGAGAAAATCCAGAGGCCCACAAGTTTCTTTGGGATTTCAAGGACAAAAACTTAGCAAAAGTAGCTCCTATGATCTACTTAGGATAGAGATTTGTTGTTTTCGTGGTGCGATTGTGGCTAATTCATCGACTAAAGAAATGCCTTGTGAAGAGGAGACATCCGACTGGTAATGGACATGCCTGACATGGATAGGGAATATGAACTTTTAGAGGCTGTCTTTCCTTTCAAGGTATGATTGGTTGAATTTTTAAGACCAAACAACATGGAAAAACTCTATAAAGGGTAAACCAACAGACAATTTTAGTCAAATTTTCTACGAATGTAGAGGGATTCTCAATGACTTACTTGGTTTAGACGTAGGGTGATGGACATGCAGTGGATTATAGTGGTCGATGACTATTCTCATTTGACTGTTACAGAGGGTGCAATTGTTTTGGGTATGTGCTCTTGGAGGAAATTAGCAACAACATGAGCTTTGATATTCTCTAATAAAATTGAATCGAATAGACAATTTGTGGTATTATTTGGGCAAGGGATCCTCAATTAATATGTAGATCTGAGCATTGATTATACATTCACGGTGACATAGGGTGGCACCGTCTCCCTATCCAATTTAGTGGTATGAAATATCCTTTATGATTGGCCACCACTGTTGATGGTGCATGTCCAACGTTTATTGGGTCTCGTTAGTTGACAGAGGAGTTCAGAATCCATTCATCATTACAAAATATATGATGGGATATTCTAATTTCTTGATGAATCTCTGATCCCTTTCTAATAATTGAAGAGTTGGTACATATAACGTGAATGGTAAAGGTGGATCCATGTGGATTCAGGAGAGAGAATCTTGTCCATTGGAGTGGGAATCCCCCATCTTATCCCATGTGCTTGTACAAATGCGCAGATCGCCGCGATTTAAAGTTATAAACATGCTCAATGGATCTAGTCCATTTGCATTGGGTGTCCCTTCGTTACACCTCCTCCATGTACTTTACTACAAATGCTAAGGATTAAAAGATAGAAAATTGCTTGATGCATCATGTTTGAGCTTGTACCTTTGCGTGAATGGCCCCGATCGTCGGTCTAGGATACATTGATAGATCCTAACCATTGGAACATACATTTTCCTTACTCCCTTCATGCAAATGAGTGAATGTTTACCATTCAGGGACTACATAACCACGACACCTTACCACTTCATCTCTATTGAGGATCGCTTGAACTAATTGGATGGGTAGGCTAAGTAATAACCTCGATTGGATGGGTAGGCTAAGTAATAATGTCACCTCCTTCTAAGGGATGATTCCTACCTATGAGGGATTAAGAATACATAAACAAACTCTAGGGTGAGTAGACCAGTGCCTTATCCATTGGGATATGGAGTCAAAATTGAGATTGCAGTCAAAATTGGGCATGGAATTGAACCCTTCCAAAAATGCTAAGAATGCCGATTGCAGACTTATCTTAGTTGCTCGATAAAGCATGTGACTATTTTACTTTGTGCCAATTTAAAACCAAAGGAAAATGATAAACAAAAGGAAAAATACTATGATACAAAGGTGTTCAAAAGGTTATTTCAGAGTGAGAGGAAGGGTTTGAGATGCCCGCCATTGATAGGATAATCAAGAGGCTGTCCTTCTAAGTTGGTTAGGCAGAAGGTGTATGTGATAACCGATTCCTTCCTTAATAACAAATGGACCTATGCATAAGTGATCAAATTTTCCATGTTTCCCAATATCTCCATGCCTCTTATCCCACATCAGTACCATATCCCCTTCTACAAAATCTTCGTTTTTAGAATTTTTTTCAAATAAGGCTTTCATCTTGACCTGATATTCTTTAAATCCTTAGTATACCATGCCTCTCTATTCTTGGATCTCTATAAATTGGTTTACCCTTCTCTTGAATTTATTAGGCTCGACTACTAGGTCGTGTAATATATTCATGGTTGGTAATTCCAGTTGGATGGGTAAAACCACCTCTAATGTATATACCAACTAAAAATGTGCCTTCCCTGTGGACCTTTTTGTAGAAATTCTATCTGCCCACATAACATATCTCAATTGGGAGTCTCATGAATTCTTATTTTCAACAAGTCCTTCTTATGATCTTCATAAGATTATTTTTTGAAGACTCGACTTGAGCATTTCCCTGGGGGTAGTGATTTGAGGAGTGACTGAGAAGGATGTTGTACTGTAGGAAAAATGATATTAGCTTGATAGGTATGAAGGATTTGTTATTGTTAGTTACTATCTTCTTAGTGAAACCAAACCTAGACATAATATTTTCTTTAAGGAACTTGATGACTATGAGGTCAATATCTTGCTTAGTGGGGATGGCCTCTACCCATTTAGTAAAATAATCAATAGCATTTAGGATCCACCTATGTTGGCCACTAGATGGGGGGTGTATCTCTCCAATGAAGTCTATGCCCCATTGTTGGAAAGGAGCCTCAACTTGGACAAGCTTCAAGAGTAGTGTTGGCATTTTTTTCTTTCCGAAAAAGGTTTGATAGGGTACAAATGCTCTTAAAAAATTATGAACATCGGAGAACAAGGTTGGAAAATAATATCCAAATATTAGGATCTTGTGAGTTGTAGACCTAGCAACAAAATGCCTTGCACAAATTCCCAAATGCATATTTTTGATCAATGTTTCAACCTCATTTTCTAACATGCATTTGAGAATGAGGTCTTCATGATTTTTCCAATGTAGATCCATTCCCACATCACAATAATTGATGGAATTAAGCTTTAGTAACCTTCTCTTATAATTTTCTAGACTTGGAGGGCATGTGTCTGTTGCCAATAAATGCACAATATGATACACGTTGGATTGATAATAGAAGGTCCTAACATAAATCCTTATTTCATTGCTTAGATATTCTTCCTGCTTTATGTGTATCATGTTGATCCCTACTACCTGTAAATTAGCTTCAACCATCAATTTATCCAAACCTTGACCCTTAACCAACATGGTAGGTTTTATCACTAGGTCAAACTCTTGTATTTTAGTGATCCACTTACCCCATTTCCCATTTGATTGAGGCTGACATAACATCTCTTTGACTTATATATGAGGAATGAAAGCAATAATCCAAGCCTGCAACACATATTCTCTAAATGACTTAAGATCCTTGACTAGTGCATAAGCTTTCTTTTCCATGATATTGTACTTTAGTTCTCCATCTCTCAAGGCTTTACTAAATATTGCAATAGGATGCTCAAAACCATCCTCATTCTTCCATAGTAGGAAAACAACTATTGTATATTTTGAAGCAAATGGAAAAACCATGAAAACCTTCCTATAATTTGGGTTGATTAGTACTGGAGATTCTCCTAGTGCTCTTTTAATTGCAAGAAGTTCTTCCTTAGCATTTTATCCCATGGTATGTCATCATCCTTTTCAACATTTTGGTAATATCCTTTGTCACCTCAACAAAGTTGGGAATAAATCTCCTCAGGAAATTGATATTACCCAAGAAGGATCTTAGGGATTTCTTATGTCTAGGAAGAAGAATTGTATTAATGGCCTCCACTCTGTTATGATCTATATTTACCCCTTGAGCTGAGACAATGTGGCCCAATATTTTACCTTCATTCCAAAATAGGACTTCTTGGGACTGAGAGATATCCCAAACCTTCTACACATCTCAAGTACTTTTCTCAGATGTTGCACATGATCCTCAACTTTTTAAGAATAGACAGCCAAATAATCCAAATAAATTACAATAAATAGGTCCTTAATATATGCAAAGGAAAAATCCATAACCCTTTGGAAAGTGGCACCTACATTTGTTAGACCAAGGGGCATTCTTTGATAGCCAAATGCACCCCACAATGTGGTAAATATGGTCTTTAAAATGTCATCATGGTCTATTCTTACTTGATTATATCCTAAAAAACATCCATCGTATACATCCTTTGTGATCCCACCACCTTTCGCAACATTTGGTCCATCTTGGGAAATGGGTAGTTATCTTTCAAGGAGGATGTTGTGGGAAAAATTGTCACAAGGGTGGACAACCTTCCCACAGGTGGCAGAAATCCTCAAGGTTGCTGCAAGGACCCCGGTCTTATGATTGGGAATTAAAAGAAAAAAATCCCAAATGGTTAGGCAAGCTCTTGATTATTAACCAAAATAAAATAAAAATAAAAACAAAACTGAAATAAAAAGATGGGTGAGAGATAAACCAAACAAGCTTGAACGAGAGTGTGCTTAACCAAAATTTTATTGCCCAATGGTCCAACTAAATACAAGAGTAACACCTAGGAGGTGCAAGCTTCAAGGGAAGCCAACAATATCCCATAGGGAGGTCCTTTTTGTCCATACAATTGCAAGATAGCTAGGAGAGAACAATGGAGAAACTGTTTCCTTTTAGGGGAGAGGGAAAGGGAGCTTTGTGTATTCCAAGATGAGGTAGGAATGAGATTGAAATAGGAGATCTCAATGTGATTCCAATAGCATAAATTTTCTTTGATTTTATTCCTCATAATGCATGCCCATGGCTTCCTTTTATAGAACAAATGGTGGCAAAGAAACATCTATATCCAAATGTGAACTCTCTCCTCCTTTGAACTGGTTCCCAAGTACATGAGAGGGGTTGTTCAATGCCACCAAGCATGTGAGAAGTCCCAATTCGAATTTTGGAGCTGTTTTGAGCCTTGAATGCACTGCGGAAATAAGTGGTCCCTTCGTTTTCATAGTAGCATGACTTTTGAAGGAAAATACGTGCGCAGCGTGACTTTTATAAATAAACATTGTGCGAGTTTGTAGCGTAGGGAGATAATTATATATCTTGCGTGAGTAGTGAAACGTTTGAAGGAAAAGTAACGCAAGTATCTCAAATTCCATGAATTTGGTACTTTGAGACTTAATTTCTCTTTTGGATTTGATGAGGATGTATTCGGTGAGTTGAATTCTATATGTTGACGATGCCTTTCAGCAAGTTTATCCTAAATGTCGCATGTATGTGATATTTAAGCGTTAACAGATACCCCCAGATGTACGAGGTTCAGAGGGTACTATAGGGACGATAATGCATCATATTTTCTTTTTGCTCTCCATATTCTGATAAGATATCAAGCATTTGTGGGTGAAAGAACTTGTCCATGGGGAAAGGTTGTTGGTGATGACCGTTGAATATGAAAATAATATTGGTGTTTTATACAAATGAGACATGCATACCTATACTCGTGAAAAGCTATCAAAATAGATGACAAAGAATAGGGGACCGACGAGTTGATTCTTGATATTGATGTTGCAGGGATGAAGGCGGCTTCGATCCCTATAATAGTAAATATATATTGGAAGTGCTATAATTGGTGCCGAAGAAGCAGAACTTCTGATGCTCATAATTATCCAACAGGGGTGGGGGTCCTAAATACTAGGGGAGTTGTTGAAATAACTTCAATAGACTGGATGTGTTGATACCATGAATCATAAATGTGTACACTGCTATCATTGAAACATACGACTCCCCCTGATGCTATAGATATGTTATCGTCAATCATAGTGGATATCACTAAGTTAAGGAGCACTGGTGACTCTCCTTACTTAGTTTGAGACGATCCCTTAAATGGGAAGGGATCCCAAGGTACAACTGTAACAATTTCAACTCTCAGAATATGATGTTTTGAACTAGTCGATGAGAGTTGAAGTGTATGATAAAGCGAGGGCCTTATCTCATAGACCAAGACCATTGTTGTATCCAACTAGGAAATTGAAAGACCTGACGCAAGACTGGTTGATAAGCATGGGGATCATGACTTCCCTTGATTGATGTAAATTGGGGTGAGTAACTGATAACAAATTTCTTCAAATGGTGATGTAGGGTGTGACAGAGGGAAAAAGACTGCAGATGAAGGGATTTATCAGAGAAACAATACTACTGGGGTAAGGTGAATGAAAAAATTGATACTACTGAGTTTAGGTAGACTCAAAATACATCGATCAAGGGCCACCAAGGGATGCTGCCAAAAGAATAATGAGAGAGGGTACCCACGGATGTGGATGGATTGGGGGACCCTTTATATATAAATAATGGTTGATGGGATTCCCATTGTTTTGAGTGGGTCAAGGAACCAATTTGTATGGGTGGGATTCCCACGGTTTTGAGTGGATTGGGGAAACACAGATGGTAAAATTCTCATGAAGGGGATGAGAGGTTAATTGTGAAACATGTGCCGAGGAACTTGAGTGGTACTGAAAGCAGAATGCAAGGTGATGATATGCAGTTTCTTATTAACCAACTGGATTGGGTTATCATATTCCTTGGACTGGGGGGTTCGACATCATGGGTGCAAAAATATGAGAAGGGTTGTAATGGAATGCACACCCATGGGGGAACATGCTATTTATGAAGAAAACATTGATGGCATGCCGTAATCAAGAAATGGGACACTATGGTTATCAATGGACATAATGGATAAATTCAATGTAAACAAAGGGAGAATGCATGGGGTCTTCACTAAGTGAAAATATGCCATAGCATCTTCGTTCATGGGTTATTAAAGAATACGCCTAATTTCACTAGATATTGTTAAATGCGTACACAAATCCTTTTGTGAGCCCCCTTCCCAATACATATTTCCAATTAAAAAAACCTTATTTTTACTAGATACCCATTTTTATACCCCACCGATACCTATAAACCCCCTATACCCTACTCCCCAACCCCCCAATACCTAAAATATATTGGCCTTATTTTTCATTATTTAAAAACCCCCCTTTATGAATGAATGTGATAAGCTATTGGTCAACAAGGTGAATCCCTTATGGGAGAACGTTGCCTATATGCTAGGATAAGATGATATACTTTTGATTGGTGTCCCTACACCATTGCTGTAGAGTGACAATGTTTTTTCTTGATATTAATATTGCACACATGGTGCACATACCCAAGTGTAAAATTGATTATAACAAGAGTATTGAAAATGAAAAATAATTGACAAGAATTTTTAGCGCACCTGTTTGATGGCCAAAACAAATGTGGGTGTCGATTTGGTGGAAACTGTGACTGCTCAGGTGTCCATGAGGCATCCCAAGTCAATCAATTTGTGGGGAAGAATGTTGTGGGATGCAACTCAGTGGTGAGGTCGCATGCTGCATCTCCCAAGGATACCCAACACATTGTAAAAGGCTCGCTTGGTGTCTAAGGATTGTCTAGTGGATCGTGGTTGTATTCCACGATCGAGGATGTTTTTGTTGGTGAAGCTTGGTCCTTCTCAAATGCAGATGATGATGTGTCATATCTAATGAGTATACCAACTAATGATGACATATTGATGATGTCACCATAGTTGGTAGTATCCATCACTAGGAGGAGAACCTCCACTATGGGTTCCCTTGGTGGGTATGTCCTTAAGGGAGGGGGATTGTCTTAGATCCTCATATGTTCGAGGAAAACGACCTGCTTAGATCAAAGGATGGGGTACTGGAAGGAATAATGTGTTAATTATTCACATGATTTACAAGGACGAGTAGTCTATGCACGATTTAGCTCATGCATGGGACTTAAAGGCGAGGTGGTGCTGTCAGTGATGATGGTGCCAGTTGTACTTTAGATCATATGGGGATGGTTCCCACATGATGAAAACCCATGGGTTTGTAATTCCAATAGCAATGCCGGAGGTGCTCGCACATCTGGTGGTGGTGCTAGTAACACTAGTGTGTCTGATGGAGATGGAGCGAGTGTTGTGGCCTCTTGCGATGATGCCCCCTGTGTTGGTACTGATGTAGTAACAATGTTGATAAAGGTTTCTTCAAGAGGTGGTTTTACAGCCGCAGCGTGTGTGAGGCGAATAGTTTCTAGCGTGTCTCGAAATCGAGGGAGATCAGGATAGTGATGGGTATAATTCCTAAATTGAGAACATATTTTGCACTCATGGTTGGTATGCAATGACTTGGTCTTTGTCTTAGTGTTGGGACCAGATGATGTTGTCGGTGTGCCCCCCTACTGAAGTGTTTGGGGCACAGGTTATGCTAACCAAGATGTTGAGAAAATTTTTGATCTCAGGTAAAGTAGGGCACATGTTAGTCGCCCTCCCTTGTTTCCCACATAGAGCGCATGATGGAGTGACTCTAGGAGCGAGAGTAGTTCTTGGGACTAAACTTGGGTTATTTTATGCTTGTTGCATTAGGATTAGCGACTGCTGGTGGTGCTTGAGTCATAGGTGTTTTTGTTGCATCTAGAGGTCCTGTTGGTGGTCCTATAGCGGAAATGGGTATAAAATCATAATGGGCTAATGGATTAGAAGACATCTCAGGATACAGTGGTGTAATATACCACACAGATATTCCCAAAGTGAGAACGAGTAGTGTAAGATATTCCATTATTGGAGTTCCTTGTACTCCTGTGGGGGGATACAAGAAAGGGATCTGAAACACCAGTGGCACTGATGGGTTCAATGTCTAATCAATGCCACGACTACTGATAGGTACTAATGCTGATGTGGAAGGGGATTGTGACTTGTCTTTATAGGTGAAAATAATACACATGAGACCATCTGTAGACTCATGGATATCGGGTGGAGGGCTTGAGTATGCCCCCAAAAAATCAAAATCTTTGTAAATACCCAAACCAATGTAAACATTTTGGGGGGGAATTTACGATCCTATGGTGGGTAGGACACTATTTGGATTGGTATTAATGTGCGGGTCACAGTAGTTCAGCTGGTTGAGGGTGATAATTTTCCCATTATGGGAGAACACCATGATGCAGAAGATTGAGGAGGATGTTGTAGTTGAGTTGTGCATCAACCACCTCATTATATAAAAGTACCATATTGCCCCTTAAATCAATGGGGGCATTTTGGTACAAGCCTAAAGGTTTCGATGGTCACCCATCATAAGTGTGAAGGGAGATAGATAAGGGGAACAAATCCGAGGAGCCCAGACGTTTCCAGACATGAGTGGAAATCACACACGTTGATGCTCCTTCATCAACTATGCATCGATGAATGATGATTTTCTTGATTGTGATGGGAATTTGGAATGCAACTGAAAAGGGTAGTCACGACTCACCTTTGTCAAGATTGAAGGTCATGAGATGTGAATCATAAGGGTTAACGATGCCTAATGCACTTAGTAATGCCTTCTTTTGGGAAGGGAAAGACTAAAGAAATTCTAATGTTGACATGGAAGCAGGTGATTGAGCCAAGTCATCCATGATACTGTAGTTGTGGCAAAATTTCATGTGAGGGTTTTGGGTAGTCTATCTAAGCAATGCTTTAGGGAATTTTGGGATCTGGTCACTGTTTGGACAGGATATTTGCAAAGGCCCACCAGAGCTGACAGAAACATCATCTCTCTATATAGATTCAGGCATGCCATACCCTTTAGCGTGGGTTTGAAGGTTGACTTCGACCATGTTCGCATAAATATTTTGAAAGGTGGCATCACCCGTAGGATGTGGATCTGGTTGTTGGGTAACTACCCCTTGATTGGAAAAGGGTTGTTGCCACACTACTATATGAGGTTGCAGTGCATTTGGTGCTTGAGGAGGGTTGGTTGTGGAAAAATTATTTGCTTCAAGCATTTGTTTGCACTTAGGGCTATATGTCCCATAAGCTAACTGACCAAATGGAGGGTTTTGTATAGTGGGAGGTGCCATTGAAATAGATGGTTCTGGTGGGTATTGTTGTGCCATGTTGAGTGGTATAGACATTAGTGGTTGAGGGGCGTTTCCTTGGTTGGAAATAGCCCCGATAAACCCATAAGATGAGTGTGATGTAATAGAGGGGGTTGAGTTCAGAGAATGATGCCGAGGGGAATTTGGGAGGACGATATACAAGTACCCAAATTGTGCATAGGTAAGATCGAAATGTTGGGCCTTCATGATGTCCTCTTCTTCCGGTTTGGGAAAGGAGTTTGCCACATATTTTGCAATCATGGGTTGGAATGACTTTAGGAATGAATCCAATAGGAATTGGGGTTGGATATATATTTTACACAAGGTCTGATGCCTTTGCCATTCGTGGATGTGATCCACGATATGGTTCGAAGTTGATTTCCAAAACTCCATGAATATTTTGAGCCCTAGGTCATGATAAATGGATAACTGAAAATATGTAAGGAAAATATCAGAAATTGACCCAAATGTGGTATAAGTCACAGATGGTAGATTAACATACCATTTCGCTGCTATTCCTATAAGGGTTCTTTGAAAGAGGTGAAGATGAACAAATTCATTGATGATTCTATTGGATGAACACCAAAGGTGAAATGACATTATTGGAATGCCTAGTGACAGGTGCTTGAGTCTTTGTGTGAATATTCCACAAGTTGGTTCTTTTTAATTACGAGTTAGATCATCTTGTAATAAAAATAAAATAAAATGTAGATTACCTATAAGATGTAACATCCTTTCTTCTCTCAAAGTCACTAGGCCTTCCAATAGTCACCCTCCTTTGGTGATGAAATCCTCCAGCATTTGACTAGTGAAGGTATGATAGAGTCAGTTATCAAGTCGAAAGTCGGGGCTATGTCTGGAAGGGATGACAAAATATTCCACTCAACAAACAAGATCCAACTCAGGAGTTAATTGGACTCACAATTTCTCTTGGGTGATATCCTAATTTTTGGCCACTAAGATACCAATGTCAAGTGTGGATAAGTGGTTCAGCTTGGATGGTAAAGTGTCGCATCCAAAAAAATATGAGTGACCCTTTATGGTGAGAAGATACAACTATGCCTTTGATTTCACGTTCTTGGGGATCCTGCCTTCTATCTGGGTTGTCCTTTGACATTTACTGATAGCACGATTTACAAGTACCCTACACGTTAACAATGCTATGTCTCAAACTAATGAAACTAGATTGTTGGACATTTTTTGGATGCCTATCCTAATCAATCCTACCTAGATAAAATATTGTTTTGTGACCTCCCGTGAAGGATTTTAGTTGGTTGGATATTTACAAGTGCAATGCTGATTTTAAGAGGTATAAATTTTATTAGGAGTGTGATAGAGGTATTTAAAACTTTCATATCATTATGATCCATCAAGATCACTAGGAGCGCAAAATGGAGAACAAAATAGATGTGAAAGATTCTTTAGGTCTCTCATTGAGTGCTTAAGTGAAAACCACAAATGTGTTTGGAAAGCGAATGAAATTGAATCTTGCCACTGATCTAAAAGAGCATAAAGTAATGATACATGGAAATATACTTTAATTCAAATCTAAGCAAAATAGAAATGATCCAAGATGCTCAAATGAAATAAAAGTGTGCAAAGGAGGTATGTCAAACCTATCACCCTTTTTTGATTTGTAAATATCACTAGGAGTGCGAGGCAAAGAGCATACTTTGTGTAAGGAGTCTTTAGGTCCTTCGCTTATGTGAAGAAAGTGAACTAATCTATCCTCATAAAACAAAGAAATAATCAAGAATCAAAAGATTTATAACTAGCGGTAGTCAAGTCTAATTGCCTAGATCAACAATTTCAATGAGATGGAAAGCATTATCATTCATTCACTAGTGAGTACTAAGAGGCCCGTTGAAGGCCTCAAAGTATTTTAGCCTACATATGTCAAGGAGTGACTTCTTTACTACCTATATTGGGATAAGTTAGCTAATTACTAAAGAAAATTATACTGCATGTGAGTTATATTTTTTGGCTCATTAGGCAACCGTTGAAACTATAGATGATTGTGGAAAACCGAGGTAAAAAGAAAATAAACAGACATTTGTATGGGTTTTCCACTTAGAGTTGCGCTATGCATGAGTACATCGAATAAAATCCATGCTAAGTGCGATTACAATGAAGGAAAGTTGCACAGTCATACCGCATGGATTACAAGGAAATTAATCCACGTAAGTAGCGTGTCTCTTTCCTTGAAATACATGCTATGTAGAATGCTCGGGACGTCGGGATCCACACTATTAATAAAACGTTCATCTTAAGTAGAGGGATTCAAAATTTTGGTTGTTGATAGGATGGAATTATTTTTCCTATAGCTACACAACACCATAAATTAGCTATCTAGCAAAAGACAACTAATTCAACATAAACTGAACAAAAATAGAGTGGAGTTGCCATAAACACTGTCGTGGGAAAAATTTCTGCAAGGGTGGGAATCCTTCCCATGGGTGGGATAAATCCTTGAGGTTGCTACAAGGACCCAATTTTATGATTGATAATTAAAAGAAACAAATCCCAAATGGTTAGGCAAGCTCTTGATTAGTATCCAAAATAAAAGAAAAATAAAAACAAAACTGAAATAAAAGGATGGGTGAGAGATAAACCAAACAATATTGAACAAGAGTGTGCCAAACCAATTTTTTATTGCCCAATGGTCCATCTAAATACAATATTAAGACCTAGGAGGTGCAATATTAAAGGTAATCCAACACAATCACTTAGGGAGGTCCTTTTTGTCCACACAATTTCATGATAACTAGGAGAGAACAATGGAGAAAATCTTGCCTCTTAGGGGAAGAGGGCAAGGGATATTTGTGTATGCCAAGATGAGGTAGGAGTGATATTGAAAGAGGAACTCTCAATGTGATTCCAATAACATAGCTTTTCTTTGATTTTATTCCTTAGAATGCATGCCCATGGATTCCTTTTATAGGCCAAAGGGTGGCCAAGAAACATCTAGATCCAAATGTGAACTCTGTCCTCCTTTGAACTGGCTCCCAAGTACATGATAGGGGCTATTCAATGCCCCCAAGCATGTGAGCGGTACCACTTCAAATTTTGGATTCATTTTAAGCCTTGAATGCACCACAAAAATAAGTGGTCCTACTGTTTTCACACTAGCGCAACTTTCAAATAAAAATACACGCGTAGCACCAATTTTATAAATAAAAGTTGCGTGGGTTTGTAGCGCAGGGAGATAGTTATATATCCTACATGACTAGCGTGGATTTTGAAGGAAAAGTAGCACGATCAACCCAAAATCCATGAATTTGGTACTTTGAGGCTCAATTTCTCTTTTGGATCTGATGAGGATGTCTTCAATGAGATTCATTCTATAAGTTAATGACGCCTTTCTACAAGGTTAGCCTAAATGTTGCATGTATGCGATATTTAAGTGTTAATAGAGGCCCTGTTCAAATTAGTGAAATCTGCACATAACTTGATCTCCTCATTTTTTTTCCTCACTAGGACCAAGTTTTCCACCCATTCAGAGTATCTGCTAGGTATAATAATATTTTCTTGGAATAACTTTTGATGTGCTTCTCTATCAAGGGGTGAAGTACAAGATTTACTTTCCACTATTTCTATATGAGTGGTTTGGTATCTTTTTTGAGGGGGATTCGATGCTGAAAAATGTACGGATCATATGTTTTTAGGTCCTTATACCTCCATGCAAAGACATATTCAAACTACTTAAACAAATTTGTGTATCGTTCCTTCTCTTTAGGGGAAAGGGTCTTAGACAACTTGATAATATTTGGAATTGAGGAAGATCACATATTGTAATATTGGACCTCAAAGGATTCATGCTTTATAGTTGGTTTAGAAGGGACCTCATATGAACCAAAAAGTCTCTCTAATAGGACCAAACCCTTTGGAATATAGTTGGTCTTAAGTTGTATGACTTTTTAACCCCCTATCATTTCTAGGAATGCTTCCTTTGAGTCATGTTTTATATCAATGATTTCCCCTTCTTGTTCTTCCTTTTCCTCCTCTGAAACTATCTACATGTCTGCATATTCCTCCACAAGATTAAATAAGTTGCTGATTTGGTTATCGTCTTCAAATACCTACCACTTCTTGATATTATTAGGGATGGTATCTCTATGAATTATTTTGATGGAGTACAAGAGATGATTTAAGTTAGGAGGAACAAAATAAATTGCTCTTTGTTCCTAGTTGTCATCTCTATGATTTATTTCTCTTTGTACTACAATGATATTGATAGCCTCAAATAAATTGTCAAACATGTCCCACACAACATGCTTGTATTTCCTCATCCTAAGATGTATAGGATGGAATTTTTCTCTTATTTGATTCACTATTAAGTATGAGTCCCCAAAGATATTCATCTGTTTAATCCCCATTTTTTAGTTATTTGTGAATTCAAACTTGAACTTGAACACATGAGGGAACTATTTACCCTTCTTCCTGGACTTTACAAAGTGGAGTTCATGAGTCTCCACCATCTATCTTGAGTATTCTAGAATAAATAGTTGGGGCGTTAGTAATATGGGCAGCTTGTGAGGTGTTGCCTCAGTGCCATATAATCTTATCACTATATAATCTAGTCCCAGGTACCATAATCCCCTCTTTAATGCTTCACCTTGTTGAATATATGGCATGATATTTGTTATCATTCTCTTAGGCCCCTTTCCCAATACAACTAAGTAGGCCACATACACAAACTCAACAACATACTTAAACCAAGTAGCACCTTGTTCCACCTTCTTGACCTAGGGTATCCAATCATACACCTTATTGGGATTTCCAACCTTGGTCTTTTATAGCCCTAAGGATTCGAATTGATGAGGTTGGTGGAAAATAAGGAGGTACACCAAATATGGAGGGTACCTAAAAACCCTTGTTGCAACAAAACCAACCAATTGCACCCTCATCTCGGAAGATATGGCTTCAAAGTACTTGAAATTGGGTGTCTCGTTGTAATATCCTGATTTTGACCCCATTGCATTAAAATGTAAATGAGGTAATATTGTTATAAAATCGTGGCGAGGAGCTCAATACCAAGGCCCCGCCATCGATTTAGTGATGCATATGGTTTATGTGCTAGCCAGACACAATGGAATTGCAAATATCATGTAATTATGCATTTTAATGAAATACCCACAACTAGCTATGCAATGCAACAAGAGATGGGGGCATGATTTTACAAGGAATTGGGGGGGAAAATATTTATACCCTTGAACCAATCAAGTCAATCCAAGTGTCTTTAAAAGAACCCATAAACCCTCAACTACCCATGTTGACTTTTGTACCCAATCATTTATTTCTTCCAAGAGTTGGTTGAAGTAGTTAATGCCTTGGGGAATGGAGAGGTATGGTTGTCCAAATTAGGGTATGTGAAAGCCACCATTCATGAAAATTCGTGTTTAGCTTCCTCGGAAAGAAAAGAGCCACAAAATTGCTTCCCAAGCCATTCTTCACCCATCAGTTTTGCTCTCTCACGAGTTGGGAGCTACTTGGGCATTTTCCTCCATGATTTTGTTGTGTTCTCCTTCATTTTTCTAGCTGGGGAGGGCGTTTTTGTTTTGGATAACAGTGGGGAAGAGAAGAAATCGATTTTGGGGTTTCATTGAGGCCATTTTGGCCATTGGAATGCTCATAACCGGTGGGAGAAATCGGTTTTGCTCCCTGTGGTTGAATTCCCCTTTCCATAGTTCGTTTTGGTGTGCCCATGATTTGGGGAAAACCCACTGACCCTATTTTGTAAATTCCATTGTTGAAAATGTGTATCCATACCCAATATTTGAGTTGTTGTGTGTAAGATAATGTTGGGGTTGAGATGGGTATCCATTGCTTTGGCTGTGCTGAGCTTGAGAGTCCCCTTTTCCTTGTAGAAATCATGCCCAACTCGGGGGTGGTCTTTGAGTGCTGAAAGAATACAAGCTGGGAAGAGACCTATGGTTGGGTTGAACATTGCAGCGGCATAGCTATTTGCTTGGGACCATTTCACAATGAAGATAAGTATTTTTCTATCTATGTGGTTTACTTCTACAATGTTTTAAATTGATGACTGTTATTGATACGCTGAATGCATATGAAATGTGTGTGGATGAGGTTTATTTCCACTGTGCATGTTTGCTTGATTTGCATTTGCACACATTTGTTTAATTTCATATGAATCTAATGAAATGGGTTGAGTTATGTAAAATCCCCATATCTTAGTAGTCATGTTCCCTTCCTTGCGTTGGATCGACAAGAGGGGACGTGACGGATTGGTACCAGAGCACGAGGTTGCAACATTGGGCCTACATGGGCTACCTATCATAGTTGCAAAGGTAAGAACCCTTATTGCCCAGCACTAATCATCAGAAAAGAAAGAAAAAAATTTCAAAATTTTTCTAACTATTTTTGAGTTCTGCTAAGTCTGTATCGACACAAAATCGGCAAGAGCGTCGAAACGGTCGGCGGAAAAGAGACAAGTCCGCCGATCGGCGAGAAAGTGGAAGGTCGCTGAACCAGATTGGCGAGAATTGACAATTTCCTCTGAAACGGGTCGGCGACGAATCGCGAGTTCCGCCAAAACTGGTCGGCGTCGAATTGCGAGTTTTGCTCCGAAATGGGTCGGCGCAAGATCGTGAGTTGCTCTGAAACAGGTCGGAGGAGAATTCAAAATTTCGCCGAAACAAGGAAATTTGAGCAGTTTTATAGGAATATTTGGAGGTGCCGAAAGTTAAAAAATTCCATGGAACTTATGCGCCAGATTGTGCGAAATCGAAGGGGTTGAATGTATGAAAGACATTCTCTATGCTTGGAATGTGCACTATGAATTGCATAAAGGGGTTGTGGAATACTCAGTAAGAGTAATTGGTTGTAATATCCATTATGGAGGATGAAAGAGAAATCTCTCACCTTAAACTATTTATGTTTATAACATAATAATTGTATGCTTGGGAAAGTAGCAAGAATGAATGTTACACACACACACACACAGATATATATATATATATATTGAATTGCTACTTGGTGAGAATATCATAGCTAATAATTTCTTGCGTGCATGGTAGAGAGGCCATGAAATTGGATCAACTATGATGTGGAAGAGGAAATTCCATGCTATAATGGGGAATTGGAAAGGGAGAATTTCTTAACTGCTCTCTTGCTATTGTATTTATAATTATGAAGTTGTCATGCATATAAATTATGGCATAAGAATGCTGAAAATGCAAGAGATTAGATAGATGAAATGAATAAGCACTAGATGACATATTAATAAACATTGCACAGTGCATGTGAAAATGTTTGTGCATGTATATGATATTGCATATTGGTGAAATAGTGAGGTTTTACATATGCAATGAGCCACTTAAGATAATTATGGTGGTTGCTAATAATTAGTTGTGTTCTCATTGGTTGTAGGACCAAATACAACCGAAGCATGGCTAAAGATGTGGATGATGTTGCTACATATGACCAACAACCTTATGAAGAAAGGCTAGGGCAACAAATCTATGATTCAAGAGGTTGGTGGTGGGATGGTGAAATCCTTGTAGGAGACCAACTGATTAGGTAACATCAAGCGATGTTAATGGGAGCCATGCAGGTAATGGTTATTTGTGCTTAATTGCATGAATGTTGAGAGAGGATTTGGTAATATCCATTCAACTATTTTTAAACTATGTTGATTTGGTTTGCATGTGGTACTAAGTGCCTGAATGTGAATGTCATCCTATCGAGTTGGTGAGGTGTGGGTAATTGAAGGCAAGGATCCTTACACCCTATAGTTGCTTAGAAACCTCAATGCATTCATATGAAATTATATCATGCCATTTGTGTATATTGGTTGTGAGTTTAACAACCAAAGCAAGTAAAGACTTATATTCATGTTGTGGTAGTTCATGCCATATGAGATAGTCATGGGTAAGGCCATGATGTGGTTGGAATGGTAATGCTATAGTACTACACAAGTATCCCATGAAATCCCTATTGGTGTTAATTTGGGATGAAACCTCTTTGCCAACGACCAAGGAGTGAGTAAAATCCTGATGTGTTGTTCGGGTGGAGAAGGAGGGCACCCATATAGTTAACTAAGTGATTGGGGAGATGGTTGGGTGATGTGTTGAGGCAATAGCCATACTTTCCAAAACATCATGGTAAAATGAATGACATGACATTATAGTATTCATGAATCGATGCAAGAAGGCATTGAGTGAGTGCACATTAAAATACTATGTGAATGTTGTAGGTGTACATGCATATGTGTGGGTGCACATGTTGAGATACATTGTGTGAATGCATGGCTGTGATATATATGTCTCATTGCAATTAGATAATAGATGAAATGGTGAACTATTGTCAATCTTGAGACCATCTCATGAGCTGCTGTGAATGCAGGAGAATGATTGCATGAAGAAGGTAGACATTGTTGGCGGGAAAAACTACCCTATAGCAAGGAAACTAATGCTATCAAATAGGATGGGGTGACAGGTAAGCGTATTAAATGTATTGCAGAGATATTTATGAAAATAAATGAGTTATGTAGCTTGAGAACATACCTTTTAACCGGCGTTTGATCCTAGCTTTTATTTGATCCCGCATTCAGTCCTCAAATCCACCTTCTGTTCAGTAAACCTGCAAAACAAACACCTTTCTCAGCGTATCTTGGACAATATATAATGTTTGAAAGAAACAAAAGCAATGTTAAACATTCGATATTGACCAAAACAGATCCAAATTAAGATATTATTTCAGAAAAAACATTTAAGTTGGAACAAGAAATACATTTCAACCTTTATTGTCAAATGCAATTTGATGTACAAGTATACTTGACTTTGTAAGATGCTCCTGCAACTTGATTCTGGGCTCTTGCTCTTCTCTGGCTTGAATATCTTTAGCATCAACTCCTCCAATGCAAGCTTCTCCTTTAGATCTCTATGTCTCTAGGTTTCTCCATCTATCCATCTAACCTTTCTCTTTAGTCTTCCTTGTATTTATAGGATCAGAGAAGTAGTTCAGGTCGATATATGGTTATGGAGGAAGTTGGGGAAGCTGGGAAACTACCAACAACTAATCCTCCTCGTGAAATTAATTATTTTTTAATCATCTTTTGAGATGTACACTACTATTGTTTAGTGAAGTATCGTTTAGGGCGCTACTATGGTTCTTTCCAACTAGCGCTCATCGATTTTTAAATGTTGAGTGCTACTATGCTCAGAAGGAGTAGCGCTCATAAGGCTTTGAGCGCTACTATTATACACTGGAGTAGCGTATAGGCGCTAGTCTTATTGAAGTAGAGTAGCGCTCATATCTTAGAATGATATTTTTATGGTTTTTCCAGTAATGTCAAGAAATGGAGTAAGTCAAAGTATCATCGAGGGTCAACATGCTCCTCCATCCAAGTTGTCCTTTTGTGTGATCAACAACTCAAGGTGATCACGGACGGAGAGGTGCAAGTTTGACCTATAACAGATGCCCCCTAATGTGTGAGGTCAGAGGGAAACGATGGCCGAAATACATTATAATCCAAAGCCAGAGGAGGAGCAAAGAACCGCAGAAAACAAGTGACAAGAACACCTGCAACAAAGATCAAGGTCAGCTAGCAATTACATCTTAGACATCATATCGATGTGCAGGGTGGTACAACATGATCTCTGATACATAACAAGGAGATGTATATAAAGCATGGCCACTTGGAATACAAGCGTGGATCCATGTCAAACTAAGAGATCATAGCCATAACAACAAACTGGATCTATGTCTCATGGAGAGCCGAATATAAGTGAGGCTCAGTCTTGCGCAACTTGGGCGATAACATAAATGAGGTGATGTTATCGAGGATCCCAAGGTCTTCATCCAAAAACAACCCAAGGTACAAACCTATCCATGCGAATAAATGAGATGATGTCGAACATAGGAGGTATCGTTTGATTACCGGTCATTGATGTATACCGTTAACAAATGCGAGGGTGTCCACCAATAATGAAAATGGAACCCAAGGTACCTAGTATAGTCAAGCAAGTGCGAATAGATGGTATTGCCATCGAACACTTGAAGAATCCATCGGATAGGAGACATTGATGTATTCCCATCTATCCAATAGCGAGGGAAACTGCGACTAATGACTGCAATCCCCAAGGTACTAACCGAAACTCTAAACTTCATTCCCAGAGCACAATGAGTTGAAGTCGATGGGAAGAAGTCCATTGGAAGGGAGGCCTTAAGGTATCCTCCATCATCCAACTCGAGGGACACTCAACTGGTAAGAGCTGATATGGCATAATATGTAACAAGACTGACACTAGGAAGGCCAACACATGAGGTCAAGGTAAACTGCAGAATGGCCGACACAGGGTATATCCTTGAACATTGAGCACGACATAAAGTGACTCAGGAAGTTTCTGACATAATGGGGTAAATAATAAGTCTGAAATGTAAGAGACATTATCAGACCCTCCATATGGTTGGAAGAATAACCAACCGGGGGAGTAAAAAACTCGCAGGAAAGGTTCACCCTGAGGTCAAAAACTAAACCCAACCGACAAGATAGACTCAAGTAGGTGCTGTGTTCAAGGATAAAACTGACTGAACTGCCTTTGACAATGAAGATATGATACGTCTTTCCCATCCCTTATTCTTTTTAGATAAAAGAATACCTTTCTTGTTGTTTTAATGATTCCAAGAAAGAATGAAAACTCGATAGATCCAACCATGTAAAAAGTTTAACGAGCCCATGGAAGGAAGACTCAGGAACTTCTTCATTATTTATAGAGTTCGAAGAAGAGATAGAAGATTACTCTATATTACTGATCTCTGGATTTTAATATCGAGCCGAGATCTGTTCTTGCTCGCTGGTGTTTTCAATTTTAAGGAGTTTGAAAAACTCAAACAATAACTCCATATATATGCTCGTGGATTTTAGTATCGAGCCCAAGCAGATTAATGCTCGCCGGTGTTTTCCTGTTTATAGAGTTTGAAAAACTTAAACAATCCTCTTTTCACCTATCCGTGGATTTTATATCGAGCCCGAATTGGTCTGTGCTCGGCGGTGTTTTCTTGTTTATAGAGTTGAAAAACTTAAACAATCCTCTACTTACCCTCTCGTGGATTTAACATCGAGCCCGAGTAGGTGAATGCTCGCTTGGTATTTTCATGTTTAGAGAGCCTGAAAACCCTAAAGAAAGGCTCCAAAAGGTCCTTTTTCGTGCAGTTAGTCTCCTCCCCCGAAAAAGTATAAAACAATGGAAGAAGAACTCTTCTAGTGCATACAAAAGTATACCTAGAGTATACCTTTTCTGTAGTTAATCCACCTAGGCCCGGAAAAGGGGTAATTCTATACCTAAGTGGATGAGCCTTTGATTACTTTAACGAGCTTAAAAAGGACAAGCTTGCTCGGCAATCTTGTTTAGGTTTAAATACTCCAAACAAGAGCTCAAAATGACCTAAAGGTCAGCTTCTAGGATCATAGCTTCATACTCTGCCAAAACTAGGTCTTCAACAAAATATTAGTCGATGCGGCAAAAAATCTCGAATGATATATGAATTTGAACTATTTAACTAGTTGACAAGGTCTAACATCAAGAGTTTTTAAACTTAGGAGATGAATCCTACAAAAATTAAATGAAAATTGAGCTTGGATTAGTATTGTACCATATGTGTGTTTCAATTGATTAATTAGGGATTTTTGAAAATTTTGAAACTATAGAAAATTAAACAATGGTGGGTAAAAATTAAACTCCAATTCATATATATAATTTCATTTTAAAAATCAATTTCAAAATTGTTTTGTAGGGCAAAGATTGGGGCAACCTTTTGCAATTTCAAATCTCCGTGGCGATCAAACCAAGCATCTAAACGTCGTTCTTCTTCCACCAAGTAAGTTAGAATTCACCTTACTTGCATTTTCATGGTTTAGTTTTCATTTTTTGATCAAAAAATTGCTTGCAGCATGATGCTCACAACCTTTGCTGCGCGGGTGCTACTGTGTAACCATAGCAGTAGCGTGTAAACGAGATGAGCGCTACTGTGCTTAAGCAGAGTAGCGCCCATACGTGACTGTGTAGTATACATAGTAGCACTCACTCTTGAAAACCTATATACAAGCGTCGAGACTCAAAGAATTTTCATTTTTTGTGCAGGATGGTTCTTCAATGGAGGGAGAGAGAACATGAGGACATGGATAGGATGGCCATGCAAGATCCGGCCACTCTCCACGCTCTCCGAAGATGCGATTTATTGAAGTTTTACCGAACCGTAAACATGAGGGCCTTAAACAAACTGTTTCGAATACTTATTCAGTACTGAGATGTGGATACCAATACTTTTGTCATCCGTGGGCAAACTTTGGAGCTTACAGTTGATGACATATATTTCATTACTGGTCTCTCACAGAGAGGAGATGTAATCAATCTGAAAGGGTCTTCTCGTGTGGGTGTAAGATCTGTGCAAGAGTACGTGAATACATATTGTATTGCCGGAGCTGAGAAATCGGGAAGTCAAGTCTTGATTTCAACCATTGAAGGCCTCCCTTTGAAAGTGATAGTGAGCATGATCAACCGAGTGGCAGGTAGTGCCTCACAACACTTAGCTTCCAGGCACTCTATGCATATTGGTGTACAATGCTTACACGGTCATGTCTATGATTGGTGTACTAGTTTACTGGCGAGCATGAAATCTCAATTGACAGGTTGCAAATCCGACGCAATGAAGAATTTTGGGTACGGTAGTATTTTGTGTACTTTCTTCTTTGAGAGGATGCCTGCTATCAGTTTGGGGATGCCTCTACCTCAGGTTAACCCCCGTGAGCCCAGACTAGGCCGTTGGGGTGACATATTCCTCCACCAGGGTGGTGGGGAAAGTCACTACTGTTATCATACTGATGATTTCTGGGGGTGGTGGGAGAGGCAAGTGCCCGCTTTCGAGCAGTTTCCATATGCTGGATTAGATTTCCGTCATGATCCAGAACTGGTGCTTCCTCCAGGTGGAGCCTGGGGAGATATTGGTATGTTTAAATTTTGAGAATTATTTAATTTTTTCAAACTTGTTCAAGTATTTGATTTTTATGAATGAATTTTGAAGTGCTAATCAAGTGTCATATGCAAATCTTGGGCCTGTTCGTCCTGAGGGACATCCTACCATCTTTGTGAGGCCAGCTGAAATTGCTGCAGCAAATGCTATGTTGGGGACCTTAGAGAGAAAAATGAGTCGGTTGACTCACGGAGTTCCTGCATGCCGTATGGATCAGATACCTATTGATATGCAGGAAGATGTTGTTGGGGTGCCCCCAGCATGGCTTAGGGTGCTGCGGAAGATAGCTAGGCTAGTCATATTCTATCCCAATGCAGTAGATGATGATGATGTCCCTCCTTCTCCATAGGAGAGGGATACATTCTATGTATATATTTTTGAGGCTACTATGCCCAGTTTTTGTACTTTTATGACTTGACTTGATAGACTTGTGACCCAAAACTCATATATTTTTTGATACAGTATCGGCTATATACAGTATCGGTTATTTACATGTGTATGTGTTTGAATTTTATGTGTGCAATGTTGTTTATGAAAGTGTATGATGCAAATGCCAGTCTAACACATAGTTTGCTAAAGAATCAACTAATGCGTTTAAACTTCTTGGAATGTGTTCATATATAATAGAATCAAATTGTCTTTCCAATAGTCTAACTCGTAGAAACTGACGTAGCAATCCAGGATCCCTAATCTGATAGACACCTGTTAACTGAAATACAATTAATTGTGAGTCAAGTCTTACCTCCAAATGTGAAATTCCATGACTGAGAGCATCTTGGAGAAGTTCTATAACTGCACCGTATTCAGCCATATTATTCGTGGTAGGACCCAAACAAACCCCCCCCGAAGAGACAAGTTGGCCAGCGGGTGAATAAATGACCCAAGCTACTGCAGCCAATTGACAGGTGTGGCGACTAGTGCCATCAGCAAATCCTAAGAAATGTTCGGTTGACATCTGGTACACGAAACGAAAAACACACATAAGATTAACTAACGAGCATAACAAAACTAGCTTTACAAAATATACAACTATGTTACAAGAAAAAGTACTTTAGCCTAAGCGTAGTACTTCTTCAGGTAGAGCCCATTTCTAGGCTCGGCCAACTTATTACCTTCGTAATCTATCAGTTCATAGGCACCTTTCTTCAATACTTTGGAAATTATAAAAGGTCCGAGCCACCTGGATTTGAATTTTCCAGGTCCTAAGGGTTCTTTGTCTTGATCCCAAAGTAGGACCAAGTCTCCTTCAATGAAAACCCTAGGTTTGACAGATTTGTCGTACTGTCCTTTGACTCGTTTTTTGTGGACCTCGTTTGTTGTGAGCGCGTCGCGGCACTATTCATCCAAATGTTCTAAGTGTAACAAATGCTCTTCTAGTATTGAGGTATCTGGTAGTAACTGAACTGCTAGTTTTAGAGAAGGAATCTCGCATTCAATTGGTACGGCTGCTTCTATCCCATGCACAAGTTGGAAAGGAGAGAAACCGGTAGCAGTCTTAACGTTGGATCGGTAAGCCCAAAGAACCGGGTATAGTATGATGTGCCAGTTATTTCGACTGGCATTAACAGTTCTCTGCAATATAACCTTCAAAGTTTTGTTTATTGCTTCAACTTGTCCATTCGCCCGTGGATAGTATGAAGACGAATGTTCTTGTTGAAAACCAAGCATTGTATACAACTCAGTCATCATGTTATTTTGGAAATGACTGCCATGATCAGTCACTATCTCTTTAGGTATGCCAAACCGTGCAATAATTTGATTAAACACGAAATAAGCGACAGTTTCTCCATCTGCCTTAACAGTAGGCATTGCCTCTGCCCACTTAGTAAAGTAGTCAACGGCAACAATGATGTAATGATGTCCTCTAGCCGAAGCTGGATTGCACGTCATGTAATCAACCCCCCATATTGTGAAGGGACCTGCTGTAATTACAGGATGAAGAGGAGCTAGGTGTGCCCTCATTTTCTTAGTGAAAAAATGACACGGTCAACAGCGTTTCACCGCTTCCACACAATCTTTAAAGATCGTGGGCCAAAAATATCTGGCACGCAGTATCTTCTGAGCTGTTGCCAACCCGGAAAGATGTCCCCCACAAGCTCCACTGTGGGAATCATTTAATACTGCTTCGGCTTCTTCTCGAGTTAAGCAGTGTCATAAAATGGAATCTACCCCACGTCGATATAAAGTATCTGAGATGATAAGGTAGTTCTTCGCATGGATTTTGAGCTTGCGTCGCTCTTCTCGAGAAAAAGTAGTAGGACATCTCAAAGTCTGGATATATATTAAGATATCTCCGTACCATGGGTCAGAGGAAACAATGAGGAAGATATGTTCGTCTGGGAATGATGATTCTTCCTCAACGTATTCTAGGTCACTTGGAAATTCTGAGATTAACTCAGCGAACACTAGTGATTTCTTCGACTTGGCTGATTGGAATACCAAATCGAACTCTTGTAGGATTACAATCCATTTATTATATTTCCCGCCGATGATTTGTCGGGTGAGAACGTACTGGAAAGGATTGACTTCTGCTATCACAGTAGTTGTTCGTAAAAGTATATAGTGATGAAGCCTCTGTACCGCATAGACCGCGGCAAGTGCTAACTTCTCAACGTGCGAATATTTAACCTCAGGGGCTATCAATGCACGAGAAAGATAGTAGACAACATGCTCTTGGAGCATATCGTCTTCCTGAACCAAAACTATACCAATTGTATTAAGAGATGCTGCCAGGTATAAAAGAAAATCTCTTGAGTAGTTTGGCGAGCTCAACAAGGGTGCTGAAAGGAGTGCCTTTTTTAAAGCTTCAAAGGATGCTTGAGCAGCCTCGTCCCACACAAAGTAGGAGTCTTGTTTGAGTAGCCTCATAAAACCTTTGGTAATTTTAGCATAGTTTATGATGAATCGCCGTAAGAAATTAGACATGCCTTGCAGACTTTGGAGTTGTCGCAAGGTGCGAGGAGGAGGCAGATTTACAATCGCCTCTACTTTCAGCGAGTCAACCATTATGCCACAACTGGAGACAATGAATCCCAGTAGATGCCCCGATTCGACACAGAACACACACTTATTAGGATTCAAACAAATCTTATATTGTCTGCATCTTTCAAACACTTGTCTAAAATAGGCTGGATGATCCCGTCTCTTTCGAGATCGCGCCGGGAGATCATCCAAGTAAGGTTCTACAATGTGTTTGATATCATGAAAAGCGAAATTCATCGCATGCTGTAAGGTAGCTCCAACATTCTTCAAGCCAAATGGAATTTTCCGATAAGCGAAGGTCCCCCACAGGAAAATGAAAGCTGTTTTATGCTGGTCTTCGAGTTTGATTTCTATTTGATTGTATCCCGAAAAACCATCCATGAAAGAGAACATCTCATGTCCCGCACAAGCATCTATAATTTGATCGAGAAATGGTGTGGGATAGTTGTCTTTCGGACAAGCTTTGTTCAAATACCGGAAGTCAGTACAGACTCTAATAGTGCCTTGCTTCTTATCAACCGGAATGGGGTTTGAAACCCATTCCGTCATATCAATTGGATAGATGAAACCGACTTTAAGCAATTTTTCAACCTCCACCTTAATGGCGGCCACTTTTCTAGGATTCACGGGGAGGAGCTTTTGTCTCACAGGTTTTGCGTAGGGTATGTCGTGATGACATGCTCCACTATGGCTGGGTCAATACCTGGCATCTCCTCATATGACCAGGCAAAAACATCGCGGAATTCTTTAAAAAGTTTTGTATATAGAGCGATCTCTTATGGAGAATAGTCTGCACCAATAAAAATGTTTTCCACGACCCCGAGTTTGGTGGAAATGTTGATTGGAATTGTTCTCGATATATTAGCCATATTTCCTTCAGCATAAACAGCGCTCGAAGTAGAAGGAAAAGATGACAAATCAACCAATCCACCGGGTCTCACAGGGAATTCTCCTCTCTCAATCCTGTCTAGATCTGGAAGCATGTAGGACCTATGATGCATATGTTCCCAAGGTTGGTCCAGGCCCATCATGACTTCTAAGACCGCTTCATCAGATGGAAAAACCGTATCTAAACAATCGAACGAGTGAGTGGAATTCAGTGACCATGCCGGAGCATAGTCCATATCTGACTCAACAGAGATTGGTGGAGTCATGATATGTTCCATTGTAGTGTGTTGTGTTTCCATATAGGCCACTTCTGCAATGGACGGAGGCACAAAAGGTTCTGACGTAGTAGGAAGGATCCAAGGATTAGTTCTTAAACCAACCGTGAATGTTTCGGTAGCAGTACCCACATCAGAACAAATAAAAAGAACAGGGGAGGGGAGGTCGAAAGTGCCTATTAACGACCCATACAGCCCTTCTCCTAAACTCTCATTAACCAGGGCGGTTTGATCAACTAATGGAACTGTGATCTTCGAAGAAGTCTGGTTGTTTCTCTGAGTGAAAGAAAGTTGATCGACTGTAACGATCTTGCCTTCAAATGGGAACATAACAACTCGAAAAACTGCCGATGCAATGGCTCGCATGGCATATGTCCAACTCCTGCCCAATAACATATTGTAATCGAGTGGAGCGTCCAGAACTTCTACTTCTATAGCAACTGTCTTACCGGCCAATGTGACATCAAATGATGGCAAAACCCCATGTGGACGGAAAGTTCTGCCATCAAATGCAGTAAGCAGTGTGTTAGAAGGAGCTAACTCGGGGGAACCTAAATCTTTCCAACAGGAAATTGACATTACGCAAGTCGACGCGCCCTCATCTACTACAGCTCGTCTAATGGTCATTGGACCATGAACGACTTCAATCTGAAGAGCAACGTGGTAGGGAAACTGGTATTTGACATCAATCATTTCAAATCGCACAGACATGTTAGAGGATTCCATACTTCCAATGGCCGCCAGAAGTGCATTCCGTTGTAAAGGACAACTTTGCAAGACTTCTAAAGTAGACATGGCACAAGGGGTCTGGGCTAAATATTCAACCACGTTGTAGTTGAAAACGGCCCGAGTGTTGGGATTGTGCGATGCCCGTTTCAACACACCTTTCGGAATCTTGGGCATTGGGTCCACAGGTATGTGGAGTGGAGTGGAGGATTCAGGAATCTCTTTATCCTTTTTCTGTGCGTCCGGGGTATAGTTCCTGGCTCTCGTTTGTAAGAGTGCATCCGAATTAACCATGTTAATAAAATTTTGATCAACCGTAGCATGTGTAGTGCCCCCAGTGTTGGAGGTGCCAGAAGTTGAGCTCTGCCCTTTAGGGAATGGATCTTTCAGTACGGCAGGCTTCTTTTCTCTTAAGAGTTTCTGGGCTTCTTCAAGCAGAGGGCATTGGTGAGTAAGGTGGTTCTGCTTGCAAAGTTTACAAGGAAACTTAACCTTCTTTTCCTCTTTGTTACCCTCTTCGGCATTCTCTTTTTTGGGATTTTGTTGGTTCCCCTCTCCTTTCTTGCCCTTCTTTTTGTTATTGGGCTGCCGAGGGCCCTTTTGATTGTTCTGAACCTGGTTGACAGGCTCAGCAGTAGAAGGAGAGGTTGTGACGGAAGAAACATCTGCAGTCGATTATTTGACTGATAAGGCATGAACCTGTTTGGTCAATGCTTTGAAAGCTGTAGAGTCAACTGAACCCACTATGTCGTCAGCACGTGGTCCAGGTTTAGGTCTACTCAGATCGGTATTCGACCGCGGTGCATCAGGTTGTTAACACCCAAAAAGTGTTCACTACCTCATCTACCCCATTACATGGCTCATTTGTCCATTTTCCTACCATTTTTCCCTTAAAAACCTTGAAAATCCCACTAAAAAGCCTCCAAAAGGCCTAAAATGCCTCCAAAAGGCCACAAAACCATCAAAAAAGCCTCAAAAAGGCTAAAAAACCCCTTTTTTCCTCAAAAAATATCCAAAATTCCTCTAAAATAGCAAAAACCCTCTAAAAAGGGAATAAAAAATATAAAATAATGAGGAAAAAGGAGGAAAAACCCTATACAGCTGCCCTAAACCATATGGTTCCCAAAACCATGGGCCAACACTCCACCACCAAAAAACTATAAATAGGTGATGGAGACCCCTTATTTCACATCCACAGTCATAAGCACCCTTACTCTGCCAAAATAGCTCTTGAAACCCTAGCTCACCCTTGAGCTACTTTCACCTTGAGAGCCCCTTTTGGCCCATTCCCATCATTTGGAGAAAGAGAAGGAGCAAGTTGGAGCTTGGAGAAACCCTCTTGGATCATTGCAAAGAGCTTCATCAACCTTCACATTGGAGGTAAAATTAATACAAAAGCCATTCTTTACATCTTTTTTTTTTTTTTTTTTCATGCACATGTTTAGAGTAATTTATATTTTTGTTTTAGCATTTTAATTTACATTTACTGAACTGCTACTAAGGTGTCCCTTTTCCTTAGTAGGTGCTCATTCGCACAAGCTAGGGGTAAAACCCTAGCTACAGTTTTGGCGACTCCCCTAGGTTTGAATTTCTGGTTTCAGTTTAAAATTTTTTCAGTCTTCTGCAATAATTTCCCCTTTTTTCCTTTCGGCTGTCCTTTTTGGCTGCCGTAAACCGCATCTTTTCCCTCTGCAGTCGCGTCCCGACCGTGTCTTTCAGGCCTTTACCTGCGACCCGACCGCGGCTCTTAGACTGTTTTCGGTGCCCTGCCGGCAGATTCAAGTCTGTTACCTACGATCCGACCGCGGCTAATCAGCCTGTTTGCTGCGATCTGACTGTGCCTGTCGGCCATTTTCCCGCGTCCTGACTGCGGCCTCCAGCCCCTTTGCTGTGACCCGACCGCGGCTGTCTACCCTTTTCCGGCGTCTCGACTACGTCTGTTAGCCTTTTTCCCGCGACTCGACTGCGTATTTTTCCCTGTTTCCTGCGGTCCGACTACTTCTGTCGGCCGAAAAGCCGCGACCTGTCCGCTCCTATTTCCCTCAAACCCGCGGTCCAACTGCTCAGGTTCGCCACAGACCCGCTATCTGATTTCTGCATTTTTTCCCTGTTTTTGAACCCAACCCCTTTGCTGCAATATTTTCTGCATCTGCACAGCCATCTGTTCCACCTACAGCCCTACTTCCCTACAACCTTTTCTACAACATAATTTATGTTCCCTTTTACATAATCTTTTTAAAATTTCAGCATTTTAATTCAGAAAATTTTGCATGTTAAAGTTTCAAATTCAGTATTATTGTTAGTTAGAAAGTTTCCCCCCTTGTGGCACTTCTATTTTGGGTTCATCACCTCACGAGCACACACTCTGTCACCTAATTCAAGTGAGCCTTAAAAAATACCTAACTCAACCAATATTCTAACCCCACTTGGGGAACACAAAAGAATCTTTGTAGTTAGGTAGGATCGGGGGGATAGGCTTCCAATAACACCCCTCGGTTACTTACACTTGAGACATAGCTGTTGTCCAATTAGGGAACCAAAATCCCCTAGTACTTTTTGGCACGGTCACAACCAGTTTACCAGAGGGCCTCTCCCCTAGGAGGGTTGAAGTCGCGAGATTGGTTCTAGAGGCCTGAGTGGAATACCGCACTCCATTCAGTAACCGAAGGGCTACCTTTCGCAGTTCTCGGGATATCCCTGTATAGGGGTATTGCGGTAAAAGGACCAAACGGCAGATTCACCTTTCTGGACGTGTCATGAACGGGGTATCTTAGTTGCCATTCTTCTAGGATTGACTACCCGGTGTCCCTCCCGGTAGGGGGATATCTTAGCCACTTGGCTTTCCTATTCATATTGTCTGACTTGGATTTCATCACCTTGCAGAGGATATGTCTAGTTGAGTCAGAATACTTTTAGTTAGGTGTTTGCATGCTCCCTTACCTCCTTTTGGTCTAGTGAGTCCACCATTTTTTATTTTTAGGAAACCTGCTGCTTGTTGGTATTCTGACCATTTCTGTTGACACTCCACCTATTGTAGCACAGCTGTTACAGTGGGTGTTTTGAGTTGGTTGTTGGCCTGAGTGCCCTATTTTTTGAGCTCTCCTTCTGCACACTCGGTTGCATTAGGGTTTTTGAGCTATTTTTTACTCACCTCAACCCACAGATATTTGACACCATCTGTCACCATTGAGTCCCCGAGACATTCTCGGCACCTTAGGGGCGAGCCCCCACAGCACGGTTCACTTGACACCACCCGTCAGAGACACAGATCTTCTTCACTTGATACCACTTATTGTAGATCTCGAGCCTTGTCCCTTGACTCCACTCGTTAGCGGCATAGGACTCCATCACCAGATATTGACGCCCCTTATTTTACCTCTGATTCTGAGCCAGAGTCTGAGAACCCCATTTACACTGCCCCTACTAGCCCCATGGCTGGCGTGACTTCCACTCCCTTCTTGGTAGGGACCATTGGTGGCACATCCACCACTACACCAGTTGCCACACCTGCTTTGGGTATGCCCTCCATGGGGCCCCCATCTACCGTTCCCCTCACGGCACCTATTCCCGCAGCAGGAATACCTATTCCCACACCATCAGTGGCTCACACTACCCATGGTGGTGCAGGACTTTCCTATACCACCTTAGTTCCCCCACTTGGGGGAAACCTCCCAAATCCTGCCCCTCCACTTACGGGCATTGTCCCCAACTTGGTCCAACCCACTACTGTGTCACATCCTTCTTCCAATTTGCCATTCATGGCTAGCCTCAACCTACCCGACCTAGCCAGATTGACCAACGATCCTATCTGACACGACCCTGCGTGGCCTCACATGCCCACCAAGCTCCCCTCTGACATCCCTAAGTTCAAGGGCAAGGAAGGTGAGGACCCTCAAAACCATATCATGTCCTTCCATCTATGGTGTTCCTCCAACTCCATAGTGGAAGACTCTATTCGCTTCCGTCTGTTACAGCGCACCTTCACTGGCTTTGCAGCCAAGTGGTATATCGAGCAACCCCATGGGACCCATGCCACCTTTGCTTCCCTTGCCTCGACCTTCCTACAGTTCTTCCAGTTACCTGTCCGCTATGATGTGGGCGTTGAGATCCTCCTATCTTGCAGACAAAACACGGCTACCCACATCACGGACCACATTCATGAGTGGCGTCGACGCCGTAGCTTATGCAAGATCAAATTAGACAACCGTATCTTCCTAGATTGGTTCCTCAAGTCCCTTCTCCCTGTCATTGCTAAGGATGTGGCATCAAAAAGACCCCAGTCTGAAGAAGAGGCCATCCTTAAGGCCCAACAATTTGACCTCATTTACGCCCAGTCGGGTTATCTCTATACCATTATAACTGACACCCCTTGCGGAGATTCCTCCCAGCACGATGCGCCGGGGGCATCCCACGCTGCAGAAGGCATCATTGGCCGTGTTTCTTCGCATCCCCAACCATTTTCCATAGCACGTCCTAACCCTGGCCCTGACCTTTCACAGGCTACCTCACAATCTGGAGCAACCAACTCGTATGCTCCCATGACACATCACCACCATTCCCATGGACCCTCATGTCCACCTCAGTGCTTCGGTCATGCGAATCCCGCTTACGCCCCCCCGGTCGCACCTCAACCCTACTACCACCGGCAGGCTGCACCAGCTCCTGCGCCTTCACAAGCCCAACGCGCTTATTACCCGCCACAGGCAGCCCCTGCGGAAAACCCACAACCCGCTCCGCATCCATATTAGCAACCCCCTCAAGTTGCTGCACCTGCGCAACCTCCACCTACATATCATCCACCGCATCCTGCTCCAGCACCTGCGCAACCTCAAAATCCACATGCTGCCCAAGGGCAAGTTTATGCCCAACACAACCCACAGCAAAACTAGAACAACCAACGCAACCAGGGCCAACAAAACCGTGGCAAGGGCTGTAATCGTGGGAACAACCAACCTACAGACCAAGCTGGTCAACTCCCTAATCCCCCCGACAATAATAATGCGGCCCCTGCTAACCAAAACCCTGATCGCCCGCCCAAGCAGGCTAAAAACCCCAATTTGTGAACAAACCATCCTTGTTCTATTTGCAGGGTCTATGGCCACTACACACATGCTTTCCCACACTTGGAGCGAGCTCAGAAACTTTGGGTTGATGATGCCCACCGCCAAGGGCATGCGGCTCCTCAAGCACCACCCAACCCCCCGCAACCTCAGCAGCCACCTTTGGTGCTGCAAAACCCCTTACCCAACCAAGGCATAGTGAACACTCAGCTGTTGGCTCCCCCTCAAGCCAACGTGACACCTCAACAACAAATCACTTACGCCACTCCTGATCAACCCATGTTCGACTCAGGGACCCACCACTTGTTGATGATGTCATCCACTGATGTCAACCTCCAGACCCGGCGGAACCAGTATGGCTCCACCTCTGAAGCCCCTCCTGTCGATAAAACCACTAACGCCCATCCCACCGATCAGGCGTTACATATACCTCCACCTCCACTAGATGGCGCTCCCAAAGCACCTCGTTTCCCACTTCGCCGTATCAACAATAACCCCAATGCGCGTGCTGCGTCCAACAACAACATTGTAGATGACTTAGCCCAATCTCCTGCAGCCATGTCTGCGTTAGAAGTCTTGAAAAACTGCCCTTCCCAGTGCAAGACTTTACTCTCAGCCATTGGGGTGATTGACCCAAATGATTCGAATTTGATGGCATTTGATTTGGACCAATCCGAACCATGCATGCCTTCCACTCTAGCATTTCAAGTTTCTGTTTCCATTCGGAATTTTGTCATCCATCGATGCATTATTGATGAAGGTGCCTCTACATGTGTCATGTCCACCTTCATCTGGCAGAAATTGGGATCCCCGCCTCTCCAGCAGTCCACCACTGCGTTGTGAGCCTATGACGGCCGTTCGGCTCAACCACAAGGCCTATTAACTAACATCCCCGTCCAGCTGGCTGGCAAAACCATTCTCATCGACATCGAGGTAATCAATGCCCAACTGGATTATAAACTCTTACTTGGCTGCAACTACATGTATGCCATGCGGGCCGTTTCCTCTTCCATTTTTCGTACCATGATGTTCCCTCATGAGGGACACGTGGTCAAGGTTGACCAACTCACCTACTATGATCCCAATGCCCCACGGCACCCGAAAATGTTCTCCCCATGGTTGAACAACCTGTTTCGGGTGCCACCACCTCGTTTGTTTCCTCTATGGGACTCGGAGTTTACTCATATGCGCCAATGACCTCCACTTTCCAATCTATTCCACCCCCGTCACCCACCACTGACGTGTTTGACCTATGTACCCTGTCCCATAACACACAAACTCCTAATAATCAACCGCCCTTGCTGCCTAAACCACCATTGGTACCTAGTCACATTGGTGTTACACCCATCCATACCATTCCTTTCCTCATCCCTCCCTTGGGAGTAGTTAGTGCCCCGGTCATGGCTACCCTCAGCCTCCCTGGATTAACCTTAGGATTACCCGTTTGGTATCTTTCACCTCCCGTTCCCCCGCCAACACCAGATGTCATCCTGCAACCGGTGCAACCCATTGTCACTACTACTCAGCCACCTCCTAGTGTCTCTTCCCCTTCGACCTCCACAAACCCCCCTCCTCTTACCAAGCCCACTGGGGGCAGAGGTCCACAACCTTACACTGCTGTCCCACCTCCCAAGACAGTCAAAACCCCCCCTGTGTTTCATGCTCCTCCCAAATGCTCGTTGTGTGATAAGTTGGGTCACCCCACTCATCAATGTCCACAGTTACCGGCATTGCAGGAACACATGGAAATGCTCGACGACGACCCTGACATCCCTGTCGTCAAACTCGACCCCACCCCCAAGCCTAAAGATAAATCACTACGCACTAACCATCCCTGTGCGATATGTGGTGTTTACGGGCATTATTCACATCATTGTCCCGATCTCCTGGATTACAGAGCAGCTCTTTATGAGATGAACAATCTGGACCTTGAGACGGCACCACCCACCATTGAGGAGATCCACCCTCCGGTCTCCTCCCCTTCAGGAGAGGTTAATACCATTTATATGATCTCTTCAGCCACTACTCCCTTGTCAACCGATTTGACGACACAAAATTTATGTACTGATGAGGAGATTCTCGAGGCTCTCAGTGCCCCAGATTATCCCTGGGATGACATGCACCATCGTTCCTACTTCCTCCTAGATGAATCCTCCTCTAGCACCGCTACCCAATTTGCAGTTGAATCCAAAGACTTCCTTCCCACCAAGGTCGACTGGTTCAAGGAACCTATTCCTTCTCCTAACGCCTTCGAGGAGGGTAACATGGACAACATCTCACCTGTCATCCAAATTGATATCGCTGCCCCAGGAAGCACCCCCGAACTCATCACTTTAGGAGCCTCCTGCAGTGAGCAAAAGATTGAGGAATACAAAAAACTCTTCAGAGAATTCCGTGATGTCTTTGCCTGGTCCTATACCGAAATGCCCGATCTTGACCCCGCCATTATAGAGCACCACATTGACACATGGCCTGATGTACCCCCCGTTCGTCAGAAACAACGCCCCATTCATCCCTCAAAGCTCCCAGCTGTCAAAGCAGAGATTGAGAAACTCCGCAAGGCAGGATTCATTTATCCTATTGCCTATACCACCTGGGTTTCAAACCCTGTTCCCGTTAACAAAAAACAAGGCACCATTAGAGTATGCACTGACTTCCACGATTTAAACCGTGCTTGTCCCAAGGACAACTTCCCCGTGCCATTTATTGACCAACTCATCGATGTGTGTGTAGGGCATGAAGTCCTCTCTTTCATGGATGGTTTTTCCGGATACAACTAGATTCAAATCCGAAAGGAAGACCAGTACAAAACTGCCTTTACTACCCCATTGGGCACCTTTGCCTATTGTGTCATGCCTTTTGGCCTAAAAAATGCTGGTGCCACATTCCAGCGGGCCATGACCTATTGCTTTCATGATTTGGTCCATATCCTGCTAGTCTACCTTGACGACCTTACATCTCGTTCCTGGAAATGATCAGACCACCTTAACGACCTTCGGCAAGTTTTTCTGCATTGTCGCAAATATCAAATCCGCTTGAACCCACACAAGTGTGTCTTTTGCGTTCCGGCAGGCCGATTGTTGGGTTTTATTGTTTCCCAGAAAGGAATTACTGTTGATCCCCTGAAAGTCCAAGCCATCTTAGACCTTCCCTCTCCTCGCACGCTCCGGAAGCTCCAAAGTCTGCAGGGGCGATCCAATTTCCTTCGACACTTCGTTCCTAATTACGCCACTACCGTTCACGGTTTCTTGCGCCTGCTCCGTACCCACATACCCTTCATCTGGGATGAGCAAGCAGAAGCTACATTTGACTCCCTCAAGAAAGCTCTCACACAAGCCCCCTTGATCTCCCCTCCATATTTCTCTCAGGACTTCATCCTCTACGTCTCGGCATCTGAGCATGCCGTGTCTGGAGTCTTGGTTCAAGAAGACGACTCTCACCAAGAGCATGTCATTTGCTACGTCAGTCAGACCTTTTATGGCCCACCCCTACGTTACCCATATGAGGAGAGACTAGCCCTAGCAGTGGTCTTTTCCGTCCAAAAATTGCGACACTACATTTTACTTAGTCATACCACAGTAGTCACCGACTCTAACCCCATGGTATATATCCTAAACCGGTGACTCCTGCAAGGTCGTGTTACTAAATGGGTCATTATCCTCCAAGAATATGACCTCACTTTTCGAACACCTAAGAGCACTAAAGCCCTTGCGCTTTCCCAGCTCATCACTGATCTACCTTCCCTTCTCCCATCCCCTCAAATCTCCGACGAGTTACCCAACAACCATTTGTTCACCATCTCATCTGATGACCTGTGGTACGGTGATATTTTGCTATACCTATGCACGCAGAAGTTCCGACCCAAAGTCACTCGTAATGGACGTCGTCGTATCCGTCACCAGGCCTCTCGTTATCTCCTCCTAGGAGATGTCCTTTACCGGCTAGGGGTCGACACAATTCTTTGTCGTTTCCTTACACACGAGGAAGCTGAACACGTCATCAATGACTATCATAGCGGTGCCTGTGGTGGCCATTTCTCTGGGATGGCCACTGCCCAAAAGGTCGTTCGTGCCGAATATTTCTGGCCCACCCTTTTCACCGACTGCATCACTGCGGTCAAGCATTGCCATAACTGCCAACTTTTTGCCCCCAAGGCCTGGACACCATCTGCTCCATTACACCCAGTCGTTACCGTTGGTCCCTTTTGTAAGTGGGCCATCGACTTCATGGAGTGTAGACCCCCATCTGCGAACGACCATAAGTACATCATTGTCGCCGTCGATTACTTCACCAAATGGGCGGAAGCCATGCCCACCTTCAATTGTACCGTTGACACTGCTGCCCGTTTCTTTTTCAACCATGTTATCACTCGATTCAGGGTCCCTAAACAGTTGGTATCAGACCATGGATCACACTTTGAAGATTTTGTTTGGCGCGAGTTATCCACCCTCCTCAAGTTTGAACACCAATTTTTCTCTGCTTACTACCCCCAAGGGAACGGTCAAGTAGAAGCTGTTAACAAAATCCTAAAAACCATCCTCCAATGAACTGTTGACCGGCATAAGTCCAATTGGCACCACATGCTATTCCCTGCCTTATGGGCTTACCGTACCTCCACCAAGACCACCACTGGTTTTACCCCGTTTCATTTAGTTCACGGTGTAGAGTCTGTCCTCCCCATCGAGTGTCAGATACCTGCCTTACATATCGCCGTTGAGATTCTCCCTGATACCTCCCCCCTTGAGCAACGTCTGCTATCCCTCAAACAAGCCGATGAAGATTTTCGTGCCACTCTCCAGAACATCGAAGCTGCCAAAAACCGCTCCAAAGCCGGTTATGACAAACATGTTCACCATCGAACTTTCCACGAAGGGGACCTCGTCCTCGCCTATGACCAAGCCCATGACAAAATCGGTAAAGGGAAGTTTGAATCCATCTGGCAAGGCCCTTACATTGTGCAGACTTGCCTCGGCAAGTGGGCATACATTTTATCCGACTCCGAAGGTCACCCTTTGCGCAACCCCCGTAATGGGTTGTATCTTAAACGTTTTTACCCATAAATGAAACCGCGGCCTCATTGGTCCGCATTGTACAGTTTGCTCTCTTTTTTGTTTTTCACCTTTTTTACCATAATCTTACATTCATCATTTTTTGCATGCCCATAGATGGACCATCTTCCACCTTGTTACACTGGCTTCGCTGATGGCGCAAGCCGCTAGTCTCCCAACCTGGCTTCTGCAGCATGGGTCTTATATTCCCCTTCCAACGAGATGATTCACCTTGACGGAATATGTATAGGCACTGCTACCAATAACCAGGCGGAGTATGATGCTGTGACCGGTCTCTTGACTGCTTCCCTCTAGATGGGCATATGTCACCTTCATGTGTTCCTCGACTCCCAGCTCAACAAATGCTACCAGGTGCGTGATCCCTGCCTCTTTAGAAAATTCCTGTGTACAAAACAACTCAGCCGACAGTTTGAATCCATTACATTCACTCATATCCCGCGAGATCACAATAGTGTCGTAGATCAAATGGCCAACAACATCCTAGATTGGCATATCAATCACACCATGTAACACCTCCATCATGCATCATTATCCCATAGCATCTCATCCCAATATATAAAAACCCAAAAAGACTGCATTGCATCAACATTTGCATCCATGTACATAAACCATAAAACCACATTTGTATCCATAGGGGCATCCACGTGCCTAATCATACATACATCATGTCGCATCACATAAAATACACAAGGGGCATCCATGTGCCCAACATCCTAGACTACTTGCATCCACGTGCAATACAAACATATCACACATCATCAAGCGCATCCACGTGCGTACAACTAAAACAACATCACAAAAAGGTGCATCCACGTGCATATATATATATATCAAAAAATACATGTCACAGTGCTATACATGTCCTGAGCACCCCTGTACTCAGCTATACAAAAAATGTCTATACATCCCTAAAGCCTCGTAAAATACATGCCGTAGCTGCAAAACTTGGGGGGAGTCCCCTGCACTCCCTAATGAGAGTCATACCCTGCATCACTGCCTGCATCTGCTACCTCTGAGTCCTCCCCTCGCTCCTCCTCCGACAAATCCTCATCCCCTATGGGCTCCTGTGCCCATGCCCTGTCCGCCAAGATAGCCATCCGGATCGCAATGGATCTGAACTCCTGGGGTGCCCTCATGCAATCCTGAACCACGTCCAGATTGACGTCCCGCCACCCCTCGTCGGTCACCCCCACCAGCAAACGGTCTAGTAGTGCCCGTACGGACTCTAGCGTCCCCTCCGCATCCCGGCGACGCACCTCCCCCCACCCAGGAAGAGCTGGAATGGCCACAATCCCCCTCCGTGCCACATGCCCGGGCGGCGGCCTCGAGCCCACATCTACAGATCACCCATTTGTCAGTAACAGTATATCAATCAACTATCATATATAAAACTTGACATCCATAACATGCATGCAAAACGTATGTACCATCTGGTCCCCATGCCTGTCCCGGCGCCCGTGGTGCCTCTGGATCTCCGGTGTAATCCATATCTCTATACGGATAGTCATTGAGTGTCAATGGTATCTGGAGCCACTGTAGGTACAACTCCTGCGTAAAATACCTACCAACATCGCCGCCACCACGGCGGCGCATCATCTCGTCGCACCGCATCATCCGCGGCTCCCTCAAGCCTCCTGCTCTGATCGGCACCTGTGGCCGCAGTGTGGGTACCCTCTCCATAAAAAACACACATAAGAAAGAACCATAGCAAAACCCCTTGCCAGATTCCTTCGCTGCTGTCAGCTGTCGCTGAACGCAGGTGAGGAACATCTAGCCCCATGCATAATAAACACCGCCCAGTACGCACTCCACTAGCTGCATCTAGCCCCCAGACACCTTCTCCGGTGACTGAGACCCCAAGACGTGAACCACGCATGCCGCCATGGCCTGTACTGATGGCTCATGTAGGTCTCTCACCAAAAGTGCATTCCTATGCACCCTAGCCTCTGGACCACAATACCGCTCCAGCATGTCCTCCATATCTATGTCCGCGGATACCCGCGGCTGCGTGTCTGCCACCCTACCTAGACAGGGCAACCCCATCAGGAAGTATACGTTTGTCAGGGTGAGGTCCACCCTCTCACCCTGCACTCTGAAATCCTGTATGTCCGGATCCCAGAAACTAATCAGTCGGTTCAGCAGCAATGCTGCTGACTGCATCATGGGTACCTGGGCGAACTTTAGTAGTCCACATAGTCCCAGCACCGATCGCACATGGCGATCCCCTCGGACGACGGTCACGATCTCATCTGGAATCTCCCGCTCTCTCCACAGAACCTACGACATCCTGTCAATCACGCAAAGTAGACTCATCAGACTCATGTCAAACAAATAGTCCTTCCCTTCCCCCCAGAAAACCCTAATAGCTCGGTCCAAAACCATGGCTTTAGGGCTCCCTGCCACTGTTTTCGACCACGGCTGTCAGGCCTACAGTCGCGGTCCTTAACCGCGTCTGTCAGCGCTAAACCCGCGGTCTTGCACCGCTTGTCCCTCCTTGGAACACGCGTATCCCTCCTTGAAACGCGCGGTACCTGACCACGTGGTTTAGCAAAGAACTCGCGGTCTCCCACCGCGTGATCCACCAAGAAACCCGCGGTCCTTGACCGCGGTTCCAACCCTCTAACTCGCGGTCCACCCCACGTGGACCGTACAAATAGTACCCTAGGACCCACTACCCACCCCCCGAACCCAATGACAAAGCAGGTATGAGTTTGACGGGATACCTGTATCTCACGGATCTGAAATCGGCCGGTCGGATCGTCCAGAAATGCCACCTCAGCTCTGGTCCACCCTGATCACTAGTCAAAGTCAAATAGTACAAATGACACTTGTCATGTTGGGCCCACTCACTATTTATAGTCAGTTGACTTTTTCTTGTTTTGGCCATTCTGAACCCATACGGAGTCCATTTTTCGAACCGTTTCCACCACTGGAATCAGCACAACGAGACCATCATGATGGTCACCTTGTGCTCTTGTTTTTTCCACATCATTTTTTGAGCATTTTTTAGATGCCACTAGTCACCTCGGTTTGCGTGCCACATCGACCGTTCTCCATTTTTTGCATATTTTATATCATCGGATTCATTTTTTCGAGCTCGTGAGGATGCTTGAGATCATTTCTCGCTCTCACCCCCATATTTTTTGGGTATTTTTTCCAAAACACCCCTCGTTGCGTCGGTTTGCGTGCCACATCGACCGTTCTCCGTTTTCGACATTTTTGATATTGCTGGATTCATTTTTCCGAGCTCGTGATGATGCTTGAGACCATTTCTCGCTCTCACTTGGTACAATTTCAACATTGTGTCCTGACACCTTGCTGCCTCGGTTTGCACGCCACATCGGCCGCCATCGGATTGTCCCACTTTTTTACATGAGCCATTCACTCCTGTCATACTGCAAATATTTCGTTATTTAGCCACCATTCATTCACCCCGCAAGGAGCCCCACCATTGTTCCCCCCCCCAACCTTGTTCTTGGTCATCACTAAATGTTCCTTGATTGAACACTTCCTCCTTGCCTGGCCATTCCTTTTGTTCGGTATAATTTTATCCCTTTTTCGGGCCGGACAAGTCCTTTACGAAAAAGGCACTTAGGGAGTTTCTGTTAAGCTCTTTTCTGACTCCTAAAACAATGAAAAGATCGCCGAGCAATCTTGCTTCCTTTCATGCTCGTTAAAGTACCTGAAAGGGCATCTATCTGGTATAAGTTTAACCCTTTTCCGGACCTGGTAGACTAATTACGAAAAAGGAATACTCTAGTCACACCGGCTAGAAGAGTTCTTCATTGCATCCTTTTATGCTTCTTTGGGTCTCGGAGACTAACACACGAAAAAGCAACCCCCTGGAGTCTTCTTATTTTCTTTCAGACTCTCTAAAATTGAAAGCAACCACGAGCATGAACTGTCCTGGGCTTGTACAAATCCACACGACAGTACCATTCCATTACTTCAGAGTCTTCTTATTGCTTTCAGACTCCTTAAAATTGAAAGCAACCACGAGCATGAACTGTCCTGGGCTCGTATAAATCCACACGACAGTACCATTTTACACACACTTCTTCTAGTTCCTTAACCCATGAAGAAGTCCCCCCCCGTGCCTCTTGGCACTTTGATCGATCATCTCGGCAGCACCCCCAATCAGGTCGCCTTTGTTCAGAGTATTCTGCAGTCTCCTGCCATTTTACACCAGCTTGAGTCTCCCTCATCCCAATCCCTTCGCAGTACAGCTATGATCCCTTTCCCCTAAGTCAGTTTCATATGCTGCCTGATCATCCCAGCCATCATACTCTGAACAAAGGAAGTTTGAGTCTACCCCCTCTACTTGCCCAGTTATTTCCCCCCAGTTTGTCAGTCCTGCCATCAGTACTATCACGTTTCGGTTCTCCACCTCGCGCTCCTGTCAAGGAAACATCATTGCCTTGATAGTTGCAGGTCTCCCTCTGTCGACGACAGTCCCTCTATTCCATAGGATAGACCCAGAGGCCCCTGCGCCTTGGACCCATCACCATCTGTGGTGAGTGCCTACGGACCATTTTGGGAGGAGTCATCATTGCCTCTCCGAATGGTTGTTTCTCACATGCTCGACTTTAGCACCTTGATCGCATCGTTGAGAATCGCGCAGGATTTACGTCCCTTCCATTATTTGTCGAAGACCCCGGATTTCCCCCGACTCTAGCACATTGGTGAGTCACTTTGGAACAACCAGTTATATGTTCCCGTGGATGTCCGGGCTGCGTTGGCGATTGTATTCGGAAGCCATCCAGTTCTATGCTTCCTTGAGTACCCCGTTCCATCCCAGATCAGTTCCAGTTCAGTGTACCATTGAGAGTATGACCCTTGTCACTCTGATCCAGCAGCTCATCAGTTCCTTTGGTACCACATTCAGTAGCACTGCTGTCATTTAAGTGCATCAGTTTGTCAGCTCAGACATGGTCAGCCCAGCCGTATGTCCCAAATTTGTGTCCCTTCTGGACCCTTATGATGTACACAGTGGTTTTCTATGTATCCTACAGGTCCCTCTTTTCGGGCCTCACAGTTATTTTTATGTATCTTGATACGAGCATGGGTATGCCCGCCTCGTCCATATATTGAGATTCTTCCTCATTCAGTATTTGAGGACATGTATATGTCAGGTCCCCCTATTTTGGACCCCATTGTTATTATTATGTTATATCCTGATACGAGCATGGGAATGCCCGCCTCGTCCATATGATCAGATGATTCCTCATCCATTATTGAGGTTATGTACTTTTAGTTCTTGCAGTTTGTTCAGGATCGTTGTTCTGGGCTTCAGTTTGTTTCTTCTCTTCTCCACACCCCAGGAAAACCATACATGACTTATGATGTCCATCGGCCATACGATGAGCTCCTGCCCTCGCACATCAGGGGGCAATCTGTTAACACCCAAAAAGTGTTCACTACCTCATCTACCCCATTACATGGCTCATTTGTCCATTTTCCTACCATTTTCCCCTAAAAACCCTGAAAATTCCACTAAAAAGCCTCCAAAAGGCCACAAAACCATCAAAAAAGCCTCAAAAAGGCTAAAAAACCCCTTTTTTCCTCCAAAAATATCCAAAATTCCTCTAAAATAGCAAAAACCCTCTAAAAAGGGAATAAAAAATATAAAATAATGAGGAAAAAGGAGGAAAAACCCTATACAGCTGCCCTAAACCATATGGTTCCCAAAACCATGGGCCAGCACTCCACCACCAAAAAACTATAAATAGGTGATGGAGACCCCTTATTTCACATCCACAGTCATAAGCACCCTTACTCTGCCAAAATAGCTCTTGAAACCCTAGCTCACCCTTGAGCTACTTTCACCTTGAGAGCCCCTTTTGGCCCATTCCCATCATTTGGAGAAAGAGAAGGAGCAAGTTGGAGCTTGGAGCAAACCTCTTGGATCATTGCAAAGAGCTTCATCAACCTTCACATTGGAGGTAAAATTAATACAAAAGCCATTCTTTACATCTTGTTTTTTCTGTTTCATGCACATGTTTAGAGTAATTTATATTTCTGTTTTAGCATTTTAATTTACATTTATTGAACTGCTACTAAGGAGTCCCTTTTCCTTAGTAGGTTCTCATTCGCACAAGCTAGGGGTAAAACCCTAGCTACACAGGTATAATCTCATACAATAACTCGGATTGTGCATAAACGAGATCTAACTGCTGGGTCCGTAGGATGGCTTCTTCCTCGTTAGATACTCCAGATGTAGCTACTTCCTTAGAAATATAAGGAAGGAGTGATTTCAAATACCACTCAAGAAGGAATTCTGGAGGTATGTTGGCCTTAATGAGTCTCTTCCGTCTTCGCCACTCCTGAATGTGGTCAAATAAATGAGTGGCTTTATTTTGCCTAAATGTAGACAAAAGGTCTGTTCTGGCATCATACCGAACAGGAAGCTGGAAGTGATTCAAAAAGACAGTCGCGAGATCCCCAAAATTAGAGAATGTAGTTGCAGGTAACTCAATGTACCATTTGGCTGCAGCACCGGTTAAATTCCTTTGGAACAGTCTCAATCTAATGGAATCTTCATTTAATGAATTCGAGGAACACCATAAGTAGAAAGTAGTGACATGGTCACCAGGGTCTTCGCCTGCTTTGCCTTCGAACTTTGGAATGTCCGAAGGTAACTTGGTAGGAACTGATGGCCATGTATCATTATGATACACTGGATCGTTGGTCAGTTTGGAAAGATCTGGAAAATTTAAAGTTTCCATAAATGGTAAACGAGGCCGGTAAGACGATACTTGATAAGCTGGGGTCGAAAAAGGGGAACCAACCATAGTTTGACCCATGAACTGCTGGTAGGGGTTTCCCCCAACCATCTGTTGATAAGGGTTTCCCCTGGCCATATGCTGATAGGGGTTTCCACCTACCATCTGTTGATAGGGGTTGCCCCCAGCTACTTGTTGGTAGGGGTTTCCCCCTACTATCTGTTGTTGCACGAAAGATTTATTGAAATTTCCCCGCTCATATGAAAGTGAATTAGTGCTCTGTGGGTTCGTCCACTGTGGCTAGGTGTTAGCCCCACCATATTGCTGGTTAAAAATATTACCCCCTCCCCCTGAAAATAAGGAAAAAGGAACATTACCTGCAGGCATATTACATTGATTCATGTTGGGACCTACAAAGGTATTGAAACCAGTGGTAGTTGATGTAGACAGTGCGGTCATGGTACTCATGACATGCACGGTTGCAGAAGCACTTGGTCCTACAGCAGGTGTGGAAATCCAAGTACTGGGTATCTGATATAATGGTTGAAAAGAAGGAGGTGGTGCTAAATTGGCTGTACTGCTAGGTCCAACAGTAGGTGTAGGGATAGATTCCATCGTTGTTGAACTTGGCATACCTAATATACCAGTATTAAAACTGAAAGATGGAGTACACACAGAGGTTGTTTGTGCCTGACTCGGCGTAGCACTAAAAGAAGGATTTACTGTGTTAGTGTTCATACCTAAGGTGGGAGTTTGGGGAACTCCCTGTTCACCTCCTAGAGTAGACATCAGATGTCCGGGCAAGGAAATATATGCACTGTAATGGGGCTGCTGGAAACCAACAGGTGACAGAAGCGGAATTCTAGGATTAGTCGGAGGAGGATTGAAAGGAGTGCTATACTCAGCAGAAGTAAGATCTTCAATCTCAACTGAACTAAAGTATCGCTGATCTGGGGTACCTGGTTGTGGTTCCTCAGGAACCTCTATTTCATGGTTTTCTATTGCTGTTTGTTGTTCTTCAGGAAACTCAACTTCAAGTGGTAATTCCTCAGTAATTCCTATTTCAGGATTTTTTGTTGTAAGAATTTCCTCAGGAAATTCTGTTTCAGGAATAGTTTCTGAAGAAATACCGGGGTTTACTCGGTGTCGTCTAGCTGGCTGTAAAGGTTTTGTTCTAACTGGTGGAAGGTTTTGAAACCTTCTTGATCTATGAAGTTCTTGATTCTCTGTGATTATATATATAAAATAACAAACTAGAACCTAGTGGCCACTACAACTAGGGGGAAAACAACATGCCAACTAAAAAGTCCTAAGTATGCAAACCAGGCAAACAAGATGCCTTCCGGAGAAGAGTCTGGGATGATGAGGGCCCATAAAAGATCAAAGAAGGAAGAAAGACAGTTACCTGGGGTCCACAATACAATGACTAAGGGTGCAAGCGCTGGAATCACCCAACCGCCCTCCCAAAGACCTACAAGGGATTTCCTCCCACGTCTGTCTTAGGTACAACATATATACCCTCTGCTGTCACCTGTGTATGAACCTAAAGTCAGATACTAAGGATACCACAACACCGAAAACTCCTGGGGGAACAGTCACCGGTCGAATCAGAAGGCGTGGGTAGGGTAACTGAGCACAAAACTCGAAAGAGTCCCCAAACGCGATCCAATCCTGGTGTATGCTCGAAACAGAAAGTAGGAGGAGTATTCCCAACAATCTGATCTCACAATGACCTACTGCATAGATCCTAGGCAAGCTTTGAGTGAAATGGATTTACCTGTGATAGTCGAACTACGATTTTTGCGTAATGTGTGATCTTGAGTAGTTTAAGGTGATTTAAACTCAAGATCCTAACCAAGACTAGTTGGTGTAGTGTATCCCTAAAAAGGAAAAATTGTTTCTATTTCATTTTATTAATTTTTTTTTTAGGGCTGTTATTACTCAAAAGGTAGTGCTTTTGTGTGGCGTGGTTGCAACAGGAAAACAAAAGTGCATAAATTCAAAATTTCTACAACAAAGCTCTTTTTTTTTTATTTACTTCTTTTCCAAATTGAAAAACTGAGCAAATCTACTTAAATCTCTTTTTGTTTTCTTTTTGAAATTGTACAAAATAACCTATGCTATCTTGTAACAAAAAAAAGCCTTATTAAACTTAAACTACCAATTTTTTTGCGTTTTCTGTTATCATAAACGAAAAAGAACTATAAACATGGAAAGCAAAATAAGACTTGTGTGCAATGTGTAAGTATGGATAAAAATGGTTCTTAAGCTTATAGCTGTCAAGGCACTAGCTCAAAAAAGACTTGATCTACAGGTTTTTTGCAAAGAAAAAGCCTCTAAACTCGGAAACAAAGTGGGAGAAAACAAAGAAGATAGATACAAGAGGATTGACCTAAAGCATCTAACCCTAGCAAGACCACTATGCCAAGCAAAAAGTAGACAAGCAAGCTACCAATTACCCTACTAACACAAAGAACTGAGAAATGAATCAGCCTAAAGCACTTTAAATACACTTGAAACCAGAAAAAGACAATAAGTCCAAGAAGATTGGAAATCAACAAGTTTGGAAGACACCCTAGAGGCTCTAAAACGGACCAAACCCTAAAACAAAGGATAGGATAGGTAAAGAGCAGACAAACGTTGCCACAAACAGCAGATACAAAAGTATGCAGGTTTGTAAACCAGCAACATACAGTCAGGGCCTAAAAAGCGGAAGTGCTCACCACAAAACACAACCTAGTCTTCCAACAAGTTATAAACAGTCCAAACGTTTCAAAGGTAAACAAGCGATCCAAAGATGGTAAAAAGACTCAAAGATAGGTTCTATGACTTAAAAAAAAGTAAAAAACCTCATACACCAGTCAAGGAGATCTAAAAGCAAAGTCAGCAGACCACCAAAAAGGCTAAAACTCAAGCAAACCACTAACAGAAGTCTTAAGGAAACGTACCCTACTGTGCAGTAGGGAAACTCGCACCCCTGCAGAGATGGGCGCTACTGTATGTATAACACAGTAGCATATGGGCGCTACTGTATGTACAACACAGTAGCACTCATATCTTAAAAGTTTAAAAAATGACCTTGAAAAGATACAAAAAGACTGATGGAAGCAGAGAGAAACAGGCAGGGGATACCTACAGGGTTTCTCAGCACATGAAAGGAGTCAAAACAGTTCTGGGAAGACAAACAAGAAAAAGTTTCCTAGAGAAAAAACACAACTATCCCCAGCGGAGTCGCCAGTCTTTTGGCGGGAAAAACTACCCTATAGCAAGGAAACTAATGCTATCAACTGGGATGGGGTGACAGGTAAGTGTATTAAATGTATTGCAGAGATATTTATGAAAAGAAATGAGTTATGGAGCTTGAGAACATACCTTTTAACCGACGTTCGATCCTAGCTTTTATTTGATCCTGTGTTCAGTCCTCAAATCCACCTTCTGTTCAGTAAACCTGCAAAACAAACACCTTTCTCAGCGTATCTTGAACAATATATAATGTTTGAAAGAAACAAAAGCAATGTTAAACATTCGATATTGACCAAAACAGATCCAAATTAAGATATTATTTCAGAAAAACATTTAAGTTGGAACAAGAAAGACACTTCAACCTTTATTGTCAAATGCAATTTGATGTACAAGTATACTTGACTTTGTGACATGCTCCTGCAACTTGATTCTGGGATCTTGCTCTTCTCTGGCTTGAATATCTTTAGCATCAACTGCTCCAATGCAAGCTTCTCCTTTAGATCTCTATGTCTCTAGGTTTCTCCATCTATCCATCTAACCTTTCTCTTTAGTCTTCCTTGTATTTATAGGATCAGAGAAGTAGTTCAGGTCGATATATGGTTATGGAGGAAGTTGGGGAAGTTGGGAAACTACCAGCAACTAATCCTCCTCATGAAATTAATTAATTTTTAATCATCTTTTGAGATGTACGCTACTATTGTTCAGTGAAGTAACGTTTAGGGCGCTACTATGGTTCTTGTCAACTAGCGCTCATTGATTTTTAAATGTTGAGCGCTACTATGCTGAGAAGGAGTAGCGCTCATAAGGCTTTGAGCACTACTATTATACATTGGAGCAGCATATAGGCGCTAGTCTTATTGAAGTAGAGTAGCGCTCATATCTCAGAATGATATTTTTATGGTTTTTGCAGTAATGTCAGGAAATGGAGTAAGTCAAAGTATCATCTAGGGTCAACATGCTCCTCCATCCAAGTTGTCCTTTTGTGTGATCAACAGCTCAAGGTGATCACGGACGGAGAGGTGCAAGTTTGACCTATAACAGACATGTTGATGGGATACCAGAGTGCTCTGTTGGAAGGACAGAGTTGCATACAAAAGAATATGGCTGTGAAGTAATGAATATTGGAGTTTTTATTTAAATTGAAGGGATAATGTGACTGTGTCTTGCAATTTTATTATGATAAAGATGCATATAATATTTCATTGCATTTCAAATGTTAACATCTGAAAGTGTTTGAATTATCGAGTGTTATAATTCTGAGATCACTTCAGTGACTGTTGCAGCAATGAGAATATTATTTGCATACTCAGAACGTGTTTGGCTGATTGAAGTTTCATATTTCAGGGAGAAAAGTCTTGCGTATGGAAATGAGGATAAGTCCATAGTAAAGATTGAGATCTACCATGCGCAGAAGCCAAAGGTTATGAGAAGGTTCTCATGGTTGTGAAATTTAACTTATGCATGAAATAGATTTGTAAATTTCAGGTTTGAAATTTGGCTAATAATTACTAATGGTTGTTTGGCTTCTCTAGAATTGTGTCAAGAGGACGTGTTTTAGGTGGATGTTCATGTTATGGAAGCAAGTGTAAAAACATAATGGACAGAGTGATACCACTTACAAGAGCCAAACAATATGAGGATGGCCTCATGGTTAAACAAATCAATTTCTATAGGAGACAGAATTGTAAATTCATGTTTGAATTTAATTATTAATGCCATTGACTGATTAGGGAAATCAGATTTGAATTTGATTGTCAAAATGTTGTTGGATGTTTGGCTGTTTGAGGAGTGTGTCAGGAAGACACATTGTAGGAAGACCATGTGTGATGGCCTGCAAAATCCAAACTCCATGGAAAGGACCCATGCTTTGGAAATGGGTTTCGGGTGAAACACCATTATAAATTTTGATAATGTCTTAGCTGAATTGCATGTTGGTAAACCATTTGAGTGAGACAGTAAAATTATGCCAAGAAGGCTTGAGTGGGTTATGGAATGTGAAAAGATTGGGGTGGCAAACCGAAGGATTGTTGACTCAGAGAAGGGATCCCCCATTCTTCGCAAATGAAGAAAAGATACATCTGTAAAATAGATGAGTATTCTGTAACCCTAACTAAGAATATACATGTTCGCTTATTAGATTTAATATGCAGAGCATGTTTTATTATTTCATTATTATTCCATACTGCTTGAGTGTGACTAGGGCCTACATGGCTCACATCGAAAAGGGATGCATACCTTTCGGGTGCCAGTTTATGTTAGGGTTGTAAATATTGACTACACCCTAAGGAATGGACGCATTCCTAGTGTTTCAATACTTGATAGTGAATGTTATGAAATATGGTTACAATTTTAGAGCAACAATACTGATGAGTCTGCTTATCCTTCTTGTGCTACCAGATTACACAGGTGCAATTTGGTGTTGCACATTCAAAGGAAAAGTGAAGAAAGGGTACTCAATAGGATTGTATGGGCAGTGGTAACCTTTCTACGCTCACACTAAAGGACACTAGAAGGGATGGATAGGCTCGAGGAGCTGTGTAGTAGAAAAGGGGTATCATCCTTGTGTAGTGTGAGTGGGTATTGTGGGGCCATGCTAGCCTGCAATCAAGAAATTCACCTATAGAGTTCCTAAAGGGAACTGTTGGTTTGCACAGGAGAAGAAGTTCCATCCTTGTGTGGATTAAGAATTGATGTGTGTGTGTGAAGGGCTATGGTGATATTGACGAAGGCATAAAATATCTATTGGGTCAATAGTAAGGTGGGGTAACGAGATTGATTGAAAACCCTGAGATTCCTATGGCTCTGTAGTAGAGCCTTGACCTAGAAATGGCTGTGGTGCAGTTTCCTTCCATTGGCTGATGACCCAGATGGATGTGTTGGCTTGGCAATGGAGAGGGAAAACTAGGTATGAGACTGGTTTGGCACCACCAATGCTTGGTAAATCCAGAGAGTAAACTGGTTGGGCATTAACTACTTGATGTTGTGGAGCAGCATGTGTGTTGGCCAAACATCCACCCCACAGGTGATCCAATGCTTGTAAAATAGAGAAGGAAACCTGTGGAGTAGCGAGGAACTGCCTAATACAGATAAGTATTTAATTTTCATTCAATTTTTTTTTATTTTATATTTTGGATAATGAAAATTTCATGACAAGTCTTATGACAACCAAGCTAATACGCTGTTGTTTCTCTGTTGGAAACCTTTGTCATTGCAGGAAGCAAGGACCCTGAAGGCACCATAAATGCTTCGTAAATCCAGTCGGTGCACTAGTTTGGCATTAAATGTTGTGTAGCAGCCGGCGTGCTGGCCAAACATTCCTTAAATAATTGATAAAACTAGTTTGAGTACTGGCTTAGCATATTTCTAAATGGGATGTCTGATAAACCCAATCGGAGTACTTGCTTAGCATATTGATAAATGGGATGATCGATACAGCTAGTCCGCGTACTAGCCTGGCATTTCCTATTCGAATGGTTGTGGAGTAGCCTGCGTGCTGTCCCAACATTCATTATTGTATCCACAGGTGATCCAAGGCTTGTAAATCAAAGAAGGAGCCTGTGGAATAAAGTGAAGACATCTAATACAAATAAGTATTTGGTTATCTTGCAGCTTCTTGCTTATTTAATATGAATATATGTGTGTACATGATTTGGTTATGATTTCTTAAACTTTTGTTTAGAGATAAACCCGATGAAAATAAGCTAAACATGTGAATTGATTCAATGTTTGAGTGTAGGTATTGCTGGAAGAAAGGACTATGAAGGCATCCTAGGGATGCATGTGGGCATGTGACCATCCTAAAGAGCTCAGTATGAGCAGTAATGAAAGATGGTGCTAGTGGAACTGTGTGGGTCCTAGCAGCTAAAGGTTCTGTAGGAAACTATGGGGAAGGGTTCTGTTAACACCTAAAAAGTGCTCACTAGCTCATTCCCTTACTCACATGACCCATTTGTCCACTTTTCCACCATCTGAGCCTCTGAAACCAACAAAAGGTCACCAAAAGACCTTAGTACACCCCTTTTTCCATTAAAAAAGATTATTTTTCCAAGAAAATCATAAAAAACCCTCAAAAAGGGTCCAAATTCCCAAAAATATTAAAAAGGGAATTAAAATATTATTTTTATTCAAAAAAGGAAAAAGGAGGGAAAAATACCTAAACCATGTTGGTCAATACCATTTGGTTTCCACAAAACCACAAATGGTATCTCCCACCACCAAAACCTATAAAAAGGTGGTAGGGGCTCCTCATTTCACATCCTTCCATTATCTCATCCTTATGCTGCTGAAATCTCCCCTGAGCACTTTTAGCCATTGAAGCAACCTTGGAGAAAGAGACCTATTGGAGTTTGGAGCTACTCATCTTGGGAGTTGCTCAACATCAACCTTCACCATTGAAGGTAATATCGCAAGCACTTGCTTGCCCCCCACTTTTTCAATACAAAAAATTATTTCTTATGTTTCTTGTTCTTGATTTTGAAATGTTTACATTATTTGCTTAGATTCTTGTTTAGATCCATGAAAAGTATTGTTTATTTAGTTTATTGCTTTTATTTCTATTGAAACTGCTACTACTAGTTAGTAGGTGCCCATAGCACTAAGCTTGGTTGCAAAACCGAGCCAACAGTTTTGGCGACTCCGCTTTGGTTTGAACTTTAGATCTCTAGCTTTGCCATTAAATCTTAGTTTTTATGAGTTTTTAACCATTAGATCCATAGATCTGCCATCTTAGACAGCAGATCCATTGCTGTTCTGAGATTTGCCCCCAAAAAACAGCCCTAAATTTTAAATTTTCGAGTTCGTTTCTCGTTTTCCGTGCACGGCTTCCGCCTCGCGGCTTTTTGCCAGACAGTCGCGCGGTCCATCGCGACTTTTCTGCATTTTTCCGCGCGGTCCATCGCGGCCTTTTTCCAGACAGTCGCGCGGTCCATCGCGACTTTTCTGTGTTTTTCCGCGCTGCACACCGCGGCTTCGCGGCCTTTTTCCGCGCTGTCCATCGCGACTGTGCGCCCAAAACCTGCGCGGTCCATCGCGACTGTGCGCCCAAAACCTGCGCGGTCCATCGCGACTGTTCGCCCAAAACCTGCGCGGTCCATCGCGACTGTGCGTCCAAAACCCGCGCGGTCCATCGCGACTGTTCGGCCCAAAACCCGCGCGGCCCATCGCGGCTGTTCGTCCAAAACCCGCGCGGCTGAATTTTTTCATTCGGCCATCCCGATTTTGAAATTTTTTTTTTACTGTACTTTCTGCCCATAGCACATTTTTTACAGTATCAAATTCTGCATATTTTCCAGATTTAAAAAAAAAAAATTTTTACTATTTAAATGTGCATACATAGAAATCTTTTTAAAAATTTTCAAGAAAGTGAAAGAAAGATTCATTTTGCGTTCTTTATCTAGATTCAAATTTTTTCTTGTTTACTTCTTTAGAATCTTGCCCTTAGCAAATTTTATTGAGACGAAGAAATCCATTTATTTCTTTTAGAAGTTTATTATTTGCTTTCAAAATCCAAAAAATCCATTATTTTTTGAGTTATTTTTGAAAAAGCAAATTAATTTCTTTTAGTGAAAAAAGTCTTAAATATTTGCTTATTATTTTTCGAAAAGTCCTTTATTTTTTGAAAAATTTCCCTTAAAGCATTTAATTTTTTCAAGTTCAGTTTACAACACCTCACGTGCACTCACACGATCACTTAATTGAACTAAGACTTAAAACTTACCCTAATTTGAACACACTCTTAACCCCATTTGGGGAACACAAAAAGAATTCTTGTAGCTAGGTAGTATTGGGGGGATAGGTGTTCCAATAACACCCCTCAGTTCATACATCTGAGACATAGAAGTTGTCCAATTAGGGAGCTAAAATCTCTTAGTACTTTTTGGCGCGGTCACAACCGGTTTGTGGGAAGGCCTCTCCCCTAGGAGGGTTGAAGTCGCGAGGATGGTTCCGGAAGCCTGAGTGGGATACCGAAACCCATTCAGTAACCGAAGGGCTACCATTCGCAGTTCTCGGGATATCCCTGTATTGGGATATTGCGATCAAAGGACCAAACGGCAGATTTACCTTTTCTCGACGCGTCATGAACGGAGTATCCTAGTAGCCTGTCTTTTTAGGATTGATTACCCGGTGTCCCTCCCGGTAGGGGGATATCTAGCCGTTGTCTCTACATTCATATTGTCTGACTTGGATTTCATCACCTTGCAGGGGATATCGTCTGTTTGAGTCACAATACTTTTAGATTAGGTGTTTGCATGATCTTTACCACCTTTTGAGTCTAGTTACACCTATTTTTTCTAGGAGCCGCTTGCATGTTGGTATTCTGACCGGTTGTTGCATTCCTCCACTTATTGTAGCACAGCTGCTAGGATAAGTGCATTTTTTGAGGATTGATTTTTTGGCCTGTGAGCCTTCTTTTTTCACTCCCCTTCTTGCACCCTTGGTTGCATTAGGGTTTTGAGTCTTTTACATATATATCACCACCTGATACTTAAAACAATTTTTACATAAAAACCATATTCTCACCATTGAGAATTCTAGACGTTCTCGTCGTCTACAGGGCGAACTCCCAGAGTTTAGTCCACTTGGCTCTCCACGTCACGGACGCAGAGCATTATCCCTTGATTCGACACATCGCCGATCATCTAGACGGTCATCCGATTCTGACATACCCCACTTCACCTTTGATTTGGAGGTAGAATCCGAAAACCCCACAGAGTTACCACCTACCACAATTATGTCTGGAACACCAGAAGATCCACAATTTACATTAACCATAGGTCAGACATCCGCAGACCTTTCTGCGGGGATACCATCCATGACAACACCCACCCCCTTGGGTATGCCCAATATGGGTAACACTCCACATTTAGGAATGCCTAGCACAGGACCACAACCTGTCATGGGCATGCCCAACATGGGGGTCATACCCCCTTCGGTTTCCACAAACCCTATCCCAGGAATCCCTAGTACGATTCCTAACCCAAGTGTCACTCCTGTTGCACTTGGGAATGCTATCCCAGGAATCCCTAGTGCGATTCCTAACCCAAGTGTAACCCACGTTGCACTCGGTAGTAATATACCAGGAATCCCTAGTGCGATTCCTAACCCAAGTGTAACCCAAGTTGCACTTGGGAGTACTAACCCATATCAGGCCACACCTGTTGGAGGGCACATACCCGCCATACCTAGCATACCTATAGGAGCTACTGGACCCCTACACCATACCACAATGGCTAGACCAATCCCGGTTCCAATCACCACATCCGCTAGTCTACCATACATGGCAAGTCTCAACTTGCCAGATTTAGCTAGGCTTACGAATGACCCCATTAGGCATGATCCTGCTTGGCCCCATATGCCCACTAAGCTTCCCTCTGACATCCCTAAGTTTGAGGGAAAGGCCGGAGAAGACCCCCAGAACCACATCATGTCCTTCCATTTATGGTGTTCCTCCAACTCCATAGTGGACGACTCAGTCCGCCTCCGTTTATTACAGCGCACCTTCACTGGCTCTGCAGCCAAATGGTATATCGAGCAACCCCATGGGACGCATTCCACATTTACCTCCCTTGCCTCGACCTTCCTGCAGTTCTTTCAGCTACCAGTCCGCTATGATGCGGGCGTCGAAATCCTACTGTCTTGCAGACAGAACACGGCCACGCACATCACTGACCATATCCATGATTGGCGTCGGCGCCGAAGCCTATGCAAGATCAAATTAGACGACCGAATCTTTTTAGACTGGTTCCTTAAATCCCTCCTTCCCCTCATTGCGAAGGATGTAGCTTCTGAAAGACCCCAGTCGGAAGAGGAGGCCATCCTGAAGGCCCAACAGTTTGACCTTATCTATGCCCAGTCAGGATACCTATACACCATCATACCTGACGCCCCACGAGGCGACTCTGCACGCGGTGACACACCGGGGGCATCACATGCCGCTGATGGCATTATTGGCCAAATTACACCGCAAGCAAAACCTTTCAGTATGGTGAGCACCATGCCCACCCCAGACCTTTCTAGGGCTACATCCAGTTCCGGAGCGACAACTTCTTATGCTCCAATAAACCAGACCCATCATGTTCATGGACCCTCTTGTCCACAACATTGTTATGGCCAAGCGCCATCAGCATATGTACCTCCTACATACTATGCTCAACCTACGGTACAAAACCCCATGCAGTTTCCACAACAGCCCATGCATTACCCACAACCGGTTGCACCGGCTAACCTCACACCTCCACCAGCGCAGGGGTACCAACAACCCCAACAGGCAACTGGACCACCTCCAGCTCCACCTGCATACTATCCACCGCAACCTGCTCCCGCACCTGCGGCTCCTCATAATCCCCCCAATGCTCAAGGGCATGTGTACGCACAACAACAGCAGCCCCAATATCAAAATAACCAACGCAACCAGGGTGGACAACCCAACCGCGGAAGAGGACGCAACCGTGGAAACAATCAAAACCGCAACCAAGCTCCACAGCCTACCCAGCCCCCGCAAAACAATAACGCGGCGCCCGCTCATCAGAATCCTGATCGGCCACCTAAGCAACCTAAAAATGCTAATTTACGGACAAACCATCCTTGTTCCATTTGCGGTGTCTATGGCCACTATACCCACGCTTGCCCACATCTCGAGCGAGCTCGACAACTATGGACAAATGACGCCCATCGTCAAGGGCAGGCGGCTCCTCAGCCACCACCCAACCCCCCACCACCTCCACAACAACCTCTGGTTCTCCAAAACCCCTTTCCAACACAAGGAGTGGTAAACACCCAGCCGTTAGCCCCCCAACAGGGCAACGTGCAACCACAACAAATAACTTACACAGCTCCTGATCAACCCATGTTTGATTCAGGTACCCACCACCTATTGATGATGTCCACCGCTGACGTCAATGTCCAAACCCGCCGAAATCAATACAGACCGACTTCTGAAGCCCCCCCCGCCGAAAAGGATACAACTGCTAATCCCACTGATCAGACATTGCGTCTACCTCAGGTTCCACTTGATGGCGCTTCTAAAGCACCTCGCTTCCCCCTTCGCCGAATCAACAACAACCCCAATGCACGAGCTGCATCCAATTACAACATCGTAGATGACTTAGCTCAATCTCCCGCAGCCATGTCTGCGTTAGAAGTCTTAAAAACCTGTCCTTCTCAGCGCAAGACTTTACTTTCCGCCATTGGGGCTATTGACCCAAATGATTCGAACTTGATGACCTTTGACTTAGACCAATCTGAACCACGGCTACCTTCTACCATAGCAGTCCAAGTTTCCGTTTCTATTCGGAATCTTGTCATCCATCGATGTATCATCGACGAGGGTGCCTCCACATGCGTCATGTCCACTTTTGTTTGGCAAAAGTTGGGCTCCCCTGCTCTCCAGCAATCCACCACCGCATTGCGGGCCTACGACGGCCGGTCAGCTCAACCTCACGGTTTATTACCCAAGGTACCCGTCCAATTAGGTGGGAAGACTGTGCTCATCGACATAGAGGTCATTAACGCCCAACTAGACTATAACCTTTTACTTGGCCGCAGTTACATGTATGCCATGAAAGCGGTCGCCTCCTCCGTCTTCCGCACCATGATGTTCCCCCATGAGGGCCGCGTGGTCAAAATTGACCAGCTCACCTACTATGACCCCAACGCCCCTGCAGCACCGGAGAATGTTCTCCCCATGATTGAACAACCCGCTTCTAGTGCTGTTACCTCCTTTGTGTCTTCTGTGGCACCCGGACTGTATTCGGATACACCAATGACCTCTACATTCCAGGCCATTCCACCACCGTCACCGGAGACCCAAGTCGCAAACCTCTGTACTGTTTCGCAGAATACGCAAACACCCGGCGGTCAACCACCATTGATCCCCAGTCACATTGGTGTTACACCCATCCACACCATCCCCTTCCTATTTCCTCCTTCGGGTGTAGTAAGCGCCCCGGTTATGGCTACCCTTAGCCTACCCGGGCTAACATTGGGATTACCCGTGTGGTATATTCCGCCTCCCGTTCGATTACCGACACCAGACGTCATCCTCCAACCGGTACAACCTATTGTTACCACAAATCAACCTCCCCCTGGCGTCGCGATCCCTTCGTCAGCAACGACACCTCCTCCTAACCCCCATATTCCTTCGTCGTCAATGAAACCTCCTCCGGGTCTCAGGATTGCGTCGACGTCAAAGGATCCCCCTCTCCTTGCTAAGCCCACTGGGGGCAGAGGTCCACAACCCTACACTGCCATACCACCTCCTAAGACAGCCAAACCCCCACCGGTGTTTCGAGCTCCCCCCAAATGTTCATTATGCGATGAAATTGGCCATCCAACTCATCAATGCCCACATTTACCGGCACTCCAAGAACATATGAATATGTTGGACGATGACGTCGGCATCCCAGTAGTCAAATTAGAGCCACCTCTACAGCCTCGCGATAAATCACTGCGCACTAACCATCCTTGTGCTATATGCGGTGTCTACGGCCACTACTCACACCATTGCCCTGATCTACCAGACTATAGAGCAGCGCTGTACGAGTTAAACAATGCCGATTTAGAGATATCTCCTCCCCTCATCGAGGAGATTCACCCTCCACCATCATCCTCGTCAGAAGAAGTCAATACGATATATATGATTTCGACAACCTTCAAACCAGAACCCCTCGATTTATGGTCTGACTACTTCAATACTGACGAGCAGATTTTGGAAACACTCACTGCACCCGACTACCCTTGGGATGATATGCATCATCGCTCGTACTTCCTCCCGGAAACATCTACCTCCACTGCATCCAACCAGCTATCAGTCGAGTCGAAAGACTTCATACCTGCTAAGGTCGATTGGTTAAAGGACCCCATCCCAGCACCGGATGCCTTTGAAGAAGGGAACATGTCCAACATTTCCCCCACCATACAGATAGACATTTCCATAACACCAGGGAAACCTGAGCTCATCTCGCTGGGCGCATCTTGCACTCAAGCAGAAACTCAGGCATACAAAAAACTCTTTCAAGAGTTCCGAGACGTCTTCGCCTGGTCCTATACCGAGATTCCTGGTCTCGACCCCGCCATCATTGAACACCATATCGATACATGGCCGGAAGTACCCCCTGTTCGTCAGAAACAGCGACCTATTCACCCTGCCAAGCTCCCCGCTGTCAAGGCTGAAGTCGAGAAACTTCGAACAACAGGTTTCATCTACCCTATTCCGTACACCACATGGGTGTCGAACCCCGTCCCTGTCAACAAAAAGAAAGGCACCCTTAGAGTATGCACTGATTTCCGCGACCTAAACCACGCTTGTCCAAAAGACAATTTCCCCACGCCATTCATTGACCAACTCATTGATGAGTGTGCGGGCCATGAGGTCCTATCCTTCATGGACGGGTTTTCCGGATACAACCAGATTCACATCCGCAAGGAGGATCAGTACAAGACTGCCTTTACCACCCCATGGGGCACCTTTGCCTATCGAGTCATGCCCTTTGGCCTTAAAAATGATGGTGCCACTTTCCAGCGAGCCATGACCTACTGCTTTCACGACTTGGTCCATATCCTGCGGGTCTATCTTGACGACCTCACAGCGCGTTCCCGAAAACGATCAGACCACCTTAGCGACCTCCGGCAAGTTTTCCTGCGTTGTCGTAAATATAAAATCCGCTTGAACCCACACAAGTGTGTCTTTTGCGTCCCGGCAGGCCGGTTGTTGGGTTTCATTGTTTCCCAGGACGGGATCACCGTTGATCCCCTGAAAGTCAAAGCCATCTTAGAACTTCCCCCTCCTCGCACGCTTCGCCAGCTTCAGAGCTTGCAAGGTCGGTCCAATTTTCTTAGGCGCTTTGTTCCTGATTACGCCACCAAAGTCCATGGATTCTTACGCTTACTTCGTACCCACCTACCCTTTGTCTGGGACGAACAAGCAGACACGGCATTCGAAGCCCTCAAGAAGGCTCTCACACAAGCCCCCTTGATATCCCCACCAGATTTTTCCCAAGACTTCACCCTTTACGTCTCGGCATCCGAACATGCCGTATCCGGAGTTTTGGTCCAAGAAGATGCTTCCCACAAAGAGCATGTAATTTACTACGTCAGCCAGACCTTGTCTGGCCCACCTCTACGTTACCCATATGAGGAAAGATTAGCCCTAGCTGTAGTCTTTTCCGTACAGAAACTACGACACTACATTTTGCTTAGTCATACCACGGTCGTGGCCGACTCCAACCCCATGGTCTACCTCCTCACCAGGAGACTCCTTCAGGGTCGTGTCGCTAAATGGGTCATTATCCTCCAGGAATATGACCTTACTTTCAAGACTCCCAAAAGCACCAAAGCCCTCGCGCTTGCTCACTTAATTACAGATCTCCCGTCCTCTTCGACATCACCCGTTATCCATACGGACCTGATTGACGAGCAGATCTTCGTCATTTCGTCGGACGACCCTTGGTACGGAGACATTTTGACTTACCTCCGTACGCAAAAATTCCGACCACACATCGACCGTGATGGACGCCGTCGCATACGACACCACGCACCCCGATACCTACTTATCGGAGATGTACTTTACCGACGCGGCGTTGATACTATCTTACGCCGCTGCCTATCCCATAGTGAGGCAGAACAAGTCCTCAATGATTGTCATAGCGGTGCCTGTGGAGGCCATTTCTCCGGCATGGCTACCGCCCAGAAAATCATTCGGGCAGGTTATTTTTGGCCATCGTTGTTTACTGATTGCATCACCGCAGTCAAGCATTGCCAGAACTGCCAGCTCTTTGCCCCCAAAGCAAGAACCCCCCCTGCCCCCCTTCATCCAGTCATCACTGTTGGACCATTCTGCAAATGGGCCATAGACTTCCTCGACTGCAACCCCCCGTCAGCCGGCGGTCACAAACACATCATTGTGGCCGTAGATTATTTCACCAAGTGGGCAGAAGCCATGCCAACCTATAACTGCAAAGCCGACACCGCGGCGCGGTTTTTCTTCAACCACGTCATCGCTCGTTTCGGAGTACCACAACAGCTAGTCTCTGACCACGGCTCTCACTTCGAAGATGCCGTCTGGAAAGAATTATCAACCATGTTGAAATTCGAACACCATTTCTCTTCCGCTTACTACCCCCAAGGAAACGGCCAAGTCGAAGCGATCAATAAAATCTTGAAGACCATTCTCCAACGCACTGTAGACAAGCACAAGTCCAATTGGCATCACATGCTTTTCCCAGCACTCTGGGCTTACCGCACATCAACCAAAACCGCCACCGGTTTTACCCCTTTCCATTTAGTTCACGGTGTCGAATCTGTCCTCCCTATTGAGTGCCAGATCCCAGCTTTACACATCGCCGTTGAGCTCCTACCAGATACTTCCCCGATCGAGCAACGTTTACTGCTCCTAGAGCAGGCCGATGAAGATCGGCGCACAGCCATTCAAAACATGGAAGCCGCTAAACAAAGATCGAAACTAAGTTACGACAAACGCGTCCAACCAAGAACCTTTTCGGAGGGAGACCTTGTCCTCGCTTACGATCAAGCTCATGATAAAACCGGAAAAGGGAAGTTCGTGTCTATGTGGCAAGGCCCCTACATCATACACACCTGCCTCGGGCAGGGGGCATACATTCTGACCGATTCAGAAGGCAACACCTTACGCAACCCACGCAACGGGTTGTACCTTAAAAGATTTTACCCATAGAAAATCTCATGGACACCATCGTCCATTTTTTAGTATAGGCATACGTTTTTCGTTCACAAAATTTTTTCAAAAAACCTAAATATTTGTTTTCCCTGCATGACCACAGATGGAGCCTCTTCCACTCTGCCATATCGGTTTCGCTGATGGTGCAAGCCGTTGGTCTCCCAATCTCGCCTCCGCAGCTTGGGTAATATACTCCCCTTCACATGAGTTAATTCACATCGATGGAGTATGTTTAGGTGCCGCCACCAATAATCAAGCTGAATACGATGCCGTGACCGGTCTCCTTGCCGCTGCTCTCCAGATGAGCATACGTCACCTCAACGTTTTCTTGGACTCACAGCTCCTAGTTTCCCAGCTCAACAATGATTACCAGGTACGCGATCCCTGTCTGTTCAGAAAATTCCTGCGCACTAAACAAATGGTTAGACAGTTTGAATCCATTACATTCACACATGTCCCAAGACACCTCAATAGTGTAGCAGATAATATGGCCAACAGTGTCCTCGACTGGCACACCAATCACATCATGTCATATCCATAAACAAACATGCACCCAGGTGCAAAACATGTGCCTCCACGGGCATATACAAAAAACCAATATTGCATCCACGTGCATAACATGTGCCTCCACGGGCATAAAACAAACCAAAATAATGCATCCATGTGCATAGCATGTGCCTCCACGGGCATATATAAATCTACAAACACACTGCATCCACGTGCATAACATGTGCCTCCATGAGCATATACAAAAGACAAAGTGCATCCACGTGCATACACATCAAAATATCCAAAATATATATCCACATATATATACGAACCAAAAAGTCTACATGTCATAAGTGCCCTCAGCACTCGATATACACAAAATACATCTGTCATACAAAAATGCTTCCCCATATGCTCATGAGCATTTGGGGGCAAGTACAATGACGTCTAATCATCAGGATCCTCCGGATCCTCAGGATCCTCCTCCGGCTCCTCCTCCGACTCCACCTCCGCTGGCCCAGCCGGGTCACGACGACCCCGAACTCGCCGCTCGGCTGGCCCTGCTGGGTCGTCCCTCAGACGTATCCTCCCCGCGGCCGGCTCTGCCGGAGCATCTCCTCCACCACCCCCGTGTCTCGCAGCAAGCACCGCTGCCCTCAACAACAGTGACTGCCACTCGGGCGGTGCACCGAGACATCCCTGCAAAATGTCCCGATCAAGGTCCCTCCAGCCATCCTCCGGAAGTCTAGCTACGATCCGGGCCAAAGTCCGTCGAACACCATCTATAGCATCGTCCTGAGGGCCAACCCCTCGCCCACGGGCTCCAAATCCTCCACCACGAGGAGGACGTACAGGTACTGGAGGACGCGCAACCACTATCGCCCGCCCCTGCCGAGCCACATAGTCAGGTGGTGGTACCGGACCAATATCTGCACAAAGCAAGTAGAACCATCAGATACTATACAACAAACATCATCATGATCAATCATAATACATATGGTATAAACATCACATAAGACACAAAAACATACCGTCTAAGCTCCAGGCCTGTCCTGGGGCACGTGGCATCTCCGGGTCTCCCCGGTAGTCCATACCGGCGTATGGATAGTCCTCGATCACCAGTGGCATCTGCTCCCACTGCTGGAAAAAATCCTCTGTAAAGAAGCCACGGATACCACCGCCAGCACGAGGCATCATCTGCCCCCACCTCATCATACGAGGCTCGCTAGGTAGACCAGCACGAACCGGTACGTGTGGCCGTAGGGTCGGCACCCGCTCAAAGAAAAAACAACATAAAAATGAGGCGTAACAGAACTCACCTCCCTCTCTCACGGCCTTGTCCAGATCTCTCCGGACACCGGCCAAGAACATCTGAGCCCAAGCATAGTAAGTACCCCCGTAGAACGGAGTCCACCATCACCGTCTGCCCCCCAGACATACGATGTGGTGCAGCAGCACCTAAAACCCTCAGAACGCAGGCACCAACGGCCCGCATATCCCACTCACGTAGGAACTTCAAACTGATAGAGCTGTTTACCAAAACAGCGTCATCCCCACAAAAGGTCTGTAAGAGGTCCTCCATGTCCACGCCTGGAGGCAACCTCGGAGAGATATCGCCCACCTCACCCAAGCGAGGCAAACCGGTCAAAAAATATACATCAGTGAGAGTAATCTCCAACCTCTCACCACCAATAATAAAGGCACCCTCTGCCGGCACCCACCACTGAACGAGCTTGTTCAGGAGTCTCCTCACTGAATGGATATAAGGTATCTGAGCGAACTTCAAGAGTCCGCTCATGGCTAAAGTCTGTCTCACCCCCCCATCATCCTCGATCCTCGCCACAATCTCGGCATCAATATCTCTCTCCCGCCATACGGACTGAGCCCTCCGCAACATCCTGCCAAGAAAACACAGAAAATTTTAGCCCCAGCATAAAAATTTTTGAAAAAAAATCTCATCGCGGCTTTTTCACAAAAAGCCGCGATGACCATCGCGGCTTTTCCACAAAAGCCGCGATGACCATCGCGGGTTCCATGAAAAAACCCGCGATGAACATCGCGAGTTTCGTCCAGACAGTCGCGATGAACATCGCGACTGTCACCCATGAACACGCGATGAACATCGCGGGTTCCGACCTCACAGTCGCGATGAACATCGCGACTGTGAGTCTAAAACCCGCGCGGTTCATCGCGGGTTCCGCCCCGAAACCCGCGCGGTTCCACGTTGGAGAGTCAACGTGGAGATTCGCGGCTTTCGGGGGCCCACCGCCAACTAAAAAAGACATAATTGACTAGGTTAAGGCGAATAGAGTTACCTGCAACTCGCTAAATCGAAAACCAACGGTGAAATCTCCCGGAAATCGAGAAATAGCTCTGACTGCTCTATCAAACTCGCACGTGACAATGACAAGTCATATTGGGCCCCACGTCCTATTTATAGAAATTCCACAAATTTCAAACAACCATTGCGGTGTCATACGAAGTCCATTTCTCAAACCGTTGGGATCAGCACAGCGGGAACTTCGTAGAGGTTCCTTCCGTTTTCCCGTTTTTTCCGGGGTCCATTTTTGACCATTTTTTAGCCCCTCTCGTGGCCTCGGTTTGCGTGCCACATCGGCCGTTCTCCGTTTTCGATGTGTCTTATATCACCGGATTCAGTTTTCCGCGCTCGTGATGATGCTTGAGACCATTTCTCGCTCTCACCTTTAGATTTTCCGGGCATTTTTTCCCACGCCCCCTCGTCGCCTCGGTTTGCGTGCCACATCGGCCGTTCTCCGTTTTCGATGTGTCTTATATCGCCGGATTCAGTTTTCCGCGCTCGTGATGATGTTTGAGACCATTTCTCGCTCTCACCTTTAGATTTTCCGGGCATTTTTTCCCACGCCCCCTCGTCGCCTCGGTTTGCGTGCCACATCGGCCGTTCTCCGTTTTTCGATGTGTCTTATATCGCCGGATTCAGTTTTCCGCGCCCTTGATGATGCTAGAGACCATTTCTCGCTCTCACCTTTAGATTTTCCGGGCATTTTTTCCACGCCCCCTCGTCGCCTCGGTTTGCGTGCCACATCGGCCGTTCTCCGTTTTCGATGTATCTTATGTCGCCGGATCCCGTTTTCCGCACAGATGACGATGCTTGAGACCTTTTCTCGTCCTCGTCGAACCATTTTGGTTCGGTATGATTTTACCCCTTTTTCGGGCCGAGCAACCCCTTTTACGAAAAAGGCACTTAGGGAGTTTCTGTTAAGCTCTTTTCTGACTCCTAAAACAATGAAAAGATCGCCGAGCAATCTTGCTTCCTTTCATGCTCGATAAACGTATCTGAAAGGGCGTCTACCTGGTATAAGTTTACCCCTTTTCCGGACCTTGTAGACTAATTACGAAAAAGGTATACTCTAGTCACATCGGCTAGAAGAGTTCTCCATTCGCATCATTTTATACTTTTTCGGGCCTCGGAGACTAAACTTACGAAAAAGAAACACCAACAGAGTCCACTTACTGTTTTCAGACTCTCTAAACATGAAAGCAACCATGAGCATGCGCCGTCCTGGGCTCACAAAATCCACAGGACCGTAACATTTCAGAGCATACTTTTATCCCTTCTTGAAGCTCTTTAAAACTATGAAGAAGGAAGAAGGGTGCCTCTTGGCGCCACGACAGATCATATCTACTCGCTAGCAGCTTCCCCTTTTGGTCGCCTTTGTTCAGAGTATTCTGCAGTATGTCACCCTGAAACTCCCGCGACAGCTACCATCAGCTTGTCCTCCCCCCCCCAGAGTCAATATATACCATTCAGTCAAAGCTATGATCCCTGCACCTACAAGTCAGTTCCCTACGCTGCCAGGTCAACCATGTCATCATGCTCTGAACAAAGGAAGTTTGAGTCTACCCTATTTTTTGACCCAGTTATTTCCCTTCCCCACAAGTATGTCAGTCCTACCAGCAGTACTACATCACTTCAGTTTACACCTCGCGCTCCTAGCAAGGATACATCATTGCCTTGTTAGTTGCTAGTCTCCCTCTGTCGACGACAACCACATTTATTCCAGAGGATAGACCTAGAGGCCCCTGTGTCTTGGACTCATTACCATTTATGATGAGTACCTACGAATCATTTCGAGAGGAATCCTCAGTGCCTCTCCCAATGGTTGTTTCTCACATGCTCGACTTCAACACCTTGATCGCATCGTTGAGACTCGCACAGGGTATTGGTCCGTTCAGTTATTAGTCGAAGACCCCGGATACCTCCTGACTCCTCCACATTTGAGAGTCTACCTATGGATACAACCAGTTACATTTTTTCTATAGATATCCGGGTTGCGTATGACGACAGTATTCAGATGTACCCCAGTTTCATACTCCCTTGAGTATACAGGTACATTATTTCTCAGAGATGACTCATAGTCTTTGAGTCCCTGCAGATGTTGGACACCTTCAGTTTCAGCAGTTCCACAGTTATTCCAGCGTATCAGTTATTGAGATCAGTCATGATCATGAGTATATCCCACAATCATGTCCCCTCTGGACCATTATGATGTACCAGTATATTTCTTTACGTATTAGATCCCCCTTCTTGGGACTAATTGTTTTGTATATGTCTTGATACGAGCATGGGAATGCCCGCCTCGTCCTTTATCAGAGATTATACCTCATTCATATTGAGGCCATGTAATATTTTTTGTTTTTGCAGCTTCCAAGGGCCGTGGCTCCAGTCTCCAACCGGTCTCTTCTCTCCCCTAAACCCCAGAAAAAAGGACAAAAGAACTATGATGTCTATCGGCCATACGATGAGCTCCTGCCCTCACACATCAGGGGGCAATCTGTTAACACCTAAAAAGTGCTCACTAGCTCATTCCCTTACTCACATGACCCATTTGTCCACTTTTCCACCATCTGAGCCTCTGAAACCAACAAAAGGTCACCAAAAGACCTTAGTACACCCCTTTTTCCATTAAAAAAGATTATTTTTCCAAGAAAATCATAAAAAACCCTCAAAAAGGGTCCAAATTCCCAAAAATATTAAAAAGGGAATTAAAATATTATTTTTATTCAAAAAAGGAAAAAGGAGGGAAAAATACCTAAACCATGTTGGTCAATACCATTTGGTTTCCAAAAAACCACAAATGGTATCTCCCACCACCAAAACCTATAAAAAGGTGGTAGGGGCTCCTCATTTCACATCCTTCCATTATCTCATCCTTATGCTGCTGAAATCTCCCCTGAGCACTTTTAGCCATTGAAGCAACCTTGGAGAAAGAGACCTATTGGAGTTTGGAGCTACTCATCTTGGGAGTTGCTCAACATCAACCTTCACCATTGAAGGTAATATCGCAAGCACTTGCTTGCCCCCCACTTTTTCAATACAAAAAATTATTTCTTATGTTTCTTGTTCTTGATTTTGAAATGTTTACATTATTTGCTTAGATTCTTGTTTAGATCCATGAAAAGTATTGTTTATTTAGTTTATTGCTTTTATTTCTATTGAAACTGCTACTACTAGTTAGTAGGTGCCCATAGCACTAAGCTTGGTTGCAAAACCGAGCCAACAGGTTCCCTAGTTGAAAATTCTTAGACATACCTTAGACACTAAGTGTCATAGCCAAGAAAGGGAAAGTCAAGCATTCACATTGAAGTGAAAGAGGCTAAGGAGAATGGAACCATAGTGGTGGTGTGGCTCCAAATTGGAACAAGACTAAGAGGGGGAAACTCTTACTCTTCTCTTTCCTTTTGACTGATGCATCTTAGAAACAAAATATTGTTGAGTGTATGTCATGGATGAAAATATATTGTGTTTAATTGCTTGAAATGAATTGTGAATGCTGAAATAGTTATTTTCCTGTGAAATGATGAACATGAATGAGTTCATGTGTATGTTGGGAAAGCATGAAAAGTGTGGAAGTCTCATGAGTAAAGCATGGATTCTCCATGTAAATTGGGCAAATAATTGAATGATTTTAATATTGTGTTATTCTTGGCCTAACAGGAATTGCCATGATGAAACTCACAAGTGATAAATTTGAAAAGCCATTGATTGCAGCTGTTACCAGCCAAGTGTTGCTAGTGTGCAAAGTGAGAGCCAGTTGTGCACATTGGCCATCGCAGCAAACCAAAGGCTATGGGTTTTGGCCGAAAATATTCTTCAAATAGTTTCTAGGACAACAAGAAAGATGGCAGCGATGAAATTCCAGACTTGTAGATCAGGTGGAAGGTAAAGAAAAGAAAGGGATTGCTATGGAGCAATGCCCACCTGCAGAGCTGGAAGATCAAAGCCATTAGGAGTAGCTTGTGGAAGCCAAAGGACTTGGTCCTGAAAGTTCAAAGTAAAAAGATGAAACGCAGGATGGACCTGCCACATTTTGTGAAATTCGGAGATGCATAAAGTGGGTATGTATTCCTAAGTGTTGGAACACTGAGGACGGTGTTATTCCAAGGGGGAGGGGATTGTAATATCCTGATTTTGACCCCATTACATTAAAATGTAAATGAGGTAATATTGTTATAAAATCGTGGTGAGGAGCTCAAGGCCAAGGCCCCGCCATCGCTTTAGTGATGCATTTGGTTTACGTGCTAGCCAGGCACAATGGAATTGCAAATATCATGTAATTATGCATTTTAATTAAATACCCACACCTAGCTATGCAATGCAACAAGAGATGGGGGCATAATTTTACAAGGCATTGGGGGGGAAATATTAATACCCTTGAACCAATTAAGTGAAGACAAGTGTTAATGAGAGAACCCATAAAATCTCAACTACCCATGTTGACTTTTGTACCCAATCATTTATTTCTTCCAAGAGTTGAAGTAGTTAATGCCTTGGGGAATGGAGAGGTATGGTTGTCCAAATTAGGGTATGGGAAAGCCACCCTTCATGGAAATTCATGTCTAGATTCCTTGGCGAGAAAAGAGCCATGAAATTGATTCCCAAGCCATTCTTCACCCATCAGTTTTTCTCTCTCACGAGTTGGGAGCTACCTGGGCGTTTTCCTCCATGGTTTTGTTGTGTTCTCCTTCATTTTTCTGGCTGGGGAGGGCGTTTTTGTTTTGGATAACAGTGGGGAAGAGAAGAAATCGATTTTGGGGTTTCATTGAGGCCATTTTGGCCATTGGAATGCTCATAACCGGTGGGAGAAATCAGTTTTGATCCCTGTGGTCGAATTCCCCTTTCCACAGTTCGTTTTTGGTGTGCCCACGATTTTGGGGAAACCCACGGACCCTATTTTGTAAATTCCATTGTTGAAAATGTGTATCCATACCCAATATTTGAGTTGCTGTGTGTAAGAGAATTTGGGGTTGAGATGGGTATCCATTGCTTTGGTTGTGCTGACCTTGAGAGTCCCCTTTTCCTTCTAGAAATCATGCCCAGCTCAGGGGTGGTCTTTGAGTGCTAAAAGAATACAAGCTGGGAAGATACCTATGGTTGGGTGGAATTGTTAGGATATTCCTATACTCCATCCTAGTCCCACCAGTATTTTGATCATTTACATTTTTAGTCATGCATGCACCTTTAGGGTTTGCATGCATTCTAGGGTTTGCATGCATTTTGCATGCATCCCAGTCATCAGTCCAGCACCTAGCCCTCGGTTAGCCAACCCCCAGGAGCTTCTCACTATTCAGTTTTAGCCCTCCAGTTGCTTAATGCGCCCTTCTTCCTTGATTTTAGGGAGCAACTCGCCCTTCTTCACCTACCAGTCCAGTTACAGTCAGTTACACTCAGTTACACCTACCAGAGTTAGTTTGATTGATGGTTGAAAGTTACTTGAGCATTGATGACTCCACTGATGATGATGAAGACTTCCAGTTGTGCTCCGATGATCATGAGGACACCTAGTTGTGCTACGATGATCATGAGGACACCTAGTTGTGCTCCGATGACACTCTATTGATCTTATGATCACTCTGAGAGGCTAATTTGAATTTCCACCTTAGGCATTCGAATCCTCTCTACCATTGTACTATTTATTTGTCCATATTGTGATTAATTAACTAGTGTGTGTGAAGTATTATTGCTTCTATCTGAGTTCTACTGTACCATATTATTCTGTTGCTCATTATACTGTATTGTTCACTCTTCTTCTATTTTCCTACTTAATCATAATTACTCTTCTGATGTACACATCATCTCTTAGATCTGCTGTGAGGATTTTCACATGGTATCAGAGCATGTTGAGAGTATTGTTTATCTCCATTCTTGAGAGTTTTTTGCAGGTTATTACCAAGATTTCGAGTGCAGCAGTTGCAACAGTTTCTGCATTTTTTGTAGCAGTAGCAGTTGCAGTTATTCTATATTGTTTTTGCAGGTCTTCTACAACTTCAATGTATTCAGAAGAAATCTATCCTCCTCCATTCAACTATGATCCTCTTTCTCCATTCAACTATGATGAATGGAAACCAAAGATGATAGCACATTTGAAGAGAAATGGTCTCTTTGATTATTGTTTTGAGAGAGAGTTCGAATCCTCTGAAGAAAATATTGACTGGTTAAATAATGGTGATAGATCCATGGGAAACATGATGCTTGATATGTCTCGGTGATTGGTACATCAATTCATTGATGATGTTGAATCTCCAAAAGAGCTATGGGCCTACTTGGATGAAAGATTTGGCAGACAGAATGAAGGGATTGGTCCAAATCCATTCGAAAGCAAGCAAAGTGTTCCATTCGCTCCCCTTGATGGTCTCTCAGATCATGAACCAGTATCATCTCATATTGAAGTTGTTGACAAAGAACTTGCAAATTCTCCACTCATGCTCAAACTTTCTTCTCTTTCTGTGCCAGCTCACACTCTAGATATTTCATAAGGTCCTAAATCCTCTCTTGCACCAGAGTCTGTTGGTTTGCATCATGATCACATGATTATTTGAGAGGTCAAAACAGCTACTGAAGGTAATGAATTCGCTCCTCTCCAGCTATCTCCTCTTTTATACTACTATATGATCATAAATTCATGCTTTCAGAAGGTTATTGAAGATTATGGCCATTGCCATTCGCTTGGGATAAATTCTCATGCAATTACTGGTTTTGATCTCACCTCTCATGGTTCAAAGGAGATCTCAAGAAACCATGATTCAAGTCTTGGATCTAATTTGGATTCTAAGCAATTACTGCTTGGGATAATTTCTCATGCATATGATAGTTTTGATCTCACCCCTACTGGTTCAAAGGAGATCTCAAGAAACTGTTTTTTAAGTCTTAAATCTGATTTTGATTTCAAGCAAACATGTAATAGTTATTTTTGGCATAATCTCACCCATGGTGGTTCGAAGGAGAAGAAAAAAGACTATATGCACTTTCACAGATTTGATCCTACCTCAGCTGATTCGAATCATAGGTTCAAGGATCATTCTCATACTGTTGGATTTGTTCTCATCACATTCGATCTGAAGAGAAAGTACAAGCACATGCTTTTTGAGCATGATCCACTTCTTCCCAAGAAGAAGATACCTCCAGACATATGACCAAGCATCACACATGCTTGAGTTTGGAGCATTTATTTTTATGTGTGCCTTACAGTCTATTTTTTGAGGAGGGGGTATGTTCCCCATGAAATTTTCCCACTTCCTTGGTTTATTGATTGTTATTATTCATTGTATTGGGTGACCTTTGGTCTTAGTTACCAGGGCCCAGGATGGATTAAGGGGGGGTGTTAGGATATTCCTATACTCCATCCTAGTCCCACCAGTATTTTGATCATTTACATTTTCAGTCATGCATGCACCTTTAGGGTTTGCATGCATTCTAGGGTTTGCATGCATCCCAGTCATCAGTCCAACACCTAGCCCTTAGTTAGCCAGCCCCCAGGAGCTTCTCACTATTTAGTTTTATCCCTCCAGTTTCTTAATGCACCCTTCTTCCTTGGATTTAGGAAGCAACTCACTCTTCTTCACCTACTAGTCCAGTTACACTCAGTTACACTTAGTTACAGTCAGTTACAATCAGTTACACTCAGTTATACTCAGTTACACCTACCAGAGTTAGTTTGACTGATGGTTGACAGTTACTTGAGCATTGATGACTCCACTGATGATGATGAAGACTTCTAGTTGTGCTCCGATGATCATGAGGACACCTAGTTGTGCTCCGATGACACTCTATTGATCTTATGATCACTCTGAGAGGATAATTCGAATTGCCACCTTAGGCATTCGAATCCTCTCTACCATTGTACTATTTATTTGTCCATATTGTGATTAATTAACTAGTGTGTGTGAAGTATTATTGCTTCTATCTGAGTTCTACTGTACCATATTATTCTGTTTCTCATTATACTGTATTGTTCACTCTTCTTCTATTTTCCTGCTTAATCATAATTACTCTTGTGAGGTACACATCATCTCTTAGATCTGCTGTGAGGATTTTCACAAGAATGTTGCAGCGACATAGCTAGTTGCTTGGGACCATTTCACAATGAAGATACGTATTTTTCTATCTACGTGTTTTACTTTTGCAATGTTTTAAATTGATGACTGTTATTGATATGCTGAATGCATATGAAATGCGTGTGGATGAGGTTTATTTCTGCTCTGCATGTTTGCTTGATTTGTATCTGCACACATTTGTTTAATTTCATATGAATCTAATGAAATGGGATGAGTTATGTAAAAGCCTCAGATATTAGTAGTCATGTTCCCTTCCTTGCTTTGGATTGACAAGAGGGGACGTGACACTCATGCATTGTAGGCATCTACCAAGACTATCGTACCTTCATTATTTTCCTTGTCGGATTCCTGACCCAAGATTAGTGTGAAGGAAGTGAAGTATTCTTGGACCCAAGGAGAGAATTTCCTTAGCTTCCATGGGATTGGGGCACCTATTCTTTTGCTTGGTTATACTTGAGAGGTAAACTATTTTGGCTCATTGGGTATGGTTCATCCTTTTGTATCTGCTCACCTAATCCTCATGCGAGAGCACGTCGGTCCCCACGACAGTATTCAACATTTGCGATATGTGGAGTGCATGGAAAATGACTGATTGACCATCCTATGTGGTGACGGTGGACACAATGAGATTATATTTTTAGCCGCAAAGCTTGAAAAATCCTGGAAAGGGGAAGGTATTGAGGACCAGGTGTTGAGCCAATCTAAAGGCCCACAATTTGCTTCCATATTGCGAGGATAGGAACTTTCCATAAGCAGCTCCTATGAGCTACTTAGGAGTGTGCTTTGTTGTTTTTGGGGTGGTAATTAGGGATAATTCATCGATGAAATCTAAGCCTTGTGAAGAGGAGACATCAATGCTATTGAATGTGGATGACATGGATAGGGAAGATGAACGTTCAAAGGTAGCATTTCTCTTTCGAGGCATGATTGCCTGAATTTGTAAGACGAGACGATGTGGGAGAACTCTATAAAGGGTAAAACAAGTAGGTGATTTTAGTCAAACTTTCTATGAATGGAGAGGGATTATCAATGACTTACCCGGTTCAAACGCAAGGTGATTGATAGGTGGTGGATTATAGTATTTGGAAACTATTATTGTTTGAATGGTATAGAGGGCACAATGCCTCTAGGTACATTCTCTTGGAGGAAATTAGCACACTAGGAGCTTCGATATTCTCAGATAAAATTGAAGTGAATAGGGAATTCATGGTATTATTCAGGAAGAAGATCCTCAAGCATTTATATGCATATCTAAGCATTGATGCTACATTCATGGTGACGTAGAGTGGTTCTATCACCTTATCCAACCAACGCTACAAAATATCCTTTATAATTGTTCGCCATTGCTAACAGGGCATGTCCAACATTTATAAGGTCTCGTTAGTCAATGGAAGAGCTCGAGATCCATTCATCATGATGAAATCTATGGTAGGATCTTCTTATTTTTTAGTGAATATTTGATCCCTTTCTAATAACTAAAGAGTTGGTACATATAGCGCAAATGGTAAGGGTGAATCCACTTGGATTTGATAGAGTGAATTTGGGTCGTTGGCATGGGTGTTCCCCATATAATCCGAAATGCTTGTACCTTTGCGTGGATGTCTGTGACTTAAAGTTATAAACATTCCCAATGGATCTTGTCCATTTGTGCGGGGTGTACCTCCATTATACCTCCTACATGTATTTTAGCATGAATTCTCATGCTTAAAATATGGAAAATTGTTCGATGCATCCTGTCCATTCACGTGGATCACCCCTTCATTATTATTCAATCGTGTACCTTTTTGTGAATGGCCTCAATCAACATTCTAGGATACACTCGACAGATCCTAATCACTGGTGCATACATTTTCCTTACTCCCTTCATCTGAATGAGTGAATGTTTACCATTCAAGGACTACACAACCATGAGACCTTACCACTTCATCTCTGTTGAGTATTTCTTTAACTAATTGGATGGGTAGGATAAGTAACAACATGGTATATTCTCCTTAGTGGGCGCCATGAAATTCTAATCTATGTACTATTGTTATAAACCTATTGGTATATCAAAGAGATACAATTATTCTCGCTCCTTTGTCCTTAAAACCATGCAAACCTATGATCTATAAAAAAGTAATGAACTTCCTACATGATTAAAAATATAAAGAATTTGAGAATTCTAACAATGCAATAATACTCAAACAAGAATAATACTCTTGCCATAGTACAAAAAAATAAAAGGAAAATAAGAGTCATTCTTGTATATCTATCTAAAAATATGCCTTGCACGATGTTGTTCACATTGGTATAACTCTACAATAACCTTTTTTTGTGTGGATCTGATCATACTATTGTTGTGACTTATATGAACACATTCCTTGCAAGGGTTTGATCACATTTGTATTTCTCAAATAACCCTTTTGGTGGAACCAAAAGGCCCCATGAATTCCACTCAACACATCCATGAAGAATAAGCTCAATAGCCTAGAAAATCATATTTCACCGATCTCAAACAAAGTCTCTAAGATAGATGGCATGAAAGAAGACATTGGAAACCTAAAAGTAGGATTTGTAATTTTAAAAGTTGAGTTCATTAACTTTAATATCCATATATAGTCTCTACTTTCCATCTTCCATCCAAATGGGAAGTGGCTCAATATACCCATACAAGAAGAAGAAGATGATCCCTCCACTAGAAGTGGGCATTGATCATGGACACCCTTTTGTGATAGATGTGGCACAAAATTCCTAAAGTCGACTTGATCAAATTTGATGGTTCTAACTTCATAGGATGAGTTACAAAAATTGAACACTACTCCCTCTAAGGTATTATTGATGACTTAATGAAACTTAAATTTGAGGTTTATACTTGGACTTGGAATGATGGTAATGGTGCCAATGATATAAGAAATCATATAGGGGCTACATTTCTTGGAGAGAGTATGTGAAATACATCTATGCTCATTTTGAATGAGACACTCACTATTTGGGATGACTTGCACCAAACATGCATAAGAATAAAATTTATCACAACATTTGAGCAATTGAAAATCCACATAGAGGGCCTGACTAGTTCTTTTTTTAAAGGTATGTTTATTAGTGGGATCAAAGAGTATATTAAAGCACAAGTCATGATGCAATGATGAATTATTTTGTTGGACACCTCTTAGAGAGATTATTATGTTTAGATGGTGATAATGCACATGCCAAAATACTCTCTTTTATTCCCCTCCGCTTTCCCCTCTTTGGTTTTAAAGTTATAGCATCATGATTCATTCTCCAAGTCAATCTTGTGCGCCAAGATTGAGCCACTTGTGTCAAGGTAGTGCTTTATAGGATCCTGATTTGGACTTAGGAAACTTGGAGTAGAATCTTGAGTTGGAATCATGGATGAATAAGCCTTATGTGTAAAGGTTAAAGCCTCATGTGCTGACGTAAGTGCTTTGTATGTCAAAGTGATGGTGCTATATAATCTTGTTTGTCAAGACTAAGGTCTTGTGTGTCAAGACAGATCCTCATGTGTTGAGGTGGTGCCTCATGTGGTTAGTTAATGCTTTGATTGTCGAGGCATGAATGATGTGTGACGTACTACTAACCATGGTATTAGATATGGATAAGCTATTAAGTCTCCTATAGAGACTGGCCACCTCTAGAGTGAATTACTTTAACATATGACCACTTGGAACGCGAGTAGAACGAGATGATAACATCATTGGAAAAATATCCTTAGTATATTTGATATGATAAATAATTAAGTTGGCATAAGTGGACCATGTATATAAGAAAAGAGATAAATATAAGATGAATTAAGATAAGAGAGAACTCAAATTTGTTGACTTCATTTATCAGTGTGCTAAAAGAGTTAGCTATGTGTTAACAAGAAAGACTTTAGTTATCAAGTGTGTTAAAAGAGTTAACTAAAGTGTTAAACAAGAAAAACTCCAGTAAAAAGAGTTAAGTAAAGTGTTGACAAAGAAGATTTAGTTAACTAAGTGTTATGCATGACGACACTTGAGTTAAGCTAAAAGACAACACTTGAGTTAGGACACTTCCATGTCAACACTTGAGTTAAACTAAAAGACAACACTTGAGTTATGACACTTGCATGTCGACACTTGAGTTATGACACTAAAAGATGTCACTTGAGTTACAACACTTGAATTAACCACCTAACCAAGTGATCAGTGATCTAGCATCTAGTTGAAGGGTGAGTTCATCCTAAAGTCAGAGGACAAAGATAAAGGCCAAAGCATGAGAATTATGGTACACTTGTTATTCATGATTGATGAAACCAATGTAAAAGCAAATTCTCTCTTGAAGGAAATTCACAACTTTTGTGCATGTGAAAAAATCAACAAATTGGTTTAGTGCAAAATATTATTCCGAGTTCTCTTATTTCATCTATCTCTCTTGCTCTATAATTGCACCGGGGGTGCTTGGTATTTCTATATGGTATTTCACTAGGGGTGCTTGATGTAATATGCTCATTGTAAAGGAAACATTCTCTACTATCTATCAATATACTAAGGAATATTTTTTTGGGGTTTTCTCCCTCAAGTTATAGAGGGTTTCCCCAGGGTAAATTTCTGTGTCAACTGTAGATGTTTATGCTTATGATTATTCATTGTTTTCATGTACTATTGTAATTCTACAATCAATATTAAAAATAAACATGGTATCAGAGCCTAGGGCATGAAAGAGATAAGTTCAACACTCAAGATTGAGACTACATTGATCTTGTGTGGTTTAAGTTGAGCATAGTACTTGAAGAATAATGGCTTCAATATCAGTAAGATCGAAATACATACTTGGAGGAACTTCGAACTTCAATATTTGGAACGCCATGATTTTAAATATCTTGGAAGAGCATGGTATGGATGGATACGTATATAGTGTTGTTGAAGAGCCTAATACTAATGTTGGGCACACTACTTTAAAGAAGAATCAATCCAAAGCAAAGAGAATCATTTATGATTTTGTATAAGACAATTTGATGCCAGTGATTACTCCATTGAAGATTGCAAAGGAATGCTTCAACACTTTGACCAATATTTATGAGAAGAAGGCTCCCAATTAGAAGAGAGACTTGAAGAACAAACTTTGTAATTTGAAGATGGAGAAGGATGACGCTATTGCTTCCTTCTTCACAAAGATCTCTCAAGTAAGAGATCAACCCTTGAGTTTTGGTGTAACTGTTGTTGATGATGATCTCATACATATTGCTTTGAATGGTTTTCCATATTCATGGGAGATTTTCTTGGCTACTGTAAATGGTTGATAAGTGCAACCAAACTTTGAAAGACTGTGGCATGATTTCCTACAAGAAGAAGGGATAATTTAAAACAAAAATGCTTCCAAAGAAGAGAACCTTTCTCTTATGGAACAGATGAAGAGAGGAAATAAATCCTTTTCTCAGAAGAATTTTTCTCATCAAAAGGAAAAATAATACAACAAGAAATTTGATTTCATGCTTCAACTGCAATAAGAAGGGTCACTTTGCAAGAGACTGTCGTGCAAAGCAAAGAGGAAAGTTCAAGGGTAGATTTCATGCTTCTACTGCTATAGAAGATGAACCTACAAGAAATAACTCTTCCAATGATCAAGAGACAAGCAAGGAGTACTATCTTGTCTCATCCCTATTTGGATCCATTACCACTAGTGCCGTGACATGGCCGATGGATAGTGGCGCATACAAACACATGACTAGATATAGGAGCACTATCATAGATATGAATGAAAAGAAGTTCTTCCGTCAGGTGGAGCTTGGAGATAATATCACCTATTCGATCCAAGGAGTTGGATCCACTTATTTTCAGTTGGATTCCAGAGATGTACTGCATGTTGATGAAATTATGTTTGTGCCCGGTCCGAAGAAGAATGTTTTAGTTGTAGAAGATAAAGGATTCACAGTAATATTTATGGACAATAAGGTGCTCTTGTATCCTAAGAATACTGACTTGAACTCTACATCTGTAATTGGAGTTAGAGAGGGAGGTCTCTACAAAGTTCCCGAAAATATCATTCAATCCATGACCCATGACATAGTCAGTGCTTGTGAACTGTGGCATATGAGGCTTGGTCATATTCATTTCAAAGTGCTAACTAGCTTGCAAAACATGGTAAAATGAATGCCTATGTTTTAATATGAACATGATGATATTTCTAGAGGTTGTGCTCTTGGTAAGAACACCAAGAAGAGCTTTCCAATCAGTACTGAAAGATCCAAATGGATCTCAGACTTGATACATTCCGATCTATGTGGTCCTATGTCAGCACCATCCTTGATTGGTTATTTTTACTATGTTATTTTCATAGATGACTTCTTTCACAAATCTTGGATCTATTTTATGAAGGCAAAGAGTGAAACTTTCAACAAGTTTCAAGAGTTTAAAGCATTGGTTGAGAATCAGACTGGAAATCACATTCATGCTTTGATATTTGATAATGGATGAGAGTTTGAGTCTCATGAATTTAATGACTTCTGTCGAGAGGCAGGGATAAGAAGAAAACTAACTGTACCTTACAACCCCCAGTAGAATGGGGTTGATGAAAGAAAGAACATAAAAATCTGTGAGGTTTCTAAAGCTATGATGTGTGATCAGGATCTGCCCATTTCCTTATGGGTAGAATCCTCCAGCACTGTTGTTTATATACAGAACATAAGTCCTTATACTATCCTGGGAGAAAAGACTCTTAAAGAAGTTTTCACTGGTGAAAAACCAGATGTTGGACACTTGAAGATTTTTAGTTGTCCTATCTACATTCATGTTCCAAAAGAGAGGATGACAAAGATGGATCCATCCAAAAAGAAAGGCACATTTGTTGGATATAGCGAATCCTCCAAATATTATAGAATATATGTTCCAATACAAAGGTACATTGAAGTCAACAGAGATGTAACATTTCACAAAGAGGCTGCCTTCAAGCGCTCTAAAGAAATTTAGTGTCATTTGGTTATGGATGAGAACGAGACTCCCATTATGGACGATCCATCTTCTGATTCTCCCCATTCAGATGTTGAGAGGGAGAATCCATTAGAGTCCTTATATCTACTTGATCCTGAAGATCCGGTAGAATTAGTAGAAATATCTCTTGATGAACCTCTTGCTAAAAGGAGATCTTCCCAGTGTCGAGACATTCTGCAAGGGGCATAAAAACATGGAGCACCACCAAGCACATTCAGAGAGCAAAGGAGAACTGAAATATATTCAGGATATGTAGCTCAGATGATTCACATAAATGATTCAAAACCCACCACCTATGAGTAGGATGCTAAGCAATAGGTATGGAAATATGCCATGGTGGAAGAATAAAAATCCATAATGAAAAATGACGTGCGAGAAGTGGTTCCTATACCAGAAGGGAAGTCTATAGTAACTTCCAAGTGGATTTATAAAATCAAACATGTAGTTGATGCTAGTATTAAAAAATATAAAGCAATATTTGTGGCTCATGGTTTCTCACAGAAAGAAAGGATAGAATATGATGAGACATTTTCTCTTGTGGCCAGGTACACCACTATTCGAGCCATCATTCCCCTTGCCTCAGTTCTGGGGTGGAAAATTCACCATATGGATGTGAATACTTCCTTTCTCAATGGTGAAGTTGAGGAAGAAGTATACATACAACAACCCGAGGAGTTTTTAGTTCATGGGAAGGAGTCCCATATATGAAAAATTAAGAAACCCTTGTATGGGCTTAAGCAGGCCCCAAGGGCTAGGTATTCAAGGATTGATAGCTATCTTCAGAGCTTGGGATTATCCAAAAGCGAAGCTAACCCCAACCTGTACTTCAAGGTTATGAGGAACCAACCACTGATCTTGGTTCTCTATGTTGATGACTTGTTCCTTACTGGAGATGAAGATTAGATAGCTCGGTGCAAGAGGGAGCTCACTTTTGAGTTCGAAATGAAATACTTAGGTCTTATACACTATTTTATGGAAAAGGAAAAATGAGATCTTTGTTTCACAAGGAAAGTACACAGTTGATGTGTTGCGCATATTTGGTATGATGGAATGTAAATTCATGTCTACACCAATGGTGTCTAATATGAAGAAACTACATGAGTCGGATTCCAAATTATATCTAGTGGATCCTACCATGTATAGATGGATCAATGGTTCCTTGATGTAATTGATACATACTAGAACAAACATATGTTATGCTGTGAGTATCTTGAGTCAGTTCATGTCTAATCCAGGACATAGACATTTGGTTGATGCCAAGCATGTGCTTAGATACGTTCGAGGTACTATTGCTTATGGAATCATATATGCTTCTAGTGGTGGATTGATTCTACTTTGATGGGAAAAATTCCCCAATAATTGTTTGGGTTCAACTATTGCAAAGCATAAATAAAAATGAACTAAATTCTTTAAACAATCAAGAAATTCTTTAATCAAATAATTGGCATACACAAGATTAAAGATAAATACCCGGTTTCCAATGTTTGAAGACAATTCCTCTGGTTTGGAGATTTTCTCCTTAGCTTAATCTCTTTGTTGTAAACCCTGAAACGTAAACATCAAGAAGTGAAAGCAACAATAATAATAACCAAAAAATCATAAAAGAACTATTGCAGAATTATTCATTCCTGAATTAATATAAGTAATCATTCACAACCATTAATATGAAAATGTTAAGATTCAATATGCTAATATAGACAACATCAATATTCCATTTAATTCACAACAATAGCATATACATGATCACTGAAAGAGCAACAAGCACATCATAAACACAAGAGACACAATTTATCCTGGGAAACCCTCATGGGGTAGAAAACCCAACAAAGATTCATCAATATAGATGACCAACAAATACAAAGATGTAATCCCCAAAAAAGAGCTCCTTCTCCTCCTTTGCATATCTCTCTCTCTCCTATGCGAGTTTCACAAGTGAGTGAGTTTGTGTTAAATGAGGAACACACCTCCTCTATTTATACTTTACTTCACTTGACTTTTAACCCTAACTAGGTCGGCCCCAACTTAACCACTCAACATAATGCTGACTTGGCCAGCCCCACTAGGGTACTTAAACACCCTATTACAATTGAATTTGGGACGACCCCACTAGGGAAGTCTAATAACCCAAGTTACCACATTCCGATGGAGGAATAAACATCTCCAGGTATAATAATAATGTCTTGACGGAGGAATGAAACATCTCCGGATAATAAGGTACAAATAGAATATTCTTAGAAGTTACAATATTTTAACACTCCCCCCTTAACGAGAAGGATATTCTAACAACATTTGCATGAGCAAGGAGTCATCAACAACATGATACATGATACATCTATAAATCATTGGAATCTTTCTTCAATCATCATCAGTAACTCAACCAGTTACTAGAACATAATCAATACTAGATCATTAACAACATCAATACCGAGTCTTCATCTTCTACAGCACTTGATCAGCTACAACATCATCATCTGGATATTTCGATCAACATCATGTTAGGATATTCCTATACTCCATCCTAGTCCTTCTAGCATTTATATCATTTTCATTTTCAGTCATGCATGCAAAATTAGGGTTTGCATGCATCCTATTCATCAGTACCAACACCTAGTCCTCAGTAAACTAGCCCCCGGAGCTTCCTTCAGATCAGTTTTAGCTCTCCTAGAGCTTAGTGCACCCTCCTTTCACCTACTGCATGAGAAGGGTGCCTTTCTTCACCTACCAGTCTAGTTTAGTCCAGTTATCTTTAGTTCTTTCCTTGATTTGAGGATTAACTGACTCCTAACCGACCTTATCACTCCGATGGACCTCTAGTGTGACTATATAGCCCATTATGACTCCAGTTATATCCATATGCGCCCTCCACTAAGCCTCCTTCACTACATTAGTGCTTCCATGTGCTAGTTACACCAACCACACTCAGTTAGACTCAGTTTGACTCTCGGTTGACCATTACTTGTGCATTGATGACTTCACTGATGATGAGTTGGACTCCTAGTTATGAATTGATGACTCTCCACTGATTATGGATTTGTGCATGAAGGCTAATTCGAATTACACCTAGTGAATTCGAATCCTCATCCTCAACATTGTATATTTACCAGTTTACTATTCAGATTAATGTAACATGTGTAATTATTCTGCCTCTATCATAGCTCCTTTGGATATGTGTTCTATTGCTTCTCTCTTCTTCTATTATTCCTAAATTATTTCATTGTGAGGTTTGCATCATCTCTTTGGATCTTGTGTGGGAATTTTCACATGGTATCAGAGCCATTTGAGAGTATATTCTACCTCCATTCTTGAGAGTTTTTTACAGGTATTTCAAAGTTCCAGTAGTTGCAGCAGCAGATTCAGCAGTTTCTATTTGCACTTGTTCCAGCAGTCAAAGATGAGCAATTCAAATGCTTCTTCTTCTCTTTCTCCTATGATCCTCACTCCCTTCAATTACTTCAAATGGAAGAGTGATATGAGATTACACTTGTGGAATAAACAACTAAATAGAAAGGTATTTGAAAAAGATGCCATACCACATATAGCTGTAGAAAGAATCAATCATCTAAATTAAATGGATGAAGCTTTTGGTTTCATATGTCTTCACATGTCTAAAGATCTTTTGTTTCATATTGCAGGATTGAAGTCTACAAGTGAGTTATGGACTAAATTGGAGAGTCTTTTTGGAAAACAAGATGGGCTAAGAGGCCATACTCTTGAAAATGAATTGGTTGCCCTACAACCTAGCAATTTCGAGAGCATTCAAGCATTCTTCTCAAAATTTAAGAATTTAGTTTTACAATGCAAGCATTGTGGCATCACTAAAAGTGATGAGCAATTGGTGCTCTCCATTTTGAGCAAACTTGGATCTCAATTTTTTGTCTTTGTATCTACTTTCCATTCTGGGCGAATGTCAATCCCTGGATGGAAGTTTCCTACCTTAGAAGTCTTCATTCAAGCCCTCATTCAAGAAGAGGACAAATTTTTTCAAATGGGTGCCATAAACACCTCCAAAGATCTAGCTCTTCTAGCTGGTGAAGCAAGTGGAGCGAATGCAAAAGAGAGGCAAAAATACAAAGACAAGAAGCCATCAAAATCCAAGAATGACAAACAAAAGAAACCAAATTGTTCCTACTGCAAGAGAGGAAACCATCCCGAGAAATCTTGCATGCACAAGAAAATTGATCTTCTAACCAAGCTTCTTGAACAAAACAAAATTGTTGTTCCAAAAGAAGCAAAGATGTCTAATTCTGGAAGTGGATCTGATAATTGCCATGCATTGATGGCTGGTTTTTCAAAGTCAAAAGCCCTCCTCATAGATTCTAGAGCCTCCAACCACATGGTTGCCTCTGAAGAATCCTTTTTCTCTTTGGATCTCCAAGATGGGCCTACTATTCACATGGGAGACAACTCTCAGATTTTTGCCAAAGGATTGGGTACAGTTCATATGGAGCATGGTAAGTTCAAAAATGTTTTATTTGTTCCTTCTCTAAAAGCTAATTTGTTGTCAGTATATCAAATGACTCATACAGGATCACCAAAGCAAGTAATTTTTGGTCCAAACACAGTAGAGATTACAGAAATATCCACTGGAAAGGTTATAGTGAATGGGATTGCTAATCATGCCTCAAAGGCATATGAGTTCTCACACTTTATGCCTTTCTCTTTGACTATTCCTTCAGATTCTGATGAAGATCACAGTGACTCCTCTTCTAATGAAGATCACAGTGACTCCTCTTCTAATGAAGAAGAAGATCAAGATTTTGATGTTGGGATCATGGTTCAAGAAGATTCAAATCCAGAACCAACACCTATTCTTAGTCCATATTTGAGGTCAATATGGGCTCACACAGTCCTTGCTACTACTGAGAACACAGTTGATGACTTATTTGTTCACAGAACTACTAGACTTCAGCATCATGCCAACCTTGCATTATGCCATCCACCTCTCCATGAGAGATGCAACATGATGATGGGGTTCTCTCTTCCATCTCTTGGAAAGACTCCTCATGTTCCATTCACTCCAGTTATAGAAAGAGTTCCTGAAAGACTTGCTTCGTCCAACACATTCTCTACACAGTGGGAGGCATATCAAGAGACCAGATCCAGATCTAGCTTCTACTTTGGATTCCTACAGGGGATCAGCTTGCCAAGTATTTTGCAAAAGTTTTCACTGATGAAAGCTTCTTTCTTTTCTGCATAGTATGATGGTTCTTTGAGTTATTAATTGTTCTTTTGAGGGGGGTGTTTTTCCCATGATGTTTTCCCCGTTTCCTCGGTTTATCGATAGTTCTTTATTTCTTCTATCATTTCTTTGATTGTATGGGTGACCTTTGGTCCTAGTTACCAGGGCCCAGGATGGATTAATGGGGGGTGTTAGGATATTCCTATACTCCATCCTAGTCCTTCTAGCATTTCTGTCATTTTCATTTTCAGTCATGCATGCAAAATTAGGGTTTGCATGCATCTTAGTCATTAGTACCAGCACCTAGTCCTCAGTAAACTAGCCCCCGGATCTTCCTTCAGATTAGTTTTAGCTCTCCTAGAGCTTAGTGCACCCTCCTTTCACCTACTACATGAGAAGGGCGCCTTTCTTCACCTACTAGTCCCGTTTAGTCCAGTTATCTTTAGTTCTTTCCTTGATTTAAGGATTAATTGACTCCTAACTGACCTTATCACTTTGATGGACCTCCAGTGTGACTAGATAGCCTATTCTGACTCCAGTTAGCTCCATCTACACCCTCCACTGAGCCTTCTTCACTACATTAGTGCTTCCATGTTCCAGTTACACCAACCACACTCAGTTAGACTCAGTTTGACTCCCGGTTGACCATTACTTGTGCATTGATGACTTCACTGATGATGAGTTGGACTCCTAGTTATGACTTGATGACTCTCCACTGATTATGGATTTGTGCATGAAGGTTATTTTGAATTACACCTAGTGAATTCGAATCCTCATCCTCAACATTGTATATTTACCAGTTTACTATTCAGATTAATGTAACATGTGTAATTATTCTACCTCTATCAGAGCTCCTTTGGATCTATGTTCTATTGCTTCTATCTTCTTCTATTATTCCTACATTATTTCATTGTGAGTTTTACATCATCTCTTTGGATCTTGTGTGGGAATTTTCACACATCATCATCTGTATCTCTCAATCAACAACCTCATCGTCTGGATCTCCCGATCAACAGCATCATCTGGATCTCTCGATCAACAGCCTCATCGTCTGGATCTCAAGATCAACAACATCATCTGGATCTCTTGATCAACAACATCACGATCTGTATCTTCTAATCAACAACATCATCTGGATCTCTCGATCAACAGCATCAGAGCAGCATACCCTGCAACACACATGATCTATTTTATGAGATGATCAATCCCTATCCATTTACGACACCATACCATGTCTAGGGACGATGTAGTCCACTCGTCAACTTAGACAAAGTCTAAGGACCACGTTTCAGAGACATATGTCTATGGATCAATTCAGGGACCGAAGTCCGGGGATGATACAATCCCTCTCGTCCACTAGGGACCACTTCTCGGAGACATGTCTACAGATCAATTTAGGGATCGAAGTCCGGGGATGATACAGTCCCTCTCGTCCACTAGGGACCACTTCTCGGAGGCATATGTCTACGGATCAATTCAAGGACCAAAGTTCGGGGATGATACAATCCATCGTGTCCACTAGGGACTACTTCTCGGAGACATATGTCTACGGATCAATTCAGGGACCGAAGTCTGGGGATGATACAATCCCTCTCATCCACTAGGGACCACTTCTCAGAGACATATGTCTACGGATAAATTCAGGGACTGAAGTTCAGGGATGATACAATCCCTCTCGTCCACTATGGATCACTTCTAGAAGACATCTATCTACGGATCAATTCAGGGACTAAAGTTCGGGGATGATACAATCCCTCTCGTCCACTAGGGACCACTTCTTGAAGACATCTATCTATGGATCAATTCAGGGACTGAAGTCCGGGGATGATACAATCCCTTTCGTCATCTACTTAGACAAAGTCTAAGGACCATACATCGACCTCATCATCGGAACAGGTAACCTCATCATCGACCTCATCGTTGGAATAGGTAACCTCATCATCGATACAAGTGTCCTCATCATTGATACAAGTGTCCTCATCATTGATACAAGTATCCTCATCATCGACCTTACCGTCGATATAGGAAATCTGATCATTGATACAAGTATCCATATCATCAATACATATATCCTCATCATTGAACTTATAGGCAATCTTATCATCGATACAAGTATCCATATCATCAATTCAGGTATCCTCATCATCGATACAAGTATCCACATCATCGATACAAGTATCCACATCATCGATACAATTATCCTCATCATCGATACAAGTATCCACATCATCGACCTCATCGTTAGTACAGGCATCCTCATCATCGATACAAGTATCCACATCATCGATACAACTATCCACATCATTGATACAAGTATCCTCATCATTGATACAAGTATCCACATCATCGATACAAGTATCCTCATCATCGATACAAGTATCCACATCAATACCAGTATCCAAATATCATAATCGACCACATCACTCCCCCTTTCGAGGAGGGTCCTTTTGAACTACACCAAGCTTATCTCAAAAATACTCAAACTTTACTCGAGACAGAGGTTTGGTCAATACATCAGCAACTTGCTCATCAGTGCTCACATACTCGAGCTTTATAGCTCCTTTCTGCACCATATCCCGTATATAGAAATATCAGATCTCTATGTGCTTTGACTTATCATGGAACACTGGATTCTCTGTAATATACAAATCTGGTTGTCACACAGGATCACAGTGGGATCCATCTCTAAGTCAAACAATCTCGATAACAACTTCTGAATCCATATCACTTCACAACTAGCAAAGCAAGCAACTATATATTCTGCTTCAGCTGTGCTGAGAGCCACACTAGACTACTTCCTGCTAAACCATGAGATCATGGCAGATCCCAGATAATAACATTTTCCCGATGTGCTCTTCCTATCTGATACACTTCCAGCCCAATCAACATCTGTGTAGCCATACAATCTGAAGTCATGATCTCCAAGCTAATATAGACCAAAGTTGATCGTACCTTTTAGGTACCTCATCACATGCTTTGCAACTATCATGTGAACATGTCTAGGCTGAACTAGATACTGACTCAGGGTGTTCACAACAAATCATATATCTGGCCTGGTATTCCTCAGATACATCAATGACCCAATAATCTGTTTGTACTGAGTTACATCCACCAATTCTGATGATTCATTAGCCAACAACTTCAAGTTGGAATCCATGGGAGTGGCCATGGATTTACATTCCAACATCTCAAATCTTTTCAAGATTTCCACAGCATACTTTCCCTGGTTGAGAAATATTCCTTCTGAGCCTTGCCATACTTCCAGACCGAGGAAGTAATGCATTAATCCGAGATCTTTCATCTCAAATTCTGTAGCTAGCTTCTTCTTTCTTTCCATGATCTGTTTCTCATTTCCTGTTAGAAATAGATCATCCACATACAATAATAGTATGATAGGTTCATAAACTTAAGGTAAAGGTTAGGGTCAGCTTTACTTTTGGTAAAGCCCAAGCTTGTCAAGAAGCTATCAATTCTCCCTCTGTGACTGAACATCATTCACACTTTGCATTGAGTGATCTTTTGCTTTGAGTTCCTTCTTGCATCCATCTAAGAGAAGAATGTCATCTGTATATATAAACCATCTTCAACCTTGTAGCAAAGGTTGAAATCCGCATCACCTGTGGTGATCATCAAGCTCATCAAATGACTATCGATCTTGGGTACCTGTTGAACAGAGCTTCCTTCAAACGAATCCTGGGAGTTTGCTCGATTCACACTTCTTCTTCAATTACACCATTCAAGAGAATGGTATTTTCATCCATGGGAGTGTCTAGCCACTTGGAGCAAACATCTTGTCATGATCCTCTCATTCTTTCTAAAAGAATCCTCTAGCCACGAGCCTTCTATAGTACGTTTGATTTGTAAGTCTTCTTGTTGAACATCCATCACTTGTTCTTTGGAATAGGTGTTCATCATCCTTCTTTTGTAGATCATAGCACATGATCTTTCCTACAAATCAAAGTTAATTACATGATTAGTAATATTTCATAATCATCAAATCATGTTGACATGATAACTTATTATGCATACTGATATGATTCACATAGTTATGCAACTATCTTGACCAATACTTTGGCACAACATTTTTCCATATCTTGTATGCACACAGTGGTTATCTAGATGCCTTCCATCTCTACCAGAACATACTATCAAGAGCGTGCACAACTCTCAGCATGTCAACAAAGAGGTTTCATTCTAGACAAGCAACAATGGAATGTTGTCCAACTTACCCATCATATGCATATTAGTAGTATGTTGCTTGATTCTAGGAATACAAATATGCATACAACTATTATGAGCAATATCATTAACTATTCAAAGATTCAAGAGGTAATTCAAATAACAACTCAAATACTTATCTTTTATGTTTGTGTGGTTGTCTCCCTCTTGATCTCTATTTTCCCTTTATGATAGCATCATGATTATATGTCTTTGAACTTCTATCCATTCTGTACCACTATGCATGCTTAAGTGTGTACTAGTTTCATCATTCTGTCTTTCCTCAAGACCTCATACATAATCACACATTCATTAGTATAATCTTAATACTATCAAAACATTATGATTCTAAATAATCTTAAGCATGTATGGTCATGATCATTTCATACACAGGTATACTTGTCTAAGATCCTAACACAAATTAGGATTCTAACTTGATATAGGAAAACATACCTAGATTATCATGCTATCTAGTTATGTCTAACATACCCAAACAATGTCTTCTTTGTTCTCTTCAATGGTTTAGAGACATTGTGCTAGTAACTTGCATATTTCATAAGTTAAGCACTGTATAACCAAATTATACATACCTTGTAAGTAGAGCTTCTATGTGATCAATGACTATGGACGAGTCTTTGTCTTCATGTCATCATGGTCATATGGATTTGTCTTTCTTGATGTACCTTTCATGTTAGCAGACAACATCATCCTCATACAACACCATTAGTGCATTAGTACAATCATAAGTGTCATAAACCTAATCAATGAATGTCTTCTATTATTCACATGCATTCATACTTTTACTAAGGTTACCAGACAATCTAAAATTAATCATAATTGTACTAACCTCAATAATATGAAGGCAAACAGATTTCAAAACATACCTGTATCTCCTCAAGTCATACCTGTCGAGATTGCTTGTAGTCTTCTCCATAAGGGTAAAAACCATAACCATCCAAGGTAGATCACTTGTAAACATCTTATATGGGTTCATGGTTCTAGGATGATATAATATCAGTGCCATTTAAACCTCCTTCATTGCTTCCCTATGAGTCTCCCAACCTTGCTAGGGTTTCTTCTTACTTGGAAACCCTAATTTTCAATCTCCTTCCTCCCATAACATTTTGATGGAGGATTAATATCTATGATGAATGGATTCCAAATCCATAATCAAAGTTTCCAATGTTGCATCAGGTTTCTCCAACATTGTATCAGGTGCTTCCATACCTAAAAATTGAAAACCCTAAGTGAGAGCTTCTTCCTCCTCTTCTTAGATTTCTTCCGTTGAGACATTTCAGATGTGTCATATTGTTTCTGGTGTATCTCTGAAATTTAGGATCTTCAGGGTATGAAACTTCATCCTATGGTAGTATGACCTGTCATATTTCCAACCCCATAGGTTTGAGATTTATTGGATTCTCCATCAGAGAGATATGATCTGTTTCCCCACATGACTTGTTTAAGGGATGAAACAACATAGCGAACTTGTACGGAGTGCCACGTGTCACTGTTTAAACTTTGGCCTTTGAAAATCGGACCTGTGAAACTAAAGTCCATTCCCTAATTGTCATTTTTTACAGAATTCCATTTGGAGCTTCCAATCCTGATATATGACCTTTTTCCCTAGGTCACCTGTTTAGGACTGCATTCTGGAAGAGGCAGAAACCCTAACTTGTATAGATCATATCTCAGAAAGTACAACGAATCAGAGGCTGAAATTTGGACAAAAGGTATAGGAAAATTTCATATTCGGCCTGTCCAATTTTCAGATCCTGAATCTTCGCCAAAATGGATTTATAGAAAAATTTCCCCGATGACTACGTTTTTCTATACAAAACGCTAACTTTCAAATTGTCGCAAGTGAAACAAGTGTCGTAAGTTCCATACATTTCCTTCCTTTAGGTTAGCTATGATACCATGTTAAGATTCGATATGATAAGATAGATAACATCAGTATTCCATTTGATTTCACAACAATACCATATACAGGATCACTGAAAGAACAACAAGCACAACATAAACACAAGAGACACATTTTATCCTGGGAAACCCTCATGGGGTAGAAAACCTAACAAAGCTTCCTCAATATAGATGTCCAACAAATAAAAATATGTAATCCCCAAACAAGAGCTCCTTCTCCTCCTTTGCATATCTCTCTCTCTCCTATGTGAGTTTCACAAGTGAGTGAGTGTGTGTTAAATGAGGAACACACCTCCTCTATTTATACTTTACTTCAATTGACTTTTAACCCTAACTAGTTCGGCCCCAACTTAATCACTCAACATAATGCTGACTGGGCTGACCCCACTAGGGGACTTAAACACCTCATTACAACTGACTCTGGGCCGACCCCACTAGGGAAGTCTAATAACTCAAGTTACCACATACTGATAGAGGAATAAACATCTCCGGGTATAATAATAATGTCCCAACGGAGGAATGAAACATCTCCAGATAATAAGGTACAAATAGAATATTCTTAGACATTACAATATTTTAACAGAAAATAACATCAAGAATTGGATAGGAAAGAGTTAATTCATATATATGTAAAAATGGAAATAAGTACATGAAATAGATAAATATGATAATCCAGTTTCCATTCTGAAGGTAAGTCTTGGGTTCTTCCACCCAAGCTATCCAACACTCTGAACTTGCCTCAAGGTTTTCTCACACACAATATGCTTGAGAGATTTTGAAGGAATAACTCTAGCATAATAGGGTTTGTGGTGGAAATAATGGAAACTAGGGTTCAATATAAAGGGATAAGGGAGTTGCAGACTTGAGGAAAAGGGGGTTATGCAAATATGAGCAAGGGTTTCTTCTCATGGACAAAATAACCAAGAACTTGGACAAGGTGGTTGTATAATTCTCTCTTTGTATATCATAGTGTAACCTCAAAAAATTTTCACCTATGATCTTTTATATCTTTGAAGAGAGAAGTTAGGGAGTTATTGGAAGTTATTCACGATATTTGGGAGTTAGGGAACAAATTAAGACCAAAAACTAACCCGTGAAGCTAACTTATTCTTTTATTTTTTATTTTTACTCTCTTGCAGACACATACGCGAGTGAGACAAATGGTCACTCGCGTATACAAGGGTGAGAGATAGGTCACCCACGTATCTATTGAAATAGGATTTTTTAAAGGGATTTCTTAGGAACATATAAGTGTCCACAAATGCACAAGGAAAAGGGGAGTCTACAACTAGGAATAAGGGTAAGATCAACCATGGTAGCATCTTGGGATAAACTATGGCAGAATATGCTATAACAGATGCCCACTAATGTATGAGCTCAGAGGGTTACACGATGGCCGAAATACATTATAACCTTTCTATAATAAGTGCTTGGAGTAAACTGGAAGGAATTACCCAGTCATCATCCATATGTGGTTGTCCAACATCGACCAAGTGAGAACTCTTTTCTTGATGCGGGAATTCCCATGCTCATAAATAATACAAGTATGACTGTGAATCAAGTACACAATAGATCAATGTCATGAATAGATCATAGCCGCAAAATATAAGGTGGATCTATGTCTCATAGTCGAATGAAGATATTTGTATATATGTTCAACTGAATAGATCAATCTTCATCTATATCAGTGCCAAAATATGAGTAATGGAAATCCAACGCAACCCGGTTCATAAAAAAACATGAAAGATTATCATAAAATGAATTTGGTGTCTTCCAACAAACTACCAAATATACAATTCAAAACTACATGAATAGATGTCTTGAAGTAGAACGTAGTAAGACATCGTGTGATTACCGGTCAATGATGAAAACCGTTAACACATGCGATCCAACTCACTGATAATGATAATGAGTGGCAATGTACCTAGTACAATCTAACAAGTGTGATTAAAGGTGTTTATGTCAAACACTTGTAGACTCTAATGATTAGGAGACATTGATGTATTCCCACTGTCAAAAGCGAGGAGACTTTCCACTGAGGTTTTCAAGTTCCAAGGTAATAATAAACTGCAGATCACTATCCCAGAATAAATGTGTTAAAGTCAATGGGAATTAATTCACTGGAAGGAGGGAATCAATGAATCCCCCATCATCCAACATGAGACTGTGGCAAGAGGCCAAAGATGTAGTGGATCGATCAATGAGACATACCTGACATGGGAAGGCCGACACAAGAAATTCAAGAAAGTTCTGAGGATGACCGACATAGGTTAAAACTTCCTTTGAATAACAACATGAAAAAAATGTGACTAGGGAAGCATAAACTCAAAAGAGATTGTAAATAAAAGTCGATGATGTAGGAGACATCAAAGAAAAATCCATAATTGGAAGACGAACCAATCGGTGCAGTAACTACATATACAAGTTCAACTTCTAAGGTCATACTACATACCCAACTACGGAGATAAGACTAAACAATGTGTTGTGTTCAAAGGCGATTCGACTGGCGCCTGCCATATAAAGATTAAAAATAACTTTTTCCTACCCATCATTTTGGAATATTTGATTTTTTTTGTCTTTTTCATAATAGGAAATCCTAAAAAAGAATAAAATAATGCTATGGTACATGGGAAGAAATGAGTATCAAAACAAGCTAACTAGTTCCATAACGAATCATAAGCTAGATAAAGACACTTCTAAGTTTCAACCCAAACACTATCTAATGGATTTTCTGAGCCTGAGTCAGTTAATGCTTGTTTAGGTTTTCATTTTTTGAGAGTCTGAAAACGTAAAAGAAAACTCCATAAGTCTTATTTTTCATAATGTTAGTCTCCCTTGCCTAACAAATAATAAAATCATACAAGGAGAGAACTCTTCTGACCGAGATCATAGTATTCCCTTTTCATACATAATTCACAAGGTACGAAAAAGGGGTAAACTAATACCAAATGGATGAAATTTCACATCATTTAACGAGTATGAAAGTACAAGGATACTCGATGATGTTTTCAATTTTAGAGAGTCTGAAAAATAGCTTAAAGAAGACTCTAACAGTCACTTCTTTGTAAAGTTAGTCCCTATTCCCAAAAAAATGTAAAATAAGGCGTAAAAGAACTCTTCTAGTCACAAAGTGACTAGAGTATACCTTTTTCATAAAATAGTCCACTGGGTTCGGAAAAGGGGTAAAATTATACCACATGGATGCCCTTTCAAGTTTTTTATCGAGTATGAAGAGGAAAATACTGCTCGACAATATTTTATGTTTAAGGAGTCTAAAACGAGCTTAAAAATAAGTCCACAATGGGAATCCCGCTTTGGGTTATGGCCAACATAAGATAAGAAGGAAATAAATTCCTTTCTAGGACAAATTCAAGAACTACTATGGTGGGATCCTCAAATCCTAACTGTTAATTTGGCATGAGCATTAAATGGAAGGTCAAATCAAATCTACAATGCTCATGGGGTAGGATAGGCTCTAATAAAGATACAACAACAATTTTAGATAGAAAGGTTTTTGTCATAATATTAATGAAGAAACCTAGGGTTTATTAAAAAGGTAAATTCAATTAATGCAGATACATAAGTTACTACCCTATATGCCATTTAAAAGACATATACATGTGTAAAAGATACCATCATTCAAAGAAAATATCCAAAGCCTGTCAAGTTGCAAAAAAAATCCTTCCAAAGATTCATTAGTTCAATTTTAAATAAATAATATTAATAACAAATGAAACTATAGGAAGTGGGTAATTTATCAAAAAGTTAAAATATTAGGTTAAAATTGAAAAATTACCAATCCATTAGTAAAAATTTGAAATTTGTGAGTTTTGGAGTGGGTGAATACCTCGATCTTTAGGAGCTGATTTCGGGAGCTACGGTCGACCATTTTGCATTATGTTAGTGTCAGGAAAGATCTCTTAGCCCGCTCTTTCATTTTATCCTTCTTTGATTTATTTTTTGTCCAAATTTTGAGCTTTTGGGGAGGCCCTAACTAGTCACGAAGGCATATGCGAGTGACCGTTTATCGGGTCACGTATGTGATGCACATACGCAACTGTCCTAATTGTCACCCACGTATGTGTCTGCAATGTTGGTCTTTTAAATAAAAAGGCCACTAAATTTTGGATTTTTGGGCTGCAATATGGTTATAGAGTGGAGAGAGAATGAGCAGGAGGCTCTAGACAATCAAGTGCTTGCCGACAATGAAGCAATGGAAGCTTTACGTCGATGCGGACTTAATTTTTTTTTTGAGGTTCATGATATGAGGGCTCAAAATCAATTATTTCAACTCATAATAGATTGTTGGGATCCAAACGATGAGGCCTTTATGATTAATGGGAAACCTCTTTGAATAGAGGTGGATGATATATATTTTCTTACTGGTTTATCTTTCCAAGGAGACTTACCAAGCTTCAAATATCAAAGTATTGGTGGCTTAACCACTGATGAATACATAGCCTTGCATTGTGTATCGGGCACTCAAAATATTGGTACCCAAATATCAATCAAATACATTTGGAGTTTGAGATCGAAAGTCATTATATTCAAGATCGAGAGAATTGCAAGATTGACATCTACCCATAAAACCTCTGGAGTACACATGTTTTATGCTACACAGTGTTTGGAGCCCACGATTTTTTATTGGAGCACTTGCTTGTTGGGACATTTGAAATCTCAACTATCCGCATGCAAGAAAGGGAAAATGAATACTTTCGATTATCATAGCTTGATATGCAGTTTCTTTTTCAAGAGGGTACCTGTTGTTATCCCATAGGTGTATATCGAGCCACATGTCCTTCATCATCCCATGATGATTAGATGGGCAGGCTTGATACTCCTATCTAGAGGAGGGTGAGTCGGCCCTTTTGATGATGATTTATTCACTTGGTTGGACCTCCAAGTGAAAGGAATTGAGGATTATCCATATCAAAGGATTTATTTTAGCAGGGACCCAAACATGGTTGTGCCTCTTGGCAGTGCACTTGGTGCGATCAATAGTTTTTTGAAATCCATTTTCATATGGTTTTAAATTTTTAGTTTTTTCATTTTATTAAAATAAACTACATGTTTTTAGAGTAAGTAACTGATTATGACCTTGTAATTATATGATTCAGATATATCACCAGCTCATCATGTGGGACTCCCTCGGTATCATCGTAGGACTCGAGAGGGGGAGTCTATTGATGTTGCTATTACACTAGAGAGAGTCAAGGAAAACCTGACTTAACTGACCCTTGGTGTTCCAAAACCAAGGTTGATGACTTGCCCGAGGTAGTACAAAGGAAATTTGTCGGAGTTCCTATAGGTTGGGTGAATATATTCAGGAGAGTTTCTACTGCATATATGTACTATCGTAGAGGTAAGGCTGGTTTAGGTGCCCCCTAGGCATAGTAGATAGATTACACAAATGGGGCTCAAAGCACCCAATTTTTGGACATGATCAGACTTACTATTTTATGATTATGTATATTTTTGTTTTTAGAGTTGGACATATATACATGACCCGAGACTTATGTGTATGGATTTGTATATATATACATGATATTTTTTCCTTGGTTAATAAGTTTTTTGTTTGGTTATATTTACAAAATGTTACAAATGTTGGTTGGATTTTGATTTTTATATGTTACTTAGATGATACAAATTCCAATCTAATACATAGTTAGCATATGCATAAGCTATTACATTTTTATTTCTTGGGATGTGAATATAAGTGATGTAAATAAAGTGTCTCTCTAAGTAACCGAATGCATAAATATTGACAAATTAGGGTAAGGTCACAGATCCTGTATTGACCATTAATTTAAGAAACAACTAAACATGAATCAAGATGTACTTCCAAGTATAAGATACCATGCAATATAGCATCACTCAGAAGTTCAATCACAACACTATACTCAACCATATTATTGGTGGTTGGTCCCAAACATGCACCTACCAATACTACCAATTGACATGTGGGAGAATAAACTACCCATGCGGTTGTGGCAAGGGATCGAGTGATGCAACTAGCGCCGTTTGAAAATCCTATGAATACCCCAATTGACGTATGAAACAACAAACACCAACCTATATAAGTGATGATCCAAGACAAACTATACAAACTATACACTATATACAAGAAAAATTATATGACCTAAGCATAATACTTCTTCAAGTAGATCCCATTTATAGGATCTGGAAACTTATTTCCCTCATATTCTGTTAACTCATAAGCTCCTTTTTTCAAGACACTTGAGATAATATAGGGGCCAAACCCACATAGAATTAAATTTACCTTCCCCCAAGGGTTCCTTGTCCCTGGTCATAGACTAACACAAGGTCACCTTCGGGAAAAGACTCTAGGTTAGACAGACTTATTGTATTGGTTCTTGACTCTTTTCTTGTATGCCTCATTTGCTGTGGCATCATCTCGGCATTGTTCATCAATATGTTCTAGGTGTACTAACCATTCTTCCAAAATGGATGTATCGGTAAAGAGATGAACAACTAAATTCAAAGAAGGAATCTCACATTCAATTGGTGTTATGGATTCCACCCTATGAATGAGTTAGAAGGGGGAAATTCTTGTAGCAGTCTTAACTTTAGTTTGGTAAGCCCATAAGGATGGATATAACATGATGTGCCAATTAGATATACTAGCTCTAATGGTACGTTGGAGAATGATATTAAGTGTTTTGTTTACTGCTTCTACTTGACCATTAGCTTGTGGATAGAAAGGAGATGAATGCTCCTGTTTAAATCTCAACATAGACTTTAATTTAGTCATCATGTAATTTTGAAAGTGATTGCCATGATCAATGGCAATCTCTTTTGGAATACAGAATCTAGAACTGACTTGATTGAACATAAAGTAAATTGTATTTTCTCCATCAAACTTAAATGTAGGCATAGCTTCCGCCCACTTAGTAATATAGTCAACAATTATTATAATGTATTTATGCCCCCCCTGCAGAATCTGGGTTGCAGGTCATAAAATCAACCCCCCACTTAGTGAAGGGACATGTGGTAATAATGGGAAAAAGAGGAGAAGGATGCGCATGCATTTTCTTGGTGAATAATTGACACAGATGAGTACAATGTTTAACTGCTTCCATGCAATCCTTAAAGATTGAAGGCCAAAAATAACCAGTGTGAAAATTTTTATGAGCTGTCGCTGACCCAAAAAAATGACCCCCACATGCTCCACTATGGTCATGATTTAAAAGTGACTCAGCTTCTTCATGGGTTAAACAATGATGTAAAATATAATCTACTCCTCTCTAGTACAAAGTGTCACCGATGATGAGGTAATTATTAGTATTATGTCGTAAACGCCTTCATTCATCCCTACAAAAAGTTGTAGGGTACTTCAAAGTCTGAAGATAAATTAGAGTATCTCCATACCATGGGTTTGATGAATAAATAAAAAATATGTGTTCATCAAGAAATAAGGTTTCTTGGACTTCATGCCTCTCTTCATTCAGAAACTCCGAGGCTAAATCCATGAAAAATAAAATTTTATTGGATTTTGTAGATTGAAATTCAAGATCAAAATCTTGTAATATAATGATCCATTTGTTGTCTCTACCACCGATTATTCGCCGGGCTAAAACGAATTGAAGTGGATTAACATCTGCAATTACCATGGTTGTTCGCAAGAGAATATAATGATGAAGTCGTTGGACAATGTAAACAACTGCCAAGGCCAATTTCTCGACATGAGAGTAACAAATATTAGGACCAATGAGTGAACAAATAAGGTAATAGATAAAATGCTCCTCGATCTTGTCATCTTCTTGAACTAACACTATACCTACCATTGAATCTGATGCATCCAAATATAGAAGGAAATATTTCGTGTAATCTAGTGCGCTAAGTAAGGGAGTTGATAATAAAGCTTTCTTAAGAGTTTAAAAAAAATATAAGTAGCTTCATCCAAAATGAATGGGACACCCTTCTTAAGCAGTCACATAAATTCTTTGGTAATTATAGCGTAGTTTACAATGAATCTTCTAAGAAAATTAGCCTTCCCTTGAAGACTCTAAAGTTGTGAGATAGTGTGAGGAGGAGGCAGATTTACAATAGCCTCAACTTTTAATGGATTGACCATGATTGGCTTGTTGGATACTAAAACGACATTGTCCAGATTCAACGACGAAGATGCAGTTATTGGGATTCAAACGAATCTTGTAGTGTTGACACTATTCAAACACAAGGCATGAATGATTAGGATGATCGCATCCCTTTTGAGATCTCATCCAAATAAGGATCGACAATATGTTTGATAATTAATATCATGGAAACCGAAACTCATTGCACGCTGGAAAGTAGCACCAACATTTTCAAGCCAAAAGGCATCTTACTATAGGTGAAAGTCACCCAAGGACAATAAAATTTGTTTTATTTTGGTCTTTGAGTTTAATTTGGATTTGATTATATCCTAAAAATCCATCCATGAAAGAAAATATTTCACTTCCCACACATTCATCAATAATTTAGTTAATGAAAGGTGTGGTATAATTGTCTTTGGGACAGGATTGGTTAAGATCATGAGAATCCATACAAAATCTGATTGTACCCTACTTTTTGTCTATTGGAACGAGATTAGATACCCATTCAATTATATACATAGGATATATGAAGCCATATTTTAGGAGCTTTTTAACTTCAGCTTTGACAACTACTTCCTTCCTTTGGTTAACTGGAGGAAGCTTCTGTCGAACAGGTTTGGAATTGGGATATGTTCGAATTTCATGTTCAACGATTGATGGGTCGATGCCCAGAATCTCCTCACATGAACAGGAAAAAACATCGTGTAATTATTTAAATAAATCAGTGTAGATGCAGATTTCTTCTTTAGAACAATTTGCACCAATAAAAATATTTTCCACGACACTAGGGTCATTGGAAATGTTGATGGGTATAGTGTCTGAAATATTTGACATATTTCCTTCATCATAAATTCCATGTTTAGCTAAAGGGTTGATTGGCCTATCATCATTCCCAGGAAGTCTCACATGAAACTCCTTGTTCTTGATTTTTTCTAAGGATGGAAGGAAGTAAGACCTATGATGCATATCCTACTAAGGTTTATCAGGTCCTACCATAGCCTCTAGAATAGCTTCATCTATAGGAAAGAGCATGTCTAAACAATATAATGAGTGAGAAGAATCAATAGCCCATGCAGGATCATAACCGAAGTCCAACTCTTCTGAAACTGAAAAAGTTGGAGTGGGATCCGTAGAAGCATTAAGAGTAGCTTGGTAAGCAATTTATGCCATAGATAAAGGTATGATCGACTGAATGTGTTGAGAATATTATGCTAACTCAAGTGAAGTTGGAAGGATCCAAGGATCATTTCTATTGAAATTTAATCATAAGGGATCTTCAGATATATAATCAAAATTATGAACACTAGTTGAACCAATGTAATTGAAAGGAGTAGGGAGGTTAAAAGTTCCCATAAGGGATGGATACATTCTTGCACCTAAAATTTCAGTGGATGGATGAGTCTGGTCAATCTAAGGGATATTGGAGTCTGAAGGAGTCGAAGTACTGTTTCGAGTATATTTCAATTGGTCAATTGTGACAATTTTTCCTTCATGGGGAAATAGTAAAACTTGAAACATAGATGATGGGATAGCTTGAATGGCATAAGTCCAACTGTTCCCTAACAAAATATTTTAGTCAAGGGGAACATCAATGAATTCAACTTTTACTGAGACTCTTTTCCCTCCTAACTCAATATCAAAAGCTGGAAGGATTATACAAGGTCTAAAATACCTTCCATAGAATGTAGTGAGTAAAGTTGTAGATGGAACTAACTATGGGGATCCCAAAGCTTTCCAGCACGAGATGGACATACCACATGTTGATGCACATTCATCAGCAAAAGTTCATCCAATAGTCTTAGAACCATGGAAAATGTCAATATGAAAGGCGACATGGTAAGGAAAACAAGGTTTAACTTCCGTCATGTCAAATTTAGCCACTAAATTTCTTCTGGAGTAAGTGTTTCCTATGGCAGCCAAAAATGCATTCCATTGGAAAAGGAAACTTTGTAACACTTCTAGAGCGGACATCGTGCAAGGTGTTTGGGACAAGTCTTCAACAATAGAATAATTGGCAGCTTCCTTGGCATTAGGGTTGTGTACAACTCTCTTATGAACACATTTTGGTATCTTTGGCATAGAATTTGTAGGTTTTTCTATATGAAGAGGATTCTGCAGTTCAAGATTTTATTTCTCCTTAAGTGGGGGTTCATGACTATATTTTTTTTCTCGTGTTTGAAAAAAGGTACTTTAAATCAACATACAGATATATGATTGATCAGATCATGAATCATTTTGTGTGTCTCCGTTTGAACTAGAGTTACCCGAAGCCATATGTTGTGCTTTAGTAAGAGGATCCTTTAATACATCTGGTTGTTGTTGCTATAAAAGCTTATGGGATTTCTCCATCAAGGGGCATTGGTGTGTGAGGTGATCTACTTTGCAAAGTTTATAAGGGAATTTAACCTTCTTACATTCCTTTTTACCCACCTTAGCATTATTTTTTTTTGGGGCTTGTTTTGGTTTCCCTCTCCTTTCTTTCCCTTATTGTTGTTTTTCTTTCCGCCAAGTTTTCGAGGACCTTTTGGATTAAACTGCACATCAACATATGGTCCATATTTAGGTTTCACAGGATCAATATTCGACCTAGGTCCGTCGGGTATAATGTCATACAAAATTACAGATTGTGAATAGATTAAATCTAATTGTTGTGCCTTAAAAATAACTTCTTCCTCATTTGTAATTCTTGAAGTAGATATGTCTTTCGAAATATAAGGTAATAGAGATTTCAGAAACAATTCTAGTAAAAAATCAGGAGGTATATTGGCTATTATCATTCTCTTCCTTCTTTTCCACTCCTGGATATGATCCAAAATGTGAGTGGATTTGTTTTGTCTATAAGTGGACAAAAGTTCTGTATTGGCATCATACCGAATAATAAGTTGGAAGTGATTGAGAAAGACTGCCACCAAATCATGAAAACATTTATAAGAAACTGATGGAAATTCGATATACCATTTAGCTGCTACTTTGGTAAGGGTTCGTTGGGACAACCTTAACCTTATCGAATCATCATTACATGAATTTGAAGAGCACCATAAGTGGAATGTTGTAACATGGTCCCCTGGATCTTCACCATATTTTGATTCGATTTTTGGAATGGCCGAGGGAAAATTAGTGGGAATAGGAGGCCAAATGGGATTGTGACACATTGGGTCATTTACAAGTTTGGACAAATCTGGCAAGTTCAAAGTTTCCAGAAAAGGCAATCTAGGTTGTGTTGTAGGTGAAATTGCATGTGGTCCCGTATAGGGAAAGTTTCTAGTTTTGGCATGTCCAAAAAATTGTGGAGATATGCCCCCATACATCCCTTAGGAAGGGTGAAATATTTGGAAAGGATTGGGTTGGTTTTGAAAAGGGTTTCCTCCATACATCCCTTGTGAAGGGTGTGGCCCTTGAAAACAATTGAACTGATTTGGAAGAGGGCTGCCCCCAATTGGCATAGGTTGGGAAGGGTTTGAATTTTTCCCATAAGTACAAAAATTTTGGGAAGTAATAGTCCTTACTGGAATACCAGAAAATGGGAAGGAATTACTTGTTGTACCAGTATTTCTGGTTTGAGGATTTCATCCCCCAAAGGATTGGTTCCAGTTGTGGACCCAAAAATAGGTCCACTTCCTATAGAAGGAATTAAGAAAGGGATATGTGCACCTCCCCAAGAATAATCTTGGAAAGGTATATATGTTCCCATACTAGAACCAGAATATGTGGGGAGAGAGATAGGTTGAGTTTGGGGAAGGCTAATGTTTGTCACCCTAGATGAGAAACTAGCTAAAGGAGTAATTGTTGAGTAAAAATTTGATTGTACAACAATAGACATTGGTGTTGTAGAAGTATTTACAAATGTGTTGTTAGCTGTTGAACTTATGTTAATAATGCTACTCTGATTTAGAATAGGACTTTAGGTAGATACAATAGGATGAGAAAACCCTCATAATACCATATTTGAAGTGGGGGTATGAGGTTCCCCTCTTCCTGAAACTTCTCATGTGTTGTTAATTGGAAATCCTCTAAAATTATTAGCAGTAACTGAATCAAAATCCGATGCAACTGAAACAAATACAAGGATATGGCCATTGATATATACTATGTCAAGTTTAGCCTAATTTGGCTAGCAAGATCATTGAAATAAACACAATCACAAGATAGACAAAGATTTACCCTGGGAAACCCTCATGGGGTAGAAAACCCAGCAAAGCTTTCCTCAATATAGATAATCAACCAAATACAAGATGTAGTCCAAGACTAGAGCTCCTTCTCCTCCTATGCAGACCTCTCTCTCACTTGTGCGCTACTCCCAAGTGAATGAATGAATGTGATAAGTGAGGAACATACCTCCTCTACTTATGCTCATCTCCTAATTGACCTTTTAACCTAATGGGGCCGACCTCTCCCAGGAGAGTCTAATAACCCCCAAATAGTAAACTCAGGGCCGACCTCACATGGGATATCTAATAACCCTAGTTAACACATTCTCTCGGAGGAATAAACATCTCCGGATATACAATAGGGTCACCACGGAGGAATGTACCATCTCCAGAATAATAAAATACAAATATAATATTCTTTGAAGTTACAATATTTCAACACTCTCCCCTAACGAGAAGGATATTATAACAACATCTGCAGGAGCAAGGAGTCATCGACTACATGATACATGATACATCTATAAATCATTGGAAACTTTCTTTATACATCATCATCAGTAACTCAAACAATTACTGAAACATAATCAATACTGGAACATCAACATCATCAGTATTGAGTCTTCATCTTCTGCAACACTCGATCAGCTACAACATCATCTTCATTTGGATCACTCGATCAACAGCCTCATTGTCTGGATCCACTGATCAACATCATCATATGGATCTCTCTATCAATAGCCTCATCATTTGGATCCACTGATCAACATCATCATCTGGATCTCTTGATCAATAGCCTCATCATCTGGATCTCTCGATCAACAACATCGTAATCTAGATCATCACGATCAATAGCATCGTCATCTAGACCATCACGATCAACAACATCGTCTTCTAGACCATCACGATCAACAACATCGTCATCTAGACCATCACGATCAACAACATCGTCATCTAGACCATCACGATCAACAACATCATCATCTAGACCATCACGATCAACACCATTGTCATCTAGACCATCACGATCAACAACATTGTCATCTAGACCATCACGATCAACATCATCGTCATCTAGACCATCACGATCAACAACATCGTCATCTAGACCATCATGATCAACAACATCGTCATCTAGACCATCACGATCAACAACATCGTTATCTAGATCATCACGTTCAACAGCATCGTCATCTAGATCATCACGATCAACATCTGGATCCTCTCGATCAACAACATCAACATAACAACATACTCTGCAATGTACAAGATCCTATTACAGGATGATCAATCCCTCTCACTTTAGGACATGGGTCCAAGGATGATACAATCTTGATCTGCTTACAGGATGATCAATCCCTCTCAATTTAAGACATCTCTCATGTCTATGGATGATGCAATCCATATCAACTTACAGGATTATCAATCCTTATCCTTTTAAGACACCTCACCATGTCTAGGGACGATGCAATCCTGAATCAACTTACAGGATGATTAGTCCTTATCACTTTAAGACATCTCACCATGTCTAGGGATGATGCAATCCCGAATCAGCTTATAGTATGATTAGTCCTTATCACTTTAAGACATCTCACTATGTCTAGGGATTATGCAATCCTGAATCAGCTTACAGGATGATTAGTCCTTATCACTTTAAGACATCTCACCATGTCTAGGGATGATGTAATCCCGAATCGACTTACAGGATGATTAGTCCTTATCACTTTAAGACATGAGTCCAAGGACGATGCAATCCTGATCCAGTTACGGGATGATCAATCCCTATCACTTTAGGACATGAGTCCAAGGATGATGCAATCCTGATCCACTTACGGGATGATCAATCCCTATCACTTTAGGACATGATTCCAAGGATGATGCAATCCTGATGGTCCTCTTAGAAAAAGTCTAAGTACCACTACATCGACCTCATCGTCGTAATAGGTAATCCTTATCATCAACCTCATCATTGGAACATGTAACCTCATCATCGATATAGGTATCCATATCATCGATACAATATCCTCATCATCAATACAGTATCCTCATCAATACAAGTATCCTTATTATTGACCTTACCGTCAATATAGGCAATCTCATCATTGATACAGGTATCCACATCGATACCAGTATCCAAATATCATCATCGACCATATCACTCCCCCTTTCAAGGAGGGTCCTTCTGAACAACACCAAGCTTGTCTCAGAAATAATCAAACCTTACTCGAGACAGAGGTTTGGTCAATATATCAGCAACTTGTTCGTCAGTGCTTACATACAAGAGCTTGATAGCTCCTTTCTGCACCATATCCCATATATAAAAATATTGGATCTCTATGTGCTTTGACTTATCATGGAACACTGGATTCTCTGTCATCTTGATACAACTCTGGTTGTCACACAGGATCACAGTGGAGTCCATCTCTAAGTCAAACAAACCTGATAACAACTTCCGAAGCCATACTGCTTCACAACTAGCAGAACAAGCAGTTATATATTCCGCTTCAGTTGTGCTGAGAGCCACACTAGATTGCTTCCTGCTATACCACAAGATCATGGCAGATACTAGACAATAACATCCACCCGATGTACTCTTCCTGTTTGATACACTACCTGCCCAATCAACATCTGTGTATCCATACAATTTGAAGTCATGATCCCCATGATAACATAGACCAAAATCTATCATACCCTTGAGGTACCTCATCACATGCTTTGTAGCTATCAGGTGAACTCGTCTAGGTTCCACTAGATACTGACTCAGGGTGTTCATCGCAAAGCATATGTTTGGCCTGGTATTTGTTAGATACATTAATGGCCCAATAATCTGTCTGTACAGAGTCACATCCACTAACTCTGAAGAGTCATCAGCCAACAGCTTCAAGTTGGAATCCATGAGAGTGGCCATGGCTTTGCATTCCAACATATCGAATCTTTTCAATATTTCCACAACATACTTACCCTAGTTGAGAAAGATTCCTTTTGGGCCTTGCCATACTTCCAGACCTAGGAAGTAGTGCATCAATTTGAGTTCTTTCATCTCAAATTCTGCAGAGAGCTTCTTCTTGCACTCGATAATCTGTTTCTCATTTCCAGTCAGAAATATATCATCCACATATAGCAACAATATGATAGCTTCATCATTCATAACCTTGAGATAAAGATTAGGATCAACTTTACTTTTGGTAAAGACCAAGCTTGTCAATAAAATGTCAATTATTCCATACCAAGCTCTGGGAGCTTGCTTCAACCCATATAAAGCCTTCTTCTGTTTGCACACATGGGTTCTTCCATCTTCCACCTCAAATCCTTGTGGTTGTTCTATGTACACTTCTTCCTCAATCACACCATTTAGGAAATTTGTCTTTACATCCATCTGGTGTAATTCCCACTTCATCATAGATGCAAGTGCCATGATGCTTCTAATGGAAGTGTACCTAGCAACTGGTGCAAATGTTTCTTCATAGTCAATTCCCTCTTTCTGAGAGAATCCTCTGGCCATAAACCTTGCCTTATATTTTTCAATGCTACCATCTGCAGCATGCTTTATTTTGTATATCCATTTGGAGGATACCACACTTTTGTCTTTTGGTTTAGGAACTATATCCCAAACATCATTCTTCATTATTGACTGGTACTCCTCAGTCATTGCCTCTACCCACTCTTTCTTATGAGATGCTTTTTCATAACTAGTGGGTTCTTGATCTACCAGATCACACATCAAAGCCATATAGTTGGAAAATGACTTTGGTTTCTTGCTCACTCTGGTGGAGCCTTCAGGAGCTCCATACTTTTATGCTCCTAGAATAATGTCTCTTTCCCATGCTAGCTTTCTCTTTCTTGATATGTTTGTAATAGGGGGTTCTTGTGGTTCTAACATGTCATGGTCTTCTGGTGTTACAACTTCAGGGTTGGGTACAACCTCTACAGTTCTGGAAGGTGTATCTTCTTCATATACTTCTTCATAATGGCACTTCCTAGATCTCTTGAGAGTTGCTTCTTCATCAAATGTCACATCCCTACTTATTTCCATATGATGAAATCCTGGGATGTAAATTCTGAATGCTTTGGATGCTTCACAATATCCAACAAAAATTCCCTTCTTTCCAGAGGGATCTAGTTTGGTCCTCTTTTCTTTTGGAATGTGAATGTATACTGGGCATCCAAATATCTTGAGGTGACTTACCTCAGGTCTCTTTCCTGTGAACACTTCTTCTGGAGTTTTGAAATCAAGAGCACTATGAGATAGTCTATTCTGCACATAGACTGCTGTCCTAACTGCTTCAGCCCATAGGTACATAGGTAGGTCTTGATCATGTATCATAGTCTTTACAGCTTCCATAATAGTTCTATTCTTTCTTTCTGCAACACCATTTTGTTGAGGATTGTAGGGTGTGGTTAATTCCCTCTTGATTCCAGCTTCTTTACAAAAGTATTCAAAATCCTTTGAAGTATATTCTCCGCCATTATCTGTCCTGAGTATTTTGATCTTCTTTTTTGAATGATTTTCTATCAAGGCTTTGAAATCCTTGAACTTTCCAAAGACTTCATTCTTTCCTTTTAGAAAGTATATCCAAGTATTTCTTGAATAGTCATCAATAAATGTAAGATAGTATTCATATCCACTCAAAGATGTGGAGGGCATTGGTCCACATACATCTGAATGAATTAATTCCAAGGTACCCTTAGTATTTGTTTCACTCTTTGGAAATGGGTTCTTTATATTATTCCCTTTTGCACATCCTTTGCATGTGCCATCATGATCAATATTTAAGTTTGGAAGTCCTATAACTACCTTGCTCACATGAGGTAGTGCTTTGTAGTTAATGTGAGAAAGCCTCCTATTCCATAGCTCATTTGGGCTAGTGGCTTCATGTACAAGGGCAGCTTTTGGATGGCTCTTGAGTTTGTATAGACCTCCTTCCTCTTCACCAATAACAATTGCATCCTTAATTGATTTTCCTTTGGGCCACATTATTACTTTCCCATCTATGAATGCAACCCTATAGCCTTTCTTATCCAAAGTAGAGATAGAGAGTAAGTTCTTCTTCAAACCTGGTACATATAAGATATCTTTCATCTTCAATGGGCTTCCAGAATCAAGCTTGTAACTTGCTTCACCAACTCCCTTGATGGGATATTGATAGTCATCTCCAAGGGATACCTTCTGTGGAGAAGTCTTTTCTTCAAGTTTTGAAAGAGTCTTCTTTTGACCCGTCATGTTCTTTGAAGCACCGCTATCAATGAGCCATGTATCTTCTCCAAGTGTCATTTCCCTAATGAGTGCAGAGAATAGAACATATTCTTCTGTATCTTCTTCTTCTTCTACTTTATATCTTTTGTTTTGATGCCTTTCCTCCTCTTCTTATTCACTATCATCTTTTGCTAGATGAGCTTGATGTCTTTTGTGGTGAAAACCCTTTTTCTTCTTTAGAGGACAATTCTTAGCAATGCGTCCTATTTTGTGACAAGTAAAACATTGAAATGAGGAGTAATCTCTTCTTTGATTAGTTCCTCTTCTCTTTTGAAATCTTTGTGGAGGTTGAGACTCCTTGGAACTATTCTTCTTGAAGTGGGATTGATTCCTTCTTCTCTTAGTGTGGGTGGCCAAGGCTTGGTCATCTTCTTTGAGCAAGGCTTCTCTATTGGAAACCCTAGCTTCTTCTTGAATGCAATCCTCCCAAACCACATCAAACTTCATACTTTCTTTTCTGGCACACATAGTTTGGATGAAAGACTCCCAAGATCTAGTGAGACCATTTAGAGCAGTCATGACTAGTTCATCTTCATCAACGGTATCTCCAATAGCATCTAGTTGTTCCTTGAATTGGGAAACCCTTGAGAAATAGTCTTGAATAGATTCTCCTTTATTCATCTTGGTGCTCTTCAATTGAGCTCTCAGGTTCATCTTCCTATTGATGTTCTTTCCTTCATACATTCTGGAAACGGCATCATACATTTCCTTTGGAGTATTCTTGGATGCCACTTGGGGAATCAAGTGGTCTTTGATAGAATCAACAATGATTCTCTTTTCCCTAATCAAATCTTTCCTATGCTTCTATTTGGATTCATCTTCTTCAGGTTTTGCAACCTCATCCTTGATATATTGGGCAAGATCATTCTCTTCAAGAATGAGACTAGTTCTGTATTTCCATGCCTAGAAATTTTCTATACCCTCTAGCTTGTCTTCAAGCTTAGTTCTTGGAGCCATCTTATCCAGGGGTCAAAGAGATAGAATAACACTTACCAACAGATGTGCTTGATTGAGTTGAAAGTTCTGGTGTGTTCTGCTTCTGGAAACTTCAACTTTTCACCTTCCGGATTTGCAACAGAATTTCTGGTTTTCTGGTCTTCTCTTTTCTGGTTTTCTGGTTCACTGGTGCACAGGTGCGCATCTTTTTTGGTTCTCTGGTTTTCTGCACTTTTGGTCAAACTAGGGTTTGACTTTCCTAGAGTTCTACCCAACCAAAAATCTCAATCCAGGGCTCAAAACTTTGATTTTGAGGAGCGCTATCCAGCCATGCAATCAGAATAAAAAAATTCCAACTTTTGTAGAAACCCTAATTTTCACCGGAGGAGGAGAGAGGTATTTTCTCCTTATGAAAGATGTCCTATTCAGGCTAGCTCTGATACCATGTTAAGTTTAGCCTAATTTGACAAGCAAGATCACTGAAAGAAACACAATCACAAGATAGACAAAGATTTACCTTGGGAAACCCTCATGGGGTAGAAAACCTAGCAAATATTTCCTCAATATAGATAATCAACCAAATGCAAGATGTAGTCCAAGACTAGAGCTCCTTCTCCTCCTATGCAGACCTCTCTCTCACTTGTGCTCTACTCCCAAGTGAATGAATGCATGAGATAAGTGAGGAACATACCTCCTCTACTTATACTCCTCTCCCGACTGACCTTTTACCCTAATGGGGCCGACCTCTCCCAGGAGAGTCTAATAACCCCCAAATAGTAAACTCAGGGACGACCTCACATGGGAGATCTAATAACCCTAGTTACCACATTCTCTCGGAGGAATAAACATCTCCGGATATACAGTAGGGTCACCACGGAGGAATGTACCATCTCCGGAATAATAAAATACAAATATAATATTCTTTGAAGTTACAATATTTCAACACTAAAGGTGTATTGTAAGGTCTAAGAAAACCTTTAGTTTCAATATCTTCAACCCTAACTTGTTCTTGTTGTGAAGTGTTTCTTTCCACTGGTAAGATTATTTAAGAAGAACCTACTGGTTCAAATGAACCATATGTATTCAAATGGTGCCTTCGATTTGGGGGTGGAGGCTCCACTCTTAAAGGTGATAGATTATGTAATCATCTAGAATGATGAATATGAGGATCTGCCACACTGTAAGAGATAGTAAACCTAAGGTCCAACTAAAACAAACAACAAACATCATACCTCTAAAAAATGTCCTTAGGAATTTCAATCAAGCAGATAGATAATCCTTCCATATTTTCAGAGTGGGTTGATTAAGTCCCACAAAAAAAACAATGAAGGCTAAGAGCAGTTACCAAGGCCAGGTGTGTTTCCCTTCTTGGTGTAAGTGTTTTACCAAATAAATCTAGAAAACACCCTCCAAGGGTACTAATGCTATGCACTCAAGGTCCACTCAAGTTGTTCGCAAAAAATCCTTTGCTAGCACCTGTGTATCAATCCTAGGATAAGATGCTATGGCTACCAATCCGTAATCAACGTTCGAGGGAACAATTGCAGGTCGGATTCATACTTATGGGAAGGGTAACTGAGCCTGAAACTCTACAACAACACTCTGTGCTAACGAAAGTCCCCATACATGTAAAACTCCTGGTTGATGTTGGATTAAGTATTGGAGGGATCTCTCTGCAACTAAACCTAACATGATCTCGTGCTTAACTCCTGTGTTAAAGGAGCTTCTTAGCCACACTTCATACAAAACTAGATTTCCCTAAAAGATTGGCCACTATGTTTTAAATTTAAGCTATTTTGGGTAGTTTATGGTAATCATGTTCCAAAACACTAGCTATTTGGTGAATGTTCCTAAAAAGAAAAAGATTGCCAATAAATTTTAAATTAAAGTGTTGTTTTTAAGTGCCTTTATTTATTGAGGGATGATGGGAGGTCAGATTCATGATGTTTTAATGACTCAAAATGAAAAGAAAATGCATTCAAGATTATAACTTTTAATACTGATAAAAGAAAAAAGATCTTAAATGATGTAATGCAAGTCACTTCTTTTAAAATCAATTCAAAACATGCAATTTGCTTTTCTTTTTCCTTTGAAAATAAATACTGAAACCTACTTGTAAAAGAAAATCATATATATATATATATATATTATTTTCTTTTTAAACAACCAAAAAGAAACTAAAAATGTAATTTATTTATTGCAAGAAGGAAAATAATCTATAATATGAAATGCATATAATACTTTTATTTTATTTGGATGAAACTGAAAGTAATTGAGGATGCAAGTTTAAGAATTCCTTCCTAATGCAAAAAAAAAACAAAAAACAAAAAGGAGTCTTTCTTCTTCTTTACTTTTTAAAATGTATGTGGAAAAGGAAAGTGAAACTTATGCTACTTTTTTGTTTGTTTTATAAATATATTTGGACAAAAATCTTAGAGGAAAAAAAACTAAAAACAAAGCTTTTCACTTTTCCTATGCGCACAATGAAAATCAACTAAGATTATTTTTACCAATTAAAAGAAAAAAATGTCAAGAAAAGACAAGAAAACAAGTGTTTTAAAAACTTGGAATGTTGGTGATGCAAAACAAACTTCAAACAGACCTCAGAGAACCAAAAAACCCAGAAATCAAGTCTGATTTTGAACGGACCTACGAAAAATTTGCAAACTGGTGCATACACAACTTTTAGTACTGTCACTCGCGTATACGTGGGTGAGCAATAGGTTCACTCGCGTATGTGTTGAAACACAAGGAAATTTAAAAAAAGGCTATCCTACAGGAATAATACGCGACTGTGTGTATGCATAGGTAGCGTATGAAGCCGGAGATAGTAAAAAATTGAAAAAATATTGTGCTATAAACTCAAATTTGCAAATCTATAAGGGGTTTGGAAGCAAAAAATGATTTCTTAGTTGAAACCTACAACACTTAGCAATTCAAACAAGTGGAGACTCATAAAAATAATTTTTTAACACACAGTAACCCTAACAAAAAATACCCAAAAATTAAAAGAACATCAGCGGATTTGCCAGTTCTGTGATGGGAAAAATTCCCCAATAATTGTTTGGGTTCAACTATTGCAGAGTAGAAAACAAATGAACTAAATTCTTTAAACAATCAAGAAATTATTTAATCAAACAATTGGCATACACAACATTAATGATAAATACCTGGTTTCCAACATTTGAAGATAATTCCTCTGATCTTTATCTTTGCTCCTTAGCTTAATATCTTTGTTGCAAACCTTGAAATATAAATAACAAGAATTTAAAGCAATAATAATAATAACCAACAAATCATAAAAAAATAATTGCAGAATTATACATTCCTGAATCAATATAAATAATCATTCACAACCATTAAATTGAAAATAACATGAATAATTGTACATGAAATATGTAATGTACCAATCATCTTTGATTGCGCATTAACTCACTCTCCTACAAGACTTAAGGAAAAACAATGAAAACTAGTGACTTGATTGGCTGTAGGAACGAAATTTCAAACAAATCTGGAAGGAATTAGGATCATTCTAACTAAGATATCCTTTGAACAATGTACTAGGACCATTAATGTTTCAAACATCATATAGGTTGAAGTCTACTCCAAGGCTCTTGTGCACCCCATCATATGCAAACTAGATCTTTAACTTGGCACTACTTGAGAACCAATGGTGAAGTATTTTGACTTAGGAAGGATTAAAAACATTAATTGACTATCAAATATCAGTTGTGGTTTGCACCAATAAGTTTGAGGAATTTTTGATGAGGTTTCAAAAGCAAGCAAGCAAAATTGTCTCCCGGGACTACACACCTAATTCAACTTCAGGATTTCCCAGACAGAAGAGAAAAATTCAAATTATTGGTTTAAAACATGGAATGAGTTTATTGACATGTTAAATGATAGCATCAAATGAAATAAATCATATTGGATTTGTATAGGTTCATATATTTATCAAACACTGAAAACTATGTATTTTCCATGGCAATCTAGACTAGGTGCAAGAAATTGATATGAAAAACAGACTTCTCTTTATTGAATATGTAGAATGGAATTCATAGGTTAAACATTATATTAATGAAATCCATCATAATATGAAATACATATCATAGAATTCTCAGAAAATAAACACATAAGAGACATAACTCTTCATCATATAAAGACTAGAAATCATCAGGATTTCAAATGGGAGGCTTCCCAATCTCTGCAAATAAGCTCAAAATTCATTGGATCAGACTTCAGGACCTACAATAAACTCAATGATGAAGAATATATATCATCATCCTCTTATAATAAGCAGGGGCACATCTCCCATCTTGGACTAGGGGCACATATCCCAAACCAAAGAGGCAAAATAGATCTCAATTCAATTCTCAAACTGTCAAAAGATGGGAAATTGGTGCACACTCCTTATTTTATAGACTTGAGGTGACTTGTTGAGCAAGTCATATAGGCTAATGCAACCTCATGGAGTGGATAAGGATATCTTTCCTTCAAGCTTTTATTTTTTCCTTGCTTTCTGCCTTTGCTTTATCCTGCTTTTGCTTTTCTATCATGCTTTTTTGCCTTATCCTTCTTTTTCCCGTTTTTCTTCCTTATCATGCTTTATACTTTTATCTTCTTTTCTGCTTTATTATGATTTTCCTGAGCTTTACTGCTTTTCTGCCTTGTGCCAGCTTTTCCTTTCTTTTTACTGCTTTCCCAGCTTTATCTGCTTTACAATTTTCTTCTTTTGCAAGCTATCTCTTGGTAAAATATTATCCTATATTGCACCCTTTGGAATTATTATCCACTTTATTTCATTAAAATAAATATTTATTAATGTAAAATAACTTCTATTAAGTGCATCTCAAACTTAAGGAAATAAAATTAACACCTAATTAATTAATGCCTTATCTTTCAAAATTAATCCCAAGTGTATGAAATTTTCTCCTCAAACCAAAAGATTTATTGGGTTAGTAACTAAATCCAATGAACATCAATAAGGGGACATGACAGTTCTCCCCTCCCAATATTGCGTGTCCCCAAGCAATTTCAAACTTGGATGCTATAAGATGTGTTCTCCTTCCGAAGTAGCATCCTCACTAGGAAACCCTTCCCATTGCACCAAATATTCTTTAATGATTATGCTTCTAAAATTCCTCTCTCGGACTTCCAAAATATTATCTGGAACTAACATCAAATGTACCTCATCATCAATGGGAAGCAACTCTTTTGAAAATTTAACTTTCTTCCCTATTTCATTCTTCAAATAGGACACATGGAAAACATTGTGAATTTTACTTTCTAGAGGAAATTCTAATTCATATGCCACTTCACCAATCTTCTTTAGGACTTTGTATGGACCATAGAACCTTGGTTGTAGTTTCTCATATCCCTTATACTTTAATGATGATTGTTTATATGGCTGCAACCTGAAATATACCAGATCTTCTTCTTGGAAGTTTCGCTCCACTCTTTTCCTATTTGCATTCACATTTTGTCTATTTTGTGCTACTTGCAAGGTGTCCTTGAGAGTTCCGAGTATCTTTTGACTCTCTTGGAGTCAATAATTTTCCTTCTGTGTCTTTCAATCACCAAATATCAGATCAACAAAAGTGGGTGCATCATATCCATATAGGGCCTTGAACAATGACATTCCAATGGATAGATGGAAAGTGGTGTTATAGAAAATTTTTCCCAGGTGTAGCCAAGTAGTCCATGTATTCTGTTGAACAGTAACATAGTTTCTCAGGTACCCTTTGAGCCACTGGTTCACTCTCTCTATTTGACCATCATTTTGTGGATGGTATCTTGTACTCATGTTCAAACTTGTCCCCACCAACTTGAACAATTCTTGCCAGAAATTGCTAGTGAACTTGCTATCTCTATCATTGATGATAGAATTGGGCATGCCATGAAGTTTGAAGACTTATTTGATGAGAAGTTTAGCCACTTTGCTAGATGCAATAATAGTTGTGATTCCGTGAAAACAAATAAATGTGCATACTTGGTTAGTCTATAAAACACAACAAAGATACTGTCTTTACCTTGGCTTTTGGGGAATCCGGTGATGAAATCCATAGACACACTTTCCTATTTCTACTCCGGAATAGGAAAAGGTTGTAGGAGTCTAGCCAAATGCGTATGTTCTCCTTTGTTTTGCTCACATGCCACACATGCTCTAACATAATCCATCACTTCCTTCTTTAGGCCCTTCCAAGAGAACCTTTCCCTCACCTTTCTGTATGTCTTCACAAACCCCGGATGTCCTACTAGGGGCGCATCATGGGAAGCCTCTAGGATCTTCTTCTTTAATGGGGATTCTGGAACCAATAAAATCCTATCCTTATGATATATTATATAATTAAGGATATTGTAAGCATCACAATGAATTATTCCATCAAATAAATCACAAGAAAATTGATTCTTTGCATCCTCTGCTCCTAGCTGTGCCTTCCATTAATCATGAAACTTCATCAATGCAAGTACTGGTTTCCTAGAGAGTGCATCAACTACAATATTCATCTTACCCTTCTTGTATTCGATATGAAATTAAAAAGCTTGGACCTTACTTTCCCACTTCTGTTTCCTACCATTGAACTCCTTTTGTGATAGGAAGTGTTTCAAGCTATTATGATCAATTTTGATGATGAACTTACTCCCCAAAATATATTGTTTGAACTTGACTAGGACATGCATGATGGATAGAATATCCTTGTCATAAACTGAGTATAGCCTCTCATGGGGCTGCACATTTCTACTTTCAAAGGCTATGGGATGCTTGTTTTGCATCAAGACAATTCCAATCCCATTTCCTAAGGCATCACATTCAAGAACAAAAGGTTGAGAAAAATATGGAAGTGCTAGAATAGGACAACTACTCATTGCCTCTTTCATTCTCATGAATGATCTCTCTGCTTCTTCTGACCATATGAAATCTCCTTTCTTTGTGAGATATGTCAATGGAGATGACAGTTTGGAAAATCCTTTAACAAAATTTCGGTAGTAAGTGCATAACCCAATGAACCCTCTTAATTCATTGATATTTTTAGGAATTGGCCAATCCAAAATGGCTAGGATCTTCACCATATTCACATTCACTCCTTCTTGTCCAATTACATAACTGATATAACATATCTCAGACATCCCAAACTCGCATTTAGATAGTTTGGAATAGAAGGACTGATCTGCTAAGATTGTTAGTACAACATCAAAATGGTACAAATTCTCCTCCCAAGTCCTACTATAGATTGAGATATCATCAAAGAAAACAAGGAAAAACTTATGGAGCTGTTTGCTGAACATATGATTCATACATGATTGAAAAGTTTCTGGTGCATTAGTCAATCCAAAAGGCATGAATAATAATTCAAAATTCCCATAGTGATAGTGGAAGGCCGTCTTCTGAATATCCTCCTCTCTCATCCTGATTTGGTGGTAACCAGAACGAAGATCAATCTTTGAGAAATACTTATCTCCATGTAGCTCATCAATTAGATCATCGATCCTAGGAATGTGATATCTATTATTTATGGTATTCTTGTTGAGAGCTTTGTAGTCTATGCACATGTGCATGGTCCCATCCTTCTTCTTCACCAGTGATACAAAGGAGGCAAAAGGACTTGAGCTTGGTTGTATGAATCCCAAGTCAAGCAGTTCTTTGATAGTTCTCTCAATCCCATACTTGAATATTTTTGGATTCTTGTAAGGAAGAAATTTGATAGGTGGTGTTCCTATCTCCAATTCAATTCTATGCTCCACTTCTCTATCAAGTGGCCTACCATGAGGAAGGTCCCCAAACACCCTTCTTATGATTTTGGAGCAACTTCTGAATGTCTTCCGGATATTGTGCTACCTCGAAAGAGGTGCCTTTAGTAGTGATTAGAAACTCTATAGCCCATTTAATGTATCCATGCATCAATATGGATCTCATACTATGCATAGTCACTACTTGATTTGGGTAGGTGTTGATCCCCCTCAACACTACCTCCTTTCCATCTTCATCTTGGAATCTCATCTTAGGGACTTTGTAATCTATGGTGTGATTCCCAATAGAATACAACCATTTCACTCCCAAAACCATATTAATATCAGCCAAATTCACAACATAAAAGCTATCTATCACAGTGTAATCTCCTATAGTGACTTGCAATTTAGGAATCCATTTATAAAACTCCATAGAATGATTAATTGGGATGATTTTTATACCTCAAAGTCTCACTTTGAGTGCCATTTCATGTCTTCATGTCATAACACCATGCATAACCTAATGGCACTACCTCCTAATGAATGTTGGACCTTACTCCTACCTAGTTAGTCCCCTCCTAGGTCTTCCTTGGAATCCTTGGAGATAAATCCAACTTACCTCATCCGAATGCCAACTCATGAAGTCCAAATGCCACCTCCTTGAACACCTTTTACTAGGATTTTCGTGCCCTGCTAGTGGTGCAAGGCGGGAAAATTCCTTATTTTCGTGCCCTGCATGCCTACATGGGCGCAAAAATTACATCATTTTCGTGCCTTTCTCAGTGCCTGGGGCACGAAAATGACCTTAACTATATCTTATCTTGGAAAGGGGATATTACCTTCGGGATATTTTCTTGGGATTGGAGCTCCTCTCGAATCCTAACTCACCCTCCCTCTTTGTCCTGGTTCAACCTCTTGATCCACCATTCACTCACCTAGATCCACCTTCCTCTCTTAGTGGTTGGACTCCCAAATCCTATAAGAAGGAGGCCATCCATGAGCTAAGGGGAGATATTTGGAGGCATCAAACCTATGGTCTTGGAGGTTTTGCAGAGATAGCAAGGAGGAAGGCTTGGAAGGAGACACTACTTCTTGGTCATCAAGGGTAGAATTTTACTAATCTTCTTTAAGATACCTTAATACAACTTGGATTATTCTCCCCTATGATGTTTCTTATTAGTTTAGATTCATAATATGTTTTCATTAGAAGTTAGGTATTAATCATTGTATTTGGTATTTGGAGATATTGTGCTTGTCTTGATCACACAGGTTCACATCTTGGACATTAAGCTTGAAGCTGGAGCTAGGACAACCAACTGATTTGAAGTAAGTCACACCTTCTTCTCTCTCTCTCAATGCTCTGATATTCATACATTGAACTAGATCTAGGAGTTTAAGGTCCCACTTGTTACTTAGTTGTCTTAGATTAGGCTTGCTTGAATCTTGTCTGATCTTTGAGTAAGTTTAACTATCCGTAGGACGAATTTACTAGTACAGAAATTGGAAACTCCGCTCCACATCGTGGATCCCTCCTACCTCATCCTCTTCATCCTGGTACTTCACCCCTCGTCATTGAAGTGGAGAGGATCCTGATGACCTCATCGGCCCTCGACCTGCAACATTATACATATATATTAGACTTTCTATACATTATCAAAACAAAACAAAAAATGACATAAACTTAAAAAATTAAAAACAAGTTTGAAGGTCATATACTTGACTCATCCCAGTCGTCATCCTCAGGTAAGGATAGATCGTTATCGCCACATAAATACACCCCAGCATAGGGATAGTCCTTGATCATGATGATATGATCCTCGATCCATGAGAAGATGTCCTCACCAAATGCTAGGACCTACAGCCCACCAAGCCGCCCAGCATAGTCACTCCATCGCCCCATTCGTGGCTCAGATGCGGCGATGGAGTGTATTTTGCGTTGAAGCCGCATAAATGTGTATTTTGCATTGAAGCCGCTCGATTTTTAGGATTCATAATCTCTAAGGATGGAATTATCCTAGACCCATCAAATGTGGAGGCTATTTTAGCCTTACCTTCCCCATCCAACATTCCATAACTCTAGAGTTTGCAAGGGCATGCGAACTTTTTACACCGCTTTGTCTGCAAATTTTTTGAGATTACTAAGGGATACATGAGGCTTCTTAAGAAATACATTCCTTTCATTTGGGATGATGAAGCCCAATGGTATTTTGACAATTTGAAAAAGGCCCTTACCAACGCCCCGGTTATACAACCCCCCAATTATACACAGGACTACATTCTATATCTCGTTTCCTCTACTACCACTATTGGTGTGGTGCTCGTACAAGAATACAACAATGATCAAGAACATGTGGTTTACTATCTCAACAATAATCTCATTGACTCTGAGATACATTACTCACATGTGGAGAAATTGGCTCTGGCCACAATTTTTGCGGTACAGAGATTTCGACATTACATTCTACTCCGCAAAACCACCGTCATCACAAACTTAAATCCGATGTACTATATCCTAACACATCAACTGCTAGGGGGAAAATACTCCTGTTGGATTGTAGTTCTCCAGGAATTCGATTTGGAGTTTTCCAAAGTGAAATTCAAAAAATCCTTGGTCTTTGAAGAGCTAATTTGTGCATTGCCCCATGTCAATGATCAATCTAATCCCATTGATTCTCTTCCAGATGAATCTTTTTTCCTCATTGGCACGACTGATACCTGTTATGGAGACATTATCTTATATCTCCAAACCCAAAGTTTTTAGGCCTGACCTCAACCGTGATGAACATCGCCGCATAAGACACCACGCTAAATATTACCTTATTTTCAACGATACCTTGTACAGTTGCGGTATTGATTCTTTGTTACGATGTTGTCTAACCCTTGACGAATCCGAACATGTTCTTAATGATTGCCACTCTGGAGCATGTGGTGGTCATCTTTCTGGGATGGCTACAATCGAGAAGATCTTGCGCGCGGGTTACTTTTGGCCTTCAATAGTCAAAGATTGCGTTGAAGCGGTTAAGAAATGCCCTCCATGCCAATTCTTTCATGCTAAGAAGCGCTCACACCCCGCTCCACTCCATCTTGTTATTGCCGTCGGCCCCTTTGCAAAATGGGGTATTGAGTTTATGCATTGTAATCCCACTTCAATTGGGGGGCATAGTTATGCCATCATAGCTGTTGACTACTTTACCAAATGGGATGAAGCCATGCCTACGCATGCAGAAGACGACAAAAAATAGCTTTATTCATATTCAATCACATCATAGCAAGGTTCGAAGTCCTGCATGCCATCGTGGATGATCATGGTTCCCACTTTAGCAATCATATGAAAATCATGAAGTCCAAATTCCACCTCCTTGAACACCTTTTACTAGGATTTTCGTGCCCTGCTAGTGGTGCAAGGCGTAAAAATTCCTTATTTTCGTGCCTTGCATGCTTGCAGGGGCACGAAAATTACATCATTTTTGCGCCTTGCTCAGTGCCTGGGGCGCAAAAATTACCTTAACGATATCTTAGCTTGGAAAGTGGATCTTACCTTCGGGATATTTTCTTGGGATTGGAGCTCCTCTTGAATCCTAAGTCGCCCTCCCTCTTTGGCCTAGTTCAACCTCTTGATCCGCCATTCACTTACCTAGATCCACCTTCCTCTCTTAGTGGTTGGCCTCCCAAATCCTATAAGAAGGAGGCCATCCGTGAGCTAAGGGGAGAGATTTGGAGGCATCAAACCTACGGTCTTGGGGGTTTTTGCAAAGATAACAAGGAGGAAGGCTTGGAAGCAGACACTACTGCTTGATCATCAAGGGTAACATTGCACTAATCTTCTTTAAGCTACCTTAATACAACTTGGATTATTCTCCCATATGTTGTTTCTTATTATTTTAGATTCATGATATGTTTTCATTAGAAGTTAGATATTAATCATTGTATTTGGTATTTGGAGATATTGTGATTTTCTTGCTCACACAAGTTCACATCTTGGACATCAAGCTTGGAGTTGGAGCCAGAACAACTGGCTGATTTGAAGTAAGTCACACCTTCTTCTCTCTCTCTCAATGCTCTGATATTCATACTTTGAACTAGATATAGGAGTTTAAGGTCCCACTTGTTACTTAGTTGTCTTAGATTAGGCTTGCATGAATCTTGTCTGATCTCTGAGTAAGTTTAACTATCCATAGGATTAATTTACTAGTACAATTATGACAGTGAATCCTTTGAACTTATCTGTAGGAAACTTTCTTCTTTCCACCAAATATGAATCAATGAAGTTATGTGTTGCTCCTCCATCCACCAACACAGTGATTGATTTTCCTTGCACCACTCCTTTGAATCTGAGAGTGTGGAAGCGAGGCACTCCTGACAATAATACAATTTTGCTAACCTTTGAAGGAGGATCTTCTTCAGTAGTCTCATAGGTCACTTCTGCATCTATTGGGACCTCTTCTTGTTCCTCCTTGGCTTCACTCTCTGAATAGAATTCAATATAGTGCGCTTTCCCCTTAGCACACTTGTGCCTTGGAACCCGTGGTTCCTGATAGGTGAAACACAACTTCCTTCTTCTCAATTCATCCCGATCTTTGGAGAAATTGTCCCCCTTGAAATTTCTAGAAGGAATATTCAAGTGTGGCCTTTGATTCCTAATTTGAGCAGGAATAGTAGTTCTAGGAGGAAATATTGTCCTTGGAATAACATCTTGCAAATCTCTTGTTCTATTAAGTGCATTTTGCAAGGTAGAGGGTCTGTAGGAATTCACCAAGACTTTCATAGGCTCTGCTAATCCTTCAATGAAAAAAAGGATCAAGTGAGCTTCATTGATATCAGAGACCATCATAGAAAACTTCTGGAACTTAGATATGTAGGCTTAAGGATTTCTAGACTTCTTCACACACACCAGCTCTCTGAAAGTGATTTCAGGGTCTCTTCTTTCAAATATTTCAGCCAATCTTCTGGTGAATTCTTCATAAGTGGTGACTTGATCATGTCCAAGTGTCTTCATGCGATGAAACCACCAATCATTGGATTCACCATCCAGTGTGGAGTATCCATCTTGATGGCATCTCTCTTAGCCATTGGATTCAACAGAAAATAGGTGTATAGCTTCTGGATCCAATAACTAGAAGTACACTTTGATGAGCCATCAAAGCATGGCAGAGAAATATTACCAATAACATTCTTCATCTCATAATTTTTATTAGGAATCCAAAAGCTTCCTCTTGGATTGGTCTTGTATTGAGCATCATAGAAATATGAATGGAAGAGCTCTTCTACATTCTTCACTAGTGTAAGGTATTCAACATACTTATCCTCCCATGAAGCAAGGCATTCATTTTGAAATTCAGGTTCCTCCCTTTTCTCTTCAATGAATTTGGGCATAATATGCCTTGGTTTGTACTGAGAATCCATCTTGATTTCACAGGGGAAATTTGTTGATGTATATGTAACTTCGGAATGTATTTCATCTGTGTATTTTATATATATTTATTGTACCCTTATAAGAGATGTGTCATTCCTCTATAAGGAAGTGTCGTCATGTGGATTGACAAGTGTCGCAAGTGTGTGTACTTGCCGATGGGTTATTAGAACACCATGTGGGGTCGGCCATGAATTATATATAATATAATGTGGATGTATCTAGATAGACAAGTCGGCCCCATAAGGTCACTGGGCAAAAAGGTTAGTATAAATAGAGATCGGAGATCTCTATTTTACACACTCGAAAAAGTAACTCACTCTCACTTGAAAAGTGGTGCACTAGTGAGGAGGAGGATCATCTGCTATCAGGAGACTATCTCAGTGTTATTTGGTTGTACTTTGGTTGAGCCATTGCTCTCTCTATCTCTGAGGAAGTTGTGGGGTTTTTCACCTTAGGGTTTTCCCCATGGAAACTCTGTGTCTCTTGTCTCTTATGCTTTTGATTCTTGTGATGCTTGTCATTTTTTGATTGTCATGCATTGATATACTGTAGATGTTATTCTCTCAGCAAAGATCCTAGAGTATTGTGAATTAATGCTCAAAGTTTAACATGGTATCAGAGCTAACCTGAGAAGAAGACATTTTGCAGTGACAGAAGCTTGAGTTCCTTGTTTATTGGGTTTCTCTCCACAGATTTTTGAAACTCAATATAGTAGATTGACTCTACTCATCAAGGCGCATCTATCTGTCCAATCAGAATTCAATTCCGAGCATTTTCAGATTTGGCCCTAAAAATTAGGGTTTCCACAAAAATAGGAATTTATGGAATCTGAAGACATAGCTGGAAGCTCCTTGAAAAAATCAAAGTTTAGAGCTTTGGATCGAGATTTTTGGCTGGGTAGATCTCCAGGAAACTCAAACCCTAATTCAGGGCTCTCCCTAGTGAACCCAGGAGGACAAAAAGGCAATTCTGAAGGGCAAGACTTTGCTGATCTCAAATTCTGAATGCACCAGGCTGATCAGCTCATCAAGGCGCATCTTTCTATCCTTTCAGAAATTTGAAATTCACATTTTGAATTTTTAGGGTTTCTCTGACAAACCCTAATCCGGGACCAGATCCAGTTTTCAACACTTCAAGTGGTAAGATCTAAATCTTTTCTATTTCCATTTGAAGTACTCTTTAAAGATGTCTCTCCACACCAAGCTTGAGGATAAGCTTGAAGGGGTTGATAACTTCCGAGCCTGGAAGTATAGAATTGGGTTAATCCTGGAAGAGAATGAGTTGGACTCATATGTGATAGAAGACATCCCTATCCTAGAGGATGAAGAGGCCAAGGTATTGCACAAGAAGAACTTGGTCAAGGAAAAAAGAATCATTGCTGATTCTATCAAAGACCATCTCATACCCCATGTGTCTTCTCTTAAGACACCCAAGGAGATGTTTGACTCTTTAACCAAGCTGTTTGAAGGGAAGAATATAAATCAGAAGATGACCCTACAGAACCAATTGAAAGGGGTAAAGTTTCAGAATCGAGAAACCATTCAATCTTATTTTTCAAGAGTCTCCCAGATCAAGGAACAACTAGAAGCAGTGGATGAAATGGTAGAGAATGGTGAAGTTGTCATGACCACTCTGAATGGTTTACCTAGGTCATGTTACTCCTTCATTCAAGGAATCTATGTAAGGAAGAAGTTGATTTCCTTCAGTAGACTACGGGAAGAATGCTCACAAGAAGAAGCAAGGCTTGTGGCACGAGAAGAAAATATGGGGAATGAAGATCAAGCTCTCACAGCTCACACCAAGAAAGGGAAGTCCAAGAGAGAGTCATCTCACTCCAAGAAATATTCACATCACTTCAAAGAAAGAAGAATATGCTTCACCTGTAATGAGAAAGGACATATTGCCATAAATTGTCCCAAGAACAAGAAGGACAACAACAACTCCAACAAGAAGAAGAAGGGCAGCAAAAGAAGGTTTCATGCTCATGCTGCCGAGGATGATGAACCACCCAAGAAGAAGGCTAGGGAAAAAAGTGATGATAACTCATCAAGTGAAGAAGAGTATGTTCTGATCTCTGCTCTCACAGGTACCATCTCCCATGGTTGTAATTATTGGTTGATTGATAGTGGGGCTTCCAAACACATGACTGGGTTTAAGGAATCTTTTGTGAATCTATCTGAACATGAATCACCCCATAAGGTGAAACTTGGGGATGATTATCAATACCCAATCACAGGAAGTGGTGAAGCCTCCTACAACCTAGATTCTGGAAAATCTTTGAAGATGAAAGAAGTCCTTTATGTACCTAGGCTCAAGAAGAACTTACTCTCCATCTCTGCATTGGATGCAAAAGGTATGAGGGTTGCATTTGTAGATGGCCAAGTCCTAATGTGGCAAAAGGGTAAAACAATTGATGATGCAGTAGTGATTGGAGAGCAAGAGGGAGGTTTGTACAAATTGGAGGGACAACCTGAACATGCCATGGTGACATAAAGACAAAGATTCATCCATAGTCATGGATCACATAGAGGTATGTATAATTTGTTTTTGCAAAAGTTAACTAATGAGTTATGCAGGTCATTGAAGAGAACAAGAACACATTGCTAGACATAACTAGCAAATATGGTGACCAGGTATGTGTTTCTTATATCATAGGATCTATCATATAAGTATGCATGGCATGATTGATGATGATTGTTCATAAAGTCATAAGTTTGAATAATCATGGGTATATGCATATTGTGTGTCTTACCTTAATTAATGATATGACTAACCAGAAGAGTCATAGGTTTGAGTAATTACAGGTTTAGACATGTTATGTTTCTTATGATATGACTAACCATAAGAGTCCTATATAAACCTTGAATGCTCTTGCTTATTATTTCTATTTGAAATGATCATGACTATACATGCTTGAGATTATTGTGTTTTAATAGTATACTAATGAATGATTTTGTATGAGATCACAAGAATGATACTAATAAGCATGCATAGGGACCAAGGATGAATATGAGTTCAAGAACAGGTAATCTAGGAAGCAAAGATCAAGAGGGAGCACACTCCAGTGGTTTCTACAAGGGTGCAGATATTCAGAGGGAATTGTCCATCTCTCTACATTCCACATCAGAAAGGTGTAGAAGGACTCCAGCAGCTCCTGCAAGGAAGCAAAGACTCAGAGGGAGTCCGCCCAACAAACAAACAAAGATAAGTATTTTAATTATCATTTCTTGCATATTTGTTTGCTTAAATAAATTTGTTCATTGATGTATATGCTCATGTTCCTAGACTTAGGATATGTATTGTGCATATTAGAATAATTGCATTAATGAACAGTATACTACTAATATGCATGTGTTGGGTAAGTGGCCTATGGCACTGTACAACATTCCATTGCTACTTATCTAGAATGAAACCTCTTTGCTGACATGTTGGGAGTAGTGCAAACTCTTAATAATGTTCTGGTAGAGACTGGAGGGCATCTAGAAAGTTATGGAACATGGATAGATGTTGTATTGAAGCATTGGCTAAGATAATTGCATGACTGTATGACATATTTCTTTATGTGTAAGAATTTGTCTGAAAATTATGAGATGTTTCTAATCATGCAATTTAACTTGTTTTGTAGGAAAGACCATATACCTTCACCTACAAAAGAAGGACAACAACATTTGTTCAAGCAACAAAATTATTGAAGTTCCCAGGATATGGGAAGAATGCCATGATCCGTCGATCATGAAGAATGATGTTTGGGATGTAGTCCCAAGACCTGAAGGGAAGTTTTGTTATGACTTCCAGATCAAGCATGCTGTAGATGGCAGCATAGAGAATTATAAAAGTGATGAAATAGAAGATACACCAGATGGATTTCAAGACTGCTTTCTTGAATGGTATAGTTGAAGACGAAGTATATGTGGAGCAACCACTTGGTTTTGAAATACATGACAAGGAGTCATATGTGTGAAGATTGAAGAAAGCCTTGTATGGCTTGAAGCAAGCTCCCAGAACCTGGTATGGTAGGATGGACAGTTTCCTATCCATTTCGGGATTTACCAAAAGTAAAGCGGATTCCAACCTTTATTACAAGGTTGAGGAAGGGAATCCTGTGATTCTACTCCTGTATGTGGATGACTTATTTGTAACAGGAGATGACAGATTGATTGCAGATACTAAGAGGAAGCTTGCTGCCAAGTTCAAGATGAAGATTTGGGAATGATGCATTATTTCCTAGGTATGGAGGTGTGGCAGAGTGCAAGTGGGATCTTCCTTGGTCAAGGGAAGTACACAGTGGATATCCTGAAGAGATTTGGGATGATGGATTGCAAATCCATGGCCACACCTATGGCATCGAATCTGAAGCTTCTATGTGATGCTTCATCTGAGCCGGTTGATGTCTCTATGTATCGTCAGATGATTGGGTCCTTGATGTACCTGATGAACACGAGACCAGACATTTGATTTGCTGTGAACACATTGAGCCAGTTCCTAACGGATCCGAGGAGTGTTCACCTGGTTGTTGTAAAGCATGTTCTGAGGTACCTGAAGGGTACAGTGGATTTTGGGCCCAAGTATGAAGCAAATCAAAAGTTTAACCTGCAGGGTTATGTTGATTCAGATTGGGCTGGCAGTGCTGCAGATAGGAAGAGCACATCTGGGTGTTGCTTCAGTATGGGATCAGGTGTGATCTCATAGTTTAGCAGGAAGCAGTCCTGCGTGGCACTGAGTACAGCTGAGGCAGAGTATGTTGCATCCTATTCAGCTAGTTGAGAGGCAGTATGGCTACAAAAGCTACTGTCTGAGTTATTTGATCTCCCATTGGATGCTACTGGTATCTTCTGTGATAAGCAGAGTTGTGTGAAGCTATCTAAGAACCTAGTGTTTCACGACAGGTCAAAACACATAGAGATCAAATATCACTATATCAGGGATATGGTGCAGAGAGGAGCTGTGAAGCTCCTGTATGTTGCGATGGACGAGCATATTGCAGATGTGCTGACGAAGCCACTAGCTAGGGTGAAGTTCGAGTACTTCAGAGAGAGGCTTGGCGTTCTTCAGATCGAGGACACTTCGAGGAAGAAGTGATGGACACATTTGCTGAAGCCATTCCAAGCATGTTGGAAGGAGGATCCTTTACATGGCTATGGATGTAAGCACTGGATGTTGATGAGCATAAGGATGATGTTCTAGTTTCTGCTTTGTATGATCAGTTGGATCATTTATATGTATATGTATGTACGCATCATGTTGGATGCTGGATATGATCAGTTGGATCATTTATATGTATGTATGCATCATGTTGGATGCTGGATATGATCAGTTGGATCATTCATATGTATGTATGCATCATGTTGGATGCTGGATATGATCGGTTGGATCATTTGTATGTATTTTGTATATACATCATGTTGGATGCTTGGACCATGTATCTATCAGGTGGATACATTGTATGATCAGGTAGATCATGTATATTGATATGTATCAGGTATGATCAGGTAGATCATGTATGATGATGGATACATTGTGTGGATCATGTATCTATGTATCAGGTGGATACACTATGTGTGATGATATATATCAGGTAGATACTTGGTGTGCATCAGATGGATGCATTGTATGATCAGGATGATCGTGGATGACGAGCTTCTCCAGGTGACATGCAGCAGGATGTTGCAGTGATGATGATCAGGATGATCATGTGTACATCAGGATGATGTATGATGAGTATCAGATGATACTTGGTGGCCGTGGATCAGGTTGTGCAGGTAAGCATGTAATTTGTGCCCTGGGAGATTTGCAGATGGTCTTTCGAGGTTTTGCCTATGGCATGTAATTCGGTGCCCTGGGACATCTGGCAAATGCTCTTTTGAGGTTTTGCTTGGGAGGACATATAATTTGTGCCCTGGGAGATCTGCAGATAGTCTTTCGAGGTTTTGCCTACGGCATGTAATTCAGTGCCTTGGGATATCTGGTAGATGCTCTTGTGAGGTTTTGTCCTATGGCATGTAATTTGCTCCTGGGAGATCTGGACAGGATGAAAAAGGCCTCAGATGCTTCAGCTAGGTTTTTCCATGACCACATGTAATTTGCTCCTGGGAGATCTGGACAGGATGAAAAAGGCCTCAGATGCTTCATCCAGGTTTTGTGGTGACATCACATGTAATGTGCTCCTGGGAGATCTGACAGGTAGAGCCGTGTGCTCGTAACAGCCTGGGATGCTTCAGCCAGGTTTTGTGATGGGTCACATGTAATGTGATCCTGGGAGATCCTACAGGTAGAGCTGTGTGCTCGTAATAGCTTGGGATGCTGCAGCCAGGTTTTGTGACACACGTAATGAGTCCTGAGAATTCCACAGTATGGCCAGTGATGATGAAGACCTGCAGATGGTGGGCCTACATCCAGTATGAAAAAGGACTGGATCTGTAGAACTTCCTATGACGAGTAGAGTCAGAGATTGGTTGAGATAGCAGCAGCAGTGATGATGATGATGACGATACATCGATGACGATGATCCTGAGAAGAAGACTTGTCTAGCAGATCTGTGTCGAGAAATACCTTCCTAGTTAAGAGGGAGTGTTGATGTATATGTAACTTCGGAATGTATTTCATCTGTGTATTTTATATATATTTATTGTACCCTTATAAGAGATGTGTCATTCCTCTATAAGGAAGTGTCGTCATGTGGATTGACAAGTGTCGCAAGTGTGTGTACTTGCCGATGGGTTATTAGACCACCATATGGGGTCAGCCCTGAATTATATATAATATAATGTGGATGTATCTAGATAGACAAATCGGCCCCATAAGGTCACTGGGCAAAAAGGTTAGTATAAATAGAGATCGGAGATCTCTATTTTACACACTCGAAAAAGTAACTCACTCTCACTTGAAAAGTGGCGCACTAGTGAGGAGGAGGATCATCTGCTATCAGGAGACTATCTCAGTGTTATTTGGTTGTACTTTGGTTGAGCCATTGCTCTCTCTATCTCTGAGGAAGTTGTGGGGTTTTTCACCTTAGGGTTTTCCCCATGGAAACTCTGTGTCTCTTGTCTCTTATGCTTTTGATTCTCGTGATGCTTTTCATTTTGTGATTGTCATGCATTGATATACTGTAGATGTTATTCTCTCAGCAAAGATCCTAGAGGATTGTGAATTAATGCTCAAAATTTAACACAATTTTGAGGCCCAGTCTTTGAGAAAATAGAACCACCAGGCATCCTCCTTTATCCATGTTGTGAACCATGGCTACTCCCTTCACCATCTTTGTTTCCCAGCTACTTAGCAATGAATTCTCTTGTCTCTTTCCCGGACTCGATGATGTTGTGTGAGATATCTTGGAGACCTTTCAACATGTTTTGGAAAAATATCCGGAACTCATCCTTTTCATCACTGTGAGACATCTTTGTTTCTCCTTGAATCTTCCCTTCAGTGGAATTGATTTCTTCCTCTTCTCCGAGAGGATCTCTAACACCCTTCCTCCTTTGGATCTGGAATTCCTTTAGAAATCACGAATGAATAACCCAAGAAGGTTTACAGGACCACGCTCTAATACCACTGTAATGTGCCAATCAACTTTGATTGTGCATTAATTGACTCTCCTACAAGACTTAAGGAAAAACAATGAAGACTAGTGACTTGACTGGATGTACGAAGGCAATTTCAAACAACTTTTGAAGAAATTAGGATCATTTAGCTAAGAGATCCTTTGCACAATGTACTGGGACCATTAATGTTTTGAACATCAGCTAGGTTGAAGTATACACCAAGGCTCCTCGGCACCTCGACATATACAAACTAGATCTTCAACTTGGCACTACCTGAGAACCAATGGTGAAGGATTTTGACCTAGGAAGGATTAAAAAAATTAATTTACTATAAAATATCATTTTAGGTTCACATCAGCAAGTTTGAAGAAGTTTTTATGAGGTTTCAAAATCAAGCAAGAAAAATTGTCTCCTAGGACTACAAAAATAGTTCAACTTCAGGATTTCCCAAATAGGGTGAGAAGGATTCAAATTCTTAGTTTTAGACATGGAATGAGTTGATTTATGTAGCTAGTGCTTTCACACCATTCTGTGTAAAAGGGAACCTCCTAAGGATTATGAAACCCTTAGTACCAGACTCAAATATAGATAAATAATGATCTGTAAGTACAAATAACAATAAAATAAACCTAACTAATTATTGCAGTAAAACAACAAATAGATCAAAACCCATGAAGTATTTTTGTATTAATGTGCAAACAAGAGTTTACACTAAGGGTTACCTCAGAAGGTGAGTAGATGTGGGCCCTTGCATCTATACGAAGAGTAGTGCGTTGGGTCTCCAGAGTTCCTTGATCTTCTCCAAATGCTCAAGAGGTGGCCAAGACTCAACTGAATGGGGAACAAAAGGTCAAGGTGATAGGATAAAGTTCAACATGAATTTTGGAAGCATGAGGGTATGAAGAGTTGATCATGGATGTGAAATGGGGGGCCTCCATCACCTTTTTATAGTGATTTTGGGTGGTGGAGTATTGACCCATGGTTTTGGGCAACCAATAGTATTGGCTAATGGTATTTGATATTTTCCTTCTCTTTTTATTTTATTTTGAATTTTTCCCCTTTTTCGTTTTTGGGGAGTTGGACCTTTTTTTGAGGGTTTCTTACCTTTTTGAAGGATTTGGAACTTTTTTGAAGGATTTTCAATAATTGATGAGGGAAATAATGATTTGATGCCCATTTGGTTACCAATTTAGGGTTTTTTGGGTTTTGGATGCCAAAAGTGTAGGAAAAGTGGTCAAATGGGTTATGTGACTAGGGAGATGAGCTAGTGAACAATTTTTGTGTGTTAACAGATTGCCCCCTAATGTGTGAGGGGAGGAGATAATATTATGGCCGATAGACATCATAAGGTCTAACTTTTTCCAGGGGTATGAGAATTTTGATGGTGGAGAGAAGAAACTGGTTGGAGACCGGAACACGTGATTCATACAAATTGCAAGGGCTAAACTAGAACTACATCACCTCAATAATGGATGAGGAACATAATCTCAAATATATGTACAAGGAGGGAATACCCATGCTCGTATAAATATATACAAATAATGCTGAGGCCCAAATGGGACCTGGACAATACATAGAGAACTGTTGTGTACATCATAGTGGTCCAGAGGGGACACAAATCTGGGACATACTCATGGTCCAACCATGACTGATATGAAGAACTAATACATGGAAAAAATGGAATCCATACTGAATGCGGTACCACAACAACTAATGCTCTGAAAATGTCCAACAACTGCATGGGCTCAATGACTGAGAGTCAGAATCTCAAAGGTACACTAGAATGCATCTTAATGGGATACTCGAGGAAGCACATAGCTGAAGGGATTTCGAACAATGTCGCCAACGCAGCCCGGATATCCATGGGAACATACAACTTGGGGATCCAAATAGACTCACTAATGTGCTCTAGTCAGGGGACATCTGGGGTCTTCGACCAATAATGGAAGGGACCAATACCCTGTACGAATCTCAACGGTGTGATGATGGAGTTGAAGTAAAGCACGTGAGAAACAACCATTCTAAGAGGCACTAAGGACTCTTCTCATATGGTCCATAGGCACTCACCACTGATGGAGATGAGTCCAAGGTACATGGATCTCTGGGTCTATCCTCTAGAATAGATGTGTTGGCTTCAACAGAGGGAGACCTGCAACTACCAAGGCAATGATGTTTCCTTGATAGGAGCGTGAGGTGTACAACCAAGAGATGATATTACTGGGCATGTAACTGACACACTGTGGGGGGGATACATGGGTCGAGGAGTGATGGGGGTGTAACTTACTTTGTTCATATTATGATGGAAAGGATGAACTGGAAGCATATGAAACTGGCCGTGGGAAATGGGATCATAGCTTAAGGGACCAGAGACTGTGATTGTAATGAGAGAGACTTAGGTGGGAAAAATGATGAATGATATCAGGAGACTTGAAGGGTGACACATCAAAGAATACTCTAAACAAAGGCGACCAAGATGGGGGTGTTTCCATAATGGAAGGACTAGATGTGATCTGTCGTGGCACTGACAGGCACCGTTGGGCATTCTTCATGGTTTAAGGAGCTCGAAGAAGGGATAAACGTGTGCTCTAAATGGTACCATCGTGTGGATTTGTACGAGACCGGGATAGTGCATGATCATGGGTGCTTTCAATTTGTAGGAGTCTGAAAGAAATAAGAAGACTCCAAGGGGGTTCTTTTTCGTGCATTAGTCCCCAAGGCCCACAAAATCATAAAAGTATGCAATGGAGAAATATTCTAGCTGATGTGACTAGAGTATTCCTTTTTTCGTAATTAGTCTACCAGGTCTGGAAAATGGTTAAAATTATACCAGATAGATGCCCTTTCAGATAATTTTAGCGAGCATGAAAGGAAGCAAGATTGCTCGATGATCTTTTCATTCTTTAAGGAGTCAGAAAAGAGCTTAACATAAACTCCCTAAGTGCCTTTTTGTAAAGGAGCTGCTCGGCCTGAAAAAGTGATAAAAGTATACTGAACAGATGTAAAATCCAAGCAATGAGAAAGTGTTCAATCAAGGTGTTAGTGCCAGAAATTGACCCTAGACTACAGAGGGGTAAGCCAACATTATCTCAATATACAAGAAAAAGGTTTTTATTGTTTTAGGGTTTTTTGGTTTGTATGTTTCAATTTCAAGAAAGTCAAAAGAAATCAAATTAAAACAAGCATACTGAATCGTATATTTCATTGAAAAACTGAAATCATAAATGTAAACCAGGTAAACATAAACCATCACATTCATAATCACACATACTGGTTTTCATCTACAACACATAAGAATTCACTGTATTAAAACATTAAAACAGAAAATGAATTCATATGTTGAATGATCAAACTGATAAGAAACAAAAACTCAATCAAACAGTATAAAATGGCTTATATCACATATGTATTAATCTCATTTTTCATGACTTACATGAGAGTCTTGCAATATTTTCATATCACTGTACAATAGCTTCTTGAAACCAAAAAATCGAACCCCTCTACATCCCCATTTACTTCCTTTTATCCATTTACAAAAAAGAGTAGTTTGTAACTACTTTTAGGTTTTAGTTTAAAAAACAGTTGCATAACATAGTTAGGATAACTTCGAGTCTTAACTATGTCTTTAACTAAAACTTAACTATTAACCATTACATATTTGATACAAAATGAGAATGCATTAAAAACAAACTAGGCATTAAGTAGCATTTCTGGTAGCCTCTACCAACATAGCAATTGCTTTCAGCACATGAGTCCTTTTGTTATGTTGAGGTTGCTCAGCTTCCAAATCTTTAATCTTGTCTGACAGGAGCTTGTTCTTCTCATTCAGCTTCTGCACCTGTTTATTTAAATCATCAATTTGAGCTTCTGCTTCTCTTTTCCTCTTCAAAGCTTTCCTGGCAACAACAATCAGCTCCTGATAATGAGCATTAACTTTTGCTAAATCCTCCCTTAAACGTTTATTGGTGGTTGTAAGCTTATTATTTGACTCATTAAGGAACAAAATTTCAGCTTGATGCTGCTCCTGAACCTTTATGAGATTTTCAACCTCTGAGCATATGTTTATCTCACCTGGAAAAGTAGAATCTTGAGATATGGAGGGTGGTATACCCAATTTTCTAAAGATTAAATCTTCTTCATATTTATCTTTTTCTATTCTCTCTGCAATTACAAACTCATCTTGTTCCATATTAAGAATGATTTCTTATTCCACTTTGTTTACTTCTTCATATGTTTCTTCCACCTTTGAATCATTGTGTTGTATGCTCATCTGGTGAGAATTTGATTTATCTTTCTCTCCTTCATCTTCATCAGTCAAAGAACTTTGAACTAAGGTTATTTCCTCTGTCTTCTGATTAAAGCTTGAACCTTTTTCCATATTATTCTTCATGGCTGATCTTGTTCTATACTTCCAAGTTTATTCCTTCAACTGCAAGAGGAGATTTGCATCTGCTTGTAAGTCTTGAACCTGCAAACTTTCATTCCTTGTGTTTTCTGCAGAAGATTGCGTGATTGGGTTCTTAGTTATGCCCTGTTCTGATGTAACTAGACCTATAACCTGTTCTTATATAACTGGACCTTGAAATTGTTCAGTAGTAGAATTAATTATCTCTTCCATTCCTTGATTTACTTGATCATGTTCTGGTTCATATTCAACTACATCAACTTGTTTCTTTTTTTCGGGACCTTTAGATTTTTCCTGTAATAGAGGTTTTTCAGAAATTTCTTGTATAAGAACTCCCTTCTCACTCTTTTTACCTTTCTTTCTAGACCTATTCTTCTTTATATACCTTCATCCCATTCAACCACAAATCCAAACCATAATATAAAATGTTCCCAGGTCTTCTTTTCCTTCTGTAATACTGTTTCTATGATCAACTTTATAAGTCCATGATGAAATATGGATTGCCTTGAATGCTTAGGATTCGCTTTCACCTTATTTGACATTTTCTGGATGCTCTTGTACCAAAAGTAGGGAAAATTTATTTTACAGTGCAATTTAAGATGCATCAAGAACCTAACATGGTATTTAAAAACCATTGAGAACCTACCCTCACACGTGATGTAAGCCTGTATAACGCCGAGCACCTCCCTCCATTTTGGTTGAAAACTTGTTAGATGAACTCCATTGCTCCAATTGAGGGTTTCATTACCTGGTAGTAAGAAAGGAGTTGGGTCAAACTTGAAAGGAACCTTTTTGAACCACAATTCCCCATCCATGGCGAGACCAGTAGCTTTAGAAATTAGGGCTTTCGTGAGCTGAAATATCAAGGTTTTGAACTTAATAACATCATCAGTCAGGTTCTTTGCAAAGTAAATTGAAACCTCTTCATTAAATCCAGTAATTTTCTCGAAGAAATCGAACCAGCCGGCTGCTTTAAACAAGTCTGCACATTTTGGGAACTTCACAGCCCACTTCGTATCCATCGGTTCTACCTTGTTAATATCGCCACTTCTTCCCATCTTACAACTACAATTTTCGCTAATTAAGCTTTTGAAAGAAACACAGATGACAAATGTTCAAGGATTAAAGCACTAACCACGTTTAGTAACAGGTGTCTTCAGCTTTGCATTCGCAATCCCCAATTTGACTCGTGGCACATCAAACCTTGATTTATCTTAATGATAGAATGTGATGGAACTTGAAACTATCATAATTATTTAACATGTGCTTTAGCATTTCGAATCATCATAACGTAGCATGTCCAGTCATCATAACTCAAACGAACCATTACCCAGCATGAAAAACCATGATTTTTCATCATATTGGATTCCTGTAATGCATTAGGGGTTTGTTTTACAGTTTGTGCTACCAAAATATTTTAATATAACAAATTTTACAAATGCTCTTAGGATAAAGGCCGAATTTTGGTTATAAGCTTTATAATGAAGCTAAAATAAGTATAATTGAAAACTTTGAGAAAAATACCATGCTTCATAAGCCATTTAAAGGTTTTGAAATAAAGAAAATGAAAGCAATAAAAAATTAAAAACAAAATAATCAAAATCATGGATTAATAAAAGAAAATAAAGTTCAAACAAACCCAAGGGAAACACATAAAAATGAGAACAATATTAGCATTAACATTTGGTTCCTGCTATGGAATGAAAGCCTCCTTGTGAGGTTTCAAGAACTCATAGACCAGTGCCTTTCTGCCACCTGAAACTGCTGCTTTATTCTACAAACTTCCATTGGGTATGGAGTCTTATTTCACACCGGTATGTACAATGATTGTGACACTTTTCACCTTCAAGAACTATAAAAATGTTTGAGGAACCATCCATTAACTAGAGTAGACAACTCCTCTCCTTCCAAAGTTTGTAATATAAAAGTGTTATTTTCAAAAATCTTTGAAATCATAAAGGGACCTAACCATAGATTGTCAAATTTACCATGTCAACCCTTCTAGTCTCTCGTGGCATCCCATATGAGCATTATATCGCCAAGAGAGAAAGTATTTTCCTTTACCTTTTTATCAAATCTTGCTTTAATCTTCCTTCTTTATGCATCAACTCTTTCTGCTATAGCCTCACGTTCTTGCTACAATTCAACCAATGAAAAAATTCTTCTTTGAAGATCATTAGGTTCTTCTTGACTATCTTGTAAAAACTTCATTACTAGAATGCCTAGCTGAATAGGGAAAACTGCATTAGTACCATACACCAACTGGAAAGGGGACATACCTATTGCTTTCTTGGTAGTTATCCCATCTTCCCACAATGCATACTTTAGCATTGAATCCCATGATCTCTTGTTTTTGATTTAATAGCTTTTTAATACTTTGAATAATGTTCTTATTTGATGACTCTGCCAAACCATTACCCTGGGGATAGTAGGGTGTAGAATGCCTCAAATCAAACCCATTCTGCTCATAAAAACTTACCATGGCTCTTGACTTGAAAGCAAGTGCATTATCAGTCAACAATTTCCGTGGACAACCAAATCTACTCAAGATATTTTCCTGTATAAAATTCATGATAACTCCTTCAGTCGCTTTACAAGTTGGAATTGCCTCCACCCATTTAGTGAAAAAATCAGTAGCTGTAAGTATCCACCTATGCTTTCCACTGGATGCAAGGTTAATTTCACCTATAAAATCTAATCCCCATTGTTGAAAAGGGGCATCCACTGCAATAGGATTTAATGGAAAAGAAATGAGCTTTTGCCTCCCAGCAAACTTTTGACATTGAACACATGCCCGCACCTATTGAAACACATCTGAAAATAAAGAGGGCCAGTAATACCCAAACCTAAGAATTTTGTATGCAGTAGACTTCCAATACTTGTGACCCCCATAAGCACCCTCATGCATTTCTGAAATAACCTCCTTCACTTGTGATTTTTCTAAACATCTAAGTAAAATTCCACCTGGATCCTTCCAAAACAACTGTTGATTAACCAAGCAATATTTTGAGGCCTTTAACTTTAATGATCTAGATGCCTTCTTGTCAAAATGATTTGGACATTTCAAATGCAATAAAAAATAAACAATATCAATATACCATTATGATTCTTCATATTTATCTGTAATCTGCTCTTCATTTTCCTTTATCTGCAATTCTTCCTGAGTTAGTTGATTTTCCACCATATGGATATCTAGAGCCTCACAATTTGAATCAGCTAACAACTTTGTTAAACCCTGTCCTTTGACTAACTTTGTAGATCTGATGTCAACCTTGTATTCCATAATTTTTGCAATCCATTTACCTCTTTTACCCTCACTATCTGGCTGGGTTAAAATCTCCTTAATAGAAGCATTAGGTACAAAGGCAATTGTCTTTGAATGCAAAATATAAATTCTAAAAAACTTTAAAGCTTTAACAAGTGCATAAGCTTTCTTATCAAATGTATTGTACTTTAATTCTGAGTCTCTGAGAGTTTTACTAAAGAAAGCTATTGGCTGTTCTAAACCATCTGCATTCTTTTGTAAAAGAACAACTGTTGTTGTGTCTTGGGATGCAAAAGAGAAAGTAAGGAAATCTTTTGAAAAATCTGGACTTACCAGGACTAGGGCTTCTGTCAAAGCTTGTTTAATCTTCTCAAATGAAGCTTTAGCTTCTGCTGTACATTTCACTTCTTGATCCTTCCTCAGCATGGATGTAATGTGTTTAATAGTTTCAGCAAAATTCCGGATAAACCACCTCAGAAAATTGATCTTCCCAATGAATGATTGAACATCTTTTTTACTTCTTGGGATAGTAATTTTCAGAATTGCTTTGACTCTCTCAGGGTTTATTCTAATACCATCAGCTGAAACAAGATGTCCCAGAATTTTTCCCTCCTGTACAGCAAAATGTGACTTTTTGGGGTTCAATGACAACCCAAATTTCCTACACTTCAGAAATGTTTGCTCAAGATGCTTCAAGTGCTCATCATCTGACTGAGAGAAGACAGTAATATCATCCAAATAAATTACAACAAATTTTTCCTTTTCACCTACAAAGGCTATATCCATATCTCTTTGGAATGTCGCACCCACATTCATCAATCCAAATGGCATTTTATCATACATGAATGTGCCCCATGGGGTAGTGAAGGTTGTTTTCTCCCTATCATCTGGATGTACAACTATTTGATTGTACCTGAGAATCCATCAACCATGGAGATTCTCTGAGCTCCCACCACTTTTTGTAAAATTTGTTCAATTTTTGGAAATGGATAATTGTCTTTCAAAGAAGCTCTATTAAGATTCCGAAAGTCCACACATAACCTAACCTCCCCATTCTTCTTTCGAACTGGAACCAAGTTTGCAACCCATGATGAATATCTGAGTGGAACAATTATCTTTGCATCTAATAATGTTTTAACTTCCTTCTCTAGAATTGGTAGCAGAGCTGGGTTAATTCTCCTCAATTTTTGTCTAAAGGGTTTCACATTTGGTTTTAAAGGCACTTTGTGCTGAATAATACTTGTGTCATAAGTTCTTAAATTCATATCACCAAGCAAAGATATCAACAAAACTATTCAATAATGCAATGTACCTGTTTCTTTGCTCAAATGGAAGAGACTTAGAGATCTTCACCATTCTTGGCTGCTCCTTTGTACCAATGTTACAGCTAATGATATTTTCTTCTGAAGATTGCAATGAAGGTTTCAGCAGAGTGTCATCTTTGGAAAAATTTCTCTCAAGGGGGACCAAACCCTTAGGAATAAAATTTCCCTTCAATTCAATAATTCTGTGATCAGCAATTGTATTCTCTGTGTATGCAGCAGTGTCAACTGTCTCCTTATCTTGATCTTGATCAATTAAAGAATTGGAAAATTCTCCAGCTAATTCCAAAAACTTTTTAATCTCCTCATCATCCTCAAAAAATCTCCACTATTTTATATTGTCTAGAACTGAGGGTCTATATTTAACTTCAATTGGATATTTCAGCTGAGTATGCTTTGGAATCTTGAAATGTGTGGCTGCCAATGCTAATGAATCAGCAGTCTGATTCTGATCTCTAGGAATGAAAGTAATATTGAATGCTATGAAAAATTGATCAATGTTAGTTTTTTCAGAATTTACTTCAATCTAATCTAGGATCTTTACTGAGAGAATAACATGTACAACATATCAAGCATATCAATCACAACAAGCAATCACATGAGACAATAGACACACAGAGTTTCCTTGGGGAAAACCATAAAGGTGAAAAACCCCAATAACTTCCTCAGAGATAGATAGAGCAATAATACAAAACCCAAGCATAAGAGATAGTCTCCTAGCAGCAGCTTCTCCTCCTCCACTAGTGCGCCACTCTCGAATGAGTGTATAAGTGAGAAAGTGAATGATCAAATAGAGTGCCTCCCGCACTCTATTTATACTTGACTTGAATTGCTTAATAACCTTTACTAGGTCGACCTCAACTTAACCATTTAACATAATGCTGACAGGGCCGACCCCCAATGGGGTGGTCATATAACCCTTTGACCCACATGACTTATATAGGGCCGACCCCATCAAGGTGGTCTAATAACCCATCAAGTATAAGTTACGACATTTACAATATAAATGACGACACTTTTGTATAGAGGAATAATAACATCTCTATAGGAATACAACATACATATATGAAATATATTTCGAAGTTACAAATACATCAACACTCCCTCTTAACTAGGAAGGTATTTCTCGACACAGATCCGCTAGCACAAATCTTCTTCTCTGGATCATCGTCATCGTCACTGCTACTTCTATCTCAATCAATCTCAAATCTACTCGTCATAGGAAGTTATACAGAGCCAACCCTTTTTCATGCTGGATGTAGGCCCACCACCTGTAGGTCTTCATCATCAGTGGCCATACTGTGGAACCTAGGATTGATTACGTGCATCAACAAAACCTAGCGTAGACTATAGGTTCTTTTACATGTTGACCTTCACAAAACCTACTCAAAGCATCCCAGGATGTTACGAGCACACCACTCTACCTGTCTAGATCTCGATAGAGCATCCCAGGTTGTTACGAGCACACCGCTCTACCTGTCTGGATCTCGATAGAGCATCCCAGGCTGTTACGAGCACGCCACTCTACCTATCTGGATTTTAAAGGATCTTTTCTATGTGAACTTTTGAAAAACCTACTCAGAGCATCCCAGGATGTTACGAGCACACTGCTATACCTGTCTGGATCTCGATAGAGCATCCCAAGATGTTACGAGCACACTGCTCTACCTGTCTGGATTTTAAAGTATCTTTTCTATGCAAAACCGTAGCAAAACCTACTCAAAGCATCCTAGGATGTTACGAGCACACCTCTCTACCTGTCTGGATCTCGATAGAGCATCCCAGGCTGTTACGAGCACACCGCTCTACCTGTCCGAATTTTAAAGGGTCTTTTCTATGTTACTTGTAGCAAAACCTACTCAGATCCTCCCAAGATGTTACGAGCACACTGCTCTACCTGTCTGGATTTTAAAAGACCTTTTCTATGCTACCCCGCACAACCTGTCCACGACCACAGAGTATCAACCCGATACTCACCATACATCATCCTGATGTACATCATCACATGATCAACCTGATCATCATCATAGCATCAACCTGATGCATATTATCTGGAGCAACATCCTGAAGCTCGTCATCTGTGATCATCTTGATCATCATCATATCATCAACTTGATGCATATCGTCTGGAGCAACATCCTGAAGTTTGTCATCTGTGATCATCCTGATCAAACCATACATCTACCTGATGCATACAATGTATCTACCTGATACATATCATCATACATGATCCACCTGATCATACAATGTATCCACCTAATACAGATCATCATACATGACCTACTTGATCATACAAGTATCCACCTGATACATATACAAATACATGATCTACCTGATCATACAATGTATCCACCTGATACATATCATCATACATGATCTACCTGATCATACAAGTATCCACCTGATACATATACAAATACATGATCCACCTGATACATATACAAATACATGATCCATCTGATCATACAATGTATCTACCTGATACATATCATCATACATGATCTACCTGATCATACAAGTATCCACCTGATACATACATAAGTACATGATCTACCTGATCATACAATGCATCCACCTGATACATACATAAATACATGATCTACCTGATCATACAATGCATCCACCTGATACATACATAAATACATGATCCACCTGATCATATCAAGAATCCAACATGATGCATATACAAATGCATGATCAACTGATCATATCAAGCATCCAACATGATGCATATACAAATACATGATCAAACTGATCAAAGCATCCAACTGATGCATATACAGAGCAGTAACTAGAGCATCGTCCTGATGCTCATCATCCAACGCTTACATCCACAGCCATGGGAGGGATCCTCCTCTCACCATGCTTGGAATGGCTCCTACAAATGTGTCCATCACTTCTTCCTCGAAGTGTCGTCAATATGAAGAACACCAAGCCTCTCTCTGAAGTACTCAAACTTCACTCTGGCTAGTGGTTTCATCAGCACATCTGCAACCTGCTCATCCGTCGCAACATACAGGAGCTTCCCTGCTCCTCTTTGCACCATATCCCTGATATAGTGATATTTGATCTCAATGTGCTTCGACCTGTCATGGAACACTGGGTTCTCATAAATCTTCACACAACTTTGGTTGTCACAAAAGATACCAATAGCATCCAACGGGAGATCAAATAACTATGACAATAGCTTCCTCAGCCATACTGCCTCACAACTAGCTGAACAAGCTACGACATACTCAGCTTCGGCTGTACTCAGTGCTACGTAGGACTGCTTCCTGCTAAACCAAGAGATCACACTTGATCCCATACTGAAGCAACACCTAGATGTGCTCTTCCTATTTGCAACACTACCTGCCCAGTTTGAATCAACATAACCCTGCAGGTTAAATTTTTGATTCGCATCATACTTGATCCCATAATCAATTGTACCCTTTAGGTACCTCGGAATATGCTTTACAGCAACTAGGTGAACACCTCTGGGATCCGTCAGGAACTGGCTCAATGTGTTCACCGCAAATCAAATATCTGGTCTCGTGTTCGTCAGGTACATCAAGGACCCAATCATCTGACGATACATCATGACATCAACCGAATCAGATGAAGCATCACACAGAAGCTTCAGGTTCGATGCCATAGGTGTGGCCATGGCCTTGCAGTCCATCATCCCGAACCTCTTCAGGATCTCTACTGCATACTTCCCTTGTCCAAGGAATATTCCATCTACACTTTGCCACACCTCCATGCCTAGAAAATAGTGCATCATCCCCAAGTCCTTCATCTCGAACTCGGCAGTAAGCTTCCTCTTGGTGTCGGCAATCAACCCGTCCTCACCTGTTACAAACAGGTCATCCACATACAATAGTAGTATCACAGGATTGCCTTCCTAAACCTTGTAGTAAAGGTTGGAATCCGCTTTACTCTTGGTAAAGCCCAAACTGGATAGAAAGCTATCTATCCTACCATACCAAGTCCTAGGAGCTTGCTTCAAGCCATACAAGGATTTCTTCAACCTGCACACATATGACTCCCTGTCATATGTCTCAAAACTGAGTGGATGCTCCACATACACTTCCTCTTCGACTACACCATTCAAGAAAGCTTTCTTGACATGCATTTGGTGTATCTTCCATTTAATCACTGCAGCCAGAGAAAGTATTGATCTGATGGAAGTGTATCTGGCTACAGGTGCAAAAGTCTCTTCATAGTCTATTCCCTCTTTCTGATAGAAGCCACGAGCTACAAACCTCGCTTTGTATTTTTCTATGCTACCATCTGCAGCATGCTTGATGTTATAGATCCACTTGGAAGTCACAACAGAATTCCCTTCAGGTCTTGGGAATGCATCCCAAACATCATTCTTCATGATCGACTGGTACTCCTCGATCATGGCATTCTTCCCGAATCCTAGGAACTTCAATATCTTCAATATATTCAATAAATAACTTTGTTGTTGAACAAATGTTGTAGTCCTTCTTTTGTAGGTGATGGTATACAATCTTTCCTACAAAACAAGTTAAATTGCATGATTAGAAAACATCTCATAGTTTTCAGAACAAATTCTTACACATAAATAAATATGTCATACAATCATGCAATTATCTTAGCCGATGCTTCAATACAACATTTATCCATATCCCTTAACTTTCTAGATGCCTTCCAATCTCTACCTGAACATTGTTAAGAGTGTGCACAACTCCCAACATGTCAGCAAATAGGTTTCATTCTAGATAAGTACAAATGGAATGTTGTACAGTGCCATAGGCCACTTACCCATCAGATGCATATTAGTAGTATATTGTTCATTAATGCAATTATTCTAATATGCATAATACACAACCTAAGTCTAGGAACATAAGTGTATATATCATTGAACAATATTAATCAAATATACAAGAAATGATAATTTAAATACTTATCTTTGTTTGTTGTTGTTGGGTTGACTCCCTCTCAGTCTTTGCTTCCTTTCTGCAACTCCATTCTAATGTGGATTTGTGAGAAGTGGTCAAATCCCTCTGAATGTATGCATCCTTGCAGAAACTACTGGAGTGTTCTTCCTCTTGATATTTTCTTCCTGGATTACCTGTCCTTGAACTTATATCCATCCTCGATCACTATGCATGCTTACTAGTATCATCATTGTGTTACCCTCGAGATCTCATACATAATCATACATTCATTAGTATAATCTCAACACTATCAAAACACAATAATCTTAAACATGTATAGTCATGATCATTTCAAACACAGATAATAAGCATTAGCATTCAATGTTTTAGGGAAGACTTCTCTTACTCATGCATATTCATATTTGAACAAAGGACTTTTCTGGTTAGTCATATCATCAATCAAGGTAAGAGACATAATATGCATAAACCCTTGATTACTTACATTTCTAACTTCATGAATAATCATTATCAACCATACAACAGTATAAGATCCTAACACAAGGTAGGATTCTAACTTGATATAGGAAAAACATACCTGGTCATCATATTTGCTAGTTATGTCTAGCAATGTCTTCTTGTTCTCTTTAATGACTTGTGCTAGTAACTTGCATATCTCATAGGGTAATCATTATAGAACCAAGTTATACATACCTCATAAGTAGATCTTCTATGTGATCCATGACAATGGATGAATCTTTGTCTTCATGTCAACATGGTCATATGTTCTTGAAGTAGAACATGATTTGTCTTTCTTGATGTACCTCTCATGTTAGCGGACAACATCAACCTCATACAACACCACAATGCATTAGTACAATCTTAAGTGTCAAAACCCTAATCAATGAATATTTGCATTCATAATTTTATTAAGGTGATACGACAAGTCTAAATTTAATCAAGATTGTACTAACCTTAATGAAGACAAACATACCATAAACTTAATCATGAACAAATCTCGAAACATACCTAGATAAGTCATACCTGTCAAGATTGCTTGTACTTTTCTTATGTAAGGCCTTAGCCTCATCTCCATTTGAAACAGGAAATTCTTCACTTATGCAGGTGGCCGATCCAATCTCTTCTAGGATTAACCAAATCAACTTGAATTGCAGAAACTGGATCTGGAGCTGGATTAGGGTTTGTAGAGAAACCCTAAAAATTCAAACTTTGAATTTCAAACTTCTGAAAGGATAGAAAGATGCGCCTTTCTGAGCTGGTCAAGCTGGTATACTCAGAATTTGAAAAATGCAAAGTTTCACCCCTTGAAATTGCCTTTTAGATTTCTGGATTCACTCGGGAGGACCCTGAATTAGGGTTTGATTTTCCTGGAGATTCACCCAACCAAATAGTTTGATCCAAAGCCTTAAACTTCAATTTTTCCAAGGAGCTTCCAGCTATGGTCACATATTTCAAAAATTCCCATTTTTGCAGAAGCCCTAATTTTTCACTTTTCCGATCAAAGTCCCGAACTAGGGTTTGATCAAGCCCGGCCTTTTGCTCAACCAAAATTTCGACCTTGGTCTCTAAATTTTGATTTTGATGAGGAGCATCCAGCCATGGTCTCCAATACAAAAATTCCAACATTCTCCGAAACCCTAAATTCCCGGAGCCATGAATGAAGGTGCTCAAAATCCAATTCTGTTTTGACAGAAATATGCACCTAATTGTTTCTGGTGTAACTCCAAAATTTCATATCTAAAGGGTCTGAAAATACTTCTTGTGGTATCCTGACCTGTTATCTTTCCAACCCCATAGGTATGACCTCAATTGGATTCTTTGAGAGAGAATTATCCGAAGTGTCGCAACGTGACCTATTTATGGGATAAAATAAGAGAGCTAACTTGTACGGTGTGCCACGTGTCACTGGTTCAGTTTCAGCCTCTGAAAAAAATTACCTAAAAAATTGCAGTCCGTTCCCTACCTGTCACATTTTACTAAATTTATTTTGGATCTTCCTAGTCCAAGTTATGACCTTTTTTCCTAGGTCACCTGTTTATGACTGAGATCTGGAAGAGGCAGAAATCCTAGATTGTATAGATCATATCTCACAAAGTACAACGAATTAGAAGTTGTTATTTTGAAACAAGGTACATGGGGATGTTATCTACGACCTGTAAAGGTTTCAGATCCTAAAAATTCTCCAAAATGGATTTATAGTGAAAGTTCTACGATGACTGGTTTTTTCTATATCAAGCCCTAGCTTCGCAAGTGCAACAAGTGTCATAAATGCCATACCATGCCTTCTTTCAGGCTAGCTCTGATACCATGTTAGTTTTTCATAATTTAATTCAATCTGATCTAGGATCTTTACTAAGAGAATAACATGTAGAGCATATCAAGCATATCAATCACAACAAGCAATCACATGAGACAATAGACACATAGAGTTTCCTTGGGGAAAACCATAAAGGTGAAAAACCCCAATAACTTCCTCAAAGATAGATAGAGCAATGATACAAAACCCAAGCGTAAGAGATAGTCTCTTAGTAGCAGCTTCTCCTCCTCCACTAGTGCACCACTCTCCAATGAGTGTATAAGTGAGAAAGTGAATGATCAAATAGAGTGCCTCCCGCACTCTATTTATACTTGACTTGACTTGCCTAATAACCTTTACTAGGTCGGCCTCAACTTAACCATTTAACATAATGCTGACAGGGCCGACCCCCAATGGGGTGGTCTAATAACCCTTTGACCCACATGACTTATATAGGGCCGACCCCATCAAGGTGGTCTAATAACCCATCAAGTACAAGTTACGACATTTACAATATAAATGACGACACTTTCATATAGAGGAATAATAACATCTCTATAGGAATACAACATACATATATGAAATATATTCCGAAGTTACAAATACATCAACAATCAATCATATCCCAAACCTCGTTTCTATATACCTTCAACAAATCCTACTTTCCCTGATATTTTCCCTTCACCTATTGGACAACTAATTCGGAGTCGCCATAAACAAAAAGTTGTTGAATTCCCAAATCTTTCACAGCCCTTAAACCAAGTATCAATGCCTCATATTCTGCTGTGTTGTTGGTAGTGACAAATTCTGATTTATACATCAAACTGATTACCTCTCCACTAGGAGAAATCAAAACAATGCCAGCTCCTGCTCCTTCTTTACATGAAGAGCCATCAAAATACATCTGCCACAACTCATCTTTTTGTTCAACAGTAGGTTTGACTGATTCTTCTTTTTCTACCTGCAGTACCCTAGCTGTACTCTCATCACTAAAATGAAGCATACAAGAACCCAATTCTTCATCTACTGAATAAAGGGGAGGATTAGTAGGATTCTTATCATCTGTGACTATGAAAGCATATTGTAATTCCCTGTATAGTCTTCGATTCTCTCCACCAAACACTGGAATTGTTGCATAAGCCAAATCCATTTGTAATGTACCACCTACTTTCTTTTCCCAGGACCTTGAGAGTAGCATTCCAAACTTAGGGGATATGTTAGCAACTACTACATCCATTATAACACTCTTCATTGGTAATTGAGAAAGATTAACCACCAGATCCTTTATTACTCCTAGACATTTCACAGCTCTAGAATCGAATGCAAATAAATCATGGTATGGCTTAGTGACACTCAAACCAAGGGCATCCATGAATCCCTTAGGCATCAGGTTATGTGAGGCTCCATAATCTAGAAGGTAGTTATGAATCATTTGGTCATGGACAGTCAAAGTTATATAAAAAGGTGGAGGAAAGGTTGAAACATTTTCAGGCTTTTCAGATGAAGCAGAGCCAAGGATTATTGTTGGATGTTCTTCCTATAAATTTACTGTATCTGAAGGAGAAGAATTAACTGGAACATTCAAAAACTTGCATGCTAAATCTCTAAAGCAAGGAGTCTTCATTAATTCAGTCAGTGGCATTGGAACCTTGATTTTGCACAATTCATTCTCAAAGTTAAAAACTTGTGTATTTTTGTTGGTTTCTTCAATTTCTACTGCTTTAGTCTGATCACTATGGTCTTGTTTCTTTCCCTGTATTTGATCTGGAAACTGTCTAACAGGTGGGACTACCTTCTTTTTCGGAATTTGAACAACTTGTTTAGGGCCTGATCTCAAATTATAAGACTTTTTTGGATCATTCTAACATATACCAGCTGAAACCTAAGGATGATAATCACTCCCTTCCTAATAATCATACGAATCATAATACTCAGAATTCTGATAGTTGCACTTAGCTGTAAAACCTTCAGATGATAACTCCCCAAAATAATTTAAATTCTGATTTGAATCATCCTCATACTACTCATCTTCCACCTGTTCAACTTCTTCTATAAAATTATTTTGGAAAGGAGGAGGAACTCTCTGCTCTTCATTTTCTCTTCTCTCCCTCTGGATATCATTATTTCTCCTTTCCCGAGGGATGAATCTTGGAACAAATGGTCTTCTAAACTGGTTAGGATTTTGATTGGGATTTTCTTGAAAAGGTTTATTTGAGTTCTTCTCCAAATCTAACCTATTCACTTTTGCAGTCAAGGTTTTAATTATCTTATTCATCTCATCTATTTGACTTTCTTCCTTCTTTGATGAAGAAGCTGCAGGCATTACTACATTCTTACCCTTTCGATCATGAATTTGATGGTCTGACTGATCCTTAAGTCTATTAGAAGCCAAAATGTTGGTTTCCACCTCTAGAGCAGCTTCTTGCATATTCAGTAATGTTATAGGTCTCCTTTCTCTCAGGTGAAAAGAAAAATCATGGTCAAATGCATTTGCATATGTCAGTTTAGTCAAGGTTTCTGAAGGTTTAATTTCCACTGGAATTCTGCCATACATCTTGTTGAAGCATTTCGAAAAGTCAGGTATAGTTTCATCATGCTTTCTCTTTAAAGCTGCAAACTCAGTAATATAATATGTGTGATCCTTTGTATCCCCCCATTGTCTCATGAAAACATTCTGTAATTCTTCTATAAGGGTTATTGAGTTTTCTAATAGTTCCCTGAACCATTTTCTAACATCACCATCCAAACTCTGCACAAACATTCGCATCCATACATCCTTTGCTTCTATATTTTGGTTATCAGCATAACTAAGGAATGTATTCCAGTGTTCCTCTGCAGTTGTTTCTCCCAGTCCATTAAACCTAGGTAAATATTTTTTATAATCTCCTCCCGGAAGAGAATTTAAAGGTTGTGGAAGCACTAAGGGAGCATACCTAGCTGCTACCATTCTATCCATCATATCAAGCTATTGTCCAACCATCTTGGAAGTAATCTGACTGGTTGAGGACAAAGGTTTATTGGCTTTACCAAAATGAAACTGAGAGGCAAGGATACTAGCTTTGGACTATAACAAAGGAAATAACTTAGTTTTGATTTTTTTAGGAGATAATGGACTGGTAAAAGTATGAATATCTACCTCTTCTAATTTTGGTTTAGAATACAGAAATGAAGACAAAAGTTGTGGTTGACCAAGGGAAAGTAAAGATGGGGAAGATTGGGATCTTCCAAAAGAAAGAATATGTAACTCTTGTTTAGGTTTCTTTAAAATCTTTTCTGGATCTGACACCCCTGGGTGTAATGGTGAAGTAGGATTCCCTCTAGTCCTAGACCTCCTGGAAGCCACTGTGAAATACTACTTTGGTGAAGTGTAGTATGAAATAGAAATTTTCTGATTCTGTCCACCTCAAAACCAGAACAATGATGATATCTCAGGGAAGATGAAACTTCATTTCCATCCCCGGCAACAGTGCCAAAGATGTTAGTGCCAAAAATTGACCCTAGATTACAGAGGGGCAAGCCAACACTATTTCAATATACAAGAAAAAGGTTTTCATTGTTTTAGGGTTTTTTGGTTTGTATGTTTCAATTTCAAGAAAGTCAAAAGAAATCAAATTAAAACAAGCATACTGAATCATATATTTCATCGAAAAACTGAAATCATAAGTGTAAACCAGGTAAACATAAACCATCACATTCATAATCACACATACTGGTTTTCATCTACAACACATAAGCATTCACTGTATTAAAACATTAAAAGAGAAAATGAATTCATATGTTGAATGATCAAACTGATCAGAAACAAAAACTCAGTCAAACAGTATAAAATGGCTTATATCACATATGTATTAATCTCAGTTTCATGACTTACATGAGAGTCTTGCAAGCTTTTCATATCATTGTACAATAGCTTCTTGAAACCAAAAAATCGAACCCCTCTACATCCCCATTTACAAAAAAGAGTAGTTTGAAACTACTTTTAGGTTTTAGTTTCAAAAACAGTTGCATAACATAGTTAGGATAACTTTGAGTCTTAACTAAGTCTTTAACTAAAACTTAACTATTAACCATTACATATTTGATACAAAATGAGAATGCATTAAAAACAAACTAGGCATTAAGTAGCCTTTCTGGTAGCCTCTACCAACATAGCAATTCCTTCCAGCGCATGAGTCCTTTTGTTATGTTGAGGTTTCCCAGCTTCCAAATCTTTAATCTTGTCTAACAGGAGCTTGTTCTTCTCATTCAACTTCTGCATCTGTTTATTTAAATCATCAATTTGAGCTTCTGCTTCTCTTTTCCTCTTCAAAGCTTTCCTGGAAACAACAATCAACTCCTGATAATGAGCATTAACTTCTGCTAAATCATCCCTTAAACGTTTATTGGTGGTTGTAAGCTTATTATTTGACTCATTAAGGAACAAAATTTCTGGTTGATGCTACTCCTGAACCTTTCTGATATTTTCAAGCTCTGAGCATATGTTTATCTCACCCGGCAAAGTAGAATCTTGAGATATGGAGGGTGGTATATCCAATTTTCTGAAGATTAAATCTTCTTCATATTTATCTTTTGCTATTCTCTCTGCAATTACAAACTCATCTTGTTCCATCTTAAGAATGATTTCTTCTTCTTCCACTTTGTTTACTTATTCATATGTTTCTTCCACCTTTGACTCATCGTGATGTATGCTCATCTGGTGAGAATTTGATTTATCTTTCTCTTCTTCATCTTCATCAGTCGAAGAAATTTAAACTAAGGTTATTTCCTCTATCTTCTAATTAAAGATTGAACCTTTTTCCATATTATTCTTCATGGCTGATCTTGTTCTATACTTCCAAGTTGATTCCTTCAACTGCAAGAGGAGATTTGCATCTGCTTGTAAGTCTTGAACCTGCAAACTTGCATTCCTTGTGTTTTCTACAGAAGATTGCGTGACTGGGTTCTTAGTTATGCCTTGTTATGATGTAACTAGACCTATAACTTGTTCTGATATAACTGGACCTTGAAATTGTTCAGCAGTAGAATTAATTATCTCTTCCATTCCTTGATTTACTTGACAATGTTCTGGTTCATCTTCAACTACATCAACTTGTTTCTCCTTTTCGGGACCTTAGATTTTTCCTGTAACAGAGGTTTTTCAGAAATTTCTTGTATCAGAACTCCCTTCTCACTCTTTTTACCTTTCTTTCTAGACCTATTCTTCTTTATACCTTCATCCCGTTTAGCCACAAATCCATACCAGAATATAAAATGTTCCCAGGTCTTTTTTTCCTTCTGTAATACTGTTTCTATGATCAGCTTTATAAGTCCATGATGAAATATGGATTGCCTTGAATGCTCAGGATTCGCTTTCACCTTATTTGACATTTTCTGGATGCTCTTGTACCCGAAGTAGGGCGAATTTATTTTACAGTGCAATTTAAGATGCATCAAGAACCTAACATGGTATTTAAAAACCATTGAGAACCTGCCCTCACACGTGATGTAAGCCTGTATAATTCCTGAGCACCTCCCTCCATTATGGTTGAAAACTTGTTATATGAACTCCATTGCTCCAATTGAGGGTTTCATTACCTGGTAGTAAGAAAGGAGTTGGGTCAAACTTGAAAGGAACCTTTTTGAACCACAATTCCCCATCCATGGCGAGACCAGTAGCTTCAGAAATTAGGGCTTCCGTGAGCTGAAATCTCAAGGTTTTGAACTTAATAACATCATCAGTCAGGTTCTTTGCAAAGTAAATTGAAACCTCTTCATTAAACCCAGTAATTTTCTCGAAGAAATCGAACGAGCCATCTGCTTTAAACAAGTCTGCACATTTTGGGAACTTCACAGCCCACTTCGTATCCATCGATTTTACCCTGTTAATCTCGTCACTTCTTCTCATCTTACAACTACAATTTTCGCTAATTAAGATTCTGAAATAAATGTAGATGACAAATGTTCAAGGATTAAAACACTAACCACGTTCAGCAACAGGTGTCTTCAGCTTTGCATTCGCGATCCCCAAATTGACTCGTGGCACATCAAACCTTGATTTCTCTTAATGATAGAATGTAATGGAACTTGAAACTATCATAATTCTTTATGATAGTTCCATACTGAATAAATGCAGTATGGATGGAGCGTAGGGATCATGGATAGGCCAAGATAGACAAAATGGTCAAATTGGTGCAAAAAATTACTGCGTCTTGTGTGGCACACAAATCGAGGCAGTGATGGGCATGGAAAAAATGCCCAAAAAAATATTGAGTGAGAGCGAGAAATGATCTCAAGCATCATCACAATCACAGAATTCTGACGCCAGTGGTGCAAATGACATGGAAAACAGAGTGCAAATGACTTCGGAATGGTCAAATCAAAAAAGGGGGAAAAATGGTTATAAATAGCAAAATATCCCACCTCCACATGTCATTTTCACTGTGCAAATTGGGAGTGTGGAGGGGCCCAAGAGAGAAAATTCAGATTTCTCTCAATCTGTCTGGTGGAATCAAGTTTTGCGACATGTAGGTAAGTGTTTAAATTATTTTTGAAATTTTTCATGCATTTGGATTTGGATTTGGTCCTTTTGGGAGCCCCGACGAGCTCGGCTAGGGCACCACTGCGTCGGAGCGCGCTTTTCAAAAGAAAAAATGTGCCCACGGCGTGGCTCTGGGTTGTACATCCACGCGGTTGGGGCACGACTGTGGGCCACACAGCCGCTCTTTGGAGCATGGATTTTCTTAAGAAAAGTGCGCTCCAAGTGCAACTATGGGCCCAACAGGCGCTCTTAGGGAGCGCGCTTTTCAAGGGGGAAAAAGCGCTCCAAGGCGCACTTGAGGGGAAAAAAGGTGCACTTTGCAGTGCGTGTTTTTTCCCTAGATGGGTGACCTACCCTTGGGAGGGAAAGCTTACTAGTGTACATATTACTGATGGGAGTTTTTTCCTATGTGTGCAAGATGCCGAGAGTCAATTGGAGAGAGCGAGAGCTTGGTAGGCTGGTAGATGACATCATGGATGATGAGGATGTCCATGATACACTGGCACGGTGTGGTTTACTGAAGTTCACTTGAGTGCCCCCAATGCATTCAATGAAGCTACTGCTGAACAAATTGGTGGAGTTATGGGATGTCGATGTGGAGGCATTCGTTATATAGGGGGAGCGACTAGAGATATCGCTTACAAATGTGTTCTTTCTAATGGGGCTCCTGCGGTTGGGTATGAATCCCAGTGATGTGTCGTTGGAGGACTTACTGGAGCGTCATTGTTATGCCACAGCTTATGTGCATGACAATGCGATTTTAATCTGTGACATAGAGAGTCTAGAGACTCGAGCTATAGCGGCACTGGTATTGCGGATCCTCGGGTCCAAGGCACCCCACAAAGTCTCTGGAGGGCAGATGATGTTGGTGGAGCAAGCCTTAGTGGGTACCTAATTCAGATGGGGTTATATGTACTTGAAGTTTGTTCAGCGAGAGGTGAACAAGGTTAGCCACACAGGAGGGGATTTCTATTTCCCTTCGTTCCTATGCTCATTCTTCTTTGAGTGAGTTTCGACATTGCGACCGCAAAGAGCAATACGTGACGGTGGGTCCACCGATCTGAGGATGCGTCGATGGGGAGAGATGATGACTTGTGGTGGTGGGGGACTGGTGGGTCGGTTCTTCACTCGAGAGTTGTTCACATAGTGGCTATAGTTTCCAGTGGTGATCAAGGACTTCCCTTATGTAGGGATGGACTACAGGGGAGATGCAAAGCTACCACAACCTCCTGGTCAGACATGGGGACCAGATGGTATGTATCTACTCACTTTACAGTATCATGTTGTTTCTACTCGATAGCATATGTGATATCTAGAGGATTTTTATGATACTGATACCGATGACATGCTTTTGTGTGCAGATGTGGGGCCGCGGCCATCGACAGGATACCGGGCTTGTAGGCGTCGAGTGGAGGGATTGTACTCTTCTTCTCACGGGCACCGTCGATAGCGGATTGCTTTGATGACATTGGATATGCTACATATAGGGATTGAATGCCCACTGGATTGGGTGATTGATGATGGTTGGAAGCATCTAGATCAAGACCTGATCGACATTTGCTACGACACTCCACGGGAGTGGAGGCCAGTGACGCAATGGATTGCTATGGCAGCCGAGGCAGTGAGGGCCATGGAATGGGGTGATGCCCCATATGATGATGATGAGGAGGATACTGATTTGGATGAGGAGGAGGAAGAGGAAGAGGAGGAGGAGGAGGAATATGAGGAGGAGGCGGAAGACGAGGAGGAGGAGGAAAAGGATGACGACGACGATGGGGATGACTCAGATGGCTAGGCAATTGATGGAACTGCCCCCCAATGTGATGAGCATGGGGAATTATTGGTACTCGAAGATTATTTTTATGATGAGGATGTTGTTGGGGATCCTCAATGTATTGATGTTTGTGTTATTGATCTGGATCTTAGGAGATGAGAACCAGAAGGCTTGAATGCCGAGAGCAGAGGAGATTAAGCATGCGAATCTTTCATAAAATTAACATGAAAAATAGTAATCTTGCATGAGAATAAGCATGAACAAAAACATATTAAGTGAATGGGAGGTGAGGCTCAAAGAGGAGCCCCACCTCTGAAACTAATTACCAATAAGTCACTTAGATCTAATTAATCCCACAATGAACAATAGAAAATAGGAGAGAAACCAAATGAGAACTTGTTATCATGAGAAGGCTTGCTAGGCCTCTATATAGCATTATTACAATGTGTCTTGAGGCCATACCATGGGCCAAAACCATGTGCTACCAAATACCCTGGATATGAGAGGGTGGCCTCTCCATTTAATGATTTTATGATAAATGGGAGAGGGTGGCCTCTCCATTTAATACTTTTATGGCTTATACTTCCGAATTTAGACCATATGCCTCCTAAAATTCGGATCATTACTAAAAAGAGGCCCATGGTTACAATGTGCTAGTTACCAATGGAGAGAAGGGTTTTATGTGGTTGACCCATAACCATGGGTTTTGCGAGGTTGACCCATAACCGTGGGTTTTGCAAGGGTGACCCATAACCATGATGGAAATGGAAAGCTTGATTCAAATGAAGAGAAGAGTTTTGTGTGGTTGACTCAGAACCACGGGTTTTGTGTGGTTGACCCATAACCGTGGGTTTTATGCGGTTGACCCATAACCATGGTGGCAATGAAAAGCTTGTTTCCACTGAAGAGAAGGGTTTTGTGTGGTTAACCCATAACCGTGGGTTTTGTGTGGTTGACCCAAACCATGATTGCAATACATAACTATGGGTTTTGTGTGGTTGACCCATAACCATGGGTTTTGTGTGGTTAACCCATAACCATGATTATAATACATAAATGTGGGTTTTGCGTGGTTTCCCCCATAACCATGGGTTTTGTGTGGTTGACCCAGAACCATAGGGTTTGTGTGGTTAACCATAAGCATGATTACATTAAGATTTAAAAAAATTGAAAATTAATGATCTTTGGTGGAGTTGATGTCTTGCTGCAAATCCATTCATAGCTTCTGATGCATGTAATGAAATTGAATTCCATTGATGACCCATTTGAGATCTTGAAGATAGATTTCCATCCATATAACATACTTGCTCTGGGGTGGCCCAGAGATTGAGAAAATCTTTGTTGAAGTTTAAGAGACGCTTGCACACTATTTTGCAGACATATGTTGCTTCAATCGATGATATCTCTCAAACCAGAAAGCCAAATGGAAAACCACGAAATACCCATTTTAGCTGACGGAAAGAGATTTCCAATGAGCTATGGTAGAGCCTCTAAGACATTCTGTGGATTCTGTAGCACTTGTTTAAAGTTGTTGTACGTCCGACTGCATTATGCACAAACATGTGCTAATTCAAACAAGCATATCTCACAAACCGGGAAAGGAAATGAAATTCCGTGAAATACCCATTTGAGTTGATAGAAATACCTTTCTAATGAGCTATGTTAGATCCTATGAAACATCTTGTGAAGTCCATGGAACCTGTTCAAATTTTGCTGAATGTGAGAGTGTTGAGTATAGAGATGTGTTGTTGCAGCAACACCCCCCCAAAATTTTGTACATATTGGGGCCCCTCCTGTCATTTTTTGTAGAAAGTTTGCCTTAAGAAGCCATCCCAGCTGTTACCGGTGTTTTCAGCATGAAATCTAGTTTCCCAACGAAAATTCTGGCCATAAACCTTTCCTTTTTCCCCCAAGGAACCTAAAGGGAACTTAGAATTTTTTCCCGACGTTTTGGAGTCTCTCGGGTTATCTGCCCGCAGTTGCGGAAGCAACTCGCATAAGCTTCTCGAAGGAAGACTTAGAAAATTTTTGTTGGAAGAACGCGGGAACCATTGGGCAATAGCTCCCGAAACGGCAGAGTCCTCCGTTCAAACCTTCCGCAAATGCGAAGTGTTTCGGGTTTCTCTCCCGAAAGGTGGAAGCCTTTTGTTAAGCCTTCCGGAACGGAACTTAGATTTTGTTTGCAAATCGCAGACCATGAGAAGGAAAATTACGGAAACATTGGGGTTTTCTTCCCGAAACGGCGGGAGAACTTGGGAAAGACGCCTGAAAATATTTGGAATATTTTGTTAAAATCGTGGAAGCTTCTGATGAAAGCCGCCCGAAACGGCGGAAGAATTCAGCGAAGTTGTCCGAAACGACGGAAGCCGTTCGCATAAACTTTCCGAAGGGAGACTTAGAAAACTTTCGAAAATCTGCGGAAACCTTCTGGTTTTCCTCCCGAAACGGCGGAAGCCATCCACAAAAGCTTCCCGAAATACCACGGAGAAATTCACGAACTTCTTCCGAAACTGTGAAAAGAACTTAGAATTTTTGAAAGAACTTTGCGAAACGAGCCAAGGAAACTTCGCGGAAGCTTTCAGCCTTTGCTCCCGAAACCGCGGAAGCTCTCAGGCTACCGTTCCGAAACGACGAAAGTCGATCACATGAACCGCTCGGAAAAGGCTTTCGAAATGATTACGGGAAAATTTTGCGGAAGAGTTCAAGATTTGCTCCCGAAACGGCGGGAGCCATTCGTCTAAACCGTCCGAAAAGACTTAGAAATTTCTTCGCAAGGACCTTTGCGGAAGTGTTGGCGGAAGTCCTCCGAAAATGCGGAAGCCACTTACGAAAACTTTCCGCAGTTTCGGGAGCCTTCACGTTTTCATCCCGAAGAGGCCGCCAAAAGAACTTAATCACGTCGCGGAAGCCTCTTGCGGAAGCAATTCACCACTCTCTCCCGAAACAGCGGAAGCTTCCGCGATATCCTCCCGAATGAGATGAGTTTTGCGGAATGTTTTCTCTTCCGCGTCGTAGAGGCCTGTTGCGGGGCCATTCGCCTTCGTTCCCCGAAACGACGGAAGCAGTTCGCCAGTTTGTCCCGCAAGAGGCAGTCGCTCGCAAACCGAGACGGCTTGATGTGACCGCCGACATACCAATATTTAAACCATGACTAATTGCGCCACCCACCCAACTAAATGCCACACGTGCCGGTTCTATTTAAATAGGCGGTGGGGGTACGAGCCAACGCATTGTTAATTCTTCAATTGGACGATTTGTTGGATGCCGCGCAAACTGCTCCAGCTCGGATTGCTCAACCACGTTCACGACCACCTCAGTTAGCGTTTCTCGTCGATGCCAGGTAGGATCTTAACCGTAAATTTGTCCCCCTACATGTCGTATTGCTATTGGGTTACCTTTCTTTTGAAAATGATGGGCATTGGTGGGGTTTTGACGGGCAAAACGCCCGTCATGGGCGATTTTTGCCCGTCAAATACGGTTTGAATCAAGTTCTTCTCCTTATATAAAACAGAGATAGGATAAGCGTTTGTAAGTAAGAGACAACTAGTTTGGACGGTTAAACTTGTCCCATTCTCCTCTCCAGCCGCCGAAGCCCCATGGACTTTTCATATCCCCGGCCGAAAGGTTAAGACGTAAAACCCCGAGCCTCTTCGTAAACCTCAGTTCCATGAAGACACCATTACCCAATTCAAATCCTAGAAACCGGCGCCATTGCCCCTATCCAAACCCCGTGAGCGTTCAAGTTGCGCGAGGCGAAACCCGAAACTATGGCCTCCCGAGCCTTTTCGTCAGTATGTCTCCGGTGCCATCACCCTAGCTCGAACTAAAAATTCCCATAGAACACCTCGGCAAGTGCCATAAATAACAATAGCATTTGAAGCCCTCGCCGGGTCGTAAATACGAAACGCCTCCTTATTTCGTCACAGAGTCTTTCCAACCTGAGCTTACCCGCAATTAGCCTTTCAAACCGCAGCAGGGACGAAAGTTACCCTCTTCCCCAGAGCTAGACCGAAAGCACGTTGCTTCCGCAACGCGCTTATCTTCACAGGAGCATCCCAAACCTGCCCCTTTAAAGAATTAGGATGGCTAAAATTGATAATCATGTTCCTGCTGAAACGAAGATCATCATTTCTCCCAGGGCAACCCAAGAGCGGATTGTTCTGCGATACACCTATCCTCTCGGGAGCATTCCAAATTCTTCCCTTTTAAAGATTCAAATGTTTTAATTTGTATTTTAGGTTGAAATGGTGTATTTTGCTTCCTAAACATACAGCTTCACATTCTCATATTAAAAAACGATGATGCTCCCTGTTGAAATCTCACAGTATGTTGCTCAAGTTCATGATGACTTGTATATGGGTGCTATCAGGGATAAGTCAAGATGCCGAAAATCGGTAAGAAGAAGGCTAAGATGACAGAAAAGAAACCTGCGCCACTCAAAACTGAAACTTCACTCCAGGACACTAGGTGCACCACCGGTGTCCCTCCTGAAATCAGATGGGGTGACATCTACAGGATGATCCGGGACCAAGAAATCCTAGATATGTTGCTAGAGTAAGGGCCAATCTATCTCAATATCAGAGCCTCAGGCATAACTAGAGCCGCTACCCGCCCTGAGCTGTTCCCCTGTGCTGAAGTGATCGGATGGATACTCCAACATGCCGATGCTGAAGGGAGAGTGATAAATGATAGCGGGAAAGTGGCTATTGCCTCATTTCAACCCGCGTATCTTGCGGAAGCCTACAAATTTCCCCGTGTCCAACAAGCTCTGACTGATGAATGGCTGAGCCAGATGGACAACGTCGAGATGGCCAAGAAGCTACTGATGGAAAGAAAGCATTTGAGAAAGAAAGGAAGTGATGAATATGACGTACAGAATCTGAGAGCTCCTTTCAGATTGATCGCTTTAATGTTGTGCAGGATCTTCGGCATGCCCGATGGCACGGTGTATAAGATTCAGTGGGTCCCTATTATCCACTACATGGCATTCAAGGGAACTGTGTTTGACTGGGCCACTCTCCTGTCAGATAGTTTGGCCTCGATGATAGTAGCTGCAATGGAAGGACTAGCCTTGAAGAAGGCTGAATTCTTCATGTCCTCATACCTGATAGATTGTATTTTGGCCCAGATAGACTTCCCCAAATTGGGCTGTACGTGGGATAAGGCCACCACCTCGGTCTATATCGCTTTCAAGATGTTGTGGGCTCAGAACTACAAGCCCAGCTACAAACTCATCTGTGAGGGGTTCATCATGCCCCTGTATGAGAAGATATTCAAGGATGAACCCAGCTGCTTGTCAGAGAATGCTTTGGAAGTCCTTGAGAATTATGGGGATTTCTACTTTTCGAAGCAAGGCACCTACCTAAGAATGTTCGGAGGGACTAAGCCCCCATACATTTTGCCACAGTATGCCACAGATTATGTAGTCCTCAAAGAAGCAGTAAGGCAAATCTTCCTGAATGGGATTGGAGCAATGCTCCACAAACAGCATAAAGCTTCCTTTCCCCCTCTACCTTTCTGCATAGGTGCTTACAAGTTCTCGGGGGTTGCCTCAGCTGAAGAATTTGTTCAAGAGCTGAAAGCCTTCCACTTCGGTGAGGTGATCTTCCACAGGAACGACAGAAAGGGTAAAGTGGCCGAGCATTGTAAGGACATCTACGCTCATTTTGAATACTCGCATTATCCCGATGCCGAGGAAGAGGTATTCAGAGGCATTAGCAACATGTCTGAGCTGCGGATCTGTCGCCAAGGCACTGGAGCAAGCTCTAGCTCAGCCAAGATCCAGAAGACCAGTCAGCAGCAGGAGAAAGAAGCTGAAGATGCCCGAGCTCGGGAAGAGCTCAGATTAAGAGAAGAGGCAAGACTACTCCAAGAAGCTGAAGACGCTAGATTACAGCGGGAGGTGGAGGAAGCCAGGTGGAGGCAAGAAGCTGAAGCAGCAAGAATACAGCAGGAAGCGGAAGTGGCAAGGATGCAAGAAGAGGCGGAAAAAGAAAATCTGCGGAAAGAAGCTGAACAAGCTGAGGCAGAGAAGAAGGCGGAAGAATAATTGAAAGCAAGGGAAGATGCTCAAGCCAGTGGGTCCGGTGTCCAAGACATGGATATAGACACATCTCAAGCAGGTGGCTCTAGTACCCAAGATAATGGCGTGGACCCAGCTCAGGAGGTCCGGACCCCACCTGAAGAAGACATAGACATCATAAACCGACCAATTGTCCCGTACACGCCATCAGGAAAGCGTACAGTGTCCAAGTGGAATGAGTTTGTCTACGACAAGAAAAGGAAAGCTATGGTCCTCAAATCAGAAGAGAGGATAAAAAGTCCCTTCCATGAAGACATCGTTACCCACCGAGAGGTCACTGTAATGAAAGACACAGATCAAGATCCCTTTGCTATGGCATCCGCAGCTGTAGCAACAGCAAAGGCATCATTTGCCAATGTAGGGGTTATAGTTAAAGAAAATATATTGACAAAGAAGAAGGCTCGTACGCTACAACAGACTGTGGCTAATGAGCAAGCCCAAAGAGATCTGGCAGTGAACAAGTATAATTGCTTGTACGCTGAGCATAAGGAGCTGTCAAACAAGTACAACTAGCTGGAGGAGGAAAAGGACCAGCTAACACTCTAAATAATGATTGTAGAAGCGGAGAAGAATGGAGCAGAAGAAAAGGCATCTCAGCTAGAAGCAGACAAGTAGGCATTAGCCGAGCGGTTAGAGCAAGCGGAGAGTAGAACGATGGACATGTCTCCCTTCCATGAGCTATCATGCAGCATCCTGAAGCAAGTGTATGACACTCAGGAGCTAATCACTGATGAGGTTTGCAAGCTCAAGGCCATGGTGGTTAGGTTAAAAGAAATCAATGCGGAAGCCCATAGGCTCAAAGCGAAGAATACCCGTGTTAAGGCAAATATCATCAGTCAGATGGCATGGAGAGAAGGAAAAGGGGGGTTCCCTGCGCACCTCCCATTTAAATCTGTGGACAGTTTTAATGAGGACGTAGCACTGTTGGAGTTTGGCAGGAACTGCGCCAGTAAGCTGATGGCCAGTGTGCAAAGAACAACAGATAAAATCAGCAGTCTCTACCAAAGGCTCCAAGAGGCACATGACAAATGCACACTGAGTTTCCCTCAGACCCTAGAGGACTTTCCGGAGAAGGAACAACGTTTGTCCCAACTAAAGGAAGAATTGGGCGTTCAAACGGAGTATGTGAAGAGAATTGATGTCCTGGCTATTGATGACCTCCAACATTATATTGGGTCGTCATAACTCCACAACCATCTGCTGAAGGAAGTGCATCAAGCTGCAGTGGCGGAAGTTCAAAGCATTAAAGCAGAGCTCGGGAAGAATGTGACTTCTCAGAAAATCTTGTTCCCTGCTGTAGCAAACATAGTCATAAGGGACACAGGTGTGTGGTACAGCTACATAGCAGAGGAGGAAAGGAAAGCTGCAGCAGCAACAGGAGCATCAGCATATCCAGGATCTTCTCTCCCAGCAGCCATTCCAGCTACAGCAGTGGGCTCGATTCCCTCTTTCCCAGCAATGGCAGAAAGTCTGGCCAGCTCAATCCCTCCTTCCCAATTAGAAGCAGCATCAGCAATAGGCTCGAGTGTCTCTTCCCAGGCAGCATCAGCAGCAATTAACTTGGGTGATCCTCTACCAGCAGAAGCTCACGCACAGGAATGAAATAAACTGAATTCAGTTGAGCAACTCTCTTCAGCCAAACACGTGTCCAGCAGAGAAAGCGTTGGTGTTGGCATTATTTCTGCTATGTATATTTTGTTAAACTTTCGAACATGTAAGGCGTAAGCCATGGGACAGCTGTCCCTATTTTTTGTCAAAACAATTTTGTAAAAGAAGTGGTCATTTTTGGTGGTCGGTTATAGAAGAAATTCCTGTAATTGACAAGTGGAAGGTGCTAGGTGGCAGCCCAAACGGCAGAATTGTAATTATAAATAGAAGCTAGGAAAAATAGATGAGGACTTTTGGCAGGGAAGGAAATTTTGGAACCTTTACGAGCTATCTTGTATCGTTTCTGTAAAATTGAATTTTCTAATAAAAGCCACGAGAGATGGACATTTTACATGGGGAACGGAAGATGGATGTGTGTTGGACTCTTCTGATGACATCTATACTGTAATGTGAAATCTGCATTGCTATTTGAACTATTTCTTGGCAACAAATGATTTTGGTTATTTCTGTGTGAACGATTTCCTCCATTTTGTGAACAATGAATGCGTTTCACATTAAATCAGGAGCTACCTGCTGATATCTTTATCATTGCTGTAGATTTCTCTTTTTGATCGAATGGCTAACTGTTCTTTCTTCAGGATAACTCATGTGGCTCATTGTTCATGCCTTTAAATTGCTCCTTGCAGGGATCTTTAGATTTGTTTCAGTTTGTTTATATTTAGTTCTGTTTCTTTATTCTTTCTACGTAGATTAAATAATCTTTTGCTTTTTTCTGTTTTATGAGCAATAGGTGCGTTCCATGTTGGATTAGAAGCTATCTTCTAAAGATCTTTATCTTGCTGTAGCTTTACTTGTGAGAAAGAACAGCTATCTGTTCTTTCCTTACGTTATTTGTTACAGCTTATTGCTCATCCCTTAAGCGTGTTCCCTGCAGGGATAGGTAGATTTACTCTAGCTTCTAGACTTAGATCTGTTTTAGTTGCATCTAGATCAAATATAATTTAGGCACTTGCATCTCATTTAAAAGACATAAAACCCAAAATAAAGGTGGATCGGGCCATAACCGGTAGAATCGGATTTAAACTCCAAACCCACGGTTGCCGGAACCGCTAATCGGACGGATTCCCTACATCAAACAGGAGATAGTCTAATTGGGACCATCTCTCGGGGAGAATCCCTTTCTGATTGATGCTACGATATTCGAGGCATCAACAAGATGCCAAGGGTTTATAGAGAAACATGGGTTGTTGTAGATGTTGTGAAACCTTTGTTGAACCCGCATCATGCTTCAAAATCTTGTCCCGATGGAAAGCCTACCCGCTCTGATACCACTGATATGGATCTTGGGAGCTGAGAACCGGAAGGCTTGATTGCCGAGAGCGGAGGAGATTAAGCATGCAAATCTTTCATAAAATTCACATGAAAAATAGTAATCTTGCATGAGAATAAGCATGAACAAAAGCATATTAAGTGAATGGGAGGTGAGGCTCAAAGAGGAGCCCCACCTCTGAAACTAATTACCAATAAGTCATTCAGATCTAATTAATCCCACAATGAACAATAGAAAATAGGAGTGAAACCAAATGAGAACTCGTTATCATGAGAAGGCTTGCTAGGCCTTTATATAGCATTATTACAATGTGTCTTGAGGCCATACCATGGGCCAAAACCATGTGCTACCAAATACCATGGATATGAGAGGGTGGCCTCTCCATTTAATGATTTTATGATAAATGGGAGAGGGTGGCCTCTCCATTTAATGCTTTTATGGCTTATACTTTTGAATTTAGACCATATGCCTCCTAAAATTGGGATCATTCCTCCCCCCTTATAAAATGACGGTCCCCATCATTTCATGCTAAAAAGAGGCCCATGGTTACAATGTGCTAGTTACCAATGCAGAGAAGGGTTTTGTGTGGTTGACCCATAACCGTGGGTTTTGCGAGGTTGACCCATAACTGTGGGTTTTGCAAGGGTGACCCATAACCATGATGGCAATGGAAAGCTTGATTCAAATGAAGAGAAGCGTTTTGTGTGGTTGACTCAGGACCATGGGTTTTGTGTGATTGACCCATAACCGTGGGTTTTATGCAGTTGACCCATAACCATGGTGGAAATGACAAGCTTGTTTCCACTGAAGAGAAGGGTTTTGTGCGGTTAACCCATAACGTGGGTTTTGTGTGGTTGACCCACAACCATGATTACAATACATAACTGTGCGTTTTGTGTGGTAGACCCATAACCATGGGTTTTGTGTGGTTAACCCATAACCATGATTATAATACATAAATGTGGGTTTTGTGTGGTTTCCCCCATAACCATGGGTTTTGTGTGGTTGACCCAGAACCATAGGGTTTGTGTGGTTAACCATAACCATGATTACATTAAGATTTAAAAAAAATGAAAATTCATGATCTTTGGTGCAGTTGATGTCTTGCTGCAAATCCATTCATAGCTTCTGATGCATGTAATGAAATTGAATTCCATTGATGACCCATTTGAGATCTCAAAGATACTTTTCCATCCATATAACATACTTTCTCTGGGGTGGCCCAGAGATTGAGAAAATCTTTGTTGAAGTTTAAGAGACGCTTGCACACTATTTTGCAGACATATGTTGCTTCAATCGATGATATCTCTCAAACTAGAAAGCCAAATGGAATACCACGAAATACCCATTTTAGCTGACGGGAAGGGATTTCCAATGAGCTATGGTAGAGCCTCTGAGACATTCTGTAGAGTTTGTAGCACTTGTTTAAAGTTGTTGTACGTCCGACCGCATTATGCACAAACATGTGCTAATTCAAACAAGCATATCTCACAAACCGGGAAAGGAAATGAAATTCCGTGAAATACCCATTTGAGCTGACGGAAATACCTTTCCGATGACCTATGGTAGAGCCTATGAAACATCATGTGCAATCCATGGAACCTGTTAAAATTTTGCTGAATGTAAGAGTGTTGAGTATAGAGATGCCAAGGGTTTGTAGAGAAACATGGGTTGTTGTAGAGGTTGTGAAACCTCCGTTGAACCCGCATCATGCTTCAAAATATTGTCCCGATGGAGAGTGTACCCACTCTGATACCACTGATCTGGATCTTGGGAGCTGAGAACCGGAAGGCTTGAATGCCGAGAGAGGAGGAGATTAAGCATGCAAATCTTTCATAAAATTCACATGAAAATAGTAATCTTGCATGAGAATAAGCATGAACAAAAACATATTAAGTGAATGGGAGGTGAGGCTCAAAGAGGAGCCCCACCTCTGAAACTAATTACCAATAAGTCACTCAGATCTAATTAATCCCACAATGAACAATAGAAAATATGAGAGAAACCAAATGAGAACTTGTTATCATGAGAAGGCTTGCTAGGCCTTTCTATAGCATTATTACAATGTGTCTTGAGGCCATACAATGGGCCAAAACCATGTGCTACCAAATACCATGGATATGAGAGGGTGGCCTCTCCATTTAATGCTTTTATGATAAATAGGAGCTGGTGGCCTCTCCATTTAATGCTTTTATGGCTTATACTTCCGAATTTAGACCATATGCCTCCTAAAATTCGGATCATTCCTCCCCCCTTACAAAATGATGGTCCTCATCATTTCATGCTAAAAAGAGGCCCATGGTTACAATGTGCTAGATACCAATGAAGAGAAGGGTTTTGTGTGGTTGACCCATAACCGTGGGTTTTGCGAGGTTGACCCATAACCGTGGGTTTTGCAAGGGTGACCCATAACCATGATGGCAATGGAAAGCTTGATTTAAATGAAGAGAAGAGTTTTGTGTGGTTGACTCAGAACCATGGGTTTTGTGTGGTTGACCCACAACCGTGGGTTTTATGCGGTTGACCCATAACCATGGTGGCAATGACAAGCTTGTTTCCACTGAAGAGAAGGGTTTTGTGTGGTTAACCTATAACCGTGGGTTTTGTGTGGTTGACCCACAACCATGATTACAATACATAACTGTGGGTTTTGTGTGGTTGACCCATAACCATGGGTTTTGTGTGGTTAACCCATAACCATGATTATAATACATAAATTTGGGTTTAGTGTGGTTTCCCCCATAACCATGGGTTTTGTGTGGTTGACCTAGAACCATAGGGTTTGTGTGGTTAACCATAACCATGATTGCATTAAGATTTAAAAAAATTGAAAATTCATGATCTTTGGTGCAGTTGATGTCTTGCTGCAAATCCATTCATAGCTTCTGATGCATGTAATGAAATTGAATTCCATTGATGACCCATTTGAGATCTCAAAGATACCTTTCCATCCATATAACATACTTGCTTTGGGGTGGCCCAGAGATTGAGAAAATCTTTGTTGAAGTTTAAGAGACGCTCGCACACTATTTTGCAGACATATGTTGCTTCAATCGATGATATCTCTCAAACTAGAAAGCCAAATGGAAAACCACGAAATACCCATTTTAGCTGACAAAAAGATATTTCCAATGAGCTATGGTAGAGCCTCTGAGACATTATGTGGAGTCTGTAGCACTTGTTTAAAGTTGTTGTACGTCCGACTACATTATGCACAAACATGTGCTAATTCAAACAAGCATATCTCACAAACCAGGAAAGGAAATGAAATTTCATGAAATACCCATTTGAGCTGACGGAAATACCTTTCCGATGAGCTATGGTAGAGCCTATGACACATCCTGTGCAGTATATGGAACCTGTTCAAATTTTGCTGAATGTGAGAGTGTTGAGTATAGAGATGCCAAGGGTTTGTAGAGAAACATGGGTTGTTGTAGAGGTTGTGAAACCTCCGTTGAACCCGAATCATGCTTCAAAATCTTGTCCTGATGGAGAGCGTACCCGCTCTGATACCACTGATCCGGATCTTGGGAGCTGAGAACCGGATGGCTTGAATGTCGAGAGTGGAGGAGATCAAGCATGCAAATATTTCATAAAATTCACATGAAAAATAGTAATCTTGCATGAGAATAAGCATGAACAAAAACATATTAAGTGAATGGGAGGTGAGGCTCAAAGAGGAGCCCCACCTCTGAAACTAATTACCAATAATTCACTCAGATCTAATTAATCCCACAATGAACAATAGAAAATAGGAGAGAAACCAAATGAGTAACTTGTTATCATGAGAAGGCTTGCTAGGCATTTATATAGCATTGTTACAATGTGTCTTGAGGCCATACCATGGGCCAAAACCATGTGCTACCAAATACCATGGATATGAGAGGGTGGCCTCTCCATTTAATGCTTTTATGATAAATGGGAGAGGGTGGCCTCTCCATTTAATGCTTTTATGGCTTATACTTCCGAATTTAGACCATATGCCCTCTAAAATTCAGATCAGTTATGATGTAAACACTATGACACTTTGATTATATATATATGCATGTGGATGTAGTTTATTATGTTGATGGTCCTCTTTTGGTTTTTATGATGATGTATATATGCATGTGGATGATGTGATGGTGCATGCTTGTGGTTTACTTCTTACATGTTATGATTGATATGCCATTCTAGAACATTATTAGCCATTTGGTTTGCAACATTGTTCTGACTTCGTGGGACATGGATGAATGTAATGAACTCAAACTATCTAATCAGTTTTTTTGTGCTCATGAACTTTCTAAAAAGGCAAGGATCCTGTACATGGTAAACTTTATTAAGTTGGGCGACAAGCAGCTGGGAGTCAAGAAACACACGAAGGTGACTAATGCTCAATTGGAGGGAAACGATCAGGAGACCGGTCACAACATCGTACTCAACCCAGTTGTTAGTGGAAGTACCAATACACAATACGTCGAGGTGGATCAACTCGTGTGAGGGGGGATACACTACCCAAGCTGGAGAGGTGAGGTTTGGAGACCATCTGCTTGCGCCGTCGGCAAAATCGACATAGAGTGGAGGAACAAGATCCATTTGTGGTCATGCATGGAAGCAAACTGTAAGGTTCTGGATGCAAAAAGTTAAGAAAAAATGTACAACACGAACTAGTGGGTCCGGAAAAGTTAAGGAAAAAATCGCTTAAGATATAGCCTATTGTGAGGGTTGGGAAAAGGGTGTCCTTCGGAATCGGTAAGGATGTATGCCCCCTTGACGAGGCATGTTTGGATAATGTAAGGGCCTTGCCACATGGATTCAAAATTTCCTTTGTCGTACTTGTCATGAGCTTGGTCGTAGACGAGCACTAGGTCTCCTTCTTAGAAGTTGCGGGGATGGAAGTGTTTATCATAATGGGATTTAGAGTGATGTTTGGATGCCTCAATGATTTGTAAGGCTGCTTGTCGATCTTTGTCTGCTTGTTCCAACAAGAGTAAGCATTTCTCAAGTGGTGAGGTGTCTGGGAGAAGGTCCACGACAATGTGTAAAGTGGGGATTTAACATTCAATGGGGAGAACAAACTCTACACCGTGAGCCAAATGGAAAGGTGTAAAACCCATGGCAGTCATAGTAGAAGTGCGGTAAGCCCAAAGTGCAAGAAACAACATATGGTTCCAGTTGGACTTATGTTTGTTGACAGTTCATTGAAGGATTGTCTTCAGGATCTTGTTGATAGCCTCAACTTGGTCGTTCCCCTGAGGGTAGTAGGATGAGAGGCGTACTGGTGGTCAAATTCCAGGAAGGTGGAAAACTCTTTCCAAATGGTGTCTTCGAATTGTTTTCCATGGTCGGAGACGAGTTGTTTAGGGACCCTGAATTGAGTAATGACATGGTTAAAAAAGAAACATGCCGCAGTTTCGGCTTGGCAGTTAAAGGTGGGCATGGCCTCAACCCATTTAGTGAAATAATTGACAACCATAATGACATACTTATGGCTGCTAGTTGAGGAAGAGTTGCACTCCATAAAGTCAATGTCCCATTTGCAGAAAGGGCCAACAATGATAATTGGATGGATAGGGGCATGGGGTGTCCTGGATTTGAGGGGAAAAAGTTGAAAATTTTGGCAATGTTTGACTGCTGAAATGCAATCTGTGAAAGGGTGGTTCGGTAATACCCAACACGGATGACCTTTTGGGAAGTTTCCATTCCTGAGGAATGGCCACCACAGGCTCCGCTATGACTGTCATTTAAAACTTGTTCCGCCTCGTCATGTGTGAGGCATCGATGTAAAATGGTGTCAATGCCGCATCGGTAAAGGACATTGCCAAGGAGGAGGTACCGTGAAGCGTGATGGAAGATACGATGGTGATCATTGTGACTAAGGTTGGATCGAAACTCTTGTGTCCATAGGTATACCAGGATATCACCATACCGAGTGTCATCCGACGAAATAGTGAACAAGTGGTCGTCAGGAAAATTAGTGATGATTGGAAGTGACCCCGATGAAGATGGTAAGTCGGTCATGAGATGTGCCAAGGCAAGGGAATTGGTACTCTTTATTGTAACAAACATCAGGTCATATTCTTGTAGGATGATGATCCATTTAGCCACGCGGCCTTGGAGGAGGCAGCGACTCAAGAGATAGACGATAGGGTTGGATTCTACGACAACTGTAGTTCAGCTCATAAGGATGTAGCGATGAACCTTCTGAACTGAGAAGACGACGGCGAGTGACAACTTATCCTCATGGGGGTAGCATATGGGTGGACCAGAAAACATCTGACTCACGTAATAGATGACACATTCTTGATGCGCACTATATTCTTGGACTAACACACCGGAGACAACATATTCATATGCCGAAACATAAAGGATAAAATCCTTCGAAAAATAAGGAGGTGAAATCAACGAGGTGGAATTCAAGGCTTGTTTTAAGGCATCAAATGCCACTTGTGCTTGCTCATCCCACATGAATGGAAGGTTGGTCCGAAGCAAGCGAAGGAAACCATGAGCTTTGGTGGCATAGTCAGGGATGAAGCGACGAAGAAAATTAGCTTTCCCTTGAAGGCTTTGCAATTGGCATAATATACAAGGCAATGGAAGGTCAAGGATGGCTTGAACCTTCAAAGGATCGACAGTGATCCCTTTTTGGGAAAAAAATGAAACCCAATAACCAGCCGGTAGGAACACAAAAAACACACTTGAGGGGGTTCAAGCGAATGTTGTATTTGAGACAACGCAAAAAGACTTTCCAGAGATCGTCTAGGTGGTCGAAGCACTTTTTGGATTGATCGGTGAGGTCGTCCAAGTAGACAAGGATAATATGGACCAAGTCATGAAAACAAAAGGTCATGGCCTGCTGAAATGTGGCACCGACATTTTTAATACCAAACAGAATAACGTGATAGGAAAAGGTGCCCCATGGAGTAGTAAAGGAAATCTTGTACTGATCCTCTTTACGAATTTGAATTTGATTGTAGCTAGAGAAACCTTCCATTAAGGATAGAATCTCATGACCCGCACATGCATCAATGAGTTGATCGATGAAAGGCGTAGGAAATTTGTCTTTGGGACAAGCTAAATTCATATCACGAAAATCAGTACAGACGCAAATGGTGCCCTGTTTTTTGTTAAATGACACTAGATTGGACACACATGTGGTGTAAGCAATGGGATAGATGAACCCATCTTGTCAAAAATTTTCAATTTCGGCCTTCACGACTGGTAATTTGGAGGGGTGAATGGGTCATTGCTTCTGGCAGGTAGGTGGTATGTTAGGCCAAGTATCAATACTGTGTTCAACAATGGTGGGGTCAAGACCAGGCATCTCAATATATGACCAAGCGAATACATCACAAAACTCTTGGAAGAGATTCTTATAGGAATTGACTTCGTCTGGAGTACAGGAAGCACCTAAAGTAATTTTCTCAACTATACCGGGTGTGATGGAAATATCAACCTAAATGGTAGGCGAGATGTTAGCCATGTTTCCTTCTTTGAAGGCATCAGGGGTTGGGATGGGGTTCTTGAACCAGTCCACTTGGCTGTGGATGAATTATTTGGACTCGACCGCAAGTTGGTTGGCCGTAATGGGAGTAGAATCCCCGGGGATGAAGTAGGATATATGATGCATGTCATCCCAAGGGAAGTCAGGAGCAGTTAGTGCTTCGAGGATTTCTTCGTCACTGCAAAAACAATGTGTGGACAGATTGGAAGTGGTAAATCTAGAGGTCGTGGGGAGAGTTGGTTCGCCGCTTGTGGAAATCATGTAAATAGTGTTAACCTCTCCCAAATAGGAGGATTAAGGTGGGTGAATCTCCTCAATGGTGGTAATGGATGACTCTATCTTAGACTGACGCATTTCATGCAGCACCAATCGATACTTTGGTAACTTGGGACAAATATGGGAGCAATGGCCATAAATTATGCATATGGCACAGGAGTGGTTCATGCGCAACAATTTGATATGTGGTGGGGGGGTAGTTGATAATTCAAGAACTGGTATGGTAGGGTCATCGTCCAATGTCTTCATGTGTGCTTGAAGATCGGGAAACTGTGGACAAGTATGGGTTAAACGACCCAAATCATCGCACAAGGAACAATTGGGAGGTGGTCATGTTGGAGGAGGGGGTTTCCCAATTTTAGTCGCATTTGGTGTAGTATGAGTGTGCGTGGATTTGCCCCCAGTGTTCTTGGGTTGTTGAGGGGAGGTGTGGGAGGAAGATGGTGCCACCATACTGGGAGGTGGATGATTTGCGGTGGTGATTGGATGGACTGGATAAAGTATGACTTGTGGTGTCAGAGTGGGATTAGGGGAAGGTAAATACCACACGGGAAGTCCTAATGTCAATCCCAGGATATTCAGTGTGTCCATGACGAGCATAATAAATACCCCTAATGGTGGAAATAAGAAGGGGATTGTGTGGATCTGTGTGGCTCCAATGTGGCTAGGTATCAATGGTGATTGGAAAAAGAGTGGAGGTTGAGAGTTAGGGATCGATTGACTTGACGAAATGGTGCACAAATCAGAGATCTCAACGGTCGAAAGGGGAGGCGGTATAAAATGAAATGTGGATACCATTTGGGGCTATGAATAAAGGGAAGGTCTGGCGGTGGAAACCAATGAGGTAGGTGCACCATAAACGGGTTCTTCAACCATGGGGAGAACATTTTCTGGTGTAGCGGGCGTGTTCAGGTCATATTAAGTGACTTGATCAATTTTAACAACTCGTCCCTCATGGGGGAACATCATAAGCCAAAACACGGAGGAGGAAACAACCTTCATGGCGTACATGTAGCTTCATCCTAGGAGTAAGTTGTAGTCAAGTTGGGCGTTGACGAATTTAATGTCAATCAGGATATTTTTTCCAGCTAATTGGACTGGAACATTAGCCAGAAGGCCTTGCGGCTGAGATTAAAAGCCATCATAAGCTGCTAAGGTGGTCATGGATGGCTGTAGGGTAGGAGATCATATATTCTGCTACACAAATGTAGACACAATGCATGCATAGGAACCCTCATCGATGATACACTGATGGATAACAAGATTCTGGATGGATACGAAAACTTGAAATGCTAAGGCGGAAGGCATGCATGGTTCAGATTGATCTAAATCAAATGCCATCATCCGTGAGTCATAAGGGTCGATTGAACCTATGGAGGATAAGAGTGTTTTGCGTTGCACTGGGAAGTTCTTTAAAACTTCCAAGGCTGACATAGCAGCGGGGGACTGGGATAAGTCATCCACGATGTTATAGTTGGGGGAAGCTCGAGCATTGGGGTTGTTATTGATGTGACGAAGAGGGAATCTAGGAGCTTTGGTGGCCCCGTTGAATGGTGCTGGGGGTAGACGTAATGATGGATTTGTGGTAAGAGTGGTAGCAGACTTGTTTGCAAGAATTGTTTCAGTGATGGAACCATACTGGTTACGGCGTGTTTGAAGGTCGATATCAGCTAAAGACATCATTAACAGGTGGAGGGTATCTGAGTCTACGTGTTTAATACCAAGAGTAGCATAAGTAGTTGGATGTTGTGGTGCAGCAACCCCATGAGGGGGAGCCAAAGGGTGGGTGGCTACTACCCCTTGCATGGGTAAGGGGTTCTGCAACACCATGGGTTCTGCATTAGGTTGTGGGGGGTTTTGCAGTGCCTAAGGTGCAGCATGTCCTTGGCGTTGAGCGTCTTCATTCCAAAGTTGGTTAGGTCGCTCTACATGGGGATAGTTGTGCGTGTAATGGCCATAGACCCTGCAAATTGAACATGGGTGGTTCATTAGTAAGTTGGGGTTTTTACCTTACCGAGGTGGACGATCAAGATTTTGGTTAGCTGGTGCGGTGCCATTATTATCAGGAGGGTTCGGTGTGGGACCGCCTCTGTCAGGAGGTTGGTTATTTCCTCGATCACGTCCACATCCCCCATTTTGTTGTCTTTGTTGGTTTTTTGGGGCAGGTTGGTTCTGCGGTTGGTTTTGTTGAGCATAAACTTTCCCTTAGGGAACAAGGGGATTTTTGGTTGAGCGGGTGCATGGGAAGCCGATGGTGGGTAGTAAGCAAGAGGTGCTTGCAGTTGTGTGGGTGCAGGTGCAGCCGGTTGATGGTAGTAGGAAGGCGGTGCGACAAGGGGGAATATGCTGGTGGGGTGTGACCATAGCAATGCGATGGACATGAAGGTCCATGTATATGATGGGCTTGGGCCATGGGAACATACAAAGATGTATCTCCAGAGTGGGCCATGGAAAGTGAAAGGTGGGGACCACTTCTCATGGCATGTGGTGCATAATTAGGTGTAGGATTATACGTTGGGGTGGTGGCGGGAGGCATATGGACATATGGTTCATTACGAGATGTAACGTGTCTAATAATGCCATTAGCAGTGTGGGATGCACTAGGCACGTCCTTCCAAGAGGAATCACCATGAGGAGCATAAGCTAAAATGGAGTAAAGATAGCCCGACTGTGCGTAGATAAGGTCAAACTATTGGGCTTTAAGTATGGCTTATTCTTCGGTTTGGGGCCGTTCGGATGCCACATCCTTGGAGATAACTGGTATGAGGGATTTCAAGAACCAATCTAAAAATATGCGATCATCTAACTTGATCTTACACAAACTACGACGTCTACGTTATTTATGAATATGGTCAGTGGTATGGGTAGCCGTGTTCTGTCTGCAATATAGTAAAATCTCAACACCATTGTCATAAAGGACTAGTAGATGGAAGAATTGCGGGAAATTCGAAGCAAGGGATTTAAAAGTGGAATGCATCCCATGTGGTTGTTCAATATACCACTTAGTTGCAGATCCAGTGAGTGTCTATTGTCAGAGGCGTATGCAGATCGAGTCATCCACTATGGAGTTAGAGGAACACCATAAGTGGAAGGACATAATGTGGTTCTGGGGTCCTCACCACTCTTCTCCTCAAACTTTGGGATGTCTGAAGGGAGTTTGGTAGGCATGGGAGGCCAGGTAGGGTTATCTCAGATCAGATCATTAGTCAATCGGGCCAGATCAGGGAGTTTGAGATTGGACATAAATGGAAAACTAGCAGGAGGATGTGACATAGTTGAAGTGGCATGCGTGCTAGCCATGGCGGCGATCGTGGGGCCACCTCCACTGAGTGGTGGGGTAGAGACATGTGTCATAACGGGGATTGAGGGAACCCTGCTAAAGGGAAGAGGGGTCGAGGTGGAAGGGGAAGTTGCCCCAAGGGTACTACTAGTGACCAAAGGGATAGTGGTCAGAATAGATCCTCTCCTAATGGGTATAGAAGTAGTGACTGAAATGCTAGGTGTAGGTCCTGTATATGGTATAGCAGGGATGGATGCTGAAATGGTGGATGGGGTAGTGGTGGAGCCACCGCCAAAAATCCCGCCGTAAAAGGGGTTGGGGTTTATGCCGGCCATGGGGATAGATGCAGCGGTGTATGTGGGTAACTCTGAATCAGAATCAGAGGTGAAATAAGGGGTGTCAGGATGAATATACAATGACAAAGATTTGCATCTATGACGGGTGAATTCAAGTGGACCGTGCTGTGGGGAGAGTCCCTGTAGGAGATGAGAGTGTCTCAGTGAATCAATGGTGACAGGTTTAAAAGTGTTGAGGGGGTGTGGTGGATAAAACGCTAAAAAATCCTAGTGCAACTGTGTGTGCAAGAGGAGATCTAGTAAAAAGACGACACTCGGGCCAGCAACAAGCTCAAAAATGCGTGCTACAACAAGTGGAGCGACAATAAAATGGTCAAAATACCAACAAGCAGAACTCCTAGAAATAAAAAGGTAGACTCACTAACCAATGGGGGTATAGGAGCATGCAAACACCTATCTAAAAGATATGGAAGCTCACACAAATCATATCCCTTGCAGGGTGATGAAATCCGTAGTTAGGAAATACGAAATATAGAACCAAATGGCTAAAGGATATCCCTCTACCGAGAGGGACTCTGGGTAAAAGAGTTCTAGAAGAATGACAACTAAGATACCTTGTTCATGGCACATCCGAAAAGGTGTCCCGGGGCTTCAGTTATTTGGTCATTGTGCACCTAGTATGGGAACCAACATGCACGACGAGAACAACGAGTTGGTGTCCTTTAGTACAGAATGGAGAGCGGTATCCCACTCAGACTTCCAGAACTAGTATTTCCACTTTCCCTCCTAAGGGAGAGGCCCTCTAACAAATCGGTGTCAACCGTACCAATAAGTAATAGGGGATTTTGGATCTCTAAAGGAAAACAAACTATGTCTCAAATGTGTATGACAAAGGGGGTGTTATTTGGATTCCTAACCCCAATGTCCTACCTAGCTACAAATTTGTTTTTGTGTTCCCCAAGTGGGGTTTAAGTGTGTTTGCATTAAGTTAATTTTAGTCTCACTTGAATTATGGGGAGTGTGTGGGTGCACAAGTGGTGTAAACCCAATATCACCAGTGATAGCTGCTATAGTATGTAAATAAATGAACTTGCCGAAAATATGATGCAAGAGATAGCAATACAATAAGGATGTATGCAAAGTGAAATGTCCCAAGTGCTACAGCAAGAAAACACCAGAAAAGTACCAATAGCAAATTGGATGCAAGCAAACATGACGCTGTTTGGGCAAGAAAACAGGTAAATAGGGCTGTAGGGTGCGACTGTGAGGCGAAAAGTCATGATCTAGGCATTGCAAGCTGCAGAAAAAGTCGCGTCGAAGCAGAAAAATAGAGACACGAAACAGGGTGTTGGTTTCAGGCTCAGAGGCGCGCTAGGGCTGCTGGTTTCGGTGCCTAAGGTGCGCTGGGGGTGCGATTAACAAGGTCAAAAGCGCGGGTTGCATGTTGAGAGGCGCGCAAAGGGTGTGGCTTAGAGGCCCAAAGGTGCATAGAGTGTTAGGATATTTAAACACTTAGGAGTTAGTTAAGATCAACTTGTGTAATATATCCGTTAGGGATAGTGTGTTTCTTTAGTATGCATTAGTATATACTTAATCCGACGGTCACGAGATGTTCCCGACATAGAGTGATCCGACGACTCAACTTCTCTTAGATCAAACCTAAACTTGATCCGTGGCTTAACACCCGATTGGTCCATGATCTCTATTTAAAGAACATGGAGGGTCATTGTTTAGTTGATTGATTATGAGAAGCTCATTTGTAACTTTCTTTCTTTGCATAATAAATTGTCCTGTAGAAGCTATTTGGCCGGGGCCGTGGAGTGTTTCTCTCAAGAGGGTTTAAACCACGTCAAAACATTGGTGTGTTGATCTGTGATCTATTTGTGTGAATTGGTTGCTCTTGGTGTTCGGTCCTTTGGTAGTACCCTATGTACCCGAACATGGTATCAGAGCTAGAGGTCACGAGTTTGATACACACTAGGCTAGCGCTGAAGGGGATATTGTTGCATGAAATTACAAGTAGTCAACGCTCCCCAGTGTATCGTGACAAGGGACTAATCACCTCTCGTGGATCCTTGAAATATGGTAGTGGTGAGTTTACCAATCACCTGCGGGGTTTGGTGTAACGATAGCCATCTTGAACTGTTATGATCTATATCTTGAACTGTTGTTGCCGAAACTCGAAAGGGTTTCTGTATCTGGTATTTTTTGTGCATTTCTGGGCTGTGGGAGGTGTTCCATTGCATCCGGAGTGTCGTTTCCATTGGGAAATATTTTTCATTTGATCGAAAACGGTTCCTGGTTGCTCCAGAAATGCGTATTTCATCAGATCTGAAGGTATAATGTTACAGTGACGTATTTTTTTATTTTTTGTTTTTAAAATAAAAAAATCTCATATTTTATCATTTTTTACTGTTAAATTTTTTTTGGGTTTAGATTGTTGCTTTCCCGTCTGTGTATGCTCTTTGTCGTGCACCTTGAGCGATCTCGACAAATCAGAAACAGAAAGGAAAGGGTTTTTCTTGGTTGCGTATGCTCTTTGCTGTGCACCTTGCGCAATCTTGGCAAATCAGAAACTGAGAGAAAATGTAGACTTTCCGGGAAAGCTAACAAGATCTAACTCCACAAGTGTGGAAAATTTTTTTTTGTTTCAATTTGTGGTGTGTTTTGCAGGAAAAATGGGAAGCACGCAAATCGAGCAAAAAGAGTAAAAAAAAAAAAACCCCTTCCTCATTCCCATATTTTACGTACATTTTAATCTAGCTCACTTGGTTCAAAATTGTTTTATTCCTTATTAGGTCTTGAGTTCAAGTCTTTTGAAGTTACTTTATTGTAAAAGTGCATCTCACTTAAATAAATAAATAAAAAATACAAGTGAGTCACTTAAGTTCTTTTTTATTGTTGCACTATTTAAAAGTAATATCATTGTAAAAGTGAAATCACTTATTTTACAAAAGTGGTTCACTTAAAGCAACTTTCTTGTAAAGTGATTGTCGAAAGGTTCATCTTGGGAAGAGAGGGGGTTCTTTTTTTTGCTGGACATTCTCTAGCTGCCACGTCACTATTGGGGACATCTTCAACAGTTTATTTGTTCAAGCATAACTTCATCATACAGAGTCAGTTTTCAGTGCCGTTTTTTTGAAACCGCCTATTTTTTCGAGCTCTTCACATACATACTATTGATTTCTACTTTTACAGCCATTAATTTACAAATATGGCCGCCCCTTGTGATATTCTACTTAACAGTTCCAACTATTTCTCATGGAAATCTCATATGGAGGATGTTCTACAAAGTAGGGGACTTTTCAGAATTACCTCAGGGAAAGAAACAGAACCCACTGATGATGATAAGAAAATAAAATGGGAAAATAGATGTGACAAAGCTCGTGGATTGATTGGGATGTCAATCTCTATTGATTTGCGATTCCACATATCTGGAATTAATGAACCTGATGCTGCTTGGGACAAGTTGGAATCTGTGTTTGGTAAACACAATGAAATTCGAGGTCACCAACTTGAAAATGAGTTGATTTCTTTAAATCCAAGTGACTTTTCATGCATTCAAGATTATTTATCTAAGTACAAAATTCTTAGACTCTTATGTGCAGAATGTAAGATTAAGAGGGAAGACAAACAATGCATTTATCATATTCTTTCCAAACTTGGACCTGCATATTCTGTTTTTGTATCTACATTTTACTCCATGAAAGAATCCTTGAATGCAGCTAGCTATCAAGAGCCTAGTCTTGAATCTTTTTGTGATTCCTTGATTAGAGAACAAGATAAACTCATTCATCTTGGAATAATCAACAATGCAGATACATCTGGGAAAGCCTTATTGTCCCAATAGAAAGAAAAGTCCAAGCCTCCCAAGAAACAAAATTTTCACAATAATACGTCAAACAAGGGTCCAAAACCCTCTCAGTCAGCTCCTTCTTTAAAAAATGACAAAGGATCCAAGCCAAAAGGCAAGAAGACTGAGCGTCATTGCAACTATTGCAGGAAAGATAATCATGATGAATCTAAGTGTTTCAAGAAGATGGCAGCCTTGGAATCAGCAATGAAGAAGCACCACATCATCCTAGATTCGCCTTCAGAATCTGCCTCTCATGGACATGCACTTTGTGCTTCTGGTTATTCTTATAATGCATCTTCTTCTTCTACTTCAAATGAATGGCTCATTGATTATGGAGCATCTTAGCATATGGCTAAGGATCAAGCCATCTTTTCTACTATGCATGAATGTAACACCAAACAAATATTTGTTGGTGATGATAGATCTCTAAGTGTTGTAGGAACTGGAACAATTCCAGTAGATAATGGTCATTTTAGTGATGTACTATGTGTTCCAAGAATTTCCTGCATTTTGTTATCAGTCTATCAGATCACTCATTCTGGTGAAGGTAAAACTGTGACCTTTACACCTCACCAAGTTGTAATCAAGGATTTTAAAGATCCTCAACAGGTCCTAGCTACCGAAATTGTTGATGATATTACCAGGTTGTACAAGTTTAACAACTTTGGGTCATCACCTTTCCCTTCAGTTTTTGTTGCTCATAGTGATAACTTGAGCAAACTTTGGCATGAGCGATTTGGTCACTTAAATTATCGCTCATTGCAACAACTATGTAAAGACAATATGGTGACAGGTCTTCCGATGGTATCTTGCAGGGATGGTGTTTGTTGTGGTTGTGTACTCGGAAAACATCATCGGGACAATTTTGACAAACGTGCCTCTTGGCATGCCTCGGTTCCCTTGGAGCTTGTGCATAGTGACTTGTGTGGTCCTCTTCCATCTGCTTCCTTTTCTGGTTTCAAATATTTCTTAATTTTCATTGATGATTACACCAGACTCACTTGGGTTTATTTCCTAAAAATTAACAGCAAAGTATTTAACATGTTCTTGGCCTACAAGGCCCTTTTTGAAAAACAATCTAGTCATCAAATTATTAAGTTAAGATCTGACAATTGAGGAGAATATGTTAACAAAAAGTTCACTACTTTTTGCACTGAACAAGGCATCCAACAATAGCACACTGTTCCATATACACCACAACAAAATGGTGTAGCTGAGCGGAAGAACCGCATTTTAAAAGAAATGGCTAATTGTATGATCCAATCTAAGGGACTAAGTCTTCAATTTTGGGATGAAGCCATTAATTGTGCAAATTACATAGTTAATCGCACCCCCACTAAAGCATTACAAGGTATAACACCGGAAGAAGCATGGAGTAAAACTAAACCTGATGTAGGTCACTTCCATGTGTTTGGTAGTGAAGCATGGGCTCACATTCTGGATGAAAAATGAAAAGCATTGCAGCCTAAAAGTGAAAAGTGCATATTTGTTGGATATTTTGAAGATGTAAAAGGTTATAGACTTCTTCAACCACATTCTCATGATATAATCATTAGAAGAGATGTTAAATTTGATGAAAATCTCTTGGCCTGCGAGCCTAACTCAGCGATTGTGCCATCTTTGGCCTGCGAGCTTGATTCGACGTTTGTGCCTTCTTGTTCTTCTTCCAACTTCCTTGAAAGGTTTCCAACTCCAGTTTCTAATGATGACAGTGAGGATGAAAATCCACCTCCACCTGCTCATGTTCCTCCAGTTGCACCAGCACAAGTGCTTCCTCGATGGGTCCGTTCAACATGTGAAGCAACTGGTGATCTTGCCGGTGATCCTAGAGATCACCGTCGAACACGTTCTCAGTTTCAGCGAGCCTCTTCTCTTTTGGCTCAAGTTTTCGAGAATCATGATCCAGAAACTTTTGCAGAAGCTTCAAGGAATCCAGATTGGAATGCAACCATGGATGAAGAATATTGTTCCTTAATGGCGAACGATACTTGGGATCTTATACCTCTTCCAAAAGGAAGAAAACTTGTCAGATGTAAATGGGTCTATAGAACTAAGTATGCATCAGATGGAAGTGTTGAAAGACTTAAGGAAAGGTTAGTTGCCAAAGGTTTTTCCTAAGTTGAAGGGATTGACTACAATGAAACCTTTTCTCCCGTCGCAAAAATGAACTCCATCCGCCTTGTTATTTTCCTTGCAGCCTTACATAACTGGGAAGTCCATCAAATGGATGTCAAGTCTGCCTTCTTACATGGTGATTTACAAGAGGAAATTTACATGGAACAACCTCCTGGATATGTTCATAATAACTCTAGCCTTATCTACCGCCTTAAGAAATCCTTATATGGCCTTAAGCAAGCTCCTAGATCTTGGTATGCCAAAATGGATAACTTTCTCCTTGACACTGATTTTTCTAGATGCCATTCTGACCCCAATGTCTATACCAAGAAAGTAGAAAACCATCTCATCATACTTGTTCTATATGTTGATGACCTTATTCTTACTGGTAGTGACCCTAAGCTTATAACCCATGTGAAATCCAGTCTTAAACAAAATTTTGAAATGTCAGACTTAGGACATTTTCATTATTTCCTTGGTCTGCAAATCCTGCAAACCAAAGAAGGAATCTTTCTTTCTTAGTCTAAGTATGCTTGTGACCTTCTTTGTCGCTTTCACATGGAAGATTGTACACCAGCCCCTTCTCCCTTCCAGTCTGGAGTCAAACTTTCTGCCACTTGTACTTCACCTGAAGTCAATGCCACCTTATATCGTCAGCTTGTTGGTAGTCTCTTATACTTGACTCATTCTCGTCCTAACCTTTCCTTTGCCGTTGGTCGTGTTTCCCGTTATATGCAGACACCTCATGAAAGTCACTGGAAAGTAGCTAAAAGAATACTTCGATATATTCGAGGTACAGTTTAGTTTGGGATTCATTACAGTATAGGGGTGAAACCTTTGTTGGTTGGTTTCACTAATTCATATTGGGCTGGCGATCCTGATGATCAAAAGTCTACTACAGGTTATGTTTTCGGTCTGGGATCTGGACCTATCACTTGGGCTTGTAAGAAACAACAAGCTCTTGCTCTTTCTTCAGCAGAAGCAGAATAACGAGCCGCAGTTAATGCCAATCAGGAAGCTTTATGGCTTCGACAGATCCTTTCAGAGTTTGGATTCGAGCAGCAGCAACCTACCCCACTTTGGTGAGACAATCAAAGTGCCATCAAGCTTGCCAAAGATCTAGTTCTGCATCAACGCAGCAAACACATTGAGCTACATATGCACTTCATCAGAAATCTTGTTCATGATCGTGTTCTTGAAGTGCTCTTTTGCCCTAAAGATGATCAAGTTGCAGACATCTTCACCAAGTCTCTTACAAAAGTGAAGTTTTCTAAACTTCGATCTATGTTAGGAGTTCAGGAACTTGTCATTAAGGGGGGATGTTAGGATATTTAGACACTTATGATTTAGTTAAGATCAACTTGTGTAATATATCCGTTAGGGATAGTGTGTTTCTTTAGTATGCATTTGTAAATACTTAATCCGACGGTCACGATATGTTCCCGACATAGAGTGATCCAACGGCTCAACTTCTCTTAGATCAAACCTAACCTTGATCCGTGGCTTAACACCCGATTGGTCCATGATCTCTATTTAAAGAGAATGGAGGGTCATTGTTTAGTTGATCGATTATGAGAAGCTCATTTGTAACTTTCTTTCTTTGCATAATAAATTGTCCCATAGAATCTATTTGGCCGGGGTCATGGAGTGTTTCCCTCAAGAGGGTTTAAACCACGTCAAAACATCGATGTGTTGATCTATGATCTGTTTGTGTGAAGTGGTTTCTCTTGGTGTTCGGTCCTTTGGTAGTACCCTGTGTACCTGAACACAGAGTGTGCGACTTTCCCATAAGAAGGCGCACAGAAAGTGTGGCTTACAAGCAGAAAAGCGTGCTCTGAGCGCGAGTTTCGAGCCGAAAGTTGCATTGGGGAGTGTGGGTTTTGGGTCGGAATTTACGTTCAGGCCAGAAGAAAATGGCACAAAGTCACGGGTCGGGCTGTAAAAATGGAACTGATGAAGGGTACTGCGAAGGAAAACGTCCAGATATGCAAGTATGGGGGCCAAAGCTAGGCCAGAACTGAAAAATGCAAGCAAAATAACATGTACAAAACTTAAAATAACTTACACTAAAGATAGATGGGAATCGACCCAGTGGACTCGCCAAATATGTAGCTAGTGTTTTCACACCAGCCTGTGTAAAAGGGAACCTACCAAGGATTATGAAACCCTTAGTAGCAGACTCAAATATAGATAAATAATGATGTGTGAGTGCAAATAACAATAAAATAAACCTAACTAATTACTACAGTAAAAAAAACAAATAGATCGAAACCCATGAAGTATTTTTGTATTATTGTTCAAACAAGAGTTTACAATAAGGGTTACCTCAGAAGGTGAGTAGATGTGGGCCCCTACAGCTGTACGAAGAGTAGCGCGTCGGGTCTCCAAAATTTCTTGCTCTTCTCCAAATGCTCAAGAGGTGGCCAAGACTCAACTGAATGGGGAACAAAAGCTCAGGGTGGTAGGCTAAAGTTCAACAAGAATTTTGGTAGCATGAGGGTATGAACAATTGATCATGGATGTGAAATGGGGGGCCTCCATCACCATTTTATAGTGATTTTGTGTGGTGGAGTATTGACCCATGGTTTTGGGCAACCAATAGTATTGGCTAATGGTATTTGATATTTTCCCTCTTTTTTTATTTTATTTTGACTTTTTCTCCTTTTTCTTTTTCTTTTTGGGGGAGTTGGACCCTTTTTTGAGTGTTTCTAACATTTTTGAAGGATTTGGACCTTTTTTTAAGTATTTTCATTCATTGATGAGGGAAATAATGATTTTTATGCCCATTTGGTTACCAATTTAGGGTTTTTTGGGTTTTGGAGGCCAAAAGTGTAGGAAAAGTGGACAAATGGGTTATGTGACTAGGGATATGAGCTAGTGAACAATTTTTGGGTGTTAACAATTCACATGTTAAATGATAGCATCAACTGAAATAAATTAGATTGGAGTTGTAGAGGTTCATCTATTGTTCAAACACTGAAAACTAGTTATTTTCCATGGCAATCTAGACTAGGTGCAAGAAATTGATATGAAAATCAAACTTATCTTTATTCAATATGCAGAATGACTTCATAGGTTCAAAATGAAATTAATGACAGCCATCATAAGTTGAAATACATCTCATAGAAGTCTCAGGAAAGAAATACATAAGAGACAGAACTCTTCATCATAGAAAGACTAGAAATCATCAGGATTTCGAATGGGAGGCTTCCCAATCTCTACAAACAAGCTCAGACTTCACTAGATTAGACTTCATGATCTGCAATAAACATAATTATGAATATTAGATGACAACATCCTCTTAGAAGAAGCAGGGGCACATCTCCCACGTCAAAGAGGCAGAATAACTCTCAATTCAATTCTCAAACTGTCAAAAGATGGTCAAGTGGTGCGCACTCCTTATTTTATAGACTTGAGGTGACTTATTGAGCAAGTCATCTAGGCTAATGCACCCTCATGGAGTGGATAAGGATAGATTTCTTTCAAGATTTTATTTTTGCTTTGCTTTCGGCCTTTGCTTTATCCCAATTTTGCTTTTCTATCCTGCTTTTTTGCTTTTGACTGCTTTTTCCTGCTTTTCTTCCTTATCCTTATTTTTCCTATTTTTTTCCTTATCTTAATTTATGCTTTTATCTGCTTTTCTGCTTTATTCTTCTTTTCCTGAGCTTTACTGCTTTTCTTCCTTGTGCCATCTTTTCCTTTCTTTTTCCTGCTTTCCCAACTTTAACTACTTTCAGCTTTCTTCTTTTGCAAGCTATCTCTTGGTCAAATCTTATCCTCTATTGCACCCTTGGGAATCATTATCCACTTTATTTCATTAAAATAAATATTTATTAATGAAAAATAACTTCTATTAATTGCATCTCAAACTTAAGGAAATAAAATTAACACCTCCTAATTAATTAATGCCTCATCTTTCAAAATTTATCCCAAGTGTATGAAATTTTCTCCTTAACCTAAGGGATTGATTGGATTAGGAACTCATTCCAATGAAAATTGATGAGGGGACATGACAAAATATTCCATTCATATATATGTAAAAATGGAAATAAGTACATGAAACATATAAACTTGATAATGTGGTTGTCGTTCTGAAGCTGAGTCCTAGGTTCTTCCTCCCAAGCTATCCAACACTTTAACTTGCCTCAAGGTTTTCTCACACACAATATGCTCAAGATATTTCAAAGGAAAATCTCTAGCATAATAGGGTTTGTGGTGGAAATAATGGAAAATAGGGTTCCATATAAGGGACAAGAGAGTTGCAGACTTGAGGAAAAGGGGGTTGTGCAAATATGAGCAAGGGTTTCTTCTCATGAACAAACTCTCCAAGAACTTGGACAAGGTGGATGCATAATTCTATATTTAAATATCAAAGTGTAACCTCAAAAAATTTCACCCATGATATTTTATATCTTTGAAGATAACATTTAGGGAGTTACCAGAAGTTATTCATGGGATTTGGGAGTTAGGGAACAAATTAAGACCAAAAACTAACATGTGAAAGTAACTTATTCTTTTATTTTTTATTTTTACTCTCTTTCAGACACATACATGAGTGAGACAATTGATCACTCGCGTATACGTGGGTGATACATGTTGGAATATTCTAACCATCTCATCTTGTTTTTGCATGAATGCATGCATTCCATGCAACACTCCATGCATCCATGCATTGGTAGTTGAGTCTCCTAGCACCTAGTCCTTAATTTAGCCCCCCTAGAGCTTAAATTTGGTCATCATTAGCCCTATTATACACTCATAGAACCTTTGTTACATAACTGAAGTCCAAAGGCATCCTCATGCATGATTTTAGGAGTCAGTATAGTCAGTTCCATGATTTAGGGCTCCTTGTCCCCTTGATTACTTAGTTAAATGACTATTACACCTAGTTCTACTACTACTGAGTGCATGAGCACCTATTTTGACCACTACATGTTAGTATTGCGCCTCCTTGGACTCTCATCCCCTAATATCTAGCCCCAATGACCCAATTGTGTTCCAGTCCACTCCAATTGACTAGTCATTCATCATCAGTGGCCACTAGACCTTATTGGTAGATGGTTTCAATGCAAACTAAGCTTGCCACATGTGTGTTTTCCAACTTCCTCTTTGGGATCATGAATTTATCCTTTGTAGATGTATTATTTATGTACACATTTTACTGAATAATAGAGGTGATGGAATTTTTTCCAATTGTTCTTCATTCTCTTGTGTTGTAACACATTTTTTCCCTCTCTATTTTTCCTGCTCAATTCTTTTGATATCTGTTAGACTTGGTGTGAATTTTGTCTTTGTCTCTAGATATCCGTAAGAATTTCACAAAATCTCACATGGTATCAGATATTTTCTGAGCAAAGTAATCTTCCAGAGAGTTTTTCAAATCTTTTTTTGTGTAGGCATTCTACAATAGCTTCCATGAATATGAAAGTAGTTCCCCCTCTCTCTCCATTCAACTATGATGAGTGGAAACCAAAGATGATAGAATGTATGAAGAGAGAGGGTATTTTTTAGATGTGCATTGGTGTTATGAGAGATTCAAATTCCTATGAAGAGAAGAATTATTGGCTAAATGACTATGACGGATCCTATGGATCAATGTGTCTTGTTATGTCCCCTAGTATGTCCTACCTCATGGAAACTGTTGAATATCCAAGTGATTTATAGACCCAATTGGACAAATCATTTGGCAAGCAGAATGAAGACATTAGTGAAAATAATTTGGAGAACAATCCTAGTGATACCTCCTCATGTGTTCTCTTTAATTATGTCTTGGCCTCAAGTATCTCTCATGATGAAGTTGTTCAAGACGAAGAAGAAGCTGCAGATTCAACACATAAATTTCTTGTTCAAGACATTCCTTCCTCTGTTACTCTAGAAGTTGAAGACAATTTCGAATTGTCCCCTTCCCATATAACTAATGCAGATGAAAGTGATACAACTAATGAATCTAATCCTTTTGGAGAGATTATCCATTCCTCACTCATGTTCTCAATGTATTGTATTTCGAATTCTGAGCAAGATATGTCAGTTACTACTCTAGAGGTTGTGATCCAGATGGATATCGGTGGCCACCTACCTATTCCACTGGCTCAAAACAGTTTCCCATTTTGCCAATTTTCTAGTAATTTTTCTACAGTTTTTCAAGTCCCAAACTTCTGGGGCTGTTTTGTGGCCCTAAACGACGTTTTTTTGGAAAATCTTGGTTCGACGGAGCCCATCTATGTTATGGTCCTCATCGTAGTCCTTGGATAGATCTTTCCAAAGGGCTACCGAGCACCCCAAATAGATATCGTATGCAAAATTTATGACCCCAGGAAGTTGACTGTTCAACTAACCACCTTGGGGCCGCAAACTTTATGACAGTTCATCTTCTAGGGTTAGGTTTTTGGATGTTTTGGATTCTTTCCCTCATGCTTATGATAAATAATCCCTTTTGGTCTCTCTTTGTATTCATCTTGGCACGAATGAGAACAGTGGCCACATCTCTTCTCAGAGATGGCTACTACCATTATAGCTGTTGTATTTACAGTTTGTTATATTTCCGATATTTAATAGAATATGTGTTTACTGTATCGATGTGTTTCTTTCCATATATCTATGTATGTGAATATATATCTCTGTATATGATTCTGTATATGCTATCTTTTGTTTCATTCCCACACAAATCTGTATTAGGTTGAAGAAAGTTTCAAAATTTCTACTTCCCATGAGCCTACTGATGTGCAAGATTGTGATCTACTGGATGTTTTTTAGGCTAGATAAATATTTGGATCTATTTCATATGCTCTCCTTGGTTTCATGCCTCCTTCCTATTCCATAATGATCAAATGCACACTTCCTCAAGCTGCAAATGAAGTTGGAGATATTCTGCATTCGCTTGGACACTTTCTCCTCTCACTTGGATCTGATTTGAAGTCCAAGCCACCACCATCATGTCATGGTTCATTTGGTTTCGATCTCACCTATGTTGATTCAAAGAATATATCAAGGAACCATATACACATTCCTGGAATTGATCATACCTGAGCTGGTTCGAATTTCAAGTTCCAAGATGATCTTCATATTTTTGAATTTGTTCTCACTGTGTTTGGTCTAAAGAGAAAGTTCAGAGAGCCTGCGGATTCACTTGCATCCACTGAAGGAGAATTCAAGAACATGTTTTTGGAGCATGATCCACTTCTTCTCAAGAGGAAGATACCTCTAGACACTGATTCAAACATCACACCTACTTGAAGTTTGGAGCAGGAAGTTTTTGGTGTGTTTCCATCCCATCTTGAGGGGTGTTTTGTTCCCATGGGGTTTTCCCTCTTTCCTCATTTAAATGAACTAATAAATTTGTAAAGGGTGACCTTTGGTCTCAATTACTAGGGACCTATTTATGATATTTCCTCACATAATCAGGCTTAAGTGGGGGCGTTGGAATATTCTAACCATGTCATCTTGTTTTTGCATGCATGCATGCATTCCATGCAACACTCCATGCATCCATGCATTGGTAGTTGAGTCTCCTAGAACCCAGTCCTTAATTTAGGCCCCCTAGAACTTAAATTTTGTCATAATTATCCCTCGTATCCATTCAGAGAGCCTTGGTTACATAAATGAACTCCAAATGCGCCCGCATGCATGATTTTAAGAGTCACTACAATCAGTTACATTATTTAGGGCGCCTTGTCCCCTTAATTACTCAATTAACTGACTGTTACACCTAGCTCTACTACTAATTAGTGTAGGAGCGCCTATTTTGACCACTGCAAGTCAGTATTGCTCCTCCTTGGAGTCTCATCCCCTAATATCTAGCCCCATTGACTTAGTTATGTTCCAGTCCATCCCAAGTGACTAGCCATTCATCATCGGTGGCCACTAGACCTTACCGGGAGATGGTTTTAATGCAAACTAAGCCTTCCACGTGTGGATTCCAACTGCCTCTTTGGCCTCACGAATTTCTCCTTTGGAGATGTATTATTTATATACACATTGTACTGAATGATAGAGGTAATGGAAGTTTTTCCAATTGTTCTTCACTCTCTTGTGTTGTAACAAGTGCCTACAAATGCACAAGGAAAAGGGGAGTCTACAACTAGGAATAAGGGTAAGATCATCCATGGTAGCATCTTGGGATAAATTGTGGTGGAATATTATATAACAACAACTTGGATATGCTAAATCTGACTGGCCTAGTAGTATTGTGGACCGAAAGAGTACATCCATATATTGTTTTAGCTTGGGATTAGCTATGATCTCTTGGTCTAGTAGGAAGCGGGGCTCCATAGCCTAGAGTAATACAGAAGTAGAGTATATTGCAGCCAGTAATTCCTACCAAAAAGCTATGTGGCTTAGGAATCTACTTGTTGGATTGTTCGGTGAGAAGCTTGAGACTACTGTCACTCGCTCTGACATTTAGAGTTGAATTAATCTCTTAGAAAACCTTGTGTTTCATGACAAGTTGAAAAACATTGAGATGAAATACCACTACATCAAAGACATGGTCCAAAGAGGTTCCCTAAGACTTCAGTACATTGCTTATACTGATGAGCAGATAGTAGATATGTTGACTAAGCCTCTGTCCTTGACAAAGTATAGGTACGTCCAAGACAATCTTGGCATGGAATAGAATGCCTCCCTCATTAAGAGGGAGAGTTAAAGATACAACATCATGAGTCATTCTCCAAGTCAATCTTGTGTGCCAAGATTGAGCCTCGTGCATCGAGCTAGTTCCTTATAGGAACCTAAGTTGGACTCAGGAAACTTGGAGTAGAATCTTGATTTGGACTCAAGAATGACTAAGCCTTATGTGTAAAGGTTAAAGCCTCATATGTTGAGGTAAGTGATTTGTATGTCAAAGTGATGGTGTTGTATAGTCTTTTTTGTCAAGACATATCCTCTTGTGTGTCAAGACTAAGGTAATGCTTTGATTTTCGAAGCATGAATGATGTGTGACATATTACTAACCATGGTATTAGAGATGGATAATCTATTAAGCCTCCTCTAGAGACTGGCCACCTCTAAAGTGAATTACTTTAGCATATGACCACTTGGAACGAGAGTAGAACAATATGATCACATCATTGGAAAAATATCCTTAGTACATTTGATATGATAAAAAATTTAGTTGGCACAAATGGACCATGCAGATAAGATGAATTAAGATAAGAGAGAACTCGAATTTGTTGACTTCAGTGATCAATTTGCTAAAAGAGTTAACTAAAGTGTTAACAAAGAATATCTAGTTAACTAAGTGTTATGCATGATGTCACTTGAGTTAAACTAAAAGACGACACTTGAGTTATGGCACTTGCATGTCGACACTTGAGTTAAACTAAAAGGAAACACTTGATTTATGACACTTGCATGTCAACACTTGAGTTAAACTAAAAGACGACACTTTAGTTACGACACTTGAGTTGCAACAGTTGAGTTACGACACTTGCATTGAGTTACAACACTTGCATGATGAAACTTGATTTATCCACCTAACTAAGTGATCTAGTATCCATTTGAAGGGTGAGTTCATCCTGAAGTGAGAGGATAAAGATAAAATTCAAAGCATGAGGAGTATGGTACACTTGTTATGCAGGATTGATGAAACCAATGTCAGAGCGAATCCTCTCTTGAAGGCAATTCACAAATTTTGTGCATGTGACCAAATCAATGAATTGGTTTAGTACATAATATTATTTTGAGTTCTCTTATTTCATCTATCTATCTTTCTCTGTAATTGCACCATGGGTGCCTGGTATTTCTCTCTAATATTGCACCAGGGGTGCTTGATGTAATATTCTCATTGTAAAGGAAACATTATATGTTATCTATCAATATACAAAGGAGTATTTTGTTGGGGTTTTCTCCCTCAAGTTATAGAGGGTTTCCCTAGGGTAAATTTCTGTGTCGACCATAGATGTTTATGGTTCTAATTATTCATTGTTTTCAAGTACTATTGTAATTCTGCAATTAAGATTAAAAATCAACATTTGGTACCCCCTTTTTTAGATTAGTGATATTTCAAAGGGCATAAATGTAAAGAATATTGTTTTTTTAAATGAATGTGTCCTCCCAACACTACTAGGAAGGAAATCCAACAAACGAGACTCCCAAGATGGAATTGCTTGAGATCACCCTTCCTCCTTACAAAGAAACAACCTTAGAAACTCCTCATGAGAAACCACTAATATCCCCCAAACTTTCCTCCACATATGAAGATCATTATGAGTTTTTAGTGATGCCATTTGGAATTTACAATGCTCCATCGACCTTTCATATCCCCATGAACAAGATTTTCAGATGCAATTTGTGGTTGTATTCTTTGATGATATCTTGACCTATAATAAAATGTGGAAAGCACATTCATAGTATGTTGATATAGCTTTGTTACTCCTCTAGGGACACTAATTGTATCTTAATTGTTCCAAATACACTTTTATCAATTCAAGGGTTGAATCTTTAGGTCACATTATTAGTAAGGATGGGATGTGAGTGTGTCCCCAAAATATTTAGGCTATGTAGGATTGGTTATGCCCCAGGATCTTGAAGAGTTTACAAGGATTCTTAGGACTTATGAGATACTCCAGGAAGTTTATGAAGGGTTATGGGTGTAGTGTAGAACCATTAACTACCATACTAAAAAATAATGAATTTGTATGGAATGATGCCACAAAGTGGGCCTTTTCAGCTTTAAAGGATTCCATGTGTACTCATCTTAGTAGTGCTTGATTTCACTAAGAATTTGATCTTGGAATATGATGCATGGATTAGAGGTCTGTTGGAGGAGCCTAAGTCGGCCTGTCGACTAGATCCTCCTCCTGACTTATTGTAAGACATGTCGACCGTTACGTCGACCAAAACATGTTGGGCTTGGTCGGTCAGTTGAACTGACAAGCGGTTATATAACTAAATGTAACTTATATATATAGGCTGGTGAGCCGACCCTTGTGGTTAACTTAGATATGTTTTGATATGTATTGTTATGCACCTTGTTGAGTAATAAAAGGCTTGTGTTCTCACCATCTTCTTGTTTACTTCTATTTGTATCTTGTATGCGTGCTTATATATAATATGTATCACTGGTAACAATGCAACCCCCTCGACTACAAAATTGGTTTCATTGCCGGTGATGCATACATAAAATCAATAGTGAGCATGTTCAATGATATCATAGCAAGAGATTAAATATTGGTGGGAGAGAAAGATCGCTAACTAACTAAAAAATTATGCGAGAAGGAACAAGATGACAATTGCTCAGGAAAGGGAGAAATTATTTTTAGAGACTCATGAGAAGTTCATAGAATCCGTGTCGTTCGCATTGAAGAAGCTCTTGGATGAGAAGACAACCAGATTAAAAGGAGCGCGAATTGATTTCGAAGCTGATTAACAAAGGTCGTACGAATCTGTCGGAATGGTGCGAGAAGATTGCCGACGAGTTCTGGGAAGAATGTGCAAATGAAGAATGAGTGTCTGTTGATGATGTGTGGAAACGGTTTTTCATCGACCTCACCGACCAATTCTTTTGTTCTTTGTTGATACTCTTGTTTAAGTTCCTGGTCGACAAAGGCGCTGCGCAAATTGTCGAGACTCAACCCTTGTTGCTTCCGCTGCTCCCAAACTCAAATTGGGAAGACAAAGAACGAGCGTGGAAGAAGTTCATACAAGAGCATGAGTGGGAGTATTTCTTGAGAAAATGAAGTCTCGTACTTCCCCAGTTTCCTAGCGAACTTCGGGATGACATTGGGGAGGTAACCAAACATGTTCTGATGAAGTAGATGCATGAAGAAGTTTGACAAATGAAAATTTGACATGACCAACAGTGAAAGATCCAACAGATTCGACAAAGATCAAGCAATGAGCCACAAAAGCACTCCAGATATTCAGAATATTGAGTGAGAGAAGAGGGGGAAAAGGCGAGAAGAACTGAAGGAGCAGGCTAGGGCGCTCTGAAAGAAACAAGGACTAGGTATCGTGATAGATGCAGAAGGAAATATGTCGGAGTCAAGTCGATTCGAAGAAGAACTATCACCGATGGAAGAAGACTTGTGGATAGAGCATGGCAATGCTCTCCAAGTTAATATACCCAAGGTAATAACACCACCTTCTCCGCTGCATCTAACTCAGAGTGCCCAAGTGAAGGATATTGTGGAATAAGATCTAGGACTTCACACTAGTCAGTCAGGCATATGGAGTCGATGAAGTAATGAAGGCGATGACATCGACAGATTGTTGATTGATCAACCAAAAGAAGGAAACTGGGTGAATTTTCAGCCCGATTTTTCCAACAGAAGTTTTCATCTACTTTATTCAGAGCATGCAGATTACCCCCCTGCTAATACCAGCATTTATTGGATCATTGAGTTCAGCGGAACTACCGAGAAGAGTTGAAATACCCATTGAGCATAATTTCATCTAGATTTCGACAAGAGCAATCGAAGAAAGTATGTTTCTGAGACCCAACGAACTGGTTGAAGTTCCATACACTAGAAGTGAAGGTAGATAACTCGTTCCAAAGACACATTTGGAGATAATACCCATCGAAGTTAAGTCAGCAAGTAGTTTTGTTTCCGGTAAAAATACACCGACCCCTCCAGTCGATCTATCGGTCGAAGCAGTAGACATGTCACACATGACATCTCACCTTGTTTTTTATGAGGGTGATGAAGATCCCCAAAGACATCGGTTCCTGTGTGAATCAACATGGGCATCCAACTTAATTACTAGTGAAGAATGTCAGATACATTAGTTTGGAGGCTCTCTGAGGAAAAGAGCAGTCACATGGTACATGGGCTACATTGATAAAACACCAAATGCAACGAAAGCAAAAATCAAGCAAACCTTTCTATCTTTCTTTAAAACCTCGAATGCAAAATATCTCGCTACCGAGAAATTAAAGAAAACAGTCCAAAGACCAACATAGACTGTCAAAGAATATTATAAGAGGTTTAAAGACCTCTTGAGCCAGCTGGATTACGGCATTGAATAAAAACTCTTAATCAAATGGTTTGTTGCTGGACTTATACAAAAAATCAAAATGCATGTCCGTTGGCAGATCGTCAATTCATACGAATATGCCTTGAGGAAGGCTTTGGAAATCAAGATGGATGATGAATATCCTTTGGCAACTGTTGATAGACACATAGAAGAGCGAATGGACAGCATGCAATAGTCAATCCGAGATATCATTCTAAAAGGACCATAAGTTTGGTGGACAAAATGTTCTACTGCAGGACATACAAAGGACTCTTGTCGTAAGGAGGAACGGCGACAAGATGTCAGACTTGTTCAAACAAGGTGTTTTTGTGATATATGTCAAGACTATGAATTACATATGACAAATCACTGCCCATACAATTTGAAAAATAAGCAAGCAAAATGGTGTCAGATTTGCAAAGTAAGTACTCATTCAATAGAATAATGCCATCTGAACTTGAAGAACAGGCAGAATTATCATGCAGTGTACCAAACAAACTCTGTCGAGCAGCAAAATGATAGAAATGAAAGAAGCGAAAGATATGACCAAAACTACAGACACGATAGGTGTTAAGCAACAACTTTCCAAAAAGAATATAAAAAGAGCAGAAATAGATTAGAAAGAGTACTCCACGACTTTATTGAAGAAAATAGTTGAATAACAAGCCTCTTCGAGGGGGAAACCTCCTTACACAATGTACTAAGTACACAAGACAATACAAGATACTCTAATTGAAATGTCTCCTTCCTATGTATAGGAGACTAAGGGGTACAATCCAAACTAACTGACCCAAGCCAACATAACTAATATAACCATACTAATGACAATTACCACTAATGGACCAAAGCCGACATCAAAACTAATGTGATGAACCACAATATAGGGGGGAATGTTCCCATATTTAGGGCTTAACATGCCTCTCCCCTTCAGACAAGTGTTGTCCTCAACGCTTGATTAGTTTCAAATGCTTCTGTATGAAGGACTCATCTTCCCATGTCGAATCTTCAACTGGTAAGTTCTTCCACTTTATGAGGTACTTAGTAATATCTTGGTTTCATAGTTGTTTAGTCCTTGTTTCAGTGATTTGTTCAGGTTCCAATATGAATTTTCCTTCTTCATCAAGATCCAGCAAGATTGTTTGAATTGGAATCTTGTCTCCTATTACCTTCTTTAAGCAAGAAACATGGAAAACTGGATGTACTCTTGAAGATGGAGGGAGCTCCAATTTGTAGTCCATACTACCAATCTTCTACAACACTTTATAAGGACCATAATATTTGGGTGATAATTTATTGTCCTTCTTTAATAGCTTCATAAACATCTGCTTGTAAGGTTGTAGCCTGAGAATTACCTAATCCCCTTCTTCAAAACTCCTTTCACTCTGATGTTGATCAGCTTATTGTTTCATCCTGTTTTTTGACATAGTCAGGTTGTCCTTAAGTATCTAGAGAACTCCTTGTTGGTGCTCTATGTGATCTTCCACGACTTAAACATTAGATTTTCCTTTTAAGGGAGATGTGATAGATGGAGTTTGGTACCCATAAAGTGCCATAAATGGAGACATTTTTTATGATGTATGGAAGGAAGTATTGTACCACCATTCTTCCAAAGAAAACCATTTCACCCATTGTGTTTGTTTATCAGATGCAAAGAAATGAAAATATCCTTCCAAACACTTGTTCACGATCTCAGTTTTCCCATCAGATTGAGGGTGATAAGATGAACTATGAGCCAATTGAGTACCCAAACAGGAAAATAATTCTGTCCAAAATTTGCAAGTCAAAATTGGATCTCTATCACTTACAATAATCTTCTGATTTCCATGTAACTTCTGAACAGTTTCCATAAAGGCTATAACTACCGTGCTTGCATTAAAAGGGTGAGCGAGTGCACAAAAGTGTGCATACTTAGTGAGTCTATCAAAAACCACCATAATGACATTCTTTCCTTCTGAATTGGGTAGACCTGTGATAAAATCCATGGATACTTCATCCCAGCGCTGACAAGGTAGGTCTAACGGTTGTAGAAGTCCCGGGTTCTTAACTGCTTCACCCTTATTCTGTTGGAAAACCAAGCATTCAGCCACTGACCTTTGAACATCCTATTTAAGACCTTCCCAGAAAAATTCCTTCTTGACCCTTTGGTAAGTTTTCAGGAATCCTAAGTGCCCACCTATAGGAGAGGCATGTAATTCAGAAAGGATCTTCTACTTAATTTGGGAGTGTTTGCATAAATATAAGTGATCCTTATACCACAATGAATAATTTTTCCACACAAAAGTATCTGATACACTGGGATCATTCTGTATCTTTTGAATGAGTGTCCAAACAGATAGGTCTTTTTTCCATTCTTCCCTTCATGCTACTATCCAATCTGGTTGTAGAATGGAAATGGAACAAAGTAATGACCCAACATATTCATATTTTCTGGAGAGTGCATCTGCCACCACATTATGTTTCCCTTTTCTGTAGATGATTTCAAAGTCATATCCCAAATACTCTACCTCCTTCACCCCAAAGAAACATTTGGAAGGTTTTGCATATAGTTGTTGCTCCTGTAGTAGTTGTAGTTCCCTGTCAACATGTTGAACATGTTCTTCCCAAGACTTGCTATAGATTAGTATATCATCAAAGAATACTAGCACAAATTTTCTAAGAAAAGGCTTGAAAATGGAATTCATCAAACCCTGAAATGTGGAAGGTGCATTCGTGAGACCAAATGGCATGACTAGAAATTCATAATGACCTTCATGAGTTCTGAACATTGTTTTTGGGATGTGTTCATCTTTCATTCTAATTTGATGATACCCAGAACGAAGATCCAACTTTGTGAATACAATTGCTCCGTGTAATTCATCTAGCAATTCATCAATTACATGAATTGGAAACTTATCTTTAATGGTGATCTTGTTGAGCTCTCTATAATCTAGACACATACGCCATGATCCATCCGGATTGTGTACCATTACCACTGGTGGAGAGTAGGAAATTTGGCTAGGCCTACATATGCCAGCCGCTAGCATTTCTTCAACCATAAGCTCAAATTCACTCTTCTTTCCATAGGAGTATTTGTAAGGTCGGATGTTAGGAGGAAAACTTCTTGGCATTAAGTGAATAGCATGATCGAAATATCAGACATGTGGAAGACCCTTTGGAATATCTTCAAATACCTTGGAATGCTTATTGATGACCTTTTGGAGATCTAGGGAAATAGGAGGCTTAGATGTTTGAACATATAATGAGCATAATTGTGCAATTACACCTTGATGTCCCTTTTTCATCCATTTTGTCATACCATTAGAGCTTATCACATTGCTTGGTTTCCCTGCGATACCATGTAATTCATATTCCTTTCCTTCCCACAAAAATTTCATGAAAAGCTTCTGAAAATTAAAAGCCACAGTTCCAAAAGATTGTAACCATTGAACTCCTAGGACAACATCAACACCACCCATTGGAATAGCAATCATTGGACTATTCAATACATATTCTCTCATAGTAAGATTTATATTATGGAATTTCCCTAATCAGTTGATAGTTCCTCCATTTGCAATCATTACTTGAAACTCTGGTGCTAGATATACAAAGCAATTGAGAGATTTTGCTAATTTATAGTGAATGAAATTATGAGTACTACCAAAATCAATCAACACTGTTACCTTTTTCTTTTTTATAAATCCTTCTATCTTGAGAGTTTGAGGAGTGCTAATTCTATCCAATGCATGACATGATATGGTGGAAGTAATCTCTTCTGAATTAGTATGTTCTATTTCTTCATATGGAGATGGTTTTTGTTCTTTTGGTTCTTCCTCTTCACATTCTATGTAAAATAATTTATTCTCACCACACTTATGTCCCTTACTATACTTTCTATCACAATTAAAACATAGGCCTTTTTCTCTTCTTTCCTCTATTTGTTGAGGTGTCAACCTTTGAGGTGGATTAGAAGAAGTAGCAGTATTCTCTCGGTATGTGTTGAACATGCTCTTTCTAGTAGCCATCATCATATTTTTACTTTCAACCTACCTTTCCATCATGAAGGCCTTCTCCAAGGATTGTGATTCAAAGAGATGCACCTCATGTTGAATGTTATCCTTTCAAGGTGCCAATGAAGAGATCCAATAGATTATCTTCTGAAATATTCTTCCCTCTAAGACTTAGCTTCTGAAACTGTTTGATGTGCTCTACAACTGGACCTTTTTGCTTGAGACTTTTTAACTGGCTAAAGAAGGTATTGCTATTAATATCGCCATAATGTGCAATAAATTCTTCGATGAATATAGACCAAGATACAATAGAGTCTTTTTTACGGTCACAAAGCCACTGATACCATACAAATTGATCAGGTTCTAAATATAATGATGCAATAGTTACCTTTTGCAAGGTTGGAACCTGGTGTAGATCAAAGAATTGCTCCATTTGGAATAATCATGTTATTGGATCATTGCCATCAAACTTTCTCATGTCAATCTTGGGAAGTTGGGTACCCCTTGGTGACCACCCCTGATGACTTCCATTACCAAAATGATTTCCTCTTGGAATATTATTATTCATGGAAGGTTTCTCAACATGAGAATTATCTGTATCCTCCATAGTATCCTGGAACACCACATCACCTGTAGGAAGAGTATCCCTTGAATTTTGAATGAGATTAGAAATAATGTTCAACTTCTCCTCTAAATTGAGTAAATCAGCTATCCTCACCGAACCCTTCATATTTTCCTCCATTTTATTCAACTTCTCCTCTAAATTATCCAAATCCACTTTTTTCACAGACCCTTTAATCATATCTTCCAACCAGGACACTCGAACAGATAGATCTTCCCTTTCATCATACGTCGACAATGGATCCTTAGGTGGTTTGGTTGGAGTGTGAGACCTTATACTTCCTTTTGGTGGAATTTTGAACAATATAAATGGATATCAAACCTTATGTGTCCCCACAAATATATCCTTCTAATCAAAATTAAAAATGGTGTACCTTTACAAACCCTGATTGGAATATTTGTTTAGAGTCGACTTGAAACTACAATAAAATTCAACTTTCAGCTCCTCGGGGTCTGAAAATTCTCCCTGTTGTAGTATTCTATGTCCTCTTTCTGATGCTGTAGGTTTGACCTAATTCTGATATTCCAATAGAAAGATATTGCGAATCTCCCAACACTTCTTATTTTGGGTCCTTTTAGAATATATAACTTGTACGGACTGCCACGTGTCCAATATTTTAGATATGAGTCTGAATATACCACATATAATGTGTTATGTCCACTTTATTATGCAACTGGTCTCACTCAATTGGGACCTCTAATTCCCAAGATATGACCTCTTTCCCTAGAACACTTGTTTTAGACTAGTTTCTGGACTAGCAAAAAACCCTAGGTTTCAAGGCCAATATATCTGAACCTGTGAAGTCTCAAGGCCTTAATTTTAGACCACAGATAGCTCGGCATGTTTCAGAAGTGGGTTTTTAATATCACTCCTTGAATCCTTGTAGAACAAATTTTATAGCGAAAATGACAAGATGACTCGTTTTGAAGAACCTAGTGTCGAGGAAAGAGCTTTGATACCAAATGTTAAGCAACAACTTTCCAAAAAGAGTATAAAAAGAACAGAAATAGATCAGAAAGAGTAATCCATGACTGGATTGAAGAAAATAGCTGAATAAAAATCCTCTTCGAGGGGGAAACCTCCTTACACAATGTACTAAGTACACAAGACAAGACAAGATACTCTAATTGAAAGGTCTCCTTCCTATATATAGGATACTAAGGAGTGCAATCCCAACTAACTGACCCAAGCTGACATAACTAATATAACCATACTAATGACAATTACCACTAATGGACCAAAGCCGACATCAAAACTAATGTAATGAACCACAATATAGGGGGAAATGTGCCCATATTTAGGTCTTAACAACAGGAATGATCGTTATGACCGGAATAACAGAAACGACAGATTCCCAAGGTACGATGAAAGAAGATATGATCAGCGAAATGATAACTTCAATAGATGCGGAGGATACAAAGGCTGAGGCTGAGGTAGCGGAAATGACAATCGATATTTCCGACTTCGCAGACCTGGAAAATGTTTTACTTGTCTCAGCGAAGGACATCGACATGCGGAATGTCCCTATAAATATCGTACATATCTAAAATTTTGTACTAAATGTGGGATAGGTGATCACTTCTTGGAGGATTGCCCTACCATGATTGAAAAATATTGAATAAAAAGAATGTTAACATCTTGTCATGTATTCCAAAATGTGATGCGATAAGAACTAAGAACTTGCAAATTGTAACCAGACAAGGCACTCATACTGGTCAAGACAAACCTCAAATAAGCAAAGTAACAAGTAAAGAGGACTATCATAATCCTACTAAACAAAAATATTTGTTTAAAAATGCATCCAATATATTTTCTGACTTAGCAGCACCAGTGACAGAGGCCACTGATAAATCTCAAGGAAAGAAAATGAAGAATTAGTGCAAAGAGGACAGTCGACTAGAAAAAGAACGACAAAAACAAAGGCAACATCAACACCTAGATTTTATCCAGCAAGAAAGTCGCCTTTCAGTCCATCTGGACCAATTCGGGCCAATTTCCACTTATGATCCAGATGAAGCTACACAGGAAGAACTCGACCTTCTTGCAGATGCCATTACTAGAGAGCAAAGACACAGAAGAGATGAAAATCAAGAACTCATCCAAAGACTACAAGAAGAACAAAAATCATTTTTGGCTAAGTATCAAAACTTAGCGCAGCAAGTCGTCCCACTTCCGTCGAGTTCCGACATGACCAGCCCGCTCAACCAAGCATATCAACTTTTTGAAAATGTCGTGTCGACAATACAAAATGAACTGGCCAAGAATTGACGCAACCAAGCTACCAAAACGTCAACTTTAATAGAAACCCAGTATACAGCATTTATAGAGGCCCATAGCCTACTCACAAAGTATACCCAAGAAGCTACCACAGTCTCCGAAGTATTGAGCAATTGGTATACCCACTATGGACAAGTATTCAAAGAATTGCAAGGGACGCGTAAGATGCTCAATACACTGCACTTGCAATGACAGACCGCCGATGAGACACTTATGCAATCCGTCAATGCACAGATCCTCCTGGAAAATAGAAAGCTGGAGAAATTGAAAAAACATGAAGACTGGTGGATGAGCCAAGCTCGCACCAGCCTCTTGAAACTTGAGAACATTCAACCATATATGCAAAGACTGCTCACTGCTACTGACGAAAAAATCAATATGTTTGGCAATGACTTGATCCATCTGCAAAATAAGTCGACACAAGATAAAATGGAAATTTTATCGAGCCTGAATTCAATAACTATAGACATTCAAAATATGCTGCACACCTGGGAATATTTTCAGCACCAGTTGTTTGTCTTTGTTGAAGCAATCGTCGCTGTCTGTGTTCAGCAACAATCAACATCCAATTCCAGTCATCAACTGTAGTAACAACTACACTTAATTTTTGTACAGTTACATATTTTTGCATCTCCTCATTTCTTCGGGACGAAGAAATATTTTGAGGCGGGGGAGATGTTGGAGGAGCCTAAGTCGGCATGTTGACTAGGTCCTCCGCCCGCCTTATTGTAATACATGTCGATCGTTATGCCAACCAGAACATGTCGGGCTTGGTTGGTCGGTTGAACCAACAAGCGGTTATATAACTGAATGTAACTTATATATATAGGCTGGTGAGCTGACCCTTGTGGTTAACTTAGATATGTTTGATATGTATTGTTCTACACCTTGATAAGTAAAAAAATCCTTGTGTTCTCTCCATCTTCTTTCCTACTTGTATTTGTATCTTGTATTCTCGCTTATATATAATATGTATCACTGGTAACAATGCAACCCCCTCAACTACAACAAGGTATAGCAGTGTTCATGCAATAACGGAATCTCTTTACTTTTTCTATTAAACAATTGTGTGAATAATCCACCTATGAGAAAGAGATCATGGCCATTCTTCATGCAGTTGATACTTGGCACCCATATCTCATTGAGAGGAACTTCCATATCAAGACAAATAATCATAGTTTGAATTATTTTCCGAAACATATGTTACTGTCCCCTTAACAACACAAGTGGGTCACTAAGATTCTTGGGTATGATTATTAGATAATATATAATAAAGGAATAAAGCCTATAGTCATTGATGATTTGTCTAGAAAATATGAGGATAAATGATTTCACTTTGCCTTATACTTACTGGTACCCAATTGGATTTCGAAATCCCATTAAGAGTGCTTGGAAAATGATAATATGGTTCAAATCATCCAAAGTATTTAGGAGGATCTCATTCCCCATAGGGGCTATAATTGCCAGTAATATACCTTGAAGTATAAAAGACACATTTTTTTGGTGTAAAATTATTCTTTAAAATCAAGGGTTTTAGAGGTGTTACATTCATCTCCCATCACGGATCACTCTAGATTATAGAAAATTTATGAATTGTTAGGATATTTAGACACTAGGATTTAGTTAATTTTAACTTGGTTTAATGTAATATTAGATTAAATTCTGGTCTTAGTGTGTTTCCTATAGTGTTCTTTTGTACTTTACTAATCCGATGATCACACTCATGTCCTACATATGAGTGATCTGATGGTTCAAACATCTCCTAAATATCAATGGCACTTGATCCTTGGTTAACACCTGATTAGTCCATGGTATGTATTTAAAAAGCATGGATGGTCATTTTTCAATGATTGATTATGAGATATGTTCATGTAATCTATTTTTTTGGCATTAATATATTACCTCAAGAGGCCATGTTGGATGAGGTTGTGGACTATTTCCCACCTTGAAGGTCTTAACCATGTAAACATCGATGCCTTGATATTTGATCTATATGTGTAAGGTTTAAAGTATTTAACCTATGTGAACATACCCTACTCTTTGAACATGGTTCCGGGTCTCTTTTGAATATTTTCTCTTATTGTTGATCGAGATATGGATTTGATGTCATTGCATGCAAAAAAATATTTTTGGTTTCTACCATTTTTTATCATTTTTAGGTGAAGAGAATCACTCCATTGCATCTTTAGCATTTATTTTAGATAGGAAATCCTGCCATTTTTTTTAAACAACTTCTGTTTATCTCGAGATATGAAAATTTCTCTCTGACATCTTTTTTTTTTGTAAGTACCCATGGGGATTTGAACTTGTGACCTTCCATTTACAACTTCTCAACTCACCAATTGCTCTACCCCCATGGGATTTCTCTTTGATGATTTGATTTGGAGGTATAATTTGTTTATTATAGAATAAATTTTAACGTTTTCCACGTATGTTCTTGTTTTCTTAGCATTTTCAATATTTTTTGTTTTTCCACCACTGGTTTACATATGCTCTTTGATCTACTATTCAAAGGAACTCAACGAATCATAAACAAATTTAGTTGGTTGGCTTATCTTGCTACTTTTTTTCTAAAGAAGTACTAATAATTATGGCTACATTCTTAGTTTCTAAGCAATATTTTTTGGGGGTTACTTTGGTTGTGTCGTCTTTGATTGTTTGGTTATGTTTCTCTTGTTGTAGGTTCCTTGCTTGTTTCACCAAGTCACTTTCAGATTCCTCACCACATCTTGTTTTGAGTTCTTCATCACTGCATTTCAGCTACATGTTGGCACTTACCTTGAATCCCTTGTTGGGGATTTTGCTAGAGTAACACATTTTTCCACTCGAGTATCATATCCTTTTAATTGGAGTTACATACCTTCATGTGGGTCTCCCTCCATTTGTATTTTCACCCCTTTCTTGGTCTTTTCACCTTATATGATGGTTGAAAATGTTAAAAGGGACCTCTATTATTATGTGCTCCTTGCTATGTACTTTCAATTTATTTTTTTGTGAAAAATTAATCAAATTCCAAAGTTGGAACATTCAATCCATATGTGGTTAATTTTATTTTAAAATTGTGGGGACGTGGACCATCAGCAATGCCACCTTAGCTACATGAAATTCAAGGCCACCACCTCATATTGCATTCAAAATACACCTCACCTTGCACAAAAAATTAGGTGCCACCTAAACTGCCACATCATACTATCAAGTCAACATTCTACCACATTAGTAGTTCGTTCACCTTCAACATGGCACTCTCATAGATTGCCATGTGTCACTTTTGGAGGACCCCACTCCAATAGAAATTTGAAAATTGCATGTGATTTTCAAATGAATAAAACTCCATTATTCAAACTATTTGCACTGAAGTTTATTAAAAAAAATATCAACTAATTGTTCATGCTTTGCATAGTAATGTGGACAATTACTGCAAATTTTATTGTTTTCAGCTTGTTGTAAAGTTGTTTTTATAAAAAATTATGTTTAATATTCACTTCATGAACTTCCAAATGGCATAACTTCTACATATCATCACCATTTTGGGTGCCATGTTTTTGAATGTTCTTAGGTTTTGAATCCCTTTCTAGATGAATGATGAAACTATATTTTTAAAGTCATCTTTGTTAGATGTTTTTTTTTTTCGGTTTTTCTTTCTAAGCATCAAATTATAGTTTTTCAAATGCGTGTATTCTTAATTTAGGAACTTCCTATCACATTGCTAAGTATCAAACCATTTTTATGGTCTTAATCAATTCAACACTAGACAAATATCTGTTGGTTATGATAGATGTCTAGGTGTTGTATCATCAGCAATGGATTAGGTAGCTAATGGTCACTTTAATGTTTTACTATGCATTCCTAGTTTCTCTTGCAACCTTATTTCTATTTATCAAATAACTCATTTTTGTGAGGGAATCCATGGAGTTATTTCCTCACCAACGTAAAAAAGAACTTAAAATATCCTCAATATATTGTAGCATTGGGAATAGTTGATGATATTACTATGTTGGACAAGTTTGAAAACTTTGGATCATATTATATTTAATTTTTATTGCTCATAGGGATAACGAGAGCATAATTTAATTCCATGAGTGGTTTGTCCATTTTAAATAAAACTTATTGCAACAACTATGTAAACATAAGATGGTCATTCATGTTCCTCTTTTTTCTTGCAGCAATGGTGTTTGTTCATGTTGTGTTATCGACAAAAATCATCGGGACACTTTTGACAAACATACCCCTTGGTACACCTTGGCTCCCTTACAACTTGTGCATAGTGATTTGTGTGGTCCACTTATTTACACCCCTTTATATGGGTGTAAATAATTCTTCAACTTCATTGATGACTTCTCCAAATGCACTTGGGGATTATTTCTTAAAACTTAAGATACATTTTTGACATGTTTTTGGATTACAAGGCCCTTGTAGAAAAACAATGATTTGGACATCAACTTCAGAAGTTAAGAACAAATTATGGCACAAATATTTTAATAAAAAAATTACAACCTATTTCACTAGAGAAGGCATTTAGATGCAACATATTGCTCCATACACACCACAAAAACATGGTGTTTCCAAGACAAAGAATTGCATAGTAAAATAAATGACAAATTGTATGATCTGATCTAAGAGATTAGGTCATCATTTTTAGTTGGAAGTCATTAATTGTGTCAATTATATAGTTAATCACACTTCACAAAGGATTTAAAAGCTATAACACCTAAAAAATCGTGGAGTAGCATAAAACATAATTTAATCCACTTTTGTGTCTTTGGCAATGAAGCATGGGTGCACAATCTTGATGAGAAAAGGACTATAGCCTAAAATTGAGGAGTGAATTTTTATCAATTATTCAAAATATGTAAAAGGTTATCAAATTCTTGTACCTAATACAATAGAATTTATTATTTGAAGAAACATTAAGTTTGTAAAGGCATCACACACCCAAAAAATACCTATATTAAAAAAAATTAAAAGGATAAATAAATGCATGCATACTTTTGTACTTCTAGCTTTGTGGAAGCAATTTACTTTACTTGCTTTACATATTGGACTCTAAACCAAAGTTAGAAGCATGTCAAGGTTCTGTTCTTGAATAAAATTCAAGGTCTAGGGCTCAGTCCAGTGTTACTTTTGTATGCTAGGGTATAGGCTCTTAAACCTTACTTATTTTATGATCATATTAACTTAGGATTATGAGCATCATTACATGAGTATTTAACCTAGAATGATGAGGGTTTAAACCCTATAAAACCTTGTAATTTATTAGTTAATATTTAAGAAAATGTGGATTGCAAATCCCCATATTTTTTATGGTTAAATGATAAGGTTTCCGCATTCCTGACTTTCGCACTACGGATTACGAGTTGTGGGACCCTAAAATTATACATATGGGTTTTAACTTTTCCTGCATTCCCGACTTCCGCATTGCAGATGCAGGTTGCAGAACTTCAAAATCTGAATGTTTAAATTTAACGGTTTCACATTCTTGACTTACGTGTTGCGGAACTTCAAAATTAATAGTTCCGCATTCCTAACTTCCGTGTTGCGGATGCGGGCTACGGGACTCCAAAATTTTGATTTTTGATTTTTACGATTCCGCATTCCCGACTTACGCGTTGCGGATTGCGGAACTCCAAATTTCAATTGTTTATTTTAATGATTCTGCATTCACGACTTCCGTGTTACGGATGCAGATTGCGGAACTCCAAATTTAGATTGTTTATTTTAACGATTCCGCATTCCCGACTTCCTCATTGCGGACGCGGGTTGCAAAACTCCAATTTTTCAAGGTTTAAAATAATGATTCCGCATTTCGATTGCAGATTCGATGGATTCTACGTCTTATGGAAATGCTTAACAGGTAATCCAAAACTTAGAAAATGTTTGAACTTGTAAATAATTACAAAATAATAATCAAGATCTAGGGTTTGCATGTGTAAAATTATCTTTCCAATCTATTATGAATTACTCTAACTATATCTATAAACGAAAATATAACAAACGCCTATTCTATAACAGAAATAAACCCTATACATACTTTGCTTATAACAGTAAGGGCATAAACAATCATTGATACATTATTTGATGCATAAATAGGTTTTACATCTTAATAACTATGTTTCTAAAAATGTAGTTCATACTAGATTAATCAAGTGCCTGCTAAAACTATATACTTACTAAAATAAACTTAAAACAGTATTTGAATATCTTGCATGCAATTCTAGAAATATAATTATGAATAAGAATACTTACAGTAAGACAGTAAAGTATAGTAAAACATTATATGATAACATGCATAAGCAAGATAATCATTTATGAATAACAAATTACATATCATTTACAGTAAATAGACATTTCCGAAATAAAATAAATGGAACTTGAACTAAGCAATGTAATCATTTTGCTTAAACAGTTACACATCATTCACAGTAAACATACATTTCAGAAATAAATAAATAGAACCTGAGCTAAGCAATGCAATTATTTTATTTAACAAATCATATATCATTTACAGTGAACAGACATTTCAGAAATAAATAAATAGAACCTTAACTAAGCAATGTAATAATTTTGCTTAACCAATTAGACATCATTCACAATAAACAAACATTTCAGAAATAAATAAATAGAACCTGAACTAAGCAATGCAATTATTCTGCTTAACAAATCAGTTATCATTTACAGTAAACAGACATTTCATAAATAAATAAATAGAACCTGAACCGACATAGGAAAATGAAAACTGAAGGTCACCGTTCCTCCCAACCAATATTCCAGAACAGCCAAACTACTTGTTCTGAAACCCCCGAGCCTATTTGTTGAACCACAAGGACAAATACTGGTCACAGAGTTCCTCTGACATAAGCTAGGTCACAATATCACTTCATCATAAGCCTCCTGCTCATTGGATGAAATCAATACTGATCGTATTCTCCCCTTCATCGTGATCCTCTTGCTTAATGGATGAAATCATTACTTAGGTTTCCCCACATCACGAGCCTCCTGCTCAAATCGATGGGATCATACTTATAGCATTTTCCTAGGAATTAGGTCATTTAGGGTCCACATGCTTGTAACCACTCCAATAGGAGTCACGACCTGATTTTTAGGGAGGATCCCTCCTACACCATTGCGCCTTTACTAGGATGTCTTTCCATAATGGGTTTTCTCTTGAAACTTGTCATTTCTCCTTGTGGGCCAGCAAACACTCTTCAACAACTATTTCAGTTTTGAATCCCTTAGTTATTTAATAATTTAAAAATAATAATTCATTTACAAATGTCTTGACCTCATTTGGTCAATAATGTCAAATCAAATAATAACATAAGGTCTTATAAAAAAATAATCATTCAGGTTCCTTGGTGTATTACATACACCCCCCCTTAAATTCTAACGTCGTCCTCGGTGTTACTTTTAAACTTCCTCTGAATCATTCTGAAACAGAATTGGATATGCCTCCCACATATTTCTTTCCAATTCTCAACTAGCCTCTTCTGGGATAAGGTGCTTCCATTGCACCTTGACTTGTCCGATGGTGCGGTTCCATAGTAAAATTTCTCTCCCGTCGAGAATACATTCCGGTCCCACCTGAAATTCTCCTTCGGGTTCCACCTGGATAGCATTCCAGTCAACCACATGAGTAGCATCATGAACATATCTTTTTAGAATTGAAATATGAAAAACATTATGTACTTTAATTGTAGGTGGTTGTGCTAATTGATAAGCCACTAGCCCAACCTTTGCCAGTATCTCAAATGGTCCACAGTACCTAGGTGCCAACTTTGTGCACTTTTCCAATTTTAGGTAACTTTTTCTGGGCTTCACTTTCACATAAACATGATCCCCTACCTAGAACTCTCTTTGAGTTATTTTCAAATCCAAATAACTCTTTTGTCTATCTTGATCTATCTTCAAGTTGTGTTGTACTTGTTTCATTGTTAGTTCCATGTCCTTCAATATTTCAGGACCTAACATTAGTCTATCAACTGGGCCACTCCAAGAAATTGGAGTATTACATTTCCGTCCATAAAGTATCTCAAATGGACTCATTTTAGCAAAGGCTTGAAAATTATTATTATATGTAAACTCAATAAGATGTAAATACTCTTCCCATTTCCCAGGTTTATCCATTACATACATTCTAAGCATGTCTTCTAAAATTTGATTCACCCTTTCAGTTTGTCCACCAGTTTGGGGGTGATATGCAGTATTGAAATTTAATTGAGTATCCAAACCTTTAAATAAATATTTCCATAATTTTCCCGTGAACTTTGCATCCCTATCAAAAATCACAACTTTAGGTACACCATGCAATCTAAAGATTTCCTTCATAAAAATATAAGCAATATTAATAGCTTTGTAAGTAGATTTGACAGAAATAAAATGTGTTGCTTTACTAATCTTATCTACCACAACAATAATTTAATCATTCTGTTTAGCATTCTTAGGCAAACCTGTTATAAAATCCATGCTAATAACTTCCCACTTCCATTCTGGAATGGGTAAAGGTTGTAGCAATCTGGTTGGATGTTGATGTTCAGCCTTAACTTGCTGACATTCAATGCATCTAGCTATATATTTTGCTACCTCCTTTTTCATATTAGGACAAAAGAATTCTTTTCTTAACATAGTAATCATTTTCTGATATTTGGGATGTCTTGAATATGGTATGTTATGCATTTCATTCATGATTAATGATTTGATCTCCTTTGAATTAGGTACATACAATCTGTTTTTACATACCAACAATTATTTTCTGTTTAGACTAAATTCTGTTTTTACTTTATTGGTGTTATTTTCTATTGTCCTTTCCTTTAACTTTTGATATTATTTATCAAATTTTGTTGATGTCTTGATTTCATCTTCCAGATATGTCTCATAGCTGCTACTTGCAGTTACATACAACATAGTTGCATGACAACTTAATGCATCAACCACTTTATTTTCCTTTCCTTTAATATGTTTAATTTCAAAGTCATATGCACTTAGGAACGATAACCATCTATCTTGTCTAGCATTTAAATTTTGTTGATCAAATAAATATTTTAAATTGGCATTATAAGTAATTAGTAAGAATATTCTCCCAACAAGATAGTGTCGCCACATTTTAAGCACATGAATAATGGTGGCTAACTCCCAATCATGAGTAGAATAATTATTTTCATGTTCTTTAAGCTTTCTTGATTCATAGGCCACCACATATTTGTCTTGCATTAATACTCCACCTAGACCCTCTTTGCATGCATATGTGCATATAACAAAATCTTTATAGGGGTCTGTTATTTTCAAGATAGGGGGCCATTGTTAATAAATATTTTAGTTTATTAAAGTTGATTTCACATTTCTCATTCCATTCAAATTTCTTACCTTTCTTTTGCAATGAAGTTATAGGATATGCAATTTTTTAAAATCCTTCAATAAATATGCGATAATATCCAGTGATCCCCATAAAATATATAACATCAGATACATCTTTAGGCATGGGCCATTCCATGATAGCTTTAATTTTATCGAGATTCACTGATATACCATATTTAGACACTATATGTCCTAAGTATTGAATTTTATCTTTAAATAAATCACATTTACTGAATTTAGCATATAGTTATTGTTCTCTTAATACTTGTAGGACTATTCTTAAATGCTCTTCATGCTCTTGCTTATTTTTACAATAGATTAATATGTCATCAATGAAGACAACTACAAATTTATCTAAATATTTACTTAATATACTATTCATTAAACACATAAAAGGCATTGCGACAAATTCATAGTGGCCGTATTTGGTCCTAAAAGCTGACTTATATATATCTGTCGTCTTTAACTCTGATTTGATGATATCCATATCTCAAGTCTATTTTTTGAAAATATCATTGCTCCTCGAAATTGGTCAAATAAGTCATCGATCCTAAGTAAAGAATATATGTTCTTAATTGTCATTTTATTAAGTTTTATGTAGTCTATACACAACCTTAAAGTACCATCCTTTTTCTTTACAAACAAAATCGGTGCTCCCCAAGGAGAAACACTTGGTCGAATGTATTTCTTATCTATTAATTCTTGTATTTGGGCCTTTAATTCATTAAGTTCCGGTATGTTCATCTGGTAAGGATCTTTTGAAGATGGTACTTCTCCTGGTACTAAATCAGTAGTAAAATCTATTTCTCTTTTTGGATGTAATTTGGGAATTTCTTCCGAAAATACATCCTTAAAATATTTTAAAACTAGAATATCATCTATTTTAATTTCATTGTTTTTATCTATGTCATCAATTATACAAACATCATATAGTTTACATCCTTTGTTAACAGACCTTTTCATTTGTAAAGCAACACTTTCTCTAATAGTAGTCTTCCTTGGAATTCCTTTAACTATTATAGGTTTACTTTCTTCATCTATGCATGAGAAGGTTTTTATCATAGTAGTTCAAAATTACTCTATGCTTTTCTAACCAATCCATTCCTATCAATAAATCATAAGATCCTAAAGGAAGAATATTTAAATTAGCATGTGTCATAAGACCATTCATATTAAATTCACATTCTTTCACAAAACTAGTGACTTTTCGTTTCATGCCTGTAGCAAAATTGAACTAACCAAGACTTTTCAAATTTACTCTGATGTAATTTACACAGTTCTACAATTCTTGGTGAAACATAACTTAAACTTGCATTGGGATCAATTAATATAGAGATTGGTTTATCTTTTAACATACCTTCAATTTCTACCATAGATGTTTGATGGTTTGCTTGTTTGTTCTCCAATTCTGGGCATGCTCCTTGCTACATCTCCAACCGTAGTATCTTCTTGAACAGTGTGAATGTTTTAAAAAAAATTATTCTAAGTGGACAGTTTTTAAAATAATGTGGTTCACCACATTCCCAACATTTTAAAGGTTCCCTTTGAACAATATTTTTATTATAACCAATAGATGCTTCTTTTTCTTTTATTACTGTAGTATTTTGTGGCCTGAAACTTTTGAAATTATTTCCCTGATAGTTCCGATGGTTATTTCCATAAGTTTTATTAAATGTCATAAATTTTCTTTTGTGTTCAAATCTTTCATGTTTTCTATTCTTCCAACTTGGTACATTATCTCTTTTGTTCTTATTCTGGTCATAACAGAAATTTGTTTTTCTCATAGCTTCATCCAATGTTTTTGGATTGTCGTATTCAATTCTGTCTTTGTAAATTATTGGTAGACAGCTGAGAAAACGTTGTATTTTAGGTGTTTCATCAACAATATAAGGTACATAATGTAATAAACTCAGAAATTTATTGCACAGTTCTTTCATTGTAAAAGTTCCTAGTTTTAAATCATAAAACTCTTTAGTTTTTTCTTCATAATACTGTTCCGACAAGTATTTCCTTTTAAAGTATTTCTTGAAACTTTGCCAAGTTAAGTGACGTTCCTTAATGCATTTTAATTTCTTGATGTCTTGCCACCAAATGTCGACCTTTCCCATTAGATTATAAATTGTCATTTTTGCTTTTAATTCATTAGAGTAGTTGTAAATATGAAAGTACTTTTTCAATCCTGAAAGCCAAGCTTCTACTTCTTCTCCGGTTTCAATCTCACCATTGAATATAGGAGGTTTTATATTTTTAAATTCACCATAAATTTCTTCATAAGGTTTACTTTTTCTACTATATTTATCACCATCACTACTTTCACTAGATTCTTTGAAATTTTGTTTACTTTGTTTAGGTGAATTTCCATTTGAAGACTCAGTTTCACTATCTGGAATTTTTTACTTCATTGCCTTGCGTTTATAAGATGTAGTCTTTATTGTTTCTATATCAGGTCCTTTCTTCCTTTCTGCTTCTTGACTATGTAATTTTGTTAACAAGACATTATTTAATTCCTCGTGTGCTTTCAGAATTCGTTCATTATCTTTCTTAACACTTTGTAGTTCTGCTTTTAAATCCTTTACTGTTTGGAACAATTCATATGGGTTATCATTTATATTCTCATTTAGATGCACCCACAGATTATCCTCATTAATTTTTTCTTGTTCAATGTTTACTTGTTCCTTAGGATGGGATTCTTCTTCAACTGACATTTCGACATCTGTCATAATTCCTGCAAAATCAAGGTTATACTTCTCTTCTAAATATAAGAGAATCAACCATAACATTTATGTTAGTTTCCTGTTTAAACTCAGTCAGTGTTGATCTCATTAGGCCAACTATTGTAACCATGCTCTGATACCATTTTGTCACACACCCCAAAAATACCTATATAAAAAAAAATTAAAAGGAAAAATAAATGCATGTATACTTTTGTACTTCTAGCATTGCGGAAGCAATTTACTTTACTTGCTTTACATACTGGACTCTAAACCAAAGTTATAAGCATGTCAAGGTTTTGTTCTTGAATAACTTTTAAGGTATAGGGCTCAGTCCAATGTTACTTTTGTATGCTAGGGTATAGGATCTTAAACCTTACTTATTTTATGAGCATATTAGCTTATGATTATGAGCATCATTACATGAGTATTTAACCTAACATGATAAGGGTTTAAACCCTACAAAAACTTGTAATTTCTTAGTTAATATTTAAGAAAATGCAGATTGCGGATCCCCATAATTTTTATGGTCAAATGATAAGGTTTCCGCATTCCCAACTTTTGCACTGCAGATTGTGGGCTACGAGACCCTACAATTATTAAGATGGGTTTTAACTATTCCCGCATTCCTGACTTCCGCGTTGCAGATGCGGGTTGTGAAATTTCAAAATCCGAATGTTTAAATTTAACGGTTCTGCATTCCCGATTTCCGTGTTCCGGATGCAGATTGCGGGATTCCAAGATTTCGATTGTTTATTTTTACGGTTCCGCATTTCCAACTTCTGCATTGTGGAAATCCAAATTTTGATTTTTTTTTATTTTAACGGTTCCGCACTCCCGACTTCTGCATTGCGGATGCGGATTGCGGAACTCCAAATTTTGATTGTTTATTTTAACGGTTTTGCATTCCCGACTTCCGCATTGCGAATGCGGGTTGCGAAACTCCAATTTTTCAAGGTTTAAAATAATGATTCCACATCTCGATTGTGGATTTGGTGGATTCGATGGCTTATGGAAACACTTAAAAGGTAATCCAGAACTTAGAAAATGTTTGAACTTGTAAATAATTACAAAATAATAATCAAGATCTAGGGTTTGCATGTGTAAAATTATCTCTCCAATCTGTTATGAATCACTATAACTATATCTATAAACTGAAATATAACAAACGCATATTCTACAATAGAAATAAACCCTGTACATACTTTGCTTATAATAGTAATGGCATAAACAGTCATTCATACATTATTTGATGCATAAATAGGTTTTACATCTTAATAACTATGTTTCTGAAACTGCAGTTCATACTAGATTAATCTTGTGCCTGCTAAAACTATATACTTACTGAAATAAACTTAAAATAGTATTTGCATATCTTGCATGCAAGTCTAGAAATATAATTCTGAATAAGAATACTTACAGTAAGATAGTAAAGTACAGTAAAACATTATATGATAACATGCATAAGCAAGATAATCATTTCTGAATAACAAATTACATATCATTTACAGTAAATAGACATTTCATAAATAAAATAAATGGAACCTGAACTAAGCAATGTAATCATTTTGCTTAACCAATTAGACATCATTCACAGTAAACAGACATTTCAGCAATAAATAAATAGAACCTGAACTAAGCAATGCAATCATTCTGCTTAAAAAATCAGATATCATTTACCTTAAACAAACATTTCAAAAATAAATAAATAGAACCTGAACTAAGCAATGTAATCATTTTGCTTAACCAATTAGACATCATTCATAGTAAACATACATTTCAGAAATAAATAAATAGAACCTGAACTAATCAATGCAATCATTCTGCTTAACAAATCAGATATCATTTACACTAAACAGACATTTTAGAAATAAATAAATAGAACCTGAACTGATAGAGGCAAATCAAAACTAAAGGTCGTCGTTCCTCCCAACCAATATTCCAAAACAGTCAAAATACTTGTTTTGAAACCCTCAATCTTGTTTACTGAACCACAAGGACAAAGATTAGTCATACAGTTCCTCTAGAATAAGCCAGGTCACAATCTCACTTCATCATAAGCCTCCTGCTCATTGGATGAACTCAATACTGATCGTATTCTCCTCTTCATCATGAGCCTCCTGCTCAGTGGATGAAATCATTACTTAAGTTTCCCCACATAACAAGCCTCATGCCCAAATTGATGGGATCATACTTATAGCATTTTCCTAGGACTTAGGTCATTTAGGAGCCACCTGCTCGTAACCGTTCCAACAGGAGTCATGACTTGATTTTTAGGAAGGATGCCTCCTGCACCATTGTGCCTTTACTAGGCTGTCTTTCCATAATGGTTTTTCTCTTGACACTTGTAATTTCTCCTTGTGGGCCAGAAAAAACTCTTCAACAACTATTTCAGTTTTGATTCCCTTAGCTATTTAATAATTTAAAAATAATAATTCATTTACAAATGTCTTGACCTTACTTGGTCAATAATGTCAAATCAAATAATAATATAAGGTCTTATAAAACAATAAGCATTTGGGTTCCTTGGTGTATTACAAAAGTTCTCTTAGTATGCATGCCTGATTCAGTGTCTGTTCCATCTTGAACCTGGAAGTCATCCTTGGTGCATGTGTCATCTCCTTTTACTCCTTCTATATAAACTTCTTATTCCATTCTAGATCATTCTTCTTCTTCATATACTAACTGTGACGATGACAATAATTCTCCACGTGATCAAACTCATCCTCCAAATAAGTCTATTGAACTTGAATCTACACTAGCTCCTCAACTTCCTCGATGGGTTGATATAACAAGGAAAGTCACTAGTGATATAGTCGATGATCCTTTTTATTAATGTTGAGTTCATAGTTTTAGTGAACCTCTTCAGTTTTGGTTTGAGTTACATAAAATCCAAATCCATAAACATTTACAAAAGATTCCATCCATTCAACATGGAATGTAATGATGAACGAAGAATTTCACTCCTTGATTGAAAACAATAATTGGGATATAGTCCCTCTTTCAAAAGGAAGAAAAATTGTCAGATGGAAATGAGTTTATAGGACTAACTATGTTGCATATGGTAGTGTTAAAGGACATAAGTCCCAAGTTGTTGCCATGTTATTTTTGCAAGTAGAAGGTATTGAATACAATGAAACCTTTGTCCCCATAGTCAAAATGAATTCCATCCACCTTATTAGAATTTAGATTGTACAACAATCACAACACTAGGTTCTAATACATGTAACAATCCAACCTAGATCTAGATATAAAAAAAAATCTCACTTAGAATTATTTGCACAAAGAGATAACAAGAATGGAGAAGAAAGATTGAACAAAACACTAAAGGAAAATCACTCTAGTGGGAAGAATCCCACTCTGATATTATTCATTAACATGAGTACGATATATAGATGCTCTCAAGAGAAAAAATTGAGAGGCTTAGTGGAAAGTTGAGTAGCTCACATCAATGAGGCTTAGATTGGACCAATTCACCCATCAATGACATGAGACCAAGTGTAACTCATATATTGGGCCATAATGAGGTTCAATGAACATAGATGGACCATGAGGAGGTTAGGCTAGTCAAAATAGTGTGAAAGGTACCATTATGAGGGTGCATGGGTGAGTAGTTGGTTAAGTAGTGGCCATTAATGCACAAGTTGACCAAATAATTAAGAGGGTGCACTCCATCTCCTTAAAACAAGGAAATGCAATAACTCCCACATAAATGCAAGGTAGTGGGGCATGTTGACTCCTAAAATTATGAAAATGAGTGGATAAGTGGACAAACAAGGCTTCATGGATATATCACTAGTCTAAGGTGGTCAAATGTGGACAAACTATGGTCCAAGACACTAGACTAGGCACTAATGAGCCAAATAACACTAGGTAGAACAACATGAAGGTCCATGGCATGAATATGATGGTGATAGTGTTCTAACACCCCCCCTTAAGCAAAAATGGTAATGAGCATGAGAAATAGGACCCAAGCAACAAAGGCTTATGGTCACCCTTGACATTATTAATCCATATGAAACAAGGAAAGAGGCAAAACCACATGGGGAAAATATTCCCTCAAAATGGACATGAAAGAGAATCCAAAAATTGAATACTCTCCAAACTAAATGAATATGTCTGGAGGAATATTCTTCTTGGGAAGAAGTGGAATGTGCTCAACTGGATCATGTACATAAAACTGCATGATGGAAACTGAAGCCATGTAGAAAAATTGAGTAACACTGATAGTAGAGCGAAGGCTTCTCTTCGGACTTGATCTTTGAACCAACCAGGGTGCCAAGTCCAAAAGAGACTTGAGGTGCTTGAGAGTAAGTGACCCCAAGTGAATCATAAGGATCTTGAAGCATCAACTTCAAATAATTAGAGTTTTAATCAGCTCCAACAAGGAGGAACAATAGTCCCAAGTGTGCCAATGTGATGGCTAAGGCTTCTTTATCTTCTGTGCAAATCTAGAAATTGGTGCTAGAAATCATATAGGAATACATAAGAAGCATGGATCCAAGGAGGGCGAATGCTACAACTCCAAGCTTTGATCCTTCTCCCATAACATCCAAGGGATCACTCTTTCACACACTAGTAGAATCAATAGAAGAATGGAAGAACAATGATGAGATATGGAAGGACATCTCTTCAACAGTATTGATGGAAATATCTCGTATATTATCTTCATGAAAAACAGATTCATGGAAAACAGAGGAAGCCACATAGAAAGAAAGTTGAACTGGTTCATTTGTTGAGTCTTCTTCCATTTCTTCATGTACCTGCAAAAAACACTCTTTGAAATTCCTTACTTCAACAGCATGCCTAAGAAAGGCCTAAAGGCGAAACCAAATGACCAAAGGTAGTAACTGGAAGCAACTATGGAAATTTTTTTGCATCAGACTAGCTCTAATACCATATTACAATTTAGAATGTACAATAATAACAACACTAGGTTTTGATACATGTGACAATCCAACCTAGATCTAGATAGCAAAAACAATCTTACTTAGAATTATTTGCACAAAGAGATAGCAATAATGGAGAAGAAATATTGAACAGAACACTAAAGGAAAATCACTCCAATGGGAAGAATTCCACTATGGTATTATTCATTAACATGACTACAATATATAGATGCTCTCAAGAGACAAAACCAAGAGGCTTAGTGGCAAGTTGAGTAGCTCACAATAATGAGGCTTAGATTGGACCAATTCACCCATCAATGACATGAGACCAAGTGTAACTAATATATTTGGCCATAATGAGGTTCAATGAACATAGATGGACCATGAGGAGGTTAGGATAGTCAAAATAGTGTGAAAGGTACCATTATGAGGGTGCATGGGTGAGTAGTTGGCTAAGTAGTGGCCATTAATGCACAAGTTGACCAAATAATTAAGAGGGCACACTCCATCTCCTTAAAACAGGGAAATGCAATAAATCCCACATAAATGCAAGGTAGTGGGGCACATTGACTCCTAAAATTATGGAAATGAGTGGACACGTGGACAAACAAGGCATCATGGATATATCACTAATCGAAGGTGGTTAAATGTGGACAAACTATGGTCCAAGACACTAGACTAGGCACTAATGAGCCAAATAACACTAGGTAGAACAACATGAAGGTCCATGGCATGAATATGATGGTGATATTGTTCTAACACACCTTGTTGTTCCACTTCCAGTTTCATATCAATGGGAGGTCCATCAAATGTATGTGAAATGCACCTTATAGAATGGGGATTTGCAAGAAAAAATTTATATGGAACAACCTCATATTAATTCAAAATGTCCATTAGCCTTGTCTACTTCCTCAATAAATCCCTATCTGGCTTCAAGTAAGTTCCTTAGGCTTGGTATGAAAAAATGGACCGATTCCTTCTTGACTTTGGCTTTTTCTAGATTCCACTTTGACCCTAATGTCTATAACAAGTGAGTAGGTGGCCATGTTTTCATACTTTTATTTTATTTTTATGACCTTATACTCATTGGTAGCAATTCCAAACTAATCAGCCATGTGAAAACCAGCCTTAAGATGAACTTTGAAATGATAGACTTATGAGAGTTGCACTTTTTTCTTAGCCTCCAAGTTTTGCAAAACTAAGAAGGAATTCGTATTTCTCAACAACCTATGTATGAACATGAAATTCTTTGCGGCTTTCACATGGGTAATTGTAAATTATCCCCATCTCCCTTTTAGTCTAGAGTTAAAGTTTGTACCTCTTATACCTTACCCAAAGTGGATACCACTTTGTATTGTAAATTAGTTGAAAAACTTTTGTATTTAACTCATACTCACCCTAACATCTCCTTTGTTGTTGGCCTTGTTTCCTAATACATGAAAGAACCCAATGAAATATATTGGGAAGTATATAAATGGATACTTTGTTGTATCCAAGGTATATTTTAGTTGGAAAACAATATGATTCAAGGAGAATCCAAAGTTATTTGGTTTATTGATTTAAACTGGGTTGTTGGCCTTGATGATTGAAAGTCTACTATAGGATATGTTTTCAACCTTGGTTCAAAACCTATCACTTGGTATTGTAAGAATAAAATTTCCCTTTCTCTTTCTTCACCAAAATTTGAGTATCAAGGAACAATTCATGCAAGTCAATACAAGTCATGTGGCTTTGACAAATGATTTCATAGCTTGGATTCTAGAAGCAACATCCAATGACACTCTTTTGCAACAATTAGAGTTCCATTTAGATTGAAAAAAATAATGTTCAATGTTAGTGAAACAAACATGTTGAGACACATTCATTTCTTCAGGAAGCTTCTTCAGGATCACATACTTAAAGTATTCTATTCCCAACTAAATGATCAAGTTGTTGACATTTTGCATGAAGTCCCTCACAATAGCGAAGTTCCTAAAGCTTCAGTCTATGTTAGGTCTGCAAGAAGTTAGCATTAAGAGGGGATATACATTAATATCTCCTTCCTTCCCCTTTTGTCACTATGTAAATCCTTCAATCCTTTCTCGAGTATGTTCTTAAGGGGGGATGTTAGGATATTTATACACTAAGATTTAATCAACATAAACTTGGTATAATGTAATATTGGGTTAAAGTGTGATTTTAGTGTCTTTCCTTAATGTGATTTGTAATTTATTAATCTAACACTCACAATCATGTCCTATATGAGTGATTCAATAATTCAAACACCTCCTAAATGTTAATGTAATTTGGTTCATGCCTTAACACAATATTAATCCATGATATCTATTTAAAGAGCATGGAGGGTAATTTGTCAATGATTGATTGTGAGAGATGTTCATATACTCTAGGATATTTTGCATTAATAATTTCCTAAAGTGGCCATGTGAACATCAATGTATTGATATTTGCTCTTTGTGTGTGAGCATTTTTATTAAGGTGTTTGATGTGTGTCAACATACCCTACTTTTTTAATATGAACAAGATAAGCACTCTTTCTTTTGGGAAGACATGAGAAAAGACATTCAAATATTTCTACCTACATGTGATTCCCATCAAAGAAGGAAGCGTGATATAATGAAGACTCTTAGGGAATTGCAACCACTACTAATACTAGCAACTATTTGGATTGACATATCCATGGACGTAGTCGAATTCATTTCCAAATATTCTTAGTTTTGTGTCCTATCACGCCGATTTATACCCTCCATTGGTGCTCAAGTTTTCCTGGATTAGATTTTTAAGTTACATGGAATACCCACTTCCATTTTGTTGGATTGCGATGCCACAATCACAAGAAAATTCTTGTAGGAACTATTTAAATTCAAGGAACATTGTTGAAAATGAGTATAGCTTATCATCCCTAAGCTGATGATTTAACATAAGTGGTCAAGACATGATTGGAAACCTATTTGAAATGTTTTTATTTAGAGAGGTGGAACTAATGAGAACAATGTATACCCCTTTATGGAATGATGGTATAATACAAATTATCATGGGGCTACCAAAATGACACCATACGAAGTAATCTATGGCGAAAACCCCCCATTAGTGGCTTCATATTTACTAGGCACATCCAAGGTTCATGAAATGGATCTCACACTTCACACCAAATAGGCTAGTCTCTACACACTTAAGGACAATATGATTTTGGCTCAAAATCAAATGAATTAACATGCGGACCGACATTACTCTTAGTGTTCTTTTACATAAGGAGACCATGTGTTTATTCATCTTAAACCCTATAGTAAGAACACTATCAAATGTAAAGGCAACCATAAAATTGCACCAAAGTTTTATGTACCTTGTTACCCCCAAATTTGACTTAGATGGACTTGCAGTTGAGCCTCCAAAAGACTGAACAATCACTTGTTCGTTTTCAGAGTTCATAAGTCCACACGACCACTATGACCTGTTTCCTTTCATGCATTTTACATACCCCCATTGGGGAATTGTAATAGAATGGTGTAGCATGATGAACTTTGTAAAAGGATTGGCCCTCCTAAGACTTAGTCACTAGTACATTACTCTAGAGTGCTTTTTTACTTGTTAATTATAACTTGCTTTTCAAGGACTTATAATTTTCGAATTTTTTCACTCAATCTTCCAAACTTGGAGTAATTGTACTGGTGGTTAGGCCTTGGGGGGTTATTAAAGCCTATTGTATGATTTATATTACAGTATATTCATTATTATAGAGTCTTATGGACATGCCTTAATTCCCCCTTAGATTTCTTTAATTTTTCGTTAATAATTATTTTTTCGCAAAAACAAGATATTTTAATTGTAAAAATTGAAGTTAGAAAAGTGGTACTAGGAGGCATAATATTCCATGGGGGTGTTTTTTTCTAACTCAGAGCACCCACTTTACCCATGTACCCACTTTAAGAGTAAAATTAGTGATTTTTAATCATGATTGATATCTTCACAAGAGGGGGGCACATTTCTCCATGAGGGGGGCGCACTTCTCAAGGAAGAGGTGGCGCAAGATGAGAGAGGGAAGACCAAACTATTGAGAGGTCTCATAAACCTCCATTATTTCACTCCCACTGTCTGTTAGTTAGCACAACTCTCACTCAACTCTCTCAACACTTGGCCAATTCACCCTCCTTGGGAATTGTGCCCTATTTTCTTACTTAAGCAATGTCATCTCTCTCATTTAGATGGGGTGAGAGTGTGGAACCGATGCTAAAGCTATGAGCTATTGTATTGTAAATATTTTGTGTGGAATAAGAAAGAATTTGGAGGTCCAAAGATGGTGTAATGCGTCATTTTTTTGGATGATCATTTTTATGTGGGTACGAGGTAATATGTATCTCAGTTTCTTGTTGTTTTCTTCCTTGTTAAGTCTGTCCTTTAAAGGATTGCTATCAATTAATAGGAGAGATTGAAGTAAGTTTGTTTACTTTTTTTATTCTCTTATCTATGTATGCGTAGAGATCTAGGATGTGTATGTTTTATAAGTTTATATGCATGTCGTCTTAATCTCATGTGTATATGATACCAGGTTTGATAAGTTTGCAGCAAGTTTCTTGAGTTGTGCAGGTTCCCTATATTGAAGAGGTGGTTGAGCTTGGTTACATATTACACTTGCTTCAACACTTTTAGAAAGGCATAGGCCCTCAACACTCCACCAACAGAATCCATTGCTCGGAAATTCCCAGCTCTCTCTCTCTCTCTCTCTCCCCCCTTCATTTTCTAAATATTTCCTGGTTACTTTATGTATTCTAGATTTAAAATAGTTCATTCTCAAGGTCATATCTAAAAGCTATTTATCTTAGTATCCATTCTTAAAATTTAGATCTAATTTCTTTAAAAATATTCATTTTTGCAAGTATATCTAACTTCTTAAGACTTATCTTTAGCTCAGTGAAAAAGTCAATCTTTCAGTACTAAAGGTTAGGGATTTTTTTAGATCTTATATTTGACTTATTTGGTATCTTTAGTGCATATATGGTGGTTTTTTTTTACCATTTGATGAACAAGTAGGAGGAGACTCTGGCAAAATTTCGAAGATTTGGACCATCTGGGACTCCCTATTCCTTTCTACCTTTCTTCAAATCGTAAAACTCTAAAAACTTGAATGTTTGTTGGTCTTGATCTATAAGGGACCACAAACATTCCCAAAAATTGTAATCATAATAAAATCAGTGGTCTACCTAGTGCCCAGTCCCAATATCCTAGGGAGGGATTCATGTCATTGGTGTGATTGTTTGTTATTTTTGTTTTTTGTTTTCAATTAATAACCCAAGCATAAAATAAATCGTTTGTTGGTCTCAGAACACAAACTCACTACAAACATTACAAACATTTCAATTTCATTTTTCCTTAAAGCAACGAACCTTGACTAGTGTCCATTAGTATGCTCTTGTGACCATTGCAGGCTTGCCTGATATTTGGTTAACAATCAGAAAAGGGACATCTAGTGTCTAGTCTAAATAGGGAAATCCATCAAACTGTTATTTTCAACTTGAGAGCTTGTATTGAACTTGGCATGAAGTCAAGAGGATACTCATTGAGATTCGTTCTCTCTCTGTTGGACATTCGACATTGTTCTCTACACTAACTATGGGGATAACGTTTAGTGGGCCAAACAAAAATTAATAAAACCACTTTAAACAACTCACCTTAATAAATTGAAACTATCAAGAGCACTACAACACTTCCTTTCAGCAGCATTCACTTTATTTTTTGGCACTGGTCTATTCATTTTGGTTCAATCTTTTGGTTCAAGTATTTATTTCATTTGATATGTTTCTAGATTAGATTTGATTGTTGCTCTTGTTCCAGTATTAACTCCTAGATTCTTTTGTTATAGCTTACTTAGCCTTAGTTTTCCTTTTATTAGGGAACACCCCCTTGGATTTGTTAGGAGTTGGCCAAGACGGAGGAGTCAAATGTTGAGTGACAGTAACTTGAATCGGGGCTTTCCCCCAAGGACACACCCAGTGGCTTGAAGATTCCTTCCATGTTACTCGAGGTCTGTATTAGGTGGAAATAGACCCTATTAGTTCCTCTAGTGCATTGGACATGTTTCTTACAAATTGGCTTTCCCATCCCACTCGAAGATGCATTTAGTCTTTCATGTGCTCTATTTGAAGAAGGATGTGGGGATGAATTTCTAAGTTTAGACTAGCCTTCTAGAAATTGATAAAGAAGGGTCTATTTTCCTACAACTAGAAGGAGTATTGGTCATTATAGAGCATCTCCTACATGACTGCACTATCTTGAAAGCTATAATCTAGCGGAAAGTTATGCAGCCAAAAAATGCCACTTGGGAACCAACAATGATTTTACAACAATTTTTACACCTCCAGCCTTAATGAAATCACTAATTTTAAAGGGGGGGTGTGTTAGTGTCCTACCCTAATCTCCCTACTTTGGGGTACATACGATTTTGTCAATTAATGTACAAGGACATGTTATTTATATAAGTCCTATTAGATAGTTACTGGGTAGTTAATTAATGTAAAAGTGTTGTCTTTATTAAACAATTCATAGTAGGTGGTTGGTACTTATTGATGATGGGACCACAAATAGTTAAGGTTTTTTCATTTATAGAGATAGAAGGAAAGGCGATGTTTTTCCTAGTGTTGTCACTATAATTGGAGCTCTAGTCATAAGAGGTTGTACCCTAGGAGAAGCACATTAAATTGTTATGCCTTATGGAAATCATCAATACAAGGTCTATATTTCACATATTATCTTTTCCATAATTTTTTATGCTTTTATATTTATTTGAATATCATGTTTGTGGTTCAATTTTAAGGGTTAAGGATCACTACATAATGTCTTTCTCATTTAATACATCATAAAAAACTTGAAGATATGTACTATTAGGATGCTTTGGAAAATTATAATGACAAGTGTGATTATTAGTAGGACATGTAGTAATATGTTCTATAAAAAACAATGCGATGCTTAATAGGACATGCAATAGTAGTTGTGATCCAGATGGTTTTCAGGGGCCATACCAAGTAAGAGAAGCAATTGATTTGGGTACCTCTTTCCCTAGTGGCCATAGATAGAAGAATTATCTTCTAGAGAATGATGGGATAAAATTCTAGATTCAAGAGATAATATAAGAGGGTGAAATTCAAGCAAGTTCCTCATCTTGCAGGAGGTTAATTATGATGGTTCAAATGAAGGATGGGACATGGTGACTTTGTATTAACTAAAAATACTTAAATAAAATCACATTAAAAAATGACAACCATATTCAGGTTGTATACTAACAAAATTGAGATCTAATTATGACACTCACAACAATCCTCAATTATTGTGGACACGAGACCTCAGAGTGTCTATAGTTGTATGGATTTTTTATTTTTATTTTGTTGCTACATATCATACACTAGTTTCATATAAATGCATGGAAAATTTCACCTATAGGATGGAATTATATGAAATCTCAATATTCCCTAAGGTGAGCATTAAAAGATGATTTGGGAGGCATACTATAGTGGAGTGGTAGGTGTTGGCTTGGTTTTGCAACCAAGCTTAGTGCAATGGGCACCTGCTAACTAGTAGCAGCAGTTTCAATAGAAATAAATAACAAACTACTTTAAACTACATTAATCATGGATCTATGTGAAATAGATAAGTAAACAATGGAAATATTATTGAAAGCAAAACAATTGACAATATGTAAAAAATGATTTTGTATTAAGAATAGGGGCAAGCAAGTGCTTGCAATGGTGATACCTCCAAATGGTGAAGATTGTTGAGCAACTTCCAAGGTGAGCAGCTTCAAGCTCCAAAGGTCCCTTCTCCAAGGTAGCTACAATGGTCAAAAGCTCATGGGAGATTTTGACAGCATGAGGATAGGATGATGGATGGATGAAAAGTGAGGAGCCCCTACCACCTTTTTATAGTTTTTGGTGGTGGGGAATACCATTATGGTTTTGAGGAAACCAATGGTATTGACCAACATGGTTTAGGTACCTTTTCCCTCCTTTTTCCTTTTTTGAATATTTTTAATATTTTTATTCCCTTTTTAATATTTTTGGGAATTCTGGACCCTTTTTTAGGGTTTTTTATGCTTTTTGAGGAAAATTATTCATTTTGAGTGGAAAAAGGGGTGTATTAAGGTCTTTTGGTGACCTTTTGGTGGCTTTAGAGGCTCAAATGGTGAAAAAGTGGACAAATGGGTCATGTGAATAAGGAAATGAGCTAGTGAGCACTTTTTGGGTGTTAACAGATTGCCCCTGATGTGTGAGGGCAGGAGCTCATCGTATGGTTGAAAGACATCATAGTTCTTTTGTCTTTTTTCTGGGGTTTGGGGAAGAGAAGAGACCGATTGGAGACTGGATCCACGGCCCTTGGAAGCTGCAAAATAAACAATATTACATGGCCTCAATATGAATGAGGAATAATCTCTGATAATGGATGAGGCGGGCATACCCATGCTCGTATCAAGACATATACATAACAATTAGTCCCAAGAAGGGGGACCTGAAAAATACATAAAAAATCTGTTGGTACATCATAATGGTCCAGAGGGGACATCATTTTGGGATGTACTCATGATCATAACATGACTGATCTCAATAACTGATATACTGGAATAACTGATGAACTGCTGAAACTGAAGGTGTCCAACATCTATAGGGACTCAATGACTGTGAGTCGTCTCTGAGAAGTACATGTAACTGTATACTCGAGGGAGTATAAAACTGGGGTACATCTGAATACTGTCGCCATGCGCAACCCAGATGTCTATAGAAAAAATGTAAGTGGTTGTATCCATAGGTAGACTCTCAAATGTGGAAGAGTCGGGTGGCATCCGGGGTCTTCAACAAATAACTGAAAGGACCAATACCCTGTGCGAGTCTCAACGATGCGATCAAGGTGTTGAAGTCGAGCATGTGAGAAACAACCATTTGGAGAGGCACTGAGGACTCTTCTCGAAATGATTCGTAGGCACTCATCATAAATGGTGATGAGTCCAAGACACAGGGACCTCTAGGTCTATCCTCTGGAATAAATTTGGTTGTCGTCAATAGAGGGAGACCAGCAACTAACAAGGAAATGATGTTTCCTTGATAGGAGCGCGAGGTGTAGAACTGAAGTGTGGTAGTACTGATGGTAGGACTAACATTCTTGTGGGAATGGGAAGTAACTGGGGTCATATAGTGGGTAGACTCAAACTTCCTTTGTTCAGAGCATGATGACATGGTTGACCTGGCAGCGTAGGGAACTGACTTGTAGGTGTGGGGATCATAGCTTTTAAGGACTGAAGGGTATGTATTAACTAAGGGGATGAGTTGATGGGTGCTGTCGAGGGGTTCTCAGGGTGACATACTGCAGAATACTCTGAACAAAGGCGACCAAAATGGGGAAGTTGCCATATGAGTAGATGTGATCTGTTGTGGTGCCAAGAAGAACCATTGGGTCCTTCTTCGTAGTTTTAATGAGCTCCAAGAAGGGATAAAAGTGTGCTCTGAAATGGTACTGTCATGTGGATTTTGTGAGCCTAGGACTGTTCGTGCTCATTGGTGCTTTCATTTTTAAGGAGTCTGAAAACGATAAGAAGAATCTGCAGTGGTTGTGAGTACTATCCTGTTGGTTTTACGAGCCCAGGATGGTGATTGCTTGTGGTATCTTTCATGTTTAGAGAGTCTGAAAGCAGTAAGTGAACTCCATTGGTGTTCTTTTTCGTAAGTTAGTCTCTAAGGCCCGAAAAAGCATAAAATGATGCAAATGGAGAACTCTTCTAGCCAATGTGACTAGAGTATTCCTTTCTCGTAATTAGTCTACAAGGTTCGGAAAAGGGGTAAACTTATACCAGGTAGATGCCCTTTCAAATACGTTTAGCGAGCATGAAAGGAAGCAAGGTTGCTCGGCGATCTTTTCATTGTTTTAGGAGTCAGAAAAGAGCTTAACAGAAACTCCCTAAGTGCCTTTTTCGTAAAAGGGATTGCTCGGCCCGAAAAAGGGGTAAAATTATACCGAACAAAAAAGGGGATTGATGAGAGCGAGAAAAGGTCTCAAGCATCATCATGAGTGCGGAATACTGAATCCGGTGACATAAAGATTGTCAAAAAGGGGCAACGGCCAATGTGTCACGCAAACCAAGGTGATGGGTGGCATTTTGAAACAATACCTGAAAAAATATGGGGTGAGGGTGAGAAATGATCTCAAGCATCATCACGAGCACAGAAAACTGGATCCGACGAGATAAGACTTGTCAAAAACGGACGACGGTCGATGTGGCACGCAAACCGAGGTGACGAGGGGGCATGGAAAAAATGCCCAAAAAATCTGGGCGTGAGAGCGAGAAATGATCTCAAGCATCATCACGAGTGCGGAAAACTGGATCCGGAAATATAAGACTTGTCAAAAATGGACGACGGTCGATGTGGCACGTAAACCGAGGTGATAAGGGGGCATGGAAAATTGTCAAAAAATGGACCTGGTGGAAACAGGAAAAGGAAAGAACTATCATGAAGTTCTCTCTGTGCTGATTCCAACGGTACCAATGGTTTGAGGAACGGATGCCGTATGAGACCGGAATGGTTGTTTGAAAAATGGTGGAATTTCTATAAATGGGGTGTGGGGCCCATGTGACGTGTCATTGTTACATGTGAGTTTGGCATAGCCATCATAGCTCCTTCTTGATTTTCGGGAGATTTGACCATTGGTTTTTGATTCCGCGAGTTTCAGGTAACCCTATTCACCTTAGCCTTTTCAATTATGTCTTTTTTGGTTAGCGGCGGGCCTTCGAAGGCCGCAAAATTCCATGTTGGCCTTCCAACGTGGAATATCGCGTGTTTCGTGTCTTTTGTCGCGATGGACATCCCGGGTTTGAGGCTGACAGTCGCGATGTTTATCGCGACTGTCAGGTTGAAAGTCACGATGTTCATCGCGAGTATGAGGGAGACAGTCGCGATGTTCATCACGATTGTCTGGCCAGTACCCGCGATGTTCATCGCGGGTTCTTCTATGGAAGCCACGATGATCATCGCGGCTTTTGATGGAAAAGCCGCGATGTTATTTTTTGAAAAATTTTCCCTAGTGCTAAAAGTTTCTTTGTTTTTTGGGCAGGATGTTGAGGAGGCCATTGGTGTCATGGCGAGAGCGAGAGGTGGAGGAGGATTTGATGGTTCGGATTCATACTGATCAGGGGGTCCAGCAGGCTCTGGCAGTGAGTGGACTGCTAAAGTTCGCTCAGATTCCACCAATGCGTTCAGTAGGGCCGCTACTGAACAAATTGGTGAGTTGGTGGGTTCCTGCAGAGAGTGCATTTATTGTTGGGGGTGAGAGGTTGGAGATCACCCTTACCGATGTGTATTTCCTTACTGGGTTACCTCGCTTAGGGGAGGTTGGGGATCTTCGGTCAAGGATTCCGGTAGGTGTGGACATGGAGGATCTCCTGGAGACCTTCTGTGTTGCTAGGGCGATTGTGCAGAACAGCGCTCTGAGTCTGAGATCATTGCGGGAGTGGGACATGCGGGCTGTCGGAGCTTGTGTTCTACGGGTGTTGGGTGTCGCGGCGCCGCATCATTTGTCGGGGGGACAAACGATGATGGTGGATTTTGTACTGAGGGGGACCTACTATGCATGGGGTCAGATTTTTTTGGCTGGTGTCCGGAGAGATATGGACAAGGTCAGTTGGGAGGGGGGAGAGTTCTGCTATGCCTCCTTTTTATGTTGTTTTTTCCTTGAGCGGGTACCGACTTTGTGGCCACGGGTGCCGGTTCGGGATGGTTTGGTGAGCGAGCTACAGATGGTGCGGTGGGGGCAGATGATGCCTCGCAGTGGTGGTGGTATCCGCGGGTTCTTTTCGCAGGAGATGTATGAGTAGTGGGAGCAGATCCCCCTGCTGATTGAGGACTATCCATATGCTGGTATGGATTATCGAGGAGATCCGAAGATGCCTCGAGCCCAGGGACAGGCCTGGGGTTTAGATGGTATGTTTTGTGTTTTGTTCTCTACTATATCATTTTTTAGATGTGTTTGTTATGACTATAGTTAGATATTTATATGATGGTTGCTTGCGTGATTGTGCAGATGTTGGTCTTGTACCAGCAGCCGACTATGTGGCTCATAGGGGACGGGCGATGGTGGTTGATCCACCTCCTGTAGCGGTACCACCGCCGAATGGTCGGGGATTTGGGGCTCGCGGTCGAGGGGCTGGCCCTTGAGACGATGCTGTGGAGGGTGTCCGAGAGACACTTGATATGATTCTAGCAGGGTTCCCAGAGGATGGGTGGAGGGATCTAGATCAGGACATCGTTGAGCGATGTTTCAATGCACCTCGTGAGTGGCACTCGATCTTGCTGAGAGCAGCGTTGTTGGCGGCTGAGTGGAGGGAGGGGGCTCGGCAGGATCAGGCAAGGCCGATGGAGGGGAGGATTCGTCTACGAGATGATCCAGCGGTGCCGGCGGAGAGGAGAGTTCGAGCTCGGCATGATCCGGCGGGGCCAGCGGAGGAGGCACCAGAGGAGCCTAGGGACCGTGATGATTAGATGATATTGTATCTACCCCCAAATCCTGATGAGCATATGGGGAAGCACTTTTTTGTATGGCTGATGTATTTTTGTATATTGGGTGCTGAGGGAACCTATGACATGTTTTGATATATATATATATATGATGTTGGTATATAGTTGTGTATGCACATGGATGCATTCATTGTCTTTTTGTTCACCCGTGGAGGCATGTTTGATTTTCTGTATGCCCGTGGAGGCACATGTTATGCACGTGGATGCAAACTTTTTATTTTTTGTATATGCCCGTGGAGGCACGTGTTATGCATGTGGAGGATTGGGAAGTGGTGGACCTTGCTGATGTTGTTGGTTGTTGCCGTGGTTACTTCCTCTTGTTGATGTATATGTAACTTTGGAATGTATTTCACATATATGTATATTGTATTCCTATAGAGATGTTATTATTCCTCTATATGGAAGTGTCGTCATATTGTAAGTGTTGTAACTTATACTTGATGGGTTATTAGACCACCTTGTTGGGGTCGGCCCTGTATAAGTCATGTGGGTCAAAGGGTTATTAGACCACCCTATATGGGGTCGGCCATGTGGGTCAAAGGGTTATTAGACCACCCTATTGGGGGTCGGCCCAGTCAGCATTATGTTATGTGGTTAAGTTCGAGCCTACATGAGCTAAGTAAAAAGGCAAGTCAAGTCAAGTATAAATAGAGTGCGGGAGGCACTCTATTTGCTCACTCACTTCTCACTCATGCACTCAAGGAGGAGTGGCGCACTTATGGAGGAGGAGGATCTACTGCTAGGTTATGTCTATCTCTTGGTTGTATCATTGCTCTATCTATCTCTGAGGAAGTTATTGGGGTTTTTCACCTTTATGGTTTTCCCCAAGTAAATCTTTGTGTCTCTTGTGTGCTTGCATTATTGTCTCCATGATTGATATGCTGTAGATATGCTGTACATGTTGTTCTCTCAGTTAAGATCCTAGATCAGATTGAAGTAAATTCTGAAAATTTAACATGGTATTAGAGCTAGCCTGAAAGAAGGCATGATATGGCATGTATGACACTTGTTGCACTTACGATGCTAGGGCTTGATATAGCAAAAACCAGTCGTCGTAGCACTTTCGCTATAAATTCGTTTTGGCGAAGGTTTCGGATCTGAAATATTTACAAATCTAGCTTTAAATCTCCAGGTACCTTGTGTCCAACGGACAACCTCTAATTCGTTGTACTTTGTGATTTATGATCTGTGCAATATAGGGTTTCTGCCTCTTCCAGATCTGAGTCAAAATCAGGTGACCTTGGTAAAAAGGTCATAAATTGGGATAGGAAGCTCCAAATGAAATTTCGTAAAAAGTGACAGGTAGTACACAGATTGTAATATCTCAGAAAAAGTTTGCAGAGGCCGAAGTTGAACCAGTGACACGTGGAACGTTGTACAAGTTTGCTATCCTGTATTATCCCATAAACAGGTCACATTGCGACACTTGGCATAAATCTCTCTCAGAGAGTCCAATGGAGGTCAGACCTATCAAGATGGAAATATAACAGGGTGAGCTATCTCAGAAAAACTTTTCAAAGGCCGAAGTTCAAACAGTGACACGTGGCACGCCGTACAAGTTCGCTCTCCTGTATTATCCCAAAACAGGTCACGTTGCGACATTTGGCATAAATCTCTCTCAGAGAATCCAATTGAGGTCAGACCTATCAGGATGGAAAGATAACAGGTCAGGCTATCTCAAGAAACTTTTTTCAGACCCTGTGGATCAAAAATTTCAGAGTTACACTAGAAACAATCAGGTACATATTTCTGTCAAAACAGAATTATTTTTGAGTACCTTCATTCATGGCTTTCGGAATTTAGGGCTTTGGAGAAAGTTGGAATTTTTGTAATCGGAGACCACGGCTGGATGCTACTCATCAAAATAGAAATTTAGAGACCAAGATCAGAATTTTTGGTTGGGAAGAAGGCCGGGCTTGATCAAACCCTAGTTTGGGACTTTGATCAGAAAAGTGGAAAATTAGGGCTTCTGTAAAAATGGGAATTTTTGAAATCTGTGACCACGGCTGGAAGCTCCTCAGAAAAATAGAAGCTAGAGATTTGGATCAAACCTTTTGATTGGGCATAAGAGTGGGCTTCATCAAACCCCAGTTCAGGGTCACGTCTAGTGAATCCGGAAGTTTCAAAGGCAAAATTGAGGAGTGAAACTTTGCAGTTTTCAAATTTTGAATATACCAGCTTGATCAGCTCATCAAGGCGCATATTTCTATCCTTTCAGAAGTTTAAAATTCAAAGTTTGAATTTTTGGGGTTTCTCTAACAAACACTAATCCAGCTCCAGATCCAGTTCTTGCAAATCAAGTGGATTGGGTTAATCCTAGAAGAAGATGGATTGGTCACCAGCATAAGTGAAGAAGTTCCTGTTTCAGAGGGAGATGAGGCTAAGGCCTTACATAAGAAGATTACAAGCAATCTCGACAGGTATGACTCATCGAGGTATGTTTTGAGATTTGTTCATGATTAAGTTTATGGTATGTTTGTCTTCATGTTATTACGGTTAGTACAATCTTGATTTTAGACTTGTCATATCACCTTAATAAAATTATGAATGCACGATAGAAAATATTCATTGATTAGGGTGTTGACACTTATGATTGTACTAATGCATTATGGTGTTGTATGAGGTTTATGTTGTCTACTAACACAAAAGGTACACCAAGAAAGACAAATCATGTTCTACTTCAAGAACGTATGATCATGGTGACATGAAGACAAGGATTCATCCATTGTCATGGATCACATAGAAGATATACTCTCGAGGTATGTATAACTTGTTTCTACAATGGTTAACTTATGAGACATGCAGGTTACTAGCACAAGTCACTGAAGAGAACCAAAAGACATTATACGGGTATGTTAGACATAACTAGCTAGCATGCTAATCCAGGTATGTTTTTCCTATATCAAGCTAGAATCCTACCTTGTGTTAGGATCTTATACTGTTGTGTTGTTGATAATGATTATTCATGAAGTCATAAGTTTAAATAATCATAAGTTTATGCATATTATGTGTCTTACCTTAATTAATGATATGACTAACCCGAAGAGTCATAGGTTTGAGCAATTATAGGTTTAGACATGTTATGTTTCTTATGATTTGACTAACCATAAGAATACTACATAAATCTTGAATACTAATGCTTATTATTTCTGTTTGAAATGATCATGACTATACATGCTTGAGATTATTGTGTTTTAATAGTATACTAATGAATGTATGATTTTATATGAGATCACAAGGATAACACAATCATGATACTAATAAGCATGCATAGGGACCAAGGATGAATATGAGTTCAAGAATAGGTAATCCAAGAAGCAAAGATCAAGAGGGAGTACACTCCAGTGGTTTCTGCAAGGATGCAGATATTCAGAGGGAGTTGACCATCTTCCTACATTCCACAACAGAAAGGTGTAGAAGAAGCTACTTTAGATTAGGACTCTAGCAGCTCCTGCAAGAAAACAAAGACTCAGAGGGAGTTCACCCAACGAACAAACAAAGATAAGTATTTTTATTATCATTTCTTGCATATTTGTTTGTTTAAATAAAATTGTTCAATGATGTATATGCTCATGTTCCTAGACTTAGGATATGTATTGTGCATAGTAGAATAGTTGCATTAATGAACAGTATACTACTAATATACATGGGTAAGTGGCCTATGGCACTGTACAACATTCCATTGCTACTTATCTAGAATGAAACCTCTTTGCTGACATGTTGGGAGTTGTGCACACTCTTAACAATGTTTTGGTAGAGATTGGAAGGCATCTAGAAAGTTACGGAATATGGATAAATGTTGTATTGAAGCATTGGCTAAGATAATTGCATGACTGTATGACATATTCCTTTATGTGTAAGAATTTGTTCTGAAAAATATGAGATGTTTCTAATCATGCAATTTAACCTGTTTTGTAGGAAAGACCACATATCTTCACCTACAAAAGGACTACAACATTTGTTCCAGCAACAAAGATATTTATTGAAGATATTGAAGTTCCCAGGATCTGGGATGAAGAAATGGAATGCCATGATCCGTCGATCATGAAGAATGATGTTTGGGATGTAGTCCCAAGACGTGAAGGGAAGTTTGTTATGACTTCCAAATGGAACTATCAGATCAAGCATGTTGCAGATGGCAGCATTGAGAAATATAAAAATGATGAATTAGAAGATACACCAGATGGATTCAAGACAGCTTTCTTGAATGGTGTAGTTGAAGAAGAAGTGTAAGTGGAGCAGCCACTTGGTTCTGAGACACATGACAGGAAATCATATATGTGCAGAACTTGGTATGGTAGGATAGGTAGCTTTCTATCCAGATTGGTCTTTACCAAGAGTAAAGCGGGTTCCAACCTTTACTACAAGGTTGAGGAAGGCAATCCAATGATACTACTATATGGATGACCTATTTGTATCAGGTGAGGATAGATTGATTTCCGACACACAGCGGAAGCTTGCTGTCGAGTTCGAGTTGAAGAACTTGGGGATGATGCACTATTTGTTTTTGGCATGGAGGTGTGGCAGAATGTAGATGGAATCTTCCTTGGACAAGGGAAGTATGTAGTAGAGATCCTGAAGAGGTTCGGGATGATGGATTGCAAGGCCATGGCCACACCTATGGCATCAAATCTGAAGCTTCTTTGTGATGCTTCATGTGAGCCGGTTGATGTCTCTATGTATCGTCAGATGATTGGGTCCTTGATGTACCTGACGAACACGAGACTGGATATTTGCTTTGCTGTGAACACATTGAGCCAGTTCCTGACGGATCCGAGGAGTGTTCACCTGGTTGTTGTAAAGCATGTTCTGAGGTACCTGAAGGGTACAGTGGATTATGGGCTCAAGTATGAGGTGAATCAAAAGTTTAACCTACAGGGTTATGTTGATTCAGATTGGGCTGGCAGTGCTGCAGATAGGAAGAGCACATCTGGGTGTTGCTTCAGTATGGGATCAGGTGTGATCTCTTGGTTTAGCAGGAAGCAGTCCTGCGTGGCACTGAGTACAGCTGAGGCAGAGTATGTTGCATCCTATTCAGCTAGTTGTGAGGCAGTATGGCTACGGAAGCTATTGTCTGAGTTATTTGATCTCCCGTTGGATTCTACTGGTATCTTCTGTGATAACCAGAGTTGTGTGAAGCTGTTCGAGAACCCAGTGTTTCATGACAGGTTGAAACACATAGAGATCAAATATCACTATATCAGGGATATGTTGCAGAGAGGAGCTGTGAAGCTCCTGTATGTTGAGACGGACGAGCAGATTGCAGATGTGATGACGAAGCCACTAGCCAGAGTGAAGTTCGAGTACTTCAGAGAGAGGCTTGGTGTGCTTCAGATCGAGGACACTTCAAGGAAGAAGTGATGGACACATTTGCTGAAGCCATTCCAAGCATGTTGGAAGGGGGATCCTTCACATGGCTGTGGATGTAAGCGCTGGATGATGAGCATCAAGATGATGTTCTGGTTTCTGCTTGGATATGATCGGTTGGACCATGTGTATGTATGTATGCATCATGTTGGATGCTGGATATGATCAGTTGGATCATTTATGTATGTCTGCATCATGTTGGATGCTGATGGATACATTGTGTGGATCATGTATCTTTGTATGATCAGGTAGATCATGTATGCTGATGGATACATTGTGTGGATCATGTATCTTTGTATGATCAGGTAGATCATGTATGATTGATGGATACATTGTGTGGATCATGTATCTTTGTATGATTAGGTAGATCATGTATGTTGATGGATACATTGTGTGGATTATGTATCTATGTATGTATCAGGTGGATACTTGGTGTGCATCAGATGGATGCATTGTATGATCAGGATGATCGTGGATGACGAGCTTCTCCAGATGACATGCAGCAGGATGTTGCAGTGATGATGATCAGGATGATCATGTGTACATCAGGATGATGTTTGATGAGTATCAGATGATACTTTGTGGCCGTGGATCAGGTTGTGCAGGTAAGCATGTAATTTGTGCCCTAGGAGATTTGCAGATGGTCTTTTGAGGTTTTGTCAATGGCATGTAATTCGGTGCCCTGGGACATCTGGAAAATACTCTTTCGAGGTTTTGCTTGGGAGGACATGTAATTTGTGCCCTGGGAGATCTGCAGATAGTCTTTCGAGGTTTTGCCTATGGCATGTAATTCGGTGCCCTGGGATATCTAGCAGATGCTCTTGCGAGGTTTTGTCCTATGGTATGTAATTTGCTCCTGGGAGATCTGGATAGGATGAAAAAGGCCTCAGATGCTTCAGCCAGGTTTTGCCATGACCACATGTAATTTGCTCCTGGGAGATCTAGACAGGATGAAAAAGGCCTCAGATGCTTCAGCCAGGTTTTGTGGTGGACCACATGTAATGTGCTCCTGGGAGATCCGACAGGTAGAGCTGTGTGCTCGTAACAGCCTGGGATGCTTCAGCCAGGTTTTGTGGTGATATCACATGTAATGTGCTCCTGGGAGATCCGACAGGTAGAGCCGCGTGCTCGTAACAGCCTGGGATGCTTCAGCCAGGTTTTGTGATGGGTCACATGTAATGTGCTCCTGGGAGATCCTACAGGTAGAGCTATGTGCTCGTAATAGCCTGGGATGCTGCAGCCAGGTTTTGTGATGCACGTAATAAGTTCTGAGGATTCCACAGTATGGCCAGTGATGATGAAGACCTGCAGGTGGTGGGCCTACATCCAGTATGAAAAAGGACTGGCTCTGTAGAACTTCCTATGACGAGTAGATTCAGATATTGATTGAGATAGCAGCAGCAGTGATGATGATGATGACTCGATGACGATTATCCAGTGACGATGATCCAGAGAAGATGACTTGTGCTAGAAGAACTGTGCTGAGAAATACCTTCCTAGTTAAGAGGGAGTGTTGATGTATATGTAACTTCAGAATGTATTTCACATATATGTATATTGTATTCCTATAGAGATGTTATTATTCCTTTATACGGAATTGTCATCATATTGTAAGTGTTGTAACTTATACTTGATGGGTTATTAGACCACCTTGTTGGGGTCGGCCCTGTATAAGTCATGTGGGTCAAAGGGTTATTAGACCACCCTATTGGGGGTCAGCCATGTGGGTCATAGGGTTATTAGACCACCCTATTGGGGGTCGGCCCAGTCAGCATTATGTTATGTGGTTAAGTTCGAGCCTACATGAGTTAGGTAAAAAGGCAAGTCAAGTCAAGTATAAATAGAGTGCGGGAGGCACTCTATTTGCTCACTCATTTCTCACTCATGCACTCAAGGAGGAGTGGCGCACTTATGGAGGAGGAGGATCTGCTGCTAGGTTATGTCTATCTCTTGGTTGTATCATTGCTCTATCTATCTCTGAGGAAGTTATTGGGGTTTTTCACCTTTATGGTTTTCCCCAAGTAAATCTTTGTGTCTCTTGTGTGCTTGCATTATTGTCTCCATGATTGATATGTTGTAGATATGTTGTACATGTTGTTCTCTCAGTTAAGATCCTAGATCAGATTGAAGTAAATTCTGAAAATTTAACACCTCTTCCACGGTTTTGTTGTCCACCCTGGTTGCGCTGGTTGTTTTGATGTTGGGGCTGATTGTGTTGTGTGTACACTTGCCCTTGAGCAGTGGGAGGATTTTGATTTGCCGCAGGTGTAGGAGTAGGTTGCGGTGGATAATAAGCTGGTGGGGCTAGAGGTGGTCCAGTTACCTGCTGGGGTTGTTGGTAACCCTGAGCTATTGGAGGTGTTGGGTTAGCTATTGTAGCTTGTTGTGGGTAATACATTGGTTGTGGCAGAAACTGAGTTGGGTTCTGGGTAGCCAGTTGGTTATAGTATGTGGGTGGTACATATGCCGATGGCGCTTGCCCATAGCAATGTTGTCGACAAGAGGGTCCATGAGTGTGGTGAGTCTGATTCATTGGAGCGTAGGAAGTTGTCGCTCCAGAATTAGATGTAGCCCTAGAGAGGTCTAGGGCATTTATGGTGCTCACCAAGCTAAAAGGTTTAATTTGCGGTGTGACTTGGCCAATATTACCATCGGCGGCATGTGATGTCCCCTGCGCTTCGTCATGTGAAGAATCACCTCGTGGAGCGTCTGGTATGATGGTGTAGAGATAGCCTGATTGAGCATAAATTAGGTCGAATTGCTGAGCTTTTAGGATAGCTTCTTCCTCTGACTGGGGTCGTTCGGAAGCGACGTCTTTTGCTATGAGGGGTAGGAGTGATTTAAGGAACCAGTCCAAAAATATACGGTCATCCAGTTTAATTTTACATAGACTACGACGCTTGCGCCACTCATGGATGTGGTCCGTGATGTGGGTAGCTGTGTTTTGTCTGCAAGACAACAGTATTTCAACTCCTGCATCGTAACGTACGGGTAGCTGAAAAAACTGAAGGAAAGTGGAGGTGAGAGACATAAAAGTCTGGTGGGTCCCATGTGGTTGTTCGATGTAGCACTTGGCTGCAGAGCCAGTGAAGGTTCGTTGCAATAGTATTAGACGAATGGAGTCATCCACTATGGAGTTAGATGAACACCATAGGTGAAAAGACATTATGTGGTTTTGAGGGTCCTCCCCAGGTTTTCCTTCAAACTTGGGTATGTCCGAGGGGAGCTTCGTAGGCATGGGTGGCCATGTAGGGTTGTGCCGGATAGGATCATTGGTTAGCCTGGCTAAGTCTGGTAAGTTCAAACTAGCCATGTAAGGTAAACTAGTAGAGATTCTGGGTTCGATCCCCAATGGAGTCGCCAAAAACTGTTGGCTTGGTTTTGCAACCAAGCTTAGTGCAATGAGCACCTGCTAACTAGTAGCAGCAGTTTCAATAGAAATAAATAACAAACTACTTTAAACTACATTAATCATGGATCTATGTGAAATAGATAAGTAAACAATGGAAATATTATTGAAAGCAAAACAATTGACAATATGTAAAAAATGATTTTGTATTAAGAATAGGGGCAAGCAAGTGCTTGCAATGGTGATACCTCCAAATGGTGAAGATTGTTGAGCAACTTCCAAGGTGAGCAGCTCCAAGCTCCAAAGGTCCCTTCTCCAAGGTAGCTATAATGGTCAAAAGCTCATGGGAGATTTTGACAGCATGAGGATAGGATGATGGATGGATGAAAAGTGAGGAGACCCTACCACCTTTTTATAGTTTTTGGTGGTGGGGAATACCATTATGGTTTTGAGGAAACCAATGGTATTGACCAACATGGTTTAGGTACCTTTTCCCTCCTTTTTCCTTTTTTGAATATTTTTATTCCCTTTTTAATATTTTTGGGAATTCTGGACCCTTTTTGAGGGTTTTTTATGCTTTTTGAGGAAAAATATTCATTTTGAGTGGAAAAAGGGGTGTATTAAGGTCTTTTGGTGACCTTTTGGTGGCTTTAGAGGCTCAAATGGTGAAAAAGTGGACAAATGGGTCATGTGAATAAGGAAATGAGCTAGTGAGCACTTTTTAGGTGTTAACAGTAAGGCATTTTGGAGTGGAAAAGGCAATGGTAGTGTTGCAGAAGTATTTTCACTATCCAAAACTCTAGCATGACAATAATATATATATATATATATATATATATATATATATATATATATTACTTGTTCTACTACTAAACTTGTAATGAAGAAGGGACTATATACTCCTCTCCTTACTAGTCCAGATAACTCTTGGGAGTCCATCTAGTCCATGGAAATTTTGTTAGGTTTCCCCTCAAACAAACATGACCATGATTTTTTTTTTGTGGTTGTTGATTGGTTTTCTAAGGGTAATTTTGGAACCCTACAAAAATAATGTTAGGACATAAGCCACTACTAAGACTTACATCCCCATACCAATGAAGAGTTGAAGGTGGTCATGGTGATGATTGTACATATCCTCATAATGTACAACTCCAATCATCCACATACATGGGTTGGAACTCTTCTGTATGTTCAACAAAACTACAACATGATTCTTTATAGTTCTATTAACCATAACCCTATTAGGGGTGCTTGGGGCCTTAACAATTGGCCCCAATATATATAAATTATAGTCATTGCATAAGTGTAGAAATAGTCCTCATATGCTTATAACAAGGCAAACATAGTAGCCAAAGTTGTTGAATGAATCCAACACATTGAACAATAAGTTCATGATATTTTGTAGAAATATCAATGCCAAGTACAAGAAGCGACATGATCAACATCAAGTTTCACATAAGCTTAGGACACTCTGATATGGGTCTTACACCATGATCAACAATGTTTTGAGTGAGAATGCTTTTGAATAAAATCTCCCACCCTTCCTCATCTTACACCTTGTCTTTAATGTGGAGTTGTTTTGGTAATATTTTTTGACTTTTTTGGATGCCTTAGAGGTGGGAGAGCACTTGTACATTACAAATTTCAACCTTTACTTCATTAAGAAAGCTATAATGTATCAAGTCATGGACACCAAAGTGAATAACACCTGCCAACAAAATATTCAACTCTTTCGGTTTGTTAAAGCAAGGAGACTTATTCACTGTCAAAAGTGACTTTGTAATGTACCTAGGGAGGTACCCAAGGGGATAATGTATGTAATGTGACTATAATCCCACTTGGTAGTTGGTGGGTAGTAAATAGGCCCACTAGATAGTTAGAGGAAATAATATAATAATAAGGGGTAGTTGGCATAGACCCCCTAGAAATACTCATGAAAAGTATAAATATACATGAGTATCATTGTATGAGATATGTTGGATGAATTCAAGTTTGTAGCAAGCATGTCTTGCGAAGTGATTACTTCCTTAAGGGGTAATCGACGATGTTACTTTACCTTAAGTGTTCTTCTCTACATTCCTGTGTTCTTTATGGTGTGAACCTATATTGGTATTTATGGAGTTTAAGGGTTCTATATCATTGTTGTGATTCAATTTCTACATTAAGGATCACTACAGGTGGTATCAGAGCACTCTCTTGGGAAAAAACATTGGATGTTTTATTTCTTTCTTTTTTGTATATTTTTTAAGGAAAAAAGAGGACAACAATATTCAGATAAATTTTTGAAACTTTATGCGAATAATTTGAAGAAAAAATAAGTTTATATCTAAGTTCCTCTCACTAAGAAACTTGATTTCAATTTTTTGGGGTCTGTTATAGCTTGAAATGACACCTCTCCGTCCGTGACGACACTTGTTTCCCTTGGTCACATGACGACATTTCTTGAGATCAAGTTCAGTCACACAACAGGACATTTGTGGATGGAGGAGTCATTTGGGACACTAAAAATGGTTGAAATTACCTCATTCTTGACCCATTTGATGTATATGACCCTTAGGAACATTTTTCCAGACCAAACCATCTCCTGAAAATGAGCAGAAAAGCCTGTTTTTGGCCATTTTTTAAAATGAGCGCGACTCTACTGTTGAAATAGTAGCGTGTGTACGTGACTTTGCCTCATTTAAAGTAGCGCACAATGCCATGTGTACGCGACTTTGTCTACTATAGAGTAGCGTACACCCTTGTTTTGGTCAAAATCTCGAAATTCGAGTAAGTTAAGTTGGTTGGAAAACCTCTTGAGCGGTTATAACTTCTTTTCCTCTTCCTCATTGACTATATAAGGAGGGTAGAAGGGTCATGTGAGAGGACTAAGCCCAATTACAAAGTTATGCTGGAGGAATGGAGACCCTCAGCCCCCTCTCTTGTGCTTCAGTTTTGGTAAACCCTAGTACAATTGCTTAGAGGCTGGGATCCTTGGAGAACGGAAGCAGGAGACCTTGAATCTAGGTTTCGTGAAGTGCCAAGCTTGAAAGAAGGTATAACTTTATGTACTTGCTTTCATTCATTAATAAAGATCAGACGTTCTTTTCTTTCCAAATATGACCTATTAATGTGTCCTAGATTTGATTACTGTTTGATTGTAGTTTGATGTCTTCTTCCATTATGGATATCAGTACTATATATGTAGTCAAATGTGTTTGAGAAAGGTATCAAGTTGTTTTGCAGGTCTGGGCATTGCGACACTGGATAAGCATTAAAGAGCGAGGGAGGCAAAGCTAGGATCAACCTTCTGAATAAGGTGCCTACATCTCTAAACCCTGATCTCTTCATTTATTTGTTGTACTTGCAGAATGCTTGTAAGTCTATCTTTATCACCGTAAGTTGGTAGTTTCTCCCCTGAACTATAGGTGCATTTTTCCCCACAACAGGGTCTAAAATAGAGTACATGAATAATTTACCAAAATCTCTAAATTCCTCCATTCCTTTAGTTAGGGGATATTTTCGGTATGTTTTAGTGGTTATAGGGATTACAAATTAGAGTTAATGAAATATAAAGGATATCAATTGGAGGGGTTAGAAATTAGGGATAATCCTTATAAATTTTGATTGCTAACTAGTGAAACAAGGCAACATTGAAAATACACATTTTTATTACCTTGAACATATAAGAAATTAATATTTGACAAACAACTAAAGTACACTTGAAAAAATATGTACTTGAAAACATTAATTTGAACAAATACCTTGAAAAATCATTTCCAATATTGTGTGCTCCCTCTTTATTGACATCCAAGGAGGAATTTTATTGTTTATATCAAACATGGGCCATACTAAATAAACAAATCTCATTGCTCCAAATGGATTGAGACCATCGACTACCAATGAAATCCTAGCATTATGAGATTCTTCTTTTAAAAAATTCCATCTTTCCTTGATTTCCCTAAATGTGGTATCATGTGTAGTCATTTGCATAATACCATCTTCACTTATCTTCTATGCATGGTAATCCATAAATTGTGGTATGTTTTTGCACCTAAACAATAATTGGAAATGTCAAATTCTGGGATTATGATGAAGAACCTTGTGTGGCACCTGATTTGATACTTGATCGGTTTATCTACTAATTCCATATTGAAGGCAGTCCAAATTTGTTCGATGTTTTCCATTGTTGGCAGGCGGTTTGATGGGTCATCATCGCAACACCGCGAGTGCTACGATACCGTGGAAGGCGGAAAGTTGAGCGCAAATGATGATATTTTATGTAATTTTTGGTCAGTTGAACCGTGGTGTGCAGGCTTTTGGGTCATTTGGACCACAATAAATAGGTTTTGGGTCATTTGCTTTGAAGTGTCGGTTAGTAAGTAGTCAGTAAGTGGACAAGAAATGTAAAGGAGCAAGCCTATAAATAGACGTAGGTTTGTAAGTGTTGAATCATCTTGGATCGTGTATCTTACATCTGGAGATATCTGTTGGATCTGTCTTTTGCGGAGTGAGATTGTTGAACCATATATGAGGTCTTGATCCAATGTTGAAGACTGAATATTTTGTATCTGGGTTTTTGCAGCATTAATATGATGTGACGGAGTTATTGAGCAGAATCCCTGTGTTTTCCTGTTTATCTGTGGTAATGCATTTCTCAATACGAATATATGAATGATGTGATGTTTCCTTGTTGCGGTTAATGCTTTACTGTTATACCTGTTGCAATTATGATTTGTTTTGTTGAATAATTCCATGGATGTGAATGATGCCTGAGCTAAATGCATAGATCTATTTCTGTAATGTTGCAATAAGTTGAGTGATTGGGCCGCAACATCCTCCTTCATTCAGCGGAAACATGGTTCCCTCAACTCTCCCTTGAACATCTCGAGTGAGACCTCATCTGCTCTGCCAGTGTTGCTGGATGGGGTAAAACCTGTCTAGGCCGGTGCTCAGGGAGATCGCAGTGGTATGGGTGTCGACAATGCTGGGAACCCCTGTCGACTAGGTTTGTGTCAACAAACGGTTCCGTTTTTGGGACCTTAGTGCGAAGTGAAAGGAGGATATGTTGTGGAATCTGATGCAACCGGAAATTCAGAACTGGTTTGACCAGAAGTTGCAAGAGTTCGCTGAAAAGGAAAACCAGAACCCTCGACTGACGGTAGATCAGTGGGTGGAAAGGTACATTCACGATGGTCCGCACGAATATTTTTTCTGTGAATTCCCAGTCATCTTGTTTGAGTGGTTGGCAAAGTTTACCTTTCAGAAGAGGAACTTCCAAGGTGGTGAACCAATGACCTGGACCCCGGAACTGATCCAGGAGCTACAGGAAGTCAACAACAAAGCATCGCGAGCTGTCAAAGTTTGGCTTGAGAACATCTTGGAAGGCTATATCACTGAATTTGCGATTGATACTAACAAATCCTATAGTGAAGCTGAAATCTATTTCTTCCGCAAACCCCGGGGAAGGTTTCTATTGTCGCTACAGTTGTCTATTAAGATGCTCATTTGTGAGAAGGGCATATTGAAGATGCATCTTGATCAGTAGAAACCCTAGTGGGCGGAGGCCGTGGGTACTGCGATAGTGGGGGGGCGGTACATGGAATGATAAGGGGTAGATGGGTGTAGTTCATGACGAGACTGTGAGTGACGCCGAGGAAGAGAGTGGTCTTACAAGGGGAGGAAAAAGGTTTCGATAGGAAAAGAGGCAGAGGACAAGAGAAGGTCCTACTACGATCAAATTGCAAGGCTGTGAAGGAATACCACATGGGACAAAGATACCTCACAGTCCGGACAAGGACAACCAGGCTACGCCCAGGATAGAGGCAGGACCAACCCCCAGTAGCAACGTGCCCAAACCTCCACTCACTATCTCTCAACCAATAAGAAATACAACTTCGACACCACCGTGCTCGTCAAATCAACCAAAGTTAATTACTAGTAGTTCAACAATTGGAGGAGGAAGCCCAAGATAGCGGGAGAGGATGCAAAGTTACCACTATTCCACGGCAATGGAACACATAATCCCAAGCAGTATTTTTTTTATGTGAAGCAGTATGGACTGTAAAGCATATTACTGATGACGCTGCTAAGAAAGGACAATTGGTGACAACCCTTTGGGGTCGTGCATTAGACTAGTTCATGAAGTTTGTGCAGGTTCCTGTAGGTGCTCCAAAGAAGACACTGGATGAAGTTCAAGCTAGATTAATCGCAGAGTTCAAAAAAACCAAATCTGAAGCGCAGTATATTACAGAATTAAAAGAGATTAAGCAGTACCCCAATGAAACTATGTGGGATTTTGATCAGCGATTCAAAACATTGATGGCAAGGGTCAATTTCGACATGAGCACTGTCCAGCACAAAGAAGGGTTCATCATGGCATTGCTCCCACACATTCGACTACCGCTGATGCAACATAGAATTACAACACTGAGTGAAGCTCTAGAGATTGCAATGCAGTTGGAAGCTTCGTCGATTGGTGAGAATGCTGCTGGTATGTCGCAAATTCAGACACAGTTGGCCAAGTTGACTATACAGCTGCAAGATCTTAAGAAGGGAAAGGAACAGCGTGAAGAAGTATGGTGTATGTGATGTCGAGGAGAGGGGCATACTAAGGAAAATTTCCCTAACTTCCGCAATTATTTGGTTTCAAGAGAACCAAATCCATTGAGTGGAGGCGGTATGTCGTGGTGTCGTGTCTGTTAGGTATATGGGCACCGCCATGAGGAATGTCAATACATGCAAAATATGGTCACAAAACTGATTAATCTGTATTGTACATTTTGCAAATCAATGGGACATGAAAACAAATATTGCCATGCATATGGGTTTCTTCAAGAGAGAACGTACGATGCATTCTACCTGAAGGACGACTAGCATGTCGTACAACAACCGCAACCAGAGCCAAAGGTAGCCCAGCCGCTACCTCAACCGCAGGTGCAGTTTGTACTGTAGCAGCAACCACAGCAGTTTATACTGCAATATACTCTGATGCAAATGGCTCCACAGCAGCCATAGTACGTTCAACAACCCCAGTATGTGCAGCAATGGCAAGGCATGCAACTGAATCCTATGCAGCAACAATTCAATCAACCGCAGTACCAATAGCAGGGAGGATTCCATGGAGGATTATGGGGCGGACTTGGCAGAGGATTTGGTCACAGAGGAGGACGAGGAGGTCGCGGACCTATTCAGTGCTATCACTATGTGGTATGGGGACACTACTAGCAAGATTTCCCACTATTGCAGACACAGTGTATGTTTTATTTTGTTACAGATCATACTATGGAAAATTGCCCGCAATTGATTACGTGATGGCAAGCAGGGAATGTTCCACAACTGCAGAACCAGAATCAAGTACAGCAACCAAGGCAGAATCAAGTACAACAACCAAGGAAGAATCAAGTGCAGCAATCGACACAGAATCAGAACTAGCATCCAAATCAGAATGCTAACCAAAATACGAACCAGCCTGGGAATCCGCCGCTGAATCAGACTCAGGGCATGACTATTGCAACAATTTCTGTAGAGCCAGGACCACAAGATGCGGCTATCGCCATCATCACTCGGGGAGGTACAACAACAAGAGGGGATAGCCCACATCCACTCATCCGGTTAGCAGGACAAAAGAAGGTGTCTTTCGACATTGATTCTGAACGTGATGCATTCTTTCAGGCATGACGAGTGATGGAAAAGGATCGAGTTAAGGCCATTATTTGTGACATGCCTCCTATTTTTTATGCTACTTCGGAAGCTGGTCCATCGCGGCAATCCGAAACCTTGTAGAAATTATTTGAGAGTTGTCTGTCGCTCGCAAGGGATCCTGATGCTCTTGCCAGGATTGAGGGACTGTTGCAGCGACCAGCCAGGGGACGGCAAGAGTCTGTGGTAAACTCCTTACAGCGGCGAAAGACAGGTAAGGAGATGCGTATGAACATTCAAATTGGAGATTACAAAGTTGATTCAGTTATTCTGGATCTTGGTTTGGATGTCAACATCTTAACCAAGCAGGCTTGGTAGAAGATGGGGAGTCCCACGTTAAGTTGGTCTCTCGTACAGCTTCGGCTGGCTAATCATGCCAAGGTGACACTGATTGGGAGAGTTCCACGTCTGGTGGTGGACATTGAGGGAATGAAGACATATGCCGACTTCGATGTCATCAAAGTAGTTGAAGGAGGAAGCTCCTATACTGCGTTATTAGGGATTGGATGCGATAACGACAGTGCAGCAGTTATTAACTTTAAGAAATGGATGATGACTTTTGAAAACCGCGATCTCAGAGTCATCGCCCCATTTGATCCGGTTGAGAGACGCAGTTATATTGAACTAGTAAAAGATGAAGATCCTAGCGGATGGGACCATGCATTCAATATTTTAGAAGATTATATTCATCCGACTACCAATGGTGAGCTTGGGTGGCGCAGCTTCAGCTCTGCGTCTTCCAACTCTGACGACACGTTAGAAAATTGGCAGAATCGCTTGCATGAGGTGTCGCTTCGCAAGTGTGGATTAGTCACACAGTCATTATGCCACGTTGCGACTGAGACTAGTGCACTACCAGTATATGAAGGGTACTTGACTTGTCCAAGTTTCTCATGGCGTTTGAAGAAAAGGTTTCAGAACCACAGCGACTGCTGGCATTGGAGGAAGCGTTGAAGGCTGCTCCAGCACGCTGGTGAGCGACACACAAGAAATCAATCGATGGATGGTCGCAATGCAGGAGATTGATGGTGGTTCGCTTTGGCGACACCGAAGTTTACCATACAGGGAAATGCGATGGACAGAATGACCCTAGCAGTCACTTACTAGAATGTCAAATGTTATGGGCATCGTGACCCAAGGATGAGTGGGTCCATGCCTTCGTCCATACGCTGGATGAGATTCCACGATCATGGTATACTGCAGCTAAATTGCGGGGAGAAATTACTACTTGGTTAGACTTGACAGTTTGTTTTACTCATACGTTCAGCTATGCGGATGCCAACCCGGATGTCCATAACGCATTGTAGCTCATCCGCGACGTAGTTCTAAAGGTTGTTCCGGTGGCATATCCTATGGATCCACATGTGCACTATAAGATGCATTCCATGATGGAATGTTATAATATCACTGGTGGGCCAAAAGATGGCGATGATCCGCGAAATGTCAATATTCTGGAATCTGAAGGAAGTCGTGATGTTGTAGCACCTAATGTGCCAAGTGATCCAATCAGTCAACTGCTAAAGCTTCGCAAGGTCAACATTGGGACAGAGGACAACCCAAAGTTCACAAATGTTGGGGACTATTGGGATGATGAGATGATGGGAAAGGTCACGGACTTGTTACATGAATTTCAGGACTTGTTCCCCATGAATTTTTCTTAGATGAAGGGAATCTTGGGCGATTTGGGGGAGATGAAAATTCCGTTAAAACCAGATGTCAAACCAATTAGGCAGTGACCCTATCGACTGAATCCGTGCCATTAGGATAGAGTCAAGGTAGAACTTGATCACATGTTGGATGCTGGCATTATTGAACCAGTTGAGGAATCAAATTGGATCAGTCCTATGGTGGTGCAGGATAAGAAGACTGGTGAAGTGCGCATTTGTGTTGATTTACGGAAGTTTAATGATGCTTGCTTGCACGATCCCTTTTCGACTCCATTTACTGATGAGGTGCTCGAAGGCGTGGGTGGCCAAGAGATGTATTCTTTCATGGATGGGTTCTCGGGCTATCATCAGATCCACATCGCGAAGGAAGACCACCACAAGACAACTTTTGTGACAGAATGGGGTTGTTTTTAGTACATGGTGATGTCATTTGGACTGAAGAATGCACCTACGATATTCTCACAGGTTGTCATTGCTGCTTTCTGGGATTTCATCCAGAAGTTCTTGCAGGTTTACATGGATTACTAGACTGTCTACGGCTTGATCAGAGATCATCTAGCCAATCTGAGGTTGATGTTGGAGCATTGTCGACAACATCAGATATAGCTGAACTTGAATAAGTGCATATTTTGTGCACCGTTTGGAATATTAATGGGTCACATTGTGTGCAAACAAGGATTGTTAGTCGACCCAACAAAAATTGCGCTCATTCTGAGCTTAACACCGCCGACTAACGTCAAGTAGTTGAGAGCGACGTTGGGACACACTGGGTATTATCGCAAGTTCATCAGGGGTTACGCAGCTATCACGACCCGTATGGAGAATTTGCTGAAGAAAGATGTGGTATTTCAGTGGAGTCCTGAATGTCAATATAGTTTTGAAACTTTGAAGGCTAAGATGGCTTCAGCGCCAATACTGGTATTTCTAGACTAGAGTAAGGAATTCCATGTCCACGTGGATGCCTCATCGATTGCACTAGGAGTGGTTCTTGCACAACCTATAGAAGGGGAGTTGGATCACCCCATTGCGTTTTCCAGTCAGAAGTTATCGTCTGCAGAATGGAACTATACTACAATAGAGAGGGAAGGTCTAGCGATGGTCTATGCACTGCAAAAGTTTCGGCACTACTTACTGGGAGGACACTGTAAGATGTTTACAGACCACTCTGCATTGAAATACCTAGTCAATAATACTATGTTGGGGGGGAAGATATGTCACTAGCTACTTTTGTTTCAGGAGTTCGATTTTGAAGTGATTGTGAAGCCAGGACATCTGAACACAGGACCAGATCATCTATCGTGGATTGAGACAGGAGAAGGGCCGACCAACATTGAAGATGGGTTGCCTCATGCACAATTGTTTAAGGTTGAAATAGCTGATGACTATTATGAATATATCCTTCAATTTCTAGCGACAGGTACTGCACAGGAGGGATTTACAACCAGTCAGAAGAAACAGTTGGTGGTCAAGGCCGCAGATTTCTAGCTGATTGCAGGAGAGTTATACAAACTAGGATCAGACGAGATATTGAGGCACTGCGTCTTGCCTCATGAGAAAGGGCAGATCTTGTCCGAAGAACACGCAGGGGTAGCTGGTGGGCACTATGGTGGTCGTGCTACTGCTAGGAAGGTGCTTCGTGTAGGACTTTGGTGGCCCACAATTCATAATGATACAATAGATTATGCGTGTACCTATGATGTTTATGAGAGGACTGGGAAACCCTCTAGGAGGGACGAGATGCCCTTGAAACCTCAAGTGACACTGCAGCCATTTGATAAATGGGAAATGGATTTCGTGGGCCCTATCAACCCACCTTGGAAACACACTGGTGCAAGATACATCATTACGGCGACAGATTACTTGACCATATGGGCGGAGGCTGCCCCAGTCATAGATTGCACCGCTGCGACAACATCGTGCTTCTTATTCGAGAACATTGTCACCCAGTTTGGCTGCCTAAAGGTGTTAATGAGCGATCAGGGCAGACACTTCATCAAATGCACCGTCAGTGCATTGACAACAGAACTGCAGATACAGCATAAGAAGAGCACGCCCTATCTTCCACAAGCAAACAGGATAGTAGAAGCGTTCAACAAGGTATTGGAGCATGCGCTGACGAAGGTGTGCAATGAAAACCGTGATGACTGGGATCTAAAGATTCCAGCAGTTTTGTAGGAGTATCGCACCACATGTAAAAGGTTTAGAGGTCAGACACCATTTAAATTGGTCTATGGGAAAGAAGCGATCATGCCTATGGAGTATATTGTTCTGATTTTGCGTATAGCGGTAGCAACAGGTATGCATGATGATGTGGCATTAGGGGAACGTTTGATGTAGCTCGTGCAGCTAGAGGAAGATTGCTTTATCACAGGATTCCATCAGAGTGTGGAAAAGGATCGACAGAAGGCTTGGCATGATCGCCATATCAAGAATAAATAGTTTTAGTAGGGTGACTTGGTGCTGTTGTATGAAAGCAATTTTATGAAGCATCCAGGAAAGTTGCAGATACATTGGCTTGGCCCATATCGCGTCAGTAGCATTACTTCAGGAGGGGCAGTCCAATTGCAGCAGTTAGATGGAGCAATGCTCCCAAAGTTAATCAATGGTAGAAGGTTGAAGCCCTATAGATCGGGCTCGGAGCAGTGCGATGCCTGAGTCGCATCGGCAAAAAAAAAAAGGATGCTCAGTGGCAGGATGGTGCACCAGCAGGGACATAATGTGTAAGCAGAAGTGGTTTCATCACAGTATGGGAGCAGGTTCACGATAGCAGCAGGGTCACGACCAAGTCAAATCAGCAATAAATGCCAAAAGTTCCAGACAGTTAATTAACGACGCTTGTTCAAATGATGAGCATTAATGGTGGATCCGATCGATCGGATGACAAAATTGATGACGGATTTGGTTCATTAAGACAGTATTTGGTCCGAATTAATGCGTGATTTAGTCATGATTACAAGGGATCGAGTTGCGCGCTATAAGAACTGGTCGAGGTGGGTTGGAAGGCACATATTTGTAACGAGTAAGTTCAGCTCCCCATTGTTGAATTGTGCAAGGTTGAGTTGTGTTGTAGAAGTGCATTTGAGCTGTGTTGAGAAAGATCTCGGTGGGGTAAGAGTGAGCCATTTGTTGGCATTGCGAGAATTGAGTGCGGCATGTTAGGTGAGCCGGATACGGTGGAGATTTCAAGCAAAGCCAATTCGCCCATCATCCCTACTGGTATTGAAGAGGAGCTCAATCTCGTGGAAGAAGTTCCTATCATACCGGTGGGATCATCCTCCATTGTGCACCAAAAGAGGGGGGGGACACATCCTAGCTCCCCGTGTCCAGAGAAAAGGCAGACCCGTTCCACTGCCCAAGTGCCGGGAGGGGTCCTGAGGAGAGCCCATCGAGCTCTAGTGTTGTGGAGTCCGTAGTCCGAGCATGCGTCTTTGCTGTGGATATCCTGGGTTACCGACCTCCATGTCGACCTGGGATGCAGCCGAGGAAGCCCACTAAGAACCAGCGGTATCAAATCAAAATGTCGGTGATTCCACCATGTATGAGTTGCACCACTGACATTGTGCCTACGCCGATGCAGCTGCGGAATGATGATCATGATTTGTTTGCGCTGGAATATGTTATGACAGAGCCCTTTAAGCCATGAGCAGTGGGGCAGACTGGACAGATGCCACTCATTCCACATGATTGGGCGCGCGGTTTGGAGAAGGTTGGGTTGTTGGGTTTGATCAACTTGCCAACACTTTGGGCGATTGATGGGAGTGAATGCCTGCGTGAAACAGCTGCTGGCCTATTTTCATGGCAGCATTCTATGGTTGGACAGGCCAGTCACTATCACGGTGGACTTGATTTCTGAAATCATAGGGTCACCCAAGGCCGGGGTTGACCCATCGCAATATTTTCAGGGGAAGAAAAATGACAAAAAGCTCACGAAAAGGTTGAGGCAGCAATATAAAATGCAGCGCAATGGACGTGCCTACTGCCTAGACACCATCAACAAGCCCACAGTTAAAATTGGTGTGCGGATCCTGGCTACCAAAATCGTTCGGAACAATCGGCCTAACCAAGGCAACTCAGGGGTTGTCGCATGCAGGGAGCTCTATGTGGAAGGCTTGCAAGTGAATTGGTCCCTGTTTCTACTCAACCAGTTGACGGAGGACGTGTTGGCGACCCAGGAAGGACAGCGGCCATTCGCATACAGCTGGTTGTTGATCTTAGTTGCATTTGTCGCCTGGATGGATCCCGACGACTATCAAGGAATGGAGGTGGATGGAGATCAAAAGGGGGCATGCTACCAAAACTTGTGGTGGGTGCAAAAACTGGAGCACCTTAAGGAGTGCGCCACGCAGTTCTGGCTTTATTGGGAAACGTTGCAGGTGGCCGCCAAGTGGGTTCCGCGACTGACTCAGAAAGCGGTTGAGAAGTACAAAGCGATCGCTCGGTTCGTGATTGGACCACACAGTATCCATGTGAAAGCACGCCATGATAAAGATAAGCAGTGGCTGGAGACCCCCTATAAGTTATCCGATGAAGACCTCGACGTGATCATTGATAATTGGCCGGTCGACTGGCGTGAACTGGTTGTGCAGGAGGAAGAATCCACAGCAATACCATCAGATGCACCAGAAATGGACCAACAGCATCTTGTGTCGGAGTAGGAGTCATTGCATACCCCTACGAATTACAAGCGCGAGGTTGAAGAGGGTAGGATGAAAGCACATTATGACCATGGGACACTCAGCGGGATCCCCCTATCGTTGGAGGCGCAGCTTGACCAACTACTACTCGCTATAAATAACATAACCACTGGGGCGGCTAGAGCGATGATGGTAAAGGCAGATGAAGGTTTTCATGCCGTCACTCCCCGTCTGGATTCCTTATGCGACATTATTTTGAAGAATGCACCAGAGGGAGCAACTATGAAGGTAGTTGGCGTAATTGGCACTGGGTCGGGGGTCCAGAATGTACAAATTCCCCCAACTGCAATTACGACTGATGATGAGGCTCTAAAGTCTTCACTGCAGCAGTTGGAAGTAGTGTATGTTAACATCAACGCACTGTCATCACAGATGTTGGTGCAGGTATAGACGGTTTCCAATCAGGAACTGGAGGATAGAGAGATGGACGTCCGGAGTCAGTTGTTGCGCTTGTGGGAGGGCGAAAAGGTGTTATGGAAGGAAGTTGAGTAACACAAGGGGAAGGCAGCAACGGCATGGGAAGTGTTCGATGAACTCAAGGATACGTTGGATCAACTTCGAGTCGAGAAGACAAGGGAAATCACGGAGCTGAAGAAGGAACAAGATTGGTTGACGGTGGAGAAAACCACCCTATGGAACAGTAAGGTGCAGCTGGAGGAGGCCATCGTTGAAGCATGTCAACATGTACTGGAGCTGACATAGGTATTGGATCCGGTCGAGCAAGTGTAGAAGCTGGGAGCTGTCATCGCCGAGTTGCAGGCAGAAAATGCTACCCTGTCTCACGCACTCCAGTCGGCCACTCTAAAGGAAGCTGTCACAACACAGAAGAGCGCCATTAAAGAGTTGGTGAGTCAACTAGGCGAGTTGGAACAAGAAGCACTCAAGATCACTGTTGAGACTGCGCTATTTTGGGGTAGTATTGTTCAAGATGAGCCTCTGGAGCAGCTAACCAAGCTATGATGCGAGGTGGAAGAACAGCTGGCAACACTGAAGGCATCCATGCGCACGATGCCGCCAATAGTGCAAGTATCCAAATTGGCAGAGCTCAAGGAATTGAAGCAATGAGTCACCAAAGCGGAAGAACGTCAAAAGTAGCGTGTTGCGCAGTTGGACGAATTTCAAGACCTTGGGGCACAGTTTAATGCTGCAACTGACTCTGCACTACAGGCGGTAAAGGAAGGTAGGAAGAAAGTTGATGTGCACTTGGTTGACCAACCCTTAGGACAAGAGTTAACAGAGTGTCAGGAAGTAATCACCATAGTCACGCGGCAGGTTAGCAAAATCCAACAGCAGTACGAAGACTTCTGGATCAAGACAACAAAGTACACCATGTCCTGCTGACATGGCTCGAGGGCGAGCCACAAGATTGTGTTGGGGGCCTGTTGGCAGGAGGTTTGATGGGTCATCATCGTAGCACTGCGAGTGCTGCGATACCGCGGAAGGCGGAAAGTTGAGTGCAAATGATGATATTTTATGTAATTTTTGGTCAGTTGAACCGCGATGTGCAGGCTTTTGGGTCATTTGCTTTGAAGTGTCGGTTAGGAAGTAGTTAGTAAGTGGACAAGCAATGTAAAGGCACAAGGCTATAAATAGACGTAGGTTTGTAAGTGTTGAATCATCTTGGATCATGTATCTTAGATCTGGAGATATCTGTTGGATTTGTCTTTTGCGGAGTATGATTGTTGAACCATCTATGAGGTCTTGATCCAATGCTGAAGATTGAATATTTTGTATATGGGTTTTTGCGGCATTAATATGATGTGACGGAGTTATTGAGAAGAATCCTTGTGTTTTCTTGTTTATCTGTGGTAATGCATTTCTCAATATGAATATATGAATGATGCGATGTTTCCTTGTTGTGGTTAATGATTTACTGTTATACCTGTTGCAATTATGATTTGTTTTGTTGAATAATGCCATGGATGTGAATGATGCTTGAGCTAAATGCATAGATCTATTTCTGTAATGTTGCAATAAGTTGAGGGATTGGGCCGCAACATCCTCCTTCATTCGACGGAAACATGGTTCCGTCAACTCTCCCTTGAACATCTTGGGTGAGACCTCATCTGCTTTGCAGGTGTTGCTAGACAGGGTAAAACCTATCTGGGTCGGTGCTCAAGGAGATCGCGGTGGTCTGGGTGTCGACATTGCTGGAAACCCCTGTCGACTGGGTTTGTGTCAACATCCATAATAGATAATATGGTCATCATAACATCCATAATAGATAAGGGAGAGTGACAGGCTTTCATGGAATTACCTCAAGAATGAAGGATTGAAGTATGATCAAGGGTGCAACGTATATCCAAGTTATGTTTTGGTAAATATTATTGCAGAATCCCTTAAGCAATCCCCATATCTTATTTCTCATGGGAATATAATTTTACTGATGCATAGTCATTCCTATTCTAATTGATACAAGGAAAGATTGGCCAAATTGCACGCCTTGGTCAAATCCAATCCACATATTGCAACTCAATTAGCCATGGAGAGTTACGAAAGCATGACAATTATTGAGTTGATGGCAAAGGATGACCAATGAAATATTATCCCAAGGGTCATATATGTTGGATATGAAATTCAAATGGTTTTTGAAGTAGCCTTGCAAAGTATTGTGATAAAAGTGTATAGGTTCTCCATCGACCATATTTTCACTTGCTTGAGGACAAGCAAATTTTGGGAGGGGGGGATTGTAATGTCCCCATTTTTTATAGCACCATAGAGCTACCACTAGCCATTTATATCCCCATGGGTCCTAGTGGAAAATTAAATTAGTTAGGGAATTAATTTTGACTATGGTTATTTTGAATAATTAAATTAGATCTTGAAGAAGTGATGTAGTCCATAGTTGTAAATATTTAATTATTAATAAATTGTTTGATGAGTTGGAAATTCCTAGGTGGCTCAAGAGGGTGCATAGGATGAGGATAAGGTAGATGAGTTGTCGCTCTTGGAAAAATATAGAAGGAAAGCATCTAAAAGCAGTAAGAGCATCCAAAAGAAGGAAAAGCGGGAAAAGCAGTAGCAAATCAAGAAGGCAAGATGTTTCCAGATTTTTTAAGATAAGGCTCCAAAAGGAATAGAAAAAGTAGGAAAGCAAGAAATATGCCTTAGGAAAGCTGCATATTCTAATTTTGTCCAATGAGGGCGACTTCATGAGGCAAGTGGGTCCAAAATGAAAAGGCAACTTGCCAAAGAAGCCTCCACTCATCACTAATTCAAATTTCCTAGATGGAAAGCTCTAGAAGGAAGGAAGAAAAGTTGGCAGAGGTTAATAAAAGGAGGATGAACACACCCATTCACATATTTTATCATTTTGAGTATTCATCTTGAGAGATATTTTCATCTCAGAGGCTTGCGTGGTGTGCCCATTTCCAGCATTGGGTGATGTGCCCCTTTGCATTCATTGATCCAGCTGAAAGATTGAGAGATCCTTCTATTGGAGTTTGAGGAAGAGGATATCCAATCCTTTTCATGGATTTTAATTCTACCACTAGATTTTAATTGCAGGTCTGAAATAAGCTACAATCTAGTGTGGTCGAATCTCAAGATTGATTTGAAGAGACTAGTAGTAGCAATGTCTCAAGGATGGTGTATTTTGACTAGTGAAGAGGGAGGACTGAGCGATTGCGCCCCGTTGAATTATAGTTGATGTTCATGTGTACAAAAGGGTTGTAATATGTTGTTTTTATTCTTAGTTGATTTAATCCAATATTAAAATACTCCTTCCTTATTCTCAATCACGCTACTATTGCTTCTAAGTTATAATTTGAATCCTTTGGTTTAGCCAAAGGAGTCTAACTAGGTGTGATGCATTCCGGAATGTGAAATTGTCGAAGTAAGAACCTTAATTCCACTTGTATTGAGTCATTCACATTTGTTTGGGTCGAAACCAATTCTTCCTGGATGTTTTGAGAAGCTTTGGCAGTGTTTGGAATATAAACTAGTTCAGTGGTGTGTCAAATCCATCTTCTATGTGTCCAAGTAGTCAGTATTGGAGTTAATGTGCCTAGACTGGAGTTTCAGTACATTACAATGGTATCAGAGCATGGTCCTATAAACCTATGAGTAGTAATACCAAGCTCCATTGTTCAGTTGAAATAAGAACTGCACCCATGTCCTTGTTCAGTGAAGAAGATTCTAATTGGTATGAGGAAGAAGAGATCCACTATATTGATGGAGGCATGCATATGTCAAGAGATGAGGATGGTTACTATTGTGACCAAGTGTACAATGAAAGTAGAAGGCATGAACCACCAATGTTTGATGTTGTTGATAGAAGAGTAGTATTTGGAGGAAAGCCGCTAGGATTTTATTCTTCTGAGTATCTCCGAAGATACCAAGCTTTAAGCAAAGAGATCCATGAATTCTTGTATTTTCGAGAGTTATGCGAATACGAGGTCAGAATAATGTTCAAGACAAGGGATACCTTTGGAAACCCACATCATAATAGAATAAACCATACTGTCAACAATGTGTGCAGAGAAGTGGAGCAAATGTTGCAGCAGAATGAGTTTTTACCATAAAAGTTCTCTACATCAAATCTTTGTGAAGAAATTGCAACCAGTAACATGGTGGAGCCTACTCATGATGAAAATACTCATGTCTCTTAGGATGAATAAGCCTCAAGTTACTAGGAGTATAGCATGGAATTAGGAGCACTTGAATACAAGAATGATTACTTGCATGCCAAGAATGAAACATGCGTTGCAGATCTATGCTACAAGCAAGATGATCTTAGGTGTCAGCCATTGGAAGGAGTAACCCTGGTAGAGGATATTCTTTGTGAGACACATCATTTGAGTGGATCATTGAAGGATAACCAAGAGCATCTCATGGAATCCATGAAGAAATATTTTTTATGCCAATGCCTTGGTTTCAAGCTTTTGTTGGAGAGCTTCAGAAGAAGATTGGGAGATAGAATCCTTCTTGGGATATTTCTAAATTCTCAGAGAAGCAGTGGCCAAGATGAAAGAGAGTTACATGAATCTACTCTCATATAGAAATCAACTTCTATAGATTGCAGACATGTACCATCATGCGCTCAAGAAAGGAAGTCGAAGCAATAGATAGGCTCATTGGTGATATGGAGTCTACCTATGATTCTTTGAAGTGCACACATGAATCCCTTCAAGAATCAAAAGAGAAGATTGATCAACTCTGTAAGGAGTTGATCACACCCCATCCTCCATCCTACATGGAATATGATCATGTGCACATGGAAGGAAACACTTTGAATATGATGGAGGAACCTCATGCGGGGGATGAACATAATGAAAGTTCAAACTTGCAGGTTTTTGTGAAGGAATATGCTATATACTATATTTGGCCAAACACTTGTCTTGATGCATAATACAATAAGAAGGACATACTATTTGAACCTGCAAGCAAAGGTACTTATTTATCCAAGGATTGGGTAGATGAGCATATAACAAAAATGGAGAGGCAAGGTGTTATAGCTTGAAATGACACCTCTCCGTCCGTGACGACACTTGCTTCCCTTGGTCGCATGACGACACTTCTTGAGATCAAGTTCAGTCACACAAAAGGACATTTGTGGATGGAGGAGTCATTTGGGATACTAAAAATGGTTGAAATTACCTCATTCTTGACCCATTTGATGTATATGACCCTTAGGAACATTTTTCCAGACCAAACTATCTCCTGAAAATGAGCAGAAAAGCCTGTTTTTGGCCATTTTTCACTATGAGCGCGACTCTACTGTTATAATAGTAGCGTGTGTACGCGACTTTACCTCATTCAAAGTAGCGCCCATTGCCATATGTACGCGACTTTGTCTACTATAGAGTAGAGTACACACCTGTTTTGGTCAAAATCTCGAAATTCGAGTAAGTTAAGTTGGTTGGGAAACCTCTTGAGCGGTTGTAACTTCTTTTCCTCTTCCTCATTGATTATATAAGGAGGGTAGAAGGGCCATGTGAAGGGAGCAAGCCCAATTGCAAAGTTATGCTGGAGGAATGGAGACCTTCATCCCCCTCTCTTGTGCTTCAGTTTTGGTAAACCCTAGCACAATTGCTTAGAGGCTGGGATCCTTGGAGAACGGAAGCAGGAGATCTTGAATCTAGGTTTCGTGAAGTGCCAAGCTTGAAGGAAGGTATAATTTTATGTACTTGCTTTCATTCATTAATAAAGATCAGACGTTCTTCTCTTTCCAAATATGACCTATTAATGTGTCTCAGATTTGATTACTGTTTGATTATAGTTTGATGTCTCTTTATATTATGAATATCAGTATTATATGAGTAGTCAAATGTATTTGAGAAAGGTATCAAGTTGTTTTGCAGGTCTGGGCATTGCGACACTGGATAAGCATTGAAGAGCGAGGGAGGAAAAGCTAGGATCAACCTTCTGAATAAGGTGCCTACATCTCTAAACCCTAATCTCTTCATTTATTAGTTATACTTGCAGAATGCTTGTAAGTCTATCTTTATCACCGTAAGTTGGTAGTTTCTCCCCTTAACTATAGGTGCATTTTCCCCACAACAGAATGGCGACTCCACTGGGGAAAGCCTAACTGCTTAGGGGTATCCAAGGTCATTTCTTCAGTCTTGTTTGATGGTCTTTGTTCATTTTCTTGATTAGGATCAGTTAGTAGGCTCTGTTTGACCCTCCTGGGCTTTTTACAGACCCTTCCCAGCCCTTGCAAACCTTTGTGGACCCAGTTTGGGGGTTTTAACCCCGTTTTTTAGACTTTTTTTCTTGTACGCTACTGTTTATACCACACAGTAGCGCCCATACGCTACTTTGCCTCTGCACAGTAGTGCCCATACTGCTATGAGCGCTAGTTTCCTTCATACACAGTAGCGCTCAAAATCTGGGTTTGATTTTTTGAGTTTTGGGGTTGTGGACCCAAATCTGGGGGCTGTGGCTGCATTTTTGGGGGTCCCTGATGACCTTAGGTCTGTGTTAAACCCCTGTAAGTGGTCTCCCATCCTTGTATTGATCCTACATTCATTATTTGAACCTCTTTTGATCAATTTGGGTTTGTTTGGAAAGTTTTGGGGTTTGTTGACTTAAGTTGGGGGGTTGTGGACCTGTTTGGTGTTTTGTACCCTAATTTGAGTCTGATTGAACTTGCTTGCCCCATTTCCACTGGATTTGAAACCTCTTGAGTCTTTTTGACCCTGTTTGTATCTATTTGAGTGAAATTTCTCTTTTAGGTTGGTTTCTTGTCCTCCCTTATGCTTTTAGTTTTTCTTTTGTAGTGAAAGCTCAAGTGTTTTGGCTGTTGTTCAAGACCTTGTTTGCATTGTTTACGTGCAGACCTGAATTTACCAAACCATACTTCTTCGTAGGTCATTCGCTTCGTTTGGGTCTAAAAGTAGTTTTTGTACTCTTTTCCCAATGTTTGGCATGCTTACATCAATAAGAATTTGAAAGTCATATTGGTAGCTTTTACTGTTTCATAAAGAGAACCTGAAAGTTTCTTTGCTTTGCTTTGCTTTGATAGTAGGTTAGTTTCAGTTTTTGTTTCTTACCTTTGAAAAGCATAAAGAATTTTGATTTATCTTATAAATAGAGTACCTTGCAAGTGGCTTAAAAGATTTTAGAGTGCTTTGCATCAAAAAGAACAAGTTTTCTTTTGCATACCTAGTTGCTTGAGTAGCTGCATTCTTAGGTTTTGAGTTTAATTTTTTACATTTAGACTTTATTTTTACCTTTTTTGCATTCAAAAGATTAAAAAATTGCATTTGCACATGCATTCTAGATCAGAATTTTAAGACTTGCATTGAAAAGAAAAAGATTTGTTTGGTGGTAAATATTTCATTTTCAGTACTCTATTTCTATTATAACCACTCTCACACACCCACTACCTTTTTGAGTAATCAAGTAACCTTTAAAATGAACTCTAATAAAATGAACTAGCAACATTTTCTTTTCTAGGTTACACTACACCAACTAGTCTTGGTTAGGATCTTGGGTTTAAAACACCTTAAACCACCCAAGATCACACATTGCGCAAAACTCGTAGTGAGACTATCATTAGGCAAACCCATCTCACTCAAAATTTGCCTGGGAGCATATGCAGTAGGTCAATGTGAGATCAGTTTGTGGGAATACCCCTCCTACTTTCTGTTCGAGCATACGCCAGGATCGGATTGCGTATTGGGGACTCTTTCGAGTTTCGGGCTTAGCTACCCTGCCCACGCTTTCTGATTCGACCGGTGACTGTTCCCCCAGGAGTTTTCGGTGTTGTGGTATCCTTAGTATCAGACTCTAGGTTCATACACAGGTGACAGCGGAGGGTATATCCGCTGTACCTAGGACAGACGTGGGAGGAAATCCCTTGCAGGTCTTTGGGAGGGCGGTTGGGTGATTCCAGCGCTTGCACCCTTAGTCATTGTATTGTGGACCCCGGGTAACTGTCCTTCATCCTTCGTTGATCTGTTCTGGGCCCTCATCATCCCAGACTCTTCTCCGGAAGGCATCTGTTTGCCTGGTTTGATTTACTTAGGACCTTTTTTTTAGTGGTGTGCTTTTTGTGCTACTTTTTTTTTTTTTTTTTTTTAGTTTGCCTTAGAGAACTTCTTGTTCATTTGAGCAGGAAACTATGTCTAGCATTCCAGCGAGTGCCAATCAAGGTACCCCTGTTCCGGGGGATCCTTGTGTTGTTCCATTCATTGGAAACATTGGTGCTCCCTTAATGGCTACTCTGAATCTTCCTGGATTCACTATTGGGCTGCCGGTTTGGTTGTTTTCCACTCCGAATGCCTTGCATGCTCCTGACGCTTCTTTTGTGAGCACCTCAAATCAAGAGCATCAGAACCCTGTGCCTCCTTTGCCAGTAACATCTTCTCCTCCTCCTTCTACCTCATGTGGTGAAAGTAGCAATACTAGTAACCAGCAGTCTAAAAGGAATAGACGGGGGAAGAATAGGAAGAAGATGCCAAAACAAGGGGGCAAGCACCCTGCCTCTGCAGATCATGCAGGGGGCACCCACCCAGCCTCTGGAGGTCATGCTGGGAGAAAACTTTTAGTCACTGAAAATCATACTGAAAGTTTGTCTTCAACCACTGTCAGTCATGTTGAGGACACGTCATTGATCACTGCTAGTCATATTAATGACAAGTCACCAGTTCCTGTGAGTCATACTGGAGATACCAGATCAGCCACTGCAAGTCATGCTGCGGGAGTTGACATTGTCGACAAACCCAACAAACAGAAGCTTAAGTTCCCTTGTAAGTTTTGCGAGGGAGACCACCTTACTTACCTGTGCCCTGTACTTCCAGAAGTGCAAAAAGTGTGGTCCTTAGTTCAAAAGTCTTCTGCTTCTGAGCAACCAGCCTCTGTGAGTCATGCTGGGGGCAAGCTTTCAGCCAATGCTAGTCATGCTGAAAGTACTGACGTTGTAAAGGAGTCTAAACCTATAGGACGAAAACCAAAGTTCCCTTGTAAACTTTGTAAGGGAGATCACCTTACTCACCGATGCCCTGCCATTCCAGAGGCACGAAGAGTGTGGTCCATGTCTGAAGGAACCTCTGTTCCGGAGTTGTCTATAGATTCCCTGCAGTCAGATCAACCTTTGGTTGATAAAGTGGTTGAACCAATGCAATCTTTGGTCGACCCCACTCTTCCTTCGGAGAGTGAAGTGATTGAATCGATGCAATCTTCGACCGATCCCATCAGTCCTTCAGAGATTGATGCACCTACTACTGAAGTCTTCTGCATTTCCAGTTTGGATGTTCCTGAAAAAGGGGGCACTTCATCTGTGCCATTTGAACCCCTACCAAGCCCTAGGATTGTTTCCTTTGATTGGAATAGTCTAGCCGAGCCTCGTCTTCCTTTTTCGACACCTTTTCAAATAAAGGTTGATATCGGGAACCATACGGTTGATCGATGTATTATTGATGAAGGTGCTTCTGTTAGTATCTTATCCGCTTATGCTTGGAGAGTTTTGGGTTTCCCTAATGTTATTCCAGCTGTTAATTGGCCGTTGACCTTCGATAGAAGACCTAGTGAACCGATCGGATTCCTCCGTCAGGCACCTGTTACCTTGGGTGGAAAAACAGTCTTAGTTGATTTTATGGTTCTAAAGGACCCTGTGGACTTTGATATGATCCTTGGGAGTGATTACGTTTATGCTATGCATGCTGTGGTGTCTACGCTTTTTCGTGTGATGCATTTCCCTCATAACGAAAACATTGTCACCATCGACCAGCTTGCATTCGTTGATCCTCCTTATTACCCAACTGTAGACCAGTCTGATCCCTCGTCATTAGGCACTACTATGTCACATGCGCCTCATGTGGCATATTGTTCCTTGAGTTCAACTGCTACTGAGAAGAAGTCTCTGAGTTCATGCTTACCTTCTCGGGACTTGGTCCCAGCTTTTGACCAAGTGACATCTCCATCTGAATGTTTAGATATGTATTCTATCTGGGATGATATACTTCCTTCCGATGAAGTTCTCCTAGAGTCTATGGTACAGTCTGCCATTCACTTGGATGTTGATCCAGTCACAGTTATGTCCAGCCCCGGTTTGACCTTAAAGTCTGATCTTCCTACTGTTAAGTCTTTGGACTCTCCTATAGATCAGCAAATCGGTGTTCCTGCTGAGTTTGATTATGCTTCTAGAATTTTCAACTCCCGTGATGATGAATTTGTTTCTGCAGATTCCATCATGTCCTTCAACTTTGATCTTCATCCTGAATTTGATCTTGTTGATTGTAAGTCCTCGGGCTTGGGTACCATAGAGTCTTCATTCGAAGACTCTGCCTTGTTTATGCCTGCTGTTGATGATAGTGAAGTTGAAAGTATTTCTACCACAGTGACTTGTATCGGGTCTTCCTTTACATATGTTTTAGATATGATCCCGGTACTAATGTTTCTTGGAGATAGGATTCTTAGCTGGATGTATACTTGCTTACTGGTCCTTTTCGACACCTTGTGCGACCATGTCAGGTATATTCAGAACCTTGCATATAGGTTTAGGCTTCCCCGCTGTTATGTTGCATTTGAACCTTTTGCCATCCGAATTCGCCATAGGGTCGAACCTGTTGGATATTGGTGTGTTAGCCATCTCTTTATGCATTGTGCACCAGTCCGACAGCAGAGCCTACCTAACATGGGTCACCCTAGTCAGCACCCTTATGCCATTCTGGTGCCCATGCTGAGTTTTTCTCATAGGTTCGGGAGCCTTTTTAGATTCACCATGACTTTGAGAAGAAGCCTCATATCTTTCTTTCTCATATATTTATGGCCATCCCTGATAAGGCTCCCATCTTTGTGTTCAAATTGCATATGCATCTATTATGATCCCGCTTGCGCTAATGAGCCTGAAGCCGGCTTCCACGCTTTTAGCTCGTTGTATAAGCCTCCATCTCCAATCTCATTTCCGCTAAGCCATGTATCATTTTGCCTACGCAGTTTGACACCTTTTACCTGGAGGAGACACACCCTGAGTGTCCTTATCTTGCTCATGTTCCTTGCATTAGGCATTGCTTTGTTCCATGCGCTTGGAGCTAGTTTCGCATGTCCCTGACACTCGTCTCCTCCCATGTCGAGCATTTCTTCCACCTTTCCTTCGAGCTCGTTAAAAACAGTAAGGAGGCTACGAGCATTCTTCTACCTTCACTTCGAGCTCGTTAAAAACAGTAAGTAGGTTATGAGCATTTCTTTCATCTTCACTTCGAGCTCGTTAAAAACAGTAAGGAAGTTGTGAGCATTTTCCTATCTCCTTTGAGCTCGTTAAAAACAGTAAGGAGGTCATGAGTTTACTTTTCCGGACTCGTTAAACCTTTACGGAAAAGATCCCTATGGAGTTCTTTTAAGCCCTTTTCAGACTCCTTAAATAGGAAAAGTTTGCCGAGCATAGTTGTCTTTTCGGGCTCGTTAAAATAACTGAACCGACATCCACTTAGGTATAGAATTACCCCTTTTCCGGGCCTTGGTGGATAATTTACGGAAAAGGTATACTCTAGGTATACTCTTGTATGCGCTAGAAGAGTTCTTCTTCCATCATTTTACACTTTTTCGGGGAAGGAGACTAACTTTACGAAAAAGGACCTTTGGAGTCGTCTTTAGGGTTTTCAGACTCTCGAAATGTGAAAACACCAAGCGAGCACATACCAATCCGGGCTCGATATAAAATCCACGGATAAGTGTATAGAGGACTGTTTAAGTTTTTCAACTCTATAAGCAAGAAAACACCGCCGAGCACAGACCAATCCGGGCTCGATATAAAATCCACGGATAGGTATATGGAGTTTTCTTCTAGGTTTTTCAGACTCCTTAAATATGAAAATACCGTCGAGCATGCTTTAGTTCTTTGTCAAGCTCGTTAAAAAATGAAAAAGGAAAGGGAAGGGAAGAATGTTAAAATATCTTTCAATATGATGGCAGCAAGTCAACTATCTCCTTGAACAAAGCACCTGTTTTGAGTCTATCAAACAAGTTGGGTTCTAGCATTGGCCTTAGGGTAAACTTGATCTCAGAGTTCCTACTCCTCCATTTGGTTAGTTTTCCACTCATATGGAGAATCTGTTAATGTCTCCTACATTGCAGACTTGCATCGTGGTCTCTTTGTGTTCAAAGTTGCCTAAGTCACTCTTGTGTCGTGCTCACTGTTCAAGGATACAACCTATGTCGGCCATTCTGCAGTTGCCTTGACCTCATGTGTCGGCCATTCCTTGGTGTCAGTATGTTTCATCATGTGTTCAGTCCTACTCCAAATCAGCTCATACCTTTTGAGTGTCCCTCGTGTTGGATGATGGAGGATGCATTAAGGCCTCCCTTCCAATGGACTTCTTCCCATCGACTTCAAATCATTGTGCTCTGGGAATGAAGTTTAGAGTTTCGGTTAGTACCTTGGGGATTGCAGTCATTAGTGGCAGTTTCCCTCGCTATTGGATAGATGGGAATACATCAATGTCTCCTATCCGATGGATTCTTCAAGTGTTCGACGGCAAGACCATCTATTCGCACTTGCTTGAATGTACTAGGTACCTTGGGTTCCATTTTCATTATTGGTGGACACCCTCGCGTTTGTTAACGGTATACATCAATGACCGGTAATCAAACGATACCTCCCATGTTCGACAACAACTCATTTATTTGCATGGATAGGTTTGTACCTTGGGTTGTTTTTGGATGAAGACCTTGGGATCCTCGATAGCATCACCTCATTTATGTTATCGCCCAAGTTGCGCAAGACTGAGCCACACTCTTTTTTGGCTCTTGACGAGACATAGATCCAGCTTGTTCTCTATGGCTATGTTCTCTAGTTTTGACATAGATCCACCTTGTATTTATGTGGCTATGTTTACACTTATGTTTCTCATGGATCCACGCTTGTATTCTAGTGGCCATGATCTATGCATCAGTATTTGGATCATTATTGTATCCTCTTGGAGATCATGTTCCACCATTTGAACATGGACAGTTACCCCATGGATAAGTTTGTCTGACTTTGCCTTTGCTTTCAGGTACTTCATTTGAGCCTATGATTCTTGGTTTCTCCGTTCCTCCACGATTCAACTCTTTTTTATTTTTTATAATGTATTTCGGCCATCGTTTCCAGTACTCCCTTTGACCTCATACATTAGGGGGCATCTGTTATAGCTTGAAATGACACCTCTCCGTCCGTGACGACACTTGCTTCCCTTGGTTGCATGACGACACTTCTTGAGATCAAGTTCAGTCACACAAAAGGACATTTGTGGATGGAGGAGTCATTTGGGATACTAAAAATGGTTGAAATTACCTCATTCTTGACCCATTTGATGTATATGACCCTTAGGAACATTTTTCCAGACCAAACTATCTCCTGAAAATGAGCAGAAAAGCCTGTTTTTGGCCATTTTTCACTATGAGCGCGACTCTACTGTTATAATAGTAGCGTGTGTACGCGACTTTACCTCATTCAAAGTAGCGCCCATTGCCATATGTACGCGACTTTGTCTACTATAGAGTAGAGTACACACCTGTTTTGGTCAAAATCTCGAAATTCGAGTAAGTTAAGTTGGTTGGGAAACCTCTTGAGCGGTTGTAACTTCTTTTCCTCTTCCTCATTGATTATATAAGGAGGGTAGAAGGGCCATGTGAAGGGAGCAAGCCCAATTGCAAAGTTATGCTGGAGGAATGGAGACCTTCATCCCCCTCTCTTGTGCTTCAGTTTTGGTAAACCCTAGTACAATTGCTTAGAGGCTGGGATCCTTGGAGAACGGAAGCAGGAGATCTTGAATCTAGGTTTCGTGAAGTGCCAAGCTTGAAGGAAGGTATAATTTTATGTACTTGCTTTCATTCATTAATAAAGATTAGACGTTCTTCTCTTTCCAAATATGACCTATTAATGTGTCTCAGATTTGATTACTGTTTGATTATAGTTTGATGTCTCTTTATATTATGAATATCAGTATTATATGTGTAGTCAAATGTATTTGAGAAAGGTATCAAGTTGTTTTGCAGGTCTGGGCATTGCGACACTGGATAAGCATTGAAGAGCGAGGGAGGAAAAGCTAGGATCAACCTTCTGAATAAGGTGCCTACATCTCTAAACCCTAATCTCTTCATTTATTAGTTATACTTGCAGAATGCTTGTAAGTCTATCTTTATCACCGTAAGTTGGTAGTTTCTCCCCTTAACTATAGGTGCATTTTCCCCACAACACAAGGATTCACCAGTCTTGCTTGCCTTGGTAGAAGGCTCTTTGACACATCAACCATTGGGGAATCTAGTGAGCAAGAAGTGAAATCCAAAATGCATGTTCTTGAGAGAAGAACTGTCATGGAGAAGGTTGGCCAAGCACTAGATGTGCACCCATAGGATCATGGGTTTCCCTTGTTAAAGAAAGATTTGATTTTGGAAGTGGTAGCTAGATTCACTCCACTTGGACCAGCCAACAAAGATGTTGATCCATCCATGGATTGGGTGGACAAATACATCTCAAATATGGACACACATGGAGGCAATATTTTTGCAGGATTTCGTAAGAATTTGATTGAGACATTCCTTACTCTCCAATCTTATGAGCAACAACAAAAATATCCATGGTCATCATATGATGCATTCATTATGCATGGTGGGACTTGGAAGTTCCAATTGATTCAGTGGGATGGACCATATGGCATTGATGCTCAAAAGAATTTTCTCTTCCTATTGGAAATATTCAAAAAAATTCCAGCAAGCACTTGGAAGAGTGTACTTCCAATTTGGTTATGGGATCTTGGCATCATTTGGAGTGACACATTGTTCCAAATGTTCAGTAGAATGTTTCATAAACCATGGGATCCTGGAATTTCTTGGAGTGACTTTTTTTTCCTGATGGAATTAGAGTTTGGGATTCATCATGAGTGTTATAGGTCAAATATGCACTTCTCCATCCGTGATCACATTGCTCTGTCGATCGCACAAAAGGACACCATGGATTGAAGAGCTAGGTTGACCTAGATGACTTATTGGTGGTAGTACACTCTTCAGCTGAGAATTTAACTGTTTCTCTTGAATTCACCACATGTACGCTACTCTTGCTCTAGTAAACCAGTGCACACCTCCAAAGATGTGTTGCTTTGCTCGAGGACAACCAGCGCACACCTTGAGAAAAGTTGCAAATGCTTGTTGTAAAGCACAAAAGTTGCTCTCTGTGCGCTACTCTTGTTGTATGAAACTCGCGCACATCTTAAGATGAAATCAAAAAATATATTAAGATTACGAATTGGGATTAGTTGAAGTTGGTTCTGCAACTTCCCCAACCTCCCAATTCAACCACCTCTCAAATCCAACTGCCTACCTTGTCCCATAAATACAAGGGGGATCCATGAGAGAGGGACCTAGAAGAAAGGTATTAAGTATTGTTACGCTAGAGGAATTCCCAAGTCATTGTGAAGAGCAGGAGCCCAGGACTCGGTTGCAAAAGCATCTTAACACGTCAGGTATATTTGTACTGATGTAAGCTTCTTTGACAATAAAAAGGCTGAAATACCCTTCCTATCCCAAATCGAATGTCTATTGGATTGTATATTCATTTGGTTTAATATCTTATTGTAGTTGATGTTTAATTGCTTTCAATTTCATCATATTTATTGCATTCAAGATATGCTGAGGAAGGTTTCCTTTGTGTTGCAGGTTTATCAAGGGGAATACCAAGCGAAAGCTAGGACCAACCGTCGATAAAAGGTACATCTTTCGATATCTTGATATCTTTCATTTGTAAGAACTAAATGCAATATAATGAATATATTTACCTGTCAACCCCGCCCAAGTTGGTAGTGTCTCTCCTCACTATAAGGTAATAATCCTGCACAACGGAATGGCGACTCCGTTGGGGAGTAACCGGTAGTTTTTTCTGCTCTAGGAGACTTAGTTAGGTTGTCTTCCAGTTCATTTCAGTCTATAATGTTCTTTGAAAGGTCTTATAGGTCATTGTTACATGTTCTTTATTGCTTGATTCATCTCAGTTTACTGTTGCAAAGCCTAATTATGTCCTTATGAGACATGTGCGCTGGTTTACCCTACTTACAGTAGCACATCTTTCCTAATGAGCGCTGGTTTGTACACTACACTGTAGCACATCTTTTCTAGTGTGCGCTGGTTTCTACACTGCATGGTAGTGCATTTTCCTCTAGCTTCTAGTTTTTGTTAGGGTTTGATTTCCAGCGGTTTGGTTCCACTTCCATCCTTTTGCTTTGCTTCCCTGACTGACCCCTGAGACTTCTATGTCTCTTTTGAGTCTTGTTTACCTCTCTGAAGTCCTTTAGTTTGTCTTTTCTTGCTTGAGTACTTGTTTAAGTATCTTCACTGCTTTCTAGCCCTTTTTGAAGTTTGTGCACTACTCTCTTTCAGACATAGCTGCACACTTTTTCCCTAATTGCTTGTTACAGTCATACAGACCTGCGTTTTTAATGTTTGTTGTTTGTGGCAACAATAGCACACTTTCATTGTGTCTTATCCTTTCTGTTAGGGTTTGACCCCAAGTTTGATTCCTTAGGGTGCTTTTGAAAGGTTGCTTGGTTTAGATACTTTATGATTGTCTTTTCATTTCAGTTCAAGTGAGTCAAAGCTTTCTACTTTGATTTCTTTTGAGTCTGTGTGTTAGTAAGGTCATTTTTTGGTTCGCTTGCTTACTCCTTTGCTTGGCTTAGTGTTGTCTTAGGGTTTTGGTGTTTAGGAGCATCCTGCTAGGTCTGCCTTTCCGTTAGGAGCATCTATTTCCCTTGTTTCTTTTACACTTTGTTTCCAAGCTTAAAGTTTTTTCTTTTGAAACAACTTGGTAAGTTAAGTCTTCCTCAAGTCTTTTGATTTGTTTGTTTTGAGCTATTCAGGTGTTTGTCTTACTCACACTTAGCGTTAGGTCTTACTTGCTCTTTTACAAGTTATTTTTCATTTACAATTATCAGAAAAGACAAAAAGTGTTTTAAGAAGCTTAGTAGTAAGATCTATCATTGTTTTGAAGTAGCATGGTTTGCTTTGACATTTTAAAGAAAATACAAAAAGAATTTTGATTTAGGATTTCCTAGTTTCGATTTTTGAAAGAATATAAACGAAAAGAAAAATATTTTTTGTGAATTTGAAAGCATTACTTTACATGCACTTTACTTTCCTGTCGAAACCATTCCACACACTGCACTACAACCCTTGAGTAAGAAGTAGCCCTTAAAAGAAATTTTAATAAAATTAACTAGCAACATTTTTCTTTTTAGGTATACACATCATCAACTAGCTTAGGCTAGAGTTTCGAGTTTAAATAACCTTAAACCACTCGAAACTGGCTTCATTACTCAACAATCATAGTACGACTTTGTCTTAGGTAAATCCACCTCTATCAAATTGTCCTGGGATGCTCTACTCAAACCATAGTTAAGCATGAGGCCGTGGGCGATTGGAACTATTGAGGATACCCCCTCACTTTCCTCTAAACCATAAACCAGAGTTGACTCGCGTACGGGGGGTCCTTACGGACTTCGGGATTTGCTACCCTGCCCATGCGTTTCGACTAGGCTAATGACTGTCCCCCCAGGCTATTTCGTATTGGTGGTATCCTTAGTATCATTCCTTAGGACTCTACACAGGTAGAGTGGTCAGTTATTCCCACTTCACCTCGGACAGACGTGGAAGGTAACCCTTTGGCAGTAATCCCGGGAGGGCGGTTTGGTGATTCAAACACTTGCACCCAGAGGACCTCTGTTGGACACCACATAACTGACCGTCGGTACTCTATTAATCTGTTCCAGGCCCTAATCATCCCAGACTTACTTCTGAGAGTATTTTCCATCTGTTTTCCTGGTTTGATTACTTAGGAATTTTTTAGTGGTATGTTGTTTGCTCCTTAGTTGTAGTGGCCACTAGGTTTTTTACTTAGTTTATTTTTATAGTTGTGGAGGACCAACATCTTCGTCGGTCTCAGAGGTTGAAAAACCTTCCCCCACTCATTGTGGAGCCTCCACTGCCACCGCGATGCCGGAGGACAGATTCCCGTGGTTCTTTTGAACTTACAGGTGAAACAAAGGTTCTTAGTGAACCGCAACCCAGAACCCCGGATCAACAAGTCTTTGATACTGTCGAGGTTGAGGACCTAACTTCTAGAGAGTTTAGTACTCCTTTCAACCCTCCTCTCACTGGACCCAATGATCCACTTCTGGTACCTATTGGTTTTCAGCAACCTGAGTATAGTGCTTACTTATTTACACCTAGTTACACCATGGTTAACCCAGGAGATGAGCAGGGAGTCCCTCAAACTCCCACAACTTCTATGGCTACAAGGATTGTTAATCCTTCTTTCACAAACACTGCCACACCAAGTTCGTCGTAGACTGCTTCTACCTCAAATCCATCCTTTAGTTTTAATGTTGGTACTCTAGGCATGTCAAGCACATTAGCTTCGACATCTGCCTCAGTTTCTACCCCAACTTTTGGACCAAACAATGTCCCTCTGTCAAGGATCCCCACAGTGAATTTCACTCAGTCTTCTGCTACACAACAGTTACAGGGTGTAACTCAAACCATTGCTTCTACTTCCATTGTAGGATCGATCCCTTCTTCATCTATCCCTGTTATGGGTACGATGACGGCACCGTCCGTTACTACTACGCCTGGATTTAACCCCTATGCAGGTTATAATGTTAATCCATCCAATATACCTGCAGGGAGTATCCCTTTCTCTTTGTTTGCTGGAGGAGGAGGTAATATTATTAATCCACAACACGGTGGGGTTAACACCTAGCCACAATGGACTACTGCCCCGGGAAGTAATCCGCTTTCTTTTGGGTGGAGCAATTTTAATCCTTTCATTTCACAACCGATGGCTGGGGGAAACCCCAACCAATAGTATACGAATCAAGTAGTGGGAAATATCCAATACCAAGTTCTGGTCTATCAAATTCCATTGGCACGACCGCGTTTACCATTTCTGGCAACTTTGAACTTGAAAGATCTTTCGAAACTCACAAACGACCCCGTGTGTCATGATCCTGCATGGCCTCTAGTTCCCACTAAGTTTCCCTCATACATCCTAAAGTTTGAAGGTAAGACTGGTGAGGACCCTAGTGACCATGTCACAACTTTTCATCTTTGGTGCTCCTCGAATTCACTGAATGATGATTCCATCAGGTTAAGGCTCTTTCAAAGAACCTTGACAAGTGTCGCAGCCAAGTGTTATATTGAACTACCTACTGCTGCTTATGGAACCTTTTGGGACTTAGCCACTATTTTCTTGAACCACTTTCAACTTCCTGTCTAGTATGATGCCGACACATGCCTTCTGTCGACCTTCCGATAGAACAAAGCCACTCATCTATCTGATCACATTTAGGAGTGGCAAAGGAGAAAGAGGCTCATTAAAGCCGACATTCCCCCAGCATTTTTATTAAAGTGGTACCTTAAATCACTCCTTCCTTATATCTCTAAGGAAGTTGCAACTTCAGGGGTGTCCTCCGAAGAGGAAGCCATTTTGAGAACCCAGCAGCTAGACTTGTATATGCTCAGTCTGGCCTCTTATATGAAATTATTCCTGACACACCAAGGTCTAACATTGACTTAGGTAAACCTAAACCTGGAACACATGTTGATGGCATTGTGGGTTCAGTCGACTTTGCAGCATTTGATGCCTTAACAAAGTAGGTTCATGTCTTGTCAGTCAAACAATCTGCTGCAGAAGCAACTTTTGTTTCATCCTCCCCTTCCACAACTAAATCTGTACAACAGATGCAAACAAACCAAAAGGGCTCTCCGCAACCCAACAACAAAAGAAAGGGCAAGAAAGGGGAGGGAAACCAACAAAATCCCAAGAATATGCAAAATGTCGAGGAGGGTAAAAAGGGAAAAATGAAGCTCAAGTTCCCTTGCAAGCTATGTCAAGAGGACCACCTCACCCATCAATGCCCTCTAATGGAAGAAGCCCAAAATTTGATCCATGAAAAGAAACCTGCTATCCTAAAAGACCCTTTCCCTCACAGACAGAGTTCAGCTTCTAGAAACTCCGGTGCTGGGGGCACTACTCGTTCCAACTCAGCTGATTAGTCATTCATTAATATGGTTAATTCAGATACTCTTTTGCAAACTAGAGCTAAAAATTACACCCCGGACCTACAGCAGAAGGATGTTCCTAAGTCATCTACCCCTCTCCACATCTAGAGACCAGTGGATCCGCTGCCAAAGATCCCAAAAGATGTCTTCAAACGGGCTGTGCACAACCCCAACACAAGGGCTGCCTCCAACTACAATGTTGTGGAGGATTTATCCCAAACCCCTTGTGCCATGTCCACTCTGGAGGTACTGCAAAGTTTTCCTTTACAACGCAGTGCACTCCTCGTAGCGATTGGAAGTGTAGATTCATACAACATGCTCGCCTACTTTGATATGAAAGATATCAAGTTTCGGTTGCCATATCACGTCGCTCTGCAGATAGAGGTCGTCCATGGTCCCATGACCATTCGACGAGTTGTTGTAGATGAGGGTGTTTCCACGTGCGTAATGTCCATTTATTGATGGAAGGATTTAGGTGAACCTGAGTTAGCCCCCTCTAATATGGTACTTACCGCCTTTGATGGAATATCTTTTTGTCCACATGGATTCTTACCATCATTTGATGTTGAACTTGCGGGTAAACTAGTATCGGTAGAGGTTGAAGTTCTAGATGCTCCGCTCAATTATAACTTGTTGTTGGGTAGGAGCTGGACATATTCCATGTAGGCAGTGCCATCAGATGTTTTCCAGATCATAATGTTCCCTCACGAAGGCAATATCGTCACAATCGATCAACTTTCATTTTCCTGAAAGACCAACCAGACTTCTTCGGATTCAACAATCCTGTTGGTTGATCAGTCCTGCCAGTTACTGAGAGTCTGGGAGTAGGTCTCTATGGATCATTAATAGGCACTTTTGACCTTCCTTCTCCCGTTCATTTTATTGGTTCTGAAGAATGTTCTTCGTCTGAGATTTCCACGGTCAGTTCAACGACTAATCCTTGGATTCTCCCAACTGAATCAGAACCAGTTGTGCCTTTATCTGTTGCAGAGGTAGCCTACTTGGATTCACCACATGCTGCAACAGAACATATCATGACTCCATTGGTCTCTGTTGATTCAGATATGGACTATGCATCCACATGGTCGCTGGACTCTACCCACTCTCTTGATTGTATAGACACGGTTTTGCCTTCTAACGAAGCCATTTTGGAAGCTATGACAGGCCTGGACCACCCTCAAGAACATATGAACCCCAGGTCCTATCTACTTCCCATTCTAAACTTGATAGAGAGAGGCGAGTTTTCTCCGAGACCTGGTGAAAATGTTGATTTGTCCTCTATCCCTTCTACTTCACAAGTTGTTTATGTCGAAGGGAATATGGCAAATATATCAAGAACCATCCCGATCAACATTTCCACCGAAACTGGGATCACAAAAACTATTTTTATTGGAGCAAATTGTTTTCTTGACGAGATCGTCCTGTATACCAATCTTTTTAACGATTTCTGTGACGCCTTTTCCTGGTCCCATCAGGAGGTTCCAGGCACCGATCCTACCTGAAGAAGTACTACGCTTAGGCATCTGTGCTTTTTCATGTATTTTTAGTTGTACATTTTTGTAGAGTTTGTTTTTTTACGGTTGTAGTTACGTCTTATGCATCTATTGTTTTGTGTTTCTGATGTCGACTGAACACTTTATAGGGTTTGTTGATGGCGCTAGCTGCCACACCCGTCAGTTGGCCACGGCTGTTTGGGTCATTTACTCACCAACTAGCCAACTGGTATCTTTAGGAGGGGCTTGTTTAGGTCCCACAATGAACAATGTGGCTGAATACAGTGCAGTCATAGAGCTACTCTGAGATGCTCTGTAATGGAATTTCACATTTGGAGGTACGGCTCGACTCGCATTTAGTTGTTTTTCAGTTATTGGGTGTTTATCATGTTAGAGATCCTACTTTGCTACGTCATTTTATGCACGTTAAGCTACTTGAGAGACAGTTTGAGTATATCACATATCAACATATTCCAAGGAACTTGAATGCATTAGCTAATTCATTTGCAAACTACGTTTTAGATTGGCATTTGCATCATTCACACACATAAGTAATTCATGCATAAAACACAATAACACACATGTAAATAACCGATACTGTATATATATATATATCCGTATCAAAAAATATTATGAGTTTGGATCATAAGTCTGTCACTGATTCATGTCATAAAATACAAAATAGGGCTCAATGGCCTCAAAAATATACATAGAATATCCTTCTCCTATGGAGAAGGTGGGGCCTCATCTGCCTCTGCTACCTCTCAGTAACATATGACCAGCCTAGCTACTTTCCGTAGAAACCTAATCCAGGCTGGGGGCACTCCAACCACATCCTCCTGCATATCAAGCGGCATCCGCTCAATCCTATATGTAGGAATGTCATGAGTCAACCGACTCATCTTCCTCTCTATGCTCCCCAGCGTGGCATCAGCTGCACCCACTATCACTGGCCTCACAAAAGTATGGGGGTGTCCCTCAGGATGCACTGGTCCAACATCTGCACATGACACTTTGTTTCAGTACTTTAAACTCATCATAAAAATCATATATATAAAAATATAAAAATTTAATAACTTTTCAAAAGCATAAACATACCTATCTCTCCCCAGGTTTCTCCTGGAGGAAGGATCAGCTCAGGATCGTTGCGGAATTCTATACCTGCATATGGAAACTGCTCGAGGGCTAGCACTTGCCGTTCCCACCAACCCCTAAAATCATCCTCATGGTAACAGAAGTTGCTCTCGACACCACCCTGGAGGATGAAGATCTCACCCCAACGAGACAGCATTGGCTCACGAGGGTTGACTAGGGGCAAGGGCATGCCCAAACTCATAGCAGGAACCCTTTCAAAGAAGAAGTTGCAAAGTATGCTTCTGTACCCAAATTTCTTCATCCTCCCGATCTTACACCCCAAGAGTTAAAGCTTCATGTTTTCCAAAAGACTTGAACACCAGCCATATACTTTACCATGCAAACATTCAGTACCTATGTGCATATAATGCCTCGAAGCAAGATGTTGTGTAGAACTCCCTCCCATTCAATTAAGAACACTTACGGTGAATTTGAGGGGGAAGCTTGCAATAGTCGAGATCAGAATTTGGCTACCGAATTTCTCAGTTCCCGGTAGGCAGTAGGCATTCACATATTCTTGCATGGACAAGGTACCAACATTGCATGAGGACCTTTTCAAGTTCACAAAGTCTCCCCTCCGAGAGAGACCCGTGATAAAGTAGATGTCATCAACGATGAGTTCCAGTATTTCACCTTGCATATTAAACACCAATGCCTCGGCATCCTAGTATTGTACAAGCCTCTCAAGCAAGCGGTTTAGTGCCCGCATATTAACCGTTCTATAAAATTTCAATAGTCCACATCTTCGGAGCGCATGGAGGGTCACCGGATCTTGTAATGCTTCTCGATCCATGTCCTCGTGCTCCCTTTCATGCCAGACAAGAACCATCCTGCCAAGCAACAGTCAATTTTTCAGTCTTTTCCACTTTTTTCCTCACTTTCAGGGGTATGCACTACTGTTTGCACTGACAGTCACGTCTGAGCGCTACTCTTCCTTAACAAAACCAACACACTTGGCTAGTATGTGCTGCTTTTGCTCACAAACAGTAGCGCACATGCAGAAACACGCGATGAACATTGCTAGGAAGTGATTTTGAACATGAAAATTGACCAAAAAAATGCATCAAATTGCAAGTATGGGAGGAATAACCTTACTTGGTGAAAGCAGAAGGTTGATTGGTGGCCCGGTTTGATCGCAACGAACGGAGGAAGATCAAGGTTTTGCTCCAATTTTTTCCCTAAAACTCCAATTGTGATATTTGATTTTTCAATTTGAAATTATTTATATAAAAAGAACTTTGATTTTTACCCACTTTTTGCAAAAGTGTATAGTTTCAAATTGTCCCTAAAAGGTTCTATTTAATCACTAATACCTACAAATGTTGGTGAGTTAAATTCAACCTAGGAATTTCAAATTTTCACTAGAGTTTCAAAGTATTAAACCGGAAATGACTTGTTTTATTATTGATAGATCAATATAGATACCATATTGTCATTATTATGTCATTGAGAAAATTTGCCGATACTTACTAATGCGATTGTTGAGATCCTATTCTTTGGAAGGTCATGAACCTACGATCCTAGAAGTTGTCTTTTAAGTCATTTTAAGCTCTTGTTTTGACTATTTGAAAAACTAAACAAGATAGCTGAGCAAACTTGTTCTCTTCAAGCTCGTTAAAAGAATTAAAGGTCCATCTGCTTAAGTATAAGTTTAACCCCGCTTAAGTATAAGTTTAACCCTTTTCCGGACTTTTGCAGATTACTTACAAAAAACGAATACTCTAGTCATGCATGGCTAGAAGATTTCTTCTCTCATCGTTTTAGACATTTTCGGGGGAGGAGACTAACTGTACGAAAAAGGAATTTTGGATCCTTCTTTAGGGTTTTCAGGCTCTCGAAACATGAAAACACCAAGCAATCATTCACCTAATCGAGCTCGATGTGAAATCCACGAGAGGGTATATAGAGGATTGTTTAAGTTTTTCAAACTCCTTAAAATTGAAAATACCGGCGAGCAAGAACAGATCTTGGCTTGATATTAAAATCCAGAGATCAATATTATAGAGTATTCTTCTATTTCTTCTTCAAACTCTGTAAACAATGAAGAAGGTCTTGAGTCTTCCTCCCATGGGATCGTTAAACTTTTACATGGTTGGGCTTGTTGAGTTTTATTTCTTGGACTCATTAAAACAACAAGAAGGACATTCTTTTACCAACAAGAATAAGGGATAAAAAGGGTATATCACATCTTTTTAGTTTCAAAGGAAGTTAAGTCAGTCATGTCCTTGAACACAGCACCTATTTGAGTCCATCATTTCAGTTGGGTTTTATTTTTTTACATTAGGGTGAACCTGATCTCTGATTTTTTAGTCCCCTGATTGGTTATTCTTCCAATCATATGGAGGGTCTGTCAATGTCTCCTACATTGCAGGCTTATATAATTTCCCCCTCATGTTAAAAGATGCCTAAGTCACTTTGTGTCGTGCTCACTGTTCAAGGATACAACCTGTGTCGGCCATTCTGCAATTCACCTTGACTTCATGTGTCGGCCATCCTGGTGTCAGTTTGTTTCATCTTGTTACTTGTCTTACTCCACATCAGCTCATAACTGTGAGTGTTCCTCGTGTTGGATGATGGAGGATGCATTAAGGCCTCCCTTCCAGCGGACTTCTTCCCATCGACTTCAACTCATTTTGCTCTGGGAATGAAGTTTAGAGTTTCGGTTAGTACCTTGGGGATTGCAGTCATCAGTGGCAATTTCCCTCGCTGTTGAATAAATGGGAATATATCAATGTTTCTTATTCGACAGGTTCCTCAGGTGTTCGACTTCAAGTCCATTTATTCACACTTGTTGGAACGTACTAGGTACCTTGGAACCCATTATCATTATCGATGGAATTCCTCACGTTTGTTAACAGTATACATCAATGACTAGTAATCAAACGATACCGCCCATGTTCGACCTCAGCTCATTTATTCACATGGTTAGGGATTGTACCTTGGGTTGTTTGGATGAAGACCTTGGGATTCTGATAGCATCACCTTGTTTATGTTATCACCCAAGCTGCGCAAGACTGAGCCTCACTCATTTTTTTCTCTCCATGAGACATAGATCCAGTTTGTTGTTATGGCTATGATCTCTCATTTTGACATGGATCCACGCTTGTATTTTAGTGGCCATGATATATATACATATCCTAGTTATGTATCGGAGATCATGTTGTATCATACCACACATCTATATGATGTCAAGATTGTAATTGCTCGCTGACCTTGATCGTTGTTTCAGGTGTTCTTGTGACTTGGTTTTGCGGTTTCTTGCTCCTCCTCTGACTTGGAATTATAATGTATTTCGGCCATCATTTTCCTCTAACCTCACACATTAGTGGGCATCTATTATCGGTCAAATATGCACTTCTCCGTCCATGATCACATTGCTCTATCGATCACACAAAAGGACACCATGGATTGAAGAGCTAGGTTGACCTAGATAACTTATTGGTGGTAGTACACTCTTCAGCTGAGAATTTAACTGTTTCTCTTGATTTCACCACATGTGTGCTACTCTTGCTCTAGTAAACTAGTGCACACCTCAAAAGATGCGTTGCTTTGCTCAAGGACAACCAACGCACACCTTGAGGAAAGTTGCAAATGCTTGTTGCAAAGCAAAAAAGTTGCTCTCTGTGCGCTACTCTTGTTGTATGAAACTCGCGCACATCTTAAGATGAAATAAAAAAATATATATATTAATATTACGAATTGGGATTAGTTGAAGTTGGTTCTGCAACTTCCCCAACCTCCCAATTCAACCACCTCTTGAATCCAACTTCCTACCTTGTCCCATAAATACAAGGGGGGTCCATAAGAGAGGGACCTAGAAGAAAGGCATTAAGTGTTGTTATGCTAGATGAATTCCCAAGTCATTATGAAGAGCAGGAGCCCAGGACTCGGTTGCAGAAGCATCTTAACAAGTCAGGTATATTTGTACTGATGTAAGCTTCTTTGACAATAAAAAGGTGGAAATACCCTTCCTGTCCCAAATCAAATGTCTATTGGATTGTATGTTCATTTGGTTTAATATCTGTAGTTGATGTTTAATTGCTTTCAATTTCATCATATTTATTGCAGTCAAGATACACTGAGGAAGGTTTACTTTGTGTTTCAGGTTCATCAAGCGGAATACCAAGCGAAAGCTAGGACCAGCCGTCGATAAAAGGTATATCTTTCAATATGTTGATCTCTTTCATTTGTAAGAACTAAATGCAATATAATGAATGTATTTACCTGTGAACCCCACCCAAGTTGGTAGTGTCTCTCCTCACTATAAGGTAATAATCCTGCACAACAATGAGGCTCTTTATGTAGACATTGGGCAGTGTAAAGGAGGAAGTAGAAGACACTTCCCCATTCTCAAGTTCATTTGGGATCCATGAATCATTCTTGGTCTCAAATATTTTAGCTAGAAGATTCATGTAATAGTATGTGGGACAAAGACATCTCTTAAGAGGGATGAGATGCATAAGGTCAAGTACCTTCCCAAGATTTACCTGATCATCATCATCAGGTTCGCTTGGAATTAGTAGTTCTGCAGAAGACATTTCCTTGTGTCCAATGTTCTTATTTGATATTTTCATGCATGAGCATTGGATTGGATAATGCACCTATGGATTCACCACCTTACATGAGTAGAGCATACATCTGGCACTTTGGTAAGTGTTGTGGAAAAAATTGCACAAGTGCACTCTTCCACTTGGTAAGGGGTTAGGCCTTGTATGTTGTAGTAAGGTATCAGTCCTTGGAGCCCCCGTGTGGTTGCTGGTTGGTATTCCTCCAAGTGATCTTGCAAGAGATTGTTAGTGTAGCTCACATAAAAACAAAGAAATATGGAAAAATACAAAATAAAAGAGACGGGGGGAGAATGCAAACTCCAATAACAATACAAGATATGCCAAAACGCTTTTGTATTTCCCAATGGTATAGTTGTACAACACCTAGTAGGTATGGGATTCAAGGGAATCCAACAATATCCCTTAGGGAGGCATCTTTTGTCCAAACTAAATGCTAAGTCAATGGTGGAACAATGAAGAGAAACTGTTGCCCCTTGAAGTAAGGTGGCAAGGGAGTTTGGGAATGCTCACAATGACAGGAAGTGGTGGGATATGAGGAAGCTCCAACTCAAATCCAGTAGCATAAACTTGCTCTTGATTTCTCTCTACAAAATGCATCCCAATGGATTCCTTTTATAGGTCAAGAGGTGGCCAACAAATAACTAGATCCAAATGTGAACTCATCTTCTCCATGAACTAGTTCCAAGGTACATAAGGGGGGCTAGTTAATGCCACCAAGTGTGTGAGGAGCCGAATTCGAATCCCTAGAGAGTATTGAGCCTTCAATGTGTCACAGGAATTTATTGATCCCTCCATTTTGAAAGTAGCACGACTATCGAAGGAATCGCCGCACGGGTGTAGCATGGGCATTGTTCTAGTAACCTACGCTATAGTGCGAGTTGACTTTGTTTTACCTGCACTACCCCTTCTTTTGACTATTTTTTTGCACTTTTGGGCCCATGCTATATCTTAGATTTATTGATGATGCCTTTGGTGAATTGCATTATTTATGTTGTTGATGCTTTACTAGAAGAATCGCCGAAATGTTGCATGTGTGCAAATTTTAGGCATTAACAAATGCCCCCTGATGTATGAGGTTCGGAGGGTATTGTAGAGCCGATAATGCATCATGTTTTCTTCTGTTTCTCTCATGTTCTATAGGACAAAGCATATGTGGAAAATATGTTCCTCCCATGGGGGAAGTTTGTTGGTGACAACCATTGAGTTGTAGTAAAGATTTTTTTTTATATACAAATGAGGTAGGTATACCCATGCTCATGAAATGTTGTCAAAGTGATTGCAATCAGAGAGGACCAAGGGGTCAACTATACTATATTGTTGGGACATGGATGAAGTCGGCTTAAATCCATGTTTGAGTAAATGACCTAGGAACTGTTGTGGGGTGCTAAAAAAGTGGAATTTCTAGTGACCATGATAAGCCCACGGGAGTGGGGGGCCAAATAGACTGCTACCATGATTTCCAAATGTGAACACTGCTACCTTCAAAAGTATGTTTCCCCCTGATGCGATGATGTGTTGACGTTTAGCATAGGGGTAAATACTTAGTTAGGGATCATTAATGGATCTCCATACTAAGTTCGAGGTGATCCCTTGTAGTGATTGAAAGGAAACCCAAGGTACAACTGCAACTACTACAACTCTTGGAATGTAGTGTTTTGACGTCGATGAGAGTTGAAGTACATGATAAAATGAGAGTCTTACCTTGAGAATTGAGATCATATTGTAACCAAATGGTGGATGGACAGACCTGACATGAGACTGGTGTATAAGCGTGGGACTCATAACTTCTTTTGATCAATGTAAACATGGGGAGGGGGGATGGCAACTTTCCTTTTGGGATGACACAGATTGAAACAAGCAGAGACAAACTGCAAACTAAAGGGATTTAATGGAGATGCAAAATGAAGGGTAATGGTGACTTACAAAACAAATACTGCAAAGCATATGGTCAAATACATCGATCAAAGACGATCATGGGTTGCTTCCAAAAGAATATTGTGTTCCCGTAATGTGAAGTGATGGGGGAATTGTTTGTACATAAAGAATATTGGTGGGTTCACCACAGTTTTGGGTGTGTTAGGGACCAATTTGATGACGGGCGAAGTCCCCATGATTTTGAGTGGATCAGGGTACACTTTCCACAATGACGTGGAGATTAACTTGTAGATGCAAATATGGATGCCCTGTGAAACAATTCCATGCCGTATATTCCTACGAGATAACTGAGTAAAATTGGTTATTTCAGAGGTTGGGGGGGGCATAGGTGTCTTTGCAAGGGTGTTAATATGAGGAAGGTTGTTGGGGATAAAGTGCTCGTGGAGGTATGAGTGGGCCTTGTGAATCTTTATCGTAACCTGTGATGGAGAATCTGAAGAGGTCTACTTGGTGGAGTAAATGTGCAATTTCAAAATGGTAGTCTAAGGGAAGATCTTTTCAAACTGAATCAGATTCTTCGAACTTGTGGGGGGTCGACATAATGGGTGTCAATTGATGAATGGGATGGAAATGGTGTGCACACCCATGGGGGAACACGCTATTCTCAGTAATGATGTTGATGGCACATCAAGGCTAGGAATGAGGGCCCTATGGTTATTAGCAGGAATACTGGTACATGCATTATAAACGGAGGGTAAATAGTGTCTATATGCCAGTTTCAGAATTATACATGTGGTAGGGAATTTTGTGCCATTTGATGAAGAGCGGAGCCTTTTTCTTACAAAAACAAGCGTGGTGAGCTTATCTTAGTCGAGATCCTGTACATACGGTGCACATACCCCAAGTGTAGTACAGAATATGACCAAGGTATTGATAATGCAGAAATCATATAATGAAAACAAGGCATATCTGTGGGGTACCTAAGTAAAAATAGCGTCATGATGACACTAGTAGGAATATAAATTGGTTGGATTCATATTGAAGAGATCGAAGCGATGATCGTGATGATACAAACAATTTTTGAAATGGAGCTACGGTTTGTCCGTGGGGTCAGTTAGAATTTTGCGTCAAATGACTATAAATAGAGGTGAGGCCCACTTTTCGAAATCATTTGTACTTCTTTCCGACGACCTCCAAGAGCACATTTTGAGTGATTCTGGGAGATTCGAGGTTCCTTTTGATGAGCCATGAGATCCAGGTATGCCTTAACCTTATACTTGTTAATTTTGTCCAAGTAGAATTAGGGTTACCGATCCCCTGGATGGACAGGGGACTGTTTTGGGTGTTCTGTGGCTACTAGGCGGGATTTCGAGAAAATCCTGTGCTGTAGCACGAGATTTTTGGAAAATCCCGCACTACCATAGCATGGTATTTTCCAAAAATTGCACGAGGTGTAGCGCACTAGTTTATCGCAGCTGAACATTGGTCATCCGCACTACCAGCACGACCGAGTGGTATATGTCCCATGCAATGGTTTCGTGCAGTCGAACGATAGTTCAACCACATTATGTGTGGATATATTGGCGATAGTGGCTCTACGCGCGGAACTTCTTAGCAAAGGTCGCGCTGATATATTTTATAGATTTACATGTCTATTCAGGCCTTAGTGTTGGAAAACATGTATGCGACACAAAATCTACGAGATACGGGGCTCTTGAATGTTTTCAAGTGCCTCTTGATGAGGTCTTCATATTATTTGTTGTGGCATCTTTTGGACTTGTGGGTTCCAGCTCGTGGGGTCTTCCGAGTTGGTGGGGAATACCTTAGTATCACCACACAGGACATATACTTTCTGACAGGTTTGACTCATCGGGGGGTGAGAGAGCCCTTCCCTCCTAGATGGTGGGAGATATGATCCACACTTTGGTGGATTGCTGTTGTGATGGTGACCAAAGTGATATCAACTCTAGTCAGATTTTGTTGAGCCATATAAGGGGTCTTCCAGTTCAGGCTGTGGTCGTAGCCGTGGTGTGAGTACTGGGGGCGATGTCCCCAAACTGGATTACAGGAAGCTAGCGAGTCCACCTAGTTGAGAGATTCTTTGTTGGTCGACCGGTGGCGTGGGGTCCGCTACTATTGCATTCTATGATCCGACAAATGTTGGATCTGCATCAGGGTTGGGTTCGAACCACCTTCTTTTATGGTAGCGTATTATGCTCTTATTTTTTCAAGCGCTACCCTTCTTTGAGGCTATAGGTTGCAGTGCCGCCGAGGGGGACGTAGGAGCCTCAAATGACATACCACTAGCATATTATTCCTCATAGTGGTGGTGGGCCCATGGGGGATTATTTTACGCCCTAGGTGTTGGATGTCCAGGAGGGTCACATTGGCCAGATGGAGAGGTATCCATGGAGTGGTATGGACTACCGGGGAGATCTGGAGCTGTGTGCCCCCCTTGGGGTTTCGATGCTACAAGTATGTTTTATGGTTTGTACTTTTTGATAGTTCCATATATGTTTGTACATACTTCTAATTCTGCACATTTATGATATGCATGGTTATCCGGTACTAATGATGATTTCCTCCTTTGTGATGCAGATATTGTTCATGTACGGCCACCTCGCCGACCATGGACCAAGAGAGACCGCCCTGCTGCTGGGGATGGGAAGGTCATTGGAGGAGCTGATGCAGTCGACGGTGAGGCCGTCGGAAGAAGATGAGAAGGTGTCGGAGGAGTTGTTGCAATCGGAGCAGTTGTCGAGGATCGGATGGCAGCCATCCTTGCAGACTTGGAGCAGCGTCTAGGATCCATGTCTGTCGGGGTTGATTACCTAGGTATGGTCTATCTCAATGATGAGGAGCTGGCCTTGAAATTTCATCTGTCGTCTAAGTGTGGAGAAAATTGGAGGTAGATTATGCGACGAGTAGCAGTGGTATTCCATGTGGTATGAGAGGTTCAGGGAGGTGCATCCCCTCCTCCACAACAGAGACCACGACGGGGACCAGATTCGGCATGAGGGGAGGTTGTACGGACGTTGGCCATTATGGGACCCCTAGATCCACCGGCTAGAGGGCGGGGTAGCTTGATTTTGTATAGGGATATGAGCCCCATTTTGTATACTATTTTGATGAGCCTATGGGAGGCAGGTTGTATTTGATGTATCCCCCCTAAGGTTATTTTGTATATGCTCGAAGAGGACCATTTTTTGTACATGAAACACATTTTTTTACCGATATCTATATATATATATACCATTTTTGCGACACATGATGTATGATTCTCTTTATGTATGTGATGTATGTATACTTTGTTTTATGTTTCCTATATGTTGATGTGATGCATATGTAGTAGTTGGTACTATCATATTTTTTTGGGAATGGTTTATCGACTTAGGACTTATGATGATGATCTACATGTATGTGTAGTCGTAGGTGTAGCACATAGACATATTAATGTATGTTGGCATATGCAGGATTATGCAGTCAGGTTATGTATTAGGTGCCAATTCAAAACCTCAATGGCAACGGAGTCAATGAATGCATTGGCGTGTCTCGGTGTATGTGTGAAACTAATGGTTTCAAACTATCTAATGAGAAGGCGCACACATAGAAACTTTTGGAAGAGGAGTGAATTGTGGACACAAAATACATTATTCAACTGTGAGATGACGATTTGTGAGTCAAGGTGCACTTTTAGATGGTGAATTCCCAAGTGAAGGGCATCACTTAATAGACCTATTACGGCATTGTATTCTTCTTGGTTGTTTGTAAGTGCCCCCAAGAAAAATCCGCCAGTGTGGTGGAGTGTATGGGAGGGGGAATATATATCCCAGGTAGTGGATTCTAGGCTCTTGGACCATCGACTTGCAATGACTGCATATCCTATGTAGATGTCCGATTGGGAGGTCATCTGCATAAAGACAAAATGGATCTACTTTATTAATTCAAAATAGTGTATTCAAAGAAAATATAGTACAATATGAAACAAATAAGAAATTCAACAGATGGTATTGGATGCCTTGCTTGTGTTGCATGGGAGGATATCTTGTTGATTTTAATTATTGGGAAATGCTTGCAGGTGGCATGCGTCTTTGTTGGAATATGAGGAATCACTACAAGTGAGGACACCGAATAATGGATATTCAACATCGATGGTATTTGGTAGAGTGGTTGTTACCTCCTCAGTGGGTGACCCTTGTGGGGTTATATAGAGGGGTTGGAGTTGACCTTGTAGTCTCATTAGTTTGAGACGAGATTCTCGTTCGATGCACAAAATGGGGCACTGAAATGAGAAGTGGGTGGTCTCTCCACAAGGTCATGGTATGTGTGGAATGAGGCATTTGTGTACTTCCTAAGTGTTTATTTTCACCATAATGTAGGTGATGGCACTAGGAGGTAGCATATGTGTGTAATTTTTGCAAGAAGAGCATTTATCATGTGGTGGCGTTGTCGTAAGATTGTGAAGATGGGTGTCTTGAGGCATTACCACAGTAGCTGTTGTTGGTGAAACTTATGTGGGAGGGACGAATGACAGTGTCGCTGATGTGGTGACCACATTAATAGATGCTACTTCCTAGGATAAGGAAGGAGGTCCCTTCATCATCACTTGAGTTAGACAAAAAAATTCTAATGTCTTCTGAAAACGGGGGAGATCTGGGAAATGGTGTGTGTAGTGCCCGTACTAAGAAAATATGGCACATGCATGATTCATACACAATGTATTGGACTTAGATGAGGGAAATGGAGATGTTCCCCCTTTCATCATCGGGGGAGCATGTGTTATGCTAACGGGGGTGTTAAGCACATTCCTTAGCTTCGGCAAAGTAGGACATAAGTTGGTTGTGTGGCCTTGCTGCCCACAAAGAGAACACGACATTGTGACCTTTGAGTGGGAGCATTGCTCATAATTGGTGATTTTAAGTCATGTTGGTTGATGCCCATTGCTTTAGGCTTACTAGTGTCCGATAACTTGGACGTTGAGTTGGGTAATACAAGACCTTTCAACTTCGGTTGTTTGGTGCCCCCATTATTGGTCTTAGCGACGACCGATTGTGGTGTAGTTGCACATGTCATAGGTTGGGTTGGTGTAACCGAATGTGTTATGGGACTTGTAGGCATAGTAGCTGAAACAGGGACAAACTCATAGTGGGCAACTAGTTTGGAATCCATCTACCGGTAAGATGGTGTAAGGTACCATACCAGGATACCCAAAGTTAGCCTAGGTAGAGTTAACTGAGCCATAACTGGTGTCCCTTGTACACCCATGGGTGGGTACAAGAATGGGATTTGGAAGATTGGTGGGATTGATGGACTCAACATTTGTTCAATGCCATGGCTCAGCGGTGGTGCTGATAATGGTTTTGAGGTGGAGGCAGCACCATTTTCAGTGGTGAAAATTGTGCACATTAAGCCATCGGTCGATGTAGGGATCTTAGGTGGTGGTCTCGAATATACTCCTAACAAATTGGTGTCCTTGTACATACTGGGGTCAATGTCAACATACAATTGAGTATCACCCAGTACAGTCAGTAGGACATTGTTAGGATTTCTTATGGTGTTGGGTTCATAGTAATTAAGTTAGTTGAGGGTAACTACCTTCCCATTTAAGGGAAACATCATGATACGGAAGACCGAGGAGGCAACTGCCTTCATGGTGTACATGTAACTATGCCCCAAGAGGATGTTTTAGTTGAGTTCTACATCAACTAATTTGATATCAATCATAACCATCTTGCCCCATGGATATATGGGGAAATTTTGGTACAATTCTCTTGGTTGGGATGGTCTCCCATAATATGCGCGAAGAGCGATAGATGAGGGGACCATCTCAAGGGACCCTAATCGTTTCTAGACTTTTGCAAACATAATGTAAGTGGATGATCCCTCGTTGATGATACAACGATGAATCATAACGTTCTTTGTGGTGACTGGAACTTGAAACGCGACTGGTGATAGTAGTCATGGATCACCTTTTTCAAGATCAAAGGTCATGAGGTGCGAGCCGAAGGAATTGACGACATGAGGATGCAGGGGATTGAGCCAATTCATCCACAATACTGTAATTGTGGGTGGATTTCATGTGAGGGTTCTTAGGGGTACTCCAAAGTGGAACTTTAGGGATTCTCGAGATTTGTTCGGTATTCGGGCATGGTATGTGTAGAGGCCCCCCCAAGGGGATAATAACATCTTCCACTTGGGGGGTGGAAGACCCATCATATCCCTTAGCTCTTGTCTAAGATTAATATCCAATGTATAGATATTTTGAAAAGAGTCGTTCCCAGATGGGAGAGGATCTTTCTGTTGTGTAATTTCCCCTTTATTTGCAAAGGGTTGCTGTAATATGGTAGTTTGTGGTTGGGGAGGGATCGCATCCTGAGGAGGATTCGTCAACGTCTTCTTTTTAGCTTCCACCAAATATTGGAAGTCGGGGATAAGAGGACAATGATGTGTGTAATGGCCATTATCGTCGCAAATGGAGTAGTAGTAATTGGTACTTGGGTTGGGATTCTTCCCTTGTTTGGGAGGGTTATTAGTCCACATGTTTTGGTTACTTGTATTCTAGTTTTGTTGGGGAGGGGGGTTTCCCCCTTGCCCTAGCTACTAGTTTTGTTTGTTCTTCCCTTTCTTCTTCCCCTAAGTCTATGAATTCTAGGGTTGGTGATGTTCAATTTCTCAAATTGTTGATCCTATTGAATATAAGAAGGTTGGACTAGGTTGACTCCCATATGGGGGGTGGGTTATTGATCAGTTGGGCATGGGAAATGATAATAAGGGTTATATCCTATGGGTGGGATAAATGTGGTTCACGCTCCATAAGATGTGGATGTAGGAATGACTTGCACCATTGGTTGTGTAGGAAATTTTGGTTCCTGGCTAACATTTGGGTAAGTGGGACTATACGGTCCATATTATAATTGACCAACTAGTAGGGTTGGTACTGGTGTAGGGGGTACCGACGCAAATGGCATGGATGGGTATTGTGGGGCCATGTTAAATGGCTCCAAAGTGGTGGAGGAACCTTTCTTAAATGGGAAATGGACCCAATAAGCCCATCCTCTGAATGTGACGAGTCCAAAGGTGTGGGATCCAATGACCGATGCCAAGGGGCATCAGGGAGGATGGTGTAGAGATAGCCCGATTGTGCATAAATGAGATCGAAATGTTGGGATTTAAAAATAGCCTCCTCCTCACTTTGTGACGTGGAGGTGGCGACATATTTTAGCTATGGCAAGTTGGAGATAATTGATAAACCGATCCAACAAAAAGGTTTGTTGTATATCTATCTTGCATAAATTGCGACACCTACGCCACTCATGGATGTGGTTTGCGATGTGGGTAGATGTGGTTTGCCGAAACTCTGTGAGGATTTCAAGGACAAGGTCATGTCGAATCAGAAGCTAGAAGTAAGTAAGAAACATAGTGGCCAATGTTGTGAATGTGGCATGGGTTGCACTTGTTAGATTGACATACCATTTGGTTGCCGTGCCGGTGAGAGTACACTGAAATATGTGAAGCCTCACGGGATCATCCACTATGTTATTAGATGAACACCATAAGTGGAAATACATGACATGGTTGGCAGGTTCGTCCCCTTGCTTTCCTTTGAATTTGGGGATATCAGAGGGAAGTTTATCTGGCATGGCCGACCATGTTGGATCATGAGCTATTCGATCATTAATCAATTTGGACAAATATGGTATATTTAAACTAGCCTTTAATGGTAAGGTAGGGTTGGTTGGTATTTCCATTGTGTGTGGGATGTGATTTCCACGAGGGGCAAACCCTGGTGGTGTTGTAAATAACGATTAACCTCCTAAGAGAGAGGATGGGTCAAATGGGACCGAGGGATCTCCAAGGGGAGAAGCCAATGGGGTACCTCTTTCGATGGGTGAAGAAGTGGTGTAATTAATAGTTTCTCCAATAGGAGAAAATGCACCTGGAAGGGTTTGCCTCGACCAGATGATACTATCAATGTGGCCTGGGAACAACCCTGGCTAGAGTACCTTCCTTGTGAAGCATGGGAAGAAGGCGTAAAAACACCACTCGAGAGGGGGGATAGGACTTGCAGTTATCAAGACTACCTCAGGATGTTTTTTTGTTCCTTAATGGTGAAGGCTTTGTGTCAAATGAGAGTGATAGTGGAATTTAAACACAATTGAAAAAATTCAAAAATATGCCAACCACAACAGATGCAAATATGGTGCAAGAGTGACTGAAATGTGCAAAGTCAGTTTTAATGCATGAGTTCCCACATGTAGGTTCTTTTTAATTACAAGTTAGTGAAATTGTAGTTAAAAAGAAGATAAATGTTAATTCCCTAAGGATACCTAACGTCATTCCTCTCAAATGTAATTGGGCCTCCCAAAAGCACAATTGATGGTGATAATGGTATCTACTCACCAATCGACTAGTGGAGGTAATAGAGAGCTAGTTCTATTAGCAATGGGGCCAATGTTCCAATCAAAAAGACTTGGAAACACCTCCCAAAGGCAATATCTAACTTCAAGTGTCAATTACATTCATAATTGCTTCTTGGTGATATCCTAAGTTAGGCCACTAAGATACCTTGCGTCAAGTGTGGATCAGTGGTTCAGCATGGACAGTATAGTGTCGTCTCCCTACAACAAGTTGAGTGGCTTGTAGGGTAGAGTAGGGAAGTTATACCTTGGATTTCACCTCCTTGGTCATGGCGCACTTTTGATCTTGGTTTTCTTTTAACACTTGATTATAATAGGATTTAATAAGTACCCTATGAGACAACAATGCTATGTTTCAAAATATTGTTAATGAAACTAAATTGGTGGGCATTAATGGATTCCTATCCCAATCAATCCTACCTTACTAAAATGTTGTTTTGTGACCTCCTGTGGAGGATTTTAGTTGCTTTAGACAATTACAATGTTGATTTTAAGGTTTTTGTGTTTTTACTTATGGAGTGTAAGAGAGGTATTTCACATTACCTACCTTTTTTATTCACCAATCTCACATGAAGTGCGAGGTGAAGAGAATACTAGGATGGGGAGAGGCTTTTGGTCTCTTAGTGTGTGCTAGTGGTGCAAACACATGTGATGAAAGAAAAATCAATTATCGCAAATTAACTAGAAGAGTATATCAAGTAATATGTACTTTTAACTCTAAGAGATTCTCATGGTTCTTTGCAAATCAAGAAATGCTAACTAATAGACAAGTGTGCAATGGAGGTATTTCACAGTTCTCTCCATTTTCTTATTCACCAAGCTCACATGAAGTGCGAGGTGAAGATCATACTTCAAGAGACAAGAGTATTTAGGTCCTTTATTGTGTGAAAAAAGTGTATTCTACACTAGCATTGATACTAAAAACATGTCAATTATGCATAAACAATAAATGGTCTTGATTACTAGTGACAACAGTGGGGCCCGTTGAAAGCATCAAAGTTGCTTACCTAGGTAAGTTTCAAGAGAGATGAACTCTTTAATTCCTAATATTGGTCTAGGTGAACTAATTACTAAAAAATTAAGTAATTATGTGAATTAGCCTTAATTTAAGTTCATTATTAAGAAGTAATTGGATTTCCAAACTAAACTATGCAGATAAAAAGAAAATAAACTAGGGTAGTGCAGCTAAACCACACTTTGTCGCGCGGACTGTGTAGGTAAATTCCAAATAGGTGCACTAAAAAGTGTGTGTGGTACACTAAATATCCGCATGGGTCACCTTTGCGAGGGTAGTGCGGGTCGAACACTGATTACCTGCGTTGTCCATGCGACTGTCAGAGTCGTTTCCGTGCTGGTAGCACGACTAAGAGTTCGGGATCCACGCTACTATGTAAAAATAAATTGGGGTTGATTCGTGAAAAAATTCTGGAGCAAAAGGTGGAATACCTGATCTCCTACAAGTGACAAATACCCATAATTAATTACTTAGCATAAAACAACCTAGTTAAATGAGAAATGAACAAAAAATAAGTATGGTTTCCATTAGAACTATTGTGGAAAAAATTGCACAAGTGCACTCTTCCACTTGGTAAGGGGCTAGGCCTTGTAGGTTGTAGCAAGGCCTTAGTCCTTGGATCCCCTGTGTGGTTGTTGGTTGGTATTCCTCCAAGTGATCCCACAAGAGATTGTTAGTGTAGTTCACATAAAAATAAAGAAATATGGAAAAATACAAAATAAAAAAGATGGGGGAGAATGCAAACTTCAATAACAATCCAAGATATGCCAAACCACTTGTGTATTTCCCAATGGTATAGTTGTACAACACCCAGTAGGTGTGGGATTCAAGGGAAGCCAACAATCTCCCTTAGGGAGGCCTTTTTTTCCAAACTAAATGTTAAGTCAATGGTGGAACAATCGAGAGAAACTCTTGCCCCTTGAAGGAAGGTGGCAAGGGAGCTTGGGAATGCTCACAATGATAGGACATGGTGGGATATGAGGAAGCTCCAACTCAAATATAGAAGCATAACCTTTCTCTTCATTTCTCTATACAAAATGCATGCCAATGGCTTCCTTTTATAGGCCAAGAGGTGGCCAACAAACAACTAGATCCAAATGTTAACTCATCTTCTCCATGAACTAGTTCCAAGGTACACAAGGGGGGATAGTTAACGCTACCAAGTGTGTGAAGAGCCAAATTCGGATCCTTGGAGAGAATTGAGCCTTCAATGCACCGTAGGAAGTTAGTGGTCCTACCATTTTGGCAGTAGCGCGACTATCGAAGGAATAGCCACGTAGGTATAGCGTAGGCATTATTCTAGTAACCTGTGCTATAGCACGAGTTGATTGTGTATTACCCATGCTACCCCTTCTTTTGATTGTTTTTTGGTGCTTTTGGGCACATGTTGTCTTTTGGATTTGTTGAGGATGCATTTGGTGAATTGCATTATTTATGTTGCCGATGCTTTACAAGGAGAATTGAAATGTTGCATGTGTGCGAATTTTAGGCGTTAACAGTAAGCTTGTGTTGGTTCCTTTTGTCACCTACCCACATTTCTGAACATTATTATTTTATTTGCAAAATACTTTATGTTAAATTTAATTACAAGTTTTTGTAAACATGATCAATTTTGATCATGGTTGAATGTAATTACTCAATATTATTATTTAAATAAATTAATTAGGAGACAAACACCCAAGAGGACTGTTGAATGAGTGCTCACTAACCCACTAGGAGGAATGGAAGTTGTTGGAAGGTATGGGATAGATGGCAGCAAATTCACTTCACCACTAGCTGTTGGTTATGGAGAACAACCCCTAAAATAGTGGAATTATCCCCCAAGTGGTGGGAGTGGACAGGAAGCTCATTTAATGACCCAGTAACATCTGAAAAGGCCTAGGCAGCCTATAAAGGCAAATTCGAATTGAGCAAGCAGCTCTTGATCAATATTTCTGCAGAATATTTTCCTCATGTGCATCAGGTGATCACTGAGAGATTCGAATAGGGAGGCTAGTGGTGAGTGTAATCCTAAGTCTGCATATTGCTAAGAAGAACCAAAGGTGCTGGTGCAAGTCTATTGGACTGCTAGTTATTGATGATACAGAAGATATTGCTACTGCAAGAAGAAGTCCTACTTCCTGAGTTTCTTCCTCCTGGTGGTTCAGTGAACAGGCTCGGGGGTCCTAAGACAGTACTTGAATTTTTTCTAGAATTGGTTGGGTGGAACAGTCTTCTTGGGTTGTTTGTTTCCCTACAAAATTATCCAGGTTCTACAAATTTTCTACTTTATCCCAGTTATTAGTTCTGTTCAGCAAGTCAATAATTTATGTTTCTGTATGAAGTAAGAATCTATTTCTAGGTCTGTTTAAAGCCTGAACTAATAGATTTTGATTGATGAATTAGAATTAATAAACCAATCTCTATATTTTTCCACATGCTATTTTAAACAGCGTACTCTAGTATAGAGATGCAGATTAAGTGTAGATGAAAAAGATAGGCACATTGCCGGTGATTCAACAGTAATTGAAGTTGTTTCATTCTCTATCCTACAGTTAATAAAAGTAATAGTACTGTATAATATCTAATACATAATGCTCTTTCATTTCCTGGAAAACAATCAATGTTTAATTCTTGTACAATCACCTTGCATTACATTTGAACATTATTATGTACATAGGAAGCAGATAAATTTACATTCTGCATATTGTATTAAGACTGCTGAAAGCGATTAAAAGCATTCATTATATCAATCTACAAACAACAGTCTTTTTCAAAGATCTCATACTTATACATTTCACACATATACTGTTTCCATTGAATTCGTTTTATCATTACTACGTTTATAAGAAATGAATTTTGGACAGAGCTGAAATTGATAGTCTTTACATTTTCTACACTGTACACACACATTGTTTTCTATTTCCTATTATCAGCATTGTGTTGGTTATCATTCTAACAATTAAAAGAATCTTTATAAACATCACTTTGTCATTACTCATCTATTTCATTTTTAGATCTGTAAAACTGTAAGTGTCATTCGTATTTTTGTTTAGTTTCATTTCAAACCCTAGTTAGTTTTAGTTTTCCATTCTCATCTTTGTTGCATCCAAATATAAACAAACACGAATTTGGGTATAACCCTATTCGTTTCCACTGTATACATTTTGTAAATCCTTTTGACATTTTTTTTTACTCTACTTAGTTACCAACATCGACAACCAAGAAACATGACATCAACCTACAGTATCAAGACGAACAACACAGATATCTACACAAAATGTTTAGCATACATTTTTATTACCGAGAAGAGTATTATCTTTACACAGAAAATGAGCCCTCGGCTCTTCTTCTTACTGTCACAACTGAACACGAAACAAGTCGTTTTTCACAGACTCTTAAACCATTACAAGAGGACCACTTCAAAAACGAAGTCGACGCTCTCAAGAACGAGCATTTTTAAAATATGTTTGCAAACAAAAACCTACAGGGTTTTTCCCAAAGAATCGACAGTAACGGAGTTCAACTTCTTGCACCGACAAGCTACAACTCCAGTCGACAACACCCATTTTTTTTAGTTTAAGAAACCAAGTATTTTTAAGCGAACGAGAGTCACAACCATAGAAATTACTCGTGCTTTGAAGTTCTTCAATCTTCACCAATAACAGAGCTACGGCAAGTCTTGGCAAGGCCATTTTTCATCTCGTGAAACTATTTCAACCACTGACGAAGAGCACTATGAGGGTATGGAAGACTCGAAGCTTACCGGTGTAGGAGCACGCTGTTCTCCATTAGCCAAACCCTCGACAAACCCTTTTTAAAACCTTGCACCTAACAAACGATAGCTCAGAGTTAGTTACACGTTACATTTAAAATTGAAACCGAAACACAGCAAAAGAAAACATTTCTCCACAGAAGAACGCTTACCTTCATCACCCTGTGGCCGAGTCTTGACATATACCAGAAAGACGATGAGGTACCCTTTTAATCATGACGAGAGAACTCTATCACTCTGTAGGATGGCATAACACTTTTAACACATAACAAAGGACTTGGAAACCAACAACACTTAACACTTCGAACCAGAGACTTAAATCTCAACTAAAAACGCCATTACAGAGGTTTAAGACTTGCAATTTCAACCTGGTTCACTGGTCTCGGGGTTGAAACCCCTCACTAAACCTTCTACCAAAAATTTGGCATCCTGTCGGCCACCCCCAACCGAAACAATAGCACAATAAACTGCTTTTCCAAGTTCATAAACCAAAACAACGACGATGGTAGGGTTACAAATCCAACGGCCCAAATTCATCACCATCGACGGTCTCCACATTGCCAGCAATATTAGCTTTGGCACAAACAACGTCAACATTAAATGCCCGTCCTACATTACAGGTTGACAATGCCACCATGGCACACGGAGGAGCAAGCACAACCAATGCATGGCGCATTACCCTTACACATCGACGAGCACAGTGATGTTCACAACTAAGTGGCTCGTTGGCAAATCCCATGTGGCAAGTGTTTGGTACTAAGCTTTAATTGCGGGTTGGATACATGATCTCTACCACAGCTCGAGACCGGCGCCAATTTAATGAACCAACAACCTGTCAAGTTTCAGGTTAAATGCATGTCAGTACCTCGACATGATAGCGAATCATACAATTCCTATGTTAACATATCAACATTAATGTTTATATTTCACCATAGTATTAGTTACGTTTATGCAAACATTACGTTATAATGTTTACACTATATTGCTCTCGCTTCGACATATTGCAATGCTTGTAACGAATTGCAAACACTTCGTATAGTTTTATTTCGATACTAATGTTTACATTATATTGTAAAAATTGCGTTGTATGTATAATGTTGACTTTAAAACAAGAATCGGTATAGTCACACCATTATATTCATAAGACCTTGGTTATATTGCAATTTCTATTTATTTTTATATATTGTTATTTTACTAATTTTCATTTATTTTAGATTCACATAATTGTTATATAGTCTCTAGGAAGAATTTCATTATATCATAAGATTGGAATTGTATAGTGGTAGATAGGAGACTTGATTTACAAAACCTAGTATAGTCATCCAATCATATACATCGAATAATATTGATTGTAAGAAGTCACAAGCTTACAAACTATTATATATAAATTGGTAGTGTGAAAACAATTACTACTTCGATTTCTCTATCAACATTTATTTATGCGATTCGATAGAGTTGTATCATTTTGGTACTGTCATTTTAATGATGACAACTAGACAGCTATCACCACGACCACGACAATGACAATGACAGAACCAGCTATTGCAACGATGGCTACAACAACAATGCTGCTAACTGAATACTTTTCAATAGTTAACTTGGATTGATTATCAATCAGCTACAAGACGAATCTTGGAAAGCAGAAGTGTAAGCATGTGAATCGTACCTGTACGTTTTTATAGTTGCAACAATCTTTAAATAATCTACTTTCATTTATGACGATGAATTTGAACTTACACGAACTATAAAATATTGCAATCATGAAACTTCTTACCTGTCGTCTGCACATAAAACAGGTCCAATGCTTTAGCGTTGCAGCTAATTAAGCTTTGGGGTCCCCCATAGGACACCCTTGGTCAGCAAAAAGCAAACTATCAGCATCATCTCAATATAAAAAGTATCATATCACTTTTCTAACCTGTCATTTCATTTATTACATTAATCATGTTGTTTATTGTAGAAGAAAAGTGTCGCATCATATTTCTGAATTGTTAATTCATTTAATTATCATAATCATAGTTGTTCTGAATGTGTGAAGTTGTCACTATTTCCTTATTTATAAACAGAATTTTAATTGTGTTCAGTACTAACAGCTATTTAGTTACTGTTGTTAAAATCAGCAACTATTATTCCGCAATTATAAAAATATCAAAATTAATGCTATTATTGCCATTATTAAAAATTTTAAATTTTTATGAAAATTTGGGATGTTACACCTTTTGAGTACAGTCTTGTTCGTGGTAGGATGTTGGAGAAGCATTCACATAATTTGGAATCTATTTCAAGGATTTGGGTAGAGCCACCATTGCATATCAATTTGTTTGAATGTGCAATTGGAAGGGTTGAGGTCTTGAATGTTCACTCTATGGTTGAGCATGGTAAAATTGGTGCCTACATGAAGAGGATTTGGTCCAGCTCTATTTGGATCAATACCATAGATATGAAAAAGTTGGAGAATGGTACACTATGTAGAGGATCCTTCCAATTCATAAAACCTATGGCTTCCCAAGGAAGGAAAGAAGTTTCTTGTGGGGAAGAGGACTCTGGGAAAGTTTTCAAAGGGATGAAGAAATAATGGGAGCTTGTTCAATATTTGCCACCTGGTTTTGCTCCATCATTTTTGCTTAGAGTAGATGCTTCCAAAGATGGCATAGGAGTATGTTTGTTGAAATATGGCCACCCTTGTTGCTTGAAGATTCAAAGAAGGGTGAGTGAGAGGATTTCGTGGAATTTCCTCAAGAATGAAGGATTGAAGTATGAGAAAGGATGCAACACATATACAAGTTATGTTTCAGGAAATATTATTGCAGAAAACATTAAGAAAACCCCACGTCTTATTTCTCATGGGAATATGCGTTTACTATTGCATAAGCATTCCTATTCCAATTGCTACAAGGAAAGATTGGTCAAATTGCATGCCTTGGTCAAATTCAATCCACATATTGCAACTCAATTAACCATGGAGAGTTACAAAAGCATGATCATTATTGATTTGATGGAAACAGATGACCAATGCAAGATTATCCCAGGGGTCATCTATGTTGGAGGTGAGATTCAAATGGTTTTTTAAGCAGCCTTGCAAAGTATTGTGACAAAAGTGTACAGGTTCTTCATCAACCATATTTTCACTTGCTTGAGGACAAGCAAATTTTGGGAGGGGAGGACTGTAATGTCCCCATTTTTTATAGCACCATGGAGATGCCACTATCCCTTTAGATCCCCATGGGCCCTAGTGGAAAATTAACTTAGTTGGGGAGTTAATTTTTACTATAGTTATTTTGAATATTTAAATTAGATCTTGAAGAAGTGATGTAGTCCATAGTTTTAAATATTTAATTATTAATAAATTGTTTGATGAGTTGAAAATGGCTAAGTGGCTCAAGAGGGCACATAGGATGAGAATAAGGTAGATGAGGTATCTCCCTCAGAAAAATATGGAAGGAAAACAACTAAAAGCAATAAAAGCAGCCAAAAGCAAGAAAATCGGGAAAATTAGCAGCAAATCAAGAAGGCAGGATGTTTCTATATTTTTGAAGATAAGAATCTAGAAGGAATAACAAAAGTAGGAAAGTAAGCAAGAGGCCTTAGTAAATATTCATATTCTAAGTTTGTCCAGTGAAGGAAAATTCATGAGGCAAGTGGGTCCAAAATGAAAAAGCAACTTGCCAAAGAAGCCTCCACTCATCACTAATTCAAATTTCCTAGATGGCAAGCTCTAAAAGGAAGGCAGAAAAGCTAGAAAAGGTTAATAAAAGGAGGATGAACACATCCATTCACATATTTTTTAATTTTGAGTATTCTTCTTGAGAGCTATATGCATCTCATAGGCTTGGGTGGTGTTCCCCTTTCCAGCATTGGGTGATGTGCTCCTTTGCTTTCATTGACCCAACTGAAAGATTGAGAGATCCTTTTGTTGGAGTTTGAGGAAGAGGATATCCAGTCCTTTTCATAGAGTTTAATGCTTCCATTAGAGTTTAATTTTAGGTCTAAAATCAGCTACAATATGGTGTGTTCGAATCTCAAGATTGATTTGAAGATCCTAGTAGCAACAGTGTCTCAAGAGTGGTGTATTTTGGCTAGTGAAGAGGGATGACTGAGCAATTGTGCCCCTATGAATTATATATACTATTCATTTGTATTAGAGGGTTGTAATATGTTTTTATTCTGTTTATTGATCTGATCCAATAGTAAAATACTCCTTCCTTACTCTCAATCACACTACTACTACTTCTAAGTTACAATTTTTGGTGAATCTTTGATATATTGTAAGTTTGGCTCTCATTTACAGTTAAATGTGCCTCTGATTATCTTATTGAAGCTTGCTTATGTTCATTATCATGTATTTGGACTCATCTATCACATTTTTTCCAGAATTCATAACCTTTGGAAGTCATTTGAATTGGATTGAACTCACAAGTGCGCTCTGGTAGAGAAAATTTGACTAGTTTTCTGTTTTGGTGAATTTAATTGTCAACGTTGCTTCTAAAATTTTATCTGAAGGTCCAGTTAGATAATTTTGAGTTATTTGATTCCATCCACACTTACATAACATAAATTAGGTAGATTCCAGTACCATTTGAATTTGTTTGGATATTATCTTCATCATTAGTCCAAGTTTGGAATCTTACACCTAGTTATTTTCTTTTCAATCAAACCTTTGTCTGTCAAGTCTAATAGAGCCATATCAGGTTGGGGACACTTAAACTAGTCTATCAGTGGTTTAGTTACTTCCAATACTACACCATAACCAATGGAGTTACCACACAATTCATGGGGCCATTGCCTTGAAGCCTTTGGTTTAGCCAAAGGAGTCTACATAGGTGTGATGCACTCTCGAATGTGCAACTGTCAAAGTAAGAACCTCGATTCTACCTGTATTAAGTCATTCACATGTTTTTAGGTTAAAAAAAAAAGTATTACTGGTTGTTTTCAAAAGGTTTTCCAGTGTTTGGAAAACAAACTAGTTCATTGGTGTGTCAAATCCATCCTCTGTGTGTCCAAGTAGTCACTTTTGGAGTTATTGTGCCTAGACTGGCATTTGGGTACATGACATTCTTCCCTCTGTCATATTCCCTAATCCAGCCAATTGGTGTCATTATTTTAGGCCCTTTGGTTCTCTCTGGTTTACCATTGAAAGTAGATGTTGTCTTCAATAAGGGTGGTATTTTGGGAGGAATACCCTTGAGCAGTTGTACAACAGCTTTCGTAGGTGGCTAGAACACCTAGCCTTAACATAAGGTCCACAAAATTTACATTTATGATTTCCTTTGTTACAATACCTATGATGTTATTGTATATAGAGCACGTTAGTGTTGAATATCAAGATAGTTCCACTAAATTAACTATGCCAAAAAAATATTGTTACGAATATAGACAAATAAATCAACATCTTTACCATAGCAAACTCCTAATATCAGATAATCATGTGTGGTGTACGCACATATTCCATACAATGTAAAACTCCTCTCTATTGGGATTGGTCTTGATACATCATATACATGTATCCCTTCACATAATTTCTTCATTTCATTGAACAATGGTTGTAGGTAAGCATTCATATTCTGCACTTGTCTTCTACCAGGGACTATAAGAGCCAACATAAGATGTTCATTCTTCATGGACAACCATGGGGGGATGTTGTTATTGTTTAGCACTACAATCCAAATTTAATAGTTGGTGTTTTGGAGGGAATATGGGTTAATTCCATCCATGGCTATGCTCAATTGTAGGATTCGTACTTCATCCTTGAATTTATCGGGCCATGTATCCTCTATATGCTTCATGGCTATTGAATTTGTTTGGATTCGAGGCATGCCATCCCTACAACATAATTAATTATTTGCAACGAAATAGCCTTTGAATCATTGGGATTATAGGTATGTGCCTTAGTATCTTATGAGGAGGGTCATGTGCTTTACCCTTGTTTTTTAATTTATGGTACATGTCATGCCCACATTTTGGACATATATCTTTGTCTACATATTTTCCTCTATATATAATACAATCATTCAGACACGCATGATATGATATGTACTCAACACCCAACATTTTTAACATTTTCTATGCCTCTTCGTAGATTATGGGAAAGACATTATCACTTGGAAGTAAGTTATCTTTGAATAACCTGCAATTACTGGGAAATAGAAATGTACAATGTCATTTAACATTCATAAAATCCACAATTTTCAATGTTGATTGTTTAACAAGATTCCTCAAAATATAAAGGACTTTATGGTCAGTTACCTCAAAAGTGCCAAGAAACACATGTTTGACATGCCATACATTGCTTTCAATTTTTATAGTAACATTGTTGTCCCTAGCTGGGTAGACTTTGACCGGATAGGTCCAAAGAGAGGGGTGGTGGAAGCAAATTTCAAGCTTCCGAAGAAGGTATTAGTGATGTGAGCATCATCCCATCATCCTGGAATGAATCTAACAACATTGCCTCCATGGCACCCGTATCCCATAATAAATCATCCATACCAACCTCTATTCCATTGCCTTCATTGCCAACATGTGAAGAACTAGTGTTACTGTAGACATTCTTATTTGGTAAATCTGAACATAGTGGGAATTGAATAGGTGTTTGATTCAACCATGCTTGGTATGATTCCTCTTTGAGTTGCACTCTCTTTTAAACCTTCTCTCTATTTGATATTGTAGTGGGATGCAATGGATGATGGTAGATAGGTCAGTCATTGTGAGAATCTTGATTTCAAAAATATAGAACATTACATTGATGATATTAGTAAGCACAATGCAATTGGTTTGTTCAAAAATCATGGGAATTTTTTCCAATAGTTAATGTCCAACCGCGAGCATTTTATAAAACAAAAGTTCAAATTGAGCAATACATTTACATTAATCCCATTGGAAAAAAAAACAGTTAATCAATGATTTTTGTCTTATGCCCCAAGGGGATGTCTAAAGGTAGTCCCAATGCAAGGCATATTTTATGACAGATTGGTGGTCCACAAAATTTATAGTTTATCAACAGCTCATCACTGGGAGACAAACTATGTATTGCATGCACAACAAAAAATATGGATGTTTTCCTTTTTTTAAAGAAAACCTAGTCATTTGAGTGTTCCTAAAATGAACAATTTGTAGAAAATAAAGAGCACCTATAACAATTATGAACCCTGCAATGGTCCCATGAGTGCATGGACAACCATCAATATATAACAGGGACTTCTTGTTAAAGTTTCCAAAAATGTTATGTTTGTATTTAACAATATTCAAGTAATAAAACTGAAAATAAAGAGGACCACGAAATGGCATAAGTGATATTGATTGTTTGGGAGGAACGAGTACATGTGAAAGGATAAACAACCCAAGATTTACAGCATATATCTTAGACTTGACGAATTCGGTTCCAACATCATGCACATGTAGAGAAGATGGCTAAGTGCCATACAAAGCGCAGTTGTAACAAGTTTCGTATTTACTTTGCAAATGTTGGTTGTGGAGCCTGATCTTCCTTATTCAGAGGTCATGTTTCAGCCGTGTCTAGATCCCATCCCATGACGAGAGGGTTTGGGGGGGATTTCCTCCCCAATATAGTCACCATGGGGGGTCTAGGGGGGACTTCAACTACAATTTAGGAGCCCTCCATCCCTAGTAGGGGTTCAGGTGTAGCGCCTGCATAGAAAAAATTTCAGGAAAAATGCCTTGTAAAATGTTGTAATTTCGTAGCCATGACTTGGTCAATAATGGGTGATTTACGGGCCCATGGTATTGGTTATCTCGAGGTATTTTCCCATGGTAATCCCTCTTTAAAAGGAAGGCATTGTAATATTGTTGTGTAATGTAGTATTGTAAAGATATCTATGATTGTGTAAGAGAGATTGTGAGAGAGTGAAGAAGGAATTGTAGTGGATGTGTTGTGGGTTGTATCCCTTCATTTTGTTGGATGGTATAATAAAAGGACTCGAAATTTCTCCATGGACGTAGCCCAGATTGGGTGAACCACGTATATTGGTGTCTCTCTTGTATTGTGTTTATGTGATTTATATTTGCATCTTGTTTATTGTTATTGCTCTGTGATCCTATTTTTCTAACAACAAATGCACAAGAAGAGAGAAGTCATCACTACCCTCCAACAATTGGACCAACCTTGATGTGAACTTGGACAGTTTTTCTCTTAACTCATACAACTTTTTGGATCTCCTAGTAGAGATGTTTTGGGTGGTATTGATATGATACTTTGGATCACTATAAATTTCAGTTGTCTGAACATACGCAGAGGGGTTGGTCAATTTATGATGAAACATAGTGTTTCGGCTTACAACTTGTCAAAGAATGAGCATAAGGAAGTATTCCTACGTGTCTATTCTATATTTCCTATTACATTTTTTACTGCAATAGGAGGTTTAAACCATCAACACTGGGTAGCCAATCATTAATATAATGGGTGAGTTTGACACGTCGACGGTTCTCCTTCAACCCTTTACATTTTGAACAACCACATACTACCGGGGTGTCATAAAAGAGATCCATATCACTATAAATTATCGTTGATGACCTAGGATTGTGGCTAGAAGATGGCATGTTAAAATTTGTGAGGTAAAGCAGCTGTCGATTTTCATTTACCAACTGTTTGTGGTATCTTGCTTTTGATAAGAGCTTGCAGTGTTTTTTAACTAGTGGAATATCTTGTGCATCTGAACTCAATACTGAATCGGGATCTTGCAAAATTGAATGCAATGGCATTCATATTTACATGGATAAATAACATAAATTCAATTAGATAATCAAAATATAAATAAAATTTGAACTTACTGGAGATGGAAAGGGAGGACTCGAAGAACTTTGAACAATATGGAATGAGTTGGAATTTGAAGAATTAGCCATTTGATATTATAAATTTATTTCCCTACATTTGAGACAAATCAACAATCAATACATGTCTACATTCCTAAAATATATTTTGGGAACCATATCACAATCTAACTTTCAATATAGTTTTGAAACCATATTTTTTTATTATGGTGCATTTAAGCAACATATGTATATTATGAAGTATTGTAATTGATGTGGTTGTATCCTAAAAGAGAAGTTGATTTGAATCTACCATTTTAAGTTCAAACATACATTCATAGGGATTTTTAATTCATTCGATAAACTCTAATAAACATAGAGCATCGGTGCAACTAAAATAATTAAACGCATTGGTGCGTAACAAACCTATATGCATCGACAGTAAACATCTGCAAAAGAAAATATCCACTATGTTTGATAGCAGATATTTATATATGAATTTTTCAATATTATCACCATCAATGCACTTATTATATTATAATGCATCAGTGCACTCGTGTCTTTAATAAGCACCGTTGAATGGGAAACGAAATACAAAATTATTGATAAGCATCAGTGCTCACATATACCACAGGCACATCAGTGCCCACATATATTATGAGCTCACTATTAATCACATATCACAGCATGAAAATACCTTTTCCATGTTTATTTTCCTATTTTTCCCCAGATGATGTGCTTTAAAATCTATAGCACACCAGTACAATCATATCTTAAAAAACTAGTTTGATAAAGTGTTTTAAAAAATAAAACCTAATTATTATTTTATTATTTTTCCAAAATTTCTAGGGGATATTTTTGCAAGAGAGATTTACCACGAAGGACTTTGGAGCAACTGGATTTTTCTAAGGATCGGAATTTGTAAGGTATGGTGAATCACACAAAACTCTGCATAATAGAAATTTCAAGTATGTAAATTCTCACTATTTATCTCAATGCATGATTTATTTATGTTCTTATTAATATTTAGAGTAAATTCTGAAGAAAAATTTAAAAAAATTAAAAAAAAATTCATAGCTACCTTCAATGTTGGAACCCTTGCTTTCTTGTTGTGTCCTTTTGTTTTATGTGGATGCAAAATTTAACGTTAGGGTTTAACTCCCTCTATTATTTCACAATTAGGATTTTTATTTTTAGGCACTTTAGATTTAATGGATTTGTTCTTCTATATATAAGGAGTTGGGAATTTGATGCAATGGGACCACTTATTGCATTGGATCTGAAACCCTTCTCTATCAATGTTTTTTCTTAAAAAATGCTTTTGCAGTTTTCGATGCGGACAGTTCCGTGGAACACACCGATGCACTTTTAATAAAAGTGCACCGTTTGGCTATAATGTTTTTTAATTTTTAGGGAATTTCCAGTGCGTTATTGATAATAAGTCGCACCAGTGCAATTGAATAAATATATCACACTGAAAAAGTTGTAGCTTGATTTTTTAAAATTTATTTTTTGTTATCAGTGCATAAATATTTCTTATGCATCAATGTGTATATACCGTAGACGCATTATGACAACTTTATTCATAAAGCACATCGATGTGCTAGACTACTTTTTTAGCTGAAACTTATGTAATTTATTTGTATAATATATTTAATATCTTCTCTATTTAATGGTCCAAGTTGTTTATTGATAGAAAATGTGTGATAAGAGTTTAAAGAACAATAATGTAATCAGCACAATGGGAGCACATCCAAAAAAGTGAAGAATGCAAGTTCTTTGTAATTTCAGTATAAAATTAATATGTTTGAATTATATGTAAGTTTTGAATTGTATGTAAGTTTATATGATGTATATTGGCTAATGTGTGTCATGTAGAGGCAAAAAATGAGGAAACTCGATAACTTTCTTTGCAATCTAAGTGCAGAAGGGCATAAAACCTTGATGAAAAAGTTGTAGAGGGATGAATCAAGTGAATAAAAAAGTAATCAATATAAATTTTTCCTTGAATTTTTAGTAATAATGTACTTAATAATATTCTCTAACATGTTTCAAACAATCTATTTCACATATGTTGAATGTTCTATAGGGATCGACAACAAGGGAAGGGAATGTTGTCCAAAGAAAATAAAAATGATGAAAGATGTAAATGATGATGAATTGGTACTTATATATTCTGGAATGTTGTTGGAAGTTAATGAAAGAAGGGGTTTTTTTAATAAAACTATAAAGGATATAGTGGAAAGAATGTATAGACGTACTTTCCACTTACAATACAAAAATCAATCCAATGACTCCAAGAATCAGGTTATATTTAAACTACAAGAAGCATTTCCGGAGCAATGGTAGTGAGAGTTTTTAGACTAATAGCAAAAACATACAACAACAACAAAAAGTATCATTGAAAAGGTAATATTCTTAAACATGTTTTTCTAGAATATGTATATACTACTACAAAGCATTCGTTTATTAATATTAATTATGCTATATTTAATTTTCATATAAATATAACAATAATTTAATGTCATTTTAATTTTTTAGGAATACTATGAAAATCCTAAAGGACGAATGAGAGATAGTCAAAAAATGCTAGTAGGGATGCCCAGAAAAGCGTACAAGGAAATGGTCAAAGAAATGGACATAATTGCATCACAGGAGGATCCATCTCAACAACAACGTGTTTCAAATATATGTAATCATTGATTTTTTCTATTATGTACATATAATTAATTAATTTAGCATTAAATATTAATTTTTAATTGTTTTGTTGTAGAAAAGAAAAGAAAATGGAACCCATTCAACACATAGACAGGACGAGAAGGAAAAAAAGGGTTTATAGCAAAGTTTGTGAGTAATTGTGATTTCCTTATAACAATTGAATTTTCATATTAGTTGTGATCTTTATATTTTAATTTTTTTTACACCAAACATCCTTGGATGTCTTCAAACAATTGTTGATATACAAAGAAAATCCATCAGAAGAATTGATTAATATTGGGTTAAGTATGGGTTGTGAGTATATGTTGGAATATCAAAAAATAATTGTGGAATTTGTAAGTATCTATGTTGTTTTTCTTCTCCCATTTTATAAATAATGGAACAACAAAAAACCTTTATATTAAATCTATGATTTGTGATGGGGTATAAAACTTGCAGGAAACAAAGTATGGAGTGGAACCAATCGTAAGAATCGTTGAGAGACGCCATGAGATTTGGTTTTGAAAGAATGTGTGTCGTTCATGACATGATTCTTGTTATGGTATGCTTTTCAATTTACATAAGCATGTATATTATCTATTTTTGCATTATGCCCACCAATGTAAATACACTCATTACATTATATTTTTATGTTTGTAGATGGAAGTCAAAGAGGAGGAACACAATCGTGGCAATCAACAAAACATTCGGCCAAATAAACCAAGTGATGCAAGTAACTCAAACAATAACAATAATTCCAGCGAAGAATGACGATCAATATAATTGGATGTTAATTCAAGTTGTTGTATGTTTTGAAATAATTGTCTATTAAAATCAGACATTTTGTATAATGTACTGGACATAGTGTCCCAACTAGAAGACAACAGGTTACCGATAAGTGTAACAATTACACATTGACATTTTAAATATTGTGGACCTTTATGTTGTCCCATTTTGTATGACAAAAGGCCTATTATTCATATATAATAAAATAAGTTTCTTATTCTATTGCATTGTCTAATGTCATTGTGAAATGTTACATCATTGATTAAATATTACAATGAACAGATGTGAAATATGATAATATAATAAATTAATCCAAACATCATATCCAAATGCAATAATTAAAATTAAAATTATATGAATACTATCATAAAAATTATTTCATTTTCTGATGAATAATGGAATTAAAAAATAAATAAATAAAAATATAGATATATCAGTGCATTGTAAATTTTTAGTCACCGGTGACCAATGAGAAAATGATTATTGGTGCTTTTCATCATTTTAATCGCATTGGTGTGTTTAAGTCAAAGTCACATCGATTCCATTTATAATTAAATGTAAACACCAATGCTTTTCATATCACATCACACCGATGAAACAAAGTATTAGTTATATGCCCTAGTGCATTTTTATTATCTGTACGCACCAGTGATTCTATTGCATTGTCCAATGTCATTGTGAAATGTTACATCGTTGATTAAATATATGGATGATTAAATATTACAATGAACAAATGTGAAGTCTGATAATATAATAAATTAATCCAAACATCATATCCATATGCAATAATTAAAATTAAAATTATACAAATACTATTATAAAAATTATTTCATTTTCTGATGAATAATGGAATTAAAAAATATATAAATAAAAATATAGATATATCAGTGCATTGTAATTTTTATAATAGTCATGGGTCACCAATGACCAATGAGAAAATTATTACTGGTGCTTTTCATCATTTTAATCGCACTGGTGTGTTTAAGTAAAAGTCACACCGATGCAGTTTATGATTAAATGTAAGCACCAATGCTTTTCATATCACATCGCACCGATGCAACAAAGTATTAGTTATATACCCCAATCCATTTTTATTATGTGTATGCACCAATGATTCTATTACATTGTTCAATGTCATTGTGAAATGTTACATTGTTGATTAAATATATGGATGATTAAATATTACAATGAACAAATGTGAAATATGATAATATAATAAATTAATCCAAACATCATATCCAAAAGCAATAATTAAAAATTAAAATTGTATGAATACTATTATAAAAATTATTTCATTTTCTGATGAATAATGGAATTAAAAATAAATAAATAAAAATACAGATATATCAATGCATTGTAATTTCTATAATAGTTACCGGTCACTAGTGACCAATGAGAAAATGATTATCGGTGCTTTTCATCATTTTAATCGCACTGGTGCATTTAAGTCAAAGCCGCACTGATGCAGTTTATGATTAAATGTAAGCACCAATGCCTTTCATATCACATCGCACCAATGCAGCAAAGTATTAGTTATATGCCCGAGTGCATTTTTATTATTTGTACGCATCAATGATTTTATAATAAAATCGCACCAATGCAATAAAGTATTCATTGCATGCACTGATTCTTTTTTAATTATTTGTATGCATTGGTGCTTTCAATATAACAACACAATAGTGCGACAATATATTGTAACCACATTGTAATGTAAGAAATGCAACGAACATTATCATCCCAGTCAACTTCACCAGTTCTTTTTCCTTCTAAGTCGGAACGGATGCATTATAAAAGGTCATAAGCACTGATGCGATATGTTTCTTATAAAGCACTGGTGCACATAAAGTTATAGAATAGCAATGCCATTAATATTGTTGTACATATCAGTGCTTGTGTATATTAAAATGCACAGCTTCTTTTTAAATTTGTACGCATCTGTGCCTTCCATTCAATAAAGTGCACCAGTAAAAAACATCTGCTAAAGCCCCCAGTCATTGATTTTTTTTAGTTATAATAAAATTCCATAAAATCCTCTCCCAAGCCACCCAATACCATTGGTGGAGGTTGTAGCAGAGGTTTTTTTTATAATTTTGACCAATCTTTTAACACTAAAAACCTTCATTATAACCTCCACTACAGGGTCTTTTCCCTGTAGTGTAATAAGTGGAAATTGGAAGTAAACAACCACACATTATTTTTTTTATGGTGCTTTGAAGGCAAACTCAAGGGAGACAGGTGCAAGGGGTTGTGTTAGACCTCGAATAAAATATAGTAGAAGAATTCATATGGGGACTTCAGACTGCAAGAAACAACAAAGCTAAAGCTCTAGCTATATATAAGGGCCTTATTATCCTCAAAGGTATCAATATCATTAAATTTATGGTGGTTGGAATAATAACAATTATTTTGAGAGCAATGCACTACATAGTCTTCCATCTAGCAACATTTTTTCTCTACAAGTCCAAAGTATCCTCCTATAGATTTAGGACTTTGACCAATTAGTGTGCTACGATGTTTTAATGGGAAAAAACTCACGTGAAAACAACCAATCCAACAAAGAAACTATAGTCCCATTAGGGGTACATATAACAAAATGGGGGAGTGCAATGCAGAATTTCCACTTAGCTATGCATGAAGGAGGATAGTGAATTCATGGAGGAATGATGACATGCTCACTCAAATTCCTTACCTATATTAAATTTGTGTGTATTAATTATGGGTACCAAGCAATTTTATGAACCTCTATGTGGGTTTAATATGGAATATCACTCGATAAGGATGTATAAGTTTGGGGGTTTTTGGATCTTTTGTTTTGGTTTATGCTTTTGAACTGGAGAGACTAGATTTATAGAGGAAGAAAAGGGGAAATTTTTTTCTCCAATCCAGTACGTTTAGACTCATTCAAGCCATGGATCCCTTCTCTCCTACATTTGGAGAGTGAATATTTTGAAGAGTGATTAGGTTCTAGTCCATTCTGAGAGGGAAGGCATGACCCATTGTCATTGCTGAAATGGATGTTTTGTATTGTGTGATTTTAATGAGGTAAAGATAGGTGTGAATTATTATGCCAAGGATATATATGATACATAACACGGAGTCCCAAGGAAATTATCCTATTGGGATTTCTAGAATAATGGTTTCAAGTACCAATTGTAAAGAGATAATTATATATAGGACCTATGTGTGATCGATATGGATCAACATATAGTGGAAATCCATGATTGGCAGTAGGAGGTAGATGCAAAAATGGCCATCCATCACAAGAAGCAACTTGAGATTTATTTTTAGGTTATCACTATGAAAGATGGATTAGCAAAATTTCTACCCATTTGGGTATTCCCATGCCTAATGCATCACCGTATGGAGGCCTATCTACTTATTATTAAGGAACTATAATGAGTGGTTCTCCTATGGAATTGACAAGGAATAAGGATTCCCCTTGCTCTTTGATTTGAATTGGATATGGATAAAATCATAAAATGGATAATGGATCAAATTAATGCAAAATTAAGAAGTTCATGGATACATAAGCTAAATTTTGTGGTCATAGAAACTAAAGTTTGTAGTTATAGAGTATGAAGTTCATGGTTTAAAATATGATGATGTGGTACGAAGATATAGCTGATAGTGTGGTTGAAATTGTTGCTTAAAATATTATTGAGAAGAGCTCAAATAATTTTGAGATTCACTTGATGGATACCTCTTCTCCAATCTTGTATAAATATTGTATGATTTTGTCCTAAAAAGGATAATTCATTACTTGAAAGAATCCAATGAATACAAAGTTCCAAATGATTTGATATTGGTCCCACAAGAAGACAAATGGACCAACTTGTAGAATCCAAGTGGATTGGTATTTATCATCAAGGGATGAAGTCACAAAGGTTTTATATTTTATTTAATTAGAACTCCAAATGAATATATGGAGGGGATATAATTTTCCATTTATACTAACCTTTAATAAAGCAAATCAATTGCTAATGGAAGATTCCAATCAATTGGTTATAAAGGACTCCAAATGACTACCTAAGGAAGGAGAATATATTATATTGGGAAATATAAATTGACTTGTAATAGATATAGGTAGGAAGGAAGTGGAATAAAGGATAACATGCTTGATTCAACTTGAAGAGAAAGGGACCCACTGATACAAAGAGATGATTTGTTCCTCTTTTCCCACAAACTAGCAATCAATCAAGACAAAGTAACATCCCAACTCAAAGGATAATCGACTTGGGAGTTAGAGATAATCAAATGTTGTTGAGGAGGATTAAGATTGCAAAGCTAAAATGACATTGTAATAAATTGATTGGGTTTAGTAATTCACTCTGATTGAAAAGGAGGTTGACTAGTAAAGAACGACTTATGTGTTGGCTATAGTTGCTAATTCAACCTCACGATTCCAAATTATATGCTAGAAATTGATGCTCGATTTGCTAACCAATGGTTGGTTGAGTCGTCGAGGCACCTAATGCACTACACATTTTAGGTAATTTGGAATTTTTTAATTAATCACTACAACCACAATGGAAAGTTTCCATTCGATCCTTTAAAGAATGATCTTCTAATGAGATGATGTTATGACCCTTCTTTAAAGAATGATCTTCTAATGAGATGATGTTATGACCCTTCTTAGCGGTGTAATGGGTGTCTAGAAATGCTATTATTGTAATAGTGAAATTTTATTTAATGTAAAGTGGATTGGGTCCATTATGTTTGTTATTATTAAATAAAGCCCACTGTGGTAGTAGATAAATGTAATGGGACCTCATTAAAGAAAGTCCACTAGGTAGTTAGGAGTTTAAAGTTGTAGGATGATCTATAAATAATAATGGATTCCACCTTATGAGTCAAATGTGTGGAGTATGTTGTGTTTGGATATTATCTCATAGGAGGTGTTGGTACCAGATCTATCCCACAAAATTTTCGGATTCTAGCAGCGTGTATGTAGTGAGGGACTCTGATTTTTGCGATCGGAATGAACAAATCCCATCCAAAATCATAAGCCAATCCTTTCACTACAAATATTAATTCCATACATGGAAGCACTCACGCCAAGCGAGGGAGCCCACAAGGGGGAAAAGGGCCATCCACAGCACGTCAATGGAAAATTTTGGACAGCTACGAGGAGCAACGCTCACATCAAAGCCACTAAAGGAAAGAGCTTTCTTCATGCACTACGCGTCAAGAGAACCCATACTCCATACTCTAAGGAAAAGGCTTCATTTATGTTGTGTATGTGGGATAATCTTCCATATGGTGTTAAATTAAGTGTTTTCTAGCAAACGCCAAATCGAAATGAACATCGAGGCCACTATATTTTCAAAGCACCAACATCGAATACAAGGCACACCCAGAGAATTTGGAATGCCCAATGTCATAAAGGCCCAAGCTCAAATGCTAATAGAAAGGGTCGCAAGTCAATGCCAAGTGTCCATTGAAAAGGTGCTCAAAGAAATTGCCCAAGGATGAATTCACATGATCAACTCCAAATGTCAAGGTAATTTTGCTGGTGTCAAATGAATGCTAAGTGTCATTCGAATTTCGATGCAATACATGCACCATTACAGCAACAACTTCTTCGAAAACCTGGGCAAGTTTGAATTAGATAGTTTCAAGTGATCAACTTAAAAAACGAAAATATCAAATTCAAAGAATAAATTATCAAATAAGCCATGCATTCAAGTCAACTATCTCTACATTAATTATTAAAACCTATCACAAATATCACAATATAATTTTCATGTGGATATATATCAACACGCAGCAAAGTCAAGATGGATAGATGAAAATTGATCAGCTTTTATCTGTCAAAGTTGAGATGTTGGTCTAAGGGGAATTTGATTCAATAGAATTGAAAGCTTCTCCTATGTGTTAAGACAAAGGCCACAGTCACATCCAAAACTGCTAGGTACCCGAGAGCCAAGGGGATGATGTTTGCAAGAGAGCCGGGGTTTTCTTATATAAAACATTCCAAGAAGGAGTTCTTGCTAAGTCCTCTTTGTCACGGCTGGAATGTAGAGTAAAGGATACTTGCAAGTCTCGGGGCTGTGCCGAGAAAGCTCTGTGAAGGGATATAGAAAGTTCAGAATAGCACATTCATCAATCAAATCCAATCTTAGCTGTCGATTCTAGGATAAGCAGTAGCTTGACATTTAAGTCAGTGTTGGGTATCAGGTATGCACACCAAAGAGTACTTGTATGCTCGTTGTTTCATCAACAATTCCAAGAATAAATTTGTGAGAGCAAATGAAGAGTTCCAACAACATCACCGGAAAAATGAATGAATACATGTCAAAACCTCCATTCAAGTTCAACAAAATTTCTAGAATATCAAGCTCGGCATCTCCAGATAGCATTTAAACATTCAATGGCTAGGTGGTAGAGTGTTTGTCAGCGACAAAATCCAAGCAGCTTAGCATATTGTGGAGAAATCAGCTTCAATGATTAGTTTTCCCAGAAAATCTGCTATATGATAAAGGCAATTCGAAGTCAAAGATCTTTATCGAGTCAAAGTCTTCCTGAAAATGAGGATCTTAGAACATATTTCTGATTTTGCTCTTATTTTGAGGCATCTCCCAATTTTAATAACAATCTTTGTTATTCTAGATGAGGATTCGATACATTGTTTTAGGATATGGTTTTTATTCTAGATGAGGATTCGATACATTGTTTTAGGATATGGTTTCAAATGATGAAATTTATTGCAAATATATAAAATGCAAAAAAGTATTGCCTTATGTATTTCCATCCCTTTTGTTCAGAATGTTTTTCTGTTTAAAAGTATTTTTACCTTGTGTATGTATCAACTGTGTGTTGTCATACATATAACTTTCAAAGCTGGCTCATGTATGTCTAATGTTTGTAGTCTTTATACGTTTACATCATCCTTGTTACTATCTCTTGTGTGTACTTATTGGTAGATGTTGTATGCCTGATTACTGGTCGTTTATCCACCCTTTCAATTCCCCTTCTGTTATTACACACCACCTAAATCTAAACGAATTAAATCATTCTTTTTTTTCTTGAGCATTAAGATGTGCTAGCCATGCCCTCTCCACAGTCAGAGTGCATATTTTAGCACTAATATCTTTTGGCGTCGTTGTCGGGGACGGAAGTGAAAATATCTTCCCTGGGAGAACGACAACGATTAGATCCAACTCTTGATGGTAGACAGGAGCAGGACACAAGCTTGACTGCATCTTCTACTTGGCGACTCCAACTTCATTACAGATGAATTTGTGAGTGACTCCACTGATTTTAAATGGACAAGATCTTAGATCAGAGGTATGCTTTCTGTTATTTTTCAAAGATAGTCGGTTTCCCTAATCCAATACCTAGTAGAGATGAATGGGAAAGTATCCTTCCCATATTTCAAGGAGAATATTGGGAAGTACCAGCTGAACACTTGTTGGATTTTCATGATTTTATTCATTGACTTCAGATCGTGCATGAGGATGTTCATATTAAGCTTTTTAGATACTCATTAGAGGGGATTTCTCGGGATTGGTGCTGATCTCTTCCAATTGCAAGTATCATCTCTTTGACAAGTTTTCATGCAGCTTTCAATTCGTTTTGTAAAAAGTATTTTTCAGCTGAACATCTTTTTGAAGAATGTTGTGATGAGTTTTCTTTGCTTCATAAAGATTCTGTTAGTCATGAAAATCAGATTTGTGATGAAGCATTTATTGTAAAAGAAAGTATTTACCATGAATATCAAGAGGTGTTGAATGATATTTATTATGATAGCAATAACATAGAAACATCTGGCATCATATCAGATGTATCTTTTTTTTAAATGTTCATGAAGATCAACATGTCTTTTTTGAATATTCTTATGTCAAAGAGCAAGACGGTTATTTGTTTTCAAGCAAAGAGGAATGTATGCATGGAATATTATTTTATGTGGATCAGCATGCTTTTGATCTTGGTTTCAAGGATCCATTTGCAGACTTTTTGGAGTCATATTTTTCAGAATCTTTAAAGGTTTCAGATTTCATTATTTCATCGACACTTCTTGGTGAGTATTGTTTTCTAAAGGAGTTTCTATCACTGTTGTTATATTTCAAACATTATTTATTGATCAGTGGCATAGATGAGATCATCTCAGTCTTTAAATTCATTGAATGATTACTGTGGAATTCTACCTTTACTTGACCAAGCTGCAGATCTGGTTAGAGGTAGGGTAACGTAGGAAATAAGCTCGCTTCCCAAGTATTTTCTTTCCTTCATTTTGCAGCAAGTGCATCAATTAGTTTGCTTGAATAAGTGGCAGTTTTTTAATAAGTTGCAGAGGTTTGGGATGAAGACTCCAGCCCAATGGATAAGGCACCGGGTCTGCTTTTTCTTGGAAGCTCACAGGGAGCATGCCATCCCCAGACAGAGCCATATGTTGGTACCAGATCTGTCCCACGAAATTTTTGGATTCTGGCATAGCTATGTAGTGAGGGACTCCAATTTTTGCGGTCGGAATGAAAAAATCCCATCCAAGTCATAAGCCAAGCATTTCACTACAAATATTAATTCCATACATGGAAGCACTCACGCAAAGCGAGAGGGATCCCATAAGGGGCAAAAGGGCCATCCACAACACGTCTATGGAAAATTAGGACAGCTACGAGGAGCAACGCTCACATCAAAGCCACTAAAGGAAAGAGATTTCTTCATGCATTACGCGTCAACAGGACCCATACTCCATACTCCAAGGAAAAGGATTCATTTATGTTGTGTATGTGGGATAATCTTCCATAGTGTGTTAAATTAAGTGTTTCCTAGCAAACGCCAAATCGAAATGAACACCAAGGCCACTATATTGTCAAAGCAACAACATCAAATACAAGGCACACCCAGAGAATTTGGAATGCCCAATTTCATAAGGGCCTGAGCTCAAATGCTAATAGAAAGGGTCGCAAGTCAATGCCAAGTGTCCATTGAAAAGGTGTTCAAAGAAATTGCCCAAGCATGAATTCACATGATCAACTCCAAATTTCAAGGTAAGTTTACTGGTGTCAAATGAATGCTAAGTGCCATTCGAATTTCGATGCAATACATGCACCATTACAGCAACAGCTTCTTCGAAAACCTGGGCAATTTTGAATTACATAGTTTCAAGTGATAAACTTAGAAAAAAATAAATATCAAATTCAAAGAAGAAATTCTCAAATAATCCGTGCATTCAATTCAACTATCTCTACATTAAGTATTAAAACCTATCACAAATCTCACAATATACTTTTCATGTGGATATATATCACCACACTGCAAAGTCAAGATGGATAGATGAAAACCAATCTGCTTTTATCTGTCAAAGTTGAGATGTTGGTCTAAGGGGAATTTGATTCAATAGAATTGAAAGCTTCTCCTATGTGTTAAGATAAAGGCCACAATCACATCCAAAAATGCCAAGTTCCCGAGACCAAGGGGATGATGTTTGCAAGAGAGACGGGGTTTTCTTATATAAAACATTCCAAGAAGCAGTTCTTGCTAAGTCCTCTTTGTCATGGTTGGAATGTAGAGTAAAGGATACTTGCAAGTCTCGGCCCTGTGCCGAGAAATCTCTGTGAAGGGATATAGAAAGTTCAGACTAGCACATTCATCAATCAACTCCAATATTAGCTTTCGATTCCAGTTTAAGTAGTAGCTTGACATTTAATTCAGTGTTGGGTATCAGGTATGCACTCCAAAGAGTAGTATGCTCGTTGTTTCATCAACAATTCCAAGAATAAATTTGTGAGATCAAATGAAGAGTTCCAACAGCATCACCGGAAAATGAATGAATACATGTCAAAACCTCCATTCAAGTTCAACAACATTTCTAGAATATCAAGCTCAGCATCTCCAGATAGCATTTAAACATTCAATGGCCAGGTGGTAGAGTGTTTCTCAGCGACAAAATCCAAGCAATTTAGCATATTGTGGAAAAATCAGATTCAATGATCAGTTTTCCTAGAAAATATGCTATATGATAAAGGCAATTCAAAGTCAAAGATCTTTATCGAGTCGAAGTCTTCCTGAAAATGAGGATATTAGAACATATTTCTGATTCTTCCCTTATTTTGAGGGATCTCCCAATTTTAATAACAATCTTTGTTATTATAGATGAGGATTCGATACATTGTTTTAGGATCTGGTTTCACATGATGAAATGTATTGCAAATATATAAAATGCAAAAAAGTAAAGGAAAAAAGGGGGGTCAGTGTTCCAACCGAGAGGCTGTATGAGATTGTAAGGGTTGAGTATCATTAGTCTGAAATATTCTTTTTGAAACCTGTAAGTGTATTTTGAAGGCTGTATGGAGGATGAAAAATCTATTATGAGCCACTTTGACTTATAATTATATGCAAATACAGATCAATGTTTTTGGTATAGTTCTGTTGTGAATATTGCAAATGATAGTGTTTGCATCCCTTATGTATTTGCATCCCTTTTGTTCGGAATTGTTTTTCTGTCTAAAAGTATTTTTACCTTGTGTATGTATCAATTGTTCGTTGTCATACATATAACTTTTAAAGTTGGCTCATGTATGTCTATTGTTTGTAGTATTTATACTTTTACATCTTCCTTGTTACTATCTCTTGTATGTACTTATTGGTAGATGTTGTATGCCTTATTATTGGTCATTTATCCACCCTTTCAATTCCCCTTCTGTTATTCATCACAAAGAGTATAACTAAGAACAATATGCATGGTATGATTTAGAGGATCATTGTGATGATTGGTATATGGATAGTTGTAATATTTGGGATGACATCTACTTCCATATTATTATTTTTTAATCTTCTATATCATATGAAGAAAGACTTGTGGAAGAATGACAACAACAAGTGGTGCCTACCTATTTCTAGGATGTTATAGTAGTAAAGTTCCTCATTGATCCATCATTTTACTTCTATATGGAGGATTTGTTTTCTTTGGATGGTTATACTTATTTAGATCCACATGGCCATCATGGGCATGTGATGCCTAACACTCAACAATTCATGGAGCTTCAGTGCCATTACTAGGTTTTCAATTGGAGCCTATGGACATGGGACCTAGGCTTAAGATAAGGCTTGTTGGATGACATCAATGTGGAAGCTCACATTGGTACATGGGACCTTGGTTCCCTGGCCTACTTCAGCGTGGTAGTCAACATTCACCCATGAGACCCTAGATTATGGTTTTACAAATTCACATCAATTATTGAGGGAAGCTCTTTCCTAAGGGGGGTGGAGGACCCATTAGTGTAATGGGGGGCTAGGGGACCCATTAGTATAATAGTGGATCCCATTCAATGTAAACCAGACTAGGTCCACAATGTTTGTTATTATTAAATAAGGTGTAATGTGGCCTCATTAAAGAAAATCCAATAGGTAGTTAGGAGGTTAGAGTGGCAATGTGATCTATATTTAAAGATGGAGTCCTCTTTATGAGTTAAATGTGTGGAGTATATTGTATTTGGATCTTAGATCATATGAGTTTTCCCCCTTAAGGAGGCAAGTGAACATCAGTTGGTTCCTTCATCAAAAGAACCAAGTGTAAGGTTCTAAATATTAATAATAATAAAATTATATATCTTGTACGATAATATTTTCATATCTAAGGTATACTAAAAAAACTATTATGATAGATATGGTTGAGGATAAGTCACCTAGATTGAATGACATTTTGTGTGAGCTCTATAAGACTAGTGGGAATTTGATGGCTTGGATCTACTATAGGTGTATATGGAAGTTGTGTAGAGGCAATCATTGATCACTAGAATTAACAAAGATCATTTAGTTTATCTCCAAACCTAGAGACCCAAAGATAATTACCAAATGTTGATTAAACACCCTTTGGGCATCTCTTATTAGATTCTAGACAAGTCACTAGGAATAAAGATTAAGCATATTCTACTTATTCTTCATTAGAGAACACTTCATCCTTGATAATCTGATTGCAATTAGGAAGGAATGGAGTAGGACATATGTTTAGGAATTGATTTGCTTTTCATTAGAGTTGAATTTGAGAGCACATATGATATAGTTGAGTGGCCTTTGGCCATGCTCAAGGCCTTGGGATCTATACCTTTCTTTCTTAGAGTTGGAGACAATTTATCATCGTAAACCTTATTCAACACGATTAATGATCCCCATGATTGTCATATGTTTCTCAACCCTTAAATATATGTATTTTTGTTAAAACCTTGTCTAATTATCCTAAATTACATAATACATTTCCAAAATCTCTACTTAATGAATAATTTGGATATTGTTTGACATATTTGATTTAAATTGATGCTTTTGGATAATTTCAAATGAACATAATGAATGCATGTTGTCTTAGTTACGTGATATTATTATGTTGATGGAATTAACATGCAATAACATTGATTGGAAACATAGGGTTTGTTGTAGGGTTTGATTTACAATCTTGAGACTAGTTATATGTGTGTCACACTAAGAAGAGACTCAACCCTTATGTAACTACTCAAACTCTAAATCTACAAAAGAATTTTAATAAGGAAACAAAGAGAGTAATTTATGGGATCATGTTACCTCAACTCATGAGGGTGACTTGGTAGGCTATCAAGCTTTAGGAGACAAACTCTAAGTTCTTGTGGAGTTCAAATTGCATATATCAGCTATACTTTAGATCAGTTCTAGATAAAGGAGGCAAGGAATAATTCCCAATCTTAGTTGCACCAGAGTGGGATCTAATTAGTTAGGTAGACAACTTTCTATGAAGGATCTAATTGATAGATCCATTTAGAGCTCTTCCAATAAATAATCCAAATTAATTTGTTGTTTATATGGTTGAGGATGGAAGAGATAAGATCCCTAACACTTTTACTTTTCTCACGTTTTGAGACTAGTTCGAATTGTTTAGATGAGAACATAGTTTAGCACTATTTATATCTTTATAATTTATGCACACTCCTTGAATAAATATTTGAGTTTACCTATGCTTGTAGCACTATAAACTCAACTTGTAGCACTATAAGTTATGCCGTACTTGTAGAACTATAATCTCATCTTGTAGCAGTGTAAGATAATATACAACCCAAGAAAGGGAGGATGGACCCTTGGTACATATATTTGAGAAGTATTAAAGCATATGAATTGCAGTAAATAAAAATGGGTATCATAGTAGCAATGCTCCATCATATTGGAAACAGTAACGCTTTGTCATAGAAGCATTGGTGTAAAATGAATATCCTATCACTAACATTGATTTAAGAATTTTTTATAGGGTACTATAACTCTCTTGGGTGAGGATCACTCAAGGGAATATTAGAACAAACCCCCTTTTTCCATTTACATTTCTTTTTAGACAATTTATTTACATCTATTTACATTTATTTTTAGTCAATTTGATTACATTTGCTTACACTCATATTTAGATTAGTTTGTTTTCATCCCTATTTAGTTTAGCATTATTCTACTTATGTTAATCCAACTACTTACAATCTTGTTTATTGCAATTTGCTTGCATAGCTCTCAATTACAGTAATCAATTATATGGGTTATGAGTTATGTAATTTCTTAGAAATGTGGTAGTTACTTTTGTATTCAATGTCACCTTGTAAATGCATAGACGGTGACCCAACTATACTCACCCAAATCCTCATTTCAGTGGATAATGGAATCAAACACCATCGTAATTCCAACAAAATATAGGAAAATATGACAATAAGAACCATTCTTCTTAGTTATGTTTAATGAAGCTAGGGTAGTTTATTTCTAATATCCCATAGTTAATTTAATTACTTTGCTATGACATAAATTAGGACATTTAAGACTTCTAGAAACTTATTTATCTAAAGATCAGATCTCAATAGTTTTACATATATAGTGCACAACACCTCTAAAGTTTGCATGCCCCCCAATTGATACTTAAAGTGAGTTATGGTGCTCAATTCCTTATTGTTGTAAGTATTGGACCAACAATACTTTTTGGCACTGTTTCCAAGGAGGTTACAAAAAATCATGCCAAGTGTAATCTTCGAGATTTGAGAAAAAGGAAAAAACATCAACATTGTAGAAGAATTACCAGGATAAAAGTGATATTTTATTTGATAACATTTGGTGCAATTCAACATTGTTAACTTTGTTTAGATTCTTAATTTAGAAGGCATACATCAACATAGGGATAATCTAGGATGCCTCCTACCAAAAATTTACATTTCTAGTGCATGTCAAGTAGAGACTTGTGGCTATTGGAACAATTAATGTTAGAAAACCCTAAAACATAACCAATCGAATTTAAAAATTATTTAAAGCAGACTATTACAGAGGATCCAACAGAAATCCAATAGATTTTTGATAAATTTGATGAAAGATCAAAGGGAAGATAAAAAAAAATTGCTATAGGAGTATTCATATGTTTTCTTCATTCTGAGATAATAATTGAGTCTATAGAAGGATCACCATCTCTAAATATCATGGAATAAGAGAAAGAAGATCAACCTAATGTTTTCCAATTTCTAATTCAAGAAACAAAAGAAGAAACAAGGATGAAAAACATTAATCCTTTTCTTCTTTCTTAGGGTTGTAACCTAACTCGCCTTACTTTAGGAGTTATTCATGCATTATATACAACCATCTCCTTGGAATAAGGTCGAGTAGTTAGTAGTTGACAATCAATGTAATAAGGGTCCATGTATTAACTAAGACCACTAGGAAGTTGGTACTTATTAATTATTTGACTATGTTAAGTAGTTAGGGTTTTGGATTTGGGAAACCTATTTAAAGAGCTATAAGGATATGAAGGGATTTTGTTGAGAATTATTGTACCAAATCTCTACTCAAGTGAAAGGTCACCCAACCTTAAGATGCGTGTGAAGAATGTTCCCAGAATATATTTTCATAATAAAAGACTGTTGATGTATACGTAACTTCGGAATGTATTTCATATATGTATATTGTATGTACTCCTATAGAGATGGTATTATTCCTCTATACGGAAGTGTCGTCATTTATATTGTAAATGTCGTAACTTATACTTGATGGGTTATTAGACCACCTTGTTGGGGTCGGCCCTGTATAAGTCATGTGGGTCAAAGGGTTATTAGACCACCCTATTGGGGGTCGGCCATGTGGGTCGAAGGGTTATTAGACCACCCTATTGGGGTTCGGCCCAGTCAGCATTATGTTATGTGGTTAAGTTCGAGCCTACATGAGTTATGTAAAAGGCAAGTCAAGTCAAGTATAAATAGAGTGCGGGAGGCACTCTATTGACTCACTCACTTCTCACTCATGCACTCAAGGAGGAGTGGCGCACTTATGGAGGAGGAGGTTCTGCTGCTAGGTTATGTCTATCTCTCATGTTTGGGTTGTATCATTTCTCTGTCTATCTCTGAGGAAGTTATTGGGGTTTTTCACCTTTATGGTTTTCCCCAAGTAAATCTTTGTGTCTCTTGTGTGCTTGCATTATTGTCTCCATGATTGATATGCTGTAGATATGTTGTACATGTTGTTCTCTCAGTTAAGATACTAGATCAGATTGAAGTAAATTCTGAAAATTTAACATGGTATCAGAGCTAGCCTAAAAGAAGGCATGATATGGCATGTATGACACTTGTTGCACTTACGATGCTAGGGCTTGATATAGCAAAAACCAGTCGTCGTAGCACTTTCGCTATAAATCCGTTTTGGCGAAGGTTTCGGATCTGCAATATTTACAGGTCGAAGATTAAATCTCCAGGTACCTTGTTTCCAAAGGACAACCTCTAATTCATTGTACTTTGTGATTTATGATCTGTACAATATAGGGTTTCTGCCTCTTCCAGATCTGAGTCAAAATCAGGTGACCTTGGGAAAAAGGTCATAACTTGGGCTAGGAAGCTCCAAATGAAATTTAGTAAAAAGTGACAGGTAGTACACAGACTGTACTATCTCAGAAAAAAAGCTTCAAAGGCCGAAGTTGAACCAGTGACACGTGGCACGCCGTACAAGTTTTCTCTCCTGTATTATCCCATAAACAGGTCACGTTGCGACACGTGGCATAACTCTCTCTCAGAGAGTCCAATTGAGGTCAGACCTGTCAGGATGGAAAGATAATAGGTCGAGATATCTCAGGAAAAGTTTTCAGAGGCCGAAGTTGAAATAGTGACACGTGGCATGCCGTACAAGTTCGCTCTCCTGTATTATCCCATAAACAGGTCACGTTGCGACACTTGGCATAACTCTCTCTCAGAGAATCCAATTGAGGTCAGACCTATCAGGATGGAAAGACAACAGGTCAGGCTATCTCAGGAAACTTTTTCAGACCCTGTGGATCAAAAAATTTAGAGTTACACCAGAAACAATCAGGTACATATTTCTGTCAAAATAGAATTATTTTTCAGTACCTTCATTCATGGCTTCCGGAATTTAGGGCTTTGGAGAAAGTTGGAATTTTTGTAATCGGAGACCACGGATGAATGCTACTCATCAAAATAAAAATTTAGAGACCAAGATCAGAATTTTTGGTTGGGAAGAAGGCTGGGCTTGATCAGACCCTAGTTCGGGACTTTGATCAGAAAAGTGGAAAATTAGGGCTTCTGTAAAAATGGGAATTTTTGAAATCTGTGACCACGGCTGGAAGCTCCTCAGAAAAATAGAAGCTTAGAGCTTTGGATCAAACTTTTTGATTGGGAAAAAGAGTGGGATTCATCAAACCCCAGTTCTGGGTCACGTCCAGTGAATCCGGAAGTTTCAAAGGCAAAATTGAGGAGTGAAACTTTGCAGTTTTCAAATTCTGAATATACCAGCTTGATCAGCTCATCAAGGTCTAGTTCTTGCAAATCAAGTGGATTGGGTTAATCCTAGAAGAAGATGGATTGGCCACCTACATAAGTGAAGAAGTTCATGTTTCAGAGGGAGATGAGGCTAAGGCCTTACATAAGAATATTACAAGCGATCTCGACAGGTATGACTCATCGAGGTATGTTTCGATATTTGTTCATGATTAAGTTTATGATATGTTTGTCTTCATGTTATTACGCTTAGTACAATCTTGATTTTAGATTTGTCGTATCACCTTAACAAAATTATGAATGCATGATAGAAGATATTCATTGGTTAGGGTGTTGACACTTATGATTGTACTAATGCATTATGGTGTTGTATGAGGTTTATGTTGTCTACTAACATGAAAGGTACACCAAGAAAGACAAATCATGTTCTGGTTCAAGAACATATGATCATGATGACATGAGGACATTGTCATGGATCTCATAGAACATCCATTTACGAGGTATGTATAACTTGGTTTTATAATGTTTAACCTATGAGATATACAGTTTACTAGCACAAGTCATTGAAGAAGAACAAGAAGACATCACGTGAGTATGTTAGACATAACTAGCTAGCATGCTAATCCAGGTATGTTTTTCCTATATCAAGATAGAATCCTACCTTGGGTTAGGATCTTATACTATTGTGTTGTTGATAATGATTATTCATGAAGTCATAAGTTTGAATAATCATGGGTATATGCATATTATGTGTCGTACCTTAATTAATGATATGACTAACCCGAAGAGTCATAGGTTTGAGTAATTATAGGTTTAGACATGTTATGTTTCTTATGATTTGACTAACCATAAGAATCCTACACAAACCTTGAATGCTAATGCTTATTATTTCTGTTTGAAATGATCATGAATATACATGCTTGAGATTATTGTGTTTTAATAGTAAACTAATGAATGTATGATTTTATATGAGATCACAAGGATAACACAATCATGATACTAATAAGCATGCATAGGGACCAAGGATGAATATGAGTTCAAGAACAGGTAATCCAGGAAGCAAAGATCAAGAGGGAGTACACTACAGTGGTTTATGCAAGGATGCAGATATTCAGAGGGAGTTGACCATCTCTCTACATTCTACAACATAAAGGTGTAGAAGAAGCTACTTCAGATTAGGACTCCAGCAACTCCTGCAAGGAAGCGAAGACTCAGAGGGAGTCCACCCAATGAACAAACAAAGATAAGTATTTGAATTGTCATTTCTTAAATAATACTGTTCAATAATGTATATACTGATGTTCCTAGAATTAGGTTGTGTATTATGCATATTAGAATAATTTCATTGATGAACAGTATACTACTAATATGCATGGGTAAGTGGCCTATGGCATTGTAAAACATTCCATTGCTACTTATCTAGAATGAAACCTCTTTGTTGACATGTTGGGAGTTGTGCACACTCTTAACAATGTTCTGGTAGAGATTGGAAGGCATCTAGAAAGTTATGGGATATGGATAAATGTTGTATTGAAGCATTGGCTAAGATAATTGCATGACTGTATGACATATTTCTTTATGTGTAAGAATTTGTTCTGAAAACTGTGAGATGTTTTCTAATCATGCAATTTAACTTGTTGTGTAGGAAAGACCGTATATCTTCACCTACAAAAGAAGAACTACAACATTTGTTCAGCAACAAAATTATCTATTGAAGATATTGAAGTTCCCAGGATACGGGAAGAATGCCATGATCCGTCCATCATGAAGAACGATGTTTGGGATGCAGTCCCAAGAGCTGAAGGGAAGTCTGTTGTGACTTCCAAATGGAACTATCAGATCAAGCATGTTGCAGATGGCAGCATTGAGAAATATAAAAGTGATGAAATAGAAGATGCACCAGATGGATTTCAAGACAGCATGGTGTAGTCATATATGTGTGCAAAACTTGGTATGGTAGGATAGACAGCTTTCTATCCAATTTGGGATTTACCAAGAATAAAGCGGATTCCAACCTTTACTACAAGGTTGAGGAAGGCAATCCTGTGGTTCTACTTTTGTATGCGGATAACCTGTTTGTTATAGGACAAGTTAGATTGATTGCCGACACACAGCGGAAGCTTGCTACCAAGTTCGAGATGAAGAACTTGGGGATGATGCACTATTTGTTTTTGGCATGAAGGTGTGGCAGAGTGATGGAATCTTCCTTGGACAAGGGAAGTATGCAGTAGAGATCCTGAAGAGGTTTGGGATGATAGATTGCAAGGCCATAGTCACACCTATGGCATCGAATCTTAAGCTTCTTTGTGATGCTTCATTTGAGCCGGTTGATGTCTCTATGCATCGTCAGATGATTGGGTCCTTGATGTACCTGACGAACACGAGACCAGACATTTGCTTTGCTATGAACACACTGAGTCAGTTCCTGACAGATCCGAGGAGTGTTCACCTAGTTGATGTAAAGCATGTTCTGAGGTACCTGAAGGGTACAGTGGATTATGGGCTCAGGTATGAGGTGAATCAAAAGTTTAACCTGCAGGGTTATGTTGATTCAGATTGGGCTGGTAGTGCTGCAGATAGGAAGAGCACATCTGGGTGTTCCTTTAGTATGGGATCAGGTGTGATCTCTTGGTTTAGCAGGAAGCAGTCCTGCGTAGCACTGAGTACAGCTGAAGCAGAGTATGTTGCATCCTGTTCAGCTAGTTGTGAGGCAGTATGGCTACGGAAGCTACTGTCTGAGTTATTTGATCTCCCGTTGGATGCTACTGGTATCTTCTGTGATAACCAGATTTGTGTGAAGCTGTCTGAGAATCCAGTGTTTCATGACAGGTCGAAACACATAGAGATCAAATATCACTATATCAGGGATATGGTGCAGAGAGGATCTGTGAAGCTCCTATAAGTTGCGACGGACGAGCAGATTGCAGATGTGTTGATGAAGCCACTAGCCAGGGTGAAGAGAGAGGCTTGGAATTCTTCAGATCGAGGACACTTCGAGGAAGAAGTGATGGACACATTTGCTGAAGCCATTCCAAGCATGTTGGAAGGGGGATCCTTCACATGGTTGTGGATGTAAGCGCTGGATGATGAACATCAGGATGATGTTATGGTTTCTACTTGGATATGATCAGTTGGATCATGTGTATGTATTTTGTGTATGCATCATGTTGGATGTTGGATATGATCAGTTGGATCATTTATGTATGTATGCATCATGTTGGATGTTGGATATGATCAGTTGGATCATTTTTATGTATGTATGTATGCATCATGTTGGATGCTGGATATGATCGGTTGGATCATGTGTATGTATTTTGTATATGCATCATGTTGGATGCTTGGACCATGTATCTGTATATGTATCAGGTGGATACATTGTATGATCAGGTAGATCATGTATATTGATATGTATCAGGTATGATCAGGTAGATCATGTATGTTGATGGATATATTGTGTGGATCATGTATCTATGTATCAGGTGGATACACTATGTATGATGATATATATCAGGTAGATACTTGGTGTGCATCAGATGGATGCATTGTATGATCAGGATGGTCGTGGATGGCGAGATTCTCCAGATGACATGCAGTAGGATGTTGCAGTGATGATGATTAGGATGATCATGTGTACATCAGGATGATGTATGAGTATCAGATGATACTTTGTGGCCGTGGATCAGGTTGTGCAGGTAAGCATGTAATTTGTGCCCTGGGAGATTTGCAGATGGTCTTTCGAGGTTTTTCCTATGGCATGTAATTCGGTGCCCTGGGACATCTGGCAAATGCTCTTTCGAGGTTTTGCTTTGGGAGGACATATAATTTGTGCCCTGGGAGATCTGTAGATAGTGTTTCGAGGTTTTGCCTATGGCATGTAATTCGGTGCCTTGGGATATCTGGTAGATGCTCTTTCGAGGTTTTGTCCTATGGCATGTAATTTGCTCCTGAGAGATCTGGAAAGGATGAAAAAGGCCTCAGATGCTTCAGCCAGGTTTTGCCATAACCACATGTAATTTGCTCCTGGGAGATCTGGACAGGATGAAAAAGGCCTCAAATGCTTCAGCCAGGTTTTGTGGTGGACCACATGTAATGTGCTCCTGGGAGATCCGACAGGTAGAGCTGTGTGCTCGTAACAGCCTGGGATGCTTCAGCCATGTTTTGTGGTGAGATCACATGTAATGTGCTCCTGGGAGATCTGACAGGTAGAGCTGTGTGCTCGTAACAGCCTAGGATGCTTCAGCCAGGTTTTGTGATGGGTCACATGTAATGTGCTCCTGGGAGATCCTACAGGTAGAGCTGTGTGCTCGTAATAGCCTGGGATGCTGCAGCCAGGTTTTGTGGCGCACGTAATAAGTCCTGAGGATTACACAGTATGTCCAGTGATGACGAAGACTTGCAGGTGGTGGGCCTACATCCAGTATGAAAAAGGACTGGCTCTGTAGAACTTCCTATGACAAGTACATTCAAAGAATGATTGAGATAGCAGCAGCAGTGACGATGATGATGACTCGATGACGATTATCCAGTGACGATGATCCAGAGAAGATGACTTGTGCTAGAAGACCTGTGCTGAGAAATACCTTCCTAGTTAAGAGGGAGTGTTGATGTATACGTAACTTCGGAATGTATTTCATATATGTATATTGTATGTACTCCTATAGAGATGGTATTATTCCTCTATACGGAAGTGTAGTCATTTATATTGTAAATGTCGTAACTTATACTTGATGGGTTATTAGACCACCTTGTTGGGGTCGGCCCTGTATAAGTCATGTGGGTCAAAGGGTTATTAGACCACCCTATTGGGGGTCGGCCATGTGGGTCGAAGGGTTATTAGACCACCCTATTGGGGGTCGGCCCAGTCAGCATTATGTTATGTGGTTAAGTTCGAGCCTACATGAGTTATGTAAAAGGCAAGTCAAGTCAAGTATAAATAGAGTTCAGGAGGCACTCTATTGACTCACTCACTTCTCACTCATGCACTCAAGGAGGAGTGGCGCACTTATGGAGGAGGAGGTTCTACTGCTAGGTTATGTCTATCTCTCATGTTTGGGTTGTATCATTGCTCTGTCTATCTCTGAGGAAATTATTGGGGTTTTTCACCTTTATGGTTTTCCCCAAGTAAATCTTTGTGTCTCTTGTGTGCTTGAATTATTGTCTCCATGATTGATATGTTGTAGATATGCTGTACATGTTGTTCTCTCAGTTAAGATCCTAGATCAGATTGAAGTAAATTCTGAAAATTTAACAAAGACTCATTTCCGATAATATTTATCTTTCTACTATCTAATGTTTCTTATTTGGCACTATAATTTTTTGTTCATTTCATCTTAAATCTTTGTTTATCCTATGTTGTCTTAAGTTTCAGGGATAAAGAAAACCACAAGTGGTATCAAGCTAGGTTTCATGAACTAACATGCCTCCAATATTTTAAGAGAATTATTTTTTTAGGCTAGAGATGTGTTTTGACATCTTTGAATAACTGTAGAGATCTATTGTTCAGCGAGTAAAACTGCAATTGGGGAAGCATACACACAGATCTTACAATTGGTACTTAGTCACATTAAACCCTTGATTGGTATAATTATTGGAAATTGTTGCAATATCACTACAAGGAAAACACTCAGTAGTAGAGGTTATAGCATATGTTTTTAGTGTTACAAGATTGGCAAAAATTGTCAAAGAAACCTCCGCTGCAACCTCCACTTCTGGTAGCTAAGGTTTTGGCAGAGGTTATAATGGATATTCACTATAAATAGAGAATTCTGAATGGCCAAAGGTTATAACAAATTTTTTTTTCTAGTGCTCTTAAGTTTATAATGTGCACCAGTGTGTCTGTTATAAATAATAAGCACTAGTGTATATATGTGGTGTCAATGCATAGGTGCGAATATTTCAATATAGACATATTGATGCTTACATTATATTGTAATTACACCAGTGCATTGTATTAAATATGTGCCAATGTGTATACCATTCAAATAAGCATTGGTGCTTATAACATGAGTGTCGACACGTTGTCTTATACAAGTATCTATGCGTGTAGCATTTACATCAGCACCGGTGCATCATGTATTATATAAAAGCACCAGTGAATTTTAATATATAAACGCATCAGCGCTGATGTTGTAATGTATATGCAATGTTGTGTGTATTATATTATAAAAAAGCAGGTGCATATATCATCCCTAAAAAGCACCAGTGCGCAAAGTTTCTTAAAAAGCGTTGGTGTGGAAGGTTTGTTAAAAAGAATTGGTGCATATATTTTCTTAAAAAGCACCAGTGCTTATGTTTGGAAAGAGCATCGGTGATTCAATTATGTGAAGAGCACCGGTTATTATGTTATGTAAAAGAGCACCGACGGGTAAAATTCGGTATGGTTCAATGGTGAATTTTTCCATGTTGTGGATTTGCAAATATAGTTTCTTCTTTTTTATTTTTACAATTTTTCAACTAATCATTCGATAATCAATTTTTTTTTATAATAATATTTATATTTATATTTTATTTATTACGTTTGGATATATGAGCTTACTACACATCTGTTCATTCTAACCATGTAAATCATTCATATATTTAGCATTTGATTTAATTATCAGAAAATCAAATATATGTTTTAATAATATTAATTTTAATATTTTAATTATTGTGTTTTGATAAGCATGTTGATTACACATTTGTTCATTTGTTTTGATGGTCTCGCTCGCCATGGCATGGGCCCTCTACTGTAACCTATCCGCAGATCATACAATAGGCATCAGAAGTTCCCCGGGAAGTTACCGCGGCATTGCCACCTTCCCAACTTCTGGTAATAATATGGCCTCATCGGTATTAACCAACATCTAGTTCTCAGTACCCCGATCCTGGAACCTGTGGGTTATGGGCCCACCACGCTTCCACTGCGCATATCAGGATCATTATACCCCAGGAATCATCATATAGTAGTCATCAGAAGTTATCCGAGAAGTTACCACGACATTTGCCACCTTCCCAACTTCTGGTAATAGTACGGCCTCATCGGTATTAACCGGCATCTGGTTCCCGGTACCCCAATCCTAGAACCTGTGGGTTATGGGCCCACCACGCTTCCACTTAGCACATCATGATCATTATACCCCAGGCATCTCGGAAGTCTAGCCTAAACATCCTCCACAGCACCCTCAAGGCACTAGCCCCAGGCATCAAAAGTCCTTCTCCATAAACCTCCCTCCCGGTGAGTATGTCTCCAACCGTGGACTCTGGTCACATCAGAATTTCTCCAGGAAGTATCCGTGGCATTGCCACCTTCCCAAATTCTGGTACAAAATTCAAGCGCTGCTGGCATAGAGCTAATTGTTGGGCTTGTCCCCCAACCCATAATATATTTATAGTAGCCATTCTCATTCGTGGTTATGGGCTCCCACGAAATCATAGAATACTTAGCCTCATCAGGCTATTTGAGTGCAACGCCTAAAACAACTGGCACTTTCCATAATGAATAATCATTAGTAACCATTTCTCAGTATAATAATATATCATGGTTCAACCTTGCATCATGTGCTAACAAGAATGTCTAGCCGCCATTTCATATTGCATTGCATTACCTCATAAGCCATGGTAACGATAAGTCATGCCAACTTTAACATATAATGCATTTAGGTGCTTTGTGCTACCGTTATAACATAATTGGTCCTGATACTTTAATAATTTTATAAAGCATCTCATTAACATGTGATGATAAGCTACCATATTTCAACATTAGTACTATCAACATGGAGTAACAACTCACATAATCCATCATCATATCAAATATGCATTCTATGGGGAGCAAAAAGGGTTAGCATGAAACGATATCATGTCATACCAAATATCTGATATAATCTCTTATTCTTCACTAACACATAACATAGTTGTAAAATACCAACATTAACCACAACATGCTTTCATACCATTTATGTGCCAAATGTCATTTATCTCTAGATGCAATGATAGGCTATAATATCATTTTATGTCTATACGTCATGAAATAACATCAAGAAGTATCATATGCACAACCCATGGCTATAAGTTTCATGGTTAGAATTAACAATCATCAAATTTCACATAAATAATGCATGACCATGAAGGCATCATTCTAAGGACAACATGTAAAAACACCATAACATATACTCCATAACTTTCATTTCAAGATGCCAAAATAAAACTATAAATTACCAATTGAGTATCAATACTCAACACATCATGTACCTCATGTCCTATAAATATGGAAACCATAATAAAGTGAATATCAACATGAAATATGCATCATGGAAACTGAGTAGCAGCATGAAAAACTGGGTATCATCATGAAGTATGCAATATATGTCCTCTAACTTCAGAAACCATAAGAAACTACACCAATGAGGTTAAATTCACACAAGGATTCTTTTGGGATAGGTTTGGGGGAATACTGTACTTAGGATTATTATAGAGATAGATTTTCCAATTGATGATATTTGTAATTATGTACGAATTTCACAATATGTTCAATTAATCCTATATAATTAGTATGATGCATGAAACTATTCATGGTATACTTATCAAGTTTTACTTTGACAACTTATGGTGGAGTTGCAATAATAGAAATATCATGACTTGATCCTCCATTGGTCCTTGGTAATCCAATCTAACAAGTCCTTCTACCCATCTCTTCATTTCCAATTGCATGTCCTTACATCATCTTCTTTGAATATGTAGCCTTCTTGTGTGAACAATTGAGTGCCTTCATGGGTGCATCTTTTTTCGGTTTCTACTAACTCTCATACTTGAGGTTTATGTTTGCAGCTACACTTCTTTTCATGGGCTTGTTGTATCCATAAAATGGCCCTAAAATAAGTCCTGGCCATATGTTAGTATTCAATCAGTAGGGGACTAGACATAAAAAGGCACATTTGGGACCTAAATCATCAGTCAACCATCATGAAAAATTTCCCTAAATCAAATCTGGCTAGGGTTGTCCATAAAGGACCAGATATGAACATTGAACAATCTCATATCTTCAATTTGAGCTAACTATGTGTGAACAGCATGCACTTACAACATACAATGAATTAGTGTAAAAATCTCCATAACAACCCTAAATCAGTCTTGAGATCAATATAGAAATTAATCCTTCATATCATGAGGCCAACCTAAAAATATACAAAACACCAGGGCTGACCTATCCCAACAAATACTAGGGCCGATTCATGCAAATCTTCACATCGAACTAGTATTAATTCAAGAAAGTTTTATTTGATTTGATATATGAATTCACAATTGTAGCTGCGTTTCTTGTTTTGTTTAAAAAATATTGCCATGGTAGTCGATGTCCAATTACGAATGTAATTTGTACAAAAGAGGGATTTGTATGGCCTTTGAACATATGACTGGAAAGAGATATGTAACGTATGGCCTGGAAAGAGATATGTAACATATGACCTATGTAACATACAGAATTTTCTTTCCTGCAAATAGCTAAATTCAGCTGTGTTCCCCAACAAATCTCTAAATTCTTCACCTAACAGGCTTCTTTAATTTAATCTATTCTCATAAACCAGCTTCCTCCTGTTTAGCTTCATCTCTACCTTTGAAGTGCTTCCATAATCCTTTCATTTCAACACTTCACTTCCCAGGGCTATGGTTGAATAGTTACAGAGATCGTAAATTAGATATCTTACTGCTATTACAGTCTGGTAGGCTTCGTGGGTCTGGAAAAAGGAGGCCATCAAGCTATTTAAAATATTCTGAGCAATAATATGCTTAAGAGTCCTACCATAAACATATATGGTACATACAAGCAAGAGTTTCAAAATAGAAGCTACATCACTGTTAATTGCACCGCTACAATTTAAGACTGGTAATATGGATCAATCACTTGCAGTGAAAACAAGTACAGGGAATGGCATGGTATTCAACTATTCTCAAATGATTAAAAATTGACGATATCACTTGAAATAAACAATACAATAATTCACTAAGTTTTTTTTTGTGTTTTTCTTTTTTAATTTTGCAAATCCTACAACCCACTGATGACTTGAAGGTTTAATGCAATTAATTTCTACAATCTGATTGATATCAATCTCAATGTGATATGTTCTCCCCTGAAATAATTATTTCTCGGAACTTGCGACAGATTAGGTTTTTCACTCAATGATCACAGGCTTCTAGAGAACAAGCTCGTGATAATCCGACGCAGTAAAAAAGATTACAACAAATATTTTCTCGATCCAATAATAACTTTAGGAATTGGTGATATTGTTATATGATCATGTGGCATATGAATCTATGTTAATTGCTTAATTCAAAATCTGGAATAAAACAAATGAATTCATACTATCGCTTTTATCAAATGGGACAAGGGCAATCATACTCCTATAATATCGATATCGAGGAAGATGTGACATAACTATCCTTCATTTCAGATATGTAGGACCAATGAGAGGAGAATCCTTGTCATACGACCATCTTTTCTGGCTACGAGATGTGCGCTCAACGTTTCTGGGACACATGTGCTGAAAATTATCATCCACTTCGAAATGGAGAATGTACCTGCCTCTACAAAACAATAAAAATAATGGTAGGCAGACAGATTTCAGATAGTTTGGAGCCATAATTTGTGGAAAAATTTACCTCTACCGGAGACCTATAATGAATGCCGTCGAAAAATTCTTTATTTCACGCGACTTTCATGTTAGGCCTCGGTACAAAGGCCATAACAGTGGAATAGCCTGCATGTCTAGACATGGCGTTATCGTCACCTAAGGAACAGCTGGGAAGCCGACTCCATTGATTTTCACTTAAACTGTAGCCTGGCAGTCAAGTTGGTGAGGGAAGTACACCATAGTAAAGAATTCTGAGGCGGTTTAAGGATCAATGATATTCGCCAAGAAAAGGCCAGTTGCTGATCCACCGCAATAAACTCTATCATTCCTTGAAGTGTATTGCTATAGGAGATTGGAAAGGAAGATGCGAGATGTCTTCTTCCAGGTCCTTGTGAAGAAACAGTCAGTTAGCAATATGTATTGGACATCTGGACGTCTTCTTCCAGGTCCTTGTGAAGAAACAGTCAGTTAGCAATATGTATTGGACATCTGGACGTCTTCTTCCATGTCCTTGTGAAGAAACAGTCAGTTAGCAATGGGTTGGGAGGTGCCTCAACCCATTTAGTTGTTATAAATTTTGTGGATGAAATTAAGGCATGCCATTGTTTACACACCAAGTGATATCTACACAAACATTCCAGTGGCAGCCACACCACGACCTCCTCTCTCAGATGTTCTGGCAATTCAGACCAGATATCCTCGTACTCCATTTTCAATTCCATTGAATGAGATGAGCAATGAATTAATGCAGCTTCTCATAGAGAATGTTGGAGGTATAGGTTATAATCACATGTCAGGGCCGTGACCGTGATTCCATGCATGCGGTACACCGTCTTGCAGTCTTCATGCAAATTAGGGTTTCTCAATAATTTAATAATAAAGATGGATTGTGGAACTTGGCACTTGCATGCATGCAATGATGGAAAAGTGGTTGTGATTCCCTCCACCTGTTGTAACGAGGAATTCAAGAATTATTGAAAGGAATGGAGTTACACCTGGACTATTTCATGTCCGAACCATTCTGCAAAGTTGGGGAGAAGAACAGGAGGGGGCGTTACAACATGAAGGAGTTACAATTTTGGGCGTACAATTAAATAAATGCAAAAAAGAAAAAAGAAAAATAATTCCAGTGCATGGCATCTCTCTGGCAGCGTTACAATTAAATAAATGCAATAAATAGAATTCTTGTGATAGCCTAAACTTTTATAATAGCCCTCGAGAGAATTAATATTTGATAAATTTGTATCCCAAGTTGCAAAACCTACCGAGCAAATCTGCACTATGAGGAGTGCCTTGGCGAAAAGGGGTTAATATTTCTTTCTTCTATTGCCCCTCTAAGGACATCTGGATATGAAACTGCCAAATGTATCAATTAATGTTCCCTCGTTCTATTTTCATGTAGTAAAATACTAGCAGATGTCTATCTTATCCATTTCTAATTTCTCCTCCCCATACTTAAGATTTTACTGTGATCGGTGCTTCCCTCTTCCACATTTTCATGTGAAGTTTAATTGTGTATCTTAGGAGCTGTGAGTCCGGTGCTTATCTCATCGCCATTTCCATGTGACGTTCAATTGTCTATCTTAGGAGCTCAATAAGATAATCTGAAGTATAGTGGTTTTAACACTCCTACCGAAGGCAATGATAATGGATTATAATCATAGTTTAATGGCTCATTCATATGGCAATGATAAAGTGAAGTGTGACAATGTTGATTGTCGTGGCAATAATAAAGCTATCGATGACAGTGTTAACCATTCAACTAATAGGTGAAAGATGATAGCATTCCAAAATGTAACGCATTCATGCATCTGAAAATTTACAGATACCACGCATGTAACGCATTATACCAAAATGTAACGTATTATACCAAAATGTAACGCATTCATACATCTAAAAATTTGCAGATACCACGCATGAAGGAAAGTGTGAAGAGAGCACTCGCCAAGAAAACAATCAACCAATCGCTCCTCCAAATTCATTCAAAACTTTCTCCATAAAATATTTAATCCACACACAACATCTATAATGATTTTTTTTCTAGCTTCTTGATCTCCCCTCTCTAAAATAATTGGAATTCTTTATAAAAAGAATTCAGCATGTCCCGGTCGATCTTTCTACATGTCCTTCAGTAAGAGTGTCAGCAGTATCCTCTGGAGGTTTTGAACCACATTTTTTTGGGGGAGCATTTGGTAGTTTTTTTTTGAATAAAAATTATTAGGAGGTTGGTTGTCTTAATAATTCCATCTGATCTTTAGGGTTTACATACTATGTTTGGTTTAGGTGATAGCTAGTTCCATTCTCATGGTCAACTAAATGAATTCTTTCTTTCCTTGGAGGCTCTCAATTGAATTTTGAATTGGCAAAAAAAGTAGGTTTTGTTTTTCCCACATTATTTTGTTAAAGAAGAATTCATCTCAATCCTAAAATCTGTGAAACTAGGTTTTATTGTTCTTGTCACCTATTTCGTTCTCAAGCAATCATCTCTGTTGAAAATTGGACAGGCTAGTGATTGAACTTGGGATCTGTCGATTGCTCTATATGCCCATTTCATAAGGCGCATTTAGTGGTTCAATATAAGGTGTGGATTGCTATCTCTATCACCCCCTCTAAATCCACACTCGCTCAGGCCTCCTGGCCATTGCTAATCAATATGAACACATAGGTCCGATATCATGTAAAAGAATTGACAAGCTATCCTACTAGCAATATAAACCTACCGGCTACTCTACTATTGATTTAGATACCCATTTCATGATGGGCATTCTTAATGTTTGATATCAAGGCATGGTTTGCTATTTCATATATAATCTAACTGGCTTATGAAATAATCCAGTTACTTGAACATCTTCAACCAACAGATGATGTAGTTTATATTACCAAGTGTCTTTGAAATAATATTCTAATGTATGGTTTGTTTATCTTTTGTCCAGCTACCAAAATCCAATCCATTCTTGCTCATCTCTAATTTCATATCCGAAATAGAAATGGATTTCATGGCCTCTTAATTCTGCAATTGTTCTGCCAACAATTTTTCTTTGAAATGCCCAACAGTCTCGGAAAGCTGGGAGAAAATCCCACGTCAAAGTATTGACAAACCTATCTTGAAATTCAATAGGTCCTACAAAATTATCTCCATTATACAAGGTATCTTCCTTTTGCAAATGCGGAGCATATAAGATCCTATGCACCTTGTTTTTTTTTTTTTTTTTGGAAATGTTAGTATTTATATTCAATGCATACAAGAATATAAGCAAAGGTCTTAAAATCTATCTGATTTATAATCTGTTCAATAGGTTTGAGTAATTCTTTGCAAGTATAGGGCTAAATACTTCTGATATGTTTATAAGTATGTATAGATTTACATGATAATACTGCAGATCTACATTTAGCTCTTCTCCTTTTTTTTCTAGCAATTCAAGGATTTCAATGATGGTACACATCTACATAGTAATATGAAATATTCCAAAACCTTATCAACAGAAATCTATGCAGTGATCATCTGAAACGATTTATATAGATCTAGATCTAACACAAACATTTTTAATGAGTAAATGGATCAGTATTCCAGCATGCAATGTTAAACTCAACAGATCAATCCCACCATTTTCTTTTTGAATCAAGATAGTCCTATGACATAAAGGGGAAGCAATCAATGAGCATTCAAGTCCGAGCATTTGAACCCAAGCTCTGATACCAAATGTAAGAACCATAAAACTCATAAAACCTACTAAATAACAAAGAATATTAAATATGCATGCAGATCTATGAACCAATACAAGAATCTGATAACATGTAAAATGATATAAAATACAAAAATAATCAAGAAGAACATGCATAGAAGATCTGACAAAAGAAAGTGGATCTAATCAATAATAACAGAAAATATGCTATGAAAATTAAGGAGCCATACCTGGATAGATGACCTAGCAACTACCATTACCTTGATAGCTCCAATAGTGCAATTGAAGGTGGGGGGATGACTCTCCACCCAACCAATCCCCAACCAAAGGCTGAGGCCCCCAAGCCCCCAACAATTAACCCTATGCCAGCGCTATCTTGCTTTCCTCTCCTCCAGAGCTCCTCTTCCAAGATGGCCCAAGACAAAAAGACCCCTCTCTTCACTTCTTCTCCTCCTTTTATCTCCTCCTCCCAATTTCTTAATTTTTTATTTAATGCAATTTGTTTTCCCTTATTTTCTTTCATATTCCCAATTATATTATTATCTTACATTATTTTATATTTATTATATTAAATATTCTCTATATTCGTATATGAGGGTTGTTACAATTATGTTATGTAAAAGAGCACCGGCGGGTAAAATTTGGTATGGTTCAATGGTGAATTTTTCCATGTTGTGGATTTGCAAATATAGTTTCTTCTTTTTTATTTTTACAATTTTTCAACTAATCATTCGATAATCAATTTTTTTTTATAATAATATTTATATTTATATTTTATTTATTACGTTTGGATATATGAGCTTACTACACATCTGTTCATTCTAACCATGTAAATCATTCATATATTTAGCATTTGATTTAATTATCAGAAAATCAAATATATTTTTTAATAATATTAATTTTAATATTTTAATTATTGTGTTTTGATAAGCATGTTGATTACACATTTGTTCATTATCACAATGTAAATAATTCATATATGTAATCAATACAACATTTTGTGACATTTGAGAATGCAATAGAAGAAGAAACCCATTTTATTATATACGACTAAAGATTCCAAAATATGGAACAACATAAAGGTCCTCGATAATCAAAATGTCATTTTGACATTCTTACGATTATTGATAACTTGTCCTCATCTAATTGGGATGAGATGTCCACATTGAACATAATGGTTTTTTTTCATAGATAAAAATTTCGAAGTATACAACTTGCACTAACAACATTCAAATGTATTGATCATCAGTCATCGCTCAAACTGTTGAAGTCGCTCGAGCTGCTTCCATGCCTCATTTCTTCATCACCTTCATGGGATACTGTCTTTGAGTTATTTGAAATATTTTGTTGATTGACTCCATTTTGTTCCACATAACTGCGTAAATGGAAAATTGGCGAACTAGTGCAATGAGTGAGTCATAAATTTCACACATTTTTGAAACCATTCATCATGTTGTATCTCAATAAATCGTTTGTTGGCTCCAATCCGTACTTCATTTCCTATAAGTTTCATATGTGTGACAAAGCATAGATATAAGTAAAGGTTTCTTGGAGTTCCATTGATTATAAAACAAGGGAAGTAAAACAACATAACTACTTAAAAATTGTCCAATTAACCCTTGATACCCCAACATATACTCACAACCCTTATTTAGATCAGTTTCAATCAAATGATTAGATGGCTCTTCTCTATATGTTATCACCTATTAAAAAACATCCATGTACAATTGTAAATTAATTAAAATATAAACATCACAAAAAATATGAAATTTGAAGCACACCACAACTACTAACAAACTTTGCAATCAACCCTTTTTTGCCTTGTTGTCTCATCTTATGCACTGAATGGGTACCATTTCTTTTCTTTTCTGCAACAACAAAACAATTGAAAATTAGTATTTTATGTTATAATTAAAATGTTTTCCCATTAAAAATAAATCAATGATTACATACGTTTAATGCACTTTGTTGTTGGGATGGCTCCCCTTGCAATGTGGTTATGTTCATTTCTTTGACCATCTCATTGTACACCTTTTTTGACATCCCTGCCAGCATCTTTTAGATATCATGTCGTTCTTCCTTTGGAATTTTAGCAATCTTCCTGAGCAATGAAAAGCACAATGAAAAAAACAACTAATATTTATATGAAAATAAGTATAGGAAAAATGTTAAGTAAATTCTTAGACTAGTATATACATATTATTAAAAAAAAATCATTTTTAGTGATAATATTTTTTAAACGATTCCTTTTTGTTATTGTATGTTTTTTCCATTGCAAGTCTCGCTGGTCTTAGTTCCCATTGCTCCGAAAATGCTTCCTATAGATTACTTATAACCTTATTATTAGAGTCATTGGATTGATTTTTGTATTGTAAGTGAAAAGTACGTCTATACATTCTTTCCAGTATATCCCTCAAAGTTTTATAAAATTGTTTCCCCCTTTCATTAACTTCCAACACCACTCCAGTTGATCTAATGACCAATTCATTATCATTTACATTCTTCTTAATTTGTATCTTCTTAGGGCATCCTATTTCCTTGTTGTTTGTCCTCGCATTACATTCAACAAATATGAAATCCACAGTTTGAAACATGTTAGCAATTATTGTTGAGAAGCATTGCTAGTAAGAAGACAAGCAAAAACCTCATGTTTATCACCTTTCGATCCACATAATTCATCTATTTCCAATAATTTTTAAAGTTTTTTTGCTCTTCTTCATCAGATTACAAACAACCTTATAGAGTTTCCTTAAGTTTTTTATCTGCATGACATGTATAAACCAATACACATCATTTTCACATACAAATAATTAAAATATATTACATTTATATTAAAATTACAAAATCTTTCCATGTTCTTTGTTTTGGACGTGTTTCCCTTGCTTCCTTCGCAGTTATTTTTATTTCATGATCTTTTATCGGCCATCTTTCGTCAATAAACCCCTTTCATATTGAAACAAATAAATTATGAAATAAATTTTTACAAACTAAGTAGATAATTTCAGTTTAAAAAGTATTCGGCTCAATCGATGCGCATAGTACAACTCAACACCGATTCACCTTTTATGTAGTAACACATCAGTGCTCTTTTTATGTAACAACACACTAGCGCATATATTATGTAAATGGGATACCACTAAAGGTATTAACATTTAAAAAATTGAATCGAAATGGTGTGTATTTCATAGATAAAAGCATCAATTTGTATATCCCATAAGATGTGCACCAATTAACCTATATATTTTTAACCCTGCAACAAACTATGTGCCTTACAAGAATAAATGCACCAATGCATCTATTATGTACATTGCACACCGCATACTATGGAAAAAAAAATTTAAAAAGTTCTGACAAGGACAGCTCGGATAGGTCGATTTCAAAGCGCATCACGATCTTAAACCAAAAGCAATCCAAAGTCCCATATACTAATATATATAACCAAGAGATTTATACATCTAGCAATCAAATCTTATTGTGAAAAATAAAGAGAAATAAAAAACAAAAGGAAAGCAAGGAGAACCCTAGGGTTTGCAGTAGTGAAGGTAACTCTGAAGGAAGAAGAACACAAGGGTTTGCAACATTGAAGGAAACTCTTATATCCTCTGTTTTCTTAAAAAAACATATAAAATTTATGCCATTTTGTAAATCTATTGAGGGAAAAATTACCCAAAATGTCTTCTCTGCAGAGTTGTTTGTGTCCAAGGTGGTCCCTTACAATATTTATCTTCAAAGAAATCTGCCTCTCCAAATGCTTATGTGGTAAATCTCTCTTGCATAAGTCTCTCCTCAAACTTTCAGCCAAAAAATATTTAGGGATTAGGGGTTTCTTTTATTTATAAGCTCACAGTATTAAAACTAAATCCCCACTCTTTTTTTCATTTGATATTTCGGTCCATTGATGATAAATGAACACAATTTTTTTATTAAAAAATTGGGATTCCAATGCTTAAGTCAAAAACTAGTGCATCGATGTGCTATACTGATACAAGCACATCGTATAAATATTAAGATAAATAAAAATATAAACTTTCACATTTTTAGGTTGGGATTCCAGTGCGCTAATCAAATAATAGTGCATTAGTGGATTATACAAATATAAGTGCAACATATAAATAACAAGAGAAAATAAAATATGGATTTTCATAAGTTTTGGTCTAGATACTAGTGCGGTAGTTAGATAATAGTGCATTGGTTCCTTAAACTAATATAAGAGCACTGGTTACACAGCAAAACAAAAAAATGGAAGTGTAAACTTCCACAATTAATACTTTGCAAAGGCTTTCCCTTTGCATAGGTGGTTGTGGAGGTTTGAACCATTTTGCATCTAGAAAAGCATGCACTAGTGTGTCAATGTAGAATATGGCACATGGGTTACTAAAAAAAAATAAGAGGTTGTCTATTTTCCAATTTTTATTTTAAGAATGAATACATTTATTGATTGTATTTTTTACTCAATGCAGGGGAAAAAAGAGTGATAAATCAAATCGTTGATTCTTCAAATTCCAACTCATTCCATATCTTACCAAGTTCAAGTTCTCCTTTGTCGTCACTAGTAAGTCCATATTGATTTTTTTTTATTATCTAATTGAATTTATGTTGTCTTCACACATGCATTTGAATAATTGTACATTGACTTTTGTAGGATCTCGATTCCATATCAAGTTCGGATGTACATGATATTTCACCACTCCCAAAAATCTGCAAGGTCTTATCAAGAGAAACATACCATAGGAAGATGGTAGATGAAAATATAAGGACACTTTACAGCGCAAACTATAATATGCCATCATCTAGCAACTATCCCGGACCAATGGTACTTCAATGTGAACTAGATCTCTTTTATGACTCCTTAGTAGTATGTGCTTGTTCAAAATGTGAAGGGTTGAAGGTGAACGCTAGGCGTGTCACACTATCCCATTATATTAATGACCAAATAACCATTATATTAATGACCAACTACCCAATGTTTACAGTCTAATACTCCCCACTCTGGTCAATGATCCAATAGGTGAAATAGAAAAGACACATAGGAACACTTCCATATGCTCATTCTTTGAAACATTGGAAGGAAAATCACCCATGTTTTGTCCTAAATTAGGCAACCCATATCCTTATGTTGAGTCAGCCCAGAGTTCGAGTGAGCCAACGTATGATATCAATACTATCGAAAACATCTCTACAAGGAGATCCAAAAAGTTCTATGAGCTAAGAGCAAAAATGTCCAAGTACAAACAAAGGTCGGTTCAATTAATGGAGGGTAGCGATGACTTCTCTCTTCCCATCCATTTGCAAAGTAAATACCAAACCAATTACAACCATGTTTTGTATGGCACTTGGCTGCCTTCCTTGCTTGTGCTTGATGTTGCGACCAAATTCTCATATTGTGGTAGCGATTACATGATCACAAAGTCTAAAATAGATGCTACAAATCTTGGGTTTTTTATCCTTTCACATGTGTTTGTTCCTCCCAAATAGTCAATATAACTTATGGGATTTTGTGGTACTCTTTATAGTCGGTATGATTACTTGAATATTGTTAAATGCAAACATAGTATTTCCATGTATAGTATCTGCATAAATGGTTGTGCTTCAGGAAACTTTAACAAGAAGAACGTGTTATATATCGATGGTCGTCCACACAATCTTGGGAACATTGCAGGGTCCATAAATAGCTGTAGGTGCTCATTGTTTAGTGCAAATTGTTCATTTGAGGAACACTCCAATGACAAAGAGTTATCAATGAAAAATAAGGCATCCATATTTGTTGTTGTGCATGTAATACATAGCTTGTCTCCTCGTGATAGGTTTCTAATAAAACCACCCAATGCTTGTCGAAAATGACATGAATTGGGGCTACCTTTAGACATCCCCTTGGGGCATAAGAAAATGATTTTTGAGTAATTGCATTTTTGTATTTTCAATTGAATTAATGTTAATGTATTTCCTAATTCCACATTTGTTTCATAAAGTGATTGATTGCATGTGTACTTTTGGAAAACAAATTCCATGCTTCTAAAAAATGTTTGGTATAATGTTTCAACATACTAAATGTATTGTCTTTACTAATATCATTGATTTAATGTTCAATATTCTTGCAACTAGGATTCCAACGACGATCAACATGTCTATCATATACCGTTGCACCCCAATATGATTTCAACTCAAGAGAATTTTGTTAAATGAGTCAACATTATAGAGGAATCATACAAAGCATGGTTGATTCAACCACCTATTCAATTCCCACTACGTCCTGAGTCACCAATTCAGAACATCTATAGTAACACTAGTTCTTCACGTGTTGGGGATGAAAACAATGATATAGACATTGGTATGGATGATTATTATGGGATATCCATGCCATGGAGGGAATGTTGTTAAAATCATTCCAATAATATCAACTCGGGAATGATGCTAATATTGTCAATGCCCTCTTCGAAAGCTTGAAATCTGCTTCCACCACCCTTTTCTTTGGGCATGGATCAAGGTCTACCCAACTGGGGACAACAATGTTATTGTACAACTTGAAAGAAATGTATGGTATGTCAAACGCGTGCTTCTTAGCACTACCAAAGTAACTAAACATAAATTCCCCATTAAATCAACGATGAAAAGAGATTTTTTGCATGTTTAATGACACTATACATTTATGTTTCCCGCTAATTTTAGGTTACTCAAAGAAAATGTACTTCCAAGTGATAACATCTTCTTGGAAAACTGCAAAGAGGCAAAGCAACTGCTCAAAAAGTTGGGTGTTGAGTACATATCATACCACACTTGTTTGAATTATTATCTTTTATACATAGGCCAATACACGGAAAAAGAGATATGTCCTAAATGTGGGCATGATAGGTACCAGATATAAAAAAAAAGGGATAAGGCACATGGCCATCCTCATAATATATTGAGGCACATGCCTATAATCCAAAGGATTTAAAGGCTTTTTTGTTGCAAATAATTAGCCATGTTGCAGGGGTGGCATGTCTCACACATAAGTGAGCCAAGAGTTATGCAGATTCTTGTAGATTCAATAGACATGCAGCATATAGAGGATACATGGCCTAATAAATTCAAGGATGACGTACGAAGCCTTCGATTAAGCATAACCATGGATGGAGTTAACTTGTATTCCCTCCAAAACACCAATTATTTTGTTTAGCCAATGGTAGTGATCAATAATAATATCCCTCCATTGTTGTCCATGGAGAACAAACATCTTATGTTGGCTCTTATAGTTCATGGTAGAAGACAAGTGAAGAATATGGATTTCTACCTCCAACCATTGATCAATGAATTCAACCAATTACAGGAATGGATACAAGTATACAATGTATCAAGACCCATCTCGGTGGAGAAGTTTTTTACGTTGTATGGAATATGTGCATGCACCACACATGATTATCCATGACTATGAGTTTGGTTTGGTAAGCATGTTGATTGATTTGGTTATATCTGTAATATTATTTGACAAACATAATTTGGTGCAACCACCTTCTTTGGCACTAACGTGTTCCATATACAATAACATTGTAGGTATTGTAACAAAAGGATATCATGGATGTAAATGTTGTGGACTTTCAATAAAGGCTAGGTGGTCCAACCACCAATGAAATCTAGTGTACGATTGCTTGAGGGTGTTCCTCCCAAAATGCCACCCTTATAGAAGAGAAACATCTTCTTTTAATGGTAAACCAAAGAGAACCCAAAGACCTGAAATAATGACACCAACACATTGACTTAGGTCATATGACATAGAGAAGGAGAAGGAAATTGCATAACATTGTGATTCAAATGGGGAACCTATGTTCAATGATATTGAATGTTTCGACACCTATGTTCATAAAATTCCCATTAGGATGAAAATGAAATATATGTTTTATGAGCTTCCATATTGGGAGCATCTTAAGATTTCCCACTTAATAGGTCCCATGCATATTTTCAAAAATGTTTCATCTTCTTTGTGGAGGCACATATCATCAAAACAAACTGATACATTGGTTGTTAGGAGAAATCTTATTTATTCGAATGCAAAAAGGAAAAATTGGCCAAGAAAATAAAGTAGAGGAGAGGTTGAAATCTCCTGGTCTTTTAAAGAAGGTGATGTCCCATGGATTTTGAAGAAAAATTATCTTTCTTTGGAAAAGGATGTTATATTGAGTGTGAAGGCACCTTCATTATACGGGTTGACTCTACGATGTTGCTTCACAGTAGAAGAACAATTGCCAGGGTTGAAATCACATGACCATTTGAACCTTTTAAGGGTTGTATGTCAATTACATGCTTCTTCTTCTGCAATGAAAGTTATAATATGTTATTCATTCACAATTTTATGCCAATTATTTTTTATGTGTTTATTTTGTAGTGTCATATCCTTTGCTCGTGTGTGGTTGTGTGAACTATGACTTCCCAAAGACCTACGACGTGCCATATCTAAATTATATGCAATTGTACATTGGATTACATCAAAGGAGATTCACATGGATATAATTCCATGGTGGCGTCGAGAGATCGATAATATTGTTTATATGTTTTAGAACGAACCACCCACAAGTTTCATGGACTTACAGATCCATATTCTAATTCACCTAGTTGGTGAGTTTGAATCATTTGGGGTGATCTCATGTTGTTGGATGTTTTTGTTGGAGAGGTGCATGAAAAATTTGAAGGGATTGTTCGACAAAGAGAAAAACCCTAGGGGTCTATGGCAGAGGGGTACATAGTATATGATTCGTTCTATTATGCTAGTGAATACATCAAGCAAAACGACGACACACCACAGACTGGTTTGGGAAGACCAACCGGATGAGGACAAAAGGGAAGGGGAACTACCCCAAACGAATGGAAAAATGCACATGATAAAGAGTAATTCACTTATCTTTTTCCAATTTTCTACAAAGTAACTGTTTACACTAAACTTGATAATATATATTTGATCTCATACTGATCGTTTTCATTTCATGAATACATCAGCAGATGCATAAATTGATGCCATCAATAAAAAATTTCTTTAAAATGTGGAGGAAACACAACCATGGGTTTCATTATATGATGTAATATCCCTCCAAATAAAAGTGCTTAGGTTCACCTTATTTCAACTCTAGGGATGTAGTTTACAACTAGTTCCAAACACCTCCAAATGCTTTCAAATTTGTGGATGAAGTTCTTGATGGAGAATAGGACACATTAACACATCTATCAAACACCCAAACACATGATATACCCATCCATGGTCTGGAATTTTCAAGGAGAGAAGTTTTGGGACAAGACTAGTCAATTTGAGTAGTGGAAATCCCCCTAGGTCTACCCCTAATTTCCCTTCCAAACACTGTATTTCCTTCACTAATTATTGATATAATACTTGTCTCTATTATAGGATATCAATGAAAATATATGTACAGCATTAGATCTGGTTTTAAGGTTGAATAGGTATCCCAATGAACAACAGCTTCTAGAGTCTAGAATTTGGGGTGAAAATGGTGGACAAGGAATCTCGAATTTGGTCATAAACTATAGTGACACTTTAGGGGTCTGAAAAAATCATTTGGGAAATCAAATTAACTTCATATACATATCATAACATGAAAACATATCTCAGAAAAATCTGATATAAAACAGATACAACATCATCCCAAAATCACTATGAAAATGCTATGAGGAAAATGGCTCGAATCTCACTTTTGATTGAAAATATCACTTGAAGTACATGGTATTTTGAGCTTTGGATCCTGTGATATGTCTATTACAGAGTATGCATCAACTAACATGTCCAAGAAGTCAAAATATAAATCCTCCACTAGTTATATGTAACAAGAAGTGCGCCCTTGCACATTTACATGACATTGAGAGAAAGATAGTAGAATAAGAATATAGGAGAATGAGAGAAGATGAACTCGAACTCAGTTGGGGTATGAAACTGCATAAAAAATCTCCATGAATCTTTGTTGAGAGGTATGAATGGCCTCTCCATCAACCAACTTGGATGGGAATCTTGCACCCTCGAAATTGGTTCTAAGGCAGGGAGGATGAACATCCATTGTGCAAGGACAAGCTAAGCTCTCCAAATGTGCCAATTGAGAAATAATCAAAAGTTGGTGTCCTTCTTTATTATTGTATTTTATTAACCTTCCAAGGCCTCCATATCTCTAATTCCCTCCAAGAGCCTCATCCCAACTCGAATTAAGGAGAGATTCCCATGAATGCCACTTGTCCAACACTTCCTAGCCTTCATCTTCCATCAATTCGAATGGGGGAATATTGGCTGTCGTAACTCCCCATGTGCGTCCTCTTGGAGGCTATTTTTATCCCTGACATGTCATATATGTCATATTTCAGCAATTAGGTTTGAACTTTTTCATAAGTTTCATAGAATCTTCATCATTATTGTCATAGAAGTTAGGGAATCTAGCTCCAAGTGTCACAATCCTTCTATGATGCCTCTTCCTCTTCCATGGGAGTTACTCTTCCACTCTAATTCGACCCTCCTAGATTCATGCCATGAATAATGCCTCTACAACTCCCCCAAGAATGTTAGACTCCACCTTGGATTCGAATAGGTGAGAATAGGATGTCATGTGGCATGGAGAATCTTGCCTTGTGTGGGTCCCACACCACCTATGCGCCCTCATGACCATGTGCCACCTTATTTTCTTATTATAATTATTTATTTATCCCCTTTAATATATATTTTCAATCTAATGTCCATTTGGGGTATTATATCTCCATTATTCCAAGTCTAAATGTTTCCACCCCAACCTAGGGAACTAGTAGATTGGTGGAAATTTCCCTTCATGAGATTTATTTGGATAGGGACATTACATATGAAAAGAAGAGAAGGAAACGAGACAGTGATAGAAAATAATTTAGATGGTTGAATGGTCGAAGCATGCCTTATCCTGATCATTTAAAAGAAAATATTACAATGAATGTCCCAATAGTTTGTTGGATGACCAAATCAGAGAGAAATATGGCGCGTACCGCGTGGTGAAGAGGATGCAATAAACGAAGGGATTGGGTACAACAACTCGATAATAATTTATCCATGTATTTTGTTCATTTTATAATGCATGTTTGAATTATAACATGTATTAAATTTGTATTATTGCTTGGCTTACTAAACATATGACAATATCCATTCTTTGCATTTTTTTAGGCGCATTTGTTCGCATCTATGTGGGCATATGGACATCATTTTTGCACTTAGGATACATATGATGAACGTGTCACATTTGATTACGGAGTGGAGGTTGTGTTTGACCAATCTAGTCATGCTATCCATCATGATTAGAACATAATAGAGGGGAAGCTAGGTTACGTCGAAAATATACAAGATATCATGCAAGTGGACTTCTCATCTTTCCAATGTGTTATTTTTTGGTACAAGTAGTGGGATAATTTCAACTGGAATAATGTAAAGGAATATTGTGATAGTGGGTTAATATGTATCAACTCTAAGAACATGTGGGATGAAAAAAATGGCCCTTATGTTTACCTGAAACATTGCAACCAAGTTTTATTTTACCCAAATGTGTTAGATATGGATTGGTGGTTTGTAATGAGACACAATCCAATATCAAAACATCTTTTCGAGAACAACATTGTTATCATGCCAAGAGTTGAGGAAGATAATCGGGTGATGGCAATAAATAATTATATGTACATGTTTTATTTGGACATTTATGTGATGGTTGTGACATTTCATTATGGGTATATAATTAATGAATTTTGTTTTTTCTTCATTTTATGATGTTGGATATGAAAAGTTAACTACCATTTACAACCATCATGTCAAAGAAGAATTAAAATAATGTGGAACTTCAAGAACTGTAATGTATTATGAAACCTTTCCAATTGTACCATATGCATGTTGTTTGTTTTTAAAAAATTATTATGATATTGGATATGAAAAATTAACAACCATTTACAACCACAATGTCGAAGATAAATTGAATTTTTATGGAACTTCAAACTCTTTTGGAATTATTTTTTATGTGAATAATTTTTATTTGTTAGATCTGCATATTCTCTCTTTTTATAAGATTAATATTCACAACTACTGCCATGAAGGTCATTTAACAATCAAATATGTAAACATGTTTAATCAACATAACATATCAACGTAATGTATATAATGACATAAAATGATTATAAGTTATTACAATCACAATCCAAATGAAAGGATGTCATATAACTAGATTCAAACATTATATGAAGTACATTCTCAAACTGAAGAGGTCAAAAGGATACTAAGTCATCATATCGTATTTATCATCCCACTCTATATTGGTTTCATACATTCAACCAACATTCAACTTTAATTTCAAGTGAACAATTGTCCACCAACAATATTAACTTATTGATGTTCATGGCATTTCATAAACATCAATTCTTCAATGCATGCATAAGAAGAACTACCTTAAACATAAATCGTTCACTTATATGCATTCTAGAACGTACAACAATGCAATTAACATTAAGCTTTCATTTATATTTTTAATCAACATTTTCATATTGGAAAAGGTGTTTTTTTCATTTGATGATCAAAAGTGTACATAAAAATAATAATTGTAAGGGCAATAGGGGTTAATTTTAACATTGAGACAACGAGACTTGTTATTGTCACGAGGACCATATAAGTTATTAGCATGAGGATCATAGGGAATATTAACATGCATATGACCATTGGAAACAACCGTTTTTAATTACATTGTTAATGGCGACCATATGTTATCACACTACATTATTTCCAAACCAATGCTTGCCAAATTAGTATGACATCACACCTCATGAAGACTTTGGTCAACTACATTTGCATAAGCAATATGCTTGCTAAAGTTTGAACCTTAGTCATTGTCAGCACAAAATTTCAACTAACCACTAAAGCACAACTTTATGAACACTTGTATAGCTTATTATAATTATAGATGTTATATTATATTATCTCACCACTATATTGTAATAGATAATGATTAACCGATAATCTTACGATAGTAATATTATAATATTAACATAGCATCGTTTTTACTGATTAAGAAATAATTTTATAACAATAATATTATAATATTAATATAGCATTGTTTTTAATGATTAAGCAATAATAGTATAGTATTAACATAGCATTGTTTTTATTATAACTATAAAATAGCAACATAATATAATAATCGGATACCATGATATGGTGTGTTATTATTATATTGTTATAATGGTTAATGGTTAGTTATTGATGGTCAATTTAATTGGGTTTATGTATAATGTTTTATTGTTGAGTTAGAGTTAAGGATTACAATTAATATAGTATCAAGGGTTAAGGAATACAATTTTTTTCTTTAATTTTAACAACAACATTGCACAATTTTTATTTCTTTTAAAGATTTGTTGCTCATTATTTAGAGTTTTACAATTTAAAACTATAAAAAATATTTGCTACTTGGAATCCACATCGTCATCACTAGTACAATTTAATGCTTCACTTTTATTGTTTATTAAAATTTTAAGAAATATGTTTTAATTTATTTGTCCATTTATTATTATAAATTCCATTTTAGGGATAAGACTCAAACTTATTACATCACTATTGAAAACAATATATTTTTAAATTAACATTCAACCACAAGTTTGGATAAAAATTCATTTACATATTTCAAATTCATTTGAAATTTATCTTATGGTTTACCCACTTACACAAATGAAGTTTTCTAAAACATATTACAACCATCCATATCTCATGTAGTAACCTCATCTAGTGACTAATGAAGCTTGCAATTCCTTTGAAATACACTCAATTATAAGCAATAGAAATCAAATAATTGTGCATCGATTATTAGTTTATCATTTCTATATTTTAACCAAAAGAGAACTCTTATAAATCCAAAAGACAAAAACCCATTGTAAGCAATATCAGTTGGCCTTATGATTCCACAATGACAAATCTCTCAATGCTATATAATAATTCAAACCATACCAATTTTTCCAATTGTTTTAGTAGTAAATATTAATCAAATGAATTTATGGAATAATATTCATCGACATTAAAATAATTACTCAATAACATCAACATGAATATGATATGAAAATACATAATATATGAAAATGCATAATTTACAATTCAAACATCAACATGAACATGATATAAAAATGCATAATATATGAAAAGGCACACTTTACAAATAAAACAACATGAACATGAACATGATATAAAAATTAATAATATATACATCTAAAGTGAAATATACATATAAAAAATCAATATAAATGTCAAGTTATATCTCAAAAATCAAATACACTAGCTAGTTAGGTCCGCTACTAGAGCTAGACTCATCAGGTCCACACACACTAGAAGAGGTAGAGGGTAAACCACTACTCATTTCATGTGACAATGCAATGACTAGAAACAGATGTATCTCTTTATCAAGAGTGATACCAACCATTGACATCAGAACATGTAAATCTCTTAGTGCACCAATGGATGTTGCAGCCGGTGCGCTAGTGGATGTTGTAGCTGGTGCGACAGGGGGTGGTGGTGGTGGGCCTATTGGAGGAGGGGATGGTGGTGGTGGGACTAATAGATCAGTGGATGGGGCATCAATGGGTGGTTGTGGGGATGGTGGTGGTGGGACTAATGGATCAATGGATCATGGTGGGGATGCTAGAGGAGAGGATGGTGGTGGTGGGACTAACGGATCAATGGATGGGGAATTAATGGATGGTTGTGGATATTTTATAGGAGGGGATGGCAGTGGTGGGACTAGTGGATTGGTGGATGATGCACCAATGGATGGTGGTAGCATCCTTGTTGCAGGAGGGAATGGTTGTGGTGGGACTAGTGGATTGGTGGATGTTACATTAGTGGATGGTGATGGTGAGCCTACTCTGGGAGAGGATGGAAATGGTGTATAAGAAGTATATACATGTGCGGTGATATATGATCTAGCATCTTCTAGATTAGTGAATGGATGGGGTGGTGGAGGATGTGGATGATGTTATATTTTCTACTTTTAATCAATATTATATAGGATCATAATTGAAAGAATAACATGCACATCATAACACAAGAGACACAAAGATTTTCCTCGGGAAAACCATAAAGGATAAAACCCCGCAACTTCCTTAGAGATAGAATCGTCACCAATACAATATCACAAAATTAAAACCCCAAAACAAAGACGGTCTTTTGCATCTCCTCTCTCTTTCTCCTATGCAAACTTGTCCTCTCTCTCTCACTTATGTGAACTTGTGTGAGTGAGTGTGTGTTCAAATGAGAGATCCTTGCTCTCTATTTATACTTTACTTTCACTTGCTAGGTTGGCCCCAGCTAAACCTAGATGGGTCGACTTCTCTAGGGGACTCAATAAACCTAATACAAATGACTCTAGGGGGATCTATTGCCCTGACTTACAAAGGAAGATTTACCTCAGTGACTCTACATGACCAAATGTAATAATGACATCTCTGACCAGAGGAAAAAACATATTTATTAGAGGTACAAATAAAATACAATGATAATAACAATATAAAATACAAGTGAATATCTTCTGAAGTTACAATTACATCAACACTCCCTCTTAACTAGGAAGGTATTCTCTTGCCACAGTCATCAACACATCTGGACACAATTATTCATCATTGGATCATCTTCAATGCTGGAACATCATCAACACTAGATCACCATCGTCGCTGCTGCTGCAATCCTCATCATTTCGATCATCAATTGGTGACATCTCTCGAATCTACTCGTCATGGGAATTTCTACAGATCCAACCCTTTTTCATGTTGGATGTAATCCTAGCCCTCATGTAGGTATCCATCATCTCTGCGAGCAATCCATTAAGCAGGTACAACCCAGGACCAATCATTACATTGCCACTGCAAACACCTGCGTCTCCTATTGTCGCCTCATCGTCTTTAGATCATCTCATCATCACATGGAGAATAGCCCAGATGCACATCACATGTCCCACAATGGTCAACCCACGTCTACCAGCATGGGAGGACATACTTTCCACCATGCGAGATCCTTCCTAGGTGCACACACAGTGTCTTATGACCGGTGGTCGTCTCCAGTATGGGAGGCACAAACCTACCACCATACGAGACCTTTTCTACCAACATGGGAGGCACAAACCTACCACCATGTGAGACCTTCGTCTACCAACATGGGAGGCACAAACCTACCACCATGCAAGACCCATCCCTTACATCTACCGACATGGGAGGCACGAACCTACCACCATGTGAGAATGGCTCAACCCTTACATATACCAACATGGTAGGCACAAACCTACCACCATGTGAGAATGGCTCGGCCCTTACATCTGCCAACATACGAGGCACAAACCTACCACTATGCGAGAATGGCCCGACCCTTACATCTGCCAACATACGAGGCACAAACCTACCACTATGCGAGAATGGCCCATGTGCATCTGTGTCTTCTAGACTCATCACTTCCTCTTGGAAGGAACCTCGATCTAGAGAACACCAAGCTTCTCTCTGAAGTACTCGAACTTCACTTTGGCTAATGGCTTGGTCAACACATCGGCTATTTGCTCATCCGTCGCTATATACTGGAGATTCACTGCTCCTCTCTGCACCATATCCCTGATATAGTGATAATTGATCTCAATGTGCTTTGACTTGTCATGGAACATCGGGTTCTCGGACAACTTCACACAAATCTGGTTGTCATAGAATATACAAGTCGCCTCTAACTAGAGATCAAAAAAATCAGATAGTAGCTTCCTAAGCCATACTTCCTCGCAACTAGTCGAACAAGCTGCAACATACTCTGCTTCAGCTGTACTCAGTGACACGCACAACTGCTTCCTGCTCAACTAGGAGATCATATCGGATCCCATACTAAAGCAGAATCCTGAAGTGCTCTTCCTATCAATGACACTGCTTGCCCAATCTGAATCAACATAACCCTGCAGGTTAATCTTCTGATTCGCATCATACTTGAACCATAATCAACTGTACCCTTCAGGTACCTCAATACATGCTTTGCAGCAACCAGGTGAACATGTCTCGTATCCATCAAGAACTATCTCAATGTGTTCACGGCAAAGCATAAGTCAGGTCTCGTATTTGTTAGGTACATCAATGACCCAATCATATGACGATACATCGTGGCATCAACCAAATCTGATGAAGCATCACATAGTAGCTTCAAGTTTGATGCCATGGGTGTGGCCATAGCCTTGCAGTCCATCATTCTGTACTTTGCCACACCTCCATGCCTAAGAAATAGTGCATCATACCCATGTCCTTCATCTCGAACTCTGCGTCAAGCTTCCTCTTTGTATCTGCAATGAGCTCATACTCCCTTGTTACAAACAGGTCATCTACTTAGAGTAGAAGTATCACTAGATTTCCCACCTCAACCTTGTAGTGAATGTTGGAATCTGCTTTACTCTTGGTAAAACCTAAGCTCATCAGGAAGCTATCCATCCTGTCGTACCAAGTTTTGGGTTCCTGCTTCAATCTATACAAGGCCTTCTTCAATTTTCACACATGAGTCTTCCTATCATGTGTCTCAAATCCAAGTGGTTGCTCCACATGCACTTCCTCTTCTACTACACCGTTCAAGAACGTTGTCTTGACAGCCATCTAGTGTACCTTCCATTTAATCACTGCAGCCAATGCAAGTACATATCTGATGGAAGTGTATCTCGATACAGGTGCAAATGTCTCCTCAAAATATATGCCTTCCTTCTGGGAGAATCCATGTGCCACAAACCTTGCCTTGTGTTTCTCTATGTTGCCATATGCAGCATGCTTGATCTTGTATATCCACTTCAAAGTCACTACAGAATTCCCTTCTAGTCTTGGAACTACCTCCCAGACATCATTCTTCATATCGACTTGTACTCCTCGATCATGGCATCCTTCCATTCTTTCTTCTCCGCCGCTTCCTCATAGTTGGAAGGTTCCTTTGTTAATGATGTCGCACAACAGGGCTACGTAGCTGGAGTATGGCCTAGATCTCTTAATTTCTCTCTCCATCCCCTTTGGAGCGCCATACTTCTTGCATCTTGTGTGCTTCTCGTACCCATGCTGGTTTTCTCTTGTGGGAGTTCTTCTCACGAGGTGGATCTACAGGTTCTTGTGGTTCTGTCATATCACGGTCTTCATGATCTTCTAGAACTGCTTCTTCCATCACCAAATCTCGAATCCTAGGAACTTCAGGTTCTTCAATCTCTTTAATAGGTAGTTTTCTTGATTTGTTGTATGCTGAGTCTTCGTCAAATGTCACGTCTCTTGTAGGTGATGGTACATGATCTTTCCTATAAGTCAAATTCAATTGTATGATTAGAAACTTCTCATAATATTAAGAACAGATTCTTATGCATAAATATATAGGTCATACATTCATGCGATTATCTTAGCCAATGCTTCAATACAACATTCATCCATGTCCCGTAACTTTCTAGATGCCTTCCATCTCTACCAAAACATTGTTAAGAGCGTGCACTACTCCCAACATGTCAGTAAAAAGGTTTCATTCTAGATAAGTAGTAATGGAATGTTGTATAGTACCATAGGCCACTTACCCATCACATGCATATTAGTAGTATATTGTTCATTAATGCAAATATATTAATATTCATAATACACAATATAAATCTAGGAACATAAGCATGTACACCACTGAACAATATTATTTAAATAAATAGATATATAAGAAATGACAATTCAAATACTTATCTTTGTTTGTTTGTTGGGTGGACTCCCTCTTGATATTTGCTTCCTTGCAGGAACTACTGGAGTTTCTGACAAAGTGTTCTTCTTCATCATCTGATTATGAGGTCCTGTGCCTTATGATCAGAAATGTTGAGCAAGTATTCTACACTTGTTCTTTGTGTTGGAGTAGACTTTGTATGTCCTTTCTTTTGCATCCTAACCAATGTTGAAAAGGATGAGAGGCTTCCATAGAGCATTGATCCTTATTTGTTTCCGGATTCCAACTTTGTAGGAGATTTTCCTACTCCTTTCAAGTAATACTGAAGGTCATCTCTAGCTTCATCTTATGAGGTGGAACCTGCTGAATGAACCCTTGTAACTACATTACAATACATATTCTTCATCACTTGAAGAATCATCCATTTCTTCTTCTCTGGTTCTTTTCCTTGCAGGTTCATCATCTTCCATGGTGTGAGCATGATGTCTCTTCTTGTTGGTCTTCTTATTGTGGGAGACACTTTTGTTTCTGGGACAATCTCTGGAGTAGTGTCCCTTCTCATCACATGTATAACATCTAATGTTGTCTAGATATTTTTTGGGTCCTCTATAGTTCTCCCTCTGATTTTGATGGTGTTTCTCCCTCTTACTGTGACGATGGTGCTCCCTCTTCTTATTATTCCTTCTAGTGTGAGCTATGAGAGCTTAGTCATCATTTGCTCCCATATTCTCTTCTCGAGCTACAAGTCAAGCTTCTTCTTGTGAGCATTCTTCCCATAGCCTATTGAATGTGATTATCTTCTTCCTGGCACATATCCCTTGAACGAATGTGTCCCGTGATCTAGGGAGACCATTCAAGGTGGTCATCACAATCTCTCCTTCTTTTACCTTTTCTCCAATAGCTTCAAGTTGTTCCTTGATCTGAGAGACCCTTGTAAACTAGGACTGCATGGTCTCTGCATTTTGAATCTTCACATTCTTAAGTTGGTTCTACAAGGTCATCTTCCGATTGATGTTATTCCCTTCAAATAGCTTTGTCAAAGCATCAAACATCTCCTTAGGTGTCTTTAAGGATGACACATTTGGGATGAGATGATCCTTAATGGAATCTGCAATGATTCTCTTGTCCTTAACCAAGTTCTTATTATGTAAGGATTTAGCCTCATCTCCCTCTAGTGCTGGAACCTCCTCATTTACATACTTGTCCAATTCATTCTCTTCAAGGACAAGTGCAATCCTATACTTCCATGCTCGGAATTTATCAGCTTCTTCAAGATTATCCTCAAGCTTGGTGTGGTGAGACATCTATAATGAGAACTTCAAATGGAAATAGCAAAGCTTTTAGGTCTTACCACTTTTAGATGCCCAAACCGGTTCTGGAGCTGGCTGGCCCTAGGGTTTGTCAGAGAAACCCTAATTTTCCAAACTTGGAATTTGTAACTTCAGATTGGACAAATAGATGTGCCTCCTCAAGGCAAGTTTCCCAATGTACTCACTTCTCCAAATCTGTGAACAGAATCCCAAAATAGTTGATGCTCTAGTTTTCCTTTGGTACGAGTGATGGGTCCAAAAATTAAAATTCTCATATTTGAATTCTACCTTCACAAGAAAATGCGCCCTACTAGGGAGAATTGAATTGACCCTCTTTTCAGGCTTATCTATGGAGGAAAGTGCCCGGAACAAGAAGCCCTAGTTTCTCCCAGCAACAGTGACAGGGCCAAAAATGAAAATTCTTAGAATTTGATTCTGCTTCGACATAAAGATGCGCCCTTCTAGGGTGAGTTAGACTAGCCTCCTTTTCTTGATGATCTGTGGAGAGAAGAACTCAAACTTAGAATCCCTAGCTTCCTACAACTGCATAATGTCTTCTTTTCAGGTTAGCTCTGCTACCATGTTAGATTTTCTACTTTTAATCAATATTATCTAGGATCTTAACTGAAAGAATAACATGCAAAGCATGACACGAGAGACACAAATATTTTCCTCGGGGAATCCATAAAGGAGAAAACCCTGCAACTTCCTTAGAGATAGAATCATCACCAATACAATATCACAAAATTAAAACCCCAAAACAAAGATGGTCTTTTGCAACTCCTCTCTCTTTCTCCTATGTGAACTTGTCCTCTCTCTCTCACTTATGCGAACTTGTCTGAGTGAGTGTGTGTTAAAATGAGAGAGCCTTTCTCTCTATTTATACTTTACTTTCACTTGACATTTTTCACTTGCAAGGTTGGCCCCAGCTAAACCTGGCTGGGCCGACTTCTCTAGGGGACTCAATAACCCTAATACAAATGACTCTAGGGGGATATATTGCCCCGACTTACAAAGGAGGATTTACCTCAATGAATTTACATGAACAAATGTAATAATGACATCTCTGACCGGAGGAATAAAAATCTCTGTTGGAGGTACAAATAAAATACAAGTGAATATCTTCTGAAGTTACAATTACATCAACAGAGGAGAATCATCCCCAAAACATGTCTCTAGAATACATTACCTCAAGTCGACGATGAGCCTAAGAGCATCAAAAATATGAAACATCGATACCATCATATCACGAGGAAGGGTGGACCATACAGGAGAGAGCTCGAGGTCTCGTATGATCTCTCGATGTCAGACAGGGTCCACCCCGTGCAGAGCCATCAAGTGACAAAGATGATCTACCACGCAGTGATGGAATCCGGGACCTGGATTTTGTTGCTTGATGCCAATTCTATAGTCAGTAACTGGCTCATCATCCTTAGACATATCTACATCATACAGTGGTGGTTGATCCTCCCCACATGTGCCAATATCTACAAAATAGTGGAAAACAATAATTAGACAATTTAAAAAATATTATAACCAATAACATGTACATTAAATAAGATAAAAATTATGCAAATACATTAATCAAAATACAATGACCATATTACCTCTCATATCTGTTGGCTCATCCTGCATAAATCCAACGTTCACACATCCTCACCAGTCGATCCCTGCATATGGATATTGTACACAGTCGATGACTGATTGCGAGTCCTAACTGTGAAACATTTCCAAAACCACTACATCGGGCACCGTACAAATGATCGCGAGTTATCACATCAATCATAGAGTCTAGTTGGCATGCATTCAAATGTAGGCCCAAATGTGGGCCAAATAGCTAGAAACCTCTCAAAAAATAGAGTAAATAACTCTTAAGCAAAGGGGAAAAACTATCTCCCCTATAGCTAGCTATGACAGTGGTTTAAAGCTATAAAAAATGTTGTTGAAAAATAATAGCCTGCTTGATCAGCTTAGGCATCTACAGTAAACTCTCTACATAATATAACATAGCGCAACTAATGCAATTCCCATCAATGAGATGGTGGGATATCATGGTAACCAACAAGCTCAAACACCTGGCCTCCTCTTATCGAAATGCAAGTATCCTCAACTAGACCCCACTCACCTAGAACTCACTAAGCCAAGTAATATCATCACTGATGAATCACTAAACATACATCAACTAAATATCAGCTACACCACCGGGTGGTAGATCGGGAAAATGGGGAAATTCCTCCCCCCTCCTGGATAAACATGTGATGAAGTACACATCCTCCTCTGTGGGATGGTGCCAAATATCAGGACCAACCCCGAAGGCATTCCTGTCATGATCCCATCGATGGATCAACTTTGTCAACAGGTCATTCTTCCTTGAGAAACTTAGCCTCCTCATAAAACTTGAGGAGGCCAACCTGAAATGCTATATAATAAGTGGCATCAGAAATAGGGCAAGGAACCAAATCCATGTCCCTCTCTCTCACCTTCCATACCTGAATGGTGTCATAAGAATCAACCTGCGATGGTTGTGGTGTTCGTCTCTACTTTACAATCAAATTTCGTCATGAATTATATTAATAAAATAAAAATATATATACAAAATAGGTATATGAAATACTACTTATTAGAAATATAAAAAAAAAAAAAAAAAAATTGGGCCCAACAAATATTTTCATAACAAATATTTTCATAAGTGATGCATACATTTTAAATTAGGCGCATCGCTCATGGTGCACACTCTTTTCTTCGAGCACTGTAAATGGTGCATCATGTTCTAATAGAGAGCATCCTTAACCTATCACCATAACGGTGATCAACAAAGTGCACCAATGGATATTTCCATACTTTATTATTTTACGCACTTACAGTGCGCCACATCTAGTCGAAAACACCAGTAACAGTGCCCGCAAAAATGCATTGTTCATTGTGTGCAACATGACGCATTGGAATGAATTCTATATTGTTTTATTGAAAATGTATAGCCGATGCGTGAAATATATCTAGACGCGCCGACAAGGTATGCGTAGAAACAAAATTTGAAAAAAAAACACACATTTTGCAAAAACATTATACAATACTAGTGTGCTTGAACAACACTGACTCATCGACGATGGTGCGCTAGAAAATGACTCTTTTACAGTGTGAAATTTAATGCACTAGTGAGTTCTACAGTTTTCAAATTAAAAATGTATTTCCAATGCATTTAATCTAAATGGAAACACTGGTAAAGGTGCATCATACAATGCATTGTTTGCTAATTTTAGGTGTGTATTACAACACACCAATTGTTCATTTATGGTTGTTTACAACGTTCCTTATCTATACAAACACATTGTTAAAGGTATGTCACATGTACAACATACTATTTTCGAAAACATACTATTTTCGATGCACCCATTGATGCACTGGAAGTTAACCGCACCAGGGAGAATCGATGTGGTAATTTGAATACAAACACACTGCATTTGGTGTGAATTTTATGTTGTGTTTATATGAATGGAACACACCGATGAGTACTACTATATTCAAATTAAAAATGTATTGTCGGTGTGTTTAATATAAGCAAATGCATTAGTAAAGGTGTTCCATACAATGCCCCATTTGTTAATTTTAGGTGCGTCTAACAACACACCGGTTGTTCATTTATGGTTGTTGATGGTGTGCCTTATTTATATAAATGCACCATTAGAGGTGTGTCTTACAGCACACTGTCTCTGGTGCACCCATTGATGCACCGGTAATTAGACGCACCCAGGAGAACCGATGTAGTTATTTGATTACCACCGCATCATATTTGGCATGAATGTTACAATGTTTATATGAATGGAACACACTGAAACTAGTGTGAATTGCAAGCGCATTGCATAGTGGTGCAACCTGAGCTCCAGGTGAGCACTAGCAAAAACATTTTTAAATTTTTTGAGAATTCTAAGCCTACAAAGTTGGATTTTTAAATTTAATCCATTGAATTTTTAAATTGAAGGGTAACATTTGATATACTTGATTTCTTTCGCATCGAGGAGCCATGGTTTCAGTGTACAAGAAAAATGAAAAAACATGGTTGTTTGGAAATTCCAAAACAAACATCAATCAACTTCGGATGCACAGAAATCAGAAAGTATGGTGGTACGAGAACAGTGTAACATGGGGGCACTTCTATAGATACTAGAGCACTAGTGCTTACAAGGCTCCATAGAAGTACCGAAACAATGTAAAAAATGATTTTACGGTCGTGTTTTTAATATTTTACCCTAACGCGGTGTGCCGATAAATTTTATGATGCACGGGTGTGTATGTTTCAACAAAAAGTACCATAAAATTTCTTTTTATTATTTCAATAATTTTTGGTGCCTTTTGGTAACAAACCATTGGTGTGTATGTTAAAATATAACTACACTGATGCGTTGGTAAATGGGTAGCACACAGTGGAATTTGCAATATTTTGTTTGTTTTGAGACAAAAAATAGTTTCTCGGTGCATTGATTGGGAACTTAACAATGCATTTATAGTTACAAAGCGCACCACATAATGCATAGATCATATTTTAATTTAAAATCATTTCAATGATTTTAGTGCATTTTGATAAAAACGCACCAATGCGTTTGTTTTAAAAATTATAAGTTTGTAGGTGCATTGTTTTGAAATGTACTGGTGCTTATGCTTGTGTTAGGAGCACCAGTGGTTTTTTTTTAGTTTTTTATTTTAAAATCAAAATTAAAACTAGTGGGACATTTGAACTATCCAATGCATCTGTAAATTATAAAGCACATCAGTGTGGTTATATATGAGAAGGGCACTAGAGACAAAACATTTGCAAAAACTTATGGCCTCCTGCATCCACTATCCACCTTTGCTATAAACAGATAAAGATGATTTTTCTATTGGAGGTTCTAGCAAAACTTTTGCTAGAAGGTGTTTTCCTTGTAGTGTCTATGTTGGTACCCCTTCGAGTAGTACTGCATCAGACAACACCTGCACATAGAATATCACTTCCACATACCCTAGGGTATATTGGAAGTCCCCTAAGTGCCCTAAAACTAGTTGTAGATCATCCAATCGCCTATATTGTTGCTATAGTGGCCTTAAGCACAACACTTGAGAAGATACTCCCATGTACCTAAGTAGTATGATGGTACGGCTAAAGGCACGGTTGAGCCTCCTTAGTTAGACCCTTGAGATATTAGGTCTAGTATTATTGTTGGACCCTTCAAGTATATAAGATAGCTATAGTACCGAACAATCCTTTATCCCTGAGACCCTAGAAACCCTCATCTATATAACCTACCAATGTCATGTCTACCTCTTTTCATTCAAATGGAATTGAGACATTCTGCTAGATCATTCCATGTAATACAATGAAGTAACCGGATTCTTTGTGGGGCGATCATCAAAATTCATACATGTTTGCATCCAGAAGGAATTTGGGAATTCTATCAGTTTAGTAATACTCAACCAAGAGTATTAGTCCCGCCAGAAACCCTTATTTGAGACCTCTATCAAACGAATCCTTTCATCACTCTAATTTTTTTGATATATATCTCTAACAACCCTTTTTATGTAGTCCCATAAACATGATATGTGATCTACCCCATTAGAATCCTTACACCATTCTGATCATTTCGATATACATCTCTTGCAATCCTTTTTATGTGGAATTGACACACATACCTTTAAGCTCCAATTGTACACATCCACAACCAAATTAACCAAGGCAATGAGAGAAACTAGAGAAACCAAAGCGACATGGAGACAACAAACCCAAAGCATCCCCAAAGCATCCAACTTGGCACAAACACCCTCCACTCTATATTTAGTTCATTGCAACAGTGAATGTACCATATCAAAAGTGATAGGGTGAATGACAAGCTAGTGACTGATGTTATATCTCAACATGTTGGATTTACTCCGAAGCAATAGGATTCCACCTATGAAGCCTTTGGAACTGAAGAACCCAACTCTCACACTCTTTTCCCAAAAACACAACCTCACTCCTTTGAGGATAAAACTTCAAGGTACCACTTTCCGAAGATTGACATGTGCAAATTTGTTGGCTTCGATCCCTCGGGTTGGGTTACCTAAATGGAACAATATTTTCCCTCCATGAAATTAAGGATGACCTACAAAAGTTAAAAATTGGGGCTTTGTATTTAGATTCTGAAAGATGGAAATGGTACCAAAAATATTATCATCGTTATGTACATTGGAGCCAATTTGTGAAGATCCTTCATGAGAATTTTGACCAAGACACTCACTACTTGGGAAGGATGACCAAATTGCACCAGATTGGACCTATTATAGACTATATTACAACATTTGAGCAATTGTAAATCTACATAGAAGGTATCTCTAATTATTTTTTTCTGAGAATGTTTCATCAATGGACTCAAGGAGGAAATTCTGCACACATCCTTATACAACAACCCTCCACTTGGTTGGAAACTTGTGATAGAGCTCAAGAAACTAAATTAGTTATTAATTCCCAACCCAAGCATCATTCATTTCCCACTTTTAAAGTGTCTCCCATGGCTCCTACTCCAACAACTCCATCACTCATCCACTTCAAATCCACATGCTGACCCTAGATGCCATGGCTCATAATCAAGGCCTTGACCTTTGCTACAACTATGTTGAAAATTATTTATGAGGGCATAAATTGAAAGAACAAAAATTATTTCAAATTGAGGCATCCCCACATTATCCCCTTGAGGGCACCACCATGGAGGCTTCTCCAGAATCTAATGTGGACGATATTATGCCCTCTTTGGAAGATTCTTCCAATATGCCAGTACATGAGGAGAAACCCCAAATATCACTCCATGCCTTATCTGGTTTCTCCACACCTCAGACATTGAAATTGATCAACTACATCAAGCACTAGAAATTCATTGTATTAGTTGACAGTGGCAACACCCATAATTTCATTCATAGGCGAGTGGTTGAAGAAACCCATTTCTATATTCACCATTTATCCAATTTCCAAATTACGATAGCCAATGGGGGTATGATGAAATGTGGTGGTCAATGTAAAAATGTGAAACTCCAAATGGGTGACTACCATCTCAAAACACATATGTTCGCCATTGACATGGGTGGTTGAAATATAGTTATGGGGTCAAATGCTCAGGACTTTGGGTCTTTTCACCATGGATTTCAAGGAAATATCTCTCAGCTAGACACACACATGACCTCAAAAAAATTACCTCTATTTCTCCTTAAATCATCTCATCAAATTATATGGAGAGAATATTGAAGAAAGTCCACTCAAGTATCATTTCTCAGTTCAATGCCATCCAATTCATGGAAACACCCACACTGGATATTCACCTTGACTTGTAACATGTTATCTTACAATATCAATAGGTTTTTGAGGCACTAAAGGGTTTACCTCCATCTCATGGGGAACATGACCATGGTATTCCTTTAATCCAAGATAATGAATCCCCCAATATTTTCCCTTATCGCCACCCTTTTGCACGAAACGATGAAATTGAAAGAATCATTCAAAACTTATTGGAGGCCATAATAATTTGTCCTAGCACAAGCCCTTTTTCTTCACCAATGGTTATGGTCCTAAAAAATAAATGATCTTGGTGCATGTGCCCTGATTCCTGAGCTCTCAACAAATTAACCATCAAATATCAATTCCCTATTATTGTCATTAATAATCTCTTAGATGAGTTGCAGGGAGCCAAATTCTTCACCAAACTTGACCTTTGCTTGATTTACCATCAAATCAAGATGAAAGAGGTGGACATACCCAAGATAGCTTTCTGCACTCATGATGTTCATTACGAGTTCTTAGTCACGACCTTCAACCTCTGCAATGCCCCATCCACTTTTTAGAGGTTCATGAATAAAATATTCTACCCTTTCCTCCACCATTTTGTCCTAGTTTTCTTTGATGGTATCTTGGTCTGCAAGCCCACCTAGGGAATCCACCTCAAGCATGTTTCTCTTACATTGCAATTATTAAAGGATCACCAATTTTTTGTGAAATGATCCAAATGTGCTTATGGGGTGACCGAGGTTGAATATTTGTGCCATATTGTGAGTTGGGGTGTTGTATTTGTGGACCCCAAGAAAGTGGAAGCTATGTAGAATTGGCCTCGCCCCAAATCTCTCAAGATCCTAAAAGGTTTCTTTAGACATATTGGATACTATCGTAAGTTTGTGTAAAACTATGGAAAGATTTTGACTCCTCTTACAACATTGCTAAAAAATAATGCTTTCTCCTAGAATGAGGCAGTAGAGAAGGCCTTCCCCACCCTAAAGGAATTTATGTGCACTACACCTATGTTAGCCATGCTGGATTTCATTAAGAATTTTGTATTAGAATATGATGCCTCTAGTTGTGGCATGGGAGTGGTCTTATTGCAAGACATATGCCCATTGGCCTTCACCAATAAGCAAATTTATGAGCAAAACTTGGGAAAGTCCACCTATGAAAAAGAAATGATGGTTATCTTTCATGCAGTTGAGACATGCTGACCATATTTAATTAGATGATGTTAAGACAAAACATCATAGTCTCAAGTATTTTCTAGAACAACGATTGTCTTCACCAGAGCAACATAAATGAGTCACTAAGAAGTTGGGTTATTATTATGAGATCATATATAAGAACAACCTCAACAATGTGGTGGAAGATGCTTTGTCTAGGTAATTTGAAGAGGAGAGTTACCTCTTCAGCTTATCCTTACCAGTTCTGAGATGGATCAACGAAGCATGACATGAATGACTAGCCTAGGAAACATTCCAACACCTCATCGAATAGATACAAGAAGACTCAAGCCCTCCACCTAGGTATACATTGTTGATGTATATGTAACTTCGGAATGTATTTCACATATATGTATATTGTATTCCTATAGAGATGTTATTATTCCTCTATACGGAAGTGTCGTCATTTATATTGTAAGTGTCGTAACTTATACTTGATGGGTTATTAGACCACCTTGTTGGGGTCGGGCCTGTATAAGTCATGTGGGTTGAAGGGTTATTAGACCACCCTAGTGGGGGTCGGCCATGTGGGTCAAAGGGTTATTAGACCACCCTACTGGGTGTCGGCCCAGTCAGCATTATGTTATGTGGTTAAGTTAAGGCCGACCTAGTAAAGGTTATTAGGCAAGTCAAGTCAAGTATAAATAGAGTGCGGGAGGCACTCTATTTTATCATTCTAATCTCTCTCACACTCTCGGGAGAGTGGCGCACTTGTGGAGGAGGAGAAGATGTTGCTAGGAGATGTCTATCTCTTATGATTGGGTTGTATCATTGCTCTATCTATCTCTGAGGAAGTTATTGGGGTTTTTCACCTTTATGGTTTTCCCCAAGTAAACTCTGTGTCTCTTGTGTGCTTGTATTATTGTGTCCATGATTGATATGTTGTACATGTTGTTCCCTCAGTTAAGATCCTATATCAGATTGAAGTAAATTCTAAAAAATTAACATGGTATCAGAGCTAGCCTGAAATAAGGCATGGTATGGCATGTATGACACTTGTTGCACTTACGATGCTTGGGATTGATATAGCAAAAACCAGTCATCGTAGCACTTTCGCTATAAATCCATTTTGGAGAATTTTTCAGATCTAAAACTTCTACAGGTCGAAGATCAGATCCCCATGTACCTTGTTTCCAAAGGACAACTTCTAATTCGTTGTACTTTGTGTTTTATGATCTATACAATACAGGGTTTCTGCCTCTTCCAGATCTCAGTCAAACATAGGTGACCTTGGAAAAAAGGTCATAACTTGGGCTAGGAAGCTCCAAATGAAATTTAGTAAAAAGTGATAGGTATTGCATGGACTGAAATTTCTTAGGTAACTTTTTCAGAGGCCGAAATTGAACCAGTGACATGTGGCACACCGTACAAGTTCGCTCTCCTGTTTTATCCCATAAACAGGTCATGTTGCGACACTTGGCATAAATCTCTCTCAGAGAATCCATTTGAGGCCAGACCTATGGGGTTGGAAAGATTACAGGTCGGGCTACCACAAGAAAAGGTTTCAGACCCTGTGGATCGAAAAGTTTATAGTTACACTAGAAACAATCAGGTACATATTTCTATCAAAACAGAATTATTTTTGAGCACCTTCATTCATGGCTTCCGGAATTTAGGGTTTCGAAGAAAGTTGGAATTTTTGCAATCGGAGACCATGGCTGAATGATACTCATCAAAATCAAAATTTAGAGACCAATATCAGAATTTTTGGTTGGGCAGAAGGTCGGGCTTGATCAGACCCTAGTTCAGGACTTTGATCAGAAAAGTGGAAAATTGGGGCTTCTACAAAAATGAGAATTTTTGAAATCAATGACCACAGCTGGAAGCTCCTCAGAAAAATAGAATCTTAGAGCTTTGGGTCGAACCTTTTGATTGGGAAGAAGGGTGGGCTTTATCAAACCCTAGTTCGGGGTCATTTCTAGTGAATCCAGAAAACTAAAAGGCAATTTTGAGGGGTGAAACTTTGCAGTTTTCAAATTCTGAGTATACTAGCTTAACCAGCTCAGAAAGGCGCATCTTTCTATCCTTTCAGAAGTTTGAAATTCAAAGTTTGAATTTTTAGGGTTTCTCTGACAAACCCTAATCCATCTCCAGATCCAGTTCCTGCAAATCAAGTGGATTGGGTTAATCCTAGAAGAGAATGGATTGGTCACCTACATAAGTGAAGAAGTTCCTGTTTCAGAGGGAGATGAGGCTATGGCCTTTCATAAGAAGATTACAAACAATCTCGACAGGTATGACTTATCCGGGTATGTTTCGAGATTTGTTCATGATTAAGTTTATGGTATGTTTGTCTTCATATTATTACGGTTAGTACAATCTTGATTAAATTTACACTTGTCGTATCACCTTAATAAAATTATGAATGCATGATAGAAGATATTCATTGATTAGGGTGTTGACACTTATGATTGTACTAATGCATTATGGTGTTGTATGAGGTTTATGTTGTCTGCTAACATGAAAGGTACACCAAGAAAGACAAATCATGTTCTAGTTCAAGAACATATGATCATGGTGACATGAAGACAAAGATTCATCCATTGTCATGGATCACTTAGAAGATCTATTTACGAGGTATGTATAACTTGGTTCTATAATGGTTAACTTATGAGATATGCAGGTTACTAGCACAAGTCATTGAAGAGAACAAGAAGACATCATGTGGGTATGTTAGACATAACTAGCTAACATACTAATCCAGGCATGTTTTTCCTATATCAAGTTAGAATCCTACCTTGTGGTAGGATCTCTTATATAAGTATACATGGCATGATTGATAATGATTATTCATAGGTTTGAATAATCATGGGTGTATGCATATTATGTTTCTTACCTTAATTTATGATATGACTAAACCATAAGAGTCCTTGAATACTAATGCTTATTATTTCTATTTGAAATGATCATGACTATACATGCTTAAGATTATTGTGTTTTGATAGTATTGAGAATATACTAATGAATGTGTGATTATATGTGAGACCTCGAGGATAACACAATGATGATACTAAATCAAGGATGGATATAAGTTCAAGGACAGGTAATCTAGGAAGCAAAGATCAAGAGGGAGCACACCCCAGTTGTTCCTGCAAGGAATCAAAGATCAAGAGGGAGCACACTCCAATTGTTCCTGCAAGGAAGCAAAGATCAAGAAGGAGCACACTTTAGTAGTTTCTGCAAGGATGCAGATATTCAGAGGGAGTTGACCACTTCTCACAATCCACATCAGAATGGAGTTGCAGAAAAGAAGCAAAGACTGGGAGGGAGTCAACCCAACAAACAAACAAAGATAAGTATTTGAATTATCATTCCTTGCATATTTTATTGTTTAAATAATACTATTCAATAATCTATATACTCATGTTCCTAGAATTAGGTTGTGTATTATGCATATTAGAATAGCTGCATTGATGAACAGTATACTACTAATATACATGGGTAAGTGGCCTATGGCACTGTACAACATTCCATTGCTACTTATCTAGAATGAAACCTCTTTGCTGACATGTTGGGAGTTGTGCACACTCTTAATAATGTTCTGGTAGAGATTGGAAGGCATCTAGAAAGTTACGGGATATGGATAAATGTTGTATTGAAGCATTGGCTAAGATAATTGCATGACTGTATGACATATTTCTTTATGTGTAAGAATTTGTTCTAAAAACTATGAGATGTTTTCTAATCATGCAATTTAACTTGTTGTGTAGGAAAGATCGTATGCCATCACCTACAAAAGAAGGACTACAACATTTGTTCAGCAACAAAGTTATCTATTGAAAATATTGAAGATATTGAAGTTCCCAAGATCTGGGAAGAATGCCATGATCGAGGAGTACCAGTCGATCATGAAGATATTTGGGATGCAGTCCCAAGACCTGAAGGGGAGTCTGTAGTGACTTCCAAGAGGATCTACAAGATCAAGCATGCTGCAGGTGGTGGCATAGAGACTTTTGCTCTTGTAGCTAGATACACTTCCATTAGATAAGTACTTGCTCTGGCTGCAAGTGGAAGATACACTAGATGGATTTCAAGATAGCTTTCTTGAATGGTGTAGTTGAAAAAGAAGTGTATGTGGAGCAGCCACTTGGTTCTGAGACACATGACAAGGAGTCATATATGTGCAAAACTTGGTATGGTAGGATAGATAGCTTTCTATCCAGTTTGGGCTTTACCAAGAGTAAAGCGGATTCCAACCTTACTACAAGGTTGAGGAAGGCAATCCAGTGATACTACTTTTGTATGTGGATGACCTGTTTATTACAGGTGAATATAGATTGATTGCCGACACGCAGCGGAAGCTTGCTGCCAAGTTCGAGATGAAGAACTTGGGGATGATGCACTATTTGTTTTTGGCATGGAGGTGTGGCAGAGTGTAGATGGAATCTTCCTTGGACAAGGGAAGTATGCAGTAAAGATCCTGAAGAGGTTCGGGATGATGGACTGCAAGGACATGGCCACACCTATAGCATCGAACCTGAATCTTCTGTGTGATGCTTCATCTGAGCCGGTTGATGTCACTATGTATCGTCAGATGATTGGGTCCTTGATGTACCTGACGAACACGAGACCAGATATTTTCTTTGCGGTGAACACATTGAGCCAGTTCCTGATGGATCCGAGGAGTGTTCACCTGGTTTCTATAAAGCATATTCTAAGGTACTTGAAGGGTACAGTTGATTATGGGCTCAAGTATGATGCGAATCAAAAGTTTAACCTGCAGGATTATGTTGATTCAGATTGGGCAGGCAGTGCTACAGATAGGAAGAGCACTTCTGGGTGTTGCTTCAGTATGGGATCAGGTGTGATCTCTTGGTTTAGCAGGAAGCAGTCCTGTGTAGCACTGAGTACAGTCGAGGCAGAGTATGTTGCAGCCTGTTCGGCTAGTTGTGAGGGAATATGGCTTCAGAAGCTACTCTCTGAGTTATTTGATCTACCACTGGAGGCTACTGGTATATTTTGTGACAACCAGAGTTATGTGAAGCTTTCTAAGAACCCGGTGTTCCACAACAGGTCGAAACACATAGAGATCAAATATCACTATATCAGGGATATGGTGCAGAGAGGAGCAGTGAAGCTCCTGTATGTTGCGACGGACGAGCAGATTGCAGATGTGTTGACGAAGCCACTAACCAGAGTGAAGTTCGAGTACTTCAGAGAGAGGCTTGGTGTTCTTTAGATCGACGACACTTCAAGGAAGAAGTGATAGAGACATTTGCTGTAGCCATTCCTAGCATGGTGGAAGGGGGATCCTTCACATGGCTGTGGATGTAAGCGCTGGATGATGAGCATTAGGATGATGTTCTAGTTTTTGCTATGTATGATCAGTTGGATCATTTACATTTGTTTGTATATGTACACATCATGTTGGATGCTGAATATGATTAGTTGGATCATTTATGTATGTACGCATCATGTTGGATGCTGGATATGATCAGTTGGATCATTTATGTATGTACGCATCATGTTGGATGCTAGATATGATCAGTTGGATCATTTATGTATGTATGCATCATGTTGGATGCTTGGACCATGTATCTATATATGTATCAGGTGGATACGATGTATGATCAAGTAGATCATGTATGTTGATATGTGTTAGGTAGATACATTGTGTGGATCATGTATCTATGTATGTATCAGGTGGATACACTGTGTATGGTGATATGTATCAGGTAGATACTTGGTATACATCAGGTAGATGCATTGTATGATCAGTATGATCGTGGATGACGAGCTTCTCTAGATGACATGCATCAGGACGATGCAGTGATGATGATCAGGATGATCATGTGTACATCAGGATGATGTATGGAGAGTATCAGGTTGATACTCTATGGCTGTGGACAAGTTGTGTAGATGAGCATGTAAGTAGACCTGGGAGATCTGGACAGGATGAAAAAGGCCTCAGATGCTCTTTCGAGGCATTGCTCTGGGAGGACATGTAAGTAGACCTGGGAGATTTGGACAGGATGAAAAAGGCCTCAGATGCTCTTTCGAGGCATTTTCCTATGGCATGTAAGTGGACCTGGGAGATCTAGACAGGATGAAAAAGGCCTCAGATGCTCTTTCGAGGCATTGCCATGACCACATGTAATATGCTCCTGGGAGATCTGGACAGGATGAAAAAGGCCTCAGATGCTTCAGCCAGGTTTTGTGGTGGACCACATGTAATGTGCTCCTGGGAGATCCAACAGGTAGAGCTATGTGCTCGTAATAGCCTGGGATGCTTCAGCCAGGTTTTGTGGTGAGATCACATGTAATGTGCTCCTGGGAGATCCGACAGGTAGAGCTGTGTGCTCGTAACAGCCTGGGATGCTTCAACCAGGTTTTGTGATGGGTCACATGTAATGTGCTCTTGGGAGATCCGACAGGTGGATCTGTGTGCTCGTAACAACCTGGGATGCTACCGCCAGGTTTTGTGAAGCACGTAATAAGTCCTGAGGATTCCACAGTATGGCCAGTGATGATGAAGACCTGCAGGTGGTGGGCCTACATCCAGTATGAAAAAGGACTGGCTCTGTAGAACTTCCTATGACAAGTAGATTTAGAGATTGATTGAGATAGCAGCAGCTGTGACGATGATGATGACTCGATGATGATTATCCAGTGATGATGATCCAGAGAAGAAGACTTGTGCTAGAATACCTGTGTCGAGAAATACCTCCCTAGTTAAGAGGGAGTGTTGATGTATATGTAACTTCGGAATGTATTTCACATATATGTATATTGTATTCCTATAGAGATGTTATTATTCCTCTATACGAAAGTGTCGTCATTTATATTGCAAGTGTCGTAACTTATACTTGATGGGTTATTAGACCACCTTGTTGGGGTCGGCCTTGTATAAGTCATGTGGGTCGAAGGGTTATTAGACCACCCTAGTGGGGGTCGGCCATGTGGGTCAAAGGGTTATTAGACCACCCTATTGGGTGTCGGCCCAGTCAGCATTATGTTATGTGGTTAAGTTAAGGCCGACCTAGTAAAGGTTATTAGGCAAGTCAAGTCAAGTATAAATAGAGTGTGGGAAGCACTCTATTTTATCATTCTATTCTCTCTCACACTCTCGGGAGAGTGGTACACTTGTGGAGGAGGAGAAGCTGCTGCTAGGAGATGTCTATCTCTTATGCTTGGGTTGTATCATTGATCTATCTATCTCTGAGGAAGTTATTGGGGTTTTTCACCTTTATGGTTTTCCCCAAGTAAACTCTGTATCTCTTGTGTGCTTGCATTATTGTGTCCATGATTGATATGCTATAGATATGTTGTAAGGAGTGCATATTTATCACCTTGGATTTGACCTTAAAACCATGAATCTTAGAGGATATGCATTTATCACCCACAACATGCCACTTAGGTTTTCATAAAACCTATGAAAGAATTAAGTGTTCATTCTTCTAGGAAGGCATGAAAAAAGATATCCACGACTTTGTTCCAACCTGTGACACTTTCTAACATCGTAAGGGTGAAACAGTGAGTCACCTAGTGCAACCACTTCCCATTCCCAACCATATATGGATAGACATCTCTATGGATTTCATCATAGGGATTCCTAAGGCACGCAATAAAACAATCATTATGGTGGTAGTCAATCATTTAACCAAATATTCTCACTTTTGTGCCTTACCACAAACTTTTACACCCTCATCAGTGGCAGAAGGATTCATGGATCATATGTTTAAGCTCCATGGCATGTCAATTTATATTGTATATGTTTGTGACCCTACTTCCACAAGCAATTTTTGTCAGGAGTTATTTAAAATTTAGGGTACTCAGTTGAATCTCATCACAACCTATCATCCCCAAATGGACAATCAAATGGAAGTGAACAATAAATTCTTGGAAACCTACTTGCAATGATTTTCATAGGATAGGCCACCCCACTAGGCCCAATGGCTTCTTCTTTCCAAGTGGTGGTATAATACCACTTATCATAGCTCCACCAAGATGACACCATATGAAGTAGTGTATGGCCAAAATCCCTTATTAGTGATTTCCTATTTGCGACATACCCCTAGTGTTCAGGCAATGGAAAACACACTTCATACTAAAGAAAATCATCTATGCACTCTTAAAGGCAATTTGGTTGTGGCTCAAAACAAAATGAAACAACAGGAAGATCAACATTGCTCTGAGCATTCCTTTGAAGTCGAGGACCAGGTGTTTCTTTTCCTCCAACATTATAAACAAACATCCCTCAAGACTCATATCCACCAGAAGCTCGCTTCGAAGTTAGATGGATCCCACACCATCCTCCACTGCATTGGGCACGTGGTCTACAGGCTTGTTGTTCCAGATCACTCCAAGATTCACCCAATATTCCATCTCTCTTTCCTTAAAAAATTGGTCAGGTCTAATTGTAAAGTGAAGACCAACTTACAAGAATTGGATGAGGAAAGGTCCATTTTGCTCCAGCAAGTAGCAATCTTGGCTTCTAGGGACTGATAGTTGCATAGGTGCAGAATCAATGAAGTTTTGATCCAGTGGAAATATATGATGCCAGAAGATGCAACTTGGGAACTAATATAAATTTTACAACAATTTCTTCACATTTAACGTTGAGGACAATGTTTCTTTTGAGGGGGTGGGGGCATGTTAGGGTTCTACCCTATAAACCAGCCTTACTGTAGGAGTTGTCATGCATTGTATATGACCATATATTTGGAAAAATATCGAGTAGTTAGTAGTCAACAATCAATGTAAAAAGGGTCTCTCTATTAATTAAGTCCCACTATGAAGTTGGTACTTATTAATTATTTGACCATGTCAAGTAGTTAGGGTTTTGGATCTGGGAAGCCTATTTAAAGAGCTATAAGGATGTGAAGGATTTTCTTGAGAATTATTGTATCAGAGCTCTGTTTAAGTGAAATATCGCACAACATCAAGAGGTGCATGAACATTATTTCAATAATCTATTCTCATAATAAAAGAATCATATCCAACAACATTTACCGTTATACTATCTAATGTTTCTTATTCTACACTATAAATTTTTGTTCATTGCTTTTTTAATTTATCTTTATCCTATATTGTTTTAATTTTTAGAGCTAAAGAACACCACATTCTCCCTCATTTTCATGGGCTCACAACTGAAGATCCTCAAATACATAAGGCATTGCCAAAATCTTTGATTGATGAATAATTTATATTTTTTTGACATAGTTTATTTAAATTCATGTTTTTGGCTAATTTCGAATGAACATAACAAATGCAGGGTGTCTTAGTTATGTGATCCTATTATGTTAATGGAATTAATATGCACTAACATTGGTTAGAAACATAGGGTTTGTTGTAGTGTTTGATTTACAATCTTGGGACTAATTTGTTAAATTTTCAGAATTTACTTCAATCTGATCTAGGATCTTAACTGAGAGAACAACATGTACAGCATATCTACAGCATATCAATCATGGAGACAATAATGCAAGCACACAAGAGACACAAAGATTTACTTGGGGAAAACCATAAAGGTGAAAAACCCCAATAACTTCCTCAGAGATAGATAGAGCAATGATACAACCCAAGCATGAGAGATAGACATATCCTAGCAGCAGATCCTCCTCCTCCATAAGTGCGCCACTCCTCCTTGAGTGCATGAGTGAGAAGTGAGTGTGTAAATAGAGTGCCTCCCGCACTCTATTTATACTTGAATTGACTTGCCTTTTTACCTAACTCATGTAGGCTTGAACTTAACCACATAACATAATGCTGACTAGGCCGACCCCCAATAGGATGGTCTAATAACCCTTCGAACCACATGGCCGACCCCCAATAGGGTGGTCTAATAACCCTTTGACCCACATGACTTATACAGGGCCGACCCCAACAAGGTGGTCTAATAACCCATCAAGTATAAGTTACGACACTTACAATATAAATGACGACACTTCCGTATAGAGGAATAATGCCATCTCTATAGGAATACAATATACATATATGTGAAATACATTCCGAAGTTACATATACATCAACATAATTCCATGTGTGTCTCACTAAGAAGAGACTCAACATTTATGTAACTACTCCACCTCTAAAGCTACAAAAGCACTTTAACGAGGAAACAAAGGGAGTAATTTATGGAATTATGTCACCTCAAATCGCAAGGATGACTTGGTATGTTAAATTTTGAGTATTAAATCACAATACTATAGGATCTTTGCTGAGAGAATAACATCTACAGTATATCAATGCATGACAATCATAATATGACAAGCATCACAAGCATCACAAGAACCAAAAGCATAGAGACAAGAGACACAGAGTTTCCGTGGGGAAAACCCTAAGGTGAAAAACCCCACAACTTCCTCAGAGATAGAGAGAGCAATGGCTCAACCAAAATACAACCAAATAATACAGAGATAGTCTCCTAGCAGATGATCCTCCTCCTCCTCACTAGTGCGCCACTTTTCAGAGAGAGAGATAGATGCTTTTCCGAGTGAGTAAAATAGAGATCTCCTATCTCTATTTATACTCACCTTTTTGCCCAGTGACCTACTGGGGCCGACTTGTCTACTTGAGTACATCCACATTATATTATATATTAATTAGGGCCGACCCCATAAGGTGGTCTAATAACCCATCGGCAAGTACACACACTTGCGACACTTGTCAATCCACATGACGACACTTCCTTATAGAGGAATAACACATCTCTTATAAGGGTACAATAAATATATATATAATACACAGATGAAATACATTCTGAAGTTACATATACATCAACACTCCCTCTTAACTAGGAAGGTATTTCTCGACACAGATCTGCTAGACAAGTCTTCTTCTCTGGATCATCGTCATCGATGCATCGTCATCATCATCGTCACTGCTGCTGCTATCTCATCCAATCTTTGTCTCTACTCGTCATAGGAAGTTCTACAGAGCCAGTCCTTTTTCATACTGGATGTAGGCCCACCACCTGCAGGTCTTCGTCATCACTGGCCATACTGTGGAATCCTCAGGACTTTTACGTGCGTCACAAAACCTCGAAAGAGCATCCCAGGCTGTTACGAGCACACGGCTCTACCTATAGGATCTCCCAGGGCGCTATTACATGTGACCCCACCACAAAACCTCGCAAGAGCATCTCAGGATGTTACGGGTACACAACTCCGACCTGAAATCTCCCAGGGCGCTATTACATGTGGTCCACCACAAAACCTCGTAAGAGCATCTGCCAGATATCCCAGGGCGCTATTACATGCCATAGGCAAAACCTCGTAAGACTATCTGCAGATCTCCCAGGGTGTTATTACATGTGGTCATGGAAAAACCTCGCAAGAGCATCCCAGGACTGATTACGGGCACACAGCCCAACCTATCGGATCTCCCAGGGCGCTATTATATGCCATAGGACAAAACCTCGCAAGAGCATCTGCCAGATATCCCAGGGCGCTATTACATGCCATAGGCAAAACCTCGTAAGACTATCTGCAGATCTCCCAGGGCGCTATTATATGTCCTCCCAGAGCAAAACCTCGAAAGAGCATTTGTCAGATGTCCCAGGGCACCGATATTACATGCCATAGGCAAAACCTCGAAAGACCATCTGCAAATCTCCCAGGGCGCTATTACATGCTCATCTGCACAACCTGATCCACGGCCATAGAGTATCAACCTGATACTCACCATACATCATCCTGATGTATCCATGATCATCCTGATCATCAACACTGCAACGTCCTGCTGCATGTCATATGGAGCAACATCCTGAAGCTCGTCATCCATGATCATCCTGATCATCACTGCAACATCCTGCTGCATATCATCTGGAGCAACATCCTGAAGCTCGTCATCCATGATCATCCTGATCATCACTGCAACATCCTGCTGCATATCATCTGGAGCAACATCCTGAAGCTCGTCATCCATGATCATCCTGATCATCACTGCAACATCCTGCTGCATACCAAGTATCTACCTGATACATATCATCATACATGATCCACCTGATCATACAATGTACCCACCTGATACATATACAGATACATGGTCCAAGCATTCAACATGATGCATATACAAAATACATACACATGATCCAACTGATCATATCCAGCATCTACATGATGCATACATACATACAAAAATGATCCAACTGATCATATCCAGCATCCAACATGATGCGTACATACATACAAAAATGATCCAACTGATCATATCCAGCATCCAACATGATGCGTACATACATATAAAAATGATCCAACTGATCATATCCAGCAGAAACCTGAACATCATCTTGATGCTCATCATCCAGCGCTTACATCCACAGCCATGTGAAGGATCCTCCTTCCAACATGCTTGGAATGGCTTCAGCAAATGTGTCCATCACTTCTTCCTCGAAGTGTCCTCGATCTGAAGAACGCCAAGCCTCTCTCTGAAGTACTCGAACTTCACCCTGGCTAGTGGCTTCGTTAACACATCTGCAATCTGCTCGTCCGTCGCAACATACAGGAGATTCACAGCTCCTCTCTGCACCATATCCCTGATATAGTGATATTTGATCTCTATGTGTTTCGACCTGTCATGAAACACTGGGTTCTCGGACAGCTTCACACAACTCTGGTTATCACAGAAGATACCAGTAGCCTCCAACGGGAGATCAAATAACTCAGACAGTAGCTTCCGTAGCCATACTGCCTCACAACTAGCTGAACAGGATGCAACATACTCTGCCTCAGCTGTACTCAGTGCTACGCAGGACTGCTTCCTGCTAAACCAAGAGATCACACCTGATCCCATACTGAAGCAACACCCAGATGTGCTCTTCCTATCTGCAGCACTGCCAGCCCAATCTGAATCAACATAACCCTGCAGGTTAAACTTTTGATTTGCCTCATATCTGAGCCCATAATCCACTGTACCCTTTAGGTACCTCAGAACATGCTTTACAGCAACCAGGTCAACACTCCTCGGATCCGTCAGGAACTGGCTCAATGTGTTCACAGCAAAGCAAATATCTGGTCTCGTGTTCGTCAGGTACATCAAGGACCCAATAATCTGACGATACATAGAAACATCAACTGGCTCAGATGAAGCATCACAAAGAAGCTTCAGATTTGATGCCATAGGTGTGTCCATGGCTTTGCAATCCATCATCCCAAATCTCTTCAGGATATCTACTGTGCACTTCCCTTGACCAAGGAAGATCCCACCTGCATTCTGCCACACCTCCATACCTAGGAAATAGTGCATCATTCCCAAATCTTTCATATCGAATTCAGCTGCAAGCTTCCTCTTGGTATCTGCAATCATTCTGTCATCTCCTGTCACAAATAGGTCATCCACATATAGTAGTAGAATCACAGGATTCCCTTCCTCAACCTTGTAGTAAAGGTTGGAATCCGCTTTACTCTTGGTAAAGCCCAAACTAGATAGGAAACTGTCCATCCTACCATACCAGGTTCTGGGAGCTTGCTTCAAGCCATACAAGGCTTTCTTCAATCTGCATACATAAGATTCCCTGTCATGTATTTCAAAGCCGAGTGGCTGTTCCACATATACTTCCTCTTCTACTACACCGTTTAGGAAAGCTGTCTTGACATCCATCTGGTGTATTTTCCATTTCATTGCTGCAGCCAGGGCAAGTACTGTTCTGATGGAAGTATATCTGGCTACAGGTGCAAAGGTTTCTTCATAGTCTATTCCTTCCTTCTGAGAGAAACCACGAGCTACGAATCTTGCTTTATATTTTTCCACACTGCCATCTGCAGCATGCTTGATTTTGTAGATCCACTTGGAAGTCACAACAGACTTCCCTTTAGGTCTTGGGACAACATCCCAAACATCATTCTTCATAATTGATTGGTATTCCTCAACCATAGCATCCTTCCATTCTTTCTTTTCTGCTGCCTCTTCATAACTAGAAGGCTCTTTGTTCATGATGTCACAGAGTAAAGCAACATAACTGGTGTGTGATTTGGTTCTCTTCTTTGCTCTGTGTTCTTCTTCTGGAATGCCAAATCTTTCTGCATCATGAATGAGCTCTCTAGCCCATACAGGTTTCCTCTTGTGAGAGTTATCCTCACGGGGTGGATCTACAGGTTCTTGTGGATCTTCAAACTCACGAGCAGTTTCTGGAACTGCTTCAGTCATGGTAGTGTCCTGAAATCTTGTTTCCTTAGGTTCTTCATAAACTTCGGTAGGTGCCTTTCTTGATTTGATGAATGCTGAATTCTCATCAAATGTTACATCCCTGCTGACATCAATCTTCTTGAACCCTGGAAAATATATTCTGTAAGCCTTCGAGCTTTCACTATAACCCACAAAGATACCCTTCTTTCCTGAAGGATCTAGTTTAGTCCTCTTCTCCTTTGGGACATGAGTATATACTGGACAACCGAATATTCTGAGATGGCTGACTTCAGGTTTCTTACCAGAAAAGACCTCTTCTGGTGTCTTGTTGTCCAATATCTTGTGGGGTGTTCTGTTCTGCACATATACAGCTATTCTAGCTGCTTCTGCCCATAGATGCATAGGAAGATCCTGGTCATGCAACATTGCCCTTGCTGCTTCCATGATAGTTCTGTTCTTCCTTTCTGCAACTCCATTCTGTTGAGGATTATAAGGAGCAGTCAACTCCCTCTTAATCCCTGAATCACTGCAAAGCTTCTTGAAGTCATTTGAGGTGAATTCTCCACCATTGTCGGATCTGAATGTCTTGATTTTCTTGTCAGTTTGATTCTCCATCAAGGTTTTGAATTCCTTGAATTTATCAAGCACTTCATCTTTTCCCTTCAAGAAGTATACCCAAGTCTTCCTGGAGAAGTCATCAATAAATTATACATAGTAAACATACCCACTTAGGGAACTGGATGACATGGGGCCACATACATCTGAGTGGATGATTTCCAGAATATCTTTTGCTTTGCTTTCACTGCTTGGGAAAGCCTTCTTAGTGTTCTTTCCTTTTGCACATCCTTTGCAAACACCTTCATGTTTGGTCTTGATTTCAGGAAGACCTTCTACTGCCTTGCTTTCAATTGGAAGTGCCCTATAGTGCATGTGAGCAAGTCTTCTGTGCCAAAGTTCACTTGGCTCCATGGATTCATGTACCATGGCATGTTCAGGTTGACCCTTTAATTTATACAGTCCTCCCTCTTGCTCTCCAATCACTACTGCATTATCTATGGTCTTTCCCTTTGGCCACATTAGTACTTGGCCATCAACAAATGCAACCCTCATACCTTTTGCATCTAAAGCAGAGATGGAGAGTAAGTTCTTCTTGAGCCCAGGTACATAGAGGAATTCCTTCATCTTCAGAGATTTTCCAGAATCTAGGTTGTAAGAGGCTTCACCACTTCCTTTGATTGGGTATTGATAATCATCCCCAAGTTTCACCTTATGGGGAGACTCATGTTCAGATAGGTTCACAAAGGATTCTTTAAACCCCGTCATGTGTTTGGAAGCCCCACTATCAATCAACCAATCATTACATCCATGGGAGATGGTTCCTGTAAGAGCAGAGATCAGAACATATTCTTCTTCACTTGATGAGACATCATCACTATCACTTTCTGCCCTTGCCTTCTTCTTTGGGGGTTCATCATCTTCGGCAGCATGAGCATGAAATCTTCTTTTGCTGCCCTTCTTCTTCTTACTGAAGTTTTTGTTATTATCCCTTTTGTTCTTGGGACAATCTGAAGCATAGTGACCCTTCTCATTGCATGTAAAGCATCTTAGGTCCTTCTTATGAGTTCTTTTGTGGTGAGAGTGATCCTTCTTGGTTTTGCTTCTTTTGGTGTGAGCTGCAAGGGCTTGATCTTCTCCTCCCATCTTTTCCTCACGAGCTATAAGTCTAGCTTCTTCTTGAGAACATTCTTCCCGAAGTCTACTGAAGGAGATCAACTTCTTCCTTGCACAAATTCCTTGAATAAAGGAATCCCATGACCTGGGAAGGCCATTTAGAGTAGTCATCACCACCTCACCATTCTCCACCATTTCATCCACTGCTTCTAATTGTTCCTTGATCTGAGAGACCCTTGAAAAGTAAGATTGAATGGTTTCTCCATTCTGAAACTTTACTGCTTTTAATTGGTTCCGCAGGGTCATCTTCCGATTTATGTTCTTTCCTTCAAATAGCTTGGTCAAGGATTCAAACATCTCCTTGGGTGTCTTGAGAGAAGACACATGGGGTATGAGATGGTCTTTGATAGAATCAGCAATGATTCTCTTTGCCTTGACCAAGTTCTTCTTGTGTAATGCCTTGTCCTCTTCATCCTCTGGGATAGGGATGTCTTCTTTCACATATGAGTCCAACTCATTCTCTTCCAGGATTAGCCCAATCCTATACTTCCAAGCTCGGAAGTTATCAGCCCCTTCAAGCTTATCCTCAAGCTTGGTGTGAAGAGACATCTTTAAGAGTACTTCAAATGGAAATAGAAAAGATTTAGAACTTACCACTTGAAGTGCTGAAAACTGGATCTGGTCTAGGATTAGGGTTTGTCAGTGAAACCCTAAAAATTCAAAATGTGAATTTCAAAATTCCGGAAGGATAGAAAGATGCGCCTTGGAGAGCTGATCAGCTTAGTATATTCAGAAATTGAGATCAGCAAAGTCTTGCCCTTCAAAATTGCCTTTTTGTCCTCCCGGGTTCACTGGGGAGAGCCCTGAATTAGGGTTTGAGTTTCCCGGAGATCTACCCAGCCAAAAATCTCGATCCAAAGCTCAAACCTTCGATTTTTGCAAGGATCTTCCAGCTGTACCTTCAGTTTCCAGAAATTCCTATTTTTGTGGAAACCCTAATTTTTAGGGCCAAAACTGAAAATGCTCGGAACTGAAATCTGATTGGACAGAAAGATGCGCCTTGATGAGTAGATCCAATCTACTATACTGAATTTCAAAAATCTATGGAGAGAAACCCAATAAACAAGCAATACAAGCTTCCGTCACTGCAAAATGTCTTCTTCTCAGTTAAGCTCTGATACCATGTTAAATTTTGAGTATTAAATCACAATACTATAGGATCTTTGCTGAGAGAATAACATCTACAGTATATCAATGCATGACAATCATAATATGACAAGCATCACAAGCATCACAAGAACCAAAAGCATAGAGACAAGAGACACAGAGTTTCCGTGGGGAAAACCCTAAGGTGAAAAACCCCACAACTTCCTCAGAGATAGAGAGAGCAATGGCTCAACCAAAATACAACCAAATAATACAGAGATAGTCTCCTAGCAGATGATCCTCCTCCTCCTCACTAGTGCGCCACTTTTTAGAGAGAGAGATAGATGCTTTTCCGAGTGAGTAAAATAGAGATCTCCTGTCTCTATTTATACTCACCTTTTTGCCCAGTGACCTACTGGGGCCGACTTGTCTACTTGAGTACATCCACATTATATTATATATTAATTAGGGCCGACCCCATAAGGTGGTCTAATAACCCATCGGCAAGTACACACACTTGCGACACTTGTCAATCCACATGACGACACTTCCTTATAGAGGAATAACACATCTCTTATAAGGGTACAATAAATATATATATAATACACAGATGAAATACATTCCGAAGTTACATATACATCAACATGGTAGGCTATCAAGATTTAGGATACAGCCATTAAATTCATGTGGAGTTCAAATTGAAAATATCAACTATATTTAAGATCAGATCTAGATAGAGGAGGCAAGCAATAATTCCCAAGATCAATTGCACCTGAGTGGGAGCTTAGTTAGGTAGACAACTTTCTATGATTTGAGGATCTAATTGATATATAAATTTAGAGCTCTTCCAATAAATAATCTAAAGTATCTTTCTATTTGTATGGCTTAGGATGGAAGAGATATGATCCCTAACATTTTTCCTTTTCTCATGTTGTGATTCTAGTTCAAACTATTTAGTTGAGAAAATAGTTTAGCGCTATTTATGCTATATAATTTTTGCACCATTTTTTAATAAATATTTGAGTTTAACTAAGCTTGTAGTACTATAAGATATGCCTTGCTTGTAGCACTATAATCTAAGATTGTAGCAGTGTAAGCTAATATACAACCTGAGAAAGGGAGGATGGACCCTTCGTACATATAGTTGAGAAGTAGTAAAGCATATGAAGTGCAATATAGAAAAATGGTTATCATAGTAGTAACTCTCCATCATATTGGCAACAATAATGCTCTGTCATACCAACATCTATCTAAAATCAATATCCTATTACTAACAATGTTTTAAGAATTCTTGATAGAGTTCTAGAACTCTCTTGGGTATGGCCCACTCAAGGGGAGATTAGAATGAACCCTCCTTTTCTATTTACATTTTCATTCAATTAGTTTAATTGCATTTGTTTACATTAATATTCAATAAATTTGATTACATTTGCTTAGATTCCTATTTAAATTAGTTTGTTTTCATCCCTATTCAGTTTAACATTATTCTACTTATGTTAATCCAACTACTTACAATCTTGTTTATTTCAATTTTCTCACATGGCTCTTAATTACAATAATTAGTTGTATGGGTTGTGAGTTATGTAATTTCTTAAAAGTGTGGTTGTTACTACTCTATTCAGTGAGACAGTGACCCAACTATACTCACCCAAAACCTCATTTTAAGTGGATAATGGTATAAGACACCATCTTGGTTCCAACAAATTGCAAGAAAATATGACAATAAGAACCATTATGTGGAGTTATGTTGAATGGAGATAGGGTATTTTCTTTCTAACATCCCATAGATAATCATTTACTCTACTACAACATCATAACTTAGGACATTTAAGACTTGTAGACACTTATTTCTCTAAATATTAGTTTTTGCATATATAGTGCACAACACCTCTAAATTTTGCACACCCCCTATTTGATAATTAAAGTGATTTATGGTGCTCAATGCCTTATTGTTGTCAGTATGTGTCCTGACACTTTTTTGCACCATTTTTGGGGAGGTTTCTAAATATCACACTAGGTATAATCTCTTAGATTTGAAAAAAAGGAAAAAACAACAACATTGTAAAAGCATTACTAGGATAAAAGTGACATTTTCCTTAATAATACTTTGGTGCAATGTTTTTAACTTTGCTTAGATTGTTAATTTAGAAGGCATGCATCGACATAGGGATAAGTTAGGCTGCCTCCTATAAAAAAATTACATTTCTAGTGTATGTCAAGTATAGACTAATGGCTATTGGAATAATTAATGTTAGAAAACCCTAAAGCATAATGCAACGAATTTGAAAATTATTTAAATCAATCTATTGCAAAGGATCTGATAGATATCCAATATATTTTTGATAAATTTGGACCAAAGGGAAGAGAACAACTTGCTATAGGAGCATTCACAAATTTTGTTCATTCTAAGATAGTAAGTGAGTCTATAGAAGGATCACCATCGCTAAATATCATGGAATAAGGGAGAGAAGGTCAACTTAATGTTTTTCAATTTCCAATTCAAGAAAAAAAAACATGAATGCAAAACATTAATCCTTTTGTTCTCCCTCATTTTCACGAGCTTAACACTCAAGATCATCAAATACATAAGACATTGTCAAAATATTTGCTTAATTAATTTAATTAGATATTGTTTGACATATTTTATTTAAATTGATGATTTTGGCTAATTTCAAATGAACATAATGAATGCATGGTGTTTTATTTTTTTAAGCTTGTTATCTTGATGGAATTAATATGCACTAACATTTATTGGAACATAGGGTTTGTTGAAAGGTTTGATTTACAATCTTGGGACCGATTTCATGTGTGTCATGCACTAACAAGAGACTCAACCCTTATGTAACTACTCCATATCTAAAGCTACAAATCACTTTAATCGGGAACAAAGCGACCAATTTATGAGATCATGTCACCTCAACTCACAAGGGTGAGGTGGTAGGGTATCAAGATTTAGAAGACAACCACTAATTTCATGTGGAGTTCAAATTGCAAATATCAATTGTATTTTATATAAAATTTAGATAGAGGAGGCAAGCAATAATTCCCAGGATCAGTTGTGCTTGAGTGTGAGCTTAGTTAGGTAGACATTTTTCTATGAACTAGGGATCTAATTAGTAGAGTCATTTAGACCTCTTCTAGTAAATAATCCAAAGTATTTTTCTATTTATATGGCTCAGGATGGAAGAGATAGGATCCCTAACACTTTTCCTTTTCTCATGTTGTGAGTCTAGTTCTAATTGTTTATCCGAGAACAAAGTTTAGCACTATTTATATCTATATAATGTATGCACCATTATTGAATAAATATTTGAGTTTAGCTAAGCTTTTAGCAATGTAATCTCAACTTGTAGCACTATAACCTGTGCCTTTCCTACGACACTGTAAGCTTGGATTGTAGTAGTGTAAGCTAATATACAACCTGGGAAAGGGAGGATAGACCCTTGTACATATAGTCGAGGAGTAGTAAAGCATATGAAGTGCATTACATAAAAATGGGTTTCATTGTAGTAACACTCCATTATATGGACAACAATAACACTCCATCATACCCACATCAGTCTAAAATCAATATCCTATCATTAATGTTGTTTTAAGAATTTTTTATAGGGTTCTAGAACTCTCTTGGGTAGGGCCTACTCAAGGGTAGATTAGAACAAACCCTCCTTTTGTGTTGACATTTCTATTCAGCCAGTTTAATTGCATTTGTTTACATTTATATTAGTCAATTTCCTATTTAGATTAGTTTGTTCGCATCCCTATTCAATTTAGCATTATTTCTACTTATGTTAATCCAACTACTTACAATCTTTTTTATTTCAATTTGCTTGCATATCTCTTAATTATAGTAATCAATTATATGGGTTGTGAGTTATTTAATTTCTTAGAAGTGTGGTTGTTACTGATCTATTTAGTGTCACCTTGTAAATGCATAGACAATGACCCAACTATACTAACCCAAATCCTCATTTCAGTGGATAATGGTATCAAACACCATCATAATTCTAGCGAACTACAAGAGAATATGACAATAAGAACCATTCTTTCGAGTTAAGTTCAATGAAGCTAGGGTAGTTTATTTCTTAAGTCCTATAGTTAATTAATGACTTTTCTATAACACCATAAATTAAGACATTTAAGATTTCTAGGAACTTATTTCTCTATAGATTAGATCTCTATAGTTTTGCATATATAATGCACAACACCTCTAAAGTTTGCACGCACCCCGGTTGATAGTCAAAGTGAGTTATGGTGCTCAATAGATTATTGTTGTAAGTATGTGTCCCAACACTTTTTTGCACCACTTCTAGGGCGGTTGCTAAAAATCACACTAGGTATAATCTCTGAGATTTGAGAAAAAAGGAAAAAAATCAACATTGTAGAAGCATTACCAAGATAAAAGTGACGTTTTCCTTCATAATTCTTTGGTGCAATGTTCTTAACTTTGTTTAGATTCTTAATTTAGAATGCATGGATCGAAAAAGGGATAAGCCAATATGCCTCCTACCAAAAATTTACATATCTAATGTATGCCAAGTAGAGAATTGTGGCTATTGGAACAATTAATGTTAGAAAACCCTAGAACATAACAAATCGAATTTGAAAATTATTTAAAGCTATCTATTGCATAAGATCCAACATACATCCAATATATTTTTGAAGAATTTGTTGAAATACTAGAGAGAAGAGAACAACTTGCTATAGGAGCATTCACAAATTTTCTTCATTTTAAGATAATAATTGAGTCTAAAGAAAGATGACCATCGCTAAATATTATGTAATAAGAGAGATAAGATCAACCTAATACTTTTCAATTTCCAATTCAAGAAACAAAAGAAGAAACGAGGATGAAAAGCATATTTAATCCTTTTATTCTCCCTCATTTTCATGGGTTCACCATTGAAGATCCTAGTATCTTTCTCTTTGAGTTTGAAGTTCTCTATAGAACTTTTGATTACAAAATATATGCCTAGTAGTTAAGGCTCTTCTCATACACTATAAAGGAGAAAACATTAAGATGGATTATGAGTCTGGATGGAAACACCATTGACACTTGGCAACAAATGAAACAAGGTTTCATTAAAAGTATAGATACTATTGTAAATCTTGAGACACCAAGGACAAGTCATTCAAAATGATCCAAGGGAAAGATGAATCACTAGAAGATCATATGGGGATATTTCGATTCATCTATACAAGGTTAGAATTTCTCCATTAGATCAAAATATCTCAAACAAATACTACTCATAGGTGTTAGAGAGGAATGGATGGAAACCTTACAACTCCTTGCAAATGGTGATATTTTTCATCTCTTTTAAAATGTTATAAATAGTTTTTTCAAAAATTATTCTAGAGCTATTAGAAGGAAGAATAGAGGCTACAAAGGTGTTGTTACACAATCATCTTGGACAGCAAAGGCAGGTCTCACAAAATTTGCATTCAAAACCCTACTTGAAGACATGACAACTGACATTCTACATTACTTATCCATGCAATTAGATACCATGCAAATCAAAAGGAAATGGGAAGAAGTTTAAAAGGCTCTATTGTTTCTGTCCTAAACATAGAAGAAAGCATGTGAAAAATGATTGTCCATTAAAGAGTGTGGAAGTTTGTGGAATTTGTGAAGAAAATCCTCAAACAAGCTAGTATCCATCTCTATCTAGTTTGAAGGTTGTATACAAAGGGGACAAGGAGAATATGGAGGGTTTATGCTTCATTAATCAAAGAAGGAAAGGTTCATCAAGGTATGTCTTATTCACATCCTCAATATTTTAATTTTGGTTAAGGTTGGCCAATGTAAAACTAAGCACCATAATAGTGGTAATATCCACCTCAAATTCAATCCTTCCCATTTTAGACTTCACAATAGTATCAATGTCAATGTCTTAACCATCAACAACCTTGGAGACCACAAGTAGAACAACAAAAACCCTTGTTTCCACCACCTCCTCCTCCAAAAAATACTACCCAAAAAGGACCTAATTAGCCACAATGATTGTTCAATTGACACCAAACCCTAATAGTAGATAGGATCAAATAATCTCCAATAAAGATATTACAAACTATCCAACAACTATTTTCCTTGGATTTAAATGAGTTAAACCTTCATTCATGAAAGTTGGTGGAAATGCCTTCGCTTCCTTTAATGACTGAGCTAGTAGAAGAAAGTCACCTAAAGAATTAGAAGTTCAAGAATAGAATTGACAACCTTCTCAACCAACTACATAGTAGAAAAAACCCAACTTATCAAAAGAGCCATGAACAAAAGAGAACATACAACCAATCTAAAATTGAATTCTTAGGAGAATTGAAAATTTTGTGTCAAAATTCTAGTCTTAAAAGAAATTAAGAATCTACCCATCTACAACAAGATCATTGAGGAACTATGCATCCAAATACCTAGAAGGGAAAGTAAATATCCTCCAAATATTAATGTGGTAACCCATCTTTCTCATCTCATGTTGGGAAAGGCTACTAAGTACATCAACCTAGGTATCCCTATGGTAGATGTACAAATATCCAAGTGCTTAATTATGAATGCCTTGATAAATTTAGGAGTTGCAATTAATGTTATGACCAATGATATACTGCTTGAGTTAAATCTGATAGATTTGTTGAGATATACACCCACAGTACTTCAGTTAGCATATAGATATATTGTTAACCCTAAGGAAATGCTAGAAGTTATCATTGTTTTAATTGATTCTTCGGAATGTCTAATAAGATTTATAGTGCTTCAAACTAAGGCTAAATTCTATAGATATTCCCTCATCCTTGGAAGATTATATCTAGCAATTACATATGCATACAATGATTGTAGAATAGGGGACATGGCCATTGCTCATGGACAATCACTTAAAAAGATTACTCTTTACCCACTTGCTAAACCATTTATTGAAATTGAATATCCAGTATAGGTAGGGAAGGAGAGAGATGAAGAAGTATTTGGTGTAATTGTCCAACCCATCTTGACTATTGATAATTCTTTAGCATCGCAAGAGATGGATGAAGACACATTCATTTCAAATTTCATGTAGAATCTATACCCTAAAAATATCCAAATTAGAGAATGCTTCAATGAAGAACATAATAACCCCATCCAAGTTCATCAACAATCAACCAAACAAATTTATAAGACTAGTTCGTTGTTGGATCTGAACAACCACTAATCACACTAGTGAAAATATTCCTCAACAAACTTATAAAGATTAATAGTAAATTGGATTCCATCCAAAAGCAACAATTGTTAGAAACCCTGAGACACATAGTTTTGCTTTTTCTTGCAACTATAATGACACAAAGGGCAATCATCTAACAATCTGCAACCATCACATTTACATAAGGATGAATCTTTTAGACAACCTCGAATAAGGATGACCCTTGCACTTAAGGACATTGCCAAAACTGAATTGTGGAAACTATTAGATGCATATTTCATAGATCCTAATTCAAATGGTGAATGGGTATCTCCTTTAGTAATTGTTCCTAAGAAAGGAGTTAAATTGAGAGTTTGTGTGGATTATAGAGAGCTCACTAAAACCACTAGGAAGACCATTTTCTTCTGCCATTTATTAACCAAGTGTTAGTTGCACTATCTAGAAAAGTACTTCTTCTTTCTTGAAGTATTTAGTAAATACAACCAAATACAAATCAGTTTAAAAGACCAAGATAAAACTACTTTCACATGTCCCTAAGGTACATTTGCTTATATATTTATTCCATTTAGAATATGCAATGCCTTTGCAACCTTTCAAAGAGTTGTTTAGAGCACATTTTAATATTTATTCCATGATAGTATAGATATTTATATGGATGATTTTACTATTCATGGAAACACATTTCAAGAAGCAATAACTAACCTTAAAAATGTCTTCAAACACTGCCATGCAATGAACCTCTCCCTAAGTAATGAAAAATGTATAATGTTAATGAATGAAGGAATAGTTATGGGGCATCAAATTTCCTCTTTCGAATTTGAAGTTGATATTTCCAAGCGAACTATCATCCATAAGTTTCCCATACTCTAAAAGGGAAAGATGTTAGAAGCTTCCTTGGCCATGTAGGATACTACATGAGATTCATTAAGGATTTAAGTAAAATTGCAACACAGTTTCTTCGTCTCCTTTCCAAAAATACCGAGTTCAATTGGATACCAAAATGCCAAAAGGAATTTGAGTTCTCAAAGGACAAATTAGTTTCATCCCTGGTGTTCCAAAGACCCAATTGAGACCTCCCATTTCACATCTTGATGATTATGATAAGGTCTTAGGAGTAGTTCTTAGACATAAAGAATTTAAACAACCATATGCAATCTACTACATCAACAAGAACCTTTTAAGAACAGAGATGATTTACTGCCACATAGAAAAAATTCCTTGTAGTAGTGTATGAAATTAACAAATGTTGACATTACATCAATGGTTATCCACTCTTTTTCCATATTGTTAATTTTGCAACCAAATTTTTATGAATAAACCAATTTTAAATGGTGGAATTATTACATGATTATCTAAAAGAATTTGATTTAACTATACTTGACAAACCTAGTAAGGAAAATGTTGTTGCAAATTCCTTCTAGGTTGACAAGCAATGCAGATCAAGAAGTGGTGGATGATTCCTTCCTAGATAAGCACTTGTTTTTTATCTCACTGCAAACCCCATGGTTTGTTGATATAGAAAATTACCTTGCTTCATAAATTTTCCTCCACACTTCTCATACAAATAATGCTACAAAATTATAAGACAAAGTGACTCATTCACTTGGGTCAAAGGTTACTTATTTAATGCTAAACTAGACCATATACCACATTGTTGTGTTTGAGAGAATGAATTTTATGACATACTACATGCACGTGATAATGAAACATGTGGGGGCCACTTTGCTACAAAGAGGACAACTAATAAGGTTCTTCATATAGGTCACTACTAGCTACACCACATAAGAACACTAAGTTGTATGTTTCCTAATGGGATTGCATGGGGAAGCCTACTCAATCAAATGAAGTTCCATTACAACCATAATTACCATTGGAGCCATTTGAAAAATGGGACTAGATTTTGCAGGGCCCATTGATCCACCTTACAATCAATTTGTTTTAAATAAGATTTATCATAGTTGCCTCGATAAAGAAATGAATATATTATATGAATTCTATCTAAACATCTATGCACTCCTTGGCCCTTTAAAGTGGTCTTCCAATCCATGAGTGGGATATGTGCATCAAAGAGCTTTAAGCTCTTGGATGAAGAATGAAGAAAGCAGATCCAGAGAGGCTTAAAGATATAATTCCTACCATGATTATTTGGTTGAGGGTTGAGAGTACCAAGATTGGAGAGGTGTTGAAAAGCCAACCCAAATGATTTAGGATGTAGATCTAATTCCAATTTTGAGAGAAAAACAGGAATCAATAGCTTAGTACCACAATCTCATGAAAAACCCAGAGGATAACATATTACAAATGTCCCAAACAAGGTTGGAAGAACTCATCCCTACATTGAGAAGAGTAGAATCCCACTCCCTACTAGGACTCGAAGTTGCTTTAACTAGGTCTCAACTTTATATTGACACTCTCAAAAGAATGGATTGGAGTTGAATAGGAACGAGGTTCAAATTTCCACTACTCTTGTGCCCAACTCCATTATGGATATATTCAAGGGAGATTTTTGACCATGGGTAGAAAAATATAGAGTGAAGTGGAGAAGGAAGCAAGCTATCATAGAAAGGATGCCATGATTCATTTCATTGCATATGATCTTAAGGAGGCGTGCAGAGAGGAGTAGCCAGGAGATTGTTAGTTTTTACTTGTTTAGCATATAATAATAAACAATCAATCATTGAAAGAAATACAAGCACAACAAGAACACAATGAACACAATATTTCTCTCAGGGAAACCACGAGGGAGAAAACCCCGACAAAATCTTATTCAATATAGAAATCACAAAGTACAAAAGTAAACCCCAAGACAAAATCAACTACTCCTCCACTTGTGCAAACTTCTCTCTCTCTCCTATGTGAACTTGTGTGAGTGAATGAGTGATTACAAATGAGAGAGAACTCCTCTATTTATATTCTTCCATTAGGGTTAATTTTCCCCAATAAGGCCGACTTCTCCTAACTGACTGGGCCAACTTGTCAAATACATAATATAATAATCTCTTTTGGGTTCTTCTAGGCTGACACAAAACCTAGGGTTTACATTGACTCTTTCAATGACTCTTACATTATTAATTACATCAATGACATCTCTCGAAGGAGGAATACAATAATACAATAGACAAGTATCAAATAGAATATCTTCTGTAGTTACATTCTTTTAACACTCCCTCTTAACTAGGAAGGTATTATGCGGGTAACGACATCTGCACAACTGACTTGTGAAAATCTATATGTCGTAGGAATATTTTGGATCATCATCTGTTTGGGGTATCATCTGTTGGAGTAGCATCATCAATGTCTGCTGGAATGTCATCATCAATATCGTCATCATCATCTATTGGAATATCATCATCATCAGCATCCTCTATATCATCGTCAGCAACATCCTCTATTGGAACATCTTCTGTTGGATCAACAATATCGTTAGTTGGAACATCCTCTGCTGGAACATCCTCGTCAGCAACATCATCAGCTAGAACATCTTCTGCTGTCAGCAACATCATCAGCTAGAACATCTTCTTCATCAACATCATCAGCTGGAACACTATCATACAACTAGTACTGATCTTTTGTCCCCATGACAGGAATCTATCCTTTCAGATAGGAACTCTATCAGCCAGCCAGTACTGATCTTCTGCCCCCATGACAGGCATCTATCCTTTCGGATAGGAACTCTATCAGTTAGCCAGTACTGATATTCTGCCCCCAGGATAGGCATCTATCCTTTCGGATAGGAACTCTATTAGTCAGCCAGTATTGATCTCCTGCCCCCAGGACAAGTATCTATCCTTTCAGATAGGAACTATATCAGTCATCCAATACTGATCTTCTGCCCCCAGGACAGACATCTATCCTTTCAGATAGGAACTCTATTAGTCAGCCAGTACTGATCTTCTGCCACCAGGACAGGCATCTATCCTTTAGGATAGGAACTCTATCAGTCAGCCAGTACTGATCTTCTACCCCTAGGACATGCATCTATCCTTTCAGATAGGAACTCTATCAGTCAGCTAGTATTGATCTTCTGCCCCCAGAACAAGAATCTATCCTTTCGGATAGGAACTCTATCAGTAAGCTAGTACTAATCTTCTACCCCCGGGACAAGCATCTATCCTTTAGGATAGGAACTCTATCAGTCAGCCAGTATTGATCTTCTTCCCCCGGGACAGGAATTAGTTTCAAAGAACTAGAACACTATCATTCTCTCTTTTGAGAGAGGTCCCTCTAGACCACACCAATATTGTCTCGAAAGTATTCCAACTTTACATAAGACAGAGGCTTAGTCAACACATCAGCAACTTGTTCCTCTGTAGGAACATACTTGAGCTTCACATCTCCCTTCTACACCATATCCCGGATATAGTGGAACTTGATCTCAATGTGCATCGATCTATCATGGAACACAAGATTCTCTGTCATCTTAATGCAACTCTGGTTGTCACACAGTATTTCCATAGCATCAATCTCTGCATCGAACAATCCTGCCAACATCTTGCGAAGCCACACTGCTTCGCTACAAGTTGAACAAGATGCTACATATTTAGCTTCCGCTGTGCTGAGTGCAACACAGGGTTGCTTTCTATTGAGCCATGAGATCATACCTGATCCCAAACTAAAGCAACATCCTGAAGTGCTTTTCCTGTCTTCGACACTTCTATCCCAATCTGAGTCTATGTACCCGTACAACTTGAACTCACTATTTGAAGCATATCTGAGTCCATAATCCAATGTACCCTTTAGGTACCTTATCACATGTTTTGCTGCAATTAGGTGAACACTCCTGGGATCCACCATATACTGACTCAATGTGTTCACATCAAAACATATATCTAGTCGAGTATTGGTCAAGTACATCAATGACCCAATAATCTGTCTATACATGGTGACATCCACTATCTCTGATGAAGCATCATTCAGGATCTTCATGTTTGTCACCATCCGAGTAGTCATGTCCTTACAATCCAACATCCCAAATCTCTTTAGAATTTCAACTGTGTATTTTCCTTAGCTCAGGAAAATATCATCTAGAAACTACCATACTTCAAGACCTAGAAAGTAATGCATCACACCAAGGTCTTTCATCTCAAATTTTGCTGCAAGCCTTCTCTTGCATTCGGTGATGGGCTTGTCTTCTCCTTTCAGGAACAAATCATCTACATACATTAGTAGTATCATAGGTTCATCATCCATAATCTTGTAATAAAGATTAGAATCTGATTTACTCTTGGTAAAGCCCAAACTCATTAGGAAGCTATCAATTCTTCCATACCATGCTCTGGGTGCTTGCTTCAACCCGTACAATGCTTTCTTTAGTCTGCATACATGTGACTTCCTATATTCTATTTCAAATCCTTCTGGTTGCTCGATATATACTTCTTCTTCTATCTTCCCATTCAGGAACGTCGTCTTTACATCCATCTGATGTAACTTCCATTTCACATTGGCTACCAAGGTAAGAATGGTTCTAATTGAATTATTTCTGGCCACAGGAGAAATTTTTTCCTCATAATCAATTCCTTCCTTTTGAGAGAATCCTCGTGCTACAAATATTGCCTTGTACTTTGCAATGCTTTCGTTTACTGAGTGTTTTGTTTTGAAGATCCATTTTGACGATACGACTGATTTATCCTTCGGTCTTGGTACCACATACCAAACATAATTCTTGATGATGGATTGGTATTCTTCATTCATAGCATCCAACCATTCCTTCTTCTTCACTGCATCTTCAAAACAAGTTGGTTCCTCTTCAACAAGATTACACATCAAGGCTACATAACTAGAGTATGGCCTTGGTATTTTGCTTTCTCTACTGGTTCCTTCTGGGGCACCATACCTTCCTGCATATTGTATCAATTCTCGTGCCCAAGCAGGTCTTCTCTTTCGAGAAATCTCCTCCTGAGGTGTCTCCTCAGGTCTCTAAGGTTCTGCCATGTCATGATCCTTTGGAATAGGATCTTCTTCAATATTTCTGTCTGGTACTTTTCTTGTTTTTGTAACTCTAGGAGCCTCCTACTCCTCTTCATCCTCATGAGTCTTCTTGTATTTGTTGAAGGTTGTGTCTTCATCAAATGTAACATCCTATCTGAGCTCGATCTAGCGGAATCCTGGGATGTAGATACAATAAGCCTTAGATTGCTCACTATAGCCCACAAATATTCCCTTCTCTCCTGAAGGTTCCAATTTTGATCTTTTCTCCTTTGGAATGTGAATGAATACCGGACATCCAAATATCTTTAGATGACTAACTTCAGGCTTCTTACTGGTGAACATCTCTTCTGAGGTCTTGTTTCCAAGAGCACTGTGAGAGATTGTGTTTTGTACATATACTGCAGTTCTGGTTGCTTCTGCCCATAGATGCATGGGTAGATCTTGATCATGGATCATAGCCTTCATTGCTTCTATGATCATTCTATTATTCCTTTCTGCTACACCGTTTTGTTGTGGATTATAGGGAATAGTAAGCTCCCTCTTAATCCCTGCTTGTTTACAAAAGTCTTTGAAATCACCTGAAGTATATTCCCCTCCATTATTTAATCTTAAAATCTTTATCTTTCTCTCAAAAGGGTTTTCTACAAGAGCCTTGAACTCTTTAAACTTTTCAAAGACTTCATTCTTATTCTTCAGAAAATAAATCCATGTTTTGCGGGAGTATTCATCAATAAAGGAATCATAGTATACATACCCGCTTAAAGAAGTGGTGGACATAGGTCCATAGATATCTGAGTGAATAATATCCAGAATACCTTTTGCTTTGTTGTCACTACTTGGAAATGGGTTCTTTGTACTATTTCCTTGAGCACATCCCTTGCATACTCCTTCATGATCCACCCGGATTTCTGGTAGTCCAGTCACCACCTTACGTACTATTTGTAAGGCTTTGTAGTGTACATGAGCTAGTCTCCTATGCCATAGCTCACAAGGGCTCATGGTACTGGTCATTAATGTTGTATCTACATGACCCTTCCGTTTGTAAATTTCTCCTTCTTCTACTCCAATGACTACTGCATCATCAATAGTATTCCCCTTTTGCCACATAAGAACTTCACCATCTATAAAAGCAATTCGAAGACCTTTCTTATCTAATGCAAAAATAGATAGAAGGTTCTTCTTTAAACCTGGTACATAAAGTACATCTTTCATATTCATGGACTTTCCAAAGTCCAATTTGTAAGAGGCTTCTCCCATTTCTTTGATGGGATATTGATAATCATCTCCAAGCTTGACCTTGTGTGGAGATTCCTTCTGAATAAGGCGTGAGAGGGATTCTTTGTAGCTCCACTATCTACTAGCCAAGTATCACTCCCATGAGATACTGAACCAATGAGGGCTAATATTAGAACATATTCTTCACTGGAGTCTTCATCATCTTTGGTTTTGACTTCTTCATCACTATCTTCCGCTACATGCACATGAAACCTCTTCTTCTGCTTCTTATGATGTCTGGATTTGGATAGACAATTTCTTGCTAAATGTCCTATCTTGTGACAAGAGTAACATTCAACGGAGGAGAGGTCTCTCTTGAATCTCTTGTTCTTTTGATGTCCTTGAGATCTTTTGGGAGAGTGGGTACATACATCACTTTTCCTTTTCCTTCCACCTTTGGCATGAGTTGCCAAAGCTTGATATTCATTATCGTTTAGTTTCTCCTCTCTCACCATTATCCTTTCTTCTTCTTGTGCACACTATTCCCATAGCTGTCTGAACTGGATCAATTTCTTTCTAGCACAAATGCCACGAATAAATGGTTCCCAATCTCTGGGAAGACCATTTAGAGTGGTCATCATAACTTCTGCATCCCCTACCATGTCTCCAATAAATTCTAGATGTTCTTTTATCTCGGACACTCTGGAGAAGTATGAGTGCATGGACTCAGAATTCAAGTTCTTCACACCCTTTAGTTGATTTCTCAAGGTCATCTTCCTATTGATATTCTTTCCTTCAAATAGGTTGGTCAAGGCATCAAACATTTATTTTGGTGTCTTCTTGGAAGATACATGAGGGATCAAGTGGTCTTTGATGGAATCAACAATGATCCTCTTTTACTTGACTAAATTCTTCTTATGCCTTGCTTTGACTTCATCTCCCTCGGGTTCTGTAAGTCCTTCCTTTACATAGTCTTCTAGGTCATGTTCTTCAAGGATGAGCACGACTCTATACTTCCATGACCTGAAGTTCTCATCCCCCTCAAGCTTCTCATCAAGCTTGGTATTGCTTGTCATCTTGATGTAATGAGTACTTCAAATGAAAATATAATAGATTTGAGACTTACCAGAAAAACTGTCCTTCTAAAAGCTACTTCTTCCTTGACCTAGGGTTTGTCAGAGAAACCCTATTTTTCCAACTTCGGAATTTTGGAAATCTAATTGGATGAGAAAATTCGCCTCCTCAAGTCGAGTTGAGCAAAGTACTCCTTCCAATCCTGTGAGCAGATGATCCAAAAAATTGATGCCCTAATTCTCTCACGCTAAAGTGGGGGACCAGAAAATGAAAATTATCAGAATGAAAATCCGCTTCGACAGAAATATGCACCCTAGTGAGGCGAGTTATATGCACTATCTTTTTAAGCAAATCTGTGGAGGGAGATCCCGGAACAAGAAACCCTAGTTTCTGCAGTTACGGAGGCTGTACAATGTATTCTTTCGAGCCAGCTCTGATACCATGTTAGTTTTTACTTGTTCAACATATAATAATAAACAATATATCACTGAAAGAAATACAAGCACAACAAGAACATAGAGAACACAATATTTATCTCGGGGAAACCACAAGGGAGAAAACCCCAACAAAATCTTCTTCAATATAAAAATCACAAAGTAAAAAAGTAAACCCCAAGACAAAATCAACTACTCCTCCACTTGTGCGAACTTCTCTCTCTCCTATGTGAACTTGTGTGAGTGAATGAATGATTACAAATGAGAGAGACCTCCTCTATTTATATTCTTACGTTGGGGTGACTTTTCCCCAATAGGGCCGACTTCTCCTAATTGACTGGGCCGACTTGTCAATACATAATATAATAATCTCTTTTGGGTTCTTCTAGGCCGACACAAAACCTAGGGTTTGCATTGACCCTTTCAATGACTCTTGCATTATTAATTACATCGATGACATCTCCTGAAGGAGGAATACAATAATACAATAGACAAGTATCAAATAGAATATCTTCTACAGTTACATTCTTTTAATAGGGATGAGGACTAATAACCAAAGCATATTCTCAATTTTGATTTCAATTTTATGATGTGTTGCACATTGGCATGTAACCCTCTAGTTGGGGAGTATGATAAGCTCCATGATTTCCATATGTTAATCATACCTTTCATATGTATTTTCATTATAACCACTACTTAAGTAGCCTTAGATACCTAAGACATTTCCCAAAACTCAACTTAATGGCGAATTTAGATATTATTTGACATATGGTATTTAAATTGATGTGTTTGGCTTAATTTTAAAGGAACATATTGAATCCATGGTGCCTTTAAGTTATGTGAGCTCACTTTTTAAATTGAATTAATATGTACTAACACTGTTTGGAAACATAGGGTTTGTTGCAGAGTTTGATTTACAAACTTGGAACTAATTCCATGTGTGTCACACCAAGAAGAGACTTGACCCTTATGCAACTACTTCACCTCTAAAACTGCAAAAACACTTTAATAAGGAAACCTAGGGAGTATTATGGGACCACGTCACCTCAACTCATGAGGGTGACTTGGTAGGCTATCCATCTTTAGGAGAGAGCCACAAAATTTATGTGGAGTTCAAATCTCAAATCTCTGCTATATTTTAGATCAAATCTAGATCTAGGAGGCAAGTAATAATTCCCCAATCTCAATTGCATATGAGTGGGAGCTTAGTTAGGTAAAACACTACCTTGGAATTAGGGATTTTATTGATAAGGCCGTTTAAAGATCTTCCTGTAAAAATCCAAAGTACTTTTTTATTTATATGGTTTAGGATGGAAGAGCTAGGGTCTCTAACACTTTTCCTTTTTCATATTATGAGTCTAGTTCAAATCGTTTTGTTAAGAATGAGGTTTATCATTACTGATATCTATGTAATTTCTAAACCATTGTTCGATCAAGATTTGAGTTCAATTTTGTTATAAGATTTCTTGATAGGGTTCTAGATCTCCCTTGGGAATGGCCCACTCAAGGGGAGATAAAAACAAACCCTTATTTTTAATTTACACTTTTGTTCAACCAGTTTAATCCCATTTGTTTGCATTTTTGTTTAGTCATTATGACTGCATTTTCCTAAATTTATGTTCATATTAGCTTGTTTGCATTTTTGTTTAGTCTATGCTTACAATCTTGTTTATTTCAATTTGCTTGTATAACTCTTAAATATAATAATCAATTAAATGGGTTGTGAGTTTTGTAATTTCTTAATAGCGTGATTATTACTGCTCTGTCTAGCTTCACCTTGTAAATGTACAAATAATGACCTAGCTATATTTACCCAACTCCTAATTACAATGGGAAATAATATCATACACCATTTGACTTCCATCAAAACACATGAAGATATGACAATAAGCATCATTCCTCAAGTTATGCTGAATGGAGCAAGGGTAATTCTTTTTGACAACCCATAATTAATTGCTTACTTTGCCACAACATAATAAATTAGGACATTTAGGATTCTAGACACTTACTTATCTAGATATTAGATTTATGTAGTTTTGCATATAAAGTGCACAACACTTCTAAAGTTCGTACACCCCTTGGTTGATAATTAAATTAAATTATGGAGTTCAATGCCTTATTATTGTAATTTTATGGCCTGCTAGTTGTTATAAATACATGTAAAGAGATATTTATGTTTATCTAGCAATGATCTCCTCTAGCTTTAACACTCAATGAAATGCTAATCAAATTCTTCAGATATCTTATCTCACCGGGCCACAATCTTGCCAAAAATATTCCTCTTTGTGAGTAGGGGGTCAAGTATCTAGAGCTAGATTCATTGCTAGGATGCTCCCTTTGGAGAGTGAAGAGGAGACGTGATTCAACAAATTTATAGAAGGAAAGGGAACTAGTCCTTGTGACCAAGCTAGATGTTGTAATGCAATTAGTGTTATTAGAGACTATCAGTGTCAAAACAATCCACTGGAGATAAAGAAAAAAAAGGGAGAAAAAGACAACTCATTAATTAGCATTATCCTCAAGTAGGGGATTTAGAAGATACGATTCCCCTCTCTAAATATTGTAAAGTAGTCATGTTGGTATGTGGCATATCTCAAGAAAAACTTGTAGTTATTCATTAAATTATAGATAAAGGGTTAAAAATTGAATATAGTAACCCTTATTTAAATTATGAGGGTCAAAATGTTAAACATGACCATAAATAGGTGCAAGTAATTGTGTTTTTTTCATGATGATGATAAAATGATTTTACTTATATATTACAAAAAATTGCAAACAACCTTTAGTAAATGCCTGTACTATTAACTCCACTTGGGTCACAAATTTCAATCATTGCTTCAACATGGTATCTCAATTTGTCAAATGCCTTTGCTTGCCAAGCTCATGATCATTTTATTAGGGCTTTTCCTCTTCGTAGGGCCAAGCTCGGGGAGTTTGCGAGTACTAGCGCGGGTGTGACACCCACTTCTCAAGGTGTAGAGATAGGGGGGAATCATATTTTGCGCAATGCACCTCTAAAATGTGAAGGACATGAGTGGGAGGGCAACTGAGGATATCTGCCATGCAATTAGAGGTGCCCTTCTTGTTTTTGATCACTCTTCATATTAATCTTAAGTTGATGGAAATTGTGAAAAATTGGTGCTTTATAAAGTATTACAAGTATTAAAAAAACTTTACCTATTTAAAAATTGGTTTTGGAGTGTAAGTAAAACCTTTTCCAATTTAAAAGTTAGTTTTGGAGTGTAAGTAAAACCTTTTCCAATTTAAAAGTTAGTTTTGGAGTGTAAGTCTTTGAATTAATATGATAACATCCCCCTTACTCTTGTACTAACATTATTTAGAGGTGCACACTAATACAAGAGCGACATCTTACTAAAGCCACAATGACATCTTACTTCATCTTACTTATTGTTGAAGATTTCTTTCAACATTAATATGACAAAAATGAAGTAAGAATTATAAAATATAGCTTGTTTATAAGGTATTACACACCCAAATCATATATTAAGAGCTTCTTGGGTGTTTCATGGATCTCAATTGCTCAAGCTCGCTCTCTCTATAACACCTTTCATAAATACAAGCTTACTAAGTCCCTATGTTTAATATCGTCATCGTCAAATGTGACACCATCTCTTTTCTTACAATTAAAAAAATATAATATTAATCACAAATTTAACTTAAATCCAAATATATTTTGAATTGAAAAGATTTCCTTAAATTTTTACTCCATAAAAAATTATAAAAAAATATAATTGTTGATTCATTTGACATTAAAAAAATATAATACTGATCATAAATTTAACTTAAATCCAAATATATTTTGAGTTGAAAAGATTTTCTTAAATTTTTACACCATAAAAAAATATAATTGTTGATTCATTTGACATTAATCTTATTGTTATACATTTAATAATGAACTTAAATTGTCAATGTAATTGACCATTCACATTATACTCTATAACAACATAATTGTACCGAGTGAAACGAGGTGCTTTATAGTCCAATATGAGGGAGATGTTGTAACGTGATATAACGTTTGTAACAAAATAATTAAAAAAATTCATGTCAGCTCATAAAATAAAAAAATTATGGAAAGTATTTAAAAAATAAATCCATGTTAGTTCATAATTAAAATATTATGAAAAGTAATTAAAAAATAGATGTTGTTTATAAAATAAAAACTTAAACGCGGATCTATCAATCAAGAGAGATCAAATTTCTTGAGTTTAAATTTAAAAAAAAGAAATACACCTCAAGAAATTAGATCCCTCTCGGTGCTTGATCTATGCTGGTTTAAATGCACCCACAATAATGAGGTACTCTACATTATGGCTAGATATGAAAGATATGGGAAGATGTTATGTATGAGGTCTTAAAATAAAAAAAAATTAAAACCAAATTAAAATCAATATAAATTGATCTTAAACTCACATATCTAATATTAAGACATAAACTTTTTTGAGGTGTAAATTTTCTTCAAATATGTAAAATAAGTTAAGATAAATTTTTTTACTAATTATTAAGACTTCAAAATTAAATCCCTCTTTGTACTTAATAAATCTGGATTTAAATATGATCTATGTAACTTACATTATAATATTAATGATATGTCCGCACTACAGTCGATACATCATTATGAGGTGGGGAGATTCGATCTGCGGTCCTCCAGTTGGCTTACAGATAAAATAACTTCAAATTGAAGAATAACGTATTTTCAAATTGAAGAATCACGTTGTTGGCTTATCTATATATATATATCTTTGCTTCGTCTCTCAGAGTGCAGTGCAGGCAGCTCAGAGTGCAGTGCAGTCAGCGTGAGGTGGTTGCAAAACAGATCCGCTTGGAATACCCAGATTTATTGGGCAAATCCGTTTGGCTGTTGTTTCAGTCTTTCAGGTAACCCACTGTTCTCGACATCTCAGAGCTAGAGCAAGAATTGATAAACAACCACGCATTACGGTATGATTTGAAGTTTGTTCTTATTAGTATTGCATATTTTATGTGGACTTAAGTTCATGACATCCAGATCTGAATATACAATCTTGTGATTTACACAGTAGCTGTAGTAGTTCTGCCATTCAATTAAACAGATCAAAAGGAGAAACTATAAAAAGTAACTATATACATTATCATCATTGGTATGAAGCTATTTGAGTATAGGATTTGTGGGTGTAGCCTTTTGTGATGCTGATTTAATTAATTTATCATCAATTTCGTTTTTGTCAATGCTTCTATTTGACACCTATACTGATATCTTCTGAAGATGCGATTTTGGCATAATGATAGTATGTGGCATTTGCCAATAAATTCTTATAAATTGTTCTTTTCCTCATGATAAAATAGAAGCCTGTCACAAATGGCGTACAGGAATGTGTTCTCTGGGTTACTGGAAATGTATTCAGTTAATAAGGGGTTCCTTTTATTTCTAAATTGATATTGATTTTTCGTTGACACAGATCAGGGTTCAAAGCGTAATTCTGTATTTATTAAACTTCCGCCTGTTGCTGGTAGGTCTGCTCTAGACGCTTATGAGATTTGCATCGGTGGATCCGTTTCCTATTAAAAATTATAATATGGTTTTTGATACCAAAGTCAATTATAATATGGGTTTTGATACCAAAGTCAGTCCAAATGGAAAAACCCATCCATGAGGTTATCATCCTTTGAGATCAAGTTACTCCATCGGAGCTTATGATTCAATTAACACATGGTCTCATTATACAGGGTACTGCCCTGTGCCTGGGGATCTTTAACATTTGTTGGTATTCTAACGGCATTAGCTTTTGGATGTTACCTGGTAGTAGGAAGATGATGGATTTGTGCCTCTCCTAATATCCTTCATGAGCAGCATAGTTCAAGTGTGTTTATTTTTAAATGATTCATTGTTTTATCAACTTTTACATCATTTTCCTTTCTTTCTTTATCCTACCTTTCTAAATCTTAAATGACGAATAGCTTGAATTATATAAAATTGATAGATGTGATTATATGATGTATTTTTGTTTTTCATTTTGATTGGAAAATTGAAAATTTTGGAGTGAAAAATATAAGGAGTTTTTTATTTGTATTATTTATTTTTATATTGTGTAATTATTAATTAATTTATAAATATTTTTGATAGTGATTATATGATGTATTTTTGTTTTTCATTTTAATTGGAAAATTGAAAATTTTAGAGTAAAAAATATAAGGAGTTTCTTATTTATATTATTTATTTTTTAATTATGTAATTATTAATTAATTTATAAATATTTTTGATTTAATTATATAAATACGATTAATTATGCATTAATTTAAATTTATTTTTATTTCAAATTTAATATAAATAAAAAGAATCAATTTTTTTGAAGAATAAAAGTTTTAATCATTTAAAATAAATTTAAGATCGTAATTTTACTCAACTTAATAGAACTCAAAACTTATTCAAACATAGATATCTAAAATTGTACTTTTAATGATTGTCAAAATATAAATATTTACATTGTAACAATATTTATTACTATTTTATATTATAATTTTATTTATTCTAAATGTGATATCTTTATTTTTTAGTTTTACCTTATTCATATTAGATGTATATATTAAATTTATTTGATATGTTTATTTATTTATTCTATTTGTATCTATATTTGATTTAGTTTATATAAAATATTATTATTATTATTTATATATTTATATTTAATATTATATTTTTTATTATAAATAATATATATTTTAAATTACGATATAATCTTTATTATATTATTATTATTTATAATAAATATTATATATATTTTTATATTATTTATTATAAATATTATATTTTTTTAAAGGCAAGTATAATCTAATATATTTATTATATTGGGTTGATGATATAATCACGTGACAACATCTTTATATCTGGACACAGTGATTTCCCCTATGGTTCTCTTGAAATTTGAGGATCTTTCTAAATTCATTGTCCACACAACCACTGAACTTAAAATATTGGTTATTTCCATTTTGTCTTATTATACCTGTACCTTTTACAACTTCTAAGGGACATATTCGAAGCATCATCTCCGAAGGCCAATATGTATGAACGAGGTACATTCTCTTTAATCACCTATAATTGTGAAAGAGGAATGGGTGGGTTTTGCAGATTATGTGGGGATGAATTCTAACCTTCGACTTGTCAATAGTATGTCCTAATCCCTTGCTTCATTGTGGTTCTAGAGATAATTCAAAATTCTATGTTGTCAATATGAAAATCTACATAAGTCATGCAGAATTTGCAGGTTTCCTTATGTATATCTATGATAGAAATGGGAGGGTATTGAATAACACATCATTCTATATATATATCCTGTGGAAGCTTAAGTTTTTACTTTGGTAGGTGTCTGTTTTCCACTTAAATGGAACTTTTTGAGTAATAATAGTCGCATTGAAACCGGAAATGAAAATCATTTGCTTGATATACAACAGAACCTGAGAGACACAGCATTGCTTTGTTCTTCTATCAAATCTAATATGCTATCTCATGGCTTAGGTGTAAACAAACAAATGAGATAGTTGATGATTACCGGATTGACACCTTTTTTGTACAGCTAGTCCAGTGTCAATTCTTGGTAAAATTCACAGATAACCATATAAGTCAAGCTCCCTTTGTCCAGGTACTGTTTTGACCTTGATTCTAGGTCTTATGTCCTGTGTGCATGGCTGACTCTAGAGGTTTGAGTTCATTGCCATTGGTTGGTAAACATGATATACTTGGATCAACCCCGCTTTCTCATAGTTTATTTGGTTTTCTTAGTCTGTGGCAGTGAATTGTGTTGACATCTACTCTTTGAGAAAATTGCTGACAATTTTTTAAGGGTGATATTTTCCTTTTAATGGCAACTACTTGGTGATGTTTGCTTCAGTTTGCACTTTGGAGTTCAAGTTCCTTCAAGATCCTAACACGTATTGTAACAATGCAGGATATTTTACTCCTCGACTGCGATGGATAGTAGAAAGACAGGCGTGATTGCTTTGTTTGATGTTGATGGCACTCTCACCCCTGCAAGAAAGGTAATTCCGTTTACATCTTGTTTTATTCTAGTGTGTGTTTCAAGACTCAATTTGATTTAAAGCAATGCTGCTTAAACGGTGTCTACATCAATCAATTCAAATGTTCAATATCAACCAGAGGGTAAAAGATCGATGTCCAATCTTGATTACTGGCAAAATAAAATGTTTTTATAACACAGTTTGGCTAAGACTGTTTATTACAGCCGGAGCCAGAGCCAGAATCCTCCAACTCAGAACTTTTCGCAGGTAATGACATCAAATGCATTCAAAGCAAAAGCAAAAAGCATACACGAAATGCCTAATATTTGAAATCTGATAATCTGAATAATAAATAGGCTTTGCTCTGACCTAAGAATACCATAAAATCAGATATGTGGTTTGCAATTGTGCATACCCAAGGCCACTGAAGTTATTTTGTCAGAATGTCTGCAACATATGAAGAATAACGAGACACTATGAAATGCCATACTATTTCTAATGATCTATTTACCTCAGAGCATATGTCGAATTCACATGCCAAGTATTTGATTGTGATTCCACAATTGAGCAAATAGTAAGATTATTTGGTTCAAAATGGTAGAGTAAGTTAAGGAATCATCAATACTGGAAATGTTTTATTGGGATTTGCCATGTAGCATGCCAGTATTCAGATACAGAAGGGAAACAAGTCTTCAATCCACATAGCTCTGGCGTGGACCATCTTTTCATCATGTATGGATTTTGCATGGATGAATTAAAATTGCAGAAATATATTTTCGATTCATTCATGAATTCTGCAGGTCATAGGAAATAACAGACAAAAATTATGTGAAATTTCATATGCTGTTAACATCAACAATTATTGAAATTTTATATGCTGATAAATCACAAGAGAGCTCATTGATCATACATTCATGAACCATTGTGAAAGAGTTTATAATTTGAATGGGAGGTAGTGAAAATGCCATCATTCCAGGTATTGTTTTAGTTTTTTGAAGATAAATGAATTGATTGGCATAAACAAAAGAAAGGTCAGTTAAATTTGCTTATTGTCCTTGATACAAATTCTAAGAGAGAGAGACGTTGGAGGATAGTAGTGCTATAGCATAATAGTGCATTTAAGAAGTGGCTAGTTGCGCCGAGAGGCGCTCTACAGCCCAGTATGGGGGAGATCTTGTAACGTGATATAACGTTATAACGTTAGTAACATGTTGGTCAAAAATAATAGTGATAGTGAATATTATGGGATAGATCTTGTAACGTGATGTAACATTAGTAACGTTTGTAACATTAAAGTAAAAAGAAGTAAAGTAATAGTGATAGTGAATATTATGGGAGAGATCTTGTAACGTGATATAACATTAGTAACGTTTGTAACATTAAAGTAAAAAGAAGTGAAGTAAAGTAAGTATGGGGGAGATGTTGTAACGTTTGTGATGTAATGTTTGTTACTTCTTGAGTTTAAATTTAAAAAAATAAATACACCTCAAGAAATTGGATCCCTCTCGGTGCTTGATAGATACGGGTTTAAGATGGATCTATGCTGGTTTTATTGTTAAACTTAAAATAAAGGGGATGACATGGTCAAAGTAACTACCCCACTTTGGATCTGCCTATACATGAAGGCTATTGCTGTGTATTAAACCAGTCTTTTGAGTTAATAGAAGTTTTCAGTTCTGCACTATTTCTTTTGTTTATATATCAATTTGGTATTAGAGCTGTCTTCCAGTGCCTGAACAGGGATCCACTCCCTACAACCTTCAACGTTTTTTTTCATAGGATAATAAAGGTATGTAGAGAGGCACAATTATGTGTCTCTCAGATTTTCAGGTTATTCCATGACCTCAACAAGAACTTCATGGCTCCTCCCAAGAACTCCAATCACGGGGATGCTTCACTTGCAGAAGCAGAGATGCAATTTTACCAGTAGCAACAACAAATTATTCGGTATCAAAATAAACTTCTTTATACGTGATTTGGTTGCAGAACTACAAGATTTGAAGCTCAACAAGACCACATCTCGGCCAACCTCTACACTGCATTGGGACCTTAAATTTACCTTGCCACAATTTTCTAGTGCTTTTGATGGTGATCACGTTGAGGCTTGGATACGAGCCTTCTCTTCATATTTCCAACATCAGGCCACGTTGCTAGAAAGAGACAAAGTCACATTGGCAGCTTGCCATTGATAGGGATTAGTTGCCCAATGGTGGGATTAGGCCAAACATATGGGTGGCACTAAAAACTCCCTTCGCATAGAACTCAATGAGGAGAGGGTTAGTCTATCATCTAGAGGCATCAATACCTGGGACCAGTTTTGCACTGCACTTCGATAGCATTTCTATCCAGTTGGCTATGTCGAGAGCATCTAGCTGTGTTGGCTTCACCCTTCAACTCCATTAGCTTTCCACTCAGACAGTTCAACAATACATTGAAATCTTTGCAAACTCCAGACGCAGCTTCTTGCTTTGTGTCATGAAGTTGCTTTGGTGCACAGCTCTTCTCTTTCATTGGCTTTTCAACATGCTCTGGCTACTAAAATGAAGCTAGGGAAATGCCCAGTGCCCTTTCATTCACTGTCTCAATTTCCCCCTTCACAACAAAGCTCTCTCATTGGTACACCTTCTCTTATGGTTTCCGTGACCCCACCTTCCACTAGTCAATATTGCACCTTCCATAAGTCATCCTCTCATAGCACAACAGAGTGCCATGCTTTACAACGCCCACGCTTTTCCAAGACGTTATTCTCTTACCCTAAAACACAACTTGCCTCTCTAGATGCTATCTTTGATGTGGAAAACCTTACTACACCTGATCGAAACCTCATTTTGATGACCCATCCAGCCTCTCCCACTCTTCCCATACTCTTTACTCAAAATTGCCAGATCAAAGATCGTCTCGCTAAGCTCATCATGGACAACAGCAGCCAAAAATACTTGGTCTGTGCAGGCCTTCTCAAATCATTGGCTTTGCCAGAACACCGCACCCTCACCCATACAGTCTTGGGTGGGTGAATGAGGGCGCTCAGTCCTTGTTTGTGACCCAACAATGTAATATCACCTTTGCTATTGGCCCTCATTTCAAGACACTATGCTGTGTGATGTTACTCCACTAGATTGTGTCAACGTGTGCTTGGGATACCTTACTAGCATGAGCGCTTTGCCACATATGCTTCTCGCACCAACACATACACTCTTACTAAGGATGGATAACACTTTCACTTCCACTCATCTGCTGCTTCCTCTCCAAAAATTCTATTTGGTAGATGATGTATGTCAAGTCGCCCTTCATAAATGTTTACATCTATGTATTATTAAGGAAGCTAAGCTTGATAGGATGTTTTTACTAAACCTATCACTTTGTCACCCCCATGACATATTGAGCATCCCACTGACCTTGTGCCCCTTGTCCCCCTTCCCAATACCCAGCCCTATCGTCTGACTCTACCAAGACAGCCGAGATTGACAAACAAATTTAGGCACTGTTGCAAGCAGGGAAGATTCACCCTAGCTCCTCACCTTGTGGTTCGCTTACCTTTATTATCCATAAGAAGGAAACACATGAATGGCGGCTAGTCACTGACTATAGAGCTCTCAATAAGGTGAGCATCAAGAACAAGTACCCATTGCCTTGTATCGAGGATTTGCTGGAACATTTATAGGGTGCTTGTTATTTTTCAAAGCTAGATCTAACTTTAGGATACCATCAGGTTAGAATGAAGGAAATTGATACATGGAAGACATTATTCAAGATCAAATTTGGGCTTTATGAGTGGTTGGTTATGCCCTTTGGTCTCACGAATTCCCTTGTCACTTTTATGAGACTCATTGACTTGTTTTGTCTTTGCCTTGGATGTTTTGTCATTATTTATCTAGATGATAACTTGATTTTCAGCAAGACTTGGGATGATCATGTCCTCCATCTTCATCAAGTGCTAGATATTTTGTGTGCCAGTCAGCTGTAGGTAAAATTCAAAAAACCTGTATTTGGCCAGTGCTCTGCTTATTTGGGTTTTTTATTTCTACAGAAGGTATTAGGCCAGACCCCCACAATGTCAAGACCCTCCTAGACTGACCCTTAACCCACACTGCGACTGACCTTTAAAGTTTTCTGGGTGCTGTCAATTTTTATTAGAAGTTCATCTTCCAGTTTTCCAAGTTGGTATATCCTCTCCATGTGCTCTCCAAACAATGTCTTTTTGATTGGACCTCTGACACCAAATGTAGATTATTGTAGCTCGGATAGGTGCTTCTGCATAGGCTAGGTGTCAAGCATGCAGGAGTTGTCCATTACCTCTCTAGGTACTTGCTCAATTTATTGAGCAAGTGACTTTTATATTTTTTCCTAAGTATAACTCAGGGAAACACATTAATTAATTTAATGTTGGCTAATGACTAAAGGCTTACTAAAGTAAGAAGTTAAGTGAACTTTAGATTAAGTCGTGACCGTTGATCTTAAGTGAGGCTCAAGATCTAATCTTAGCCATCCATCACTTTGGAGATTGAGGGTTAGGGTTTTGGTTATTGAAAAGCTATAAAAGAAAGCCTAAGGAGAGAAGAAAGACACACAACAACACAAGATCATTTCAAAGAGAGATTTTCTGAAGAGAAGAGTGAGAGACTCAGTGGAATAAGAGAAAGAGAGAGAAGAGATTTTGCAGCAAGAGAAGAGAGGCCGATTTTGAGAGAAGCGGTTGATCCAATTGAGAGAAAGAGAGAGAGAAGCCGATCCAGCCATTGTACCAGTCGAACCAAGCAGAGGGCTGATCTGTACTAGTCGTAGAGAGGACTGTACGGCTGGCGTAGGGCCGATTTAGGGGACTGATTTGGGTGAGGCTGATTTCTCCTTCAATGGGATGTTTTTCTCCAGGGGCCGATTTTGCCAGTGAGGTCGATTTTCCTGGTGGGGCTAAGTTGCAAGTTCCATGATTGTAAATTTATGAATTTCTCTGTGAGCCAAGATTAATAAAGAAACATCGAATGCTAGTTTTTCCCCATTGGGGTTTTATAGGGTAAATACTTGTGTCAAATGTGATTGATTTCCTGTTTTTGTTTCGCTGCATTATTGGTTAAAAATATCAATGAATTTCTGTTTATAATTTCAGCAGTAATTTATTTCTGGGTATAACAATTATTGAGAATAGAAATCAGATCTGGTATTTAGAAATTAACATGGTATCAGAGCACAATAAACTCTGAGAAGAAGGAAATCGTTTGGAAAGGGTTTACAATAGAAAAAAATTAAAAATTTCTTTGGTCAGGTTATTTGATTGGCCAAGATGGTAGCAACTGCATTGATATTTGAGGACTAGTTGGAGGGTGCATCCAACTAGAGTCCTTGGAAGGAGAGGATAACATTGGTGCTAATGGAGAATGGGATTTGGGAGTTTGCAGATAAAAAATTCACACCTCCTATTGATGCTACACAACTGAGCGCCCATAACCAAAAGGACGTGAAAGCCAGGAGGATCATTGTGGATGTAGTAAAGGATCATTTGATTCCTCATCTATCCAAAAAGAAGATAGCTAGGGAAATGTGGGAGGCTCTAACGAAGTTTTATTAGAGTGATAACCACAACAGGAAGATGGTGTTGAGGGAGAAACTCAAAAGCACCAAGATGTCTAAATCGTATATAATAGCTTCTTATCTCACCAGGATCATACAAATTCGTGATGAGTTGTTAGCAGTTGGGGAGACGATGATAGATTCAGATTTGGTAAGGACGACCTTGAATGTATTCACCAAGCCATGCTCTCCATTTGTCAAAGGGATTTTTGCACGAGAGAATCTTCTTAATTGGGAGAGGTTATGGTATGACTTCATCCAAAGAGGAGACTTGAGAGGAATCTCTGTCTGGAAGCCAATGAAAGGCTGACGATGAGGAGAATGTTTCTCTCATTAGTCATGCAAGGAAGGGCAAGCCGAAGACTAAGAAGAATACTAGTGGAGAGGCTTCCGCTCGAATGGAAAGAAGGACATGAGCAAAGTCAAGTGCTTCGCATATCACAAGTTTGGCCATTATGCAGGTCAGTGTTCTAACAAGAAGAAGGGCAAGAGTAAGATAGAAGTTGCAGCATTAATAGATACACAGGGGAGTGAGTTCGTTGCAGAGTTTGAGAAGGAGTTCTCATTGGTGTCTTGTCTTTCTGCCACCTTAGCGAAGGATGCATGGTTCGTGGACAGTGGGGATTCTCATCATATGACATGATTGTGAGATGTTTTCACCAGTATTTCAGAGGAAGACTCAGAGCTACATGTGGAGCTTGGTAATGATGCCAAGTGTGCAGTAGAGGGGATTGGAGATATTCAGTTCCAGTTAGAGTCCGAAGGTCCTTTGGAGGTGAAGGATGTGCTATATGTACTAGGGCCAAAGAAGAACCTACTAGCGATTTCGGCTATGGAGTACAAGGGGTACGAAGTCTAGTTTTTGGATAAACAAGTACCTGTTAGGTCGAAGGGTTCAAGTTCAGACTCAGGGCGAGTGATTAGAAGCAGAGTGGGTAACTTGTACTTGCTAAAGGCTTAGCGTGTACATGCTTTCGTTCATGAGAGTGATAGTGATAGTTTGTGCAAGTTATGGCACAAGAGGATGGGTCACTTGCATCACAGGGCTTTACCGATATTGAGGGAGATTGTCACTTGCCTTCCACAGTTCAGGGTAGAGCAGTTCCACAGTTCAGGGTAGAGCAGCAGGGTGTGTGCACTTGGCAAGTATGCTAAGATGAACTTTCTGAGCAGTTATAGCAGGTCTAAGGGAGTGTTGGATCTGGTGCATTCAGACATATGTGGTCCTATGTCAGTGGCATCGTTGATTGATTATAACTACTATGTGACCTTCATAAATGATTTCTCCAGGAGGACATGGATCTACTTTATGAAGACCAAGGATAAGGTCTTCAGTGGGTTTCAGGAGTTTAAGGCTCTCGTGGAGAACGAGATAGAGAGGATGATCAGAAATGGGGGTGATTATACATGCAACAAGTTCAAGGATTTCTGCAAGGAGGTAGGAACTAATAAGGAGATGACAGTACCTTATAACCTGCAGTAGATGGGGTTGCAGAGAGGAAGAACGAGGCCATTATTGGAGTTTCCAAGTCTATGATCCATGAGTAGGATTTGCCCATGTTTCTTTGGGCAGAAGCATGCAACACAACAATTTACATTCAGAAAAAGAGTCGTCATAAGGTCTTGGAGGACAAGATTCCCAAGGAAGCATTCACAGGAGTGAGACCTGAGATTGGTCACTTTCGTATCTTCGGATGTCCGATGTATGTGCATGTACCATTGGAGAAGAGGACGAAGTTAGAACCTTCAACAAAGAAGGGTATTTTTGTGGGGTATAGTGAGACTTCAAAAGCATACAGGGTATACATTCCATCATTAGGGAAAACAATGGTGAGGAGAGATGTTCGGTTTGACGAGAGCCGAGCCTTTAGGAAGTCATATGAAACCCTTCTAGCAGTGGTAGAGGATGAGGAGTGAGAGGATTCGAAGGTTGAGGAGAGACCAACACCAACAGGTATAGGGACTTAGTCTTCATATTAGGAGGAGTAGTTGGTGGCTCCTTCTTCTGTTAGGAGGAGGCCAAGATGGCTAGAGTAGACACTGAGAGATGCTTAGGAGCACTTTCAGGAAAAACAGACCACTGAGACAGTTTCCTTGTTACATAGCACTCATGAGTGACATCATTGATTTGGAGCCTGCCAGTCATGAGGAGGCAACAGGCCACTAGGTTTAGAGGGATGCCATGGTGGAGGAGTATGCATCCATTATGAAGAATGATGTGTAGGACATAGTGCCGATGCCAGAAGGGAAATCAATGGTGAGTTCGAGATGGATCTATAAGATCAAACATGCTGTAGATGGTTGTGTTGAAAAGTACAAGGTGAGGTTCGTGGCTAGAGGGTTCTCCTAGAAGGAGGGAGTAGACTATGAGGAGACATTCGCTCTAGTAGCCAGGTATACTTCTATCAGGGCTGTTATATCTATTGCTTCAGAGATGTGGTGGAGGATACATCAGATGGATGTGAAGATGGCCTTCCTCGATGAAGTGATTGAGGAAGAGGTGTACATTGAGCAACCTTAGGGCTTTGAGGTGCATGGAAGAGATTCTTGTGTATGCAAGTTGAATAAGGCATTATACGGACTCAAGCAGGCACTAAGGGCATGGTACTCAAGGATTGATGGGTATCTATTAGCTATGGGCTTCTCAAGAGTGAGGCAGATCCCAACTTGTATTATACACTTGTTGGAGATGATCCTCTCATCTTGGTACCTTCTGTAGGTGACTTGTTCCTTATAGGGTTAGAGAAGCTCATTGAGATGTGCAAGCGTGATCTAGCTTTAGAGTTTGAGATGAAGGACATCAACATGATGCACTACTTTTTGGGATTGGAGGTGTGGCAATAGACAAGTGAGATTTTCTTGGGACAAGGAAAATATGCAGTTGAAATTATAAAGAGATTTAAGATGGTGGATTTTAGGCCTATGTCTACACATATGATCACCAATCTAAAGAAGCTAGATGCTTCTAAGTTAGAGTTGGTGGATCCTACATTGTATAGGCAGCTGATTGGGTCCTTGATGTATCTGGTCAACACTAGGCCAGATACATGCTTTGCTGTGAATACCTTGAGCCAGTTTATGGTGGATCCGAGGAGTGTACATTGGGTTGCAGCGTAGCATGTGCTCAGGTATCTATGAGGTACTGTGGAGTATGGACTGAGGCATGTCAGGAGTGGTGGTGTGTAGTTACAAGGCTATACAGACTCAGATTGGGCTGGGAGTGCAGTGGAAAGGAAAAGCACCTCGAGGTGCTGCTTCAGCTTGGGATCAACAATGATTTCATGGTTTAGCAGGAAGCAGATGTCAGTGGCACTTAGTTCAGTAGAGGTCGAGTACATGGTAGTGAGTTTGGTGAGTTGTGAAGCCATTTGATGCTCACAAGTTTATTTGTTCTGGAGTTGGATCTTACAGTGATCCACTGCGACAATCAAAGTTACATAAAACTCTTGGTGAATCTAGTGTTTCATGACAGGTTTAAACACTAGAGATCATATATCAGTTCATCAGGGACATAGTTAAGAGGGGAGCAGTGAAACTTCATTATATCTCCATAGATGAGCAGATTGTAGATATTCTCACCAAGGCTTTGATGAAAGGAAAGTTTGTTTACTTCAGGGATAAGATGGGAGTGGTGCAAAATACCTTCCTCGCTAGGAGGGAGTGTTGATTATTATAGATCGGACATGTGCTTCTACATGGGCTAGGTGTCAAGCATGTGGGAGTTTTGCATTACCTCTCTAGGTACTTGCTCAATTTATTGAGCAAGTGACTTTTATATTTCTTTCCTAAGTCTAACTAAGCCAAAACATATTAATTAATTTAATGTTGGCTAATGACTAAAGGCTTACTAAAGTGAGAAGTTAAGTGAATTTTAGATTAAGTACTAATCTTAGTCATCCATCACTTTGGAGATTGAGGGTTAGGGTTTTGGTCATTGAAAAACTATAAAAAAAGCCTAAGGAGAGGAGAAAGACACACAACAACACAAGATCATTTCAGAGAGAGATTTTCTGAAGAGAAGAGTGAGAAACTCAGTGGTTGAAGAGAAAGAGAGAGAAGAGATTTTGTAGAAAGGGAAGAGAGGCCGATTTGAGAGAAGGGGTCGATCCAAGAGAGAGAGAGAGAGAGAGAGAGAGAGAGAGAAGCCGATCAAGTTGTCGTACCAACTGAATCAAGTAGAGGGTCGACCCATATCATCCATAGAGAAGACCGTACGATCCATACAACAACCTTACAATTGACGTAGTCTAACGCAAAGGTGATGCAAGACCGATTTAGGAGGCCGATTTGGGTGAGGCCAATTTCTCTTTCTAGGCCATTTTTCTCTAGGGGCTGATTTTGCTAGTGAGGTCAATTTTCTTGTGCAGTTGAGTTATAGGTTCCATGATTGTAAATTTTTCAATTTCTCTACGAGCCAAGATTAATAAAAAACATTGAATGCCGTTTTTTCCCCTTTGGGGTTTTCCAAGGTAAACACTTGAGTCAAATGTGATTGATTTTCTTGTTTTTGTTCCACTGCATTATTGGTTAAATTATCAATTCTGTTTATAATTTTAGCAGTAAAGCTACAATAGTAATTTATTTCTGGGTATAAAAATTATTGACAACAAAAATCAGATTTGGTATTTAGAAATTAACACCAAAGCCACCTTTTAACATTTCAAGCATCTCCTATGTTCTACACCCTTCCTTAGACTGCCTGACTTTCAGCAGCCCTTTGAGATAAAGTGTGATGCTTCGAATTATGCTATTGGGACTATTCTCAAACAAGGAGGCCATCTTGTAGCATATCATTTGGAAGTCTTATTAACAACCAAATTGAAGTACAACATATATGACAAGGAAGAATGTCATTATTTAAAACATATATGCATTGGTTCAAAACATTGGCATCATTATTTGTTGGGTAAAGCAACTATGCTTCATATAGATTACCATCCATTGATCTTTTCCGAGTTCACAGTCTAAGCTTCAGGAAGAACTTCACCTCAAATGGGCCGTCTATATCCAACAATTTCATCTAGTGCTCAAATACAAGAAGGGGTCGCACAATCAAGTAGCCGATTTGTTGAGTTGTCCACCTATCCTAGTGTTGCAACTTTTGGAGGTGAGAGGCCCACTTTTGATGACAAGAAACAACAATATGTTGTCGATTCAGTGTTTGGTCCAATTGTATATTCCCTACAACGCCCTACTATAGTGAACCAAACATGATTTATGGATCACCCACTCCAAGAGATTTGATTGTGCCACATGCAACATATTTGTATGCCTACTATTGAGGCTCATTTGTTGCTAATTAGGGAAGCACATTCTTCGCTCTATGGGGGACACTTTGATGTCTAAAAGACTCTTCTGCATCTACATAAACATTTTTATTGGCCTTATATGTCCCAACAGGTTAGTGATTTTGTGAGGTGTTGTGCATCCAGAATAAGCCCGCCAATTGCAATCTTGGATTGTACCAACCACTTCCACTTCCTACATATCCTTGGGAGGATGTTTCTATGGATTTTATTTTAGGGTTTTTGTTGACCATCCAAAAACACGATTGTGTTTTTGTTGTAGTATGTCGTTTTTGAAACATAGCCTTATTCATGCCCTGTAATGAGAACATTACTATGTTTGGATAACTTTTGGCTAAGTTGCTAGGAAATTTGGGTACCAGGATGGGTACGAGGACGGGTGTGGGGGCAGGGATGCCACTCTTTGGAACAGGGGACTTGGTTCTGTCGAGAGTACTATATATATATTTAAATTTTTAAAATTATAAATTTATAAATTATAATACATATGGAATTTAAATCATTTTCATTGTACATATATATTCATGTGCAGCCATATGAATCCAAACTATTATACAAAAATATGCAAAGTTTCTCATGTATATAGAAAGGGTGCATACAACTAAAAAACATCATGTGCAATCCATATCTGACCTAAAATACATAAACTAAGAGGCTAAATGGCCTATGGAGTCCAAAAAACTTTAGGCTACAACAAATAATTACATATCAAAATCCTTGCCTATATTTGGATCCTATTCATCAATAGCACCCTATGCCCCCTCCTCTAGGCTCTATCTCTTGTCTCTACCTTGAATCTCGAAGTTGGTCCTCCAAGGACATTTGTCAACACCGTATAGTTTTGATGAAACTTCGTAATCCAAGTGTTAAAATAAGGTAGAAAAAGCTTTCCATGCTTAATAAGTGATTTTGCTCGAGTGAAGGGTACATTTTTGTTAAGGTCACGATAGAGGAGTTCACAATAAGCACCACCAACATCAAGGTACATAAAGAGGTTGATGTGCTTGATTAATTACCAATCCCATACCCTCATACATGATAGAATCTAGTGGAAACGTTGCAATCTTGAAATCCTGAAAACTGTTAAGTTTGTTGAATTCTGAATGGGATCTAAAATTCTACTTTTTGCATATGAAGTCCAATGAGGTTGGAACCACCCTCAAACATCCTAAAACAATTAATGGTAATGTTAAAAATTTAAGTAAAAGGATAGAAAATGAAAGATAGGGAGAATGTCACTTTGAAAATGAAAGATAGGGAGAAGGTCACTTTTACTTTAAGAATTTAATATTACTAACTTTAATGTTACTTGTACAAAACAGGCTGGGCTTGTACCAAACTGATCCCTAGGCGTCCCCAAAACAAGGGTACCCCGTACAAAACTGGTCTGTGGGCATCCCCAAGCGTCCCCAAAATAGGAGTACCCTGTCCCCTTTGCAATCAATGTACCCCCTGCAATCAACATCTCTTGAATCTGTGACAAATGTCTCGGGTACTTTGGCCAAATTTCGGGTATGGAAGGGTACATGGGTTCGGCGTATCTGGTATGTGGGTATGAGTATCCGGTATGGGTATGCGTACCCTACCCCCAGATATGGTACCCATGCTACTTACACTTTCGGCCTTCCTCGCACGATCACTTCTAATAGGGATGCTTGTTTTCTCAGTTATTTTTGGAAGGTGCTTTGGAAAATGTTGGAGTGCAAGCTGCAATTCTCTACTGATTTCTACCCCCAAAACAAGGTCGCCAATCCCACCTTGGTCCAACTGCTCTTGGAAGCCTATTCAAAAAATAGGCAGTGGGATAAGGTAGTACATATAGTGTAACATTGTTATAACATAGCAATGCATTCCGTCATGGGCTATTCTCCTTTTGAAGTGTGTTATGGGTATCAACCAAGTTACCAATTGCCCCTTTTGAATTACCAGCTCCTACTTCTCAACAAAAACTCAATGCCCAGAAGCAGGCTGTTGCATTTGTGAAAGATCTGGCCCATAGTGCCCTTCAAAGTAACCAAGGACACATCAAGACACTGCGTGATTGCCATCATATCCTTACATCCTTCCAAGTCGGTGATAATGTATGGTGATATCTTCATAAACAACGCTTTCAGGGGGCTAAACATCATAAGCTTCATCCACTTTATTATGGCCCATATCAGATTTTGCAGCAGGTTGGTGAAAATGCCTTCAAACTGGAGCTTCCAGCGCAATTGGGTATTAATCTGATAGTTAATGTCTTTCAGCTCAAGCTGTATCAGCCTTCCCAACTGGATGAAGACATTCCCCTCTCATTTGGTGGATAACGTTCTAGGTTTCCAGCCCCTGCTGGACAATGATATGTTGCTGGAGGTGCACCAACAATCCACTCATCGTGGCATTATCACTACATGCCTTGTAGGCAGCAAGGGTAAACTGCCTATCCAAGCTAAATGGTTTCTGGAAGATGAATTTGGTACTCAATTCCCTCATCTTGTTTCGCAAGAGAGAACACTTGTGTCTTCAAATGGGGAGGAAATGATATGGATTCCAAGAGAGAGAGACATTGGAGGATAGTACTGCTACATCATAATAGTGCATTTAAGAAGTAGATAGTTTTAACTTTTTATTATTAAAATAAAGGGGATTACATGGTCAAAGTAACTGCCCCATTTTGAATTTGCCTATAAATGAAGGCTATTGCTATGCATTAAACCAGTTTTTTGAGTTAATAGAAGTTTTCAGTTCTATACTGTTTCTTCTGTTTACATATCAGTCTTATTTAGTATGCTATCTACCCAGATGATTTGAGTTGGTGTACTGCTTTCCTCTTTTGAGCACGCCTTTTGCACTTATTCTTTTTTCTCAAGAGGCGGTCTGTTTGGCATTCTATCTTTTTCTTGACTTGCATTATCTAATTTGTGTCTTTCAGTTAAAAGTACTCTCTTAGTTCTTGCTTTCCCATCTATTCCATTCTTACACATAATTCAGGTCTCCAATGCTTTTATCTCACGTGCCTCTGAATTATGTGTTGTGGCTTGTTAGGGAACTCTTTATTCTTCAATTTCTCTTAGCTAACTAACGTTATGAATTACGGATTTTTCCAAGGGATTACATAAACTGATTACTGGAATGTAAACTCTGACTCCATGGTATAGACATATGCTCATATACACACGCAGGAGAAAATGTAAAAAAGAGCAGAAATTCTAAGCGACATTTTCGTTGCAGTTTATCAATCTTATATTTATTATGGTTCTAATTCATCTTGATGTATGCATTTTTTTACAGGTCGTCTCCCAAGAGATGTTAGAATTTATGCAAAATTTGCGTAAGGTACATTATTACAAATGAATAGTTCTTTATTACATTAAGCCCATTCGTTTTGGTATAGGACCAATGAACATTGATACATTGTACATTTTCTGAAGTCTGTTGCAAAATCTAGAAGGAATTAACACGGGTATACTGATTACTGATATAATGTAACATATATTGAATTATATTACTCTTTTATGGTGATCAGGTTGTAGCAGTGGGAGTTGTAGGTGGCTCAGATCTTCCAAAGATAACCGAGCAGCTTGGACAAACTGGTTTGTTTTGTTACTCCGGGACCTCTTTCGAAAATAAAAAAAACAAGGGCAAAAGATATTATGGAGAATAGAAGCATAAGAAGTAAATGCAACTTCTTACCATATGAAAGAACATGTTTATGAAGCCATTGACAATTTGAAATTTCTATGTTCATGATTCTTTTATTCTGACTAGGAGATAACAAACTTATCTAATTCTATTGTTTGAGATCAAAAGGGAGGACAGGAATTTCATTGTTTCAAAAGCTTAGGTTCTTTGTTACCCAGTGTGTAACAAATCTGGCAAGACCAAAGTGACTGTAGGACCACAAACATTACATTTTCATGAAGCATATCCAACTGAATTTCATGAACCAGAGATACGGATACCATGGAGAAAAGCATTGAGCATACTAATGTTGTGATATTATATGAATAGATATATCTCCTTGGTTAATTGGACAGTTAAAGATTCAAGTGGATATCATAATACTGGATGGAAAGATTAATTTTGATTTTTCAATTGAGCAGCCTGTTCATAACATAGATGCATTTATCTTCTTTAATTTTTACTTTTAGGTACTGAACGTTTGTTAGGCAAATCATTTTCAATAATTGATGTTACCTATGATGGCTCCTAGGGTTTATTTTCTTCAGGAGAAGTTTTCTGGAATCTGATCACTTTACATGATTTATGGGTTCTATTTTGGTCTTGGCAGTTATCTCCGACTATGATTATGTATTTTCAGAGAATGGCCTTGTTGCTCACAAAGGTAGAAAAATGATTGGTAATCAGGTATCTTTCTTGCTTCCCACTATCAGGTTTATGACATGAGATTAGAAACAACATCATTGAAGAGTATACCTGTTATCATTTCTAAGTTTGAATTTCAAGATATCTGGAACTTTAGATCTCTATATTTCTGTCTGTTCATCCTTTGTCCTTTCTTAGCACTTCTGCTTTTGGAAGTCTGAGATCATCTGTACGTGTAAACTTTTGCTGCATTATTTCTCAACAAGTATTAAGAAAGCATGTAAGGATTTTCATTTTCATAAAATATACTGCATCTCTGCAAAATTGCTTCATGCATTCATTTTATCTCTTCACAAACTTTTCGATGAATACTAATTTGTGTAGGAAATTTAGAGTAAAAAAACTAAAAAGGCCATAGCAATTTCAATTGACATGTTATGGAGACGAATTTAAAAGCTTCAAAGGTTGAATGACATTTTTTTTGAGTAAATACATCTTATTTTAATCAGAATATATGTAGAAAAGCAACATTATGAAAATATGTATAAAAATAAAAATGAAGGAATATTCCGTCTACTAAAACTGAGACAAGATCTTAGTATGAAAAGGCCTCATCATTCTTAGCCTAGTCAAAAGAAAACCCTTAGCTTGGAGCTGAAGACTACCTCAAAATTCAAATCCTAAGGAAGGAAGGAACAGAGCTTGTGAAAGATACATCTTAGTTTCCAGAGAGGGTCCAAGGCAAAAACTCTCGAGGCGATTCCAAAGACCCTTGAAAACTGAAATTCAATTGTTTAGAGTCACCAAACAATGCAGCCCACTAGCGGTTATTCTCCTTGTAAGATAGAAGGAATCTGTCTCTGAACCTGCTGCCAACAACCTCTGGTAACTCAGCACTCCCATAAAATAAACTCCGTTTTGCCACAAACTGGACGCTGGTCATCTGTACAGTCACTATTCAAAACATTGTGTTTCTTGCTGCACAAAAGGGTCTCACTGGCACCAACTCTGAATGCTATGTGGACCTCTTTGGAATCTGGATATAGAGATGAGATGGATTAAAATTACAAGTTTTTGTTTGGCTGGTCATTTATCAGGAATGAGATGATTTATAAATTCCTTGGTGTAAAACTAAAAGGTTATGAGCATATGATTCTATTCACCAAGACACATCTCAATCATTATTTGTTAAATTTTAGTAGGTTAGGGTTTGATGCAGAAAAATAGAAAATCAATCTACTTTAATGCAAAATTACATTTAATAAACAAGTACTGAAACAAAATATAATTTTCATCTCTTTCAACTTTTCAACTTTAACACTACCAATTGGGTCACTGTGTTAAAGTAATCTTCAGTAACATGTAATCACTAACAGTAGTATAACTAACACAATGTTAACCAACAAGTTTAGGTTACTTACCTGGAGTGTGGAACCCTTCCTGTTTTATATTCAGAAAATTTTACTTTAAGAAAAAGGACCGTGCCTCTTAGAGGCCAGTCAAACACTAGGAACTAGAGACCCTACTAGAGGGTTAGTACAAACCACAGAGGAGAGATGAGAGGACTGTAGTTTAGTCAAACGAGGATGGTCAATGACAGTAACAAAAAACTGAAAACACAATGGCAGTCACAATCAATGTTGAAAACCTCACCGAAAAATCGGCGACTTTTTAAAAAGTCGCGAGTTTTTCCCTAAGCCGAAAAATCGGGAGGTAAAAATCGCGATTTTTTAAAAAGTCGTGGAGGCGTGACTTTTTAGTAAAAAGCGCGGGTCGACCCAAAAAGTCTCCCAGGCCTCCATAATGGAAAAAATCGCCAAGGAGGCTTTTCCGCAGTTTTAAAAACTTGGGATTTTTAAAAATAAATTGATGAGTTTTGTACAAGTGACATTGATGTCAACAATACTAAATGGTAATGTTAAATTCTTAAAGTAAAAGTGACATTCTCTTTATCTTTCATTTTCCATAAAAGTGACATTCTCTTTATCTTTCATTAAAGTGACATTTTCTTTATCTTTCATTTTCCATAAAAGTGACATTCTCTTTATCTTTCATTTTCCATCCTTTACTTAATTTTTAACATTACTATTAATTGTTTCAGGATGTTTGACAGTGGTTCCAACCTCATAGGACTTCATATGCAAAAAGTAGAATTTTAGATCCCATTCAAAATTCAACAGGCTTAATGGTTTTCAGGATTTCAGGATTGCAACGTTTCCACTGGATTCTATCATGTATGTGGGTAAGGGATTGGAATTTAATGAAGCACATCAAGCTCTCTATGTACCTTGATGTTGGTGGTGTCAATGCCTGATTGTTGAAGTTGATTGGATTCCTTTGTCATGACCTTAATAAAAAATGTACTCTTCAGTCAAGCAAAATCACTTATTAAGCATGGGAAGCTCTTTCTACCTTATTTTAACGCTTGGATTAAGAAGTTTCATCAAAATTGTAGGGTGTTAATTGATGTCCTTGGAGGATCAACTTCGAGATTAGAGGTAGAGGCAAGGGCTAGAGCCTAGAGGTGGGGGAACATAGTGCTATTGATGAATAGGATCCCAAACATAGACAATGATTTTGATGATTATGTTTTTTCAATTTTGATTTAGATATGTATTGCACTTGGTGCAATTTTGATAATATTTTGTCTCTAATGGTTTGGAATCATAGCTTGGTATCTTTAATATATATATTTTTCATTAAAATTGTAAAATTTTATGTATTTTTTAGTAGTCCGAGTCATTGAAATCAAACCGCTCCGAGTTATTTGCATCCACTACATCTAAATATCAGCGCTTTCTCCATATTTATGTTCCAAGGTGTTTATCTGATGTTATTGTTGCTTTATATGTTTAAAATTCTGAAAAAAATGAATGTATTATGTATTTTTTAATGTTTGCCGATGTTGTCGAGAAGTTGTATTCGGGACCCTTGTCGACTTTTTGCCGATGCCGAATTTTTCAACATTGGTCACAATATAGTCTCTAATAATTGCAATGTTCCCCCAAGGTTCCGGGACGACGGGACGCATGAGCGGGGAGACGCACATTCGGGACGCGTGGAGACCACCCCCAAATTTCAGGAAAATTCGGGCGGGACGGGGGGACGTCGTGGTCATAAAAATTCTAAAAATATAAAAAATATGAAAAATATAAATCCCAACAATAACAATTCATCCCATGCAAATTAGTAAATTAGTAAATACTACATTCATCATTGTGCAATCATGCAATGCAATTTAGAATATGATAAATTAATAATACAAAGAAATTACATAATTCATCATGATTTTATATGATTATCCGGACACCTAGAAGGTTCGTTGGAGGTTTGGAGTTGCGTGCGGGACGCCCAGAAGGTTCGTCGAAGTTTCAAAGTTTCGTTCGGGACGCCAGGACGTCCCCCCCAAGTTCCATCATGGAGAAACGAGTTTTGCCACAGACCGAAACGTTTCGCCCAAAGCGAAACGTCCTGAAACGTTCGCATGGAGTTTCGCCTTCCTCGGGACGCGGGGAAATGCAAAAACGCATCCCCGACCCTGTAGAATGCGTCCCTGTGGAACACTGAATAATTGATGTCCAATAGGTGTAAGCACAAGGGGTTCCAAGCCCTAAGTGATAACAAAAATGTGATCTCAATCAACACAAAATGATCAGCATAGGGATGAAGTCTCAACAATCTGGTCAAAATAAATCTCAGTAGTGAAACAGTCAGCAAGAAACAAACTTCATATGTGGTCAAATCAACAAGGGTTACAACCACTCCACAATAAGTAAATTGAACATAAAAAACAGGCGGGTCTGATCCTTAGGCCCTACAACCTCCACAAAAAAGAGATGAGGTCTGACCCTAGGCCTCACGACCTCCTCAAATCAACCCACAATAGCTTGACCGAATAATACAACAGGCTGGCCTTCATAAAATCTTCACGGCCCAGTCAAGCAAGTTACCAAGAATCAGATCGGACCTCAAGTGAATCACAACTAGACAAGAATATAGCTTAGCTGAGTAGATCAGGGTTCCAGAAGTCCACGGACTAGCAGATCTAGGCTTACAACCTCTTTAATAGGTACAAATGCAGCAGATCACAATCAGATCGACAGCTCGTGGTACCACCATGAGTGGTGGTACCACGGGATAGTGACATTGGGTCACAATACCATCACCTCTTACATAGATTTTACAAATGCAACACTAGGACCATTGATGTTTCAAATTCATCCAGGCTGAAATCTACTCCAATGCTCCTGGGCACCCCAGCATATGCAAACTAGTACTTCAACTATACATTGTCTGGAAGCTATTGGAGAAGGATCTTGACTTAAGGAGGCTAAATAACATCAAATTACAGTCAATATACAGTCAGGTTTCACTCCAGAAAGTTTGAGAAGGTTCTGAGAAATTCAAACAAAGATACTAGAAAATTTGCCTACTAGGATTGCACAACTAGTTTGAATGCAGGACTTCCAAAACTGACTGAGAGGCTCATGAATTTCTGATATGAGACTTGGAATAATTCATATGAAATATTAAATAAATCTAGGAACAAGAATTACTTCATTTGGAGCAAGACTCATTCATTTATCAAATACATTATGGAAATTAGCTCAAATCTATGCAAATCTAGAAGGGGTGTAGAAAACTTAGAAAATTTCAAACTTCTGCTTTATAAAATTTTATGACTGATATCATAGGAAAATAATAACATAAAATACATCATATGGGAGCCAAGAGGATTCTCAAAATAGCCCAAGAACTCCACTCCTCTCAATACAACAAACTAGCACTGGAAATCAATAGAGAGCTTGAAGATTCGAACCATATATAGCCCTTTGTGTAAAATCAGTGTAAGCGGTGATGGTATTGTGACCCAATGTCACTATCCCGTGGTACCACCACTCATGGGCTTCCCTGTCCAAATGCAAGGTAGCCAACTTAATGGCATCTGTCTCCATCATGGGGTTGAGTTGGAAGTAAGTATCCAACTTCTGTACCCAATTCCGCGCTGGGCCATTCCAGGTCCCATCAAAGGTAGGGATAGTCAGTTTCCCTACTGTGCGCTGTGTTGCCTACTAAGTCATACTTAGTTGGATTTCAAGTGAGCCGACAAAGTTTGAACATGTCAAAGTGTTCATCATCAGAGTTCAGAAGTCCATCAGGCCTTCTAGGCCCTTTATTTTTTGTACCACATGTTCATACCTCCTCGGGGGAATTGTAATAAATGTGCTAGCATGGTAGATGTATGTAAAAGACTCGACGTCCTAGGACTCAAACATTAATCTGACTAGCCCAGAGTGTTTTTTCTCCTTGTTAATTATTTGTTCTTGAACAAACGACTAATAATTTTCGATTTTTTCACTCATACCTCCAAAGTTGGGGTGGTTGGAGTGGTGTTTCGACCTTAGGAGGTTATTAGAGCCTAAGTGTCAATGTATTAGACCATGCTAGACATCGAAATTGAGTCGTATGGACATGTGTTAGCCCCCCCTAAGTTTTTTTTAGTTTTCGAGAAAAATTATTATTATTATTATTTTTTTGTTTTTTGTTTTTCCGTAAATTAGACCATTTTTTAATGGTTTAATTGGAAAATTTCAAATTGTAATAAAAGTATGGTCTGGAGGCGGATTTTGGCGTGGGGATGCTCGTTTTCACACTCAGAGCATCCTCTTTACCCCAGAACCAACTTTTCCTATGTTTCGGGTGATCAGGTCATCATTTGGAGCATTTTTTCCTAAAGAGGCATCAAAATGGCAAATAAATGCTAATGATGCGACAAAATGCACCAAATATTAAAAAAAAATATAATAAAAGATCAAATGGGCATGTGCCAAATGAGTTGGCAACTTATGCCATGTGGAGGGCGACTTAGTTAGGAGATTAAAGCATGTGTTTTTTAAAGTTAGATCTAAGATATTGAATTGATGTTTTTGGGATGCGCCATCATACTTCACGTGAGTCATGGAGGGGCGCATATCTCAGACGTTGGGCGAGTGGAGGAGATGTGATATCATTTAATAAGTGGGTGGAGATCCCAAGAAAGGGTGGCGCCTACCTCATGAGAGGTGGCGCCCATCCCTCAACCACATCAAATCGTAATCCCTTCCATTTCTCATGAAATCGCCCAAGTGGCTCTCCTTCATTAATTCTCCCCTCTCTTGGGTGGTGCTATATAATGGAGCTCATTTTCTTCTCCAAGCTAGTTCGAGTTGGAGTTGTGAGCCCATGCTTTTGTAATTGCTTATGCTATTGGCATTTGTGCTTGATAATAAAGAAGCTTTGGAGGCTAATGGTGTTGTGTTATGGTGTGTGGGCCAAAATTGTCACGATCTCATGAGGTAATTTGTTGTTCATTTTAAATTCTTTCTTTGCTTTGTGTATCTGGCTTAAATGATTGCTCCCAATCATTAAAAGTAGAGTAATGTAAGTAAGTTTACTTGCTTTTCTACTTTGAATACATATTTTTAGAGATCTAGATCTAACATGTTTTATAAGATTATATGCATGTTGTTTTAATCTCAATTTATATGCTATCGCCAGATCTCACGGGTTTTGCAAGTTTCTTGAGTGGTTTTTCAGGATATATGGCTTGGAGGAGGTGTGGATCTAGTTTGACTCCATTCCACTTCTAACATTTTTTTAAGACATAGTTCCTCGACATCCCACTATGAAGTCTATCTTCCGCGACAACAAGTTCTTTTCACCTTCTTATTCTCTTCTTAAAAATCAACTTCTCTCTTGGTTACTTTACCTTGTTTATGTAGATCTATTTTGTTTAAAGTTAAATCTCCTTTAGATCTCATATGCAAGTGTTTTAAAGTTTAGATCTCAACGTTCTTTGAAGGTTTTATTTATTTTTAAGTAGATCTAGCTTAGGAAAACTCCATTTTTGCAAGCATTTTTTCTAAGTAGATCTCAAGCTTGTCTTTAGAAGTACTTTCCTTTGATCTTTCAAGTTTAAATCAAGCATTTAGTGCATATCATATTGGCTTCCCAAAAACAAGCCAAGATCCCAAGGAAAGCTTGCTTTCCTTAGTTATTTTTTGCAATTTTTATCATAGAAATAACTTAGAATTTTTTAGGATTTTTTGGGGATTGTTCAAAGACACTCTTAAAGTGTTTTTGAGCATCTTTGGTATTTAATAGCTTGCTTATTTCTGCAGGTTTGACGAAAAAGAGAGGGAAACTCTGGCCAAATTTCGAGATTTTGGGCTAAAAGAAGTTTAACGGAGCTCCCCTTTTCTCTTCTTGTCAATTTTCTAGCAATTTGTAAGCCTTTGGATCCTAATTCAAAAGGACCAAAGTGCATTTCTTTATCTAAGATTGTAATAAGCTTTAATAAAGATTCGAGTAGGCTCCTAAGAGCCCACTCCCCATCCCCCTAGGGGGGATTTGCGTCGGTGTGCCTTTTTCATGTTTCTTGCTTTCTAAGTTTTACTTTAGTTCTATTTTGCTAAAATTAACACAAAATAATTAAAATTTAACATCTGAAGTGTCTGATCCAAATATCAGCCTTCAGACGCACTCAGGACATAGGAACATCTAACACATTTTTTGCAGGCTGTATACTTTATGGTTTAAATTGATTTATCTTTTCTTTGTCAAGTATTTCCTTGCAAAACAATAATCGAATACTAACCCACTACTTCGGTAGTGTAGTAATTAGTTCACATTTCTTTTTTTTAGTATTTACTTTTGTTCAAAGTATCGAACCCAGCTGTGTATACCCTAATTATGCTCTCTCCATCACATAAAGGGCTTGCTTGAGTACGTGGTGGATGACCATAAAAGAGTTTCTCGACCTGTAGTAATTAGTCTCACATTTTGCAATAAACTTCCCAAAGGCGAAAATCCAACGCCTCGTTCTTTATCTCTTGTGGGGAAATTTCACAGAGGAAGCAGGAACCACTAGAGAGCGATCGCAGGGCCCCGTTAGACTACACCCTAGTTTGGTGTAGTGTTGGACATCCCCCTGCGACTCCATCTAGCCCACATTTCTTCGCGTGGAGCCATATTTGATAAATTTGGATACATTCCTCGTACCGTTAGGTATATTTGGAGTTCCCTTCCCTTTTAATCCACTCATTAATTCATTAACTTAAAACGAACCAAGATACACTGCAAAACATTTTACTTTCTCGACAGCACATTTCGACACCATTTTTCAGCACTGGTCATTTTACTTTTATAATCATTTGCTTTAAGCTACTATGTGTTGAGTGATCTTTTAATTCATATGTGATTTATGCTGTTGTATCAATTATTTTGTTTGCAGTTTCTTGCTTCATTTTTTCAGTTTATAAAAAACTCCTAAAAAACTTACTCATCCACAAACCATCATCTAAAGCTTAATCATCCTTAGTAACTTTTAGGGTCCACCCCCCTTGGCTTTGTTAGGAGTTTGCCTAAACAAAGGAGTCAAGAATCAAGTGACAGTACTTGACTCGAAGCTTGCCCCCCAAGGACACACTTAGTGGCTTGAAGATTTCTACCACGTTAACGCCCAGGTGTGTGAAAGGCGGCAACACGCTGTAACTCATAGTTCTGGTTGAAAGGCCTGTTATAAGCTCTCGGTCAGTTCTTACTTTTAAAATGACAAAAATCTGTAAAGGTTATGGCTGACTGGAAGTCATCTCCTAGTGGTCTGTACTCTTGTAGATATGCCCCCATGGGCTCTTCTGGCTCTACCTGTACTATTGTGGCATGGTAGGCCTGGAGGACCTATTGTAGAGGTGAGGGTGACTTTGCATATTAGTATGTAACTGTTCCCCACTGCTACTTGTGGATACCCGGTCACTGTTGGGGAATAGAGAACTGTGTGGGGTGGGCCCCGATTTATCTGCCAATTTGTTGATGGTGGATAACATTTCTTTATGTCCTGAAGTTAGTTCTTTTAAAGTGGAAAGGAGGCTAGTGAAAGCCATTTTATCATCTTTTGCCATTGTTTCTTTACTTTTACCTTTTCCAAACTGAGTCTCTGTATCTCCAAGTTCTATATCCTCTAACTCTTCTTCTTCTCTTCTTTCACTGTTCCTAAACCTCTGCCTCCTGTAAGTAATATTGTGTGGGTCCTCTGTATTCATTTACTGTTCACAACTGCATGCTCCCACAACTGGCGAGGAACATGCTCTGATACCACTGTAATATTCCAACTGGTATTTTCGTTTGTTTATGGAGTTGCTGTTGCTAGCTGATAGTCTTTAGGGCTCAATACTTGAAGTAAATATGAATGCATGTAGTATCTATGCTTGCATGAGCATGAATGTAGATGCATGGTTTTTCCAACCCTTAAATAACCCAAATAATCATAAATACTATAAAATAGGGATAGAAAATATGCATGTACGTACCATCAGATGAAGGAGTGGATACACGTCAATATGAGACCAGCATGCAAGAATTGTGACGGAGGATGAGCGAGATATGGAATCTTCCTCATCTAAGAATGCACCCTCTCCAGACTTGAGATGGAGGTACAAGTGCTATACTGATGGGAAGTAGCTCCAGAAGGTGTGCACTGGGGTTAGAATCCCCCTTTGATCACTATAGAAGCTGCATGTAGACCATGCACCAGCTTTGAGGTAGAAAACGTTAGCCCACCTCTTGGAAAGTCGCCCATGCAAGAGAGGACGTCTTCTGAGAGAGGAAGATGATGATATCTTGATCCTGGATCCATAAGCTAAGCCCTTCTTCAGGGATTGGGGTAATAGGACTGCTCTGGGAAGAATGAAGCCAACACGCAGAAGAAAGGACCTCTGTAGAATGAGATACGAAGATATCTCTTTTTGTGCAATTTGCCCAAGCAAGGAGGGCGAGTTCCTTCAATCCAACCTGTAGCTCAAACCCTGCAGAATGTTGAAGAATGATACCTGATGCTAATAGCAATGCCGAATTTGAATGATCCAACCTGATAGTGACTAGGGAAGATAGATTTCGCTGCAGAAATACATTGAATGGTTGAGTGGTGTGCGCTCAACCCAAAATAGTTCACTGAGCTCTCCAAATCGACTCCTCAAATCAATAATCATATATGCAGCCTTACTCACTCACTTTACCTTTCTTTTATAACTTTCACCTGGCCTGACCTAACTTTTGCATGACTAGGTCGCTTTATCTTCTAATTTCCAGTTGATTTGCATGCAGTGCTTCCGGTGTGCATGGAAGCTCAAATAAAGGAGTTTCAGTGCATGCAACATGAAATATGGCCCGCATGCCATGCATGTAGGTGGTCCCTAGTTCTTGTAGCCCTTATTTAACTACTGATGATCTAATAACCATGCTTAAGATCTTCTTATGGTGTAAATGGCATCAATCCTCAGTCAATTCCCTGAATGTCAGTGCCCGCTCGAACCTATGGGAATCAGATAGGTTAGCGGGAAGGTCCTCAGTGCTTAAGCAGAAGAGGACATTACAGACACAATGATCCGATTTGGATCTTAGAAATCCCAATCCCAACACAAAAGAATCTAACTTTTGGTACCACATTCTAGGAGACTGTTTGAAATCACATAAAGATTTTTTTAATTTGCAAACCAATGACTCATTACCTTTTTCAAAGTAGTGCCCTAACTATGTCATATAGATCTCCTCCAAGCCACCATGTAGGAATGTTGTTTTCTAAACTATCTGTTCTATTTCTAAATCAAAGGCTACTGCTATAGACACCGAAAACCTGATAGATGTTAACGAAGCAATTGGGGAAAAAATCTTACCAAAGTCTATCCCTTCAACCTAGGAATATACTTTCACAACCAACCTTGCCTTGTACTTTTCAATATTGCCATGTGACTTGATTTTTTTTGAACACCCATTTCCATCCAACAATTTTCCATCCATCAGCCAACAGTACCAAGTCCCATGTATCATTATTTCTAGGTGCAACAATCTCCTCATCCATGGCGAATCTCCAAGACTCCTTATCTTCCATCTCCATGGCCTTCTTTACAGTTCTAGGTTCATTGGTGTTAGTGAATAAAGCAAATAAAAAATTGAATTTAGACGGACTATAATTATATCTATCTACTTTCCGTCTTTGCCGAGTGGACCTCTTTAACTTTTGAGGTGGAGTTTCTTCCTTGTCTTTTGTGTTAATTTTTTTCTAGGCTTATGCTCTGATTACTAGTTCCAATAAACTTCCTAGATACATACACATAAATAAAATCTCAGATCTGATTTTATGAATAGTAACATATAAGCTCATTAACTGATTATATGATGCAGTGGAACAGGAAACCAATCACACCACAATTTACCCTGGAAACCCAATGGGAAAAACCAACAAACTAGGGCTCTCTTCAATTTCGAGTCAGAGAGAAAATATAATGTTTTACAATCAAGAATTTCACAAGTAGAGAAATCTGATGCCTTGGAAGGTGTGCCAAATCTGTGGGACAAACCCAAGCTTTGCAACAGCTGCAACTGATGGTATGAGGAATGCGCTCCCTGCTTTGCTCTGCTCTGAAATGTCTGATGGACCACCTCTGCCATTCTTTGGAAGAAGTGACTCCCTCTCTCTTCTTGAATAAGTGCGCCCTCTGCCTCCACTATCCTCCCAACATTAGAAGTGCGCCCACTTCTCTGCTCTGCTCTAACTGATGAAGAATGCGCCCCTCTGCCATTGAAGTGCGCCCCTGCTCTGGAGTGCGCCCTCTCTATCCTCTGCAATGTGCCCCCCTCTCTCTCTCAATCAATCACTGATGAGATACGTTGTGATGATCTCTCACACTCCCTAAATGATGCGCCCCCCCTCTTAGTCTTTGAAAGTGCGCCCTTGCTTCTCCCTGCCCTCTTAGCTAAAGAAGTGCGCCCTTGCACCCTCTCAATCAATCTCCGATTCTTAGATGATGTGTGTACCTTTCCCCCTTTGCTCTCTTTTATAAGTTTTAGTTCCTTTTAGGGTTCCAAATCCCTAATTTTCTTTTCATGCAAAATTACACTTCCACATTAAAAAATTACCTGGATGCAAAAGGCAAAAGTCTCAAAAATATTTGCATGCTTCCACCACTGAAGCCATGCAGACTGGTAAAGTGTTTCTCACACAATATATTAGTGCCTACTCTGTTAATGTCCTTTCATGCTATGCATAATCACATGAAGGACATCCCGAGATACAAATCTCAACACTCCCTCGTATGGAGGGAGGTCCTTATGACAAGTCTACCACCATAATCCCTCTCCAGACACATCACGCTGTCTGCTGCAGAAGCTCCCTCTGACTTTGAAGCTCGCTCTACTACTGATCTTGAAGACTTGTGCCTGCCTCTCTTGCTCCGAGATGTCTCATCCTGCTTCTAAGCCTCCATCAGTGTTAAATCATACCAACTAACTCTCTTGCTAGAACTGGAAGAAGCTACCTCTCTCCCACTCCCTTGAATCGAAGACTGAATACTCGGTACCACCTCAATCTTCAGAGCATCTTGCTCTCCCTCTGTCTTATGCACTGATGTAGAATTTGATATCCACCTAGATCCTCCTGACATAGGCTGTCCATGCACCACGTACTTCTTTTCCCTCCAATTTCCTATCAACACTGGTTCAACTGTATCCACTCCCAATACATAGGTAAATATATGTCCACTCTTGAACAATACTGCATACCCCGCATCTTCCAGGGCTGGAATTGAGAGTTTGTTTTCTTTCAACCCTGGTGCAAAGAGTACCTCTGACACCTCCCGAAGTTCCCCAAACTTGAGCTGGAACCTAACACGTCCCACTCCTCTTACAGCATGTACTGTGTTCATCTTAGTCTCCACATGACACTTTGGACCTATCTCCGAAAGGATGATGAATACATCCCGTATTCCTGTCATGTGGCAAGAAGACCACTGTCAACTATCCACGTCCTATCAACCTCAACCTCAAGTCTATTACTACCACAACTCGAAACAAATGAGACAAGTGAGAATTATTTCTCGAACTTTGCAGTGACTCATCCACCTCAGAAGAAGCTGCAACTTGTCCCCCCTTCTCCTTCTTTCTCTTCTTTTTATTTGGACATTGACTTGCATAATGGGAAAACTCGTTACATGCGTAACACCGGATCTTTTTCAAGTCCTTCGTAGCTCCACTTTTGGAGCCCTGCTTCCCTTTTCCCTTGGCTTTGCTCGCAAGTGCAACGTTTTCCTCATCATCAACATGGTATGACCGACTGGATCCCAATCTCAACTCCTCTTGAGTGAAATCGTCCCACAATCTATCCCAGTTGGGAAGATTCTCTCTAGCAAAAATGCAACGAACAAAAGTCTCCCATGGTTTGGAAAAGCCTATCAAGGTTGATCGAACCATCTCTGCATTTGCAATCTTCTCACCCACAGCAGCAAGTTCATCTCAAACTTTTGTAACTCTGGTGAGATATGCTGCAACAGGCTCATCTTTGAGCATCTTTATATTGTGAATCTCTCTCATAGCACCATCTTCCTGTTCTTATTGCAATTCTGGAAAAGATTCGTTAATGCTGCATGTTGCCGCTTGAACACGCACTTGGGGTAACGCGGCAAAAATCTTCAAGCCGCTTGGTGCGCCCTTGGGGGAAAGTCTCAAGTCAAGTACTGTCATTTGATCTTGATTCTTCCATTGAGGCCAACTCCTAACAAAGCCAAGGGGGGTAGTCCCTAGGAAAATAACTAAGGATTTGGGTTATTTAGTTATTTAAGATGAAAGATGAAACTTTTTAGGAGTTTGAAATGATTACTTAAACAAGAATTTGCAGAATAAATTTAGATCAACAACATGTAATGAAATATTCCAATAACACTTGAATTCACTTAAAAATGTTTGATAATTGTTGCAGGTAGACCGGGCCAATGGAGTCGAATTATGTTGCTACTGTGACGTGAAAGTTTTGTAAGTGTCTCGTTGTCAGTTTTAATTTATAACGATGAGTGATTAAAGGAGTGGGTTAATTTTTTGTTTGGCCCACATAAAATTTATTTCCTTGAACTGAGCGCTTATTGCAACAGTACCAAGTGTCCAACGGGGTGAGGCATAACCTGCTTAAAGTAGTTCCCTGACTCTATGGTATGTCCAATGCAATCTCCCGAGTTCTCATAGATAAACCACTTATGGATTGCCCTATTAGACTAAAACTCGCTTCCCTTTCTGGTTTGACCAATTGGTTAGACGAGCCGCAGAGGTCTAGAGCATTCGAGGATTTGAGTGTTGGTTCATTTTATTAAAGACATGTTATCACACAACTTGTAGTTGTCCCAAAAGGTGATCCTATCTAGGATGGTAGAGGCGTTGGACAACTAAAGAGGTGACCCAAGAGATGCCACGGTTCCCAAGGTAAATGGTTGTCACTCTAACCAAGGCACTCTTCACTTTAGATCTAGCCTAAGCAAGACCAAGGGGGAGACCCTAGCTAACCAATGGAGGCTAGTGAACCTACTCTAGACCTCCTAGGGAAATGTGAAGTTGAAATAGGAGAAGATCAAGAGTGAATGGATCTAGATCTAGGGATTATAAGTGGACACATAGAGTTAGGGCTTGGTTGAGGAGGCTTATGGAAGGAGAAATGCTCAACCAATGAAATGATTATGCCACTTATGATGTTAGGTGAATAGATCTAGATAGATCTAATGCCAATCAAGAAAACTCAAGTGGTGCCCACCCTTAAAATATGGAAAATGAGTGAAATGGGGTCCACAAGGTGAAGTTAAGGTCCAAATGGCACTAGGAGGTTGGCTAAGTAGTAGATCTGATGTTTTAAGGCAAAAGTAGCACAACCCAAATGATAGATCCGGAAATATGCATAAAACCCACAAGTGCGCCCCCCTCAAGAGAAGACTAGTGCCTTAGATCAGGGGTCAAATGGAGTCGGAATGAAACCAAATTTTAGCTATGATCTTTAATTTATTTAGAAGTGGGTTTTATGTTTTAAGCCCAAGTAATCACCAAATCTAAAAATCTAGGGTTTTAACAATGAGGGTTTGAAGTGACCAATGGGTAAATTACATGAAAATAGATATGTACCTTGTAGATCTTACCTCTAAAGCTTGCGGCTACCTTGCAAATTGATAATCCTTCCCAAGTGAGGCAATCAAGAGTGAGATCCAGCTTCCCCAAGTGAAATCGCTATCCCTCCAGAGTGACAAGTGCGCCCTTCCCTTGCGAAAAATGATCTATATGAGAATCGATCTAGCATGAAAATAAATGACTATAAGGCAGAAAAGATGAAACAAGTAGCAACAAATATGTCACGAAGATACAATAATGATACTCCCTGAGACAAAGATTGATCCAAAGGTAAGATATGGGGTTTCCCCACAATAGCGTCCCCTCAAATCGGCCTCCTCCTCTACCACACGGCCTCCTTGCAGAGAAAACGTTTGAAGAGCTAGATCCACAACGATAATACAGAGAAAAGATTGTATATTCAACTTGCAAGAGCATCCATCAAAGCCAAAGAAGTAGATCTGCAAAAATAGTATTTTATTCCAGTATTTTCAGCGCCCTAAAGGTGCCTTTACAATAGGGGGTCTCTTCCTTAAATAGGAATGAGAGAGACCAAAACCTTAAACCACTTTATGAATGAGTGGTGGAGATCAAAAGATAGATACAATATAATCAACGACTATGATGAGCTGGAACAATATAACATGGATCAACTCACTAAGAGGGGTGCGTACTCACTAAAAGAGGCCTTAGGGGGGTTGCACCACATAAAAGTGACTAGGACAAGTGAAAGGAGCACATGGTGAGGCTAGGAGGTTTTATTATCCTTCACTAGCATCACCCCATAGCACAATAACATAAGATATGACTCAATGACATGTCAGAGTGACCAAATGACCAAATCGTGGCCCCCTCAATGAGAGAATAATACATCAAATCACAACCTGGAGAGTGTGTGGACCCCACTGAATGCTGCAAGCTGATCTGGAAGGAGTGGGATACATAAAAAATGACCTCTGAACAAACCTCATGCCAAAACCTTGCCTCAATAGCCCAAATCGATTTCCTCAATGACCTTTTTATCCCATTTTTATTCCACCTGAAAATCATCAAAATGCCAGTCCTAGTTTTTGTTAACGCTGTTTCTTTTCACATTGTGGATGTAGCTATAGGTTCTCCAACACCTTTCTGCAGAAGAACTGTTAACCACATGTGAAAGCACTCTAATGGCCAATTTATGCAATTGTGTGGTGGAGGAGCCATACATGTTCCACCACTTGATATGAGACAACCTATCTTGATTTTTGTTTGCATGCAAATTAGCAAACACCCCATGTTGACTAAGGTATTTGCGCAATTTAGCACGCAATATGGCACACTCCTCTTCATCAGGGACCAACTTGTCTAATGCTAGCATGTACCCATTTTGTACTTTTGGATCTGTGTGGGGTTTTTTCCTGACCCTACCCCCAGGTGTTGGTTTGGCCAACCAAGATGGAGAATAATATTTTGGTGTAGGAACGTAGGCTAAGGCATGGAGGGAAACATTACGATTATCCCACCTTTTGATCACATGTTTGTGAATATGATTATACAAGATGGCATCTTTTGGCCCAACAATATCTTTTATTTGGCCTAGCATGCTATCCATTTGCTCATACACCTCCCCAATTACTGGCTGATAAGTATCTGCAAACCGAATCATGTTATAAATGGGCTTGGTGAATTGCAACACACACCTGACACTTGCCCAAAACTGACCATCAAGAATGGTGTCCTCCACCTCTTCAAAATCATGCCTGTCAGATGGGGATGTAGCCTTGTCTTTCAAAATCTGCCATGATTCACTTGATACCATACTAGCTAATGCCTCTCTTACCTTCAAAAGGTGCCTGAAGGTGAGGTAATAACTAGCAAATCTAGTCTTCGCAATCTTCAATAGCTCTAACCTTGAGTGATTGCGGAAAATGTGGTGGGCATTACTATGATTGGTAATAAATCTTATCATGTGCTTTCCTTTCTTGTATAATGAACCAATCCATCTATAATCATGGTCCTTCATCTTGATAATGTCATGCATCAAAAGGTTCAATGTGTGAATCAAACACTCGGACCAAAATATGTTGGGGTATCTATCCTCAATTATTGCTCCCACCGCCAGTGTTACAAATATCGGCCGAGAAATCGCGATTTGCCGATAAATCGCGATTTTTGGGCAGAGGCGATATTTTAGGAAAAAATCGGGCTATAAAATCGCGTCGATTTCCGAGACGAGTTATCGCCGATTTTTCTGCTGAAAATCGAGAAAATCGCCGTCGACTCGCGATATTTTGACAGGGTGAAATAAAGTTCGTTTTTTAACAATTTATGAGCGCGGCAACCATTCCGTCAGGGTTCATTTGGTCGCTACAGAAGTCGAGAGGAGAGCCGGCGATTAGGGTGCAGTTGAAGGTAAGTAAATTTGCAAATTTTACGGTTTTTTTTCATTTAAAATTTCGAATGCCACCACCGTGTGCCTCTCTCCGCGCCCGGCTTCCACATTCCTCGCCCAACCCACTCCATCCGCGAGTCCGCGGCTTCGTCTGCTGCTCACGAGTCACAGACTCACAACCTCACGCTCACACACGGTTGGCCCTGGCACGCAAAGTTCAAACCCAGTCGAAATAATCAGCAGCCGAGGCCCGACATATTGATAAGTGGTGCCGTCAAATGGGTTCCGGTTACCAATTGAAATCGTGCCCATTAAAACCTCACGGCACTCCAAATGGACCAGATGGCAAATAAAGAATTAATAAGTGACTGTCGGCCAGAGTTTCCTTTTTAAAAATCGTGAAAGGATTGATGTCGGTTAAACAGTAAAAATTATATGTAATCCACTAATCCTAATTGTAAGGAATTTAAACCCTCACGGCACTCCAAGAATTAATAAAGAATTAATAAGTGACTGTGTCACTGTCGGCCAGAACTCTTCTTTGAAATTGATATCCTTGACGGCTTGACCTTCATCCTCATAATCCACTTCATTCCACCTGTGTAGGGTTGTCAATGGTTCACCATCTTCATCACTATTGCTCCTTCTAAGGAGCTCAGCCTCTCCATGCACATGACTTACAGTGTGACTGTGAAAAATTAAAATATGCCTCTTTCTTTTTGAAATAGAAGTAGAACTGTAGAAAACTGAAAAACCCAGTTTCAATTGACTGTCTCTTTAATATTAATTTACAAGAGGAAAACCCAAAATAGGGTGACAGACAAGGAAGAATGTGAAATTAGCTTTGAATTTCACAACAATAAAATTGGCCTGGCAATGAAATTTGCCATATAATTCAAGAATACAAATGTATATGTGCGATTTTTAAAATTAACTTTGAATTTCACAATTCACAGCATGCTAATTTTTTACTGTTTTGTTATTTAACAGTTAACTTATTTGTTATTTGCAATTTGCAGCATGCTAATTTTTTTTTTTTGTTGTTGCCCTAGGTTTGCTTGAAGTTGAAACTTCATTTCTTCCATATACAAGATGTCGAAATTGGATGCATTTTGGGAATTTGGCACAGTCGTTGATCCAGAAAATCGACAAACGCTCACTTGCAATTTATGTGGGAAAAGAATGGCGGGAGGGATAAGCAGGCTGAAATATCACATTGCACAAATATCGGGGCATGATGTGATTCCTTGTACCGCAGCAAACGAGGATCACATTGACAGGGCCAAAAAAGCAATTGAGGAAACTAAGCAAAAGAAACAATTCAAGGAGGCCGTGAGACATCAAATTGCCTCAAGATCCGGGTCCGGATGCGGAGTGGGGGCTAGTGGGACGAGTCCGGAAACCTTCTCCACGCAACAGTCCACAATGCCTTCACCTTCGACTGCATCACCAATGGGTGCCTTTGTGTCGAGATGCTCAGCTGGTGGACAACCTTCTGTAAAGTCCATGCTGAAATTAAAGGAGAAAAAAGACGCAGATACACTTGTGGGTCGATGCTTGCTATGGAGTGATATTCCATTTAACTTTGCCAATAACCCATTTTATGTGAACATGTTTGAGGCAGCTGCTATTGTTGGGCCGGGGTATAAGCCCCCCACTTATGAGGAGTTGAGAGGGCCCATCCTCCAGAATGAAAAGGCCGAATGCACTCACAGGTTGGAGGATCTTCGAAAATCATGGGAGTTAACAGGATGCACAGTGATGTCAGACGGTTGGACTGATATGAAGGGTAGGACCCTTCTCAACTTTTTGGTTCACTGTCCAAGGGGCACTATGTTTTTGAAATCCGTGGATGCATCTGCACATGTCAAAGATGCGGGTTTACTATGTCGCTTGTTGGATGATTTCATCCAAGAGGTTGGCCCGCAGCATGTTGTCCAAGTCATAACGGACAACGCTGCGAACTATGTGTCTGCTGGTAGGATGCTTATGGACATGTATCCTTCACTATTCTGGACTCCTTGTGCGGCCCATTGCCTTGATTTGATGTTAGAGGATTTAGCCAAGATTGATTGGATCAAGGATACCATTGATTCAGCACGGGGCATCACAAAATTCATATACAATCATGCAGCGGTGCTTAGCTTGATGAGAACTTTCACAGGTGACAGAGAGTTGGTGCGTCCTGCCATCACACGCTTTGCCACTAGCTTTATTTCTCTCCAGTCCCTCTTGGATTCTATGTGGGACTTGCAGCAGATGTTCCTTTCACCTGAGTGGCGTGCTTTATCATTTAGCACTAGACCAGAGGGGCAAGCCATATGCAGGCTAGTGAATTTCCATCAGACCTTTTGGGATGACGTGAGGGAGGTTTGTGCCGTCACTGAACCTTTGGTAAGGGTTCTCCGCTTGGTTGATGGAGATAAGCCTGCAATGGGCTACCTGTATGAGGCCATGGATAGGGCCAAAGAGGCCATTCGTGCCTATTACGAGGACAAGGGAGATCGGGGGCAGGAGAGACAACAGATTATATGGGGGATGATTGATGCGCGATGGAACAACACACTCCATCGCCCCATTCATGCTGCAGGATTATACCTCAACCCTGCATTTGGTTACTCCTGTGGCTTCAGATTTGATGGAGAGGTTATGGCTGGATTCTACGAGTGTGTCCATAGGATGGTGCCGTCTGCAGATGATCGTGCAGAGCTTTCCCAAGAGTTGGAAGTGTATAAGAGAGCCGCAGGATTACTTGGGTTTCATATGACAGTACATGACAGGACCAACCTGATGCCAAGTAAGCTTCACCTTGTTTCAAATTTTCGTTTTCTTTTTCTAATTCTTTTTTTAAATTAAATTGTTTTTTCTTATGTTTATTTAATTCGTTGTAGATACCTGGTGGGAAAACTATGGTGGTTGCGTACCTATTCTACAGAAGCTTGCCATTCGAGTGCTCAGCCAGACTTGTAGCTCTTCCGGTTGCGAGCGCAACTGGAGTGTATTTGAAAAAATACACTCCAAAAAGCGCAACAGGTTAGAGAATTTTCAAATTCATTAGAAAATATAAATTATTGAATTCTAGTTTATAATTTTATCATTTATCATTATGCCCCTTTGCCTTCTAATTTATGCATTACAAATTGAAATTATTAACTTTATAATTTAATGTCTAATTCTATGATCCTCCTGCAGGTTGGATACTCCGCGCCTTAATGATTTGGTCTACGTCCACTACAATCTCAGGTTGTGGGTGAAGCAATTTCAGAGAAAAGTTGATGCAAAGGCCATTTCATTAGATGAGATCGACACCACTGCAGCTTGGAGGTCGGAGTCTGAGGAGCCTGCTATGGAGGTAGCCCCTGATTGGCTAGCGGATGATCATGATCATGATGATGTTGCAGAGGCTCCATATGAGGGTGATCCAGTTCCAGAGGAGTTTCACACTGAGTCTGGGAGTGTGCCACAGTTAGATCCAGAGCCACAGGCAGGGTTAGAGGGAGATAGACCCGATAGTAGCACTGCTACTAGCAGAGGAGTAGCTGTAGGACTACCTCCTCGAGCTCCTTCTTCTTCTTCAGGACACCAGATTCAGCCACCTTCAGGTTCTAGAGGACATCATGATCCTTTTGCAGGGTCTTCTAGTTCTTCTAGAGGACGTCAGATACCAGTACGAGGCCGACAAGCCTCGAGGGCACCTCGTCCTAGAGGAAGGGCAAGGGCAGTTTCCACAGCGATTACCTTTTCCCGTAAAAGGGGTAGAGGGAATCGATAGTTTATTTACTTTATTTCACTGTAGATGACTCATGAGTCATGATGATGATCATGAGATACATTTGTTATAAGTTATAACTTATATTTTTGATGATTCAGACATTCAGTATTCACTATTTAGGAGTAGGACTAGGACATGATCCATTTTGATGTGTGATGTATCTCTAGACATCTTATATATCTTATATATCAGTTTTCTTTCCATATTCATGTGGCAATGTGTTTATTTGATGTTATTGTTGCTTTAGATGTTTAAAAAATTGAAAAAAAATGAATATTTTTGTGTTTTTTAAGTTTGCCGATTTTTGCCGATTTTTGCCGATGTTCTGCCGAGATATCCCGAGACGATGTTTCCTGGACCCTGCCGATTTCCGCGCCGCGCCGATATTTGTAACTTTGCCCACCGCAACCTTACAATTAACAACATTATCGGTAATGACTTGGATGACATTGTATGGCCTAATAGATTCAATCGTTTTAATTAAGGGTTTTGCAATATTGATGTCGGTCTTGAACTGATCTGAGTAGTCATGGGATGAAAGGAAGATTGCACTACTAGCAGACACCCCAAGAATATTTATCAATGGATTTCCCTTTACATCATTTGTCCAACCATCAAATACAATGGATACCCCTTATTCATTCCAAGCATTTGTGAATCGCCCCAAAGCATTTTGGATCTTGGATTTTTCCTTGTCAAGTCCCACGATTCTAGCTTTGTCATACCCAGGGCTCCTGTATCCTTTAGAGGCACAATGGATGGTTTCTACCATTTCATGCCAAGAGGGAGAGCAAAGAACATTGAATGGTATGCCACATGCATAGAGAAACCGAAACATTTTTGCATCCATGTCATCCCTACCACCTTGGTCAACGAAATATGATATTGTTCTATGCCCTGAATGCGTGGGTGAGAATCCACTACCATGGGTGGATGGGGATCGAGCATTGAATTTTCTATGTGAGCTTGAGGTCTCATGTTCAACCTTTGTTTTTTTGGATATGTATTGTGCTTCCTCTTCCCTCTTATATTTGGCTTTGTCTTTTGTTGGCACTTCCGTACAGGTTTTGACTCCTAAAGTCTTCTTTTCATCCCATGGCATAACCCCACATAAATGCTTTCTCACACGGGTACATGAACCTGTGTAAGTTATTCTACAATGGGGGCATGCAAATTTTGTGGTTCCGCCCCCTTTCTCTCCTCCAAGCTTTGTGACATATTTCCACAAGGGTGTTGGGTTCTCTTTGGTTTTCTTTCCATCATCACCATCACAATCATTTTCCTCCTCCTCCTCTTCCTCTCCCTCCTCTCCATGATATGTGCCACTACCCACTTCTTCATCCTCTTCATCACTTCTCCTTCGATTTCCAATCAACACCATTGTAATAAACAATGGAACCAAAAGGACAAACCACATTGACATACCCAGCTTGCTTGTAGAGAATAACCCTTTGCCTGCAATGGAATGAAGGAGAAGGAATGGGAAAGAGTAGAAGAAGAAAACATACAAGCATTCAAGCCATAAAAAAATACAAGTTTATATGGGAAAAAAAAACAAAAATGAGTTTAGAGCCTAGCTCTTTGGCTTTCCAATGGTGGTTGAACCCTATGGCAGCCTTCAATCTCCCCTCCAAGCTCTCACAAATGACACCCTTCAATCTCCCTTCCAATCTCTCCAAGCTCCTCACCAAATCTCCAAATGCACTCCAAGCCCCACAAACCCTTGCAAAGATGAATGAAATGGCAACAATGAAGTAAATGAAGTGGGGGAGTGCTTTATAGCCCAAGCAAACTCCCCCCCAAAAGAGAAAAATCGTCCTCCCTCTTCAACCCATGGATTTGACTAGGAGTGCCCTCGGGAGCGATGGCAGGAGTGACCTCCGGAGTGATGATGGGAATGATCGGGAGCGATGAGGGAGTGCTCAAAGAGCGAACGCTCCCGATCGCTCTCTCATCGCTCCCGGACAGAGGTAGGGAGCACTTTTTTATTCCACCGAAGCGCACTCTAGGAAAACGCTTCCAGATGGGAGCGAAATGGGAGCGCGCTTTAAGGGTGCTTCAACAACGCCTTGTTCGAAAGCGAGCTTTTGGGATTGGGGGCAAGAGGGGGTTCTCTCCTGCAGTGTAGGTTTTAAGTAAAGGTTGTGCAATATTAATACTAGTCTTGTAGCAATTTGAGTAGTCATGTGTTGAAAGGAGGATCGCACCACTAGCAGACACACTAAGAATATTTATCAATGGATTGCCTTTAACATTTGTCCAACCATCAGATACAAATTTACAATGGATACCCCATAGCTGGTCCAATCATTTGTAAACTTTCCGAGAGCATTATTGACTTTGTCTCTTTCCTTATTGTTAACACACAATCTCTAGCTGTTTGTGGTAAGTATCCCAATAGGGACGGTAGAGGAGACAACTAGGAAGGTGTAACCAACAATAGCCAAGTCCTTCGCTCGAATGAACGAAAGTCACACCGGACAGGGCTACTGTCACTTTAGACGAGGCACTTGGCCAGGTCAAGGGGGAGACCCTGCTCAACCAGTTATGGTTGAGACTCAACAGTCAGACACCCAACCCAAAAGATAAGTACAATGAAATGCAAGATGGATGACTAATTGTGAGATTTCTTCCAGCCTAGTGAGATCGGGATTATGAAATAAAAGAATAGACTACGTGAGATGAAATCAGATCCGATTATGAATGTAAATGATGAATAAATTGAAGAATTAGAAGGCTGGAAACTAAATCAGCAAACATAAATTGACAAGAAGAGCGATTGGGAACCCTGCCTATAGGGAATGAAGCTCGTTATGATTTATTAATACATGGCAGCGATGGATAAGCAATTGAAACACATCTTCCAACAATTATAAGATGATCAATTGGCTGATTTAGAACAAAAAAACAGATCAGCAAGAAGTGAAGTGAAACTGCCCTAGGGGAATGAGTTAGACAGTGGAAAAATGGACCTAGAGCATAGAAAAATAAGCATTTATATTCACTTCCATCTAACGATACTAGATATTCTAGGGTAAAATGACGTTTTAAAACCGATTATCAAGTACCTAGAACCCCAAACTAACCCAAACAGGCTGAAACAGAAAAACGCCCCAGAGGGCGTTTTTGCCAGGTAGACTAGTGCTGATTCGGTGGGCAAATGGAGTCTAAATCAAATGAAATTTGGTATATAGGCCTTTAAGCATAAATCATTTGTGGGTTTACAAAATAAACTAATTCTAACGGTGAATTTTGTAGATTTTAATTTTTAGGGGTTTTAGTGAGTTTTCTCTCTTCAACAAAATTAGAAATTGAAATGCGGGAGAAGGAGAAGTTACACCTATTTGGAAATAGATGATATTTCTGATTTTGAAGAGGTTTGTACGTCCCGAAGATCAAATAGAAGCGGTTGGAGAAGTCCCAGCTGAAATCGATTTGCTCTCTCCCCACCAACTCGTCCTCTCTGCCTGCAAACACCAATAGACAATAAATCAGATCAGTATTGGCAAACAAATGAAATCTATAGCAGCACAAATAAAGATGAGAGAAATGCTTGACTGAAAATAGCAAAAACACTTCCCTTTTTGTGGTCAATCCGGAGAGTGGAGCAGCAGTGGAAGCCAAATGGTGTGCCCTCCTCCAAGACTTTGAGCTTGCTGCAAACAATGGTGAGTAAAACAATGCTGGAAACATACACCAACTACAACTAGTGCATCAAGATAGTATGGCAATCAACAATATCAAGAAGCTATCACACAAGAGCCAAGTAGAGCAACAACGTTTTCTCTTCTATTCAACTCTAAAAAATTCCAAGAGAGGTACAAATGGAGTGAGTGCCTTCTCTTATAGAGAAAGGCCACTCCTCACAACAAGTTTCCCCCCAAAATGGAGGGTTGAGATCATCTCCCCAATCCACAAATCGAATGGTGGAGATGTCTCCTAAAGGGGGTGCGAATTGCCCCAAGAGAAGCGCACATGTGGAGGAGAGGGGCCCATTGTGGGCCATACAATACATAAGGTGGAGTTGGGGGGTGTCTATGAGATGTTTTATCCCCCCAACATAATACATCAAGGCCCCACACTAATACATCAACCGAATCGAATTTCCCTAGGTGGAGAAAAATGCCCCTATGGGCAATTCGACCTCTAATGAAGAGCTGCCATGGAGAGGGCCCCACCATGTGCTAATAACATATGAAACATTACCATTTTACCTTAGAAATTACCTTTTCCTTTGCCAACCATTGATTTTGCCATTTGCCTATAGTTGCCTTAGTCAAATTCTGATTTTCCATGTAATTTTTGCTGGTTTATATGGCTAAAGATGAAATTTGGGTTTTTAACCCACTTTTATTGCCCGGATTGCCGAACCGTCTGCTGCAATGAGATCGTGGACCCCAAAAGTAGTAGGGCTGACCACTCGAATGACCCCAATCCATCACTTAGGCATTACTTGCCCCAAATCCATAATTTTTAATTAAAACAGGTCAAAGTTGACCGATAATAATTAAAAATTTCTCAAATGCTTCAGTATTTTGCAATTCCGACACCTGCATGCTCATATGGGATCCCTGTAGATAATAATTGATCGAAATCGAAATTCCAATCGCAACATTTTTTCAGGCCCATTTTTGGCCTAGTCAACTTAGTTTGACCAAGTAAAATCTGGTTAACAATAGTGCTAGCTGAATACTTGTATGCAAACATGGAGTGACAAGGCTCAATTATACGAGTTAGTACATTACTAAGCAATACAATGATAACATGGTGATAAAAAATTCATTAAATCCCGAGATAATACAAGGCCCCGGTGAAGTGGGCCCACCACCTCCAAAAGACTAAAATGCTATGCACATCTATAGAATTGACCACTTTGCTGACTTTAGGTGATGCGGATAACAAGGCAAAGGACACGGGAAGACAAGGATGCAGATCATGTGACCCTTTGGACAACTCGGGAAAGCGGGGGTCCATTGAGATAAGTATGCCATGACGGAACACGGGGAAGGGCGGTGCCTCACAAATGGGTATAGTGCAGGGAAACCACCACTAGCCATCTAACAAGTATCTCACAACTCACATCCGTATTCGAAGACTCCGTGAGGTTCTTTTCTAGAGCTGCCAAACTGGGTGTCCGACAAACCGTAACTTGAGACTCTAGGGGGCAATCTTGAGCTTGTCCCTTGCTCCCTCTCACCTCCTTGTCCTGCGGGACTAGGTGAGGAATAACCACTACAAATGCTGACATGTATGGCTGACCTGAATCCATGTGTGTTCATAAACACATTGCATGGATTTTACAATGAGTTTCATACTTAGCCCTTTTTTGGCTAGATTTTACATTTACAACATAATAGCCTTGTTGGCTTCGATTTACAATTCTTCATTTCTTCATTTACATCAAGGCCCTCTTGGGCTACATACATATCTCAAAAGATATAAACATGGTGCTCATACTGCAAAGGTAATGGGGGTGAGCAATACATGCTTTGATGACCAATGGGGAACACCCGGTGAGGCTACACAATCCTAACTGCATTGCAACATCGGGGGTAACCGACAGGAGCAAATCCCAGGTCTAACTGTGTAACTCACACACTAAAGAGCCGAGGCACAATAAACAAGGAGTCATGGCAAACTCAGAGATCAGCGGGGAAGGGGTCCTCGGGATCACAAATCAGAATCCAAGTCGGGAACAAGTATCATGGATGAGTCGGATGGATGGAGATAGTGATAATGGAGCTAAAGTCAGCTACCGAGAGGGACTAAGTGATCAAGTCTATGCCAAGTGTAGAGGACATGACTCAGCGTGCATATACATAAGTCTAACCGGAGGGGTGGATTGACATCATCAAGGGCCCAATCACATCATACACTAGCTAGATCACCAAATATATCATCTCATGCAAAGTTAGTGTACTAACAAGTATAAAGAAGTCTGATCTACATCATGAGCAATAATCATCAAATGCAATACTTGCTGCACCATATACCTGCTGCTACTGAAGCTATCTCTGAGCTGGATCTCTGCTGAATTCGGGCAATCATAATAAACCAACAATGTACTGTGATAGTCTCGATCAGAACAAGACTAGGCAACTGTCTCAAATGGGCTTATGTCAAAGCCTGGCAAGGAAGAGGTGACCCTGTGGTAGATGGTAAGTGACAATGTGTGTAGCACTGTACAACTGTCTGTCCCCTTTGATATATCTGCTAGGGGCAATCTGAACAAAACTGCCTTGTCTGAAGGCGACTGATCTCTGATCTGGAAAAAAAAGTATTGTGCGGTCCTCGGCCGCACAATCTGCAGTATGGTAGCTCCAACTAACATAGATGTGATAACACTTATCAAGTCCCACATCTGTCCTAGCTTTGTCATGCCTAGGGCTCCTATATCCTTTAGGGGCACCATTGATGGCTTGTACCATTTCATGCCAATAGGATGAGCAAAGAACATTGAATGGTAAATCACATGCATAGAGAAATTTGTAACTTTTTGAATCCACATCATCTCTGCAACCTTGGTTAAGGAAATATGATAATGTTCTTTACATAGGCAAGAATCCACTACTATGGGGGGATGAGGATCCCGACCGACTTTCAAACATTCTGTGCGAGGCTTTAGATTCGACCCTTGATTTCTTGGATTTGTTTTGAGTGGCCTCTTCTTCCTGCTTGTATTTGTTTCTTT